>WARS01000008.1:2000000-3476008 GCA_008933995.1 Datnioides undecimradiatus
AAGAAGACGCTGTGATAGGTGGGAACAGAAAGGGAAAGTTAGATGAAGAGACTCGGGGAGAGAGAGAGAGAGAAAAGTGCTATCGTCTTACATGCGCCACCTGTCAATCATTTGTCATGTCAAAAGCACTTTCAAGTGTTGCTGTGTGTTTTGTCTGTCTTCTTGTCTACCACCCTGTCACTCTTTTTGACTTCTCTCTTACTGTAAAGATGGAAAAAAAGAGAGGTAGAGGGAGAGAAAAAGGGACGACAAGGACGTTGATCACTCACCGAAATCCATTTCATCATCTTTCAGGAAAAGACTTTCAAGCAGCGGCTGCCAGTCTTTTGTTCTCCGTCCTTCGATTTGGCTGCCTGTCTTTTGCTTCTTGCTCTAAGCATTTGTTCTAAACTGTTTGAAGTTGTAGATCATCACAAAGGACAAGACCACAGAGTTTTCAAACACTATTTGAAAATCAGCGCAGTACACATTTTATTCCTTTGCAGTAATTATTCTCTCTCTCATAATGTAAATTGTGTTGACCAAGTATTTACATTTTCATTGACATGTGTTACTCTGTGAAAGATTATTTGTTGGAGCTGAGTCCACATACACGTGCATCCTCAGCAGCTTTTCAGTTGAATCAGAAGCTAATAAAAAAACACAGGATTTAATTGTCCTCAGATATCGAACCCCACAGACTGGACCTTGGTGTAATGATAATCGGTTCCTCTACTTTAAGCTATTCCATTCAAGCTTAGTTAGAGGTTGAGTTAAACAGAATGAGTACAAACCATTGCTATGGTCAGTCCACGGTGCTGTGGAAAGGGGAAGGGTCATTGGGCGATCAAAACAAACGAATTAGTTTGAAAGTTTGAAATATGAATGTTCATGTGAATCTCTGTTCTAGAGCGATGCTCATTAACCCTGTACAGATGTTTTTTAAACCTTTTAACAAAATCCAAAAATATTTATTTTGCCATATCATTTTGTTTATGATATTTTTTTATATCACATTTGATAGATTGGACACTTTTGAGGGGAAGAATAAAAGTTTTAGAGGGCAGAATACATGTGTCAGGTCATATACAACAGGTTTTTAAGGTATTGAGCACCTTGATAAGACACAGGTCTCAGAAACGTGAGTCGTGAGTTGTATCAAATATGATACAAATGGTTTTATAGGGTTAAGAACAGTTTGGCCCGAGAAAAGGTCATAGCAGAATCAAAATCAATAGATGTCTTAAGCTTTGAAGCAGAAATGAGCACACTACAGTGGATACTGATGTCCAAACGAACAAACATATGACCTGTGCACCTGGGCAGCAATAATTAAATACTCTGTTCCCGGTTGTCTTCTCAAGCACGTCAGCCTTGTTTGCAAGTTTCTTTCACCATGTTTACATCATGTAGCAGTCTATTTGGAGATTTCTGACCTGGGAGCTGTCAGCATGTCATCCAAATTTCAGCTGCCTCTCTGCCACATATCATCATGAAGATGAAAGCTGGGGGGATGTGATCTTATCCCCCATAAGCCTGAAAGAAGTGACAAGAGCTTGGAGAGAATACACTGACACACACAGAGAAAGAAAGATAATTTTGGGAGATGTTTTTTTTCTAACAGACAGCAGTAAAAACAATATCTGAAGGAAGGATTAGAGTGTGTGTTCCTGTGCTTTGAATTGCTGACAGATAAAAAGTTATTTTTGACACCAGCGGGTGCAACAGATTTTGATGGATGGTGGAGCCTGTAGTTGTCATTCTAAATGTTTTTACAGGCAGCTTTGATATTTCAGTTGTAAAGACAATAATACAATAAACCTAAAAAACTGAAAGCTATTTATACACTCACCTTCATTTTCACTCTCTGATAACGAGGCAGTTAGTATACATTACTCGTGCACTTATTTATATAATATTCAACACACTTAAATGTGCTTCTTGTACTTACACAAAAACTATAGAAATATAATACACTAGGTTTAAATACCAAATGAAAAAATATATAAATATATATTACGATATTCTGTTCAATGCTGGAGAAACACTCATCATTATTTCAGTGTGCAACACTTCCTGCCTGAGATGTTGTACACATCAGAAAGGAGATATCCAAAAACCACGTTGAATTCATCACACTTGAGTAATATCCTACAACAACTAAGATAAGGTTATTTTTGTCCATATAGTACGCAGATTTATCAAACTAATAGCAAAACCTAACAATACCTACAGTAGTTGCTGTCTTTCAGTGTCAGAGGTCTCTGTTGTGCAGCAGCATATGTCAATGTCATGCTCTCATTATGATTAATCAGCTGGCCAGTTGTGTCAACTTCATTATATGTCCTGAATATAATTGTTCTAAAAACTTTTAACCTTGAGAATTGAAGAGGGGGTTTAAAGTCGGTAGGCATCAGCTTAATAAATGCAACTGTAGTAAGGCTCTGACAAGAATGATGCCAGGAATGATACAGTCTGATGACATGTCAATAGCATGTCATCAGACTGTATCCACACAGTCTTGATGAGTGTTAAACTCTTTGTCAGGAGCTTTAAATCTACAGTCCTTAATGATGGTAATATTGCAATGTAGATTTACTTGCCAAAGGCATTTAGCCGCCTACTTAAACTTCTTATTCTCCGTTTTATAAACAGTTATATTTGTGTAATTACTTCTAAATTAATATTGTTATTATCATTACTATTTGTACAACAAATAGTGTGCATTTTCCCCTCAAATGGACGACGGTGTGTTGTTACTGCAGTGAAAGCTAACTCATTTTCCACTAGCTCCAAATGCTCCACATCCAACGTGCCCAGTTGGTTCCTTAGCTCCAGGAACTAAGCAGGCCTGCCTAGAAGAAGAAGGCATCCTGGAGTGGGAGAGGAAGGTTCACCTGGAGGTTCAGCGACAGGCAGAGGTTAAAGAGTAAAGCATGAGAGAAGAGCTAGAAGGAGATGAACAAAGGCACAAAGAGAACTCTGAGAGAGGAGTTTGTAGAAAAGAATGAGAGGAAGAGGGTAGAGATGAAAGAGGGGTATCAGAAAATCTGCAAATAAAAAGAGAAACAACTGAGAAGAGAACTAGGAGACTTAGAGGCAGACTGAGGAACCAGAGAGAGGAGGCGGAGAGAGGCTCTGAGGAGAGAGAGAAAGTTCTGAGTGACGCACCTCAAACGGCCTATAAAAATTTAGATGAGGTGAGAAAATGCTTCCAACAGCTGGGAGAGAGGTAAGATTTGTATGTGTTTGTCTGTGCTTCCCATCCCTGGTGTGAAATGATCACTAATACCAGGCTTCATGTGGGCAATTATCTTGTGAGTCATGCTGTTAACACAAAAACACACAAACACGCTCTCAGACAAATCAGACATGTATCCCACCATTTGCTCTGTGCATGTGCATCTCTGACACATACCTTGCTGTATAATTATATGTTCCACTGTCATTTTAAATGCCTACATTACCCAGGACCTAGAAAGGGGAAAATAGATACACCGGGCTCAGTAAAATCTTTCAATTCAATTTCCTTGAAACAAAATAGTTTTACAATATTTATTAGATTTCTTCAACGGCTGGTATTGTTTAGCTCTTGAGCAAACACACACGGCCTTGATGTGGGAGGAAAATAGTGTGTTTGCATCTGCACATTTCATTTTATCAGAGAATTGACGCTATTGCTTATATTTAGTTAAAAAAAAAAAAAATTGCTGGATCAGTGTCCAGAAATTATACATGAGGGGGCCGACTTTGAGTATCAGGATGTGTGGAGGTGTTAGGTGGACAAAAGCTTAACCATGTCACTTTCATAACATAGCAAAAGAGCTTATTTTAGCTTGTTTGCAACACTCCACATGCCAGACTGATAACTCACTCCATCCTGCTGTTTGTTCTTGTGATCCTTATTCTCTAAAAGAGAGGATGAATATATGAATATGAAAATATATAAACATGAATATTAGAACTTGAAAGCAATGCACGAAAGCATGAAAAGAACGACTACTTGTATGTTTTTTTAACAAATTACTGAATTTGTTTTACGTTTTGACTACATTTTTTGTGTGAAACAGTAACACATTGCGATACCTTATCTCATAGCATTTTTCAGATGATTCCTCCAATGTCACATTACTCATGACCTTGTAGAACATCAAACATGCACGGAGGCTGGCAGGAAGTCTTCATTTATTTGTCATCTTACTAAACCAGCAATGTCACCAAATGTTTTAAAATCTTAAATTACTAAGCAGTGTGCACATAGTGTCTCCCTTCTTAGGCTTAATAGACCTTCTTAGGCAACTGAAGTGTGGAGGACAGCTTGTTCTTTGGTTTGCTGTGAATTGCTTCATGATAACACTGCAGGTTAGACCATTTTATGGTGATTGGTCCGGTCCATCTTAAAGGCTAAGTCTATTTAGAACTGGTGGTCACGATTTTTGAATCTGGGACACACCCTTTATTATGTGATTGGTTTCTGCACGGTGTCTGATCCGTCAGTATAACTGGAAGACAGTCTCGTTAAACTGTAACTCTCAGACCCTCATAGTTATAGAGGTAAGGCTTCCTTACAATAGAGTTCAAAAGTGTGTAAGCACTTTATGTGAAATGATCTCAGACCTCAGGCAGAAATGAAAAATTCCCTTTTGACAGTGGGCTTCATAGACTAGAATGCAACATGACCATATTTGAAATATTAGATACAGCAATGCCCTCTACTCTTCATTACTATGCCATGATTTACTGCTATTTCTCTCCCCACCTACACATGTTCTATATCTCAGCTGAAAGCAACAAGTTCAGTCATGTTCTCTGGAGACTCTAGGGAGCTATTCTGGGGAATGTGAGCATACACTGAAAATGATCTGAGAAATAAGTTGACATTGGTATCACTTCGCTTTACTTACACCTCCACTGCTTACTACAGTCAGAACCTATGTATAGCAAAAGCAATAAATTTAGTTTCTCAATGGAACTGTCAAAAAAGTATACTGCATACAAAGAGATTTTTAAAGTTAAATGTACATTTTATTTATTCACTTATTTTTACTTGCCTGTAAGTGTCTGTGTCAAAAAGTAATTTACCATCCGTGAAAGTCTTTTTTTGTGCGTGTGTTCAGCTACCCACATAGCGTGACATATGGTTACCACACATACACGCACACAGGTGGAGAAGACTCTTATGTCACTTACATCAGCTTTAAAGTGTTGGTAATCAAATAGCAGGTGTCTGTAATCAAACAGCCATCAAAGGCTAAGTTAGGTTTCAGGGAAATATGTATGAAATGCTTGCATGCCATGACTCAGGAGAAGGCTATGAATAGCCCGAAACATCTAAGAACTGTCCTGTTGAAATGCAAAACAATGACACCAGTCTCAAGCCCTGGCCCTAGTCACACAAGTGTATGCAACCATGCAGGCACACCTGCATACACACCTGCAGCTTCTCCCACAAACGCCCAGTTTACACCACAAATAGATGATCAAACAAAAGGAGTTGCTCATTTTTAAAATTAGGTTTTACTTTATCGCTTAAACTCCAAAATCAAGAAGGTTCTCTAGTTAGTGCAGTTGGAAACTATTTTGGTACTAGCACTATGGTGGGCGACTGTGGCTCAGAGGTACCACCTATCAGAGGATCGGCATTTTGATCCCTGGCTCCTCCAGGTTGCATGCCGAAGTGTCCCTGAGCAAGATACTGAACCCCGAAAAAGGTCCCGATGCTGCGCCATCGGTATGTGTGTGAGTGTTAGTTTCCGTTCTGATGTGTATGAATGGGTGAATGATGACATGTAGTGTAAAAGTGCTTTGAGTGGTCCAATGACTAGTATACAGGCTAGGTGGGTTAATTGGGGGTAATAGGCAGCAATGTAGACAAGAAAAGATCACGGCTGTGTAGGCAAATTTAATGCAAAATGCAAAACAAGTAGTTGGGGCTGTCATTCAATGGTAAGCAGTAAACGCAGATTTCAGACAGTTAAAAAAGAAAAACACTGCACATCTTTTGGAATCTGTGTATATGTATGTTGGGCAATATATAACGAGATTTTAGTACAGACATATTAAAGCCAGGCTTAAACACCCAGTACAGATTGGTTCATGGTGGGTATTTTAATTTTGTAGGGTGTATGTATGTGTATGTATAGACCACAGCCGGTGTGCTCATATGGCTTGCTGGGTTTCAGGCTGTCCGTATGTTGCTGTGTGTATGGAGGACTGGTGAGCCAATCCACTAATGTAAGCTGATTATCTCTCTCATACTGCCTCTTCATTGAGTCAAACACATGCATGCACACACACACACACACACACACACACACACACACAAACACTGTTGTGCACTGGAGCCTTGGGGCCAAGCGTGGGTCAGGAGGTCAAAGTTCAGTCAGAGATAATGATGCACGACACAGTGATGTGTGAGAGGCCAGCATGGACTGACGGCAGTGGTTTCTCTACTTCACTCTTTATATATTTCAACGTTCACTTGCATGCAAATATGGATCATTTATTTTTGTCATTTTCATTGAATATCCTCAACAAATTCACCTGTTTACATATTTACTTTTTACTCACTCTATCTTGCCCCCCTCTCTCTGTTGATCCCTTAACACCTACACCAGCAATTTGCCAGTACTTTGCTGCAATTGTACACCAGCACTCACACAGGTGGTAACGAACAGATTAAAAGGCAAAAGGGGAAGGGAGAAAAGGAGAAAGATAGCATGCAAGTGGGAGTTAATGAGGATGTTCTGAATAGCTGGCAACACAGCAGGAGTGTGACTTTGTTGTTATGTGAGATGTGTTTATGATTGATGGCCCTCCCCTTCCACTCTCAGAGACTTACTACAGCTTTTGTTGGCAGATTATATAATTCACCATTAAAGGACAATAGATTTTATATAGGAATGTATGTAAATGTTCCTAGCCAGCGGGGTACTTAAACAAAGGTTCTGGCCTTTCTGATTCTGTTTTTAAACTTGAGCCAGGTTTTATGAAGATAGTGCTGATTAAAAATACAGATACTGACCTACACATACAAAACAACTACAATCAAGCCCACACCCACAGGTTTTCCTCTTCTTCTCTTGACATGCCATTTCTTTCTGCCTCTATCTAACTTAACTGTATGTGGCAATGTGTGTATGTGGTGAGAGAGCCTGAGTGGTAGCTGGATAACAATACACTCACCATACAAACCAAACCTGATTAAAATGTCACCTGTCAGACAGTGTGTGTATTCGTGACATTAGAGTTTGAAAGTCTATGGCAGGCGTATGACAGAAGGAAGCAAACAGACAAGAGAGGTAACATGCGGAGTGCAATTAAACCCGATTTTATAATGTCACCTACTAGACGAGTTCAAACACGGATGAGCTGGAGATATTTTGATCTGTCAAAGAGCAAGGAAGTGGAAGGGTGCAGAAAAACAGACATATGACATGTTATGTCATAAGAGTTACCCTTATTACCGCTTTATGATTCGTAAATAACATTCATGTCAACATCCCAGTAGTATTTTGACTTTCAAGCTTCTTTCTGAATATACAACCTGGTGCCAAGTTTCTCAGAGGCAACAAGACCAGGATGACTCACATCGTCCATCAATCAAAATAAATACTCTTAACTGCAGCAGTGCAATGTTTCAGTAATAATAATAATACTCTTATTCTGCTTCTCAAAACAAGTTACACTGCACTTTAAATTCAGTTAAATGAGAGAAGAAGCACAGTTAATGAGTTATTGTGATCCAATGAAATAATTAAAACATACAATAAAATCAATAGAAAGATCTCTTGACAGGATATTACACAATCACTGCATATAGAAGTTTGTCTTCGTGTTGATTTTGCTTTACAGATTCATAATTCTAGTGGCCATTAGGTTAACTGTGCAGCTAGCAGTTGTAGCACGGGAGCATTGGATTGCTGTTGACAAACTAGTCTCCATTAGTTTCAGTCTTTTATAATAATAATATTGTAATTTTTTTTAGTAATTTAATAGCAACTGAATGAAGCTTCAGCACAGCAACGTTTCATGATGTATAAGCAGGTCCGTTGTTCATAGCATTTTCTTTCACTCTTGCATTCAACAACCTTCATTCCCACTATCTTTTCCTCTCTTTCTCACTATCTGTAAGGCCCTAAGGGCACCCATCATGAGCAGGCAGTATGGTGGATTTACAACCAACGCTTCCCTACATCTCAGCAGCACTCCAAAAACTGGCTTATGTTCTTAATCTCATCAATCTCATCAAATCATTTAAATGCATCCCATTGATGTCGTGGTTCTTACCAGTGAAAAGGGGATTGCAGAGTTTGACTTCTTGTAAAATCTAAAAGTTTAAGGGATTCAGACTTTTTAAAAAAAAAAAGGAATATATACTGGATATTGTACCAATGAAATGCTATCAAATCTCACTACTGCACTACTTTATCACTTGTCATCACAGTTTGAACCCTCTAAGGTGTGTATTTAAGGTGTGTTTTCACTTTCCCTTCCTGTCTCTACATTCAATAATAGTTTGGTAACCTGTTGATTGCTGTTCATATGCCAATAAGAACTGACTAAGGAGTAGCTCTAATAAACATGTATGGATAGACAGAGTTCATCTTACCAGAGACAGGTTGAAACATATCATGTAACTTGTGCGCATGCTTATAGTGTTGAGAGAAGTGTCTGGGAATTTGATACACTCTGCTTGCTTCCCCTTGGCTGGTCTCAGGCTTTAAACAGTGTGTCTGGGTGTGAGTCTGCTTGCGTCTGCACCTGACTTTGTGTGTGTGTGTGCGTAATGTATTTGTATTTGTCTTAGCATGTGTGTGTGCGTGAGCGCCTGCACACACTTGTATACGCCTGCAATGGAGAGCATAATCATTCCTGCGCAAGTAACAAAAATTAGATTTGGCAGTTATGAAGAATGAATCATGAAAATGTGTGAGCGCGAACACAGAGGTACACTCATGCACGCGCACACACACATACACACACCTGGGGCTGGATTTTAACTGTGATAAGATGACTTACAGGTGGGAAAGAGGGAGTGAAGGAGAGACAAATGATGGATGACAAATAGAAAGGCATCCATTTGTAACGAGGAAGTACTTTATTGCAAATTAGTTATGTACTCATGTGGTTTTATTTCAATTTGTGGTTTCCCCTAGCAACAGCAGAAACAATACACAAATCTCTATAGTCTCTCTCTCCCTCTCTGTAGGTGTATGAGTGCATTCAACGCCAGCACGTGAGATGTTAGCATAGATCCAACCTCAAGTTCACATTACCACATCAAACACATAAACTGACACACACACATACATGGTGCTGTGTCTTTGTTGCATGTATATTAGTTTCACTGGGGGGAGGGCTCCAACACAACACACAATAGTGGAAGATGGCCTCTATTCAACTCTCATAGTGGCTCAACTTTATTGTGGGGCTCATGACAACAAGATAAACAAAAACAATGATATTTGTGTGTGTGTCTGTTTGTGAGCATGCACACACACACATACACACACACACATACACACACACCCAGTATGACAAAGTTTATTTGGTAATCAACAATAAAGTGTTGGAGCAGTAGCATAGCAACCCACCCATACAAATGAAACACAGGAAGATATCAGAATTTAAATTAAAATTGACAAGCTGGAGGATAAATACATTTTCATCTCGTTCAAGATCATTTGATTAGCCATAATATGATATCATTGTTTGTGCTTGTATTTTGTGTGTGTGTGGGTGTGTGTGTGTGTGTGTGTGTGTGCATGTATGCTGTTTTGATGATCACAATCATTGTTATGGCATCTCTGACATGGTTACCAGATAACTTGAAAACAAAATACATACAGACAGTCATGCACTCTCTCTCCCTCTCTCTCTCTCTCTCTCACACACACACACACACACACACACACACACACACATACACAGTAAAGGGTTATGATTGATCATTGAGACATTGACTCATCTAATTAAACTACATAAAGCATAGTTTTTGACAAGCCCCAAATGTGTTTTCAGCTTCTGAAACATTTGAAAGCTGCAGTTGATAAGCCAGTGTGTTAATGTGTCTGTCTGTCGGGTGTAGGTGTCTTTTGCTCCTTTTTGGTCAAACAAAAATGGCTTTTAGCTTTGAATGTCCTGCCATGGTGTTGATCAAAACGGTCTTTTAAGTTGCACACATGCACACACACAGTGGGTGAACAGATGACGCTTTGATATGGGAAAGCTTTTATGTCACTTCTAATGATGACAGGAAATGCCAGCACACATACACATGCACACAGGGATAATTATGCGTAACTTATCATTAAATAGTTCTATATGAAATTCACCCTGACTAATGTCAAAAGGCCTGGAACAGTAAATTCTTGACAGTCATTTCAAGGTAAATGCCAGTGTCACAGCTCCAGTGGAGGATCATTGTTGAGAGATGGTCTCTTGTGGCTGAACATGGAATTACTATAAATTTGTTTTGGCTGTTCTTGAGGGCACCAATAATGATTCTTAATGATTTGTAATAAGTGCACCCTGATTTGCTATTTAGAAAAATACTAATAGATAAAACAGTTTTAATGTTCCACACATTGATTCTCAAACAATAACACGATACAAGGAATAAAGCATCACAAACAATTAGAAACAGTAATGGCAGCTCTAGATTTTGGATTATTTGCATAATCTGATAGAAAAACGGAAGGATGTCCCGAAGGTAAGGGTCAGCAATAGCAAAATTTACAATCACCCTTGATTTTTAGCCTAATACAAAAACTAGGATAAACAGACATAATGACACAGAACATTTTGTACACAGTCTGGGGCTTAAAATAAGCCTACTAGGGGGAGTTAAGTTTGGCTTTGTGATGTTGACCTTCAGTCCAAATCTCTGAAAATATGAAGGAGCACGACTGGTAAACTCTTTGACACATAAACACCATAGAAAATAATGTGACTTGGTAGGTCACGATAACATTGTGCTGTTGATGTGTGTGCGCGGCTCTTAGTGTGTCTGTATGGCGTGTCTTGTGTGTGTGAGTGTGTGTGTGTGTGTATGACATGTCCTGATGAGGCAGTTGATTTGGGCTGCTGGTAGGGGGTACTCTAATCTGGCACGCACTCACTGGCACTGTGCTACCTAGTTATTCCACTGACAGCCACTGCCCTGGGAACAGGAGCTCAAGCTCACGCACACAAAGCACACACAGATTCGTATACAAAATACACACATACACACATTCACACAGACACACACGCACCCCTCTCGAGGCAGTGTTCTTTCTGATCTCGCTTTGGGACCAGTGGGGACAGATGGGTGAACAGTGGGAGTCTGGGCTGCCATCACTCGGAAAGCAAAGGCATGCACGCACAAATACATTTCACACACACACACACACACACAGAGGATCACAGGCTCAACCAGGCTAGACTTGGTCAGAAAGTGGCAAACATAAAAACAGACTAAAATGCACACATAAGGTCTACTTGCTCTGCATCTCTTGTGCATGCACGCACACACACATGCATTAGCTAAGCCACAGTTGCACGCAGAGTCCAAACACACATGTGTGAGATTACTAGAAACACGCATTCTTGCTTAACCCATTCTCTCCACATGGTTCTCAACCTCCTAACTGTATGTGTAATTCATCACAGATAGAATCAATGTAAAGTCAAATGTATTTGACTTTCATCAAACCAGGATGGTGTCCCAAAAAATAAAAATCTATCACAGTTTAAGTTAAATATAAATATATTATATGATAAAAAACAACATTTATATAGATTTATAATCAAAATATAGATAAAAGGCACTAAAATCCAAAAACTTTAATCAAAGAAATAATTTATGCATTACAATTGCCCATCTTAGTCCTTAAAATGCTCATGCACATATAAACTGTGATTATTGAACCTCTGTTATTTTACACAAATCATATTCTACAAATAAGACCATTTCTGTGCATATATGACCATTCTTGATTTAGGGGAGTAACATGTGGTGAAGAGGATCGAAGCTGAAAGGCCCATTTGATTCTGCATTTTTAGCTGCATCTTCATTCAGAAAAAGAAGTTGGCCTAGCTGTCATCACATGACCTGAATGTGAACAGTCAGTCAGTGCAGACAACAAGTTGTTGTGTACAGTAATGAAAGCTCTGAAGTCTTGGTAAATAGACCTTTAAGCTTAGATTCTCTTTACATTGAGGCTGCCCATGTGCTTTAAAGTAGTAGTATTTAAATTATGAGGCAATTGAACTAGAATGAACTTGACTTATCACCATGTGCACACACACTTTCTGTTATCTCTGTATGAGTCCTCCCCATAACATGCCAAAACAGCTGACATTGTTACTTTAACCTGGTGGGCAGGACAATGCTATCTAGCTATTGAGATTGCTGACTGTCTATGTAGCATCAGATATTTTGAATATAACTTGGCCTACAACTCCAACCTAGCATGACCTGGCTGGAACTTCTGCATACATGTAGACTCTTTAAGTTGCTTGGAACTATTCTGTAGTTCAGAGCTTCTCCTACAGCTACTATATTCATCACAGAGATGAGCTCCTGCACATCAAAGGGGAATCACTAGAAACATTATCTTGGAGACATCTCTGCTACACTTTTTAGGTGGCTCGCCACACGTTTGTTTCTAAAGTGCTGCCAATAAGCAGAAAATCCCCTGGCAGGAATGCTGAATCCTATTCGAATTACACATCTTGATTAAACTTTGTCAGTCGTGATTATTACCTGTCTGGTTTTAGCCTCTATTTGTCTTGTCTGCTCATTATGTTTATTACTCTCTCTGTCTGGCTGTCTGTGTGGTGTTATAGGAAAGAGCAGGATGTGTTGTCTCTGTTTTCTAAGTGTCCAGGTCACACAATCAAACTGTTTATGTGTTTTTGTGTGATTGCTCTTCGCTGGAATCTGTCTGTCAAATTGAATTTCTCCTGTCTGGAATAAGTCAGGTTGAAAACATCTGCCGCAGAGTCAGGGTCCTTGCTTCCTCATCCATGTAGTTCATCGTTGGTGATAAAACTATTACCACCAGCAACTGGACTGATGTCATGTATGTATGGTACATGGTATAGTCAATGATGAATTATCGGATACACTATGAATAGCACTTTAAGTATGCCTCTAGTCTGGGTCAAGTGTATTTCATGTTTGGGTTAACGGATTACAGTTGCCGACTACCTCACCATACATGAAGGCACACCTCAGTGCTCAGCACCAAAACTGTGACGAATGTTTATAAAAACAGACCTGAACTCTGTCTGTTATCATGCTCTTTGAAATTAATTCACTTACTTCCTTCTTTTCCTACACAAATATTTCTATTTTGCACTTCAGTCCTATTAAATATTTGCCTTTCTACTTTGCTCACTCTGCTTATATTCAAATAATTTATAATGGATTGAATTATCTGAAACAAGATAAGATGAGCTGAAGAGGGAAGCCCATCTCTTTATATCAATTACTTCTGAGGAACATTTTAATTTTTCATCTTATTCCATTTCATCACGATCATGCTCTCCTCTCGATCATTAAAGCTGCATCATCTATAAGCTCATTTTACCCCTAGGGAGTACAGTGGCATTATGTTAAGCTTAGGTTCTCTAATGAATGAATATTGTTCATAACTGTTCATTCCTTCATTCTTCTCCTCTCTTCCTCTTCCTTCCACAGGCTGGCAATAGCAGCTTCCACGAAGGATGTGGCAGAGTGGTTACCCGGTAAACGGAATCAACAAGGTGAAACTCTCAGGTAAGAAAATAATCTGAGAGGAGATAAAGAAAGATAAAGACACACAGGGGAGAGTGGCAAGGCAAAGTGATAAAGCCAAAGCAGGATTGAGATGAAACATGAACACTAAAAATGAAAAAAAAAAAAAAGAGTAGTGTCACCCTGATTGGCTGTCAGCTCTTTGACCAGATGCATGGCAGGAAGGCCTGGGCAGATGGGAAACAACTGTTCGAGGTGATAGCGGGAAAACAACAAAAGAGGGAATGGAAAAAGCAGAGAGGAGAAAGTTAATTCATCTGACCCACTGTAAACAAAGAGAATGCTAAAGACACAAGCAGTTGGTGACAGGGGAGGAGCCGAGGAGAGAGGTGGAGGTGCAGAGAGTGGGAGGAAGGAGATGAGACATCAGGGAAAAACACGTGCTTTTCAATCAGACCGCTGACATTGAACTCTGCTAAATGAGTAAACCATTGGGTGAGCAAACGCATGCAGTCTCTCTCTCTCTCTCTGTTTTTCACTATCTTAGCTTTATCACCGGTGACAGATCTGGCTCATATCTGTTCCTCCATTTGGTGCTGTCAGCCTTATGATTTATGTCATCTGACATTATAAAACTGGCTCTCGTGACAAGCAGTGGCCATGCTCTCCTCCGCTCTGCACGCACACATACACACGCTCACACTCAGACACCACGGAGTAGCTCAAAGTCTCCCCTCTCATCCCGTCTCGTCTGAGACTCTGTTCATTTTTGATCACCTTAAGCCACAAACCCTGAATGAGGAAAACAACAACCACTCAAATCCCGCTGAGTTCTCAAAAACCGTCACGTCACTTCGCATGCAAGACCCAGCCATGTTCATCGTGTTCACCTGTGCATATACACGCTTGTGTGTGTGCACGCAGGTGTGTATGTGCATGTATGTGCGTGCGCCCCTCATACCTGCAATGTATCCATGTGTGCGCATATGTGTGTAAGAAAATAGGAAGCTGTGCATTGTGTTCTCACCCACATGTTCCTTCAAAAATGTTCTTAGAGTAACACAATGTTCTATTCCAGCACTCGAGTTTTCCACGTCTGAGCTTTGCACGGGTTTGCGACTTGATTGAGTGCGTGTGTGTGTGCATGTATGTGTGTGTGTGAGGCTTCTGTGTGAGCTGAGCTAGTGATCTTTCATGTTGCTCAAAGTGCTTTTCGTCTGAACATAGTTCTTTGAGAGTGAGAGAGATAGAGGAAAGAGAGGGAAAGGGAGAGTGCTGTTGAACATGGCTGTGCCCCTTTTTAAGGACATCATGGCAACATCAGTCCCCAGTTTCCCGCTATCTCTTATATTTTTTTTATTTATTTTACATCCTGCCTCATTTTTTTCTCTATTAATTATCAATTTCTCTTTATACCTGTCATTCACTTGATTTCAATCAAAATGCTGTACACTCTGAAAGCAATTTGAGAACATTCAGGACCAAATTTGTACAATTTGATTTCGATGCAAGGAAGGACAGAAGTGTGTGTGAGTGTCACGAGTGGATTTGAGCAAGCAATGAGGCTTTGCTTTCTCATTGTGAATGCAACAGAGGACATTGCATGTTATTCGTCTTAGGCCCTCTAAGCTCGTTCAGACACTGTACACATGATCTGTCTGTGTCGCAGCTGCCCGTGACAATTCGCTGCCATTTGAGCTGGTTTGTGTGTGTCCACCAGCTCAGAGACCACAGCGTCCCACGTGTGAATCTTTACCCTACTAGAGTATCTTCACACACTGGATCTATTTTTGCCAGAGCAGATCCCATCTGCAAGTGTGAAATTCACCTTTAAATGCATTTAAATCCCTATATTTACTAGCAATTAACTTAACATTAATCCACGCAGGTGGACTCTAATATCTGCTGTGTCCTATTGAAGTTTGCTAGTCAAACATGGTTGCAATCTAAAGTACTCAGAACCTGCCAAAACAGCTGGGGAAAAATAGAGAGCGAACATAAAAGCAAGCACATACACAAGCTCAGGATCAGGATCTGTGCATTCAAAAGTGATTCTGCTCTACGAATCCATTTCTTCTTGCTCTAAAACACTGACTTGCTGACTGAATTTGTTTTGTTCTGATAGAGTTCATATCAATGTCTTGGAATAAAGTGTAAGATAGATTCTTTTCAGACTTTCTTAGCTCTTGCATTGACATATACAGTATTTATTACCAACTGGGTAAACATCTTTGCAGTGAAAGAGCAGCTGCATTTTTTAAAAACCCTCATCTATCCAGGGAATGTTGTCACAGATCACACTGTATGCTCTACTTCATAAGCCCACATTTACACACATTGACACGAGGGAGAAGTAACCACGGCCCTGATGAACTTTACCAGACCATTCATGGATTAAGAGTCATGGTCAAAGTATTTGTTAAGGAAGGAAAAGAGAATTTCCCTGCCAGTTTGGGATTCCAAGTAAAGTCTTTCCGAGCCACACCTTTAATGGCGAACGTTGTCTTATTCACACACTTGTCACTTTAACAGCACTTGTTAACAGCTACCCAGGTAGCTATTAACGGTACTGTCTCAATCTTAATGTGACAGCTCCCATAAGATGTTCAGATATTCTAGCCATCAACTTAACACTGAAATACTGTCACTTTACTGAGACACAATATTATGGGTGAGTTCTTTAAACTGCAAATTTGTAAGTGTGTGTTACAGCAACTGCTATCCTGATTTGAAGCGACTCTTTCCATGCAGTGAAATCACAGATGTATAATGTTTTAAACCGTAGCCCCTTAACCTTCACCTGGTTTCAGCCAAGTGATGGGGGCCTGGCAGGCCCTCAGATCTCAGCTACTGCAGCACAGCACACAGGTGTTTTCAGGTAACACACGCACCAAATTAAGCCTTTTATACAAGTATAAACAGATAGCATAAGAGATAAACAGACTCGGGGTAATTTATGTCTCTTTTAATACAGATCTGGACATGAAAGAGAAAAAAGGAGGCGCAAAAAGTTGAGCAAATAATCTCTCAGCCGGAATAAATATTAGTTTAACTTCGTGTGGAGTCTAATAGTTCTGAGGGCAGTGCTTGCAATGGATGACTATAATGTGTGCGTAGATGTTTGTTTACAGACGCTACACAATCTCTTGTAACCTTTATAGAGAATTTAGGCAGGACGGAATGTGTCTGTATGCATGGGTATATGTGCGTACATGCTGTAAACTAATGAGAATCTTGCTATAAACTTTAGTTAAAAAAAGACTTGAGTGCAATAGGATTGGGATTGCAATCGCTCTGTGTGTGTGTGTGTGTGTGTGTGTGTGTGTGTGTGGCTGAGCGAGTGTGTTCATCACTGACAGTAAATGCCCAAAGAAGGGCTAACCTCCGGATCACCTCATGGGTGGGTCTTTTTCTCTCTGCTGCACGTGCCAAACAGCTGCCGTGTGTGTGTGTGCGTGTGTGTGGCAGAGAGGGAGGGAGAATTCGATAGAGGAATAGGAAAAAAAACAGAAAGTAGTCTGCTGTTTGTATTGATGCCGTGTGAGTATGTGTTTGTTCAGTGACGTGAGCATGAAAGACAGCTGCTGTACGAACCAACAGATGCACTAAAGTACACACCCAGGAATGCAGAAATGCACACATACGCACGTGCACGTAAACATACATGTACGCAGTACATATGGTCACAGGAACCCACATCTTCTCCAAAAAAACTCTGCCCCCTTACATTCGGAAACTTAACTCAGGTAATACCATACTTTACTTTATTGTGGATTTTTGTGGAAAAAGCAACTATTTGTAGCACAGGCAAAGTTTTCAGTTGCTTACTTAACCACACTTTAGTCTTGCATGTTGAAAGGAAAGTGGGTCACAGTAATAAAGAAGACAAGACACAGGGCACGACAAGTGGGATAAGAAACAGGAAGTACAATGAGTTACTGATTAATTCTTTGTTTGACTCCTTGTTTTCTCACTAAGTTATTGCAGTGAGTAATCTGATATGTTGTCATTTCAAAGTTGAATAACAAAGACATTTCATGTTTAAGAGCTGTGTTTAATTATGATCAGAGCCTGCACTGTGTCTATGTAAATGGCTTAAACCAGGCCTGAATGTGTAATGTATTGGGCCTCATTGGACTGAGCTGCAGAGCTCTACAAAGCACACACCTTAGCCAGTCACCTGTATATGACTCCAAACTGATATGGGCGTTAGCTAGCAATTAAACTCTGCTACCTGTCTATCAGCGTTCTGTGGTTAGCGTCAAACTGCAGAAGAAAGGAAAAGAAGAGAGGGGGGAGGAAGATGTAGAGAAACGTAAGGAGGTTGCCTAATGTGAACAGATGAATGTGGTTTACGGTTAGGTGGAGAAGAAAAGGGAGGAGACGAGAGAACAACCTCAAGGGGTGTGGAATTTTACAGAGAGCAGGACAAAGACGAGCACTGAGAGCAGGGGAAGACATGAAAACATAATTAATCTCTGTGCATTTTGTGCTGATGTCAGCAGCTGACTCTCACAACTTGACTTGAAGGTGATGGACAGAGAGTTTTGAGAGTGTGGGAGTTTTGATTCAATGTTTTGGAAAAGAGGATCGAGAGTTGACAGTGAAATTAGGGTGAAAGGCCATGAGCATGACTAAGGGTGTGTGTTTGTGTGTGTGTGTGTGCCTGTGTGTGACCGATCCTTGAACCACAGCCATCTGCCAGCACCCTGGGCCATCCTTTGACTCAACTGTATCTATTTCCCTGGAAGCCAACTTTATATGTGTGTGTCTGGGTGTGTGTGTGTGTATGTGTGTTGATAGTGACAACAGCAGTATAGACACATCAAATATTTTCTCACACGACTTAGCAAAGGGACTTAACGTGACCTCCCTGCCCAGCACTGTCTCCACATCTGCCTGTCTCCGTCTGTGTTTTGCTGTCTGTCTGTTAACCCTGTAGTATGATTACTTCAGGAGTCCTGTTACGTATAAATGTTCAGGTGGGAAATGCATGTGTTGCAATGTGCATAAATCATTTAGATCATCATTTAGAAGATTAGGTATAAAGTGATTCCCTGACTTACCAGAGTGGTCCAACTTAGATGTAAAACAAACTACTACTGAGCCTTAAAATACAGGCAAACATTAAAGCTCATTTTTTGTACATGTGGCACTAAGTGTCTGGGAGGACAAATTGTAAAGTCTATAGTATTTAGTTAATTGAAAATAATCTTGAGTCAGAGTAACAATCCTCCAGGCCGCCGCAATCCAGCTCTTCCAAGACTTTTTTCCATGCTGCTGTGGTTTAGAAGTATTGTGTTTATTACGCATAAAAAACTAGGCAGGCCCCCTTGAAAATGTTTGTGGTACTCAGCCACCTAAGAATGTGATATTATAGTTATGCAGGCTCTCGTAAGAATTCCAGAGTGCAGCTCTGTTTGCGTTAAGAGGTAACTGTAAAGGTAGGTAATTAA
Organism: Datnioides undecimradiatus; assembly: GCA_008933995.1. Taxonomy (NCBI): domain Eukaryota; kingdom Metazoa; phylum Chordata; class Actinopteri; order Lobotiformes; family Datnioididae; genus Datnioides; species Datnioides undecimradiatus. The sequence continues at coordinate 2,019,162 of WARS01000008.1, forward strand.
CACAGCCCAATAGTGTCACGGGGTTCTGTAGATTAGCTCGAGTTGCTTCATACTGTGTAAATCCCAATATAACAGGAAGCGTGGGGTACGTCTGTGTCTGTGTTTGCTTATGTTTGTGCGAGCCCAGCTTCCGTGGATGGCTAAATATTTCATGCTAGTTCATTTATAATCTGCATCACTGTGTAACATGGTAAATTGTGAAAGGGAAATTCTCATTAGTTGTGTGTGGTATTGTATATCTCCCCTTCTTTTAATATACTTATCTATCCCCATGAAAAGCCAACAACATGATAACACTAGTTCTATGCTTTATGAGGCTGGGAAAAAAAAGTATATAATGAAATTCAGTGCGAATAGCGAGCCTGTTTTTTTCACTGTTCATGTGATACTGAGATATGGTATGGACTCTAGATTTCATTTTCTCACATAAATGTTTTTCATTTTTTTGGAATCTATGTTTTTCTTTATTATTTTCATTGTTTTTATGATGGGTTTAGATTGACTTTAGCACTGAGTTGAGTGTTTTGTGATTAGCATGTTATTCTCCTTATGGAAAGCCCCTGGAATTGGTTAAGCGTGATGTGCATATGAGGCATATTCAACGTCTTTGCCCAATTTTAAAGTGTAATGCTTTGGCTGCTCATATTGTGACCATTTCTTCTTTGTTGTGTGACATTGACGCTGTACACTAAAATAGGTTTTCCGTCATTTTGCTGACTTGACTTGACTCTTGTAATTAGCATTACTTCGTCTTCCAAGTGACCAAATTTGCCTAGTTTAGCAGCCTTGGAGCTAGCCAACAGTTAATGATAACCATCTGAGCACCATGTATGACATTATTCAGTGTATTTGTTTGATGTTATTTGGACTGGTGCAGACATCTATGACCAGATTTGTGGCAGGCAGTGCAATTTATCCACAGAGAATCTGGCTTATTATGCTGATAATGTTATCTTATCTTATTTGCTATAAATATCTGAAGTTTTGATATGAGTTTAATACCTTCATTGGTATTAACAGTGTTTGAGTTACTCCAAGAGGATTTTCAGATGGACCAGTATATTTACTACTTTGATTTACCTAACAGTAAATGGAAATGTACTGTAGCAGCATTGCAAACAACCTGCATTGTAACAGTACTGTAAAACTGTTACAGTGTCTTGGTGGCAAGCTGCCAGTAGGTTGCTGTAATATTTACAGCCACCTTGTTTCACTGTGTGTGTCTGTGTGTAAGCGCTGTGTAAGTCAGACAGGCTGGTTTGTCATTACAAAGCCTTCCTACTCCATCAAGTATTTATACAATTATTTCTGTTTGGCCATGTCTCTTACGGTGTGTATTTGTGAGTGTTTCTGTGTGTGTTTTTGGCTGCTTGTGTGTCTTTCTGCAAGTGTTTCTTTGTGCATGCATTCAAGTGTGTTCTGAGTTATTGTGTGTGTCTCTTTGAGTCAGCGTAAGTTTGTCTGTGTGTGTGTATGTGCTCGTGTGCGCGCGTGTGTTGCTTTACCCTGGCAGACCTTGTCATGTCACAGTGACCAGAAAGCAATTATCGGTGTATTGCTGCTTAGAGGAGGACCTCCTACACTCCCCTCTTCCTGCTGAGAGAGAGAGAGAGGCAATGCAGAGAGAAATGGGAAAACTGAGCCACATAAAGAGAAAAGAAGTAGATGATGAAAGACTTAGAGGAGAGAGACAGTGACGAGAAGAATGAAAGAGAAAAACAATGAGCAAGAGAGGGAGAAAGCAAGGAAAACAAAGACTCGGAGGAAGAGAATGTCAGGCTGACATTGCTGGATCAGTTTGAGAGCTCTCCAGAGTCACAGCCACTGTGCCCTGCTGCACCGCTCTGAAGGACCCATACAGACAACCAACTCCCTCAATATACAGTAAACACACACACACACACACACACACAAATACAAACACATAACACTTCTTTCACACAGTCTACTACCCACACTGCTAACCATGCAAACTACTAACTAGTCCGACATCCACACAGCGCATTTGTCTGTTCGCTTTTTTTTAGTGAAGCTTTTAGCAAAGTTTCAGGAGCAGGACCACAGCTCAATTTTCACTTCTGGCTTCTTTGTATATATTCCTGCCTAACCCTCTCCTCTCATTCGGTCGTATTCTGCACGCTCGTTCGTACACGACTCAAGAGCAAACCACATCATCTCGAGCATGCCAACTTTTTTTCGAAAGAATTAATCTACTCACCTCATTCCACAATGGATTTCATCTCGCTCTCACCGTCAGACGAAGATTTATTCGAACAAAACCAAGACGATTACTTCCAAAGCCCTCATCCATCCACGCCAGCAGATCCACCGTCAGAGGCCACAAACTTTTCCGTTGCATCCATGCCTGACACCCCGCTCTCTTCAGTTCAGCCGCCAAGGAAGCAAACAACTTCAGCAAGTCAATTCTCCGTCTCGTCCTTGGTACATATTCCGTTTGGCTCATCCCTCCTTAACATTAAGGACCAATATAATTCATCCGAAGACTCTTCCACGTCTCCTAGTCCACCCTGAGCATCAGAACGAGGAAGACAAAAGTCCAGATCAGTCCGAAGTCGTCGCCACACGTCCCCAACTCATACGCTTTCGAGAGATACTCCAACCGGCCATCACCTATCCGACCACTCCGGTCCGACAACACACCGTCGCTCACACCGCCAACAGGCTCCAGCAAGATCCCATGAAATACAGCCTTCATTTAGGATCTCCGACTGGACCGTGGCCACTCTCGAAAAATCATTAAAAAATAAAGGAATTCACTTTAACAGAACAGACAATAAAGCCAAACTTTTCAACACGCTCGTTGCAGCCCTCACTTCCGGCAACAATAGCACACTTCCTGGTGACGTCTGTTCGCTTTTTTTTAGTGAAGCTTTTAGCAAAGTTTCAGGAGCAGGACCACAGCTCAATTTTCACTTCTGGCTTCTTTGTATATGCACGCCGGGGCCACGATGTCAGCCGTGCCATTAAAAGGACAGCTCACTTCAAGCTCCAGCCTCAAGCTCACAGACAGCAAAAACACCAACAAAGCAAGACAAGGTGAGAGTCATCCCAAAAGTCAAAAAACAGCAAGGCTGCAACAGTATCCACCAGTATCCAGCTACCAGCCCCGGCAGCTTTAACAGGGGAGTCAAGTGCTTGGACGTCAGCCCCCCCTGCCACCTTCATTCAACAACAGCAGCCAGGACTAGTTGGGGCCCCTGGCACCGGGATGCCAGGGGGTCCTGGTTGCCTGTATTGTCCAGATACAGCAAACAGGTTTAGCCATGGCTGCCGGCACCGGGATGTCGGCGCCCCAGGCTACCTTTTCCAAACAAACCCTCGGCAGTGTGGCCTGGCTGCGGCACCCAGCACTGGGATGCCGGTGCCCCCAGTAGCCCACTTTCATCAGCCTAAATGGCAAGACCCAGCTGGGGCCCCTGGCACCGGGATGCCGGGGATCCTGGTTGCGCGTACTGTTCAGATACAGCAACCAGGTTTAGCAATGGCTGCCAGCACCGGGATGCCGGCACCCCCAGCTGCCCACGTGCATCAGCCACGGCAGCAAGACCCAGCTGGGGCCCCTGGCACCTGGATGCCAGGGGTCCCCCCCTTCCTAATCTAAATCCTTTTCCTCAAACCCTCGCAACGCAAATAACTAACTATACCTTGTCTACAGCTAACCCTCCTGTGCGCCATCCAAACTCCTTCACCTCACGTCCCTCTCCAGTCCCCTCCAACTTAGGCAAACAAATCATAGATGGTAATTACATAGACCTCGTCCGTCTTATCACCTTCTCTCCACAATCAGCCCACCAACCAAATCCTTGGGTGCCAAGATGGCTACACTTACCCATTAGTCAATAAACCTACCCGTTCAAAAGAACTGACTCCTGTGGAGTTTGCATATGCTTTTTCCCTTTTCAGGGATGCACTCAATTTCCAGACCGCCGTCAAGATATGGTTGACTACTTGGCAATCGTTCTGAACCTGGCCCTCCGTTTCGGAGGCAACGGGTTTTTACCAATACCACATTCACTTTGCTTCTGAAGCAGCTGCCAGACTTCAGCAATTCAATGAAGATATTTTTTGGGGCTCACTGGACAACGAAATCTATTGCCGCATCTTGCCGCTCGAGCAGCCCTTCCCTGCTCACTCTGTGGTGCCCCATCCCACCCGGCTTCTTCCTGCTCCATTCCTGCCCATGCAAAACAATACCAAATTCAATCAAAGGTCCCTGCTTCTTCTCGTCCGTCATCAACCGTCCCTCAAGAACCCATCCAGAAGCAATCTTCCTTTGTTCCATCAGTAATCATTCCCATGATTAATGGCAAGGATAAAAAGGGCAGGCCAGTCTTTAACCAAGGAGGCCGTTCAATTTGTAACAACTTTAATGACACTGGATGTAATATGCCCCAGTGCCGTTTCCTCCACATTTGCTCCTTCTGTGGTGGAGGCCATGCCCGACCAGCATGCCCACACATCCCCACTTCTCAAAACCTAGGTAAGCATCTTTTAACACCCATTAACATTCCAGCCTTGGCTGAAGCTCTCAAAAACCACCCCAATCCAGCCCTTGTTCAGTTCCTCATCAAGGGTTTCAGAGATGGTTTTCATCCCGGAATTCTTGTTCAACCATCCACTTCCTTCGAATGCAAGAATCTCCAGTCTGCAATTAACGAACCAGAAACTGTCAATCAGCTGATTGCCAAAGAGGTTAATGAAGGATTCATGATCGGTCCCTTCACTTATCCCTCATTCACCAACTTCCGCATCAGTCCAGTCGGCATAGCAACCAGGAAATTCTCCGGAAAGAAGCGCCTCATCATCAATCTCTCAGCTCCTCATGGCAGTACCATTCCTAGTATCAATAGCTTGATACCCAGCGTAGATTTTTCCCTCCACTATGCTACCATCAACCATGCCATCGCCCTCATTAAACGTGCCGGAAGAGGTTCATGGCTTGCTAAAGCAGATATCAGTAGCGCTTTCAAAGTTCTCCCCATTCACCCAGATTTCTGGCAGTTCTTTGGGTTCGCTGGGGAAGTGCCTATTACTTTGCCGTTAGGCTCTCCTTTGGCTGTAAAAGCAGCCCCAAACTCTTTGACACACTGTCTGAGGCCCTCTGCTGGATCGTTCTTAACAATCACAAGCTTCCATTTCTCGTCCATCTCCTCGACGACTTCTTGGTTATTTCCCCCCCTTCATCGCCTCCTGCTGCAGGCTTGACCACACTAGTGTCAGTCTTTTCTGATCTCGGAGTTCCTCTTTCTGCAGAGAAAACGGAAGGCCCCTCCACATCTCTCGAGTTCCTCAGGATCACTCTGAACTCAAACTCATTTCAAGCTTCTCTCCCCATTGAAAAGCTCCGCCACATCACTCTCCTGATATCCAACTTCCTCCTTGCACCGTGCTGCACCAAACGTCAGCTTCTTTCCCTTCTCGGTCACCTCAACTTTGCCTTAAGCATCATCCCCCAGGGACGAGCCTTTATCTCTCACTTATTGTCAATCGCCTCTTCTGTGCCCTCTCTACTGTCAACAGTAGTCCTCGACAGTCCAAGCCATGCAGAACTTCATCTCTGGCTCCACCTTCTCGACAGCTGGAACAGTATCAGTTTCTGACTCACCCCCAAGACATCAATTTGTACACAGACACAGCTCCTTCTGTCGGTTTTGGGGGTTTCTACAAGGTGGTTTGCAGCAAAATGGCCCCCACAGCTCGCAAGTGAAAGTCAGGTCACTTCCTCAGCTCTCTTTGAAATCTATCCCATAGTTGCTGCAGCAACTATGTTACCCACCAATACATTCTTCGTGCTGCCCATGTCCCTGGTCATTCAAATGCCATTGCTGACTCTCTCTCTCGGTTCTCTTTTCAGAAATTCAGACGCTTGGCCCCCCATGCAGACACCTACCCAAAGCCAGTTCCTCCATATTCGGCTCTGGTCTTCAACTTGTAAATCCTGCGCTCATGCCCTTAATTACCAAGGCCCAGCATTCTATTATCAACAGCTTGGCACCTTCTACCCTCTCGTCATACTGGACAGCTTGGAAAAGCTTTCGCCAATTCCACCACCAATATAACCTAACCTTTCCATCTTTCGATCTCTTCACTCTAACGTCCTTCATTACTCATGCTCATTTGATCTTGGCCCTAAAAACGCATACCATCAGGATCTACCTAAGTGGCCTCAGCTTCTTTTCTAAACTCCTCACGGGCAACTCTGATGCCTTCAACCATCTCCAAATAACCCTACTTCTCAAAGGTCTCAAACATAAAGAACCTCCCCAAACTCCTCGACGGGTCCCTTTCACTGCAGACCTGTTGGCTACCTGCATCCAGACTATCCATTTTGGATACAGTGACCTCCACGTCGCCAGAACCTTAGAAGCCATGTTCTTACTCGCCTTCTTTGGTTTCCTCCGATGCTCCGAATTCACATCCTCTACTCTTCACTTCGATCCTCACCGTCATACCTGTATTTCAGACCTCTCTTAGTTTTCCGATGACATCCTGGTGTTCTACTTAAAAATATCCAAAACAGCCCAAGTCGGACCACCGACACCGGTCTTCTTCTTCAAGGTCCAGTCTCCCCTGTATCCCTTTGAGACACTCGCCAACTACTTGCAGTTACAAAAGTCCCAGAGTCTAAATCCAGCAGAACCACTTTTCATATCAGAGTCAGGTCACATGGCCACTCACTTCTGGTTCCACCATCATTTCCGCCACATACTCTCGTCATCTGGCATTTCACCCGTTCTCTGCTCCGGCCATTCCTTTAGAATTGGTGCTGCTACCTCAGCCTCTCGTAATGGCGTCCCAGATCACCTGATACAAATCATGGGCCGCTGGTCTTTACAAGCTTACCACCGTTACATTCGTTCAGATCTTGAAGACCTGAGATCAGCTCAATCTCATCTCATGTAACTTAAGATTTTGGGGGTCCGTCGTGCCTGGGAGCTACGACGGATTCCCTGCCGGAGATTCCCCAAACTCGACTTCAATCCAGATGAACACAATGGACAACACACAATTTCACCAAGCTTGTCAATAATAAATCTTTCAACATATCTCATTGATGGTGTGGTCCTTGCTCGTGAAAAAGCCTTTTTGCTTTGTTAAACAGCAAGGGTGGGCTTTTTGCAAAATACTAATGGTGATGTGAATGGTAATGATAATGTTGGCCTGCATTTTATCTCAAATTCTCACATCGCTATGCAGCCCACATAATGAAAATCCAATGACAGACACTCCCTGTGGAATACCTTGGATATTTATTCATTACAGCTTTACTGTACTTCAATAAATATCCTTGGCGTCAAGTGTCATAACAAAGTAGGAAGCTGTGAATAGGGAAGAATGGTACATTTAACTTATATTTAATGTACAAACTGTATATTGGTTTCGTGTCAGCTGTGAGAATCATTAAAACACTGTTTCACAGCAGTACTGAGGATGAAAAATGCAGTGCAGACAGACAGAGGACTGCAGCTGTGTCCTGTGTAGAAAAAGTGCAATAACTTACAATAAGGGAACAATGACTCAGTGCAACTTGGTATTTGGATCTTAATTTATGTATATTTCATTCCTTTCTGAGGAACTCCCTCTTTAACATAGAATGCAATAAATACAATAACACAGGACCATACTAAATGTCAGACATTATTATTTCATATTAGCAGTGATAATTACTGTCATTCAGTCATGATTGTGAGCTTCACTATTTGTATGTATCTTACCTCAACTTAAGGACACAGGCCAGTATGCCAATAGTCTTACAAAAGACTGTTGAAAGAATGGGTGGTGATGTTTTCAGAAAATAGTGGCGTGTCTTGAGTTATTCACAATTCAGACTTGGAACTTAAGTGCTTTTCTCTTGCATGATATGTACTCCTGCCTGGAGCTGCAGTAAGTCCAGTGCTACAGTCTGACAAGTTGCTGGCCTGACATAAGGCCTAAATATTGCAGTTAAGCATTTCTTCCAGGTCTGTTTTTTAATAAATGCATTCACCCGCCTGGAAACCTGTTATGTAAATGTAAATGCGCAGATCAAAATGATGCTCCCTAGTTTTTGCAGGATCACAGCGGGTTCAGATTCACACAAGCAGATATTAGCCACATATAGCTGGCAACACGCTCTCTTAGATGTCTCCTTATTTAAAATGTTTTCAAGAATTCGTGTTTTGCTCTGCTTTGACATTTTTAAGGACGACCTTGCCGTATTAAACACTTATTTACATCTTTTTTTTAATTCTTTCTTGTGGGCACTACCTGTCATGGTTTTGAGTTGTATTGAGTTGAATTTGTTTGTTTCCTGTTTTATTTTGAAAAGTGTTTCCTTTGTGTGTTTTTGTCTACTTGTTTCCTTACCTTGATTAGTCCATTGATTTCACCTGTGTCTCGTTTTGCTGCCCTCCCCTGTCTATTTAAGTTATGCCATTGCCTTTGTTCTCCGTCGTTGCATTGCTTAGTTAGAGTTCATGTTCATGCTGTTTGTTGAGTTTTGAGTCCATGTCCCTACCTAGATTCCATGACCATAGTCCTAGAGATTTTGGGTTTCTGGTTTTTGTATTTTTGAGTTATATTTACCACGCCTTGTTTTGGATTGACTACCTTGGTTTTTGACCCTGCCTGCCTTGACCACGCGTAAGCCTAAGCCATTAAAAAATAAACGGTTAAAAGATCATCTGCATCCTTGTCCCTGCCTGCATCTGGGTCCTGCTCTCACCCCATAGCCAAGTCCTGACACTACCAGACTGTGGTGTGCTGTTTCACGGCTTCCCCTGAGCACAAACTCCCTCACTCACCCCTCTTCTCAACAGACTCCCCTCATTCTGGTCTTCCTCTCTTTCTCAATTTCAGCTGGGTCTCAGTTTTCCACGGTTTCTTTTTAACCTACTGTTTTTCCCACTCCTCTTACCCACCCCTTGTTTGAGACTCTCATGTTTCCGTCTGGAACTTCTGTCTTTCTTTTGTGTTTCTCCCCCTCCGCCCCTTGTTTTGTTTCTCCTTCTGATCTCGTCACTCTTTTGGATAGTTTAATTTGGTGTAGGGTTTCCGCCTTTGCTCATGTGTGAAGTAACATTGTGTGAGAAAACGCTGCCTACTGTACCTGCCTGTCTCTTTTCTGCCCTCTGTCTCTCTCTTCCTGTAAATCATGCAGTGTAACAGCCTCTGGTGACAAGTCTGGCGTTGAGTCGGCATTATATGCAGGCAAGCTTTTGTAAGCTTTGACAGCATCTTCATTGTGTCAAGTAAACTCAAGCATGTGTTTGTGTGTTTGAACAGTGGGCCTGAAGCATTCCAGTGTGGGTTTACAGAAAGTGGGAGAAGAGAGAGTACCTTAGCAGCTGATGTTAGTGTCTGCAGTATGTGGTAAAACACACTTACACGCGCACATTTATGAGAAACATGCACATGCACAGATGGAGACGCAGGTGGATCTTGGTATGTGGAATATGCTGGGTGAAGACCAGGTCACAGCAGGGCTTGGCTCTATGTCTAATTTTTGTCAACCAATCAAAACCCAGTGAACAGCCTAAATGGCACCGCCCAAACCAGGAAATGCACATGTTCCACATACCGGGCTTGCTAAGCAGCAACAACAGAGGATTTGACTTGTATACACTCACACAAAGGTCTAGTCAGGGGTTTAGGACTTCAGAAGAAATATGTCCCTGTGGCTTTTGAAAATATGCTGATGATAAACATTTTGCAGCTCCTTAGACATTTTTTTCTCCTTTTCCTTCCTCCTTAACACCTGGACCTGCAGACATAAATATATACACACAGAGACAAACACTGAGACACACTCTATATGTATACAGTACAAATGCGCCTTTAAACCCCTAAATTCTCATATGTCACAGCTGCAGACGTTGTGAGGTAAATATGTGTTATAGCATATTTTGACAATCTCACTAACAGCTGGAAAATAGTTATATTGGTCTGTGTCGGTCAGTCCACCACTTTTTCTGACTGAAATATCTCAACAGCTCTTGGATGGAAAACTATGAAATTTTGTAAAGACGTTTGTGGCTCCCAGAGGATGACTTCTACAAGTGCAACCACATTTGTCAACAACTGTTGAAGGTATTCTCAGTAGTTCACACGCTTACATCATTCTTAGAAGGAATTATAATTGCTTTGGTAATCACTTTTAATCTAGTGCCATTGTCAGGTAATTTTTTTTATATGGTTTGTGACCAAATACCTGCAAAAATAAAGTCCTCCTCATATGCGTCAAATGTACTTGGTGTTTAGTGCTAGCAGATTAGCAAATGTCAGCTATAGAAGCAAACCAAGAAGGGAAACATGGTAACATTATATCTGCTAAAGATATATGTCAGGGGTGTCCAAACTACGGCCCGCGGGCCAACTGCGGCCCGCGGGTCAGTTTTTATTGGCCCGCAGCAAATTCTGAAAATATAATTGAATATGGCCCGCACATGGCGCTTGAGCTCAACTCTGTTGCACTTCTCAGTTTCAACACTAGATGGAGCCAGTCACAGAAAAGGTGCTTCTCCACTAAACAAAATTAAGCAAAGAAAAATATTTACCACGAGTCACCAGAAATGGCAGCACCGAAGAAACGCAAGATAGCAAGTGAGTGTAGAAGATTTCAAACACGGTGGGAAAATGAATATTTCTTTAAAGAAATCAACGGAAAGTGTGTCTGTTTGATTTGCAATGAAGATGTTGCTGTGATGAAAGAGTATAATGTCCGTCGGCACTATGAGACCAAGCATCAGAGCTACGCATCATACACAGGTGCCGAACGAGCACAGAAATTCAAGCAAATGGCAGCTAGCCTGCAAGCTCAACAACAGTTTTTTTTTCGTGCTAACAAAATACAGGAAAACGCCACAGCAGCAAGCTATGAAGTCGCACAACTTATTGCCCAGCATGGCAAACCGTTCTCAGACGGTGATTTCATAAAGCAGTGCCTCATCAAAGTCACAGAAGTAATGTGCCTGGAAAAAGTGCAGGATTTCAACAACGTGAGCTTATCCAGAAATACAGTGGTGCGGAGAATCGAGGACTTGTCAGCTAACCTGAAACTTCCTTCGTGTCTCAACCACCAAACTTTCTCCTGACATCCCAGCCATCCTTCAATCCAAAGGACAGCATCACTGCTCCCACTGAGAGCAATGTTCTTCACATTATAGGTGAGTTAGAAATACACACAGTAATCATGTGTCAATATGTCACCTCTTGTGTGTGGCCCGGGCCTTTGCTTATTTTTCTGTATTTGGCCCTCACCAAAAAAACTTTGGACACCCCTGATATATGTGTTAGCTTTGTCATGTTGAGCATTGTTAGCAAGCTGCATTAGCGTTCAGCTCAAAGGATTGCAAAGCAAAGCAAAAAGTTTGAAAGCGACCTAAGCATAACTTAATGTGGTGTGTTTATTCAACATTTTAAATGGACAGTAAAATACTGTAAAATATATAATGGTTTAAAAATTAAATTCATTATATTCAATCAAATTTATCAAAAAATATCTTAGAACAGTACATCAAGAGTTGATGTTTTGTTTGAACCCATTTTTGGCTCTGATTTCCAAGTTTTATAATCTAAAATTAAAAATCAAAAATAAGTTATGGCAAAGAGAAATTTAAATGTTTTTAGTTGGGAAACACAGACAAAAGCCAATGTACTTCAAATCCACAGAAGAACTTTGACCAAAAAAATCCCTCTGCACACAGGGGGAGTAAATGTTATGTGTTGCTTTAATCTGATTAAAGGGCTACTTGACCTGACAGACTGCAGATGAAGCACTCATTTGTTCACTAATGTTTCCTCCTATTCCCACTAAAACTTCCTCGTCAGTCTCTTTTTCTCCCTGCCAACAAGTTTATGACTAAAAAGTCATAAACTTCAAAACCTTTCAAAAGAAATACAGATTTCTCTCTCACTCTTATCAGTTTAAGTGCTGTTGCCTTCAGATATAAGAAAGACTATCTGATGCAGAGTGAGTAGTGGAGTACAGTTTGTGCGGGTACTTGTGTGTGTGTGTGTGTGTGTGTGTCTGTCTGTCTGCCCGTCTCCTCACTCGTGAGCTACACATTTTTGTATGTTTATGTATGCATAGTCAGACACAAAAAGTAGTGGTTTCACTGTTGGTTTGACTGATAACGTGGGACTACTTGACCCAGTAGACATCAGATGAAACATGAATATATTAATGAATATGAATATTTAGTCCTCATCTTCCCTCCTTCCACAAAGAATTTCTAATGCTTCCAACTCTTGGTTATTCCTTCACGTTTTAACCACATTTTGTCCACTTTTAAAATTAGACAGTTTTTTTTTAGCATTCTTGCTCAATTTAATCAGATAATGCTACCTAATTTATAATAACTATAATAACTAAACAATTAAAATAAGCCAAACACACATAAGTCAAGCCTAATACCTCTGCTGCTATTGCACATGCCACTGTGCCAACGTCACGTATGTGTAAGTGTGTGTACGTGTGAGTGTGTCTATGTGAAATGCATACACCCATTCAATACAGGGATCAGGGCTGAGACAGAGAGGATGGAAGGGATGTTTGCAGTCGCACGCGACCCTCCCAGACATGTGGACATATGCTATAGGGAGAATCAGCCTTCAGGCCATGTTGCATGTTGAGGTACATGTATAGGAGGAGGAGGGGGGGGTGTGCTTAAGTCTGAGACTTTATTGCATGATAAGAGGTGTGTGTGTGTGTGTGTGTGTGTGTGTGTGTGTGTGTGTGTGTGTAAGGGATTGTGGAGAGGCTAAAGAGGGGCTCATTTCTTTCTGAGGATCTCTGATGTGTGTGATGTGTGTGGACACAGTATTTCTGTAAACAATGTTTAACCTTAATCTTTTTTTAAAATATATACATATGTTTAGTTTAAGTCAAGTCAGTTTTAATGAAATAGTCTAAAGTCATATAGTAGTCACAACATATTTGTGTCATAGGACTTATACAGTTGTACAGCATGACACCCTCCATATCTAGACCCAAGGTTCTGATATAGAAAAAATACACAAAAGAAATCATGTAGCCTCTCATCCTGTCCAGATTGGACAGATATGCAAGACGTTCTGTAATTATTAATTTAATAATAATTACAATTAGGAGGAATTGTAATTATAATGTAAGGAGCATGCAATGTGTAATATAAAGGACATTAAGGAATATCTAAGTGCTGTCAACATTTGGTACAGAGCTTAGGTCAAATTGTAAATAATAATATAATAATAATAATCCCAATATTAATCTTTTTTCGTGTTTCCAAAATTTTTTGTTTAGAAATATTTTTTCTCAAAATAAAGTGTAGATTAGAGGTGCTCAATACGTCAATCGCAATCGGCCGATCACAAAGGTAGTACGGGTAGATTGCGTGCTATTCAAACAAAATGTCCTCACTATGGCATTTGACCCTTGGTTGACATACAATACAACGACGGATTGACAGGTGGCCAGTCTTAGATCTATTCTCTTAGCATTCTGGTGTGTGTGTGTGTGTGTGTGTGTGTGTGTGTGTGTGTATATATATATATATATGCATGCCGGTATGTGTGGTGTGTATACACACACACACATATATATATATATATATATACATATAAATATATAAACAATATATTTATTTATTTATTTATTTATTTTTTAATGTAGGTAGATCATTTTGACTTGGTCATTGTAAAAGTAGCTTGCAAGCCTAAAAAGTGTGGGCACCCCTGGTGTAGATAACATTAAATAAAGGTAGTTTTAAGATCTTTACATCTTAGATCTTGACATTGTTTCAGTAACAAGTTCTGCAGTGAAAGTTTTACTTAAAGTAATACACAACATATATTACAATGCTTAAATGCAGTATGATGTACCTGTTATACTATTTGGTATTGTGTTACATGTATATAATATAGTAAGTATATCATAGCAAAATATATGAATTTAGACCAATTCTTGCATAATTTGCATTTCACTGTGTTGAGGCTATACTAATTGTATTGTTTATATAGTGTTGGGTATTTTAATGATATTAATTGTAAAATTGTAACTTATAATGTAACTAATTATAGCTGTCAAATAAAAGTATGACGTACAATGGAATTGTTCAAGTGAAGTACATTCATCTCAAATTTGTACTTAATTGCAGAGCTTACTGCTGACAAAGAGTAATAAACACAACCCAGTGATTTCTCCTTTCCACCTTGTGTGGACAGACAGTCAGGCGAGGTCTAGACGGAGGTCCAGATGGGACGTCTTAGATGACAGGCTAACCTTCCTTTCACTCTCCAGTCAGTGCTGATCATCTGGTCACCTATACAAACACAGCCACTGTGTGTATAAGTGTGTGTTCGTGTGTATGTGTGTGTGTGTGGATGAGTGTTCTGTTTCCTTTCAGTCTCACTATGTATCATATCAGCTCCAGAGTTTCCCAAACCTCTCGTGCTCTCTCAAGATCCAAGACTAAAAAAATGCCGGTTTATTTGTGTGCAAGAGGTGTTGCCATGACAACTGCCCAACCTTTGACCTTCACTTCCATCAGACATCGATGTTCCACACCTGTTGCGTTTCTGTGGCGCCAACCCCGTTGCCTTGGAAACACACATACACACACATATTTCAGGGGCGGTCTAAGGACAGTGAGCGGCTGTGGAATCCTTCTGATCCTTGCATGCAATCTGATCAGCATGCCACAAGACTCAAGGGCAGCTTGTTTTGTCATGACTATTTACACACACACACACACACACACACACACACCTATACACAGAGACTTACACACTTTTCAGGATCTTTTTATTGTTTATCTTGATTGTGCTCCTGAATGTTACTGTATTTGCAACATTTTTACATAAGCATGACACTGTTGTTTACGATGTTTGTATAATGTGAGGGTCACATTGTGTTATTTGATATATAATTTACACCACTTATTGTCCACTGAGTATTTCCACAGGAGAGATGGGGAGTTACACTATGCACTTTGGCCAAGGACTATTTGACAGCGTTTATCAAAAGATAACAGAGAGCATCACAAACCCCTTCCTGTAACGTCTGGGTGACATGCATGCCAAATGTGTCTGGAAGCTTCCTGCTGCATTCTGATTGGCAAGAGATGTTGAGCTCATCCTTTCATCAGAGGATGAACACATGGATCATCCAACACAGACGCAGGCCAGGTTGAAAGGATGGATTAGAGGGAAGAGAGGGATAGATGAAAGACTGGATGGATGCGCTGAGCAAGGGAGGAGAGATGAAAGAGTGGATGATGGAATGAGTGAAGGTCAAGAGAGAAAGAGCAAAGGATTGATGTGATTGATGTGATACAGCTTGTTTTCATAACGCTGACGCACGCTGACTGCTCTATGCGTGTGTACATACGCATGAAAGTCTTTCTGCGTATGTGTGTGTGCAGGCATTGTGTCTCACTGTCTTTTTGACGGTTGGCAGTAAACTATGTATTGATCTCAGAGTGTATGACCAAGATCTTGCCCTGCCATTTGCTACACACACACACACACACACAGTCACACTTTGTCTCCCTCAGTATCCACTGTCCTCTTTTTCTTTCATATTAGATAAAAGCAGGTACAGACCTTCTGTCTTTTTGTCTTTATCTGAGATTTAAAAAAATAGTTCACCCCTCTCATTTCTCTCTCCCTATCCTCCTCTCTGGGCTCTGTTATTCTGTGAGCACAAGTCATAAAAGAAATGGCATTTTCCTGAAATGCAGAGAGGTTTTTCCATCTTATGCGACTGTTATTTTGGTATTTTGGTGACTTGCCACACACCGCAGTGGGAGGGGAAGCTCAGCAGGGTGTCACTGGTACATGTCAATTTCAGTGTCAAGATTCACCATGTTTTTCACTGTCTGCCATCCATCTGCTCCAACTGGATCGTCAGCAAACTAAGTACAATTTGCTTCACTTTAATTGGCAGAGGCTCTCCCACATGTTTTTCTTGCCTCTTTTGCTTAGGATGCATTCTTTGACTGGTTGACACGTCTAATTACAAAGAAAAAAAAATGTTTTTCTTATGGCCGAGAAAGCAGAGTGGGCATTAAGGTTTGATGTCCTATCAGCATATGTCATTCACAACGGTTGATTAACTCCCTTTACAGTCAGCTAAAGGCAGCATGTTTTCCACCTGCAGTCTGTAATTTGAGTGATGCATGCTCTCAAGCCGTGATTACACAAGCCGGATTCACTATGGTTACCTTGAATAAGACGTAAGACTTACACAACCCACAAATCACCATGTAAACCACTTAAACATATTATGATTGATTATGATTGATTATGATTATGTTTCATTATTCAACATTGTTTCTTGTTCTATAAAGTGCCAGTTATTATGACCGGAGACAGTGATGTCTTCAGGTCATAGTGGACACATGTTTCCATGAAAATTCACAAAGAGCCCTCAGGAGCCCTCATGTTATGATTGGAACCTGCCCTAAACACACCCTATGATAATGCATGATAATAGATTCTTCTAAATCTCACCTCGTTTCCATGTGCACAACAGGTACACCACATGCCTGCAGCCACAAAAATATCCATAACACTCCGCCACTCCTTCAGTGCACTGTGTACTTGACTGCACTTTGAACCCTGCGCCTTACAGTAATTCACAAAAACACCACCCCTCTGTTTTACTACGTTACATTTGCTCTTTCTCTCAACTCCCTTTTCACCTCTGGGGAAAAAAAAAAAAAAAAAAAACATCAGGGAGACCAGAGGTTAAAGAATCCTGGAAGCAGCTGGGAGTCAGATATCATGTCGTCTCTGACCTTGAAGACAGAAAGTAGGAGTGAGTCAGAGAAAGACGAGGGACAGTATGCTGTAGCTAAATAGGCAGAATGTAGGAGCACTTAGGGGCCTGCTCTAAATCACCAGTAGCTGCGACAGCACAGGGAGGAAAAGAGGGTTAAAGAAAAGAGCAAGAGAGAGGAACTGGGATGGAGATGTGTGATGAGAGGTACAAAGGGACAGAGGCTGGAAACTGGTGCCAAACAGCTGTGAGTGTATTACTCTGATTACGTGTATGTATCTGGGCCTGACTTTCTCTCAGTGCCTCTGTCTGTCTGTGGTTAACCTTAGCTGTGCATTATAAATGTTTTACTATTGTTGTATTAACTTTCTGTTTTAGAGTCCCCTTTTAATGAAATGTTCTAATAAATCCACACAGTTGTAGATAGGGGGTGAAAACAGGCTGTCTGACTGTGAGCTCAGACGTGCGAGCCCTCTCACTCTGTATCCTCATTGCGTGTGGCTGCAAGGTCACAGGGCTAGACAGCCAGCTACACACACACACACACACACACAAACACATTAACTGATCATGCCGCCAGAGAAGGGATTAGGCTGAGAAGCCGACAGGGTTAGGAGGGTTAGGATAAAGTCTGTGTGTGTGACTGTGTGTGGGTGTGTGTGCACAGGAGGCTGGAGTACCACATACTGTCATGGCACGCAGAATTAGAATTAAAACTGATTTCCAATTTACTTTCTCAGGAGCGAGGCAGCCACTGCACATGGAAGAGAAGGTGTTTTCAAAAACGTAGCCACGAACATATAGCCTGTAGCTGGTTTACTTTGAAAAATCCCAAATTTAAATGACTTGAATCACTTGTGGAAAGTTGTCCAGTTGAAAAATGACAACCGGTAGTATTTTGTGAGGCAAATGAGTCGTGATATACAGGAAGCTTCGTTGAACTTTTGCTGATCCCAGAGGGAGAATTTATTGTTAAGCTTGGCTTCTTCCACATGGAGATTTAAGCGTAGGAGTACACAGAATAGCAGTTGTATGGATTTGGTATCTTGCCCAAGTACTTTTCAATGACACTTGAAATTGCAAAAACATACTTTGAGAGATAATATTTCCCTCTGCCTGAATGTGAAACGTGGGTACAATTAATTACATTTTAGGGAAAGATTAACTTTTTTTTATGTAATTTACTGACTCAGCAATAGGGGGAAACCTGAGTGAGCATGGCATGCACTTTTTGTCCCTAGGGAGCAGAGGAGAGAGAGAGAGGAGCAGCTGTGCCAACAGATAGAGCGTGAAGAAAAATCTATTCAGGTATATTGACTCTCCTCTTTCTTCCTCTCTGCACTTTTTGTTTCATCTCGTGATTCTCCAGCTTTCCCACAATCCCAGCACTCATCCCACTCGTTCTTCTTCAAATTATCTTCTTCCTTTGCTTCATTTCTCTTCTCCACCTCCTTCCTCCCAGAGAGAGGTGGGGATATTAGTGTCAGCTGAGATCTGCTCTTGGATCAGTTGAGGAGATCTTAGGCTCCATAAAGTGCCGGTGACACAGCAGAGAGTCTCATGTGAGGCTGGCACAACAGATGGAAGCACTCCTTAGTTGGCGTGGAGTCATGTTTCTAACACACACACACACACACACACGCACACACACACACTCATCTGTGCACAAAGGCACACATATTCTATAGATATGCAGAGGCGCAGTTGCACTTCTATTGGAGTGTATCACACTAATACGCAGGCAGACACATGTGCTTACACACCCAACCCACATGTGTAGACCCACAGACAGACATATACACACAGAGCCTCTCATCTTTCCATGCAGGCGTTAGATGTATGTGGGGTGTGTATTTTTTCACATGGTATCTGCTGGTATTCTTTTTCTAAGCCACTGGCTGCCTGGTGTGTTCAATTACACTGTCGATTTATTTCCCTTCCCACACAGCAGTCTCTGATCTCACCCTCTGGCTCCTATACAGCTCAACATATGATAGCACTCCACTGGGGGGAAGGGAGTGAGGGAGTGGAGGCTATTTCGGAAAGGATGAGAGGTTGCAGAGAAGGGTGCACCCCCTCGATAGCTGAGAGAAAATATAATGGGACAACAATTCACCAAAGTGTCGAAAATTGGCGACCATAGGTGGCTGAAGATAATGTTTATCTGGTCACAAAGCCTTGGTTTCTGCAGAGAAATCGATAAGTAGATGCTATCTAGTAGTTGCTCCTTTTATCTCGAGTGGGATTGTAAATCTGTCCAGTTTCACTTTGTTCTAATGGTTCTATTTGCCAAACTTTCCTCAGAATAAGGAGAAGGGAGGGGAAAACAGCCTTCCCTGTGTTTGATGTTACTTTCTTTATTTTTCTTCACCTGAAGTCTCTTTTCAAAGGCATTTCATCCCACCTGTACATCTCTGAATAGAAGGATTTTATAGCAAAGAGTCAGGCCTACACAGATACATATATGTACACACACTTATGACTGCACAAAGATGCTTAAAGGCTGCTTTCTTACACAAACAACTTTATTAAATAATATAGTTGGATATTCTACATGCCAAAAAAGTTCAATGTTAAAACAAGTCTACTGTGATTTAGTGCTTGACATATGTAGAAAACCTTCCATGTCTGTTTTTAGTATAAAAAAACAGAATTTCTGTTTGACGTTGTTTGTCTCGCTATAAGAATCATGATAAGGTTGGAGAATAAACATTTCTCTCTTATGTAACAGACTTGCTCTGAAACTTACACTCACCTCTTGAACTGCTTGTGCGGTGTTGCCGTTTGCCTGCAGGTATGTGCATTTATGTGACTGCTCAAAGCATGCATACACATGCCCTGTATACATGCACATGACATTACCACCTACAGTATGGAGTGTAATTATGGTGCGCATGCTGGTCTTCTGCAAGTCAAAAGGTGAGTTGGAGGAGATAAATGAGAGATGATTGTCATGCCAACCAATGTGGAACATCGTACCAGAGCCACTGTTGTCATGCTGGCAGAGAGAGGAACAAATGAACAGGAAGTGCAAGCTGAAGAGGAAGTGACATGACTGTGGAAAGCTCTGGAGAAGGTCCAGCAGGAAACAAGAGTGCTGTGGAGAGAAAGGTTATGATTCTGATGGTTATGAGTATCTGCACTGCTCTGTTTGCAGATACTTCTGTTTTTATTGAGAAATATCATATTAAACTTATTCAGCTTCTAACAATGTTTAATCGTACACAAATGCCAAATTTAATACAGCTGTTGGTTATTTTACATTACACTGTGCTAATCTGACTGGTTTGAAGTAGGTTGGGTTTTGCTTAGAAAGTGGTGATGCTTGAAAACACAGATCAGTACTTTCAAACATGTCAATCAAAATCTGTTGTTCTCATTCAAATGTTCTGTTTTGATGAAGATGGTCAGTTGAGTTTTGTGTAAAACTGGTGATAATATATAATACCTACAGACTTTAATTCACAGAAAAAAATCAAGTTTTCAGGGCCTTTAAAGGAATTGTACATTTACAAATTAAAGGGGACATATTATGAAAAACACATTTTTTCTTGCCTATACATATTTAAACTAGTCCCCCCTCAGCCTACCAATTCAGAGAATGAGGAAGTCAGGCAAGTCCTGCATCGTCTCCAGGCCGTTCAGATTCAGCTCCTGTCATTACGTAACCACAGGAGTGATTTACAGATGCCGTCCTCCTCTGAGTGAAACCACTGAGAGGGGGCGTTCATCGCTCTGACCGATGTCGTCGGTCAAAGCCAGACAGGCAAATTGCTCTGCAACACAAATGCCTATATTCTGCGTCTTATGTTTTTTATTCTTTTCAACCGTTTCCTCCCGCTGTTCGTCGTAGCTATAGCATAGAGCCACGGGCTGTTCGTTGGGAGCGCTAGCCATGTTGGATACCGGTCCTGCACCGCTTTGCACCCTCCCCCTCCATAGTCATTCAGGCAGCCAATCAGCGCAGCGCCTCATTATCATAGCCTCCCCGCCCACTCAGAACTCTGCATAGATAATGAAGGTACAAAGTGGGAGACTGCAGACCCTCCCCAGAGGCTGAAGTTCAGATTTTTTTTGCAAAAAATTTCAAAAGCTTGTTTTTAAGACATCTAAGACCTGTTTAAAACACCTTTCAGTTCAAACAATGGCGTTCCTCTCAAAGCTCCTCAAAAATCCCATCTCATTTTGAAAAGATATTGTCAGATATTGAAACACAATTTCAGAAATGGCTGCTTTGGCTGACTAATTGAAGCCTACTGGGAGCCAGCTTGACTGTGTGGCTTCTTTGCTTTTCTTAACAGTAACACCACAAGCTCAGACTGTTGCCTGTCTAAATCCATGCTTGGGACTGTTTTATTGTAATGTTAAATATTTACAACTCTTTTGTGTCTGCAAGGACGTGGGGTGAGTACATGCACAATCTTTTTGTCTCTGCTCTCCTGATGTATCAACCCATGGCCAACGTCTTTCTATGAGAGCACAGAGAGTACATGTAATACAATGTTGGGAGCTGTGCCCAGCCTTTTATGTAAGGTGTTACCTCTCTCTCCATTGCTGGCTTGCACTGCCCACATACCACTCAATAACCTTCCATTTATGAGTGTTTATCTATGTCAATACTTTATCTAGTTGGGTTTTTTTTTTTTTTTTTGGACTACATGTCCCTGATTGCACTGTTTGCAGATCATCAAACCTAAGAGGTGTTGCATATTGCTTAAGTTACCATATGTCAAAATCTTTAAGCTCAATTGAAATTTAAGTGAAGATTTGATTTGATACATTTTTACCAACACCTACAGGTTGTCACTCTCTCGGATCAGATAATGATTATGTAAAATAATAGTTTTTGCATATTTTATTATATATTTTTATATCTTTGTCCAACTTACTCTTATAATAGTTACATTAAACATACCCACACATGACAGGGGAATCAACACCAAATATGCACAATGTACAAGTATTTTCTGTGTGTGCTTTTCTTTCTCTCCTTGCAGGACCTAAAGACACCATGTTGAAGGTCCACATCATAAATCAACATGATATACGTATACAAATAAACAAATCATTCATCTATTCAGCTCTCATGCCACATAGTAAATATATTTTCAGTGCCAGGTGTTTCCAATTATTCCTTCTTGCTTCTTGGAAAGAGATGGTAGTTGGATGAGCTGAAAGTCAAAGGTTATAGAGCAGTCCCATATATATGCAGCACATGACAGTGAAAAGGGTGAACTTATCACATATCAAACAGCATCGACCAGAGTCCCATAAGAAAAAAACAACCTCAAACTTTGACACCACACTTGAAAACTGCACTCCTTAACAACACAAATGTCTTGTTCTAAAGATACTTTAAATATCCAAAGGAATCACCTGTGGATCAATACATGTTCCCAGCATCAGAGCTCTGTTTCCAGGACTGCATATTTGGTTCAAATTCTCAGACCAAGAGTCTGAGACTTCAGAAATGCAAGACAGAGACAACTGAATCAGCTTATTACCTCCAGATTATTGTTTGCAATCAAACAAAAGAAAAACAACTTGTGACCCCAGGACACTCCAATCAAGTACAACCCTTCCAAAGTGAAAACAACTCACCAGTTTCTAACATTAAGGTCCAAAGAACCAAGGAACCAGAAGAACTATATAACCACATAAGATAAAACAACTAACTATAAAATCCATCCTCAGCTTTTCACCATATTTTCACTTATTTTTTACCATTTACTATCTTAAGTCATTTTTTTCTCTCTTATGTGAATGTGATTGTAGTGTGTGTCTGGATAAGCTCTGTATTACCAAAATTTACTTATGAGGATTGGTGTCAATTGTTATATGTGAAAGCAACTTACAGTTGTATGTTGTGATGAAGAATTGTATTTGAGACTATTAATTTGCTGCTGCAGGATGTGAATCTGTTAAAAGAAACAACTGAATCAAAGAATCATTCCTTAGAACGCCGCTTAAGTATGATCACATTTAGGTGCCTTATCGTTTATTTGCACTGAACTGTTTTCTAGTCCTCTGCAAGACAAGCATCAAAGATCAGTCAAAGAAGTTAAAAACAGAAACATTTACAAATTGTCATGAATAGTCATATTTCCTTGTGTAATTGTCAACTCCACAGCTGCCTCTTCAAGTAATGACTTGAAATGTAGCACAGAAAGCAATATATGTGGTGCAGGAGTGACAATTGGCTGAGAAAGAATTATAATATATGTGTTCTTTCCTATCATATGTTCTGTTATTGCCTCATATAGTAAAATTTAATAGTATGTGTCCTGTCTTGCCTGTTGCCAAGGAGAGACAGCAGTTTGCATTGCATAATCAAATCAAAGTCTTATGATTGGAATGAAAGGGATTACACTCATTACTGAAGACAGCCTCTGATTTTATTATTATATTGAATTTTTTTTTTCAAAGAGATTGAAAACAGCAACTTTTTTTCAGTAGATAATTATATTTATGAGCCAATTTAATTTCAATAAATTGTAGAAATAGAAAAAAAATCCCCAAATATCTGAAAGCAAAAACTTTTTGCTAGACTTGAAAGTGAAAAAAATGCCCCTTTAGGCTGAAATAGTTCAATTCCAGTTGATCTCATTTAGTTAAATAGCAACAGTTCAGCAGAACACAAAAAGACACCCAAGTCTTTTCTCTGCAGCGTCCTCAGCTGAACTGAGTTCAGTTGTTGAAGGTCTGATGGTCAGTGTCTTTGTGTGTGTATGTGGGTGTGTGTGGGTGTGCGTGTGTGTCTAAATGTCCTTTCTTCAGATGTTTGGAGAGGCTCAGTGTGGAACAGGCTGAATTACTGACTTGACTGTACTCACTTCATGTCCCAGCCGCAAGCACTGACATATACACACGAACGCGCACACACACACACACACACATTCCAACACATTTTTTTTTATCCCTCGTTATAAAGTCAAGAGATTTGACCACTCCCACTGACCTCCAGTGACCCATGAAAGGACATATTGTTCCCTTGTTTGCACATCGGTCTCTCAAAACACACTAGCACATAAACAGATACCACAGTTTACAGTGTTTGTCCTTATTGCCATTTCTTCTGTGCCTGACCAGATGTATGCCTTCATTAATGTAACTCCATCTTTGTCCCCTTGAAACCCTTGTCTAATTCACACACACTTCACCCTCAGTGCCACCCCGCTACTGCATATCACCCTGTGCCACCCCCCTCTGTTGCGTAATCTACCCAGAAACAAGTGTCATCTTTCCAAAGTCATCTTTCCAACGCCAGTACCTGTTTTGCAGTTCCATTAAAACTGTATAAGGATATACCACTTGTGTAATGAGTCTTAGGAGGGATTGATATTGCCTTTAAAATTGTGGAAAGAGAAAATCTAGATTTATTCTCCCTTTATACTTATCTAATATTTTATCTATTATATACCTTTGGCTGCAGTCAGTTCTGACACTCAAAGTAGCTCATTTAGAATATATAATGAGAAATAGCTCATTTGATTTCATGCTTTGTATTCCTACAAATGGTAACTCTGCCTGATACTATGCCGTAGAGCAGTAATGTAAGCAAAGATGATTAAAGGATAAGACTGAAAGATTATTTTCAAATGAAAACAACATTAGGGAAAAACATACATAAGGAATGAACGAAGATAATGATTTACCATATTTAAACTTAGTTACATTAAAACCAAATGACTTGGACGACAGAAAAGGTCACTCAGTCACAATAACAAGGATCACTTCCCCTGTTGTTTATAGGCTGACGTGTATTTGCAGTTATGCATCTTGTAATGTGGAACAATGCACACAATGATGAAAACCAGTTGTGAAGTGACAGTGAAAAGACAAGCGTAGCAACCAGCAGACAGTGGTTTCCCCAGGCCAGGGTGGTAGGATTTAGGGGTAGTGGTGTTGTGGGATGGCGGAAAGTGAGGGAGAAACTCACTCTATGAAGGGAGAGAGATGAAGATAGGAATAGAGGGAGGAGGATAGAGATCAGCATGACAGGACACAAAGAGTGAAGGAAGGAAGGAGTGGAGGGGATTAAGAGAGGGGGTGGGATGCAGGAGTTGAGGGCGGAGGGATAGAGACCGTGACTGTGGTTGCAGTGGTTACTTCACACACTGTCTGGCTCTTGCATGCACACAGCCTGGGTCACAGAGGCCGCACACGAGCCACACACAAACACACACACACACACACACACACAGACGAAACACGACAGCTTGCCCTTCATTTGGTATAACTGACGTGAAGTTGAAAACAGAGAGACAGCGCAAGAGAGGAAAGGAGGAGGGAGAGGGGGAAAAGGAGTGAAAGTGGCAGAAAGTGGAGAGAGTAAAAGATTTAAAAGTCAAGAGAGGTCAGGAGTATCTGTGCGGTTCCTCATCCATCTGTTAAATGTGAGAGGACTTGTTTCAAGTGGTTTCAAGCAGCGGAGGAATGTTTTCGTGACAGAAATTATGATCCCAAAAACTCTCCCTTATGTCTGTCTCTGTACAGAGAAGTGGTTCACAGCCTTAGGCTTCACACAATTAGGCTAATAAAAGACTTTAAAAGATTAATGTCAACAACACAGCTTTAAGATACTTCCTTTGGCTATGTTTGTTTCTCTCGTACAGTTCCTTTTTTTTTCTCTCCTCTTTCTTTTCCCCCCAATTTCCCTCAGTGGAATATGTTATATCATCCTTGTCTGGGTCTTTACTTTTATTGTGGCTCTCGGTCGTTTTTATTCACTTGTCATAAATTGCCATCGCTGTAAATTCATATGTCCAATTTTTACAAGGCAGCCCTTTCCTGCTTTGAAAGCATTTGCGAGTGGTGTGAGAAGATTCTTGACTTTGAAATCTTAATCATCTTTCCAGGTGGAGAGTTATGTCCCTGAAAATGCCATAGAGGATGTATGAGATGATGTCAGCGGAGATTCCTGTTCACTGTTGCTCTACATTGTTGATTCATACACAATAAAAACTATTTAAAATTGCCCTTGAGCTTTGCTGTTAAAATCGGATATCATTTGAAGTCAAGTCAGCCCTCTTTGTCTGCGTGTGCACACAAAGATTGTATCAGCATAAAGTGGAAAAATGTTCTCTGCCTTTTGATGAGGTAGCAGCCGCTCACACCACACACTCACTCACACACACACACACACACACACACACACACAAACTCGCCTGTCCTTAAAAGCAGCCTGGCGTGTGAGTGAATGAGAGAGTGCTCCCAGATTTTCCCATCATTCCTCCCTGTAATCCCCCCAGACCTCCTTCTGAGGGCTGAATTTGCACGCTCATACTCCCCGGGGGGGTCACACATACACACACACACACACACACACACACACACACACACACGCACACACACACAATCCCAAAGTTAATTTGAAAACTTCTGGTACACTACCTTTGCAGGGGTCTCCTTTTTTGATTATCAGAGAGCTGGAATCACATCTGACAGTGGGACACTCAAACACACTCGCACACATCCTCACACATACACACAAACACTGTTTGCATCAGCAGTTTGTTACATATTAAAAAGGCTTCAGCCTCATAAAACTGTCAAATCCTCACTTCCAGGGGTTTTTCACCAGCTGAGACTTAACTGCAAAACTGGTGGGTAGTTTCATAATGCTTGTTTAACAGAACAGCCTTTTTTAAGCTTACATATCCTCTCTGAATTCCGTCTTTTAAGAAGGCTGGGACACATTTAAATGAGATTTAGGAGTCAGCTCTTGGCATCAAACTTGCAACTCTTGGGGAGCATTCATGCATGATTGTCTGTCTGCATCTATTTTTGTGCTTCTGTGTGTGTGTGTGTGTGCGTGTGTGTGTGTGTGTGTGTGTGCGCCTGTGTGTGTGTGCGCCTGTGTGTGTATGTGTGTGATGAGTAGGCTGATGTGATTAGCCAGAGCCAGTGGAGTGAATAATATTGTGTCTGCCCTGACTGGGAAGAGATGGAATGTGGCTGCTGCTCTTTATTATAGTGTAGATCATCTACTCCACCATCAGACATACACAGGCACAGGGTCAAGTGTGTCCAATTTTGCCTGCGTGCTGACATACACACACACAGGCATCAGCTCTCAGGCTTTTCTCATGTGTCCACTTACACACATAAAGTCCAATAAAGCAGCACCTGTGTCACGTATTTTTCTGTGTATGATTACAAATATGCTCATATACCAACACTTCTTTGCTATTATTGTCTTCGCAAATATCCAGTTTTCATACTTATTTACAGCTATCTCAGTTTCTATATCATTTTTAATGAGTCAGTTTTTTTCTTTGTTCCTCCAGCAGAATCCTTGTTGCTGCTCACATCCTGTCTTTAATTCTAATTGTAACTGTAACCTCTAACTGTGTAAACATTAGTCATATAGTGTCAGTTTCTCAACTTGTCTCTGACTAGATTAAGATTTATGCCACTTCACATCTTATCAGCTGTATATACATTTGATATTTGGACAACAAATCATTTTTCTTTCTTTCGTCCCTTTCCATTCCCTTACTCTCATGCCCCTACCCTCACTTTCCCCAGAGACCTTTGGGAGTGTTCTTGTTATACATATATTCTTTATGCAACCTGACAAGCAGAGAGGATCATCAAAAAAGAAGCATGTGTAAATATTATCAGAGCTTTTTGGGTCGTGACAGATATAGATGTGATGTTGGTTCACTTACTTATCTATTCATCTGCAGAAAGTGCTGCACTGTAAAAATGGTTAATGCAATCTTGCACATTTGTGTGTGTGTGTGTGTGTGTGTGAGAGAGAGAGAGAGAGAGAGAGAGAGCCCTTAACACTTACTCACCACATGTTATTTGTTTTTAAACCTGCAAGAGTCTGTGTTTTTGATTTCGTATTTTGTCCTCTTCCTGTCAGTGTTTGGGTCTATCGGTTTACATCAATGGCACAGAGAGTGTTTTTTAAAACTCTGATGCTAAAGCAGCCAGTGACTGTGATCATGTCATTTGGTCTCATGTGGCAATCTTAAGGCATTTACAGCACGGTAGTAATGACTTCAGAAACAGATGGAAGACTGTCGCTGCTCTATCAAGTTATTTGGTCCTCGGGCAGTTGCTGTTTGAACATGTTTTCAGATGCTGCTGTTGAGCTGATGCTAGATTTATCTTCTCATTATGACTGAATGCTTTTGTGTGTACGTTGCATTGAGTAGATATCTAGTTTCTTTATTCCTTGTATGTATTTATGTGTGGTACATATGTGTTTTTACAGGGAGATATTGATACTGATTGATTGATTGAGTCCCATCGCAAAGCCCAGACCAAGAATGGCTTCCCAGGTAATTCTTTACCATTACTAACAATAACACTATACAGTTTAGACCAGGCACGGGCAAACTACAGCCCCCTTTGGGCTTTTTAATCCGGCCCGCTGTATATTTGTACAGAATTGTCCAAATCATAGTTCTCATCATTTAGCCTTTTCCTGCAATACACGGCATTTCAGTTGGCTCCACCAAGTTGCGTATTGACACATTGACTTGACTTTGCTGGAGTCCTGGCTATTCTCTCTAATTTTACTTTGCCACTGCTTTGAACCCATCTGCAACAATGGGTGGACCAAAGAAAAGAAAAGTCAGTGAGTGCAGAGTGTTTAACAAGGAATGGACAAGTAAATATTTTTTCGCAAGAGTCCGATCAAAGACTGTATGTCTTATTTGCCAAGAAACCTTTGTGGTTTTCAATGAATGCAACATCAGCCGTCACTATTCCACCAAGCATGCTAATTACGCTAGCAGCCAGTCAACGCAAGAACAGATGGCTACTGCTCAGAGGTTGGCAGCCAATTTACAGCCTCAGCTGTAACAGTAACAGTTTTCTCCAACAAACTACCATCCAAGAGTCAAGCACAAAGGCAAGTTATTTGCTGGCATTCAAATTAGCAAAGACCAGCAAGCCTTTCTCCGAATGGGAGTTTTTGAAAGAGTGCATGGTAAAGACAGCAGGTATCTTGTGTCACAAGAGCAAGAACAAATTTGAAAAAAATTAGTTTATCACGCAGGACAGTGACCTGCCGTTTGAGCTAATTGACGAAGACTTAGCTAGCAAGCTACATGTAATTAGTTCACACAATGATGCTGGCCTGGCCCGTCTGTCAAATTTTAAAACTCAATGCGGCCCCTGAGCCAAAAAGTTTGCCCACCCCTGGTTTAGACAGTAACTGCAGAAACAAATGCAGTAGGTATCCCTCCAAGCCAACTGGGGTCATCAGATCTGTCCTGACCCTTGTATTTTATTTTTCAGAATTGGCTATACAAAAGCCTTATTCATTCCACTTTAATACAAGTATAATCAAATAAAGCCTAGATTTACTGTAGTTTCAGTAGTTAGTCAATAATCAACATTTTTACAACTAGCTGAAAGCTTTAACCATGTAATCTTCTAATGTCTCTTGATATGGCTTATACAAAGTGCAAAACTGTAGCAGATTTAAATTTGTCCATCAACCTAGCACAGAATTGCAGACACAGACCTGGAAGTGGTCACATAATGACCTGTAAGCTCTAGTCTAGCTGGTGATCTTGCAGTGTAACTCAGTATACTGATTCAGAGCAGTCTTAGCTAGAAATGCCTTTTTGTTATAGGACTGAGTTGCATTCATGAACACAAAAATACGGCCGGAAAACATTTTGATTGCACCTTCTACACTGCCTATACACGCACTGCTTAAATGATACATGATGAACTTCAAATCAAAACATTACTCATTACTGAAGTTTAGTGACTGTGGCTGTATCAGTTTATGACTGGCTGACATTTAGTCCCACTGTGTTGAAGTAAACAGACATTAGGACGGCATCCAAACCATTGTCACAGTTCAGAGGACTTTAACTGGGAGGATCCTGACACACACAATGTGGATAAGATTATGAGGCTCCACGACCACCAGTCTGTTTGACACCAGATAAACTAAACACACACAGACACACACAAACCAATCTGTCTTTTATTAGTCAAACAGTGTAATAGTGTCTCTTGCACTGTCTGACTGCCTGCCTGTCTGGCGGCAAGAGTCACTGAGGTTTAGTTGCATGTCATAACAAAGAGGAACTTTTACTAAAAAAAAAAAAAAAGAAAGAATGGCATCAAATCAATTCAATACATTTGTAACCATTTTTTAACAAATAAATCTTACTATAATAAAAGTAGTGGCTGTAAATTTAACCGCACACCAAAACCGTACACAGGTCGATGCTCGCTGCCAGTCCTCTAGTGGACACATGGTCGGTCATTCAAGCAGCAGCCAATATTGATTTCTACAATATTCATTATAAACAGCAATATGTGCACTTTCTGAACGTGTACTTGGCACTTGGCACATTTGTGATTTTATGTGTTTTGGATAGGTAATTTACTACACTGCATAGCAGGCCTAAAAAAAAAAAATTCTAAACTTCTTTACTTCACGGTAAACAAACAATAAAGAATGACAGGTACATTGTCAAAACTGAGTGGAACAGATATTTGTTCAGAACCTAAGTGGTTACTGTTGAAAGGAAAACCAAATCTTCATCTACAACTGATAGGTGCTTCACTCTTAATTTGCATTAAAATAACTCTGCTCAAGTTCAACTTCAAGACCATGACACAAATGTCAAATAATGTGTATTAAAGGTGCTAGCCATTGTGTCTAGTCAGGGTGCTCTTTGTATAGAAAATGGTAAAATAAAGAATAAAAGGAGCTCTGTACACTTTTACAATTAACCATGTGTTAATTGTAAAAGTGTACAGATCATGCACACAGTCAGCCATAACAAGTCTCGCATATTTAAATGCTTGAATTTTGCTGTACTGTACTGTTGAGTTAAAAGAATAAGAACGCTGAGACAGCAAGCATGTTCTGTTTTTTTTTTTTTTAGTCTGCACTGGACCACAACTATCACGACAGGATGTGATTCTTTATATTATAATTTTAAAATGCTTCAACTTCCATTCTATCTCAGCACTGTGTTTTATTGATATGTACTCGATCTTAACCGCTGACCCACTTCTGCTGAAAAAACAGATTTCTCAGAAAAACACGTGTCACAGAATCTGCTGCGTCATCAAGAATTTAAATGTTCAATGCAGCTCATTCTGTATGACAAATAACCACACACTTGAACATACATTTTACTTCAAATGTAAATATTGGTGTATGCATTGGAACAGCTCTCTCATACATACAAGATTATTGTTTACTATAGGCTTCCTTATTTCATATGGGTTGATACCCATGGAAAGGAAGTGGTCACTCTTGTGCACCTTTTAAAAAACAGTAGCTATGTACATATACACACACACACACAAAAGGATATAAACACATAAACCATCTATCCCCCTCACACGTACATTCACCCAGCAAAGAGGAAGTGGTGTTTTCTCATTTGATCCAACACACGCAATCTTAGTCTTTCATACAGTCTCTCAAACCTCAAGCATAATACACACGCACACACAGACCCAAATATATACACATTTTCACACGCCAGTCCATCTTTTTTTTTTTTTTTTGATGCCCACATCCACTATTTCTCTTTTTTCACACTCGCACGCATAAATGCACACAGGCACACACACGCACAGATAAACACACACACATAGCCGCAGCCACAATGATCCCAGCCCATGGCGCTGACACTCAGTTTGTCTGATGTACTAGAAAACAAGGTAGCCTTGGCCAAGCCTGAATACAAATGTCACATACAACTTTGTCCCAACTCTTAAAAGAACCAAAGCTGTCAGGTTTTTTTGTCCCTGGCAATTTAGTTTTTAGGTTCCAGAGGATGATGACTAGGACAATCACACCCTGTGACAAAACTTTGCGCGACCAACATCTCCCTCATATATTCTG
The DNA here is from genome assembly GCA_008933995.1 of Datnioides undecimradiatus. Classification (NCBI taxonomy): domain Eukaryota; kingdom Metazoa; phylum Chordata; class Actinopteri; order Lobotiformes; family Datnioididae; genus Datnioides; species Datnioides undecimradiatus. Next base: position 2,050,769 of record WARS01000008.1, read on the forward strand.
AAAGCTGTTAAGACATTGTCTCTATTTAGAGCTCGCCCTAGTGATAATATATATAACCCAACATGGAACAATAACACATTTGTCAAAAGTGTCTTTTAGAGGTTAGAGACTGTGGGTAGGACACTGTATTTTGAGATTAAATATGTTTACAGAAGCACTCATGTGTTTTAAAGGGCTAGAGGACAATGCCAAATCTTTTCAAAAACCTTCCCTGGCGGCTGCAAAAACTTCCAATGGTTTTCATTAGATGTATTTTCAGGTTCTATGAGTGTTTTGTAGCCGGCAATTTTACACACCACTGCTGTCTCCTTGTGTCTGTCTCCTGGCTTCTTGTTAAATTCTGCGACAAAGCTTTCTGTGACCTTCCTCCTTCCTGTTTATATCATGAAAAAATCAACACTTCACAGTCTCTTTTAGGACTCTGAATTAGAGACAGGCCTTAGGATGTGGGCTAGACCGAACTTCCACTTGGAGTTTTCATCACGCACCGTATATACACTAATGTTATTGATGATGAAAGTTTGTTTGATATGGTCATAGGCCTCTGTTTTATATGGCAAAATCTCAAGTGCAGTAGTGCTGCCATTGTTGTGTTACACCAACTCATAAACTGGTGTTCTTTGTCTCTGTCTTTGATTTGGTAGGCGGATGCTACCACTTACCAGTTTATATTTGTTGTATTTATATATAACGTTTAAATTTAATATAAAGCTACTTCAGTTTTTGCAATTTTGTCTCCTCTGAATAGATCATTCAGTTAATTGCAGTTAATATGACAGGGCATTGGCTTTTTTTCTTTTGACCTCCATGTACATTTCTACCTCAGTACTCTCCTTTCGACTTTCTGCCTTTTATGAGTCTATGACACAGATTTCCCACTTTCTGTCTCGTCATTCTGCACTACTGTCTGTTCTGTGTGTGTGTGTGTTTGTGTTTGATTAATTCTTTTATATGCCCACCATATTATGGACACCATTAAACTCTAAACTCCACAGACTGCTGACACACTCACACACACACATGCATGCAGACGTGGATGTCACTGCGGTTAGTCTCTTTGTGCACCGAAGGAATAAAGACGTAAGAAGACGACAGAGGGAGACAGTGGGGGTGGGACAACAGAAAACAATGACACATTAGTAGAACAGGCTGTTACCCACAACCTGAAATGTTTATCATCCCACAGAATAACCTCTCTCAGTATGAGTAACAGCAAAAGCACATGGACGTTTAAATAGACACAAGACTAATAATGTGACAATCTATCTATATCAGTAGTTTTCCAGCTAACCCCCTTCAAGCTCCCACTGTGTCTAACAATGCAACTTCCCCTCTTGCCCACTTCTTGTGCAAACTCTAGGTGAGGCAACAGAAAACCAAAAACCATGTTGCCCACCCCAGGACATGACGCAGAGGCCTGGTAACATTCAAGTGATTTTGATTTTCCTTTAATCTTTGCAATGTATTTTGATGAATCTGTGTTAAAAAGGCATAATTGCCTGTGTTATGTGAGGTATCACATATGACGTGATGAGCAAAAAAGCAAATCTGACGTTGTATGTTCCAACAGATTTTAGCAAAACAGTTAAACAGTTAAACAAAAATGGAAATATCCACAAATTAGATTCCTCACCAGCTGCAAGGAGAAGAGGAGGAGGAGAGGGATGAGGAGAGGACGATGAGCGAGGAGGAAACACACCAAGAGTTGCAGCACCTCCAACAGCAGGCGGCACTATAGCTGAGCCAAGCTAAAGCTGAACCACAGCTGATGACTATGAGGAATGCTGAACTGCAAGAGGAGCTGTGGGCTTGTGCATGTGTGCTGCCAGTGTTTCCTCATTGTGTGGCATTCAATTGTCCTCACAACAATAAGAAAGATGTCACTGTGCGCATGAAAACGAAAAAGATTTGCATTTATTTTAGGTATTCTTCTGGTCAGGTTTGCGTGCCAACACTATTCAAACAGAGCTGGATTAAATTTAGGAAGTGTGTGTTTGTGTGAGTGTGGCCACAGCTAAAGGAAATGAGTGAAAGAGTTTAAAGACGAGAGGGGAGAAAGAGAGCGAGATAGAGACGGACAGAGTTCATATTTGCTTTGGCAGCAGAGTGTGCAGTGATGGATTTCTGTGCCAGCACCGTCCAAGTGGAGTTGAATTAAATTGTGAAACAAAAAGTGAAAAGAGGGGAGGCAGCACACAGGGGAAGCAGGATGAGGCGTACATATGAAGAGGCTGAAGGAAGGAAGGAATGAGAAAGGCAATGATGTGTGTGTGTGTGTGTGTGTGTGTGTGTATGTGGGAGTGAATGAAAGAGAGTGAAGGAGCGACTTTTATGAATAGGAACAAAGACAGGACAGGAAGGAGAGCATCCTAAATGAGCGAGAGTGATGTGTGTAAGTGTATATTTCAGTCTTTGTATGTGTGTCTGAAAGCTGTCTCCAGGGGAGCAGTCACCATTCAACTCAGCTGTCTGACCACTAACGCACACAGTCACACACACAAGCACAAACACACACTTCTCTCCTCCTTGCTCAACTTTCCTTTGACTTAAATTCTCACTTGTCTTAAATGTTACCTTCCCACTTTATTTTTGTCCCTTCCTCCAGCTTTCATCTACTTCATAATGAAGGCATGTGTTGTCACAACTTAGGCTGAAATTTGCCGGCAAATTTTCAACAGCAATATTTTATTCAAAGCAGTATTAGATCATTTTTGGCCACATAAGCTGGCGAGCTTGGCTAAACAAGCCGTAAACACAACAATCATCCATTGTTGCCTCATGAATTTAATGCAGCCATTGCACTGGTAAATTGCCTTTAAACACTGTGCAACAGTACCATCATTTCTGAGTCACCTTTGTGTTCATGAGATGAATTTAAGCCTTTTAGCTCTGTCTTTTGTTTCCAGCAGATCTAGAGGGAAATATGGCTGTATACCTGCTAAAAACTAAAAATAATGGGCTAAAACACAGTGAAATGTTTGGTACAGCTAGGGGGAATTGCAGGTAATGAGATGATATTTCTCATTTTATTTCTCTTTCTCTTTGTTGGGTGGTTGGCAAAAAGCAACCCCTGTCACATTACATGAAGAAATTTCATCTGATAATATTGTTGATAGCTAATAGTGTTATACACGTGAAAAATACTAAATACATAAAGACAGCCACATTTTTGCAGTAAATCTAAATAAAGGATCAATGAATGATGGGTCAAAGATCACAAGACCTCATTTGTATGCTGCACAAATGTGAAATGGTAAATAGTCTGTGATAATAAAACACTTTTCTAGTCTTCTGAGCACTCAAACCGCTAAAAGTTAGCATTCACACATACGTTGCAACTTTGAAAAGAATGGAAAGTAAGGACAGAACACCCATGAAACAGCCATGGGGAGCTATTTAGGTTTCAGTAATTTGCACACTGACACTTCGTCACGCAGCCCAGAGGAGCTGGGGATTGAACCACCAACCCGTAGCCCCACCCTACCTTTGAGCCAGACCCTAGCGGACAACAGTGTCCATTATATGACATCATGGATGATTCATTCAAGACTTTAGAAAGCAGGAGTTTTCTATTTTATTTTATTTATATTTTATTATCTCATTTCAGTTTAGTTTTAAAGGTTGGGGGTGATTCCGATACAGTGGATGATTTGTTAATGTGCACATCAATAAATATCACATAAAACTCATCAATTTATGTGGGAAATGGGCATCCAATTCTCATCTAGCAGTCACTAAGTCAAGTCAGTGCCTCCAATCTCCTTATTATCACTCTTCCATAAGCTCTTTTCCTCCTCCTCCTCCTCACTCTTTGTACTGCTGCAGTCCGACAGCCCTCAAACAGCCGTCCCTTTTTGTCCACCCTCTGTCTCTTTAACCGCCTCCCTCTCAGAGTCAGAGTGGCTGTCCAGATAGGTTCAACCAGTTCAAGGTGCCCTGATGCCAATTTCACAGCTGACATGCTCTTTTATGTAATTCATGGACCTTCGACACAGCAGCTCCTTCCCCCCACCACCCTTTTCTTTCTGTTCTTTCTCATCTAATTTAAAGGGCCTATTTTTTCCATGCTGTGCCTGTAGTTTTAGAATAGATCAATCAGCATAATCCCTTTAGATGACCTTTGTTTTTCTTTTGCTGGCTTTCTGTACTCCAAGCCCTTTGACTCCGTTCCTCAGTTCTGTCTCTAATGATCCCTCGCAGTTCTTATCTACAAAATTCAAACCCAAGCTTCTATCATCCTTTTCTTTATAAAACTTTTATTGATCCGTCGATGTTGGTGTGTGTGTGTGTTGGTTGGAGATAATCAGGTTTTGATCATGACCTTGTGATATTGCTCTGTTGCTAAGATACCGCTGCAATGTCAAATTGGCATTTTCATTATTAAGTCTTGGACTAAATGAGTGATTTGCCCAGTCAGTTTACAAGACAACAAAATAATAACCTCTCTGGAAGAAGGTGTCACTTTTGGACTGAACAACAAAAATCAAGTGAGAACATCTATTTCATTCAGAACAGAAAAGAAAAAATAGAACAATGCTGCTGGAAGTGTTTCAGACATATTCTCCATATTCTCCATTCTCTGACACTCTCTCTTGTCTCCCCCCTCCCCTTCTCTGGCTTTATTGCAGATGGACCAGGACAAGAGGAAAAGGTCATTGTGTCTGGGGGGAAAGACGTCTAACCTTTAACCTCCCACTAACTGCAGTAGGTCACAAACACAGAACACAGAACACATAACACACGCAAGGTCTGGAAAGTGTTTCTGTGCATCCGTGCAATATATATTTTATTTGCATTTGGGTGCGCTAGTCTTTAATGCGAGCCCCAAACCAACACTATATACAGTATTTGGGTGTTTGATTGTGTTTTGTAAAATGTATATATATACAGTGTCAATTTATGTGTGTGTGTTGCCTTTGGAATGTGGTTTACAGTGTTAGATTAAAAGCAGGGGCTCTGTGGGTCTGCGTGTGACTTCCATCTACTAGCCCTATAATCCTGCTCTCACTAGGAGCCCCTAATGATGGCTGTCTCTCTCTACAGCTAGACTGGCATGCACGACATCTCACACACACACACACACACACACACACACACACACACACACACACACACACACACACACACACACACACACAGGATCTAACACGTGCCTGCATTTAAACGGGCAGGAAAGAGACTCACACTCCAAGTCCAAGTCACACAGAGAGGAAGTGGCCAGACACATGTGTGCAAACTCTCACACACACTCTCACTATAATTGCACACAATGGCATAAGGCGTGTCACACTGCACATGGAACATGGATATAGTAGTGGCATATAGGCAGCTATTAACACATACACATATGTTGACCATTACAGACACATAGAAAGAAAACCACACACAAAATTTGAGTGTACAAGTACAGTATAGAGACTTTTATTATGTGTCCTTTATTAGGGATTTCCACTGTGGAACAGATTTGGACATACACGAATAAAGACCCCAATATAAGAGCTATACGTATATACACACACATACAGACAGACATACACACTCATGTTAAGTTAAAGCAATTGGCAATACAACTCACACTTGCTAAAGTCAGTTCAGAGGATGTGCCACTACAATTCTACTTGGTCTGGTATGACAAGAAGCTTATGGTAACTAAGATGAGCAAACCTTAGATTGATATTGCCGCGTTATTAGCATTACTTCACGACACTATTCTGCTTCTTGAGCTATTATAACTTTATTTTAGCATTCATCAATGGATCAGTGGAATAGATTTTAAAGTCCTTCTCCTTAGGTAAGGCCCTTAATGGCCAAGCTCCATTGTACTTTAATGCGATACTAAGTCCCTATTACCCCAACAGATCACTTCGCTCCCAGAGTGCAGGTTTGCTTGTGGTTCCCAGAATCTCCAAAAGTAGAATGGGAGGCCGAGCCTTTAGCTATCAGGCTCCTCTCCTGTGGAACCAGCTGCCAGTCTGGATCCGAGAGGCAGACACCCTCTCTACCTTTAAAGTAAAGCTTAAAACCTTCTTGTTTGACAAAGCATACAGTTAGTTCTAGGTACCATGCCAACTACACCCATAGTCTAAACTACCCCTCCATGCCATCCCTTAGTTATGCTGCTATAGGCCGAGGCTGCTGGGGGACATCCCATGATCATCTCCACACTCCTCCTCTTCCCTCTCTCTCCTCAAACTCATTTTAACCATCACAGATTAACCATTAACTCTGTGTCCTCTCTCCCCTAGTGCTGTGCTTGTTTCTCTCTGGTCTCTCTCTCTGTACCTCTCTACAGTTACCTGTGGCTCCAGAGCTGAACATCTGATCTGTGGCTCCACCGTCCTGCCCCGTGTCCTCTACTGCCATTTATTGTCATTTGCTGTCATTATTCTATATTGTACTCTCTCTCTCTCTCTCTCTCTTTCCCCCCAACCGGTCAAGGCAGATGGCCGTCCACCTAGAGCCAGGATCTGCCCAAGGTTTCTGCCTGTTAAAAGGAAGTTTTTCCTTGCCACTGTTGCCAAGTGCTTGCTCATGGTGGAACTGTTGGGTGTAATTAATAGTAATGAGTGTGGTCTAGACCCGCTCTGTTTGTAAAGTGCCCTGAGATGACTTTTGTTGTGATTTGGCGCTATTTAAATAAAATTGAATTGAATTGAATTGAATCATTATTTTGCATTTTCATTTGTGGCCAAATGTGGAATCTGTTCTGAAAGAGTTACATAGTGTCATTAAAGTGTGTTTGTCCTTTCTTGGTGTGAATACACTCACACATGGACACACAGACACATGCAAACACTTACACACAACACTCTTGCTCATTTAGGATGCTTTCCTTCCTTTTTACACAATTTAAATGTATACACTTATTATGGACACTGTTATTCAGTCTGAGCTCGAACTACTGTGGTTCTTATAGTGTTTTTTAACAACATACAGTATGTGTCAGATGTCACAGCTTATGACTGTGAATGAATTCATGCAGATTGCTGACAAGAATCTCCCCGTACTTACCACCGTGTGCATTACATTCTAATATTTAAGTCTGCCCCCCGACCATTTTGTGTTGCATAAAACGCGTGTCTGTTATCAAACAGCAGATGGCCATAATGATGTAAACCATTTAAATGGCACGTGTTTGTAATTAAACGAGCCTGTGATCAGTATTTATGGCCGTGCGCCATGTTGGTAGGAAATGCATGTGGAGTGACAAGAAAGCTACGAAGGGCCTTGCAAGAGCAGATTTTTTTTTTTTAAACTTTGGCTCGGGATTTAAAGTGAGCAGCTTTCGCTTTTCTGTCTGGCCACAAACACAACGCAACAAGGGCTGCAGTTTGTTTTATACAGATTTGAGTCAGTGAAAGAGGCTGTATTGCCCTGCGGACCTGAAGATGTAGACAGTGTAATGCATGGTGACCACGCACGATTTTAGTATCTTCCATTTGGTGATTCTTGAAGTATATATACATACAGCACTTATAAATATCAATGTGCATCTGTATAAAATGTTCATATGCATCTGTCTCTTGTTGTGTCTGTATGCTGTACCTCTGTGGGCAGCATCTTGTGTGTGGTTGTGTGTGAATTTTGATTGAGTTTGTGCTGTACGTGCTATTAATACTGGATAACTGTGACTGTGTTAGGATAGCTTGCCAGAGTGAGACTGGCCGAGTCTCTTTGATTGTGCCAGTTTTCTCAGTGCCAGACGGCTGCTCAGACTGACCACCTTGAACATCAAGTTGCATCCAAGTTGCTCCACATATTTCAGAAAAACCTTTTCCTCTTCTGCTTGTCTGCTTGGTCGAGTCTCTACTGAGTCTACTGACTTTCTCCTTCTCTCTCTCAAACTATACTCTTTATTATCTCCTCACCCTGGCAGATTCACACTGCACAAAGGTGTCCATCATATATCACTCAACCTTTATATATTTTTTTCTTTTGACATTTGTATTGTTTTTGTTAGCACTGATATTAATAGAAAAAATGATGATGATTGTGGACTACACTTTTGTTCATAGTCATATTTCATGCTGTTTGTTAGCTGAAAATGCCATTGTGATAACAAACCCTGATTGTTTTTGAAGGAAACGACAAATTTAAATACTATTAATCTAGAGGTTAAACAAATAAGAGACAACTTATGAAGTTGGGGGGTATTCATAAGTGTGTCCTCTACTGTCCTCTACATGCCTTTGACATGAGATTATGGCAGGCTTCTCATCTCAGTTTCAGAATGAACAGAGCTTATTCCCAAACTATGTTTTAAAACTTAAAGCAGATGAAATGTATACATTTTTTTCTGAAGCAAAGGAAATATGGTTTCAAGAAAGACTCTAAACTGCTAAACTAAAAAATGTTCTGAAACACTATACGTCTGCGCTCTCTCTCTGTTTTATCCCCCAGGTAGCATTACTCCAGGAGACAGTAAGAAGGGACTGAGAGGAGAGGGCGGAGCTGACTGCTCCTCTGTTTCAACTCAAGAGGAGCTCCTTGGGCTGTGATCCCTGGTGTCTCATCAGGTGCTTCTGGTCTTCTCCAAACCCCCATGGGGAGACACACCCACTCCAGAGAAAAGGCATTTCCATCTCCATAGTCAGTCCTGGGTTTGTCTCACTCGCTATTCAAACTCCCCAAACACTTCTCAACTTTCCCTGACAGCGCAGACAAAACAGAGGCCCTGGTGCAGATGGAAGAGGAGCAGGGTATTGTCGCCGGGTGTTGCGTGGAGAAAAAAAGCCAGAGCAGACAATGCCGAGGCTGAAGGAAGGCAGCAAAGTCAGCAATATCAAGCATAAGATTTAGAGATGGCAAGCAAGCAAGCAAGTAGGACTCTAAAAGCAATCTGGATATGCAAAATAAACAGTTATTCAGCCCTTTTTACAATAAAAAGATCATTTTAGCTGTATTTTGAAATATTATTTTATAGTAATTTCGTACTAATTCATTTTTTTGTTTCCTTAAAAATTAAGAAACACAGGCATTGTAGTTAATATGCCCCTGACTGCTTACTCTGAAAGTCAAACACACACTTTATACACAAGACGACACGACCACTGAGTCCTGTTCATACAGCAGTAAAGTCCCCGGACACACACTCTACAACAGACATGCACTTGTTTTCTCACAACCCGACTCACGCAGTCTCGCTGGCACGCACAGGATTTCACAGACAAACATCCACACACACGCATAGTATACGCTAACACATGGACACACAGACACATGCAAACACAGACACACACAGCGTGTCACAAGGGCAGGGTGGAAGGAGCATGACAGTGTGTCCCTTGCCACCTGTGGCCACAAACAAAAGGCAGACAAACACAAAAGAAACTGTAAGGCAAGCACCCCCATACAGGCACACACACACACACACACACACACACACACACACACACACACACACTCGACAATTACCCAGCACTCTCCCCTCAGGCATTGTGTGTTATTGACATCATTCACTCCGTGCAAGGTCTTTCCATCCCTCCCTCCCTCCCTCTCTCTTCCTCTCCCTCTACATTTGGGATGAATTGGCATGATGGGAGAAATGCGTGAAGTGCGTGTGCGGCATGGAACTCATTTCCCCGCTTACTGGCACACATGGAAAGCTTTTAGTTTGACTTCCCCGTGTCCCTCTCCTCCAGTCCATCTGCGAGACAATGCACGTGCACATTGTTCACACAGAGAGGTGGGATGATAATGATTTTGTCCTGCCAGTGTTTCCTCTGTTTGCCAAATCACACACGTATGATTTGCCTGCTAAGACTCACAGCCCGTGTGGAGAGGACGTTCTGAAATACAAAATAATGGACATTCTGTGTCATTGTCATTAAAAGCTCGTTTTATACAGGGTTAAATGGAACATTTCCTACTCCACAAAAAATGGTTCATGTTTTTCCCTGAAGCTGACTGTTGAGTATATTCATTTGATCCTATTGGTTGCATGAGATTTTTTTTTTTAATTAGATTTCCTAATAAATCTCAATAAGCAATGTTCACTTCATTTCATTCTGAATGAGCAGACTTCAATGAAGTACATTCCTAACTACCCCTTTACAGATAACAACATATTCCCTTTACACGGCAATGGTAACATTTGCTTTTGTGCTTAGCAGCTGACTTCTTGTTGCCTTCCTGTGTTTGAGTGTGCGATTGTGTGCGGCCTTGTGTGTGTTTACTCATTACACGAGACTTTGCCATCTGCGCGGGTGTCTCCAGTGAGTGATTGTTTCTGTCCTAACACATTGCTCACTTTTTGTAATCACGTAATGTCACTAAAGGACATCTATTGTATGGTCGCCACAACAATGCAAGTGCGTATGTGTGCAAGAGATAGGGAAGGAGAGCGGCCAGGTGCATGGCTCTGGTACTGTGCATGCTGGCTCACTGTGTGTATACTCCTGTACTTTTCTGCTGCTTTGCCAGGTCAACGTGTCTGCCATTAAAATCTTTTGACAGCTGCTCACATTCTCCCCGCACATGCAGTTTTGACCACTGACCTTTCCTTGCATCCTTGTTAAACTTCCTCCTACCTTGACCTGCATGTGAGCTGTGCATTTGAAGAGACATCCTCCTTTTGTGCCAGTCTGAGACATCAATGCGTGCTCCTCCTGCCTCACCGCGTCTGCTCTGACCACACACACTTTCAACTTGTATCCCTCACTGACCCCCTGCCCACCCCTCCCCCATCTCTCTCTCTCTTTCTGTCAATATTCTTTTAATCTCTTTGGCCTTCTTTTGGTATTCAACTCCTCTGACTCGCTAACTAAAAAGCGATTCCCTGTCAGCCTCTCCTCTTCAGCTATCTATGCCTTCACTTTATTTTTGAACCAGTCAGCTCTCTCTCTCTCAGCTCTCTTTTTTATTTCCCTCTGCTCTTTTACTTGGGCTTTTTCTTTGCTCGTGCCCTTGCTTTGTAGCCCTTGACCTGGTGTCCTTCCTGGTTTGTGTGCGTGCCTTTCAGAAAAGAGCCACAGGGTATGTGTATGAGAGAGATCTGTCTGGAATAGATATATCTACTTGAAACACTTTCTATATCTTGATATGTGTGTAACAGGCACACAGTATACAGTCCAATTACACTGACACGAATGATGTTTTGATCGCTCTTAAACATTCAAAATTAATCACCCTGAACAAAATGCCCACACGCTTAAACATTCATATGTACACACATGCATGCCATGCACACACATTTGAAGTGTGATCTCCTTGCAGTAATTATCATAGCGGGGCAGGCATGCACACGTGTCCCTGGGGAATCTGTGCAAGTTGCTTGTAAACACACACACACGCACACGCTCCAGGGAGTGCCATGTGTGTATAACTAAGCCCTTGTTCGTCACTGGGCGTCCCAGAACGCCCCTCTCCTGCGTCGTTATGGTCGTTCCGGAATTCTGCCATCCCGTGAGCCCTCCCACGCCCTATAATTAGTGTCACCCGGGCAACCAGAGAAAGAATGCTCAGTATTCTTGTCGTCGTGGTAACTGCGTAAGTGCGAGGGCCGGAGGTGCTGGTTTGTAGGTGTTGGTTAATGACAGGGACAATGAGACCTCAGTCTGCCACCTCACGTGGTGTATTAGTAAAACTGAGGAGGTTAACGTGTGCATGTGTGTGTGTATATGTCATCTATAGAGCCTCAAACAGGTTATGAATGTAGACTCTTATGCTCAATGTGCATTATTCAGCTATTACTTAAAATTGATTCAGACACATGCAAACTTGCATGCAGTCAATATAACCTCAGGTAATAACCATAGAGGGATTAAACAGTGGGACCCAGGGCAGTAATTTGCTCTTGCTAAAAACCCCATTTCCTTCCTAGGTGAGTTGTGAATGTACCCTGCTGTACCCCATGTCCTATGCAGCAGACTTAATTGAGGCAAATTCACGATATTCAAATATAGTGGGGAAAAAACAGAGCTCTTGCAGTAGGGATTACTACCCACAATTTCTGGAAGACAGTTGGTTTGTAGTTAATTGATAAAATATGTACATATAATAAAGTAAATAAGTGAACGATAATATAAATCTGAGGGGCCACTAGATGGAAAAGAAGAAAAATGGTTGTTTTGTTAAATAATCTTAAGTCTTTAGACTTTAAAATGTATGTTTTGTTTATTATTAGTTTTAATCAGGTATTCAAATGAAACCATCCAAGAGGGGGAAAATCATTCTTTGTTGGACCTTTGCAAACTGTGACTAGAAGTTGCAAGTAGACACTGCTTCATTTTAAGGGCCCTATAGCCAGACTGTTAAGGTAACTAGAACTAATTTCATTAAAACTTTAAAACTAGTCTTAAAAGTACATTTTGACCTATGACCTTCAACGAGAGAGCCTCAAGATGATATAATATTACAATATCTGCAATAGTTAATATTTTACTTAAGTGGTTACAGTCTAAATATCATGATGATTGATCATATGATTTGCAGTGAGACTAAGTGAAACTTGCCCATGCAGGGAAGATGATCTTATTGCCAACAAACCAACAGAGACCGTAAACCAGCAAGAGAACACAGAAACACATATACAGTACATTAAAACATAAAATATCAATGTACGCTCATAAGTAACCTTCTTCAGCATCAGATGGGGATTTGGTACAAGGTCAATTCCATGAAAGGAGACTACTTGAAGAAACTCACTGCTTCACTTGGTGGACCCAAGTTTCAGAAACTTCCACTGATGTGTCTCTAGTCCCCTCTGCTGTACAATTTTAGTTACTGCAAGGCTTCAGGCTATAAAATCCTGGGGGCGAACAGAATGAACACAATGTTCCTTGCATTACTTCATATGGCGCCGCACTGTATGTGACACAATCAATGCCAGTTTTCAAATTAACTTCAGAATTTGGCTTTAAATTTGCCCTGCTCTACCCAACCTGGGTTTATGTAGCCTACATAAAACGGCCAATTAGGAATTTATTAAGTAGAAATTAGAAAACTTGTTGTATATTGAGTGTAAATTAAGCATACGAACAACGATTCATCGATAAACTCTAGGTTGCTGCTTGCTTCTTCTTTTTTTAAATTGGCGGATGGATATGTTCCAAAGGTAGTGGTGAGAAGTCCGGACTTTCCCGTAAAATACGTCACATAAACCGTAGGTGGTGAGACGCTTCCTTCTGCTGCCTTCAGGTGATGTCGGAAACATTAATCTAATTATGAACATAGCTTGTGATCGTAAGCATGCTTACGAGAAGATAGGATGTGACGTTTAAGGAACAAAATGTGTCGGAGTTGCGCAACAATGGTAAAACAAAAATAAAATATATGTTTAAGAATTTATATGTATTATGCGCTATTAGCTGTGTTAAAACTGTGTCCGATTCTACGTAATTTGTAGACAGGTAATATTAAAAACATTATTAAGAAAGGATACATAATAAATATATCGTGATTAAAATGTGGAAGTTTTGAACAAGTGGCACATACATGTTTGGAAACACGTTAAAATGTTATGTTTTTGTTCTTAAGTTTTATTAGTGTTCCTTATTTAGTGAAACTATTTACCACCGCGGATGTGCACAAGCGTTTCAGTTGCAACCGGATGGTGACGTCACGTGCTTTGTCAGTCATCCTGCTCTGCTGTCGCTCTGACGAGGCTAGCTGAGCCCCAGCTGTAGCCGTAAACCGCCGTTTCTCGGGTGAAGATGGCCGCAGGTCCTCTCTCTGTATCTTCCAACGCATCCACTAACAACGATGGCATTCTCATTGGTGACAAAGTATATTCTGAAGTGTACCTTACCATCGACAACTCACTCATACCGGAGGAAAGGCTCTCTCCTACTCCGTCGATGCTCGACGGCCTCGACCTGAACACGGAGACCGACCTTCGCATCCTTGGATGTGAACTGATTCAGTCAGCGGGTATTCTTCTCCGGCTACCTCAGGTAAGCCTTCTCGAATAGTTAAAGTATGTTATATTCTACATGTTACCCCGCTTGAGTTGATAGGATTTCCCAAGATACTACTCGGGCACAGCCCGGTTAGTAACAGTTTGCTAATGTTAGCTCTTTGACGTTGGCGTGGTGGAGTCAAAATGGCGGCGGTCCATTGTGCAAGATTAGGCCAGCTTCACGCAGCAAGACAAAGTACAAACGTCATGCTCTGTCTTGTCTCGACAGGTGGCAATGGCGACGGGGCAGGTGCTCTTTCATCGTTTTTTCTACTCCAAGTCTTTCGTCAAGCACAGCTTTGAGGTAAGTCCGATCTCGTGTACGGATCACAGGCAAGCCACTGGTTTCCGCTTCTCGTTGTTGGTAGCATAGCATAACGTTGTGGTTACGTTCGTGGCAGCCATATTGTCGATACGTTACCCCACAGCATTTGAACTGCTTTAAGACAGGCCGGGCAAAATGAGGAAGATCAGGAACAAATCAAAACGTCGCTATCGAGAACGAAAGATTATTACTCTTCTCAACCTGAGACCTAAACCTATATGTCTATTTAAACCAAGTTACAGTTTTAAACGCAATATCCCCCTGCTTGGTTGGTCGGTGGTTAGAAAACGTTACATCTATTCTGTTAACAGACGTGCACCAATCTTAACAACGCAATCTGCGTTATTGTTTCGTCCTGATGTCTAAGATTGTGTGCTGATCTTTAGCAAGACTGTAAAATCGCCTGCCACAGTGTCTCTGGTTGCATTTCTCAATTTGTTCAACTCTTCCTTCCAACTTTTTGCATCAATTATCCTCCCTCCAGATTGTTGCTATGGCTTGTATCAACCTGGCCTCCAAGATCGAAGAAGCACCACGACGAATACGAGATGTCATCAACGTTTTCCACCATTTGAGACAGATCAGAGGCAAAAAGTAAGCATCGCCATTGAATCCACCTTTGCTTTTGTGAAAATAATAATTGTTCTCGTGACATGCAACATGTTGCATTACCTTTGCTTTTGGTGTCATTCAATATGATGTTGTATGTTGTATGATGCTGATGATGATCTGTTTTGTTGTTTTTTTTTTGTTTTTTTTGCTGTGAAAGTGCTCTTCTGTTTATCCATGTACTCTAAACCATTTTAAAACTTTTCAGTTTCCGCTTCACTGGTAGTTTCAGAAGTGTAATTGTCTACATATAACATCTGAGTTAGATGTAACACAGAAAGTGATATCTCAACAAAGTCACTTTGAAAATTTAGTAGATTGTAAGCATTGTAAGACAAGGCACAGCTACTGTAATCTGTGTGCGCCTTTGTCTTCATAGAAATCTGTACATGTCAGTACTACAGGCCTTGGCATTAACTTGGCTTCTTTTTTCCCTTGCAACCAACTAACAGCGACCAGCTACATTTACCAAAGCCTGGGTGATGTGGAATGGTACGTAAGATGAAGCTGTCGGCATGACAACCATGATGCAAGGGGGTCTCTCTCCTCCCCCAGGGCCACCCCACCCCCTCCTGTGGGAAACGCCCGTGGTCTGAGCCACCGTGGGGCACTGGGATCGGGGATGACAGGTTGGCCGAAGGTCCTTGGCCCCCGGGGCGACTTGAGGACTCCTGTGGTTCAGTCTTAAGCTATGGGTATCTGTCCGTCAATCTACGGACCATTGGGTAATGTAGTTTTCTTCTCTGACTGCTCCTCACCATGCATTTTGTTTGTGTTTCAAGAGCAAAACCCCATTCACCAACTGTTATCCATGGCTTTTATTGAAATATCACCCTGTCCGTTGAAGTTATAATCATCAACCGGAAACATCTAGTCAGCGCAGTTCTGTTTTTGTTAGGGTCAGTGCATGCACTGTTGCTAATAGTTTTGCATTCTCTGTAGTGAAATTCACTCTCAGAACAGTATTAATGATTATGATGCACTTGTAGCAAGTCAGTTTGTTTTTGTTTTTTTTTTTTTGTTTATTAAGAAGTGAATGGTTATTTTCATGCATGTGGTTTACAGCCTGACAGTATTGAAGATTTAATGTTATTTGAGACACTAAAATACTGTCTATTTGATAGCTGTTGGTTGTGAATGCTGAAAAAGTTTAATTACTAGTCAGAAGGGTTAGAATTGTTAGGATGTCAGTTGTTTGTTTGTTTGTTTTCTTTCCTTAAATATCTGTTGTCTTTTTATTTTAGATTAAATAACTTTAGTAAGATATTAGCTCACTGGATGTTGAAATACAGTCTGAACAAATTTTTGATCAGAATGCATGTAATCAAAGTTTGTAAATTAGAAGGCTCAGTAAGTAACACCTGGAAAGAGAGTTTTCTTATGTTCAATTCAAATGTCAGATGTAGATGTGTTTGTATTAACAGTACAGCAGATATATTTACCCAGCAGATATTTGTTGGTTAGTACATGGCTGATTGTCGTTAAATGTAGTCACTGGACACAGTAAAGTGTAGTATTCTGACATTAGACACTGCACATTTGGATATCGTACTTCACTGCCATGAAAAGATAAGTTGTCAGTCATTCTAGATACAATCTTTCCTCACTAATGCAAAATCCAACAGTTGATTGGGTTAGAATTACTTGATCTGAGACAGTTGTGGAGTTTTTATGTGACTGTTGTGCATTTGCTTGTTGAAGTAGTAATGTTGGTGATGATCCGGGTTGATATTTCAGTTAAAGCTCTGGCACATGGTGGGTGAGGTTGAGCGTTGTCTGAGGATCCCATATGCTTTCAATGGAACCACAGGAGTCCACAAACCCCAGCAAACTGTCAGGCATTAAAACAGTTAAACCAGTTGCTTTGAGTTGGTTGAAACGGAAAAAAGGAATGAGTGCAAAAAAGATAAATAAAAGGGCACTTTCATTTTTACTTTTATTTAAAAAGACGGAAACATTTTATTTTGATTCCTTTATAAACTAGGACTCCAAGTTCATTGATACTTGATCAGAACTACATAAATACCAAAAACCAAGTCATCAAAGCGGAACGGCGGGTCCTGAAGGAGCTGGGCTTCTGTGTCCATGTCAAGCACCCACACAAGGTGAGTTGTGTCCATCGACAATTCTATTTAAACAAACACTGTAGCACATCGTAGCTCAGCCATTGCACCTCAGGAAGTTGGTTTATCAGTGAAGACGCAGCAGCACAGGAAGCAGCTTTAAGAGACTCTTCTTACTTTTCAGAGCAGTCTTGTGCTTCAACCATGAGAACCATTGGGGTGTTAGCTGTGCGTTTATGCAGTTGTTTTATGATTCCAGATTATCGTCATGTACCTTCAAGTCCTGGAATGTGAGAAGAACCAGACACTGGTCCAAACGGCCTGGTAAGTTCCAGCTTCTCTCCTCACTGACCCCCCCCCCACCACAGCAGCAACCTGTCATGTCTGCAAGAAGTACCACCAGACCTGGGCTAAAAATTAAGTTGAACGAGTTTCAAATGGTTGAATTACTTGAAGAGGACTTGATTTATCTGCTTGGGACACACCCATGTGTGGAATCATTCGTCAGATAAGTGATATTCAAGTGCCCCTCAGGTGTTTAAACTCAAATTTGAAAAGCATTCAACAACTATTTTGCCCAGGTCTGACTGCGACATTCCCTCACTCCATTTTAACCTGATCCACCTCTTCTTTTTTTTCTCTGATGGAGCAATTTGTTTTGTTGCCTAATCCTGTTACGTGTCTCACTCTCTTGTCTGCCCTTACATGGCTTTGCTGTAAAGTCTTTTTGATTTGCGGTGCCCAGGGAACTTGGTTTAACTTTGTCCTTTCTCTCTACTCTTTGATTAAAGGGTAGTCCATGCTGGTAAGTCACATAAAGAACCTCTGAACTCTGCCTCCTCCAACCACATGACCTCAGGAAGCTCCCCCCATTGGCTGGCTGCCCCTCTCCAGACAGCCAATCCCAATGCCGAGATTCACTGAAGGGGGCGGGCGGGCCTTTCCCAACAGCCAACATCGTCTTGTTTTCTCTTGGGTGTCCAAAAGGATTTGTATTTTTTGGTCTTGCTACAAAGGTTTCAAATGTAATACCTATTTTTGCCAAGTAGCTACAGATACGTTTATATTTTGAGTTTTTTTTATAGTTTACTTGCATCTAGCGAATGAAGTAAACTTAACCAGAAGAGAATAACATTTTTGACCAGTTTACCTGCCTTTTTTATTTTTTTAAATTTAATTACAGTAGTATACTGTGTCCTGTGCCCAACTGACATGGTGTCCAGACATGTGTCTGTCTTACAGGCTGATCCAGTTCTCAGGTTTTGCCTCCATGGACCTGTCTCGCCCTCGCAGCAGTCAAAATCCAACGGCCATGTGTTATCTATAGTAGCGTTGGCATAGCAGTTTCACACCAACCTGCCAAAGCGCAGGTTAGGTCATTTGTTGAAGGCAGGTTCGACTGGAAATAATCAATTCGTGGCAGGTTTTCAACATATACATGCGGCAAACTTCCGGTGGCGCTGTCCTCTAATCTTGAAGGGTAGAAATCGGAAGTGAATACGTATGGAGAGCCGTCAGCACAGTAGAAGTGGACATTGCACTGCTTTGTGATGTAATTAGTTTCTAGTATTTTTGCCTGATCTTAGTTCCTTTTGAGAATTATGTGAGTGGGATCCGTAATAGCTCATCGGGAATTTGTAACCATGTTTCTTTGACCATTTGTTTCATGTCTCTCTGACGTCTATGTTTCTTGAGGACATAGATGTTCGCATCACCCTGTACATGCCCGTTTGTCATTCTGGCCAAATTATCTGGCCTCCTGATTTATTCATTGCATTAAAGATGTCACTTAGCAAGTAGTCAGACATAGATTTCCACCTAATGCAAATGTCTTGCAACACCAAATGGGGTTGCAGTTCTGTCAGTGGTTTTATTAGGGCCATTTGCACTCATGGTTAGAAAGTGTGGATTTAAAGTGGAAAGTGGCTGCTGCTTTGCAGTTAAAGCTTGCAATATGGAAGCCACCTTCCTCATTTAGACACTAAATATGAATACTCTTCAGGTGTCACTGTTGACCAGGATCATTTACATCAACCTGCCACTGACATCAATCATCTGTCATGCATGCTACCATACACGCTGTGCCGCCCTGTTCCCTCAGATCTAACAGTCTGAAAGTGGCAACGGCATTCTTGATGAATCATTTGCATCTGTATGCCTGCATGTTCCCCCACACCCCTCTTCAAGGCATGTGTTATTGTCTCGATCATCATTTTTCTTTATTTAGTCACCCCCCTCCCCCCCGGTCATAGTGTGGTAAGGTGTTCTTGGCAGATCTTAAGTAGGTTATTTCCCATTTGTGTCTTCATGCTTTACCTGTGACATACAGCACTCCCATGGATACCCCAGAGAGAAATGGACAAAGTTAAACTTGACAGATCAAAATGCATGTTTCAGCACTGCTTAGTATAAAGTGTGTAGCTGTTTGCTTATAGCTGTCAGGGCTCATGATTAAATTTGAAGTTCTGTTAAAACCTCTCAATGGTTAAACTGATAACGGGTGACAGATGTTATAGCATAGAAGTGACCCTGTAAAGCATTGCTTGTTCAGAAGTCACCATGACAAATTTCTCAGTTGTGATGATTTCTTAGTTATGGCTAGGATTCAATCAAAACTATAAACCTGTAGCACTGTAGATGATTGTTGCAGACTGCTGACCTACAATTAAAACGTGGTGGTCAAAGCTGTAACATGACTTACATGGTTTTGGTATGGGTGAAAGGTGGCATTGCGTGGAGAAGATGCTATGTTTTTTTTTCTATGTATGTTTTTTGCCTTTATAGGAACTACATGAATGACAGCCTGAGGACAAACGTCTTTGTGAGGTTTCAAGCCGAGACGATTGCCTGCGCGTGCATATTCCTCGCCGCCCGTGCTTTGCAGGTAAGATGAAATTTTAACCAGGCACAGTTCGTTCACCCTGCCGTGAAGTATTGTTCTGTTGGTATTGTTTTTACTCGGGCATCGTCACACCAGAGTCTCTCGCTGTGCATTAAAGCGACCCCCAACAGTTCACTTTTTTGTGCCCGTTGTCCCAGATACCCCTGCCATCCAGGCCTCATTGGTACCTGCTGTTTGGAGCCAGTGAAGATGAGATCAAAGAGATTTGCGTCACCACCCTTAGACTCTACACTAGGAAGAAGGTAGGTTTAACTGTTACTTGTTTTGTTTTAAAGATGGCACTAGGTCATCATGGTAAATTGTCTGGTCCATCAGCCACATTACATCAGTCAACTAAGCTGTAAACAACACTGTCAAAGACTCGTGCTCTGTGTGTAAAGAGCAGCTGCCTGTCACAAACAACCGTTTGGCACCAGTTTGATAACCTTTCCTGCCCCCCTGTATGTAGCACTGAATGTATTTTGTATGTTGTATGTGGATATATGTGTATGACTGTGTAAACAGAGTGTGATTTCTCCCCCAGCCTAATTATGACCAGCTTGAGAAGGAGGTGGAGCGCCGGAAAGTGTTCTTGGCAGAGGCTAAGCTGAAGGCCAAAGGTCTGAACCCTGATGGTACCCCTGCTCTGTCCACACTGGGTGGCTTCTCCCCCGCTTCTAAGCCCTGCTCCCCAAACGTGGTCAAGGTGGAAGAGAAGTCCCCGAACCCCCAGACCCTCAAACCTGTTAAAAAGGAGCCAGACAATCGAACTCAGGTCAACAAGAGTCCACACAATGGGTAAGAAAGTCACACACAGGTTTTTACTGTGAGGATTTTCTCAGATTGACATCCTCACGTGAAGCGCTAGTTCCTGTCGCAGCTTATCTAAGACTGTGTGTATGCGTGTGTGTGTTTTAATTTTTATTTTATGAGCCGAATCTCTATTTTCCCCCCAGTTTAAGGAAGGATGTGAAGATTGGAAGGAACAGCAGGAGTGGAAGTCGATCTCGTTCGAGAACACGCTCCCGGTCTAGATCCCGCTCCCCTCGCAGACAGTAAGATAACTTGCACTTCATAGTGACAGTCTTACTTCACTAGTTCATGAGTATTAATTTGTACTACTGAGATTGAGATTGTGTGTTAAGTGGTAATTTTGTAAAACTAGCTGCACTCATCTTCAGGCATTCATCATGTCTTCTCTGTTCCCACAGTTACAACAGCAGACGCAGTCGCTCAGGGACCTATAGTTCTCGCTCGCGTTCTCGCTCTCACAGTCGTAGTCCATCGCCTCGGCGTCACCAGCCCTCACCCCTCCTCCCCCACCTCAAGTCCAAGACCAGCCACCATGGCAACAGCGACTCCAAGCCCAGTGGGCGCCACAGCAACAGCGGAGGTGGAGGATCCGGTCACAAGAGAAAGCGCTCACGTTCTCGGTCGCGGTCCCGCACTCCAGTGAAAGCAGACAGGGACCGGGACAGAGAAAGGGAGCGTGAGAGAGACAGAGACCGCAGCTCCTTCGACCTTTCTTCAAAGAAACACAAACACGAGCGAGGAGCAGGTCACCGAGGAGACAGGAGGGACAGGGAGAGATCTCGGTCTTACGACAGGGATAGAGAGAGGGAGCGTAGCCACAAGAGTAAACACCACAGCAGTAGTGGACACTCAGGACATAGCCGTCACCGGCGCTGAGACACACACACCAACAGACAAAGAGACAGCTCTAGGACTGATAGTCACTAAGGTAGCATACTCAAAACCAAATCAGATGAGGCGTGTTCTCTGAATGCTGTTAAATACAATTCACTGTTAGCTTAAGTTATTTCAGCAGACACATCTTGCCTGTTCTGCAAAATAGAAATGGTCATGCTGCAACTCCTATTGGAAGTAAACCAAAAATCTGCAACCTGTCAGGTGACACTGTTGACACGTCTTAGGACATGTGACTCAAGAATGTTAAAAGTCTGTATACTCGGCAGCTGTGAAAGCCAAATGCTGCACTTCTGCCACGATTGAGGGAACACACCGTTTGATTTCATTTTGAGTGCATTACCATCCTAATACCAAGTCAGATGGTATTTGGTTATTTAAGTTCTGGGTTTCTCAAATGCATCCTGAAACTGACCATTGGAACTTCTTGATTTACAGGAAAGTTGATCCTCCTCAGCCTTAGTTGACCTAAATCAGATATCACATATAGTTTTTGTTTTTTAACAGGGAACATGTCCTCATTAAAGCCTCATCATTTACGGAAACACTGTTAAACTATACCCAGCTTCTGCATGCTCAAACGTCTTGGTGATTGTTCTTCATTCCTTTTTACTCTCATGTCCGCGACAGCACACACCTGTAGCTGATATTTGGCAGAAGTGGTGTGTATATTGTAGATTGAATGTGTGCATCTGAGCAACCCAGGCTGCAGCAGTTCTTACAAGCATGCAGTGTACTATAGGTCCACTAGCCGTTTTTTCACCCACCTGGTCAGAGGCGATTAGTGGTTGAAGGAATGCACTAAAGAGTTGTGACATCAGTCCCAGACCTGTCGTTTCCTCCATTTAATTTTTTTTTTTCTTTCTCCCTTATATTCCCACCCATTGCTACCACCCGTCTAGCCTACCCGTGTGTTATTGGTTTTACATGTAAAGTTATGGACTTTGGGAAAAGAAACTTATTTACAGTGTAAAGACGGATTGATATCCTCTGACAATATGTGAACGCTTTGATTTATAAAAGCGAACTGGTCATTGGAAGGATTGAATGGATAAATGTAAAATAAAAACTTTCAGGAAAGATCAATATGTTTGCACATTAAAGGACCGGCAGGCGAGTGGATTTTTGTTAACTTCTTTTTGGACATATGTATGTCGCTAAAGCTGTGCTTTGTACAGTTTCAAAAAAAGCAAACTGGTTGTAGACGTATGTTTTTCTTTTTTTTACAGCAGGGGATGCAGACTTGATTTAACAAACTTTTAGGGTTGTCAGTTTGTTACACTGGTTTGTAGTCTGCACGTGTTCATGTCCGATTTTTATTCAGTAATAAAGAGTTATGCCACTGAACTGTATGGTCTGTTCAAACTGAATGACTCTTTGGATTACAAAACATTCGGCGTAGTGGGAAAAGTTAAGATTTGTATTCACTGTCGTGTTTGATCCATGACAACACAGAGAATTATCACCAGACTTAAAACAACACATCTCGACTCATCTTAAGGGTCTGGTTCTGGTGTAGTATTGCAGCGGGGACGATCAGAACCATCTTGAATGTGCATTATGACAGCCAGAGGGTGCTGTTGGCCAAGTTCTTCCCTCAGTTGGCATATTTGGCGTCAACTGGCCAATCACATTTTTACTAGGCTTCAATAAGAAAAACAATAGGAATGGGATTAATGACATAGAGAGAGTAAGAAAAATGATCACCTCATCAGAGTCAGCAAGTATATTTGTTCCAAACATTCATCTGAAAATAGCACGGGGACAGTCTCTTTCTGCATGTCATGGTTGTTTACTTACAGTGTCTTTGCCAAAAAATGACCAAACAAATTATTGCAGAGAGAGGTCACATCCTGAGAACGTTTTAAGCGAGATAGGTGATCCACCAGTGAGCCGCCTTGTGGTGTTGTCTGTTCAACAGCAATATGTTCTAATTGAGACATGTTGGAAAGGCTAATGGCAGTGCAAGTGTTAAACCAAGAGAAAATGGTTAAGGGAATGTATTAGGGATTAGGTTTATTCTCTTAATACCAACTCTACAACAATTGCCTGGAACTCAACATTTAGTTTCATCGTTGTCTGCTTCTTTGTTGCTCTCCTAATTCATCTCTCTTCTGTCATCAACCAGTTTTTGTCTGAAAATGTTTTATTTTTTTTCAGTTCTAACATGTAGCCGTCAGACAGTATTTGATCAGATATCCCGAAAAAGCCCAGTATCACAAACAGACAACGCCCACATACACGCACTCTGACTGGGCCCATCTGATGCTTTACAAATTGTGAAGTCAGGAGCCAGTTCACAATCTGCCAAAACATTGGGTAACACTCAAGTTTTATGATGTGCGTTAAAGCACCTTCACATACGGGTCACCCATCCACACACACACAGATGTCATTACATCCACAGTGTGACTTGGCTGATGGTGAAGGGTCAAATGCACCACTGAGACAAACAACAGCTGTTTTTTCATCGTTAGGTGATTTGTGCATCTGTGTGACCTGACAAATTTGGTGCGGTGATAAACTAATTCTGAACTTCACCTTACCATGAGTGCAGACAGTTATGAACTGATTACTTAGACTACTGCTGCCACATTGCTTGTCTTTTATGATCAAACTGTTATATTAAATCAAAGGAAGATGTGCTGGCCATGAAACATTAAAGAAAATATTAGGTGCTCCATCGAATCTGCCTGTTGTAAAGAATGTACCATGAGAGATTTGGAGCCTGTTACTTGGCAGTTGGTCTAATAACGACCACTTTATGTAGCTGTAATGCATTGCGTTTAACTATATCTCATGTGTTTCATTTTGCTGTAGTTGGTGGTGCGACATTCTCATAAGTTTTAATGGCATTTCCTCTTCTGATCAGTTTGAAGCTCCATATAGAATCCAATAGACTGTAAATGGTTTATGGACTGCCTGTGGCTATTCACATGTTGCATAACACCATACACTCACAAACTCTGTTCGCACAACTGGCCTTATTAATTAGATCACATTTTATTTTTGGAGAGTTGTACATGTGCCAAATTGACAACTGTTTTATCAACTGTTTTATAAAAAACGAGCTGTGAAGCCTAAAGGCCCTACACCCACGCACAGGTGTTTTCATTTAATCTGGCTGATTACACTTATAGCCAGGTTGAAGTTGGGTGGAGTTATGCTGGGAATTACGTCATGCCACCATACTCTATGTGTACTAGGTGTAAATAGTCAGAATTTTAGAGCTCAACTCAGTTAAAATACAGGAGAAAGGTGTTGTTCCAAAACGCAACATCTCGTTGATTTCTCCGGTGTAACTGCACTGACAGACACTGTGAAGGGATCATCTCAGTAAACCCGTAACTGCTGGCTTTGTGTTTTCAACATGGTGGAGAATGAATTAAAGTGGCAAATGTACATAGTATGAATATAATTCCATCAGGCAACTAAAACCCATCTAAACAGCTCTAAGAGGTTCTGTTGTTAGGACTTTGGTTATAATACACTCAATCCAATTGTGTCAGGTATCATACAGTCATACATTATTGCCAAAAGGGCCATCATACTTTACACTTAATCATCTGAAGCTTGTGGTTCAGCTGCTCCACATTTTTTTTCCAACCTCTGCACAGCAGATCTGTTCCCTGAGATGCTTTTAGAGCCTCGAAACGGGAACATAATGGCAGTTTGAGAATGTCAAGTAATCAGCTCTGCTAGCCTCAGTTCGGCTGATGTGTGGAACTGGTTTCATGACTGACTCCAGGAGAGAAAGATCCCATCTGAAGGGTTTGGGTTTAGAGAAAGCTTTTTGGATTGCACGAATAATAGTGAGTTACACGCATGGAGGAGGAAATGGTTTGTTCTTTTCCTCTGGGCATATGGAACAATTCTGGTGATTCTCTGTGGGTCTCTGTGGGTGCGTTGACTGCTAACACGGCATCTTTCCATTCTAATTTACATTGGGATGCAACGTAATGGTCTCCTGGAGATTAGAAATATTATATTCTTCTGCCAGTGAGTGTGCAAATCCTCTGAGGAGTTCTGTGGAGAGCAGTGGGGCAACGGTCGGGTGCTTTCGCCCAGAGGATCTGTGTCACTATGGGCAGCGCTTAGTGAGTCAGCAGAGTAAGTGAACCCAAAAGCTGGACGTGCACAGAAACAATCCCTACTTTGTTCAAATCAATTTATCTTTTTCTTCTTGCGAAGACCCAGGAAACCATTATTCCATTTCTTTAATTATCTCATTTGTGAGCAAAACCAAACCCAGGCATGGAAAGACAGAAGGAGAGACCCAGAGAGATTCAATGATTTCACTGGTAAAGATTTATTGGACAATTCTGTCAGGAAAACGACAAGAAGGCAGTGTTAGACATGCAAAAGGTGCAACAGGTATACAGTCCAGGACATTACCAGTGTAAGTGTCAATAAAATAAATTTTTCATTTGTTTGCAGTAATAAGTCAGAGTAATATAAAAACAATGGAAGAAGAAAGGGAAGACACAGAGGCGACAAGGTAAAATCTGTCATTCACCGTTGTTTTTCCAGATACGATTGAAGTGTTACATTAGTGCTAAAATAAATAAATATATTGACCGTATATCAAAAATCACACATAAAATCAAATGCGATTTAACAACACTCTAAAGTAAAAAGTAAAAAAAAAACCCAAAACATTTCCTATGATTCTTTACACAAGGCTGATATTTATGTTCAAAAATGTTTCTATACATTCAGAAACTTTAATACTTGTGTCAATCATCTTCACATATACAGTGTGTGTCATTGTTGGAATCTACAGCAGTGTTTCCATCCTGGTATCCGCTTCCTCAATTGTAACTTTAATCTCTTTGTGCTTTAAAGGAGTCAAAATACTACTCTCCTTTATGAGATAGATAGATAGATAGATAGATAGATAGATAGATAGATAGATGCTACAGTGTCTATCTCCAGTCTATTTACACAGCTGCCTACAAATGTATTTCATTAAGAGGGAAAGTACCCTAAAACAACTGATGTTTTTGGCTAAAAATACTGGCCCAACAGCCTTTGAAACTAGGCCAACATGGCAGCGTGACAGCATGAAGTGTTCACATTGTTACTTCTAGACAACTTTGACATTCATATGATCAGACATTCATTTCAAACACCATGAAATCAACACAGTGCAACAGAAAGGCTTGTTCAGCTACACGGTTCATTTAGAGCAGAGGGCAGAGGACTTTATGAACTTAAGAGAAGCAGAGTCACTGTTTATTTTCCAGCAGTCACGGTCAAGTGTTTATGTGACTGTATAGTTTGGTTTAGAAGAAATACTTTTGTTTGCTTCAACCAGCTTAACTGCACTGATGCCAGATGCCAGAAAGTGTCAATAATAAGTGTTTGAAAGTCCATCGGTATGTAAATCTCTGTATGATAATAACTTTCAGAAGTGTCCTGAGATGCAAAGTTGGACACGTCAGGAATTTAGAAATCATTTAGAATTCGTCTTTACTTGGGACTGTTTGCTTTAGGGGAAATTATATTGGACAAGTGCTGAACAGGGTATTGTCCAAGATAACTCAGTTCTGATGTGACGCTCTGAGTATATTCTTACTGACCAACATGCTGACATCAGCATGCTAAAAAGTCAGAGGGATTCATCGCTGGACCGTGTCTGTGCTGAATTGCATGTGAGTCCATCCTGAGCTTTTTCAGTCTCAGCCATTGTTTTGCTAGAATCGTGTCACTAGTTACGCTAAAAAATGCATTTGGACAGAAGTACATGGTACATGTGAAAATGGAAACATAGAGTCTGCACATTAGATTGGACTCCCCTGAATGTTTGTGTGATGTTTGTTGTGATGTTTGTTCCCATGTGTGTTTGTGTGTGTGCGTGTGTGTTTCTATTTACATGGCTGTAAAAAAAAATTTCTTACACTGCTTGGCTTGGTCAAAGACACTACCGAATGACCCTTGAAATACTGTAGGGATATTATAGCAGTGTGTCTCTATGATCCTCTTTCTACAGGTTGCTACTTCTCAGTATGATCATGCTATAATATAGTATAGAACTGAGTATTTATAGTATATACTTTAGATAAAATTATAAATCCAAGATAAAACTCAAAGGGACGACTGAGGGGAATGATTACAATAGATGATTTTTTGTTATTCTGTCATCTACTACTTACATATAGTCTGTCCAAAGGGGTCACCTGACAGGTCATGTGATTACAAAACTGTGAACCAAAAAGAGGAATTACATAAAATAGTAAAACTAACATCAACACTATCAGTCACAACCTTAAATTCACTACTGACTATGATGAGTACAAGATGAACTCCTTCAATCTGTAAAAGCACGAACAAGACTCTGCTCTGCATGAAGCCTGCCTGCATCCGATCTGCAGTTCTGATGTAGACTTCCAAGCCCAATTTTGCTGACCTAGAAACATTTTCAACCAAGACGCTACAAACATGAATGGGCTGAAAAGGCACATAGCCGCTTTGAAAATGTATGACGAGCAGAATGTCTTAATCAGGTCAGATCCAGTTCATTTGACTCTAGAGTCAACTGTATAATCAAGGATTCATCCTTTGGCAGGGAATTTCAGACTATCTTTGGAGCATTACACAATCTGACCAAGCACTAAAATCTTTAACCACACAGCCTCGTATTGTCTTCAAGAGACCACCCAATCGAAGGATGGCCTTGCTTGTGAGAGCCGATCTTCTACCACTGACCCAGTGCCATTTTTGTTGTTCATTTTGTTATTAGACTATTCCTCACGGCAGTTGCAGATGTGGTAACTGCCCACAATTCAATTTCACACACAAAGCCACTGCTTTCAATCAGCCGCGAACAGGAAAGTCTTTCAACATCAAGAGTCTCATAACATGCAAAGCCAAAAATGTCATCTATATTCCTAAATCCCAAAGTTGCCTGGTTTGTACTGGAAAAACTACTGGAGACAGAGCCAACATCTAATGATATTAGAAAGTCAGTGGTAGTGTATTTCACACAAGACGCTTACAGTATTTCTTCTCTCAGATACCTGGGCATTGAGCTGGCCGAACATCTTGTCACGGAGATGATAGTTACTCACTGTTATCCAAAATAGAAGTGGTTTGGACCTGCACCTTGGACACACTGGCTCTAAAAGGGGTAAATGAGGACTTTGACTTGCAGCCATTTCTGGTGTTACTCTCTAATGCAGGCTTTCTCTAGTCAATCTCCTTTATGTAGTATTAATGAGTTGGTGAGTTGTGTGCGTGTATGTTCAGATTTATGATTTGCTGCTGCTCAAATGCTGATGCTAATATTTTTATCCTCCGCTTTGCTTTGCTTCGTCTCACCATAGCTGTGGTATTGTTTGATTTCCATTCAGTATACCACCTTCTTATAATATCAGAGCCGTGAATAAATTAGTGACATTTGTTTTTGTCTTTTTAGGCATGGCATTATGATGTTTTATACCTGATGATCTAGTCATGTGATATTCAGGAGTAGTGTAAAGAGTTTCTGACCTAACAGATAAGTGAGCTTCGTCCGATTCTTGCGTGCATGGATGTTCATGTTTGGTTATTTTTCGTTATGTTTTGTTTGGTTATTTATTTGACATGCTGAGTATACTTTTCTCCTCTCTACAGTCCCTAAAAATATCACGGTTTATTTCCTGATGATTCTGTTCTGGTAAATTCAGGTGGCTCAGAACAGAGTGTACATATAATATATAGTAACAGAGTTCATTGTACATATTAATTGTATTCATAGGATTCATTATTTTACATATTTCTTTTTCTTTTTCTTCACCATTTTGTAATCAGATGACCTGTCAAATGACTCTTTTGGACAGGTACTTAAAAGGTGCATCTCTGCATTTGTTTAAAGTCTGATGGGAGGGTCGCACCCTTAATGTCACATGGTGGTATGCTAATGAGTATTCATCAGGGCATTCTCTAATGTAAGGACTTTTTTGTGTTAAAATGTTTGTGACTATTATGTTTTTTGAGAAACGTTCATTACAGTTATTGCAGGAAATCCCCCTGATGTCGGGATACGTAACCAGCTGTGCACGTAGGTCACACACCAAAATGTGAAGGAGAGGACAGATGTAAATAATATGATGTGTAAGCAGATGCGGGTCAGCTCTGCTGTGTAGGGAGTGAGGCACAGAGTCAGCAAAAAATACAAACCATGGAAACTTGACCCAGCGGGAGAAGCAGTGTTATGACTGCTCGTATGGAGCTAACAGGGTTTAAGCTGTAGGACAAACTAAGACCGAAGAAAATGTCTTTGTCTGTCACACAACTTAAAACCCCTTTAGGCATTTTTAAAATCTTCCAAGCATCTCATTTTATATGACCGAAACCAAAAGCATTTGATATCAAAGAGGAGAGCAATGCATTCACCTGTGGGCAGACACACACCTTAGATGTGGCTCCAGATAAAGATCAAAATCAGACATCATGCAAAATAATTGATTGGCCACGGCCAACCATGAATTTCTGTCTGGTGCAGGCCGTTCAGAGCTTAACTGGATCAAGACATGCTTGTCATCTGAATTCTTGTCAGTGAGAAACATAGGGGAGTTATACTGCTCCCCATATTTTCTGCCACAGGCTGTGATTTTCAGGCGGAAAGAAGTAAAGAAAAACTTGAATTTTAACAGTAAGATGGTCAGTGCCACCTCACCAAGTTTCACAGTTAAAACAAAAGACCACAACACACACAAATTTAGACTGTTATCCATGAAAAGGGCCTATTATAAGACGACAGAGATGGAAATTGCTGCACATCGCCTTCAGTCTTACGCTGTATAAACAATATCTTTCACTCAGATATGGTAACGTTTAATTATGAATGGACTGGCATGATTTCTAAATCCACAACAAAACCACTAATTTACATCAATGTTTGCTTAGAAATCTGTGGTCTAAACCTCACTATTAAGCAACAGTTGAGCTGACAGTGGAGTGAAACATTTGCAGTCAGTCCTCGTGTGGGAAAGCCAAAAATAGCCCAGTCCATACAGTATCGAGATTGCAAAAGAAGAGAAATCTGACCACTTCACTAACTCTTAAGGGGGTTGCTCCATGAGTTGCTTTAGTTCTGGCGCAGAAACAGAAAATTGAACATGTTTTCCTCAAACAAGTCCTCTATATGTGTTGGATGAAACAATATTAAGTCTTAAATACCTCTACTTTTAAATTTGGATGATAAAGCAACAAATCGGTATATATATCAGTATATATATAAAACATAGAGAAAAATATATGACACAAAATTATTTAAAAACACTGGAGTGAATATGTACATCAGTGTTCCACATGAGAACAATAAAAAAAATGTGTATTAAAGCGATAGTTCAAATAGTTTTTAGCAAGAATTAGATGAGAAGTTTAATATTAGTCTCATGTCTGTACCAAATGTGAGCTGCAAGCTGAAAAACAACTGTCAAAATGTTGAGATACTGGCTTTTAAGGGGACCTATGTGAGGGACTGTTTCTTGGTTGGGAACAGTGGCTTTCTGAAATCTTCAAGACTACATCATGTTCCCTCTGTCTCTCTCTCTCTCTCTCTCTCTCTCTCACTCACTCACACAGACCAGCCCTTCCCATCTGCTGTCCATCAGGCTCCTCTTCTTCATTCTTCCTGCTTTCAACAGAATCTGCTCAGTCAACTTACTGCTACAAGTCCTAATGAGGTCTGTTCTTCTGTGAAGTCCTTATTGCTAAATACTTCTCTGAAGTCAAATACATCCCAATCATCATGCATCATTAAACTCCAAAGTTTCCACAGATGCTGGTTGGCTGTTGATGCTCAAAGCACAGTCTGAACCTCAGCAGAGGAACTGAAATTTCAATACCGTATGGTCCAGTCAGGTGTAGATCTTCTGAAACATGGCATGTATTCTTCAGTCTGTAACTCTTACGTACTGTAACATTCATTTACGATGGATGCACAGTTGTGGATGCATCAGTATGGTGTAACAGTAAGTGCAGACAGTACTCATCATTCTGCTTTGATGCACACCATAAACTGAGTCTGTCATCGCTGGTATCTTTCAAGTCTTTTTAGTTTCTAAAAATACTGCATTACAAGTGTTTTAGGGCTGCTCCATCCTAAAAAAAACTGTGGATATTGTGTTTCTGTACACACGTCAACACATTTGTCTGTGCATGTATGAGTTTCCATGTGTACATGGCCTGCATTGCTAATAGTATAGTATGTGTCCTCATTACTTAACTGCATTGCTGTGGCTCTCACAGGTAGGTCGTAGCCTCTCTGTTCTCCCTCTCTCGGGCCTGAGCCACGGCCACGTTGATGCACTGCAGCCACTCCTCAGCATGTTTCTCATCCTGAGCTTTCAGCACGTATGTCTTGCTGTCTGTGAAGATCTCAAAGGCCCGCGGCAGGCCACGATCACGCCGCTTCTTGGCTACCACCTATAGAGGAAAAGAAGAAATATGAGAAAGAGGAGGAGAATATGCTGACAAACTCAGACTTGCATATCTGTCTTCTGGAGAGAGATGCTGCTATCATCTTTCAGATTGATGTAATTCCTCTCTCATGTATGTACTGTCCAGCTATCAAGACAACATCAGATGAAGTCCTCACCTTCACACTTTGTACCTTGCTCAGCTCAATAGGGATGTCATCCAGCTCGTCTTTCTGCAGAGAGGTGGGAAAATGAGAGCAATAAAGGAACAAGAGAACATCATATATTCATTTTCCAACAGCAATCATACCAAATAGTCTGGGAATGTTTCTTAACACCTACAGCTTTACAAATGAAACTTCAAATCTTTAAGCAATACCATTCTCAGTTTTATTATTATTGTACTTGTTTCTAGTATGTACCAACTCCAAAGAACCATTCACGGGCTGAACAATTCAGCTTTATTGTTCTGCAGCTTCTCTAGGGCAGGAAATGAAATCCTCTAGCTCTGGGAAGCTGTGGTTTTGTGTATGTGCTGCACCATAGGCAGGTCTTCTTATCCCCATACTTAGTTATGTGGTTAGAGCCCCACAGCTGAAGCTAGTGGCTAGCTGCAAGAGTCATGGCAGTTGCCCACATCCTTTCTGTGGTGTGGTGTGTGTATCTGTGTTTGTGTGTGAGAGAGAGAGAGAGAGAAAGAATTGAAGTAGACATGTCCGCAGTTGTACCTCCCTGGTGGCTGAGGACTGAGGGTCTCACAGTGGATTTATGTCAACTGAATTTGGTTCCGATTCAAAGGTACATTTAACAAATCCGTTCTTATTATTACACATTTTTTTCATTATACCTAAACTAAACACACCTTGCTAGCCTTTTATGTTTGTCATAATAAATAAGAACACATTCTCATTCATCATTTCATTACATTTGACAGCTTGTACTAGAGGAGACAATTGTCCTGGTATGACGCCAGAGACTTTAAAAATTAGTGTATTTGCAGAGTGGATTTGCAGAGACAGCCAAATTATTTCTTTTTCATATAATGATACAATTATATTGCATTATTGTTCCTATATGTGCGAAAAGTTTGGGGGTGCCAGAAGATTTTCCTTTCTTTTTAACTTTTTGGCATTGGTACTCACAACAGTACACTTGGCTGCTGAACAAAACCTTTTTGTGTGCTGTCAAAATCATGTTATATTTTTCATGAGGTGCATGTTTACTTTCTGTGTCTTTTATGCTTCCTTGCTGTGACAAATAAAAGCTTTTTAAGATAACTTAGAAGCAAGCAGGTAATGTGTCAGCCTTTTAGGTGTCTGGACAACAGCTGCCTAGAAGGACGAAGACATTCATTGAAATGAAGCCGCAAACAACAGATATGTCCTTTACATGGACTTAAAATATAGATATAAAACACAATGTGCAGAAATCATAACCAATAAAAAGATAGTAAAAAGTAAATAGAATAAGACAGGAAGCTAATATCCACATGGAATCGTAGATAAGGCTCATGTGTGTTTCTGTATCCCTGAATGAGGCCTTGCCAAATCCGGGTCCAAGCCTGTATTTAGTTTAGCATCACTGTCTGTCTGGTCCTTGTTAAGGTGAGAATGCAGTGGGGCTCAGCAAAGACATAGAAAAAAAAGGTATTCTTAAGAGTATTTGATTCACTTGGGTTTGGGTTTAAGTTGAGTACTACAGCGTACAGCTTTGTGTGATTCCAGGGACTGCTTTAAACCTCTCAGTGTGTCAAAGCTGCTCGATCACTAAACGCGGAGGAAACAACCCATTTTTTGGTTTTTAATTTCATTCCCCTTTTGGGAAAAGGTCTTTCACAACACTGCAACCACCTCCAGAACATGCTGGCAAAGATAGACTAAGCTCAAAGAACAAAGAAATGAAAAGTTTTCAATTTGTGGCTCCTAAGAAGAATCCATTACCATCTGGATAGGAGCACAAAGACTATTGTTCTATATTTATAAAAAGAGCTCAACTCTACTCCTGTGTTTCAACCACTGGGGGATACCCCCCTTCCCTGTTTCCCTCTGTTCCTCTGTGATGCCGTGCCTCACTCCTGTTTTTGGGAGCTGATTGTATAAACTGTCTAAAGATCTACAGGACACCCAATCTCCTGTTGGCTGTGAAAATTATTTCAATTACAGTTAATTACTAGTAAATGGATGCCATGAACCAGGATATATGCATGGACACACACAACTGTACTACAGTTTCCAAATCAATCAGATTTTCTCATGAACTGAAAATATTGTTCTTTCGTTGCCTGCAAAAAATCAAACTTGACTTTTTCAGACCTCTGACCTCAAACACATCTTTGATCACACTGCCTCATCTCAGTGTGTGTGATGAAGCAAACTTTTCCTCTGAATAACAATTCTTTGTTCAGTGACCTCAGCCGATGTACGGCCCTACAGTAAGTCATCAGCAAACGGGGAAGTTGGAGGAAAAACTGTGTTGTTGCAACCCAGAGGGAAATCTTCTCACCTTTGCGTTCTTTCACTCACACATAATGTACAAGGCAGTACCTTCTCTTGTGTGTTTGCTACTTGCGCGTAATAATATCTGCTCTGAGTTATAGTGGGTGAGAGTGACTCATGTTGTTGCAGCATCATGCTTTGGCCATGGAAGTCCCCCACGAGTCCTGACCAGGGCCAAGGTTTGTTACACTCGGATTCACCAGATGTTCCTGAGGGACAGCTGAGCTGATCACGAGAAGAGATTTCCACTGTTTCATAAAGAGTTTCATCATGATTCAAATGACACGGAACAGGGAAATATTAATGAGGGCTTTCTGAGTGAGAGGCAAGGGACAATGTGCACATGTCTCCATGTGTCAGTGTGTTTGTGTGTGAGGAGGCTAAATTTTCATTGGTTACGTACTGATTTGCCTCTCCGGAAGAGTAGCTGGTTTCCTGCCAAGGTGAAGTAGCGGGTTTTCCAGCGCTTGATGAACTTCCAGCGGACCTGCTTTTCCTTCAGCTTCCCCTCGATCAGAGGCTGTCCCTCCTGGTTCACAACTAGTTGGCCATGTGAAGAAAGAAAGAAAGAAAGAAAGAAAGAAAGAAAGAAAGAAAGAAGAATAACAACACAAAAAATACATTGGTATTGTGTCTTTGCCATTTTGCTTCAATTGCTTCACTATCAGTGGACTGATCGTAAGAGCCTGTCACAATGATGCATTCATAGCGTGGTGGGAGGGTGTGATGCCTGAGACTTGAATCATATTGATCTGTGCGCTGTGCTCCCGAGTCATGTTGCCGGTAAACTGAGAGGCAAAGAATAGGCAAAAATGATGGTGCCATAAATTGTACGTGTTTGGAAACCAATCACTTATGTCCGTCACTGTGATAATGTAACCATCTCCGGCTAATTTTTCTCTATAAGCTGTGGTCAAATCCAACCCACCACACAATTGCACAAGACGCCTATGTACTCAGAATGGATTATTACACCTGGCAAGCGAACTGTTCATACTCTCCAAGTTCTCCTATTTTAATTTTTCTCCCAGTCTTTCATTTACAGTAATCTTTTCATTAACAAGGCTTAAACATGAGAGAATAAAATGTCTTTCATGTCATATGTAAAATGTGCCTGTCAAATTAACTTGTTGAAATAAACTCTTGGTGAACAACTGTACTCAGCTTAATGTGACTCCTTCCTGCCTAATTTACAGGGAGAAAGAAGTTGTTCTCAAGGAAAACAATCTCAGCACATTACTAAACTAAACATGTTGAGCAATACAGCTTTGGAGTGCGTAAATGTAGTGTTGGTTGTTAAAAACTTAGTGTTATGGTGCACACTTCTAAGAATGAACACCCTAGCTAATGGCTAAATGGTTAAATGCTATTGGGAAATGAATGGAAACCAATAGCTGCCAACAAAATACAAAGAATGCATTAACAAACTAAAAAGATTCTGGAATGCTTTGGACATGGGCAGTCATCGGGTATATGTTAATGGTAGCGCATGGCTAAATACACAGTATAGAAGTACATTTAAGCCAGATACACACCGAACATGTCAGTTTTAAATGTTACTGAGTGCAGCATTTGGTGAGCCCCATTTGTTACCACTAACATCCTGACTTTATGTCATCATTCTCATAGCAAAGTTCTGCTCTGATCACAGTTGCCTTTAGTTTTATTTACCTTTGTTTTGGTCTCTTTAATTCTTAATTGTAATGTTTCAGTTGCATTTTAATGAAAATGTGCGATACAAACAAACTTGAACTTTTCCACTCTGAGTCAATGTTAATGGGGTTCTCTGTTAAAATCAACAAAAGCACTTGTGTGTGTCTGATCAGATAGATGAGAACTCCCACAAAGCTGAGTCTGGACCGGTCTGATTAGAAACACTCACCCACATCAACCTCCTGTACTGAGTTGGATCGAATTGAGTGTGTGTGGGTGCATCAGCATGTTTTTCATGTTTATGTATATGGGTGTTTTGCTTGAATGCAAACAAACAGCTTTGTGAAAACATCTGATCAATCAATGAAATAGCAGATTAATGTTCCATAACTGATTGCGTGATGTGTGACGTTACTTTGAGAGTGCTGTGATGCACGAGCCAAAACACAGGAATGTTTTGTCCAGGTTTGGTGCCAGTAAACCAGGACCTCAGATGTTGACCACTGAACAGAGACAGTCTTTGTATCTGCGCTGATGAGTAAAGCAGTCTAGAGATTACCTCAATCTGATCGGAGTGTGTGTGAATGTGTGGGCATGCTAGAGAGAGATGATTCACTGGGGTATGCGATGCCAAACAGGACAAACCTTTAAAGGTCATCAGAACCTCACATAAGGACGGAGAAGAAAGAGAAGCTTCTTTACTGCTTTTCTGTTTCACATCATTGTAAATTAAATAGCCATTCACTCTTTCAGCAGATGATCAAACTAAATTTTATAGCACTGAAAAGACATTATTTTAGGTTTTGAGAACTTTTATGAGCTTTTAGTAGTATGTTTGGCATTTTAT
The DNA here is from genome assembly GCA_008933995.1 of Datnioides undecimradiatus. Taxonomy (NCBI): domain Eukaryota; kingdom Metazoa; phylum Chordata; class Actinopteri; order Lobotiformes; family Datnioididae; genus Datnioides; species Datnioides undecimradiatus. The sequence continues at coordinate 2,087,652 of WARS01000008.1, forward strand.
TGTCTAAATGATGAATTGATCATTCATAAAAAAGAGCCTAATAATTGATTGTTGCATAGTCTTAAACTGCAGCCCAAAACAATATAACATAATAGAGAACACCTTGAAACGCAGGGCTATAAAAGAAACATTTATTCCTCCATTAACCTTTAAAGGGTCTGTTCACTAAAATGTATTTCTTTTTTTTTCACTTTGGTCTTTTAGCCATGCAGTTAGCTTTGCTTTATTTTCTCTAGATTTTGAGATATCCCCCTCTGACCCCAGTGAAATGCAGGTGAATGAATCTGAACCCTGAACTTCTTTATTTGTTGCCTTCAACACATGACATTAAGTAGCAGAGTATCTTTCCAAAACAACTTACAAAACACCAACAGAACAGACAAAAGTTCAGTATAAAGTAGTTTCAACAAAAATCATTATAATTAATCTACAGTGATATATGCCCAGCATTAAATGCATGAAAGTGAGTGAATGGTATTGTAATGTGTAATGTTAATGTTTTCTGTATTGCACTGATAATTCACTGGGATGCCAATCACTTGAGTAAAACATTTATTCCAGATTATCAGTTTGTGTGTATGTGTGTGTGTGTGTGTGTCTCCTTTACAGACCACATCAACTTCCTGTCAGCCTTTTTAGACAGACACACCACTTATAAACAACTGGAAACACTCACACCACTTTGGGGTGCCAGCATGTCTGCATCATCTTACAAATATTTCTTTTTTTTGAGTGCCGAAATAAACTTGTCTTGTGCATAAATCACCGCGCCTCTTGCCGTGTGTTTGCTTCGATGCAGACACCTGGAAAGTGATCCTTGGATTTGTTGTCAGCCTCGGGCAGGCACTGTAGTTCACAACCCGCCCAACACACTGATGTCAAACAGTGACAAAAAACAGAAACAGTTTTGTTTGTGCATTTACAGTGCAAGTACTGTACTTAAGTGCAATTTTAAGGTACTTGTTCTATTCATATTTAACTATTTTTTCTTAATTCATACTTCTACTCTACTACATTTAAAAGGGAAAATTGCCCTCTTGTCCCATTTCATTCATTTAAACAACAAGATACTAGTTATACTGGGATAAGATAAGACTATTAATGATACCAAAGAGGAATTTAGTTTATACAGTGATTTAAATTCAAATCATGTAATTAAATCTCAAAGAAATATTGCTGCTGGAATTGCGCTCACCAAGGTCCTGCTGTATCATCAGCTTGTTTAAGCTGCATTCACACCTGTTTTTTGATGTGTCCATATGTGGTCGGATTACTCAAAACACATTTTACATCTAAGTCTGATGCTAATAAAGGTCTCTGTGCCAGTGGCTCCTGTGCTACATTTTGAGCTTCACGGGAGTGACAGGATTTCAAAAACTGTGACAGGAGTCAAGTGTCCAGCCCAAACCATTACCAGGAACAGCTGTTCCTAAAAACAAGCATTATTAGACCCCGAGGTCCAAATAAGATAATGAATTCATGTCTTTGTTTAGTTGTTTGTTTGTTTGACTTTTAGTACGAGTGCTTTTGTGTATTAATGTGTGTGAGTGGTTGTAGAACATGGTTTGAGGACAACAACATCAGGACAAGGAATGAGAAGAACCCAGGAGACTGGGTTAAAACCACAGTTGACAGTACACTTACTCATGCTTGTTGACTATCAATGTTTCAGAAAATGTGTCTGTAAACAAATTATCCACCCCCGTCCTGCATTAAATGTCAAGTTTTCTTTTTGAGGGACAGAATTTCATAAGCCTAAAAAATGCCAAGTCATTACCAAGAGAGAAACTGCTTCTTGTAACATGTCTAGCTTTGCAAAAACATGTTTCAGAATAGAAAGAAAAACAGTTCAAGGAAAGTAAATGCACAAAAGTATCAATTAAGTCTATCTCAAAATAATTTTACAGCTGTTGTGTGGGTGAATTATATGACGTGTTTTCAAAAACTTATCGTAATTGTACAGAAAAAGTGCTGGGGAGAAATCAATAATCTTATTAATGTCTTGTCAAACAGTTGTTTTTTTTTAAAAATCGTGTGCATGTTTAACATTAAAAAGAAGAACAAGTGTATATGTGCATGATACGACCTGATTTCAGATCTGGAAGGAAAGAAGTGGCATGCTATTTATACGCAATCCCTTGAGATCACATTGGGTAGAAAACACTCCTGACACAGTTTCATAACAGTCACGGTGACATCATTAGCTACATCCACAGTGGTGAAGCAAATACTGACCAGCATCTTTTATCTACACCTCAAATGTTCATGTTGGAGCATTTTTGTAGGTTCTCTGTGTATTGCAGCTGTTTTTTGTGGTTGTTCTTTTGTGGTTCAGGTTTTCCATCATGTAAGCAACGATCCACTAAGAGCTTGAATCAGAATGGAGACGTAACCGCTCCAGTAAAGGATGATTACTTGCTATCTTCCTGTGTTTGTCATTCTTTGTTAAGTAACAATAAATACTTGTTTTATATTGAGATAGTTAGATGTTTCTTGAGTGGAAATGGCATACAATACACCAATGATTCCCAACCACTGTGCCGCGCACATTAGTGTGCCGTGAGAGATCATCAGGTGTGCCGTGGGAAATTATACAATTTCACTTAATTGGTCCAAAAATAATAATTATTTATTTACTGCAAATAATTTGTCTTTGTTCGTCTATGCCAGCAACGTATAGTGACAGGCAGACCAATTAAATACTCTTCCACTAGATGGCAGAAGGCAAATAATTAACCTGTGTATCTACCTGTTGCCATTCAAACAACAGAATAATTCATGCTTTGAGTGAGACAGCGGTGATAGCGATAGATAAATACTTGAAAAGAAAAAAAGCTCAATCCGAACTGGGTCCTGGAGAAAATTCTGATCCAGATGAAGGCCCTAGTATGAGTAGTGGTCAGAAGAAAGCAAAAAAGGTGAGCTCAAGACAATACAATGAAAGTTATCTTTCCTTTGGATTTACTTTTCCCTGTGAGTATATCAGCTTTGTGTTCAACTACACAGGTCCAGATTTCACACTGAGTAAGTAAAATGTGAGTAAATTGAAACTAGATGATCATTATTTCATTATATATACTTTTTGTGACATTTTTATTTGGTGGTGTGCCGTGGGATTTTTCTAATGTAAAATATGTGCCATGGCTTAAGAATGGTTGGGAAACACTGCAATACACCCAACAGCAAGTAGGTTGTTGTTAGTGATGGTGTGTGTGATGGAGCTCCCCTGTGTTCGCCCTTCAGCCAGCCACCACCATCCATACATCTATTTTCTGTAATGGCTTTATCCCTTTTGAGGTTGTGGGGTTGCTGGAACCTATCCCAGCAGTCATTGGGCGGGAGGCAGGGTACACCCAGGACAGGCTGCCAGTCTGTGGCTGGGCCAACACATAGAGACAGACAAACTCATGTACACTCACATTCACTCGCATGATTTTGGGTGGTACCTGGAGAGAACCTGCTTGGACACAGAGAGAACATGCAAACTCAATACAGAAAGGACCCGGACGGGAATCAAACTCGAGACCTTCTTACTATGAGACGAGGTGAATTTACTGCCGTTATGTATAGTCATTTTGCCCCTGTGGACTTAATGTATATGCTTAACAGATTAATTATCTCTTCCTTAATGTTATACTTTATTTATTCCTGACATGAACTGTTATGTGGCAAGTTGATAGCTGGATAAATGTCATAAAATGATTAACCCTTCATGTCAATAACAAGGTATTAGCTAACATGTTTCCTTAAGACCACAGCTCTGTCTGATGACATTGCCAAAATATCAAACAGCACCCTTGAGAAATACTGTCTTAAATCATTTCAGCAAAATTCTCTAAATCTCAAAACTCCATCTGTGGTAATAGTACTTAAAATTTGGCACAGAGTGATAAACGTCCATGCTTAGCCAGGGAATCGCCTGAATTTGCAACAAACTCCTGGAGGTGAGAACTTCTGTCCAGCATGTCTTCACTGATTGATGGTGGAATGATGGAGAGTCTTTCTTGGGGTTTTCCATCTTTTTGCAAAAAGGGGATCTGTCTTCCTGACGTGAGTGAATGTGTGTGCAAATCCACATGTGGAGGCACAAGGGAGTTGTGTGAGTTGTTTCTGGTTGCCTCTGTCATTAGCGTGGTGATTAGTTGATGGCATGTTTTAGTCAAACAAGGGAGCCAGAAACACCTACAGAGTGTAAGAGAGTGTGCATGGTAAACCTGCGTACCTTATTCTGGCACAAATACACACACACACACACACACACACACACACACACACACACACACACAAGGCACACACTCATGACCATGCACTTCAAAGGCATTCCAGTAGTTAAACTCAGCAGTATATCATAAAGCATCATGGAGTTGCAGTAACTACTTGCTCTACTTTGGCCTTCCTATTGGAAAATACTTCACCTTTCTCTCTTTCTTCCTTTACCATAAAACCCAAGACCAGCTCCTTGCTTGTGTATGTAACCTCTGTGGTAATCACAGCAAGCCACTGAGGCCAAGTCAGCAAATTTTTATTAGGGTAAAGCAACATAAGGCATCATAAAGTAAATGTTGGCCGGTAGTAGCAGGTAATGTGAACAGCACACATACATAGTAAATGCGTGAAGTGTTACGTGCTGCAATTATGATGAAAATAAACAAAAGTAGGTCACCTGAAACTAAAAAGTTCCAAATCCACTCGCTCTCAAGTTGTTACATTTGTTTCAGTGAGATGAGCTGAGTCATCACTGTCATTTACTGTAACGTGACCTAATGCACGGCATGCACAGCTTTCAGTTGGACAAGAACCTTTCCGGAGGACAGTTTGGTGATTTATTTCCTGGATTACACTGCTAAATGTTATGGGCTTGTTTTACGGACATTTTCATTATGGCGAAAGACCAATTGACAACTTCATAAACCATTTGAATTCGTGGACAATTTGGTATACATGAGTCATTCGAATGTGCAAAGAGTTGGTGTCCAATATGATGGCGTGCATACAAGCACTGCGGTAAGTTCTCTTCAGGTGGCCTCCAAATTGCTTGCAAGCAAAAAAGGGGTTTCTGGGTTTTTTTTCCCAAAAGCAATTCAGTAATTTTCCTGCAAAATTCCACTTGTTGGGCCATAAACACAGGGTGAAATCAGCCGTGGCTACTGAGGACATATTTGGTGCACAGCCTGTATAAGAAATGAGTCTATGTGGATCTGAAAGGGGCCTCACGATCTGATCTAAGGGTCTGGGATGTGCCAAGGATCCTAAATCTATTTACTTAACAAAACTTGTCCTTCACAATAAAAACAACATGGACATTACGTACTGTCTTGCATAACATGTTACGAAGCCTCTCTTCCTCAAAGTTATGAAGCTGTTGACAGCTGACTAATGGCTGGCTGCAGATAGTGTTGGTTCGGGCCATTGAGTTCATGTGACTGATGCAAAAATATCCGGCCTCAGGTGGTAAAGGTCACAGAGGGGTCACTTATTTAAGACAGTGGACTGTTTGACAAGGCAGGATAGATATGTTGCCGTGCTGGGAGAATTCCCCACTCTTTCTGTGTTTTACAGCTGAAAACACATCACATGTACTCACGTGCAAAAGTGCATGCTGGCTGCATGTGTTCACACATACACAGCCTCTAGCCCTCAATTGCCTTGGAAATATGTTAATTTCCTGTTTCAATAAAAACTCCCATCATTGGCTAAATGCGCTGCGAACAGCTGACTGTGTTTCTGTGTGACACACATTTGAGAGTGATGCTAATATGTGCTGTTTTTAACAGCTTTAACGATGTGATTTCAGCTGTGTAATTACAGCATGTGTGTCTGAGCCTGACTTTGGTGCAGAGGGGCTCTGCTTAGTGAGTTTAAATCATAGGCGTTTTATTGGTTGGAAAAAAAACATATTACATGTATATATCATATTACAATTAAACATATTATTGGTTTAACAACAGGGTGGTTACTGACATAAACATACTGACAGCAGCCTGTATAACAGATGTTTCGTGGGCCTGGCTGCAATTATTTTAGTTTAAAAGTGTACTATCTAAAAAACATAGTTTTCCATTTAAGCTTGGTGGAATCAAGACACGCAGATTGTTTTGGTTTGTGTTTTGGCTTTTTGCCTCTAAAATTTCCTCTTTTTTTCACAGAAACTTTTTGTTTGTTAGAAAGTGGCACCAATGGAAACTGGTCACAATGAGGTCTCAGAAATTGTTTATTATAACATGCCCTGCTGTTGAATTCCCCAAATGTCATTTACTGACGCCATGTGTGAAACAAACTAAATGCCGTTACTTAATCTCCACTGTTGTGGGGCAGAGGCAGAAATCTCAAAACCAGCATTTGACTGGATGCTACAAGGGGTAAGTGAAAAAATATTCTGTGTTCTTTTGTAATTTGGACAAACTTACCTTTTTAGTTTATACCAGATGCAGACATGACATGCAGAAGGGCCATCTGAGGCCGCAAGGACACAAATGCTTAAGTAAACACGTGTCCACACACGCTTCCAATCACACAATCCCATTGGGGGAATCCTTTTCTAAATCCTCCTGTAATGTCAAGAGACTGGCATGAATCTAAAAGGTAATCATCTGTTCCTTGCAGTCATTCAGCTGGCTAGGTGATTACACTGGAAGAATGGCTCTCATTTGGCCATTGGATCAGGCAGTCTGACATGTGTGTTTTCTTCTGCGCATGTGTGTGTTTGTGTATGTGAAGAAAGGAGTGATGACAAGACAATGACTTGGAAGAAAGAAAATGAAAAGCTGTGAACCCAGCGTAATGACAGCTTCAATATAAATGACCCGGAATTATATTAATTCCACTTGCATGGACGAAGATCACTCATTACTCACTAAATCATCGCATAGCTTCAATACTGACGACTGGTGAACGTTTAAACAGTGTGCAGTGTTATTTCAAGTGCTTGCATTATGCTCAAAACTAGATGGAGGCATTTAGTAACCCGCCAGTCCAAACCGAACCAGGACAAAGAACTTTGTCAGATATTTCTGAGTCTGAATCACAACTGATGGCTGAATAAAAATGTTACTTAAGTATTAATGTTGTGGGGAGTTATTTAATCTGACATACAGTGTGGGTAGTACATTTAACCAAATATAACACACAATTTTTAATTTTTATTTTTTTGCAAATCTACTCTTGTTCTGTTGTCTGTCTGTGCTATTAGTGTGTAAGTTTATTGAAAGAGTCAAACTCGTGTAAGTGTTCGCATGCTTGGCCCAAAAAGTTGAACACAAAGTTGTAGCCGTGGTAGAAATTCTTCTAATATGATTGTTGCTGGTAAGAAGCTGTAATCTCTGTGTATGTGTTTTTAAAATCTTATTATTATTTCAATTTTTATAAATAACCCATGATTCATTAATTTAAGATTTCAAGACAGCCCAAAGACACAATACCCAAGTTGTTTTCTCATTAGATAAAACCTTCTAGAGACTGATGCGGTGTTTATCTATAATCTGAACTCCACTCTAAAATGGTGTAAGTATGTGTGTTCTTTAAATAAACACATATACTTAGACTAAACTTTAATGCATCCCATCTGCCTGTTTCCTTCCACCAGCAAACAACTTCCTGCCTCTGGTTTTAACTTTCTGGGAAAAACCTGCTTGGGGTCTTATTAGTGACCATGAAAAAGCCAGGGCCTAAAAACACTATGCTGCTCGTTACGACACAGGTTTACAGTAAATGATTTCAAGTTCCCTTTCTTAGAAGCCAGTCCCGCTCACTTTTACCTTTTCTCTCCCTCTTTCTTCTACCTCCATAATTCTCCATCAGGCCACAACATCTGACACAAACTGCCCTCTTCTGACTCCTCTTATATAACTAATAACTGCTTCCATGTGAGACCGACAGAGAGATACAAGGAGATTTAAAGCCTGTTTCCAAAACTCTGCCACATTTGCCCTCCTAAGGCTAAACTGTCCCTCATCAGTTTATAGACTCTATAAATTTAGCATCATCATCACTCGCCTACACACACTTTTTAGTGTTGTTTTTGGTTTGTAAGAGAGGAGAAACAAGTGAGGGGCAGCAGGGGAGAGATGCTTAACAGCATAAATCAAGGCTGGGCAGCAGAGTCTCGACAGCCTCTGTGTGTCAGACAGATGTATAAAAGAGCTGAAGATGTTTTAATGCTTTTAGTGTGATTTATACATATGTTCTTTATATGTTGGTCAAATATGTATACAGTGTTTAGAGCTGTAGAGAAGTGAACACACACAGCAATGTAAATGATATTTAAGTATTTGGTCACCATTCCAAATCTGATTTGGCAGGACAAAGTGCTCATCAAAGTGAGCCGCTGGTCCAAAGTAAACCAATCAGGACTGAGTCATGATGGCAGTGACTGACTGATTGCAGTGACCCTTCATGACAACACTAAAATCCGACTGGCAGCTATTAAATAAGAGCTGCTCTTTGCTCTGTTTTCTCTGACTCTTCTGGGAAAAGATTATTCCTCCTTGGAGGCACTTTGAGTGAAAACATCCCATGGAGGTGTGCGATGGTTTTAGCAACAGACCCAAAGAAAACACTACTTTTCCTGAGAAAGCTGCTCAAATGGCCAGTAATTAAAAAAAAATCTTTAAATATTCACTTCACTTCTTCAATTCTCTGATTAAAGACGATGACGAGGCCTAGGAGCATCTCATAAGAAACCACAGTGGGGTCAGGTTGTTCCTCTCTGCCTCACTTGTTTTTTATACTTTAATGGCCATGAGATTATTGATTTGGTTTGGTTGCTTCATCCACTGGTGTGTTCATCAACATGAATTTATGACTTATTCATTACTGTGTCAAATTCACTTCGCTTACGGTGAAGACTCCTTGACTTTCAAATATTTTTCAAACTTTGCAGTGTTAGCTGCTGCTATGAAAACTGTCTTTATTCATTCATCTGTCTGGGTCTTCTTAATAACAATTTTAATATAATATGACATTGATATGACACAGAGTGTTATTTTCTGGTTGTACCGCTGCCAAATAATCAGTCTCACAATCCAAAATGGAAAAACAGACTGTTGTCAAGGACAATAAAATGCCACAGCGGTTGGCGTCTAGTTTTTCTCAAATTTCTCTGTTCACATGAGAGAAATTATGCAGGTTACGCAGGCACACTAAGCTACGTTATACTCTAATCATGGCTAGGTATAAGCGTCTGTCTGTGTGTGCATTTGTACCTGTGGCCTTCTCTGGGTTGTTACACATGAAGCAGAGCCAACCTCCCTCTTCCTCACTGTAGCCAAACAGGTCAAAGAACCGCACCTCCTCCAACTGAATCTGGAGACTGTCCAGGTCCTGAAGACAGAAGGAAAGAAAACAGAATATTTATAAATTGTATTATTGTAAATGCAAACAATAATGACAGCTGAATTCCATGTAGGTGCTTCAGGATTAGGGTCCTGGTCTTATTCTCACTAACTCCCTGTCACACTGTCTTATACTGGGACACTTGAACATATCAGAGCCATTGTTAATAATATTAGTAATATGTGTGCGTTTCTTGTAAAAGTAAAGCAAGTGTGTCTGCTGTGAAAAAGGCCAAAATTAAGTCTGAGTCATCCAACACAATGTTTATTCATTTTTCCTCCATATCACAGCTACATATTGCCTTAGCTACATACTGCCTTATTGCCTCTACGGTAAGACGTAATTAAAACGGATATGAACTATGACATGTGAATGAAAAGGCCTTCATTACAGATTTCTTTGAAGTCTCCTATTATATTTTTTTCAACAGTTCTCTTATGTTTTATATAATATCTATGGAGTGTCTGTAGCTCGTACAGACAGCTTCTCTTCACCTGCAGCTTTAACAAAAGATCGAAGTGACCGGCGGATGCAAAAAGAAAGATGAAAACTGAGCTAAAGTGGCTCCACTCACAGTGTTTGCTGCTGCTGGCTGCTGTTTATTTACACTGTACAACCCTGTGGTTCGCCAGCACTCCAAGTATTGTCAATTAGGAGGCATGACATGACCAGCGGTTTCCCAGAGTGCAGTGGGGTGATTTAAGAAGTGGATAGGAAACTGATCAAAGCTTTAGCCACAGTATCAAGCTGCTCTTTCTAGCTTTTCCAACAAAAAACATTACAAAATGAAAGAAGTAATTAAAACATAGAGAAGAAGTAATTAAAACATAGAAGTAATTAAAACAAAGAGGAAAATTAGCCTACAGAACATTGTCGTTAAGGTTGCTGCGCATGCAGACACACAGACAATCAAACACATACAAACACAAATGATAAGTGACCCTCAATGCTTAGAGGTACTTAAAAGCTTGACATTCCAGATATGGACTGTGCATACCATGCATCAGTGTGTATGTGCGAGAGTAGAAGCAATGGAAACCAAGACCCCCATTCCAAATCCCTGAAGACCCCCAGCACATGGTAAGAGTTATACTTCACCTTAAATACACACAAACACACTTCAGTGACACTTACACCCAGGAGATAATACATATTTATCTTAGGCTGATTTGGAGAAAAACGGCAACATTTAGGGAGATGATGGATTACTGTCATCAGTCTTCATGACAGAGAGGCAGTCATTCTCGTGTGTGTGTGTGTACGTGTTCATATTGTATTTGCAGAGTTTAACCAAATCTCTCTGTAATGAATTCAGAGTTTAAATATCCTGACCACCAACCCAGCAGAATACTTTGCTTCATCATTTCTCTCGACCTCTGACCTTCTGCAGTCTTTTCACATTTTCTGATCCATTTAAGAACGAGGGAAGTATTTCTCACAATCGCTACGTTAGACCCACGTGAAAAATGCCCAGAGGGAGCTGGATTTGAAGGAATGTAAGAAAAACAGGTAGCTGCAATGGCTCAGCTACTAAGTGTGTTTGACCTTTAGACCTGGGTCGCTTCAGTCCTTGATGTTAATGAGCGGGATGTAAATGTGAAATGTGTTTTTGATGTGTGTACCTCTACCCGAATTTCAACACACACACGTTTGATTAAAAGAGTGTCAGAGCATTTGGATTCATCTATACATCAGAGCTTTCTTTGTGTTGTTGCGGGTTAAATAATTGAGGTCAAAGGGCTTTGCCTGCGGATACAGATAAACCAGGACCATGTGTGGGTGAGAGAGACGGACCATCTGTGGGTTTACATGAACATTAATATTTGGACACGATTCAGGGGAGTGAGTGGTCTTCAGGAGACACATGTTGCAACGGTGAGAAATCCTGAATGTGAATACTTGTAAATACAGACCATTAAAAGAGAGAAGTTAAAATTGTGAAAGTCTATGTAAGGACATTTAGTACTTGTACTATTTTCATGCTATACCATAATTTCTTTACTACATTAATGTGATGGATGTAGTTGCACACACGCACACGCACACACACACACATACATATGTAGAGATAGATAGATAGATAGATAGATAGATAGACAGACACACTGTTTTTTATTATATACCAATTATAGCAGCTTTAATAGAGGATCTGAACACTCCATCTCCTCAATGGCTTTCTCTTTAGAGAGAAAAAGTTTAATTCTGGACAGTCAGTCAAGGAAATAATGCAACACAGATAAAAGTAATTAAATTCAAATTGTGCCTGGAAAAGCTGCCAGTGTTGCCACTCGAGTCGGACAAACAGGAACTGCTCTTCACATTCACTCGTTGAATCATTTTGGACTTTACAGTAAGTTTGATTCCAAGGAGTTTTGGCTCTAAACGAAAGGAAAATTCTGGATTAGACAATGCAATTCATGCCTAAACATGGCCAAGGTCACTAAAATAGCTTTTACATTGTTTACTGATTACAAAGCAAAGCTGATCTGAATCATCTATTCTCTAAAAAGCATAAAGCAAAGAAAGAAAGAAGTGGAAAGACAATGAACTGTGAGTCAAAAGTTGAGCAACCAAGTCTGAGAAGTCAGTGCACAAGGAGATCAAATCTTATGCATGCAACAATGAGAAATGAATCATTAACAACGAGAAATGAGCAAAACAGCACATATGTACATTTGTTTCCTGAGACTAATTTAGGAAAACCTCAAACTACAGTCTGCGTGCCAGGCTCACCACACTCACACACGCAAGACACGACTGACAGGCCACAATTCACAGAGTAAATGATTTGTATATGGTTTAAATGAGCTTTTAGGTTGATGTTTAGAGTGACAAATTTGCTGCTGGGCAACGGGCTGATGTGGACAAACACAACCCCATATTTGATTCATCAGGACCAGAGAGGTGGAATCAATAAAGAGATGAAGAAACAATGGCTGGATTATGTGATTCTGAATATAATCCGCCTATCCTCACGTAACCCCCTTCACCCTCTGTCTTTACGCACCTCGCCCCCCAACTCCCGCTATCGCTGCTCATAGGCCATTGTTATAATTTGATCAAGATGCAAGATTGTAGCTGCATGACTGATGACGACTGCGGGCGGATGATAGAGAGAGCTGCAATATAAAATATGACGAAAAGCCACTCACTTTTTCGGATATTCTATATCTTTATTCTATCTATGCTATTTTACTGATATAAGGAGTAAAAAGTAGAATGAGATAGTTCCATTGTTACTCTTATTTATTTTTGTCAATTTTGTCCACTGATGTTTCACACAACATGTCAAGTATACAGGTCTTGGGGAGTGTGAAAAACGGTTGTATAAAGCTTTTTGTGATTTCAGAAAGACCAAGAACCGAAATCCTGATAAACTGCCTCAAGCGATGTCATCTGAGTCAGCATCGATTGGGTCTAAAAAAGACTAAAACACGGCAGTAGCAGTAGTTAACATGGGCACAGTGACAACTGAGCTACTGCATCAGGCTGCCTGCTGGACAGTGATTTCCTGAATAAACTCAACCAGAGACAGAGAGAGGGAGAAAGGACAGAGGGAGGTGGGGACAGGAAGATGAGAAGAGAGGGGAGTGTAAGTGAGGAGGAAGGTGAGTGGTTGAGAAGTGGGAGTGTTGGAAAGAAGAGCAGAGGAGAGATGGATGAAAGTAGTAAACAAGGCTCAGGCTTTATTTCTGTCTCTCCTGACATTTATCTTCCGTCTGGCTATAAATGCATGACAAAAACAGGAGCCCTGATGTACGTTATTAGGAACTTCTAACAGGTAAAGACAGAGGCAGCAGTTCTCAAAACCAGATCCTGTGAGTTTATTTTGCCCCCCCCCCCGTCTTTACCATTCCCAAATGTATTTATCTAATCTCAGAGTTAGCCCTGCCTTTCACTTTATTTTTTCTACCTCTTCAGCTTTTCACCTTCATCCTCTTCCTCCACCAAACCGTATCTCCTCCACAGTTGTATCAACAAACACTCTCACCCTGGGCGACAGAAAGACAAAAGGTGAAGCAATACTTGTCAAGTATCTCCCTTCTCAGACTTCCTCGGGCATATCTCATGTTATTTATTCCCTCTTCTCTTCTGTCCCCCTCCCTTTTTTCTCCTGCCACATCCTGTGTAAAATAATGGATTTTACAACCCTCTCTATTACAACTGCTCCATCCCTGGCCAGCTTCCTCCTCCAATTCAGTTCGCCCTCTTCATTCTCTCTAGACTATCCCACCATCCACCAGGTCTTCTTTCTTCGACAGTTTTCAGTCAGAATGTTCTGTCTCTCCTCCTTTTGCTTCTCTCCTCCTGCTCAACTTTTTATGCTTCTCCTCTTTATCTTTCTTTCTACAATTTTTCTTTTCAATTGCATCTCATCGTACAACTTCCTTCCCTCCTTTCTTCCCTTCAGGTTCTTTTAATAACGGATATTTTTTCTTGACAGCGATAACTTTCAGTTTCTATTTCTTTCAATTTCCATCTTTATTATTAGCATTTACCGTCTTTATCATTACTATCTTTCATTTCTAATCCCCAGCAGGCTCAACTATTTCTGAGATTTAAACCCATTATCTTTTTAGTGTTACTATATCTATCTTCTTTACATCCGTTTCCTTCCTCCCTGCCCATTCTTAAAACTCTTACTGCCCTCATTTCCTCTCATCTTTGCTTACACCGGTTTCCTATTATCTCAGTGTCATAAAACTACTAAACTGGGTTGTCAGAGGCCTTACATAAGTCCCTCTTAAATCCCTGGGGCCAAATAAAGCCCTATAGGCTCCCTTTAAATCTCCCTGTCGGTAAAGACATGTCTGATAACCTTTTCTGTCTCATATATGTCACAGCTTTCCTCCCTTTGCATCTATTTTCTCCTCGTCTTCCACTCCATGTGTTTCTGATAGGCTGACAGTGACAGGAGTGAAGCTGTAAGACTAATACGGTGGGAAGGAAAGAGAAATGTACAGCATATGGATGGAGGGAAAGATCATGAACTTTATCCTCGCCCTCTTCTGTTAAATCTCATCTTCTTTTCTTGGTGCTAAAAAAAGAAAATAAGACTGACTGGAAAGTAAGACTGAAACCATATTTAAAAGATAAGAGGCAAATATGTAAATGTTTAAAATGTTAAACTATTCCTTTAAGGTATGAGGAGCCCAGCTGGGGCCAGTTGAGATCAGTAGGAAGCGTGTTTTACTAGTGACTCAGCAGGTAAATCAGAGCTTTTACTGGTGGCTGATAAAATGAAGACAGTTAAAGCAGAAGTTTACAACCATGTTTGAACTATTGTGTGTCACACAGCATGAGTCTGCCTGCCCACTGTACACTTTGTGTGTGTGTGTGTGTGTGTGTGTGTGCGTTTATGAATAAATGGGTATGTTCTGGCTCCATATGGTAGCCATAGCTTGTCCCTCTCACTGCAGCAACAACACATGTTTAGAGAAAGACAAACGACAGCTGTATTTTCCTTGTGGGTCTAATTGTTTCCTAGTGACCACTTAGCATGTCACATTATGAAGTAACACCACACACTAACAAAAACAGGCACTGGGATAGGCTCACATATTCACACACGCATGCACAAAGACACATGGTAAGGATGAGAAGTCGGGTGAGCAGGGGTCTTGTATACAAAAATGGCCATTTAGTGAATTCCATATTTAAACAAAGTGGACGTTGAACTTTGACACTTTTTTCCCATTTCCGATGACTTCATTCCCTCTGCTGGAGACAGATAGCTTTTAGCAGGAAGCAGCATTCACACCCACTCACACACACACAACTATGGTCCAGTACCTTCCTCTGTGGGGTGGTGTGCTGTGTCATAGCCATGGGGAAGCTGTGAGCTCCTTTTAGCTGTGTCTTCTCCCAGAGAGAAGCCAACCTCTGGACACACTCGTCCCTAGAACACAGTGGAACACTGGACTTACCCTGGTCAAAAGAGGGAAAAAGTAAAAACATTTACAAAAAAACAGAGGTATAAACAAGACATATTTCAGCATCAAACTACTTCAGTTAGCAAAACATAAAGCAGCATTTGAATATTCTTGTAGCCAGAATGACATTTAAGCTTAACCGTGATATTATATTTTGTGATATTACAAGCTAGTAGCATGGCTGAAATCAGTTCACCACTTCAGTCCAAAGTTGAATAGACTTTTAGTAAATAGTATTCATTCATGAACCCCAGAGGCTGAATATGACTGACTTTGGTGACAGACTTTTCCTCTAGTCCCATCATGAGGTGAATTTGTGGTTTTGAGCGAGCATATTTGGTGTGGACATTTATGTTTCGCTCAGAACAATCTGTAACACCTTTGATGATCCCTGATCCGATAATTTGATTAATGAACAAAAACCTAAAATTTAACGACATCACCTTCAGCCTGTACTTTGGTGTTAATCAGCAAATGTTAGCATGCTAACATACGAAACTAACTAAGTACTGTGAACATTATAAAAGCTTAACACAGCTTAACGTATGAATATTGTTATTGTAAGAGCTATACTGTGTTAGTGTTTAACTTTCACCACTGCCATAAGTACACGCTCACCGGCTGTTAGCTGAAGCATCTTGTTTGATTGTCATAACAGGGCTGCCAAGTTTTTGGTTTTGTTTGGAGTGAGATTCCATGTTTGGTGAATTTGGTGCATTTTATGAGCGTGTCGTCTAACATTACAGTCATTACTTCTCAACAACCCAGAGTTTTGTTTAAAAAGTTCAACAGACAAATTGTAAAGCTAAGTGAATAATCATGGTCAGTAATGAATATGTACAGTCGATCAGCATAATTGTCAAACTTCTGACATCACAGCCTCAACCGAATGACCAAAAATAACCCAGGTATGTGGGGATCTTCCATCAGAAAATTGTTAATTTTGGAGATTATTTTCCTGCACTCTTGTGAATTTGTGGATTATTTTGTTGTAAGTCAGGAAGCTGAGTGGGATGGTGGTGCTGAAAAATGGGACTCTCAGGAGAATCTGGAAGAATGGAAAGAAGATACAACTACAAACAGTAACACTGTCTGAAAAACGAACAAAGGAAAAAATATTTATTGTTTAAAGACACTTGATCCTGTAGGGTAATTTTGAAAGCAAACTAGAGAAAACTCTTATTTGGCACAAGCTTTGTTTGGGAAGCATTAATACGTGACTAGATTTTATCACTGAGGGACGGTTTAGGATTTTGTAATACTATAAGCATACTAACCAAAAAAAGCTCCAACTATTATTGGGAATTATGAGAGTCTAAGGCTGACAGAGATACATAGCATCCCTGTAGCCATAGTAACTCACTCACAGTACTGCCTGTGTGCACACTGTGCGTGCGGAGAGCAAGAGATTCTGCTGCCAGAAGAGTTGCTGACAGAGCTTACTCTGAGCAGCATGCATGAGAATAAACTATAATATAATACACTTGTGTACATTTCTCACTTCCTCCTGATGATCTGAATAACTCACGGCTGCGTGGTTGCATTGTGCTGCTCTGTCTTGTCTGTCCGTTCACTGTCAGCGTCCTCTGTTTGCGCTGTGATGAATGTGAATTTGTTTTTCAGTGCATGAGAAAATGGACATGTAGCGTGAGTGTGTGTGTCAGTCGTGTGAGTCTCCTGGTTACTGTGAGTGAGAGTTAGCAACCTTGTTATTATAATCATTGTTATTATTATTAACTGCTGCAGACTTTAAGTCGTGTTCTTTCAGATGGATCCTTCACATGATGGTGAATTTTACAATACTGACATGAGTTTGATAGACCTAGATGTATATAAAAGATTTTAGATACACTTTATGTGCATTTCAACTGCACATTTCAGTTTTCTGTGCACCTGTAGATGTAGCAGCATGATGTGTATCCAAAGATGAGGCTGTCGGCTGGTCAGGTTGAAACAGGACTTGGCGTACAGACAGTAGTGGCCTTTCAGAGGACAGGAGAATGACAGCTTTGCCACACATCCTCGATTTGAATCTGTCACAAAACACAAATACGCCCTATAAAAATGGCAGAATCATTATCAGATGTTCCAAAGTTGCCCATGTAAAATGAAAACTCCCAAGCGAAACCAGAGTAAATTCCATTTCTCTGCGTGTGTCTCTCCGTGTTCTGCACATATGGACTTGTGCAACCTTGGGAACATTTTTAGAGAGTGAATCACAGCATGCGAGGTCCCTGCGTCTCGTAATCATCAGAAGACGTCTTCTCCTCCCACCACCACCCCCCACAAGCTTCCACCTCTCAGCCAAGGAGAAGAAACCAGTGAGGGGCCAACAGTTTCTGCTCCTCATATGCAAATCATTTGGTAGGAGAATGGTGATCAATACGAAATGAAAGTTCTTCGTTTTAGTATTTCATTTTTACTGTATGCCATACAGACAAAGTAAAATGCTAGCTTTCTTTAGCTGTATGAAAACCATGTTAAATTAATTTTATACAGTACAGCTGGGTTGGATTTAACTAGTTAAAGATGTTTAGGATTTCTTCAATTTCTTTTAAAGCAACAATTAGAACTTTTCGTAATATTTTTGACAGAGCTGATAAACACTAGATGGAATGGCTGAATAGACTAGAAACAAAGAAGTGGCTAGTATACATAGGCCAAACCTGTTAGGGGGCAGGTGCAGCAAAGGTAGAGGAGAGGCCCTTTACCATGGCACACATCTTCACATCAGAAAAACGTTAGCTTTGCTACATGTCAAGTACAGGTTTAAGGACAACGTAAAACCACTTATACCTCAGGTGACTGAAGTGAATCAAATTTAGACAGTTAAACTAAATCCTAACGTCTTATCCTGTAAAAACAATTGTATATGTCAGATAATGGTTCTGGCTGCACAACATATAGTAAAACACCTTCCTCCTCTGTCCTTAATTATGGTATTGTATCATAGCCAACACTGTCACATGCCTTAAAATACACAGAACCAAATTTAACAAAACGTATGTGTGTGTGTAGAAAAGGAGAAAGCATGACAGAGAAATATTTAAAACTGCATTATGTGTCTTTTTGAGCCACTTCACTCATTAACACGTGTGTTTCTAGGAGAGTTTGTTTGTACCTGATCATCGTCTGTTTTTCGGTCAACATGTGTGTGTGCATGTGCATTTTCTGCGTCAAAGTGCATGCGTATGTAGATGTCTGGATTAAGTGTACATGTGCACGTGTGCATGTGCACTCTTCTGTGTAATCCTCATCCCCTGAGATGGAGGGTCAGCAGCAGATGTGTAGGTCAGCCAGGAGCACAATGACATCATTCAGCTGAGACCACTTGTGACATCATATCCTACGTGCCTTGGGGTTGATTCTCATTAAGAGGATTAATACTAAGAGTGCAATTGCAAAGCACCAATTATGGGATGAGGAATGGATGTGTGTGTGTGTGTGTGTGTGTGTGTGTGTGTGTGTGTGTGTGTGTTTCAGTCGAATATTTACATTCATTTTCAGATTTAATCAATGAACCGGAGGCCGAAGGAGGAGTTTGTTATTTTTTTGTCTTGTTTCCTGTTTTGTGTGTGTGTCTGTCTGTGTGTGTGTATGACTCCTGGCTGCCTCTTAGTTAAAATGACATTAAGGTTAAAGGCGGAGCAATAACATCCTCTCCTGTCAATCAAAATATCATCACCTCTTGCGTTTGAGTGTAATGTAATGTGAGTGCGTTTGAGTGTGCGTGCTGATTGTGTGTGTGTGTATGTGTCTGTGTGAGTATTGTGTGTTGTCAATAGTTCAAAAGAACAAAGCCGTGTTCCCATAGGTGGGGCTGACTGCTGCAGATGTTTCAGACAACAGAAAGGAGTGACCTGTTCAGTTGCTTATGTATGTACGTAAGTGTGAAGTGATGTGTTAAATTTGTTTGCACACAGACTACAGGTGTGTGAGGACTTGTGTCTGTCTTGCAAATCTGTGTATAGCGTTCAAATGCATAGCGGTATATTTTATGCTTTATCTACAAGTTAAGATTTTTTCATTTTGGGAAAGGCTGCATTAACTTCAACATACAGTATAGAAAAGGTGATAACAGCCACTGCTAAAAGATGGCAATGAAGTCTAAATTCAACTAAAGCAAATCGAATTGAAAAGTGAAAAATAAGCAGAAATCATAAGACAAGAAAATAATATATCAAATCCCTGAATATGAGAAGAGTGAGACAGGAAATGTGAAAATGGATTACAAAGTTTTTGAAAATGGAT
This sequence comes from Datnioides undecimradiatus, assembly GCA_008933995.1. Lineage (NCBI taxonomy): Eukaryota > Metazoa > Chordata > Actinopteri > Lobotiformes > Datnioididae > Datnioides > Datnioides undecimradiatus. The sequence continues at coordinate 2,107,166 of WARS01000008.1, forward strand.
TATATTAGTTTGGAAATATAAGCGGTTTCTAGTTTCATGAACTGCTTGACCTTCTGTGTCTAGTCAGCACACACTGCTACAACTCTGGTATGAAAGTATGCATGCACACACACACAAAAGTGCAACCATATATAAATATGTACTTCATGCGTATTACATATGTGTGCCAAACATTCATCTGTTTCTACTTTAACCTCACTATGTTGTATGGATGTAACTGAATATAAAGACCCTGCCTACCCCAAAGCAATTCTCTGCCTCTATACCTTGATTAATTTTTCCATTAACAAATTAGCTCCATGACATTTGCCCTTTAAGAGTTTGGCTCAAGTTCACTAAGTTTGTCGCTGAATGAAAGAACAGATCTGTTTGTACTTCCATGTAAATATAATAACCAACAATAAACTGATCATACTTAATTGTATTTTCTGATGTAGCTAATACCACTTGGCCTTGGACCTCTATTGTTGTCCAAAAACATATTAGTGAGACACAGTTGCACTGCGTGACGTTCTTTTTTACTACGACTGTGGCTTTGAGGGGACACGCCGTCCTGCAATAAAATCTGAAGCTGAAAATGTACAAAAAAATAAAAAAGTGCAGGATGTTATTTAAACTTTTTTTTTTAACTGGAAGCTTTACTGTACATACTTCTTCTGCAGTAATGAAAGGGTTTAGGAGTATTGAGAGAAAGGTCCCAGTCTTATCATGGGGTTTGTTTTGCCTTATTCTTCACTTGCTGCTAACAGACATTAAGTCTATTAAGCTTTTTCCTGATGTACAACTACAGATATCAATCAGTTGTGCTTGTTGAAATAAGATGGATATAAAGTAAACCCAGGAAAGATGTCAGATCAGTGCAAAATGAGAATGAAACTGTTCCCACTTGTGAAACAAATCCCTGTCTGACTGCGGCTCAGGAGAGGAGAACACTAACACACCACCCCGTTCATCGACCTCGTCCACACCACGTCTGACTGTAATCTTATTGTTCATCATGTTTACATTACCTTCTATCACACACTGATCTGGTGCTGGGATCTGCTGCACCATGTCTTTACAGAACTCTTTAATCGTCTCCATATTGTCTCTTAAATGGATGAAGAGCCTGTCAGCTTCTCCCTGCTCCTCCTTCTCCCCGTCCTTCTCTATGCATTGACCTCTCTCAGCCTCTTTGACCCCTCTGTCCTGGGCAGCAGTAACAGGCATGGAGCCATTGCCTGGCAGTTTCCTCTCAGTAGGCGGTGCTTCTTGGTTTTCTGAGTGCGAATTCACCAGCGTGTTGGAGAAGATGGTGTCTGGGCTCTGCTCCAGCCCCTCACTGTCCTCCACCGTGTCGGAGTTGATGGAGCGCGAGCGCACAGCATGGAGGGCTAGGCTCTTTGACCTAAGAGCGACCATGAAATAAAAACAGTCAAAGTGCAGCAAAATTATAAATTGTAACAATTAAAATTCTGTCTGCTTCCTGTACTTCACACCCTGTAGCAAATTGTTGGAGTTTGGTTTGATTCCAGGGCTCTGTGGGCGAACCACTGAAGCAAAAAAGCTTCAAGGGGACGCTGCTGACAGTGATTTTGGAACAACTAAGGGAAAAACATCAACACCAAAACGTGAGTTGAAGTTCATTGCAGAGGCACTGTTGACATGCTAAGCATAACTTTGCCAAAGACACGGATCCTTTAATCAGTCTTTAATCTTGGAGTCTGCCTTTAGTCAAATTCAGTTCAACACAATTTCAGGATTGGGAACTTAAGTTCCAGTCGAATTTGTTACAGTAATGTCCTCCAATATACACTGTAAGGTGATACTGAGTTTAACAGTTGATACATCAGTCACAGTTGACCTGAATATGCAGAAGAGCTAGAGTATGATCAATCAGATCTAGCACAAGCGTGTGAAAAGCTGGCTCTCACGCAGGTGGAGGAGTCACGTTACGGTATAAATACAAGGATAACTGCACAAGCTTTCAGACGCATTTCCCTGCAAGACTTTTATAGAGTTGCACCTGCTTGTCCACGTGTAAAGTGACAGAAGTAGCTGTTCCAGGAATAGAAAAAGAGAGCTGGAGAGAGCGGTTCGGCCCCTGCCTACTCTCTCACCTCCACACAGCTGACCATGTTCAGCCGTTAGTGGCTGTGAACGTTGAATGTTGTTACACAAAGCTACAGAAATGGTTGGACGGACTCTCTCCAGTACAATGTTGGAAAGGTGTAGGGGGGAAGGGGGTGTACGAAGCTATCTGACACGTTAACAAGCACAGTTTATAAACTTCCTACAGACCAGGCTGAGGGCAGGCTGAAGGAAAGTGCCTAAAACAATATAAATAAGAAGTCAAGATGGCAACAGTTCAAGACTTTTACATTCACCCCAAATTATGGTAACATTTCACCATCAAATATGTGTGCACACATCCTCAAGTCCCAGCTAAAAGTAAAAACCATTTGTCATTGATTCATTTCAAAACCGCTGTGTTTGAGTATAGAGTAAAAACAAGCACCGTATTCTTAGCTTAATACTTTTCAGATTTACTAAACTAAAACATATATAAATATAGCCAACGGAACTGGGATTGCCTGTTGTGTACTCGCAGCATATGAGCATTTTAATAAAAACTCCAAACTCCCAGGATCTCTGGATATTATGAATTTTATCCAATAAACAGACACAGAGTGATGTCTTCTTGGCTCAAAGGATCACTTGTTAATTTGACTAGAAATCAATAAAATCCAGCTGGCTGCGCAGTTACAGTGATGACAGTCTATTCTTCATAGAAAGAGTTTCTTACTAAGCAGGTTCTCAGCAGAGCCATGTCATGTTACACACTAACAGACCTGTTGAATCTCATCTCTCGCCTTTCCTCCCTCACGGCTTGGCTCAGGCTGTAGCGTCGCTGGGGTGCGGGCGAGTCTTCCTCTGCCTCCACCTCTCCACCCTCCTCCCCCATTTTCTCTTCAAAGGCCTGGATCTTCACCTGCAGCCGCTGCTCTGACCCTCCCCCTCCTCCCCCTGCTGGAAGAGACGCACAGCGAGACGGCGGGCACGCCTCGTCCAGCCTGTAAAGCACACACACACACACACACACACACACACACTGGGGTCAGATTGTCTGCAGTGGGCACGTGAGATGAAGCTGGACAGACACATTTGGATGGATTTCAGTCATCTCAGTTCCCCCCCCTCTCCCTGCCTCACCCCCTCCCCTTCTGGCTGGCCTTCCTGTAATTCTTTCTCACAACAACTGACTCTATCTCTGTGTCTCTCAGCCCACGTGTCCCCCTCTCTCCCTCTTTTGCTGGCCACATCTCACCTTTTCCCCTCTCACTTTGCTGTGTTTTTCTTTGTCTCTCACTATGGTGCCTGTCTCCTCGCTTTTGCTCTCTAACTCAAACTAATTATTCCCTCCCTCCATCTCTCTCTCTGTCCACATTTCTTTTTCAAAAAGTGGCCTTTATAACTTCATTAAACAGTCCACTTGCCCCATTGTTTTTCTTCTCTCTTCACCCCCCCGCTCTTTTACTAATAAACTAGCCTGCCTCTCTCAATCTCTCCTCCCTTCTATCTTTCTTTCTTTCAGAAGACCCCAAGCAAAGCCTTTGGAAGCCTCCAATCCTGCACACAATGTTCTTATTTCAGTAAAAGCCGTGCGTGTCATTCCCACACTGCAGCCAGATGAATCTCAGTCGACTTATGCACATCAACACGCAAACACATGTGCGTGCACACACTTTGCATGACTTACGTTTATTGCAAACATAGCAATTACATGGTAGAAGTCACTGGAGGACAGACTTTGGACATAAAGATTCACAAAGAAAAACATCTGAATGGTCTATAAATAATGGCGTGTTGTTACAAACACACATTTTTTGGGTTTTAGTACCACAAATTGGTTGGATGTGTGGGATCAATTAGATTCTCTTGACGTTGTGAGAGTTTCAAACAAGTTTAAAAACTCCCGATTACTGTCTGTCTGTGTCACGCACATAAACAAGCCCCACTTTCAGGCACGTACTCTGTGTTAGGAACTAGTATTGAAATAATTTTATAAATATTGATTTTATTATCAGTCTTGCTTCTCAATCAAGTTGTTAACAAATGGAGTATAAATACATTTCAACTTCATTCCAGTGAAGTATTTATCATGAAAAGTAATGAATAAAGCAAACAAAAGAACCCCCAAACCTGTAAAAAAAACAAACAAAATTTTTGTGGGGTAATATACTGTTTATTAACAGTTTATGAATTTTTTTTCATAGAGGAGTGTGTGGATCACAACTTGGATTCCCACCACTGTCAAATTAGAACATGGATCAAAACAATTTTTTTTTACAAAAACATAAATGGAATCACTTTATCGAGAGTGCCCCATTACTCTGTGCATCCTCAAATCCATACATTTAATAATTCCACAGTCTGGTAAATAGTTATTGGACAATTACTGGTTTCCTTGAGTTAAATGAGTTAAAAGGGAGCTCATGCTATGGCAACTGCCCATAGCCAGCTAGCTTAGCTTAGCACAAAGACTTAAAACCGGTGACAAGTCTTTAAATTTAACTAATTAACACAGTTGCTTTGCCCTTTTGTTTAATCTGTTGTGATTTTATGTGGAGGCATGTGTGGAAAATAGGCATATTATCCAAAATATCACACTGTCCTCAGTATGTGAAGATAATTTGCATTAATGCGTGAATTCACAGGTATGCAACCTAGCTTTGAGAGCATGTGGGTGTATTTAAAAATATTTAATAATAAAAAAACGAAAACCCAGCCTGTCACATCCCCTAAATGTGTCAATCTAACCTGCAGTGCATGGCCGTGCTCTCCTCCAGTCGTCTCCCCAGCAGTCTGGCTATAGCAGTGAAAGAGTTACTCATCCTGTAGATGTCTTTCCCGCAGCCTCCCAGTAAAGATGGGTAGCGGTCGGTCAGAGCTCTGATCTCCAGGAGCAGCGTGTGGTGAAAACTGTGCTCCATGCTGCCAAGAAGGGATACCAGGTAGACCAACGAGCTGTGAGCATGAGACTGGAGAAAGGAGACAACAGGGGAACAAGATGTGAAATTAATAATATCTGGTGTTGTGTTCTATTATGCCATAAAACAAAAAAAGAAAGACAAGGCCAAAATAACAAGCTATCATTGTCCAGAAATCATCCAGTTTAATATTTATTCCAAATGTTGCAGTTGTCTTTGAATGTACTGAAAATCACTGACAATGAGACCTGTGTTGTGTTAAAGGACAGTTTAAAAGTATTGTTTCACTATGTGTATTTAGCTGAACATGTGTATTTTATTTAATTTGACACACATTAGTTTTACACTTCCAAGCAGTTTGGAAGGTTCAGGGTAACTTTGTTTCTTTCTAACTCATGACAAACAAGAATAAATACAAACCTATGCACTTAACTCTTGGCAAACTTTGAAAATATAAACTTCTCCTTAATTCTACTCCCAAATGGCATTGGTTTCCCCCACTGGCCTTCATAATAATACACACACATATACATTTCATCATTCTCAGCCTGCTTTCTGTTTAAACTGTATCCAAAGCATATACAACCGGCTCACCTTTGACAAAGAATAAAACCTCACTAGCAGGGATCACAACATCAATGAGTTCTATGAAGGATTTATTGATGAGAGTTAGAATGTGAGCAGGTTCTTGAGGTGTTGCTGAGTTGTGGGGACGCTTCAGTTGAGAATCCACCATTGTGGGTGACAGATAGTAGGAGGAAAGGGGTGGGAGGGGGGGTTGTCGAATATGACAGAGGAGAGGACTTCGAAGGTATTTATAGAAATGCCAGAAGTGATTGAGACTCCCGATGCTTAGCTGATAGCTTCACTGTCACTGTCATATTTCATATATTCTAAACGGTCATGTCCATACTGTACATACATGTACTTTTCTCTGCGATATGCAAAATTATAATCAATATAGTCCCGTAATTGCAAACTATGCTTTCATTTAGTCACCATTTAAACTGCAAGATTTTATCCATGCACACATTTGAGTTTAACTCATTATTTAACAAAGAACAGATGACACAGTCAACACAGAAATCATTGTGATAACACACAGACTAAAGTGACTTAGATGATTTAGTAACAGCTCTCTTGCTGTGTTTAAAAGCCGCACCAAAGCCAACAAAACTCCCATCTGTGGAAAAAAAAAAAGAAAAAGAAATGGAAAAAACAAAAACTGCGCTTGTAAAACCTCACACTGCTTGGAATGAAAAAAAAGAGAACCCCCAACTCCTCCACTGACTGATTGATGGGCGGACAGAGTGACGGACAGAGCTGATTGTGCGTAAGGGCTCAAACACACCTTGTAACGAGGAGAGAAAAATGCAGTTACAGCGTAGTTTGGGCATGTTTCACAAGCACTCCCTGTAGGATGCTAAATTTAAACGCGGATGCTGAAACTACCAGAAAAGGTAGAACCTGACTTTATATTGTTACAACATGCCAAGCAGGTATTTAGAAGTTTGTGAGGTCAAGAAAGAGGAGCATGCCTGCAGTGCAGGCTGCAGGTACGCAGGCTTTACTAGGATGTGTGATACTCCTGCACCACAGTTCGAACTTTTAATGTTGAAATATTTTTACTTTTTAAGGACTCGTTACAAAACTTGCATCATTTACAGTTTGCAAGTGAGAGATTTTACTGTAACACTATTAAAAGCCTGCCAGGTCAAATGAAGCCCTGCTTAATCACCAAACATGAAAGATTGTGTTTAATTGTCTGGAAAAAGCACTTGGCCTTGATTTGATGGCCTCAACACATCAGTGGTTTAACTCGTGACTCATGACAAATTCTTATGTAAAATCCTGCAAAAAGAGGACAATAACTGTAAGTTAAAAAAAAAAACATGCGGAAAAACTAAGACTAACAACTAACAGTTGCATTTAATTACAAGTGCTCATGTTCTCCAACAAATTATGGCAGAGTAACAGATACTCCTCTAAAGTAAAAGCAAAGATAGAGATCTGGAGGGCAAAAAACTGTTCTTTCTGTATCATGTGTGCACAAATACACAAACAGACACGCGCATAAACACATCTTATGTGAAAGACACAGCTTGGCTCATTAACTTACATTAGTCCGGAAACATAATTCCAACAGTACTAGGAGCCAATCTCCTCTGGCAGTACAATATGTATTTGTCTGCTGAAAAAACTTCTTTTAAATATCGAATCGAATTCATAAACAAAACACAAACAAAGGAAAAGAAACAAAGAAAATACTGCATCAGTCCAGTGACAAGCTAGATCTTTTCTCTGCTGACTAACTTGTTGGGGGGCAAGTGCTTGTTCACTTACTTTTCCCTGATTGTCCATCAACAGCGTGATCTCTCTGCTTGCTTTGGAGCTACAGTCTAGCACCCAAGCACTAACCTCTCTCCCTGACAAGCCCCATGGAGATACTTCTGTGTGCGTGAACGTATGCTCTTCTTTCAAGAGCAAATAAATTATTTGTGAAAATGAATACATATATCAAGGGAGAAGATGATCACAGCATTAGAATCTACCTGTGAGTTCTTTCAGCAAAGTAGTTAAAGTGCATCCAAAGTGATATTCCCACAGTGAAAAAACTTCAAACTTCCTTTATATAAAGTTGCTGTTGACAATTAAATGACCAAATTAATATCCAATGTTACTATGGAGAGAGTAAGATTAAATATCAAAAAACATCCTAGTGTGTCATTTGGTTTATGACTAACTCTTGGTTTAGGTCCTACTGTAAACTGTGCTTGGAACTGTTTTGTAACACTGGTTACTTTGTTTTCTGAGTTATAAACGGTATCTTCACGTGTTTTAAATAACTCATATAGACTACATGTCATGCTCTATCTCTATGCCAACGTTAACTTGCAACCCCCTTGTTGAAGGTTTTATATTTTTATGAGCTATGAGCAAATAGCTATTTTTAAGTTCTCAAATTGTTATTTTGAATGCGTTTTACAAGCCAACAGGGCTTATAAAACGGGTATTTCAGAAAAATACTGTACAATAGCCATCTAGCTGACTCTTGTGACTCCTTAGTGCCAACTCCTAGACTGGGAACTATGCTATATTTTTTAATATAATTACAAAAGTAAAAGTATTGGTTTATTACTTGAATTTGACTATGCCTATATGAAGATGGTACATAATGTTAACAACGTTAAAATACATGCAACCATATAATCTTCATTTAATCTTCTGACTGATTAGAGCATTGTTTAATAAAGACACCTATGGCACGCAGTCCGTACTTGCATTGTTTGAGTGTTGACTCAGTTGTCCATTTAGATGCTGTTTCCTCTGTGATCATGTACTGGACCGCACAATAATGAAATTCACATGAAAGAGGAGCTATAAGAAAGACTGGTGTAGTATAAGATCAATACAAACTACAGTATGAAATGACCATTTAATCAACACATTCCTGAAATAACACTGACACTAAATAAAATGTAGTTACTTTTCTCAAAACTAGGATTTACTCCAGGAATGTTGGGTTGGACAGTGTTACCGTATACAGGGGTTTCTTTCTCACAGTCTACTTTGATGAAAATGGTGATATATGTTGATATAACAAGCAATAAGTCCAGAAACACAATATAGACTTACTCTCCCTAGGAGGTAAAGGAAGCCAAAGAGAGTATTGTGCAATCCTGTAACAATCAAGTACAAATGCATCCCAGTGTGTGTGCGTGTGTGTGTGTGTGTAGGGCACAAATACAGACCCACAGGAGGTACTCTCCACTGCCATCACCAGGAGGCCTCTGTGGAGGCATTTCCCAGAAAAACATGGGTTATTTTCCCAATGGTTCCAATGTGAGGAAAGACAGGACACTGAGGTCTGACCAACTTTGTGCATGTGTGAGCGTGTGTGAAAGTGCACGAATGTGTGTGAATGCGTAATTGTGTCTGTGCTTAAGCCGGGTTGGCAGGTTCTTCCACAAAATGATTGAGGGGCAAGGGAGCTTTTGGAGGAAAGGTTGCCCCGGAGTAAAAGAAAAACTTTATTATGGTTTGCTGATCCATGATCTGTGTGCGTGTGTGAGTGTGCGTCTGTATGTGTGTGTGTCTGCGTGTGTGCACGCATCATCTAAAGACAGTCGTGCCATATTTTCCCATTCCGTTAATTTCCCCAAATTGATGTTAAACTGCCTTAAATGGACCCAGAGGAAAAGAGAGAGCCTTCACCCTGTCCTGCCGTCACCTTCATCACTCTGCACACACAGGCTCAATGTAATGTGTGACGTCATCCTACCTGTCATTACACAGTCGTGTATTACTTAGTAAATCTGCACGACACAAGTTCGTACAATTATCTCATGCCTTACATACCCATATGTCAGGCTAGTCCCATTCGTAACCACAGCACAGTGTTCACTCCATAACTTGGTGTTTCTCAGTGAGAACCTTTTGGGAGAAATACATATATTTTGTACCTGTTATCCAACAGTGGTTGACAATACTCACAAGTACTTTTCTCATCACATGCATGTCTGCTGTCTGCCTGTGATCAGAACACTTTTATACTGGTCAAAACCAACATTTAAACCTTGTATTTCCACAGTCTGTGCTCAGCTCTTCAGATATAGAACAAAGCTAATTTAAACAGAAAGATTTGCGAGCATTAAAGAGTCTACAGCCATGCTAGCTGCTCTGTGAGGTTGTAATTTGCACAACAGTGATGTGAAAATAATGCTACCATAAACATGCTAGCATCCTCACTATAGCAGTGCTGACGTGCTGATGTTAAGCAGGAATAATGTTTTTTTTTCCATTTTGATCATCTTAGTTTGGCATGTTAACATGCTAACATTCATTAAATAGCAACCAACACAGAGTACACCTGCTAATGGAAATGTCAGTAGTTTAGCAGATATTTGTCCAAGACTGATGACTGAGTACTTGATGAGAAGCTTGAGTTTCACAAAGTCCCTACAGCTCATCCTGAACATGAGGGTGGGCTAACAAGTCATGTACACTTCATGACTGACCTTCCACTTTGTGCATGTGTTTGCGAAGCCTACATCACCCCCCTCCCTGTCCAGCCCTATCAGTCAGCCACAATGCCACTTTGCAGTTTGTTCCAGCCGCTGGCCTAATTAACCTGTAATCAGCAGCTCAAGTGTTTTTGCAGAGGCGCCCAGGGGTCCACAGTCATTTAATGTATGAAACGCTGCTGTTTACAACATAAGAAGCGCTATTAGGGGCAAATGAGTGGCCAAGTCTGCAGGGCAGCCAAGACTTAAAAATAAGGCTCATGGGATAAATTTAGGCTGCTTCAAAAAAAAAGGGTTGTGAGTCTTCCAAAAATGTATAAAAGTAGAAGCAATCGTTACAATTTAAATACTTTGTTGTGATCCCTGCTGCAACAAATTAGAGCAAGCAAATACCACGAAATAGTTCTGTGACACTAGTAAAAAAACTTTTTGAACAACACATTTTGCAGCTGATTTTTAATTTCTCACAAAATGCATCAAAGACAACTTTTCTTGAACTTAATGTTTTCCTTAACCTGTGTCCTGCTTGCTCCATTAACTTACAACTAACGAGCATAGCCCTGCTTAAGTATTCCTTCAAAGTAGATTTGTTCTCCCCCTCCATGGCAGCAGTTAGATGTGCGACTTCATCTTTTTTCAGCTGTAGAGAGAAAGAATTCTCCCGGCATGTGAGTCAGCATGTGTTTGTTTAGGACAGACGCAGTAGATGAACACTGATGTAGGTGTTACACAGCAGTCACAACCTCCGGATCTGCCTGGCCTGTCCGGTCTGAGAGTGTATGTTTTACACTTGGCAGGACAACAGGGAACAAGTCATGTGAGAGTGCAGCCAATTCCTCCCTACTCATTAAAATAATCACTCCTGCTTGTTTCAGTGTGTGTGTGTGTGTGTGTGTGTGTGTGTGTGAGTGCCCCGGACCCCACCACCCCCTCCAAGCAGACCAAGGTCCATTAATAGTGTGCTTTCCATGCCATTTTTACATTAATCTGAGCATTGTTGCAGCTTGCCTTTGTTTACCATAAACAGCCAACGCAGAGGCAAAACATTTGCTTCAGAGGAAAAATGCTTTGAAAAAAAACAATATGAGTGATTTAAAAGAATTCCACTTGTTTGTTATCTCCTTCCATTTTAGGACATATGCTTATTCGCTTTCTTGCAGAAAGTTAAAAATGAAGATAAATACCACTGTAAAGTGTATAGAGTAAATATGAAGCTAGCCTGTAACATAATCTGCCAGCCAGCACCTCTAAAACTCAATAATCATCAGCATATTGTATGATAGCTGAGCAAGACAACTTCAATTCGATAGTCAGATTATTTCAAAACGTTAAATAATGAACAATTTATCGGCCTAGACCTGCAGCTTCCCAGAGTTTCCACTGCTTACCTTGTAAATGAACATATTTACACTCTGGTTTTTGGACAGATGAAATACACAAAATATAATGTGTTAATCAAAGATGAACCATTTTCAGCCTGCTTTGAGTGTGCATGTTTGTACCTCACTGATGATTCCTACGGCACCATGAATTTTGGTCACGTGACCCAGAAGAGCAGGATATTGTTGTCCCACAATCCTGAGCGTTGGCAAAAAGCAGACCAGTGAGGAAGGGCTGGCCTGTGACACGTCCACGAGTGCACCTAGTAATGCCTCGGTTAGGTACTGGTCTCCTAGGTGACTGACTAGTGCAGGCACCTGAGGGCTCAACATCTGTACAGGTGAGAAGAAACACAAGGTAAAGAGGAAAGAAAGTTAAAGCATTATACATTATTTTTGGATTTTGGGCACAACAACCAACCACTAAGCTTGAGGTGTCTTTAATGAAGGCTGGAGGTGAGAGCAGTGACCTTGGACCAAGATGAACCAACTGGTGACTAATAACAAACAAAAGCTTGACTGTCTTCCTCCTCATTATCTGGACTGGTCACAGTGGACTGCACTAGACTGGATGGGATCAGACTAACAATGTCCACCATTGCAGGCACCCCTCCTGCTATTTTATGAGTCACGTTTTCTGAAGAATCATGTTAATATCAAAAATATCTGTACCGCGGAGAGAAGACACTCAACTTCATATAAAATTAAACACATGCAGTCGCACAGTTCCATTTAATATTGTCAAATCCACATCACTAACAGTAAGTGAATATTTGGGGTAAGACGATTTGGTAACTATTGTGATGAACGCAGCTACAATCACAACAGAAGTAGTTTGTGTGCCTGTGTGGGGGGAAGGGATTAGAATAACTCCAGATGGCTCGCTGTGCGTCCCTTGTGCTTCACATGTGAGAGAAACTATCCATGTTTTTACCACCATGTGCTCTGTTTGCTGGTATGAGGTACTTTCCCCTCATGTTGAACATCAGCAGCTCTGCTCCAAAATATGCAAGATTAAGGGAATTCCTACCAAGAAATGTGTTCTCCACATGCACTGCCCTACATCTCCACTCTAACAGTGTTCCAGTTAGGTTTTTTTTTTTTCTCATCAGCCCATGATAGAATATAGAGAAGTTGAACGGTAAAAGGTCTGATTAAGCTTGACTCATAGGCAGAGATGTGATGAAAAAGCCACAGACATATTTCATTGAAAACCAAGATAAGAGCCAAGATACATGGAAACTTATGCTCCAGAGATGCAGTTTTGATTTGGTTGGATAGTGCTGTATTTTCAGATAACCCCAAAGACTGATGTCCTCTGATTACCTCATCATAATTGTCAATAGCAGGTTTTTAAATTATGTTTTTCTAGGCCATGGCTTTTTGAAGCAGTTATTTTAAGGCTGATGAAGATAGTGCCAACAAAAAGTGTTTAAAGTATATAATGAAATATAATTGTATTAAGATGCCTAGGAAAGTGACAGCAGTATTAGTGATAATTCATTTGGTCCCATGTCGACGGATATGATGATGAATAGTTTCATCTACCGACTGTAATGTACCCTTGGCTATATTTCTAACATAAAACTGCATAAACACTCACAAGTGGATGTTTCTCAGCAACCATTTGAATGAGTCTGATCAGGTGCTGTTGCTCTGGAGGATCCAGCTGTGACATCATTGCAGTGAGGTTGCCTAGGTGATGGTGGATAATATCTGGTTGTCTCAGGTAGACTGAGGGCAGCACCCGTAACAGCATGTGGTTGCCTGCCAAGAGAGGGACAGAGATGCTTTTGGTAAGCCATGGACCCAAATTCGAAACTGTGCACAGACAAATTCCAAATAAAAACTTGGCAACCACCATTTGGATGTTGGAGAGGGTGACCGGTCATCAAAAACAGCAATTATAAAGAGAGCAAAAAGGTTCTCTTTCTGGAACAGCAGAAGTGGAGGAAATGTTGAGAATGAGAAATGTTTTATCTTTTCTCCCATTTCGAAGGAGAAGCTTAACTGCTTGGTAAAACTAGCAAGAAAATATACAAAATAAGATATGATTTTGTGCAAGATATGCAGTATTTACTGTATTAGAGCCCAATCAATGTATCAGTCCACATTATCTGCTGATATTCACAAATAGTGGTCATATCTGTATCCTAACAGTATTACGTGTCTGCTCCTGATGTGCAAAGAGATTTTTTTTTATATAATTCAGAAAAAATGTGGAAGAAAGTGAAGCTGCGTTATAAATTTTTATATAGAGATGTGCGTAAACACCAGAAACCACCAGAAACACCTTTTTGTATGATGTAGATAAGCTCAAAGCCCAGCCAACTCCATCATCACCTACCAAGACAATTATTGGCCATAACTCGGAAAATGAGTTTCACGAAAACAAAAGTTTCCTTTTGCTGTTTGTGATAAAGCTGTGCTGTAATATCCTACATGTTTACTGAAATTGTTATATTTCTCAGAAAACACACAAGACCCCCAGTCATGACACAACATCTGTTTTCGGTGAATAAAACTTTCTCCATTTGTTGTCAATATTCCCTCTATGGTGCCAGTGCAGAGGGGAAAAAAAAAGAAAGTCAGTGGTGACGCATGAATGGACATAAAGGCGTTTGGAGAACTGCACACATCCCAACAAAACCCACGGCATTACCCAACAGCCTTTGACTCACGTATGCAACATCTTTAAATAATTCACATTGCTGAACAAAGACTCTTGTTTTCAAATGGTAGCTTCATTATTGGTGACATTTCAAGGTTTCAAACAATGGCTTTTGTGTCCTACAGTGAACCAAATACCACACAAGAAGATATAAAGTAAATTTAATGTTTAGCCAGAGTAAAATTTGGGAGATTACGTTAAGACTTTGCGTAGAACAAAGGTTTATGTCACAGGTGATGCAAGATTTAAACCAAATTACATGAGGGATTTATTCCAATAGTTGTTTGTTAAATTCATACTACCTGCAGGACAGATGGAAGGCAGAACAATAAAAGAGTAGATCAACATTTTAATCAATGGCATAATAAACACTTGTGTCATGCGATGATTAAATTTGATTGGAGAGCTGGAGTCGTTCTATGGGCTGCATGGGGAAACACAAGCAGATTATGACTGAATAGATGGTTATGTTGCTGTGGTTAGTCACATTTTTATTTTATTTTTCCAAAGAAATATACTGTAAATCAAGCTAGATAGCTAGATAGATAGACAGATAGATAGGAAGACATAGCAAAATTACAGTATTTATAAATCTAATAATCTAATAATAATCTAGTAATTATAAATCTAATATCATACTTACAGCATCTATAGTTTCTATCATGAACACCTGGTCCAAAGCTGCTAGCTCAAGTGGTATTTTTTTTAATATTTAATAAAGCCTTCAAGCAGGAACCTAAAAAAATGGGTCCACACAACAGGTGATACTCAGCTATGAATCACTTTAACCACAGGCTTAATAGTGGAACAGACGACTGGTACTGACTGACTGGTCTGTAATGTTCTGGGCAAAGGCAGTGGGGGAGAAAAGAGTGCACATAAATATCTAGAAGATGGCCACTGGCTCTTTTCACATCCCCTTCTCCTGCCTTTAATCATGGATCATACGGTAAAACATTACACACATACACTCATCTCTACACTTATGACACAAATCACTTTAAAAGCGACAGATACAGTACACGCACAGAAAGAGATGGCTGGTAATAAACATAAAGTCAAGGTTCTAGCGTTTACAGGCCTGTTCAGAGGAATGTTAAAAGGCAGGAGGAGTCTGTAAATTCTATAAATCCACTGATGAGGATTTATAGAGCTTATCAGTTAGCACACACATCTGCATCTACGTCATCACACAGGCAGTACATGAGAACACACACCCTGAGTGTCCTGAATAAACTCATTGTTTATTAAATAAACTTTTTGGCTCATGTTTTTATTTTGTGAAATCACCTTAATTGACTTCTTCGATATCTCTCTAAAGCTCACTCTGTGTGTGTGGGTGTGTGCGTGTGTGTATGTACAGTATCTGACCTTCATAGCTTCATTCCAGCGCACACCCAACTCATTATCATGAGTTACAAATCTCAATAAAATATCCTGTAATGACCTTTGGCTTTTCAGCACACAAAGGCGACATTTTAGAAAGCCTCCTAAGACATTTTCCAAGAAAACTCAGAACTAACTGATTTGTTAAACTATTGTTGACTGTGTGTGAAGAGGCAGGAGAGGACATAGTGGCTTTCTGCGCTATTTTCCAAATGTCACATTAGAATCCCAAGGTGAGTCCCTAAAGAAACTTACCAATTCTGCAGAGACACTTAACTTTGAATATAAAATGACTTCAATACAGCTATTGGCTACCTTACAGTAATGTCCCTAATATATTAAAATGTCTGTGCAAAATACTTCCACAAAGGCCTTCGGAGGATACTAAACCAGTCTGAGTCATGGGAAAATGCTTTTCTGTGTCTTTGCTTTAAATTTGCCTGTGATAAAAAGCCTCTACAGTGACAAAACTACACTGCTGCCCATAAAGTTGGAATAAAATATTTTTTACTCTTCTCATCAAATGATTGTGACAATGTGAAAACTCATCATTGCACCTGGTCAAAAGTGATTACTGATGTGTATAAATAAGAATAAAAAGAGGAATGTGTCTGAAAACAAAATTATTCCAACTTTATGGGCAACAGTGTATAAACAGAGTATAAAAGTGCAACTCAAGTCAAAGTTACTTTCTGAAATCTGAAATAAAGGTGCACGTGCATGTTTGTACATTCAATTCAATTCAATTCAATTTTATTTATATAGCGCCAATTCACAACAAAAAGTCATCTCAGGGCACTTTACAAACAGAGCAGGTCTAGACCACACTCATTACTGTTAGTTACACCCAACAGTTCCACCATGAGCATGTTGTACATGTTACATAAAGATATTTTTGCACCCAAAGTCAGTAAGACTAAATCCTGAATGGTTCAGGACACTTTGAAACGTAGATAAGGGATAGTAGTCTACACAAAAGTGAATAGAAATTATTTTTGAAAACAAACCTTTAGTTGCTTATTTTTTTCAGGTTAGGGTTAGAACCAACAACCCAATCCATAGTGGCAAATGTATTGTTTAGTCTAACCACCAGTTAAGAAGACCTGAGTCTTTAGTCATACTAGAAGCACTACCGGGACTTGATTTGAACAAAATGCTAACATCAGCACGCTACAATGATCACAATGAGAATGATAACCGTTAGCGATGATTATATACCATGTTCACTATCTTAATTAAGGAGCATACTCCATGTGCTACTTAACAATACAAAAAGCTTAAGCTAATTGGGTTTTGGTCACACATGACAATGTGGCAATGACATGACAATGATTTATTGCTCAAACAATAAATCATTATTGTTTGATTCATTGCTCAAACAATAAATCATAAATCAAATCAGATTAGTTTTCTGTCAACTGACTGATCAGTTAATTGACTTTTGTTACAGCTCTATTTTGGACAAAGACCAGAACATTCCAGTCGTATCCAGCAACGTACAGCATGCCAAAAGAAACCCCTGAACACCGAACTCTTTGAAAGGGAGGGCATAAAATGGACAAAAATGCAGAGATCAGCACAAATGATATCCAGAGAGATAGATGTTTCTGGATATCTTTACAACTTAAACGTGTTCTCTGCAGCTTCCAACACTCATTTCATGTATGTATGTCCCGAAAATCATATATCAAACAGCTAGAATAACCTCAGGTGGGTGAGGGTGGAGAGAAACTGTCAAATCAAAATGTAAGAGACAGGAGTCAGACCTCTCCCAGAAAGCACATATCTTTAGGATTTTGTGCATTTTTGCTGCATGAGTAATCCCCAACCTTCCAACACCATATAAATAACTTTAAGCATTCAGGGCCATATGAAACATGACTGCCCAGTTGGAAGGGATCCCATCGCCAAGCGCAAAGAAAGACATTTAAGGATTTTCACCACGTGCACACGACTCAAAACGTTTCATGCATAGACGTATTTTACATCTGCACCATAAAGTGTACACCATAACAGCAGACCAGATGTGCGCCTGTGAAATTCACAGATCTATATCCATCACAGAACATCCCTCCTGCAAAGTTTGACCTCAATGACCATCCTCCCCTTTCACCTAGAAAACTTCACTCATACAGATTCTCTGTGCGTGAAAGACAAAACGTCCTATGACTTAAACTTCCTCTTCATCCCATTTCATTACTAAAGAACCCAGAATGATGCTCTCTGACTATGACGTGTCCCAGACAGGCACATTACTAAGCACTTCTATCACTGATTGCTGTGTCAGCAGAGATTAAGCACAGCTGGGGGTGCGGTCGACACATCTGCATCACTGATATCCCTTGGCACAAAGTCAATCCAATAAGTCATGCTTAAACAACAATGTAAGACATTTGTCTTTTGTCCAAGATGACTCAAGTATTTTGTGAACTGATGTAGCTTGTTAATGTATGTTTTAACAGCAAAAACTGCTTTATGTTCATGAAAGCTCGCCTTCATGCAAAGGACACGGAATGCAAATCCCACTCTCCTGTGGAAGTCAAATACTTTATCCCTCTGTCCAACCCAGCTCCAACTTTCTCAAAATTTCAAAAGTTGTCGTTGCATTTTGAGACCAAAATATTATTTAATGAAAACGTATGTTTTTTTGAATTGTTGGACTGAACATCCAATGCAGCAACTTTTCTCTAGCACATAATCTCACAACTAAAGTCACTATTTTGCCCCTTGAGATAAGGGATCATATAAATCATCATTTTTTTTGTAACCTCACCAGTGCAGGATCAAAGGGCAACCACACATGGTACCGTGTAACAATAAAGCTGCTTCCCTTACAGTTTATGTACAACAGGAAGGTTAAAAGTAAGGTTATGAAGATTATACTATCTTTAAACCCCTTCCATGTCGCAAGGCATCAGTTTCCTTATATGTTTTTTTTTTGTTCTAAGCTTTATTGACTTTTCATTTCGATGTAGCTTCTCAGTGTGGCACCAGTGAAACAATTCTCAATATTAATGTTAAAGACAAAACAGAGCACAGGGCCAAATAAAACATGTGATGAACCTTGATTACACAGAGGTTTAAAGTCCTGCAAGGTAACACTACATTTGATATCCAATCTGCAAGACTGAAAAAGAAGTCCAGAATAAAATACACCCGCCCCCAGGAAAATTACATTTTACAATGATTTCTTCAGAAATAGTCACATTCATCCGAGAACGTACTCACAAAGCACACACAGACTGAAACATGCATGCTGTACAAGCACACACACTGAAGTGATTTCTTTACTGCTCTGTAAGAGAAGCGCATATGATGTTTTTCCAGGTGGCTTAATTCCCACCTCAGGTGGCGGCCATAAGGCAAAATGTGGAAACATTTACACAACAAACACACATGTACACACCTACTGTACATTTAAGGACATTTGTCATTTTCAATTCTATCTTTCTAGCAAGTGTAAAGTGTTTTGTCTGCCCTTTCTCTATGATAAGATATTAAAGTCTACTCAGATTGTAACTTACGTGCCGGTATGGGTCCACTTCAACTCTGTTTTACAGTCTTTTTGACTGTCACTGAATAAAATATATTCAATCTAGCCTTTCTTTGTCTCTAAGCTTTTAGTGATTTTAGATTTCTAAAGGTTATACAGTGTCAGACTGAGATTGCCCCTCATGACACTATAAACACTGTGAAATAGTAGAAATGTGTCCACCAGTTGAGATTTGGCAAACGTCCGTTTCCTCTGTCTTGGGGTCAGCTATGTATTAAATCAATAAATTCGAATAATCTCATGATTCTTGTAAATCCAGCTGTCTTGTGAGGTAATATTTTTTTCCTTGGATGACACAACATTTTTCATTGATTTGTTCCCATAATTCCCAGAATAACAGCTCAGTCTACTTGATCTATGCACAGGCTTCAATGTGGTATCAGCTGAAAGAGTCCAGGCTTGCTTCACATCTTCACCGCTTGTCTATGTGTCTTGAATTAACACATAAAACACGTCTGTCCTCCCTTGCTCTCTATTTGTTGTAAGCTATTTCACAACTTCTACAATTGTCTCCTAAGAAGATCATGGTTACACAGTCTTTTCCACAAAATAAAACCTATTGTAGTCAGTAACAAACATGTTGATCGCAATGAAGGAAAAGTTACTTAATACAAGGATGAAACTGTGTTCTCTGCCCTCTGTGGTTGAAAGTCTGTTGTTCCTGTAAAGATGCGCAACATGATGTCACACTGTACAGACACTCTCTGGGGTACACTTCTATATCACACACTGTTCACAGCCAAACATAAGTTGTTGTAAAAGGTAAAATAATGACAAAAATGAGGAAAAACTGTTTTTTTTTAAAACTCGTGAATACCCTACTATTGCATCTAATACATGCTTAAAGCCAAATAAGTACAATTTAAAATGCTACATTTTATTTATAATTTTAAGTCCTTTGCTGTAAAATGTGGGGACATTGCATATTTGTTTTTTGGAATCACCAGAAAGACTTAATTACGCATGTTTTTTCCCTGTAATGAGGGACTGATTTTGTGGCAAAGGCTTTCTGACCATACTTCCCATTTAATTAATGAGCCTTATACTTCTATTTTACATGTGTAATGCAATTGCATTACAATACAAGTGTAAAGCAAAATGAAATCTTGAAAAAAAAGTTGGTATTTTAAGCATCTTCATTATAAATAAAGTGTAAAAGCCTGAATGAACTGAAAACAGGTTGCAACAAGTACTATTGTGAGCGTGTGAAGCAGTTTTGCTACTTTTCTTTTTTTCTCACACAACTCTCCCTCTTTCACTGTTCAGCTGTCTGAATAAAAAGAATGTTCCACCAAGATAACAAATGAACAAGTGTATGTTTCAGTAGGTTTTTGAGAGAGAGAAAACAGACACAATGAGAGAGAGGCAGACAGAAAAATAGAGGGGGGGATGAGAGGGGGAGAAGGGGCAAATCCTAAAATCTCATGAGGAAGTCATTATTTCCATCCCCCTGAAAATACACACAAAAAACACACAAGATATACATCCACACACTCACACTGTACTCATGCATAAACAGTATATGCACACAAACATGCACATACACACATGGTGGGGCTGACAAATAAATAAATAAACAGAGTGAAGCATGAGAACAATAAACCCATTTAGAAAACCCTGATGTCTGGGATCCATTCAACCTTCCCTCAACGTACACACACGCACACACACACGCGCGCACACACACACACACACACACACACACACACACACACACACACACACACACACACACACAGCGTCTCTGCATGGGGCAAGAATCGGGGAAGTTTATGTTCTATGCTTTTCCCTTCCATTACCTCGTTCCCCCTCTTTCTCCTTCTCTCTGTGAGTGCGCAGGAGCTGCAGTTATATCTGATTACGACATACAGGCTACCTCCAACGACGCATTACTCACTGCCTTGCTCGCAGGTTGGACTCTTGCCTTTATATCTGTGTACTTGTGAGAGCCAAACATTTTCACAAGAAACTTTTTAACATTTCCACATTTTCTCAGAAGACATTCCTCCGATTGTGTCGTTTTGTGTAATAATGGGGTTTAAGCTTGGGTTCAGATCAGAGTGCGGATCAACACAATTTAAGGGCTTTTAGACATTTCCTGTTCACCACAACTCTTATTTTTGTCAGGTTGGCTATGTCTCCTTTTGTAATAATATTGTTCTCATCAAAGTAAAAGTTCAGTTCTCTTTCAAAAAGCACATTTCACAAAAGATTACAGGAAAACTGTAAATAAAACCTACTGGACCTTCAGGCCTCTGGAGCAGCTCACAGGTATAGTGTTAATTGTGATGAGTTAATCATCATCAGTTAACACAGTGGGAAACTGAAACATGCGTATTGTACATTAGCAGGGTGCAACTGGGAAGCTGGGGCAAGAATCCAAACAAAGAAGCTCCATTTTAGCACAACTATTTTGAAACATAAACTTAAGTCACATGATAAGATCAATGCCAAAACTGCAAACTGTCCTGGCTCAACTCTGAGATGTGCCCATACACAATGTTTTCCTGTGGAGTGAAGCATTACCAACATTTTGAGGGCACTCGCTTTTGGGATTACTTGAAAAAAGAGAGTATGTCAGAACATCTGGCTGCTTGTGTTTTGAAAGTTGTAATGAACTAGCTGAACGGATCCACAGGATCCTAGATGCATAAAAGAAATAATATGGGAAGCTCTCATAATAATACATATAATAATATAATAATAATAATACAAACGTGTGGTTTTGTGTGTGTGTGTGTCTGTGTGTGTGCGTCAAGCCCAAGCAAGCAAGCAGCCCCTCACTCTGGCTGGAGCATTCTACACTGGCAGGCTTCCTGCCAAAGGATTGCTCAGCATTTAACGAGAGAGAGAGAGAGGGACAGAGAGAGAGAGAGAGAGAGGTGGGGAGTCATTAGGGAGGAGGGACAAATACAGTATGAGAGAGCGAGGGCTTGAAAAACAGAGTGGTCGACCTGTAGCGCTGTAGAAGACAGAAAGTGAGACAGAAAGAGAGAAGCAGCAGAGACAAGCACACAACACAAACCGGCAGCCTGATTGCAGCATTCTCTCAACAACACATACACACACATAGATAGAGAAGCAGGTAGGCAGGGCAGGGGACCTGAAACATAGTAGATAAAGTTATTTATCCTTGTACACTCTCTCACACACTCAATAGAAGCAGCATGTTTCTGTGGAGGCTCCCCCAGGCACTGTGTGTGCTGTCAGCCTGTGTGTGTCTAGTTCTCGCATACGGGGAGGATGATATTGAGGTCAACTACGATGACACCTACTACAATGAAATCACAGAGGGAGACACGCCAGAACGTAAGTGTGAAACTCTTCGTGTATCCGTGTGCGTGCTAGAAACATAGATTTATTTGATTAAGACTCAGGTGGCGGCAGTTGCAATTTAATTCAATTCTGGTCTGTGAAAATAATTTTTTTTTGTAGTGTTAATGCATGGGTTTATACGAGAGGTGAGCTTGGGACATAAGATTCATTGTCCTCATATGTTCAGACTCTGTCATTACTGACTACAGAGGAAATCAGCATTTGCCATGTTCCTTAGTCTGAAAATGATAAACTAGTTATCAGTCTCAAACATACTTCTTAAATTGTGCATTTTAAACTGCCAAAAAGTGTGGGACGATAGTTTTCACCATGACCTGAGAAGTATTATAAAATGTATAATATTAACAATGACAGAGAGAAGAGAAACAGTGATGAAAGACAAATATAGGATCAGCCACTTCAGTGCAAGTGGTTTGTTTTACTGTCTTTCATTCATGTTCCAGTTGATTTAGTGATTTCTTTGTGGGATACTGGTGATCATGTCGCTCATTTTAATGTTATGATATGATTGTTTGTTTGTTTGTTTGTTGAGTGCCTGTATTTTTTTGAAAAAGATTCATTTATCCTTGACTGAGCATAAATAGATGAGAGCAGAAAAAAAAGTACACATAATACAAAGAGGTAAGAAAATAAGAGATACGTGAAATAAGAACAGAAGTGGCCATTAAAACTCTTAAAGGACAATTAAAAATGAACAAAGGCTGCTTTAAATACAGTGACAGACAGAGATAGAGAGGAGGGAGCATGTGCTACACTATGTACAGCAGACTGTTGGCAGAGACAGAGTTTGTGTATGAGACAAGCAGCGTCAAAGAAGCAGGGGGCTTTTTCAGCTGCTGCACGACACATATTACACCATGAATGACTGGTCACCTGTGACAGACACAGTACAGAAGATTACTGTGAAACTCTTCTCTCAGCTCGGAAAGTGTTTGTGCGAGAATATAATGTGTTCAAATGTGCATACGAAAGAAAAAGAACGAGCGCAGGAGGTATAATTGCAGCACCAACCATTAACAGGCAGCCAACTTTGCTCTGGGCACAGCGTGTGATGTGATTAAGTCTGACTGATGGCAAAAAAAGACTTGTGATTGGCTTGAACAAATCACAGAAAACAGTAAAATACAAGTAAATAAGTTGCTGGGGAGAGCATGTAAAGTTGGGAGCAAGAAGGAAAAAGAAAAAAAAAACAAAAATGCATAACCGGCTGGCTGGGTGAGGAAAAAAAAAAGTCAAATCACGTGAGCTCGGTACAATTTGAGAGGTCAGATCCTGGAGGAAGACACAGATCAGTGCGTCTGACCTGCTAAAATCTCTGAATCTGAGTGGAATTTGAATTAATGAGGACAAAATGAGAGAGATCTCGATACACTTCCTGTTACAATGAACGACAGGCTAAAAAATGACATGGAGCAGATACAGATAAACCCAGACTGCTGAGAGCTTCTGCTTCATTAAGCATGTAAGTAGTTAAGTAGAATTATCTTTCTATCCTTTTTCTACTCTATGTTGATTAATGACTGTACAATACACATGTAAACTTATAGAGACTAATACCTGTGATTGCTCCTTAAAAACCCTGAAGAGGTCTGTCATCCTTAAGAAAAAATCCTAGAAACAAATGTAATTCATTCATTAAAAAAGCTGTAGAAACCATTGCAAACTCTATACTGTATACTGTATGTCAAAAGTATCACAAAAGGCCAAGGATCCATCATAATGTCTAGGATCATTTTACCCTCTACTCTACCCCGATCCATCAAAATCCATTATAAACCCCTGACAGACCCGCACTTTTAGTTTAGTGAGTTAGAAGGAGCAGAGTGCATGAACCCTCTGCCTAATTTGCTTTGAACCTCGTCGACAGGTAGCCAAAACAAATCCTGCAGCCCTGTGATAATGCCCCTCTAGAAGACGTTTGCAGGTATAAACAGGCTGCGAGAGGCTCGAACGTTAATCAGAACAGTGTGTCTGACACATATTCTCACTCCTGGGTTGTTTTACCGTTCTTTCTTCACACTTCCCTCTACTGTTGTTATCTCTCCTCCCTACTCTCAGCAGGTCTTCCTTTTCCTTCTCACCGTAAAGGAAACTTTCTTTCCTCCATTCTCCTCATTCATGCAGGAAGCCAGATAACCCTGCCACAAAAGTAAAGTCTTTTATGAGTCAATTGCCCTGTTTCAATTACACATTTATATTTGTCTCTTCCCTAACAATCCTTACCTCCTCTTTTCTCCCTGCCTGTACTCTTTATGTTTGGCGCTGTATCTATATCCATAATACCCTTAATTAAAACAGACAGCGGCATTTACACCTTTCAGCTCTTCCAGCATCATGTTTTCCTTTTGATGTCGTTCTCCTTGGAATTATGGCTTTGCTTTCCTGTCAGAGCTGGAGAGTATGTAGTATGTTCAGCTCAGTTAAGTTCTGATAGTTAAGTTAAAGGTATTTCCTGCTCACTTTCACTGAGGTCACACCTGCTTTAGCATCTGGTAAATAACTACACTGAGCAAAAAAGCACCTTTTCAAACTCAGAGATAATATCACTTTTCCATCACCCTCAGCTTGAAGAGCAAAGTATGATGACGTACATCATGAAGTTAAATGCTACTCTCAGCACTGCAGTTCCATTCTAAATTTGTACTCCCCTTCAAAGTCATAACTCAATTTAATCTGAAAACACAGATACCGTAAATGAATTTCTAGATTCAGTGTAACTAATACTTTCTGACTTTCTGAGTTTATCATAATCTCCTTTGCCCATGGCAAATAATCATCCACAAGTGAGTAATCATACAAAAAAGACACTGCTTATAACTCCAGAATTAGCTTAAGAATCGTCAATTTTTTCATTTTTTTCTTCAGTGTCAAAGTGTTTAATCCAGTGACTCATCTGTTCAATCATGGGTGTGTTAAAAGCAGAAACTTATTAAAGCTGCTGTGTCACACTTCAAATGGTGCCCATTCACCAAATTGTAAATCAGCACGGGATATAAAGTTGTTAGGTGGCTGTAGCCAACAGTCAGATGGTGGCAAGTTTGTTTGATTGGGATCCATATGGTCTGATTTTGTTTTGGATGGATGGATGGATGGATGGATGGATGGTTGGATAGATAGATAGATAGATAGATAGTGTAATATTATCTCAGATAAATCTGTCTTTCTCTACCATCCTTCTCTACAGCCACACCAAGCTCAGCCCCCTGCAGCTCTCCAGACCTGACCAAATGGGACAAAATCTTCTCAATGCTAGAGAACAGTCAGATGAGGGAGAACATGCTGCTTCAATATGCAGATGACATTGTCAAGGTCGAGATGGGATCACTGCGTGGAGAAATGCTCAGGTTGGTTGGACAAAAGGATCAGAGGTCCTTGTATTTATCATCTCAAATGAGATGATATGATTTCCTGTTACTCATTAGTTGCACCTGTGAAGATACATGGGTGAATTGAACAAATCAGTCACAATAAGGTCTGGTTAAAAATACATACTGCTAATACTAGTAATGCTATTCATGGTCTAATGAAATACATACATACACTAGAGCTGCAACTCACTTTTAGTTTCATGATTAAACAATTTACCAGATTTGTCCTATTAAATCAACCACTCAGCTCATTACTAGACAAATCATCTCAGCTCTATTTCAGAACAGTGTTCTGGATTTGTGAAGTCCATTTTAATCCCAATGTATTTATGAATTATTTGGGAGTCAAGACTGATTTCAGACCAAATTCTGGCTGCTTGAAGCTTTTTAGTTGAAAAGGTTCAAATATTTTTTCATTGCTCCATTTGATCAGGTTTGTAGCCCAGTACGGTGGCTCCTGCGGGGTTGCGGTGGAGACAGCAGGAAGAAGGATGGCCTTGCAGCTGGAAGGCCGCCTTAGAGAAACCTTGGAACGCCTCAGACTCAGAGAGCAGCATTCTGCTGCTGCTGCTGCTGCTGCTGCTGCTGCTGGGAATTCTGTTGGGAATTCAAACCACCTGGAGTCTATGCTACAACAACTCCTCTCCGCAACACAAATGCAAGCTTCCAGACTCAGCAAGCTAGAGTCGAGTTGCTTCAGCAGTCCAGGAGCTGGGATGGTGATGAATTCAAAAACAGGATCTCAGCTCCCAGAAAGTGGAGGGGCTGGGAACCAGGAGCAAGATGTCACATCAAGAGAGGTAGCTTTGGATGGGGTGCTGGCTACACTGCAAAAGACAATGGCAGGACTGGAGGAGGTGCTAAGGTCATCGAGGCAAAGAAACCTACCTGCAGGTAAGATATCCATCTTACTGCCAGCAATTTCTGTCTGTCTTTACCTGTTGATTTCTGTTTCTTTGTATTTGTCTTCACCTTTCTTAACAGTGCCATCCAAACAACCTTGCACCTTCAAATTTTCTTCTGAGTTGACACATTCAGGTCTCTGTCAGGCCTTGCTTCTGAAGGTCCAACAACCAGTCATGCAGCTTATGCTTGTCCTAAATACCTTTTCCACTTCCTCTGTCTGTCTCCAAGCGTGTTGTCCAAGTAGAAACCTATCCTTCTTTCTTCTCTGTTTTCTTAACATTAGCCTCAATCCACAAGGTGCAGCCAAACATGGAGAAGTCAGACTAGTGGACATGGTTGGGGTCAGCTTTATATTGCACACTTATTACCTCTTATTTCTGTTTGTTTAACATTAATTACAAACAGAATTTGGTGATTCATCATGAAAGAAAAAAAACAACAACTCTTGGCTGAAAACTCAGCTCCGGAAGAGTGGGACTACATCCATCAATCTAAACCTTAGCCTTCAGCTATTTTCACTGACAGGTATTTTAACTAGACTTTTTAGGAGTTTCAAGATAATAATAAAAAACAATAAAAGCGTAAAAAGATAAGATAATACAGAACTTGCTGGGCTGACTTTGAACACAAATGATCAGATTTAACACACTACAGCATGTGGTTTCAGTCTGCAGAGCTACTACTCAGGTTCACTTTTCATCCCTGATTTAAACACTGACTAATAACAGCGTCACTTTAGAGATTTAGTGACTAAGCGTGAGTAAGTAAACATGGATCAAGTTTAGTCACAAAAAGGCAGTGTTCATGTCAGTAAGACAACTTCATTTCCTGGAATTAATCAAATAAAAACAGCATATGTTACATTACACACTTACACATTACACACACACCTTTAGAGTCCATAAATGTAACACTGCTCTAGATACAGAGCAGAGGGAGGTGAAATCATTAGTCGCTTGTCACAAAACCACACCAAAGCACCCTGGGAAAGCAAACCCAGATGGAAACCATCATGAACACACAGCCTCAGCATCTTCAAAATGTCTTTTTTTTCTTAGTGGCAGAAACCAGAGACAAATGTAACACCAACATTTGGAATCTCTGGATTTAATAGGGATGTAGTGCATCTGCTTACGGGAGGAACAGGAAGGGTGGGCTTTGAGTTATAGGGGGGCAGGCTGAAAAGAAGTTAAAGAGGCACAAAATCAATGATGCAGGTTGGAATTATTACACACACACACACACACACACACACACACACACACAAACTCCAGTCTACTACACCTCCAACAGAGCTCATCAGCACAAAATGTATTTACATTGCACAGTGAAATGGAGAATTAATAGCCCAAAAAGGACTCACTCAAGAAGAGGGAATTTATGAAATGAAGAAGAACAAACCAATGAACCACATGCCCTAGAGAGGAAGGTGTGTGGGGCAGAAAAAGAAAAAAAAACTCTCCCATGGTTCATGATGTCATCACCGGACCATGAAACAAACTCTGTCTTCAGCCACATTTCCTTATCCAGTGCTACTTTGCTTATACAGCCAAGTATTCCTATACTGTCGGTGGCATATGTCAAATTCACCCATGCATCAGTTCAACTATAAAAAGGAAATATTAAGTCTTGCTAGCTTTAACTTTCGACTGGTTGTCCTGATTCTAATTTTGTGTGGAGGCCCCTAAGGTTCAATTCAGAGCTCTCTTTTCACGCCCAACGTTTATCTCCCTTTAAGACTGAACAGACATGGCACAACCTTTCTCCAGTTGCGTCATTACAACTTAGAAATAATTATATATACAGTCCTGCAAATCAAACCAGTCTCATCACAACAGATATAAGCACCTTTTCTGTAAAGTGCACCTGGGTTCTTGCCTTTCTTTACTGCTTCTCTGTTACTTGCAAAGTGGATGACCTTTTTCCTTTCAATTTTATACGTTTTATTTCCCTTTAGAGTTCTTGGGGTGGACTGTGTTGTGTTAAAGATGCTGAATACATAAAAGACAGAGTTAAATCGTCATTGTAATTAACTGATACCTGCAAGCTGTTATTAGCTCTGAATGTGATCCATGCTTATTCATGGATCACATTAAGATCACACCTTTTTCACTGACTCCTGTTCAGACACAGAAAACACTAACGGGTCTTTCTTTTGTTCAGGTTGTGAAATGGCGCTGCTCTTTCCCATGCGCTCCCGTCGAATTTACACCTCCGTCATGCCCGATGCCCCCCTCTCCCTCTCCTCCTTCACTGTCTGCATGTGGGTGAAGCCTACCATTGTCTCCAACAAGACCGTGCTGTTCTCCTACGGAAACCGCCGAAACCCATATGAGATCCAGCTGCTGCTTGGTCAAACCTCTGCCCTCTTCACTATCGGGGGAGAGGCTCACCTGGTGGAGGCAAAGGGTGTGGTGAATCCAGGAGGCACATCAGAGTGGATCCACTTGTGCGGTGCTTGGTCATCTGAGCAGGGTCTGGCATCCCTGTGGGCTGGTGGGAAAAAGGTGGCCACCACACCAGGAGTGGCTGAGGGACATGTCTTACCTGATGGAGGCTCACTCCAACTGGGACAGGAGAGGAACGGTTGCTGTTCCCTATCTCCAAGTAGCCAGATGCGTGTGCCAGGTTTTGAGGATGGGTTCAATCCCAAGCTGGCATTTGCAGGGAAGATGACAGGGGTGAATATGTGGGACAGGGTGCTGTCAGAGGAGGAGATATCCCAGCTAGCTTTGCGAGAGGGCCAGGGCTGTGTGCAGAGGGGGAACATGGTGGCGTGGGGAGTGACGGAGATGGTGCCACATGGAGGCGCTCAGTTTATCTACTAACAGATTCTTCGTGATGGAAATTGTCATCAGCATCAATGAAAAACAGCAACATCGTAATAAGCTTTCATGCAAAACAACAAAAGACAACTGCTTTTACTGCTTTGTCCCTATAGTTAGACGTCTTCATTCTTAGTGATTCAGAGTTTATCATCTCCATCGTTATTATCATGAACACTAATGCTGCAGTGAACTTTTACGGGACATGTTCAACTGAGCGAAAGTCAATGCTGTGAGAGACTTAGGTTTAATTTTATAATATGACCTTTGAACTGTGGCCATAACACACACACACACATACACACACACACACACACACACACACACACACACACACACACACACACACAATGACACATGATCAGTTTAGAAAACTTGTATTGTAGCGGAAAAAGCATTTACCAAAGACTTAATTAGACTGCAATTAAGACAAAGAGTCTATTGTTTAAGTGAATGGGTTCTGAGCCAGTAAACTGAGTAATCACGAGACAGCCGTGCAGAAGAGGGAAATAAGAGGACACAGACAATTATAAGAGATTTTCTGATGGGCGCTTTCGAGTAATACTGTATTTTTTTTCTCGTTCCACTCAAAGGCTAGTGCAGTTAATCAATTACCGATGCAAAAAAGCCACATTAAACATTAATATGACAAAACATATGCTTTTCTATCTTTTGCAGTCTTGTAGGTAGAATTAGTTGTAATGCAATGTGCAGTGCAACACGGGATGTGTTATATATCTGTGACTGAAAACTGCTGTACTTGCTTCCATTTCAAGCATGGCCAACTAGCAACCCTACAAATAGCTTCAAATGAAATGATTTTCAGAAACTTATCATTTTATCATCATCACTTTCCTGAATTTGTGACAGCCTTTGAAGTATTTTATGACCTTACATTTCCAAGCTCGTACTCATTAAAGTGTTTACATTCATATGAGTTATATAATTCCATTTCTGCTTAGTTAGTTTGGGGTTTTTTGTCTTTAGTTCTCATTTAATTTTAGGTGATAAATGTGTGCCTTCCGTTTTGATACTGCATTAGGTAATAAAGAGTAATACTGATATATTTCTAATGTGAGATTGACATTGTTTTTTTGAATTTGATACAAGAAACTGAGGACAATGTTTACATGATCTAATCTTTTATGAAATGAGTCTGTCTTGTATTATACTGTAAATTGCTTTTGTTGTTCTTGTGAAAGGTTAAACTGAATGTATTTTGTACATAAATATATTTTGCATAACATGACTGGATGAGTTGTGATTAGGTATGAATAAACATTTCAAGTTATAATATACTACCAATAAGCAATTTCTTTTTTCTCTTTCAGTCATTTATAAATCTTATCAAGATTATATTTAACAATAAAGTCTGTTTATTGCTTATAGACACACTCAATATGTAGACTGTGCTTTCTGACTTGCATTCATTCACAGTCACACTCACGTAATACACAATAGTGAAATAAAATGAGATCCTGCAAAGGTAGCATTTGACCTTTGCTGCTAAGATTAAGGTGCTGATGATTTAAAGGGAACTAGATCTTAGGTTTTGATTAATATATAATCACCAGTAAGTATGAATCATTGTGTTTCAGTTACCTTGGAATGAGCACTTTACATTTACACTTTACATCTCCACAGAGTCTGCTGTGTTTCTACAGTAACCCAGGGGGGACAAACCAAGCCTCTGTAGCTTCTCATACACAATTAGAAGGAGATGGTGAGAGGAGGAGTATTCAGCTGTTTGCAGTATGCAAGCTTACCGCCAGATGCCACTAAGCCCTACATACTGCTCCTTTAATCATAATGCATGTTTTACACTTACAATACATCTGCAACAGCATTTAAAATACAAAATATAAACTTGTGAAAATTACTAAAATATTAATCTTTAAAATATGAAGTTATTTATATCAATGCATTCATACTCATAAAGCTCACAGCAGTAACAAGCTTAACTGGTGATTCGGTATTAGATAGTGATCCAAAACGTTCAAGGCAAGATCTGAGTTTATTTGTATAAAACCTTCCAAACATATATCAAAATGCTTTGCATACAGTAAAGAAATGTGACTATTCGACATTAGAAAACACAGTGTAACCTGATTTCCTTACCAGCTTGTACTGATAAAGTTATTGTTAGTTATTGATATTGCCACATGAGTTTTGGATTTGGTTAAAACAGTTGCACTAACCTCTTCAACACTTCATTTCCTTTAATGACAAAACAAGCAATTATCAAATTTACAAGAGAGCAGTAGTGAGTAAGTCTAAATCGCACAGACACACAGCACATGCATTGTAACCTCAAGATGTGTATCATGAAAACAGATTCATAAAATACCATAATGTGACAATGACACTGAAAATACATCTGCAGCTGCACGCAAATATGGTTTTTTGCTGCTCACATACCTGTGCTTACAATCTACAGCTGCACATCCTTTTGCAGAAGTGAAATATAACACGTTCCTCCAGCAACTACAGCTTCTGTACTCTGACCTGTTTTTTTCAAATTGTAAACATCGCCTTTCGCATTCAGACGTCCCAACCGTCCCTAAGTCTGCCAACTCCTAACCTTACAAGCCAGAGTACAGTAACTGCACATGTTTCGCAGCAGGGGAGTCAAAAAAAGACATATAACTTTGACAGATGACACATTCCAAACTCCAGCATTAACCTGGGATCAGGTTTTACTTAAAGAACGAAGGAACTCACGGCTCTAAAATCCCTATGGGGCCAAAGCAATGCCACATGTTTCTGTGTGCAGGTACTGGTAACTGTAGAGGACTATAAAAACGGCTTTCCCTATCCCACTGCAGACTTCCTGTAACTAATAAACACTAACACACGCATGCATCTTCATGAAAGCTCAGCGCACACCAGAATGAAAGATGTATGCCAAAAATACAACACCGACGGATGTGCTTTGCAAAGAATACAGAAAAATGTTGACAGTTAAAAAGCGAGCATGTGGAAACCTCAGGCTTCAGTAATAAACTTACAGTATAAACACACACACATCACAACCCCCCATCATGAATATCACCCAAACCCCATTACATCAGTTCACTTCCTGAGCTGAGGACCGCAGAAGAGAGGTCATCTGTTATTGCTTCTACAAGCTGTGTGTGTGTGTGTGTGTGTGTGTGTGTGTGTGTACTTGCGTGTGCGTGCATGTGTGCAGTACGGCATTCTTAAAGAGTGTTTGTAGTCTTGTGTTTATGCTGTGTTGTGTTTATGTTGAGGTTTTTGGAGGGGAGGAGTGAAGCAGAGGCTTGTTAAGAGGGCAGCGTGAGGTTGAAGTGCTCGGAGCAGATCACAGCAGATGAGCCTCAGCAGTGGTTTACAGCAGGGGGTAAAAATCTGAAACTGCCTAGGCTGCATTAAAAACTACCCAAGGAAACATGAATCTGAACTTGCTATAATAAAGCCCTCCAGCAAGCCCTGCTCACTTTCATCCTCTCCTCTCCACTCTCTGCGAGTGTGTGTGTGTGTGTGTGCGTGTGTGTGCTATATTCCAGCTTTAATAAGGCCCAACATCAGTTCATCAACCCCTGTCGAGCTGGATCACTGGAAACTTTTCTGTGTATTTGCATATAGCGTTCTTTTCCTCCTCTCTCTCTTTTTTTCTCTCTTTCATTTCCGCCTTGTCTCTCTAAGCTCATAATCAAGGCCAGGTTTCACCACATATTAGAGCACACAAGTGTCCCATAGTGTGATATTACATGAGGACTGAGGGGTGTCGTAACCTTTCGGAAAGAAATAACGGGGTCAGAGTTTGGAGACAAATATTATGACTGTATATCCCCTCAGCAGCTGACAATCAGGAATTTCATATTTATTTTCTTCTCCAGTCAATCAAATGAATTGAGTTTGACTTTGGTGTAACACCAAGTGCATAATCATGTGGCACAAAAGGCCACCAATGCAAATATGCAACACTGAAGCTGCTATTTTGTAGTTTAACAGTCAAAACAGCTCCAAAAAACTGCACAGCTATATATGACTGTGTTCCCTTAGGTATTATATCTGGAGCCAATTAACAGAAAGTGATTAGTGAGAAGCGGAAAATAAAATGATTGTAACATTCACTGTCCAAATCAGACTGTTGTATTCTTGTATCCTTGTTTCCTTGTATCCCAGACTTGTATCCTTGGGATCTAACAAACATGCAAACATATTTCTATTTCGTTCCTTAAAACACTGACCCCACAGTGTTACTAGTGGCCAAACTGTCCCACTCTACCTTAAATGAAGCAATATTCTCAGAAAAAGCATGCACACACACATTCACACACATCTATGAAGTTTAGCTGACTCAATGTAGCGACTTTGTTTATGTTCTGTTGCTAATTTCTTTAGAGCGTGTTTTACTTAAAAAATAAAGCCACACTGACTTGTTTTTAACACATCACACGAATGAAAAACTAGTATTTCTAGTCTCATGGCTACTCTAATCAGAAAATCCCCCAATTTTCCATTGGCAGGGACCACTTTCTATCTCTTTTTTCACCCACAGTTTTATGAACCAAAGGTGCAAAGTGTCATCCAACTATATGACACTTTAAGCCCAAAACCTGGCTTAACTTCACTTGTGAAATGAATTAGACAGCAGAGTGCTAAGCTGTTTCATGTGCTGAGCTGCTGGCACAGAATGAGCTCTGTGGGAGCATCACCATGGTGGGCACCTCACTCTGGTGCTGCGTGAAGTGATTAGCACCACGTGCTTGTGTGTGTGTGTGTGTGTTTGTGTGTGTGGGAGAGAGAGAGCGAGAGAGAGAAAGAGGTGCTAGTTCTGCATGTTGCCAAGGGCATCACAGAGAAAAACACACCTGCACATGTAAACACACACAGAGCCCAACAAAATCATGATCACAGCGTGTACAACTGATTTACTTGTGGAGAAATTAAACTGTTCTTTATTAACTGAACCCCTGCACAGCAACCCCCTCATAATACTGAAATGTGTCTATGTGTGTGTGTGTGTGTGTGTGTGTGACAGCCTGAGGGGTAAACACATCTCCATCAGGCAGCGCTAACTACGAGCCTTTAGACACCTACATAGCACTAATGAGCTTGAAAAGCATCTGTGTTGAGAAAAAGAGGTTAAAAGGGCAGAAAAAAGGTTTCAGGGAATATCTTTAACCACTGACCAGAGGTCAGCGCTGTTCGCCTCTCTGACCTGAGCTGTTAACAAGGGAAGTTGTTGAAAAAACTGATCAGATCAATGCCAGGGGACGATATTCAGAGCACATTAGTTCTGCATTTAGCGGATACGTGCACTTCCTCACACACTTCATATTAAACTTCGTACTATTCGGCCACTGGGACAACACATTTGTTTTTCTTCAAGTGTTTGGAATTGAGTTCCTCACGGGGCTGAAAACACAAATGAACTGTCCGCTGTGTGAATTGCAAAAGCTGTGTCTGTGAGATAGGAAAAAGTTGCATCATCTCATGAGCAGAATAATGTGTGGACAAGATGGAACAAACATGCATACAGTGTGGCAATTCAATGAAAACAGTGAACCTGCTTAAAATGTTTTTGATCAAAAAGTAAAGTTGGGTCCAAAAAAATGTTTCTGTGGCACACACAGATGAAAAAACAATATAAATTGCTCAAGACGGCACAGACATTACCCTTTTCTTCCCATAATAACTACTCCTTACGTATGAATTCTGATGTTACATCAAATGGCCATCCAGCGAATGATTTGCAACAGATGTTATTTATCATTATTATTATTATTATCATAATTATTATTATTATTATTATTATTATCCTCAGTGAGCTGGTAATCATTTTAACATTATTCACTATAGCTCAGGATAGGGTAAGACTGTGGCTTGCTACTACAACTGCTGATTACAACAGTAATCCATTTTTCCACTCCAGTAAACCAGCTGATCCCATTGTTGCAGATCTGCTAACAGCCCTCACAGTGAGAGCATGCAAGCAGTATATCCACAAGCCAAACGCACATGTCAGCCATTAACAACTAAATAAATAGAATAAAGCCTTGTTACGGAATCCTTTCGATGTTGATTCTTAAGCAGAGCTTTTCTGTGACTCTTGTTGTAGTCTCTACGAAAGGCATGCGCCCACACACACAAACACACATTTCTCTCAGTGTATCGGAAGATCTGTATCTATGTAGGGCAGCAGAAATGAAGGATTGGAGAGAAGAATAACTGTATATTATCACCTTACAAACAAAAGTGTGGTCCGGTCACTTGCACACAAACAATATATTTTACTTGCCCGTTTTTATGCGTTAAGAGCAACATCTTTTATGTTTAGCGGTAAAAGGATTAAGATATGCTATGCAGATTTGTTTGCGCGTGTTGGTATGTATGTGTGTTTTTGCGCATGATCATGGTAATGCATGTCCTACCTCCAAGCACACTCAGTGCTATGGCCTCTGTGTGTTCAGCCAGCAGATCAGCCTTGGCAATGGCCGCCAGGGAGAGGTAACTGGACATGTTCCTGCTCAGCTCCCTGTTCCCTCTCTGCAGGAACCGGACCGCTACCGGGACGGCCAGCACCATGACCGATGGACAACTGTAGTTCTGAGGAGACAAGAGGAGAGAGGAGGTTTGAGGAGAAGGCAACAACTTTTCACAATAACTGTAACTTTTTTTTGCATTTTGCAAAACAAGGATAACGAAGGGACAATTGAAACTGGAGAACTCAGCGACTGCTTTAACAGACTTAACACTGATAGAAGCAGGGATCTGTTCAGTTTTTTCTGTTGCAGTAGTGGTTTGTTTCTTATTTTCTACAATGGTTCATTAGGACGAGTGCCTGATCTTTGGAGGGGATTGAGTTAATCTGATGTCAACATTTAAAAGGCCAAACAGTGTTATTGAAAACATCCTCACCACTGTGAATAGACAATAGATTTTTGGTCATCTTATACACAATGCAGCAGCTACAAGTAAACAGGGAAAGTGTGTTTTATTTGAGGACAACAAACACATGCAGAAGATTGTCCCTGTGAACATTTACAGAGAGAAGACTGAGGACGGGGATTTGAAATGCACTAGCTCCCTCAACAGGACAGTCTGTGAGTGTGTTTGAACATGCGAATGTATTTCTGTGTATGTTTATGTGTGTGCGCGTGCACGCTGCTGATCCAGATTTAGGTTCACATTTTAAAGACCCACTGCAGTGATTAAATTAATTATGTACGACCTAAAAGCAAAAATATTCCTTTGGATATGTTTCATGATGTATCGTTAATCTGGGGTATTTGCTGCATTTCGGATGTTAGAATCTCTCCCTGCGTGCCATCTTTCAAGATCATCCTTCCTCATCTACTTCTACTTCAGAATACCCAGAAAGCCTTCTAACCTCATGTTTAATGTTTTCCCCTGGAGGGCCAAAACTGATTCTTAATGTAGGGCCACAAGCCAGAATAAAACACCCACTGTATTGTATACTTAAGATTCAGGTAGGTACCAGGCTCCAAAGCTGTGCTTAATAACCTGACTTCCTGTGCAAACTGTCACTCTGACCCCTGCACAGACTCTAAAAAAAATAATAATTAATGATCTTACATTTTCAAAGTGCATTTAATGTCAACAATAATAAAATAGCATGAATTAATGGTATGTATAGTATGAAATAAACTATGTTAATTCTTATTATTTTGATTATTTGTTTTTCCTTTACATGTGGCGGGCAAAATCAAACCTTGTTTTACAGACTTGAAGAATACTCCCCCTGTCTGTCGCACCCCTATTCTGCCACATGATGGCAGCGTCCACAAAAAT
This sequence comes from Datnioides undecimradiatus, assembly GCA_008933995.1. Taxonomy (NCBI): domain Eukaryota; kingdom Metazoa; phylum Chordata; class Actinopteri; order Lobotiformes; family Datnioididae; genus Datnioides; species Datnioides undecimradiatus. The sequence goes on from WARS01000008.1 coordinate 2,144,366, forward strand.
GTTATTATTCCACCAATCAAGACAATTCATCAGCCATTATCAGTCATTAGTCTACATTGCATTACTGTCATTTGGCAGGCAATATTTTTAACTTAAATATATATATATATAAAAAATAAAAGTATATTTGGTCCTTATTTATTTATTTTATTTACAGAGCACTTATCACAGTGCTGCGCAGAGGAAAAGGGAATTATATAAAATGAAAAAATAAGATGTATTCATCGTTCCCGTCTCTCTGTCTTTCATCTTATTAGAGAGAATCCCTTTAATGTCAGGCACAGCACAAATCAAGCAGCCTATCCCAAAAAACCCCACAAAAAACGCTGAAGACAGCATCATAAGTTAGAAATCTGTAGGCACATGTATGCGTGTGTGTGAGTGTGACACACACAAGCAGCATGCAAATAAAAACCCTTGCTCCCACAGTCTGTTGCTCACTTCTCTCTTCCTCTCTGTGGGAGTTTCAGTGGAAGGGTACGAAGAGTGTTTGTGCATCTGTAGATTCAAAATGACAGGAAAGACGGAGAAAGTAACGGAGATCAGAGGAGGGATAAAGATAGACGAGGAGTAAGAGAAGGTAAGGAGGAACGAGTGAGGCAGGGAAAGTGAGTAAAATGAAATCAAGAGAGAAACAGATGGAGAGAGACAGAGAAGGGAGCAATGACAGGGTGAAGAGAGAGAAGTGCTCTCCTTATAGCTATTGGAGTTAGGACATCAGAGCCTGGAGCTGCTGCTGTCAGAGCTGTCAAAACTTTTAGTCTCACCTCTACGTGTGTGTGTGTGTGTGTGTGTGTGTGTGTGTGTGCGTGTGCGTACGTGCCTTTCATCAAGAATCAGTCTCATCGCAATGGTATTAAGCACATTCCTATTCCCACAGGAAATGGAGAGAGGGAGAAAGGGGAGGGGAGGGGAGAGTCCCTTTGCTTTTAAGCCTTTTTGCTGTGGAGGTCTCTGATGGGCTAAGATTTACATTTTAAAGACCCTCAGCAGTGATTATATAAAGCATATTTGCTCTTAAAGCAAAAATCCATCTTTGGGTACGCTGCATGATGGGTGTTGTTCATTTATACTTGTGTACCCACTTTTCCCAAAACTTTATTGTATACTTTAACTACCCAGAATGCCCTTTAACCTGATAACTACACTTTTAGATGCATCTGATGGGTCACAGGTTGACTGATGGGAGATAATTGACAGTCTTAAAAATAACAAGCTTACGAATGACAAATTAAAACAAACTGAGATGTTTTAGGGGACAAAATCACTCATTATTTGAAGAAAGGTGTTCAACATGTTACAGGTGTTACAGGTAAATTACTTCTTAAGACTGGTGGCACAAACTGTGACATAATGGTGTCTTGGTTGGCAAGTACAGCCTGGCTCCTATCGAAACATGTGATAAGTGAATAAAATATTATTCACTGTTATGGATTCAATTATCCAAAAGTTCACAAACGATTCAAATTTGCTCCACCTTGATAAACCACACAGTAAAAATGGCAAGAGGCAACTACCGAGGACTGAAGCATGGCCACTTTATTGGCTACACAAGCGATAATTGTGTTTCTGTATAGCGGCAACACATCTGAAGACCATTTTAGGTGCGCAAGTACGAGTGTAACCAACAGTTGATTACAGGTAAGCTAGTAATATAAGAAGGAACATTGCTTTTTGACGTGTTCATTCTTCTACCCACAACTTTATGTATTTAGCAGAGTTTGGATCCTGTCGACGGGGTAAAAATACCAGAAAACGTATTTATGCATTGTGAAAAAATGAAAGTAATGTAAACTGGGAGGCAAAACGATGTATTCTTACATTCTTACATTCTGAGCAACACCAGCTTCAGTTAAATTAAACTGACTTACTTTGACTTAGCGCACTACTATTTAAACTCACAGAATCATTTTTCATAAAAGAAACAGAAAAAATATTTTTGTACGAACATGTAACTGACAGGTTCTTTGTTGTCAGAGTCACATACATTTTTTGACAACGTTTAATAATGTAATAATAGCATGTCTGTTTTATATTTGTAGTTGTATTTGCCTCATTAGCTAGCGGGCGTTTTAACCACAGGCATTAAATCATTTAAAGTTTGTGAACTCTGAACACTTTACTTTAAAATGTACTTTTCCATTAACAGTTGATCATTAAATCTTTTCTTCGTACAAATCGAAACCCTTCAAGGCAAATTTAGCACTTAAGTATCACATTATGAAGAGTGCTATATATTCTGCATATCGCATTGCTGTTATTTTAATCAAACTTGTGCCACTGTTGTCGACAAGTATGTTCTCTTTGTGCAGTTTGTGCTCCAGGTAAAACAAATAGAGAAGGACTTTCCTCAAGAACACAACACTATAAAACATTGTCTAGCGTGCGTGTGTGTGTGTGTGTGTACCTGCAGGATACAGCTGGTGATGTCGGACGCTATCTTTGCATGTGGTGTGTCCTCTGTGTTTTCACCTTGCGGGGTGAGGTTATGTTCCAGACATGACTCCCAGAGCCCCACCAGCGCCGTGCTGTGCTGCTCGATGGAGCCCGTCTCCCTTATGGCCGTGGTGATCCGCGTTATGCAAATCTCCACCACAGCCTGGTCATTGTCATTGGTCAAATAGTCCTGTCAGACAGCAGACAGTAAGAGGATGCAAGACTAAGGATGCAATGATAAATTAAGGACAAAGCAATGAATTATGGATAAGATCATGAATAATTAAACTGACACTTGCCCTGTAATATTTCAATAAATAATAAATATCATCTTTGTGTGTTAGTTCCACCTACTCACCGGTGAGCAGGAGATACTCTTGATCTGGTCCAGAGCCTGAGACAGACAGTCTTCGATCTCTGTGTCCTCCAGAGAAAACAGATCCCCTGCTCTGGACAGATCCCTCTGCCCCAGCACCTGGCTGAACAGCTGGTGCATCCTGAGCCTAGCTTAGGACACCTTTTAGAGCAGTTTAGGACTGGTGAAGCCCAGCTTAAGATCCCTTGATTGAGGATGGATATATCCCTGACATAATGATTTCTCTTTGCTGTAGGGTACCATTTAAAGAGTTGGCACTGTTTTCTGCATCCTGGCTCTCTAGGTCATAAAACACCTACAAGGACCCATCACTATATTAGATCTCTGGCTGCTCATACATTTAAAATCATTAACGTTGGGAAGTTTTCTAGAGCACAGTCCAGGATCAGGTAGATTGGACAAGAGTGGACAAGTTTGGCCCAGTGTTTTTCTGGGTCTGCCTGGGGCCTGTTACCATGGAGACAAGGCATATTCTGGAGAAGGTGGCAGTCTTTCCACAGCAGAGTCCTGAAGGAGAGAGCAAAGTGGAAGATTGAATTAACATTAAAAAAAACTTAATGCTGGGATGTTCATTTGTATACAAAATAATATTGAGCTGCTGAGATTAAGAAAATCAATTTTCACCCAGGAAGAGAAGCTGTAGAGGTTTAATTAGGGATTTTTGTAGGGATTAATGGTCTCAGGAAACAAACTTAGGCAACTTTGGCAACCAAGAAACAGACTTGGAAGTGAATGCAGATCATTATTAAAAGAGTAATTCAATATTTTGGGATATATGCCTTCAGTATATACCGTCTTCTCATCTGAGAGTGGTATTCATTTTCTCATGTAACTCTCAGCAGAAAAAAAAAAAGGAACTCGGCTTCAATTGACAATGACAATCAAATCAAACATTGATAGAAGTACCCGAAAGGTATCTGCTCAAGCACTCCTCTAACATCCTACTTCCTTGTCAGTCTCTGTTTTTATATCCATCTGTTCCCCTCGTTCTCCTGGTGCAGCAAGTTAACATGTGGTGCTGTGAGCTAAATGACTCCTTGGTAATGTGTGACACATCTGTGACAAAATCATACAGATCTACCGATATGCGCGCGCGCACACACACACACACACACACACACACACACACACACACGCATGTACTCTGGGAATGTGTGACTACAGTTTCCAGTTGACAAAAGTGTTTCCACTGCCAATTAAAATGATGAACCATGTCACCCAAAACACTGTTTCTGCATATAGAATGTTAAGTATGATTATGTTTCATTCAAATAATGTATATTTTGTTACATTCTTAAGATGCATTTAAGGAGGTATTACTGTGCAATACAATCGTTCAGAATAATAGAAATGGATTGGATTGTGAATGGAGCCAGAGTTGTGTTAGTTCAAAGACACTATCTTAACCATTATCCCTGTTTCTGTGAACCTCGATTAAACATTAAAATATTAACTCTATGAGGGGAGGGGAGTTTTATACACACACATGCATGCACACACACACACCCACACATAAAGTGTCTACAAGCGTGTAACATCACAGTGGCTTCACACTGTCTATATCGAGCAAGCATATCTGTAGTCCCACAGTTAAATCTAATCACACACATACACATTGCATTTTCCTATGCCTTTATAGAAATGTTTTTCAAGTTGAAAACACACACACACACACACACACACACTCTTCAAAGCAGCCACCCAGTGTGTCTGCTGCTTCCTTTCAAAGGATGAGCAACTAAGCATATGTATCTGTGTCATTGTCTGCTCCCCGCACCCGCTTCCTTTTACAAATAGACGTCATCTCGTCCTCACACCATTTCTCTAGAAGTCACGCTGGAGTGAGCCCAAGCTCAACCAAAGGCACAGAGCAGAGCACTAGGGAGACCGATATCTCTCCTGCCAAGCCAGGGATGGCTATGGAAAGCCGCCCATTGCCAGGACACCGCATCAGGAATTCTTATTGGTCAAAGCCAGGCTGCTGGGACCAAAACAACAAAACAACCATAAATACAGAGCAAAGAGATTTATCTGTCACACACGGATGGAGTCTCGCTCTATCCCTCTCTCTCTCTCTCACACACACACACACAAACACATAGACACCCATGCTTACATTATCTTTGCTGTGTAGGGCAACAAAGCTATTTCTGTGCTTTGTTGAGGGTACAGTGTTTTTGTGTTTTAGAGCTATCAGTGACCAATTACCGGTAACATGTTTTCTACAGTGTGCATCTACATAATGAATATTCTATAGCTGTATGACTAGGGCTGCAACTAAGGATTATTTCCATTAACAATAAATGTACCATTTATTTGCAACATTAATGAATGTGTCGATTGGACTAAATAGTGTTTAACTTAGTTTCTCAAAGTGTATGGCGATGTCTTTGGATCCCATCAGCTCAAAATCCAAAGATATTAAGTTTAGTAAGACAGAAAAACAAGAAATCTGTGTATCCGATAGGAAGAAAACAGCATTTTCTGCCATTTATGCATGAGTTGTCGTCGCTGCAGCTCTGTTTATAACACAATAAGAAATACAACCTCAATTGCAAGTTTGCTAGTTCCACCCAGACAAAATTAGTCCAGTCTAACGCAACAGCCCTGCAATAAATCCCATCTTCATAACAGCTATAATGCCAGGTTTAGTTGAAACAGCTTTAGAGAAGTTTCAATACAACACAATGGTCTATTCGGAGGCTGCAATCTGTAAAGGGAGCAACAATATGTATTTTCCCTGAAATAAAGACACTCAAAAAGAAAGAAAGCAGATAAAGGAACAGGAGGAGAGAGATGCAGAGGATCAAGAAAGGAAACAGGAGGAGAGGAGGAATGAGAGCTGGACACACACACTCTGAGTGAAAGGCACAGTGCAAGAGAAGAGCTGACAGAGACAGAGAACCAGAGAGAGAAAGCCAGAGGTGGATAATGTTTCGCTGTCCTGAATTCCCAGCGTAACCTGCAGACAGCTCGCATACTGAGCTTCCATTATTCTACCTGAATGCCTCACCAGCACTCTCACATACACACACTTGCAAATGCAGTGTGATACACACAGACACGCACACACACATCCTCTCTCTCCTGACTGGTGAACTGATGTTTATTTACTGTATCCCTTCCTGCTCTCACCATGTCACAGGCTGACTGAGTGACTGAGCGTATGTGAACGCGTGTCTGTGTGTGTGTGTGTGTGTGTGTGTGTGTGTGTGTGTGTAAAAGTAGAGGGAAAAAATGGGCCTGAGGAATTTCAGTTCTTAAACAATCAGCTAGTTACTATTAATCACCCAGCTACGGCTCAGCAAGCTCAGGAATGCAGCCTTTAAACACACGCGTGCGCGCACACACACACAGTAGACAGTTGCAGTAACTTGTTTTCACCTGTATTTTGTTCTATAAATGCTTCACAAGTAACTCATGGGCATATCTGAGTTGCACTTGTTGATTCGATGTCTATTTCTGCAAAGACTTGGACCACATCCATTTTTCCTGTGAAATTCTATTGAATCTAAGTCACCCACATGTTGCAGGAGCGCTGCGAGTGGGCCACTGGGTGAGGGGTGACTGGGGATGTGTGCTGGGGGGTGGTCGGTGAGAGGGTTAGGGGCTATGCGAGGGCAACGTGACTGAAGGGCCTCTCTCTCTCTTTCCTCCACCACTGCCACTACTGTCTTCACTCAGCACTCTGAGGGAGGGAGAAAACACTGGCTCTTTTGTATGACCTATAAGACAGACCACCCCTCCCTCCATCCCTCATCCGCCTCTCCCTCTCTCTGTCTGCTCAGTCGGCCCTGTCCTTCTGTGTAATGTGCACCTGCTCGGCCTGCAAGACATCTCTCTCTCTCTCTCTCTCTCTCTCTCTCACACACACACACACTTCACACAAATACTTTAGAAAGGAGCTGGGTGAAAGAAAGGCAGAAGACAGAAAGGGACAAGAGGAGAGAAAAGAGCTCTGCTTCATATCTGACTAAATAAGCAGAATGTGGAAGAAATATTCCTTTCATCTTTTCTTTCTCTCTTTCTCTCTTTCTTTCTTTCTCTCAGCCTTTATTTATGCACATAATTATTATGTGGATTTGAGAGTGGGGGGAGGTCGGGGTAGAAGCAGCCTGAATTCTATTGGAAAGCTTCTTTTCAAAAAACGTTTGAAGTTCCTCATCTCAAGGCATTAAGATAAAGATAAGTATGTCCAGTTGGCTGTAATCCTGCAGTCTGGAATCCTTTGGAAAGACATCCTCTGGACTTTCACTTATTATGATTGCTTGTATTGGGCAAGAGGGTTTGATGTTTTGATCTTTTGTCGCTGCAACTCTGCCCTAACAATGGCATGGTAAGTTTGTAACAGCAAACCGGAGCCTGTTTTGATCACTTCTGACAATATGCAGATAAGAAACAGGTCTAAAATAGTGCTAAAATATGCTTTCTTATTAGAACTGTGTAGAATAATGAATTAATAACGCAGAACTACATACCGGGCTGTGTCAGCTTAACATTAATGGCACTTGTTGCTGGTTATGGAGAAAGTTGGATGATATCCTGAGAAATGAGGCTTACTTACTGAATTATACAGAAGTAAAAGAATAATGCCCTACTTAAAAAGCCCCATTGACCCATAAACATGTACAAGCTCATTTGCATCTGAACTTTAGCTGAAACTAATGATTATTTTCATTATTGATCCAGCAATTATTATCAATCAATTTTTATCTGTACATTTCAGAAGTTTCAGAATATTTACTTTCCCTTGAAAAAAATGTTTTAATGTATACCTAGTTATCAATATTAGATTTTCAGATTACCTTTCTATCAGTCGACTACTTGACTAATCCTTTCAGTTGTAATCAAATCCCAAATGCTACCATACATCAAACATCAAAAAAAATATATACAATATTGTAATACCTCATGTTTTGTTGCTCCAATATCACACTGAGCAGGAATCCATTGTCCATATTAATGATATTATTTGAGTTGGTAGTTGTTAGGTAGTTGTTCCCAATAACTGGGCCAATGAGTTATGTAACTGGTGCCATGAATTTCATGAATAAGTAAGATGAATAAGTCACAAAGAAGAGATTCCCTGAAGACTTCTTTGGAAATAGATCCACACCGTGGCAGACAACTCAGTTAAGACTTCTTGGAAGATAGACCCCCGAGGTTAAGCTCAGAACATACTGTAGGAGTGCACTGTATTATATATGTGTGTATGTGTGCGGGAGAGTGGGAAAGCTCTCCATTATTTATACCCTGCAGTTATGCAGCTGTGGAGCGACGATTGGGAATTACAGTATGACAGGAGCAGGAGAAAATAGGTATTGTAAAACACACTGAAGACAGACAGAATGGGAAATGGGGGGGGTCAATATCTCACTTTCTCTCAGGAGACACTGTGGACCTGATAAGAGACACCAGAAGCAGACCACAGGAACATTTAATGTGGTACTTATGGATGTCATACTGCCTAATGCAGTCGGAGCAGATAGGTTGTGAATAGCAATGAGATAAAACCACTCCAACACAAACAGTAGCAGTTGTCTGCAGTAGCAGTAGGTGTAGTGCTATTACTGACATGACACAGGCGTAATATAGTTAATAACAGTTACCTGTCGTGTTCTGTAACACCTTATGAACAAAAGTGTTTCTTTAAAAACTCTCTGCTTCGACCCAAATTGGTCACATAAAAGTATCTTTTGGGACCCGCAGTGCTGGATTCGTAGGTGAAACTAATTTAAGTCCCATACAGAAAAAAGTCTCTACTCACGTCTCTGTGTGTTTGCGCTCATACCATACATGTGGATGTAAGTGTGTGTGTCTGCGTCTCTGCAGGCATAACTGAATCCAACCTAAAGTGTGGAAAAGGGGGGTTCCTCTTTGCTCTCAAGTTTGGCTCTACTGCGCTGTGAGACTCTCAACCGCTGAGAGGATTTCCATAGCAGAGAGGAGAAGTGCTGGTTGAAATAGTGCATTACCGCCACACTCTGCCAACTACCATTCACGCACATTTTCTGAACCATTCATTATTCATTACTCCCCGCTGCCATCCGCCGCCCAAACTCAAGAGTCTCGCCCTGAGAGCTGAACGGAAGCATGTTCTGGTTTTGTTGTACGAGTCTGATCCAGGAGTGCAGCCTTAAAGGAATAAATTCAGTGCATTAATTGTTGTTAATAGTGAGCTTCTCTCATAAATTCTCAATACATGTTTAATATGTTTCTAAGTTTAGAAAGCTTTTCATATCCTGCATCCTTCACATTATCTAGGTTTCCTGTTTCCTGAGTGATTGAGTGAGTTGAATAGGTGATTGAGTGATGAATTACTGCTTTCACTGGTTATTTGTATACCATGGAAAAACAATATCTTAGTACGCTGAGTTGTTTTCTAAAAATACACCCAGTTTCCTTTTCTTGGTAGCTGAAAAACACAAGGAAATTAAAAGATGCTGAAAGGTAACGCCACAGAAATAAACCCAGTTTAGCCATCTCAAATTCATGATACGTTGAAAACATATGAACCTTCAGCAAAAGCAGGTCTCAAGTCCAACTGCAATCCAATGTAATGCGTACACACACACATTTAAATGCATCCACTCAGTGACAAAATTAAATACAATAACATGTGATCTAGGTCACAGTCTGGAAAGAAGCAAGTGAATGAATATGCGCTGGAGTGTGTGGCCATTTATCTGTCCTGCCCTGTGTCAGACTGGCAGCTTCCACCTGGAACACCTCGGTGTAAAGGCAGGAATGGAAACATGAATGAATAAATGGACTGGAGAGTGCTGTCTCAGTTAAGTTAAAATCAGTTTATGCAGTAAATTCCTTTCACACAATGATCATTTAACATATATTTTACAAACAACGCATAAAAATTATAATAGTTCAAGCAAGTTCAGGACAGTCCTGTCTCTCCTTCCTAGGCCATCAACGTCTGTGACCTTGAGGAGTCCCCCAACCCACCCATTCGCGCACACAGGAGGAGCAACAGTAGATTTAGGACAGAGCAGAAATGCACAGAATAAACGCGAGTAATGCGACTGAACTTGCCTTTCAAGCTCTCAGAGCACATTCCACTGTATTTACACAGAAACACCGAGAGTGAGAGAGAGAGAGAGAGAGAGAGAGAGAGAGAGACGGGGGAAGGGGGGAGGTATATGGAAGTAAAGCAGGTGTAACGTAAGTCGTCCAGGACATCAAAGTGTTTCCAGCTAAAGCTCAAAACATCCACCATGATTTGCCATTTGTGCCTGTAACGCACCTGTGTAGTTTATCTGTTTTATATATGTAACGCTCACTGCAAACGCGCTGTCAGCATATGCAATAATTAACAACTACTTAACTCTATATTTAATTCAGTTCTTATGGCAACAATCAACAAAACCACGTCTCCGATAAACCTGTGCACTCTTCTCTGTATTCCACATTCCATTTTTCACGAAAACAGCATTTGATGCGCGATTAGGTGAGACTGAGACACGTCGCTGGGTTGACCGCCGATTTCACGTCATCCAGTCAACTTTCCCGACATCAAGGAATGCGGGTTGCAATCATGCATTTAGCCCGGCAACGCGTTTCTGCCTCCAATGACAGAATGTCGTGCAACAAGAAAAAAACAAACCAGATCCCGATTCAGTCCCTGACACCTACAACGTCAAGCAGCTTACCTGCTCCGTGCAGGACGAGGACGCACGGACGCTGAAGCTGGAGCTTCGTTCAGTGCCTCCAAACCTCGGTCAAAAAGCGGCACATTGCAACACAAATTGGCCGTGCACAGCTTCAAGTTCCCCCACAGAGCGAGCCTTAAATATTCATCCTCATCGGCCATCATTGGGAAGCGCGCCATCGTGCGGCCGACAACAGTGCTCGGAGCAACAGGTGGACGCGAGGAGAGACAGGTCAAGGTGCTGCGTTGAAGGACAACCGGAAAAAGGACAAGCACGATGACATATGTCACTAAACAATGTAACTCCTTCTGTTCTTTCCTCAACTGGTAACATACCAAGACTACCACTTCATCAGGTGTTCATGCAAGTTTACAGGTTGTGACCTGTAACTTGAGACTACATTAAAATCAGCAACAACAGTCCCTCCGCAATTTTATGTTAACTGACTCTTAAAGGAAATCAAACCTTTTGTTGCGGGGTCAAGTTTTCTTATCTTTACCAACTGCCACTTGAAATCATGATCTAGTCATTCTGAGGCTTCACCACAGGGCTCTTAAAGGCAGCATATCGCAAACTGGATTGAGGGAGAGGAGCTGAAGCCCGATGACTTAATGGCTGTGTTCCAAACCAAAGTTATCCCTAATCCCTTTCCCAGTTTAGACGTAGCTGTCTGCTCAATGGCCCATAAGCAGAGTGCTAGCAGCAACTATTATATGGGGTGCAGAGAAAAGATAAAGATATTAAAAGAAGATATTATGTTTATGGGCTATCCGCCCATCCAAAAATTCTCTGTATGCCTTATACATATTTGTATTAGTAGCAAAACTGTTTAAATTAATTATAACAATAACACAGAAAATAATGAGGAGAAAAATATGTGTACTCTACCAAAAAGAGAGCTGTTTTTTCAGTTTAGTAAAAGTGCCCTGAATTTATTATACTGTATTCATTTATGTGCCCAATTAGTCTATTTATCTCGATTAAGCCTACACTGATGATCACTCATCGTGACCAGTAGATGGCGGTATTTCACCAGGCAGCATCCCTCTGAAATGAAGCTTGAAAAAAATGTGTGTAGTTTCCGGTAAGTACGATTTAAAGCACCTTTAGCTTCAAAATAAAAGCGCGGGATTTATAAGCTAATGTGTAAATTATACATATGATAAAAACATGGCTTATATAAAATATCCTTGAGATATGTGCTTAACCCTTCAGAGTCTAAGGCATTTTCCTCTGTATTTGTCTCGCCTGGTCTTCTTGTGTATTAAACGTCCGTTTGGCAATCAGTACCAGTACAGAAATTGCTGTCTGTAATGATATGAAAATTCTCACCGGATGTTGTAATGTCATTCAGGATGCCTTGACACTTGGGAGTAAGCAAGCGAAGGATGATGACATCAGGAGATAAACTGTAATGTTATCCAAGGGCCGCACAAACACACCGTTTTCAGAAACGTGTGAGAACGTGGGAACAGCTAACGGAGACCGATAGACGCTCTGGAGTCTGTACCGAGTCCATGTCGTCAGGTAAGCGGTTGCGGGAGGCTAATTTTAGCCATTAGCATCTCATCCTTAAGTCTATGCAAATATGCCTAAGCAATGACAGCGTGTAAAGATAATACAAATTAAGTCAAAATTGGCCAGTCCGGGTTTATTTTAGCGTAAATAGAGCATGCAAATCCAGCCATCATCACAGATATGGAAGGATAACCCGAGGCACAGGCGTAACTAGTCATTTGGGATTAACTTTATAGCAGTTGTGTCACCTCATAGTTATCTTTGTTGATGTTTGACCTGACATTTATTTATTCTTCTTCTGCAGACCATTCAAATGACAGAACCAGTCTTCACGCTTAAATTTAATGAGGTAGGTAGGTGTGTCAGACCCGCTATCATCAGGTTTGGGTTTTGCTGCCAATATAAACACACATCTACTTACAATTTGGAAGCAGCGCTTGCAGCTGGACGTCAGATCCAGCTGCAAGCAGACAGAGCCAGTATCTCGCCATGGCCACCGCGCGCTTCCCCGGCAAGAGTGTGGACGTGGCCGTCGCCAACTGGACGGCTCCAGCGCTGGGTCGACCGGTGTGCGTCAACGGGACGCCGTGGATCTTGTACCTGCTGGAGGAGTGTGTGGATAATGTGTGGGAATACTGCAGCGTGGTGATAGGACTCATATCCATGTTCTGTTTCCTGCTGTCCACATTGCCGTAAGTTGTATTAGAGTATGATGTTTATCTTGATCAAGTGTCACATCTTGGGGTGAAACTCAATGCATTCCTATCTATCTGTCTATCTATCTATCTATCTGTCCACCTTTCTATCTATCTAGGCAGGTGTATGAGGCCTATCGGAATGGTAAAGTGGAGGAGGCCATGTCTTTTGGCTTTCTTTTCTTCCTCTTCAGTGGAGACCTGACCAGCTTTGCAGGCTGCTACCTCACCAGCCAGCTGCCCATCCAGGTGATCATGCACATAATCAGTCGTATAAATGCCTAACCTGCTGTTGAGGTCTTGTTGTGTTGTCCTGTGTTGTTTCTGAAATTGATCGTATGCACGGCTTACACTGTTAAAACTATTCGCTAAATCATGTTGTCATGATCTTAAGGTAGAGGAACATTTCAATGGCACAATGGTACAAGACTCCAGAGGTTTTGAGTTGGTTGAACTGAAAATTAATCAGATGATCTGGAATGCATCAGCGCACCTGGTCTTCAACCAACCCAGAGAAACACATGTTACACCTCTGTTCATATCCCTCCACTGGCTCCCAGTTGCTACTCACGTCAAATTCAAAACCTTGGCACCACATGACACAAAAATTACTACTAAAATTGCTCCGGGCTACCTCAACTGTCTCATTTAGCTCCACACTCAATCTAGCTCTCTATGCTCGGCTAATAAAAGGTACTTTGTTGTTTCCAAGTGGTGGAATGAGTTACTAACACAATGAATCTGCAGGGTCCTTCACAATCTTTAAGAAAAAGCTTAAAATGCAATTGTTTTACAAGTACCTGTTTACCTGGTGGACTATTTACTTATTAGAAAAAAAAATCCCCAGTGCATTTAACATCATGCACTATGGGTTGACACCTATTGGGCTCAAAACATTTCTTAGCACTTGTCCGCCTTGTCTTCTCCTACCTAGAGTTTTGGGGGTTTTTTTTTAGGTAATCCATATATATGTCACTTTGGATAAAAGCGTTAAATGAAATTCTAGAAAATGACCTTAGCCTTATTGGAAATTATAATATTACACAGTCATTGTAAGCTCATTCTCAATGCACGTACCTTTTCTCTGGCCATGATAACCTAGTTTCTATACAGTGGGGGCACTGAACAGGATGATCCTACCTCCTCAAAGTTCACAAAGTTTTCAACTGAATTGTAAATTTCTTTTTTCCATGTCCTTTCAGGTAGTCACAGTGGTGTTTTACATCTTCACCGACCTGATCCTCATCTCCCAGTTTCTCTACTATAAGATCAAGAACAGTTCCAGCAGAAGTAAGCTCTGACATTATCTCTGCTCTTGGGTCGGCGAGGAAAGCCAGAGCTGTGGGAGTCAACCATATTGTGACCCTTTAGAGTCTAATGAGAGGCAAAACTATTTCCTGCTGAAAAGTCAATGACTCGTAAACTTGAACCTCATCACACTAAAAAGTGAAAGCAGGCTTGTTGCCTGTAAGACACTACTCACTTGACAGCTATATTAATGATAAAACATGATTTTAATCGCAGTCTGAAATCACTGCTGGCATATCATTGATACTCTATAATTATATGGGTTGTTGTGATGGCAGATGGTAAAATAAATAAACATTCTGCAGCAAGTTGTCACTTTGTGAGTTGGCTCATCATGCTAACTTATAAAACATACTGTGTCAGCATTTCCACTAGACAGAGCTGCTGCATATCCCACATATATTGAGATTAATTGACACATACCTCCAAAAAGCCAGCGTAGTCATTTCAGATATAGATAATACAACAGGAATGGATGAAGTCAAAAGATGAGCCACCTGCTGATCGCAGAGTTTACAGGGACACTTCTAGCTGCTCTGGAGGTTACCATCCTAGCCAATGGCCAATCTGCCTAACATCACACAATCACACAGAGACTTATATCTATGACGGGTTATTTATAATGTCACTGATAAGGCAAAAATAGAACCTTTAGCACAATTAGTGTAAAACTATAGATACAGAAGCTATTTATAGAGGTGTGAGCTAATGCACGGAGTTGAATTTTGTTTGGGTGATTATTTGCCTGTATATAACTTCACTGCCAGTTCTTTGTTTTGTGTGTGTGTGTGTGTTTGTGCATGTGCTTTTTTAACTTGAGTGTTCCAGAAAGCCCTGTATTGAAGTGGCTGTGCTTCATGTGGTGTGGTTCTGCCACGTTAGTTCTCCTGGCTTTACCCAAGCTCATCATAGACAACAGTACAACTGTAGACACACAGGTAGGTAGATTGTGTGTGGTGTGCGGTGTGTATTTGCATATATATGTACATGTGTGCAGGTATTAAATGAAATGATCATAACTAAAATTTAAGTTGTCCCTTTTCACCGTTTCACCCCTCTCTGTGTTCTCGTGATTGCCAGAGTCCAACTACCTCTAAATCAGTGGAAATCACTGGCTACATTTGTGGATACCTGGCATCTGCCTTCTACCTCTCCTCACGTTTCCCCCAGCTCTATAAAAATGTAAGTCATGATTTGTTGGTTTGATTCATTTGAGATGAGGAGCTAGTTTCTTTTTCCATTGTAACATGGTTCACATGTAAGCAGTGCCTCAATCCTGACAGGAGATTTTGGACAGCGCTCTCAGGATCTGATCCCAGGGGGGGTCCATTGAAAACTTCACTTATTACATGTCCACTAGCTGTAAACATGGACTGCGTGTTTGTGTGTTTGTATACACAGTATGTGTGTCAAAATGAGAACCAGACATTGAAGACAATGGCGCTGTTGTGCTGAAGAAACATCCTGGCTCTACAGCTACAGCTATTAATCACCAGAGGGGGGGATCGTCTCAGTGTGCTGCCAGTGCCAGAGAAACTTCTGGGCACACACACACACACAAACACACACTCCCTGACTATTGTAAATTGTTTTACTCTGATTTAGCCTGTGGAAATACCTGCATGTTTGAACATTTTAACCTCATCAGTCTCTGGTGAAACAATAAAATATAGCAAAAAGCAAGCACTATAATTTATGATTACCTTCCGTTTTACTGTGGCAAACACTTGCTGCTCGCCTAGTAATGTTTGGGTCCAGCCCACATAGTAATCGAACATGGTATTCACACAATGCTGCCGAGTAGATTATAGTAGATTGTAAAACATCATTATTCAGTCAAGGTTCAAATGTTTCTTTGGTTTCACAATATTGAATTATTCTCTCAAGCCCAGTGACGTATAATGGAAAGAAGTGATGAACTCAGTTGACCTGTGTGTTTCAGCTGCACTGCCAGGACACACATCCTTCCTGCTGTTTCTGCAGAACATCTCTCCTGTCAGTCTCCGCATTTTCAATAGACCAACAGTGTTTTTTTCCAGCGCCATGCCACAGACAATACCACCCTTGTCAACAGAATTTATTCATTGTCGGTTATCATCTCTTCGGAGGGGTCTGTTGACAGAGCACGAGTACAGAGCAAGCGAATGAATTGTTGCGAGTGGGGGAAAAAAACTTGGCTTGTGCATGTGTATCATACTGTGCCAACCCTATTCCTTTTCCTCCAGCTGTGACTGACTGATACCCACTGACAAGATAAATAATACTTATAACTTAATACTTAATATTGTAAGCAACACTAATTCCAGGGCATGTTCTGTTTTGCCATGTAGTCTTTTTACTGATTGTAATACTGTAAACTCTATGCCTTCTAGTTCCAGCGACAGTCTACAGAAGGCACCTCCTACCTGTTGTTTGCCCTGGCCATGATGGGCAACGGGACATACGGGTTGAGTGTCATCGTGGTCCTGCCCTCACTGAAGAGCTCCAAACACACTTTCATCATCAAACATCTGGCCTGGCTCATTGGCAGCCTAGGGGTCCTCATACTGGATTTCTTTGTATCCTTCAACAGCGTGGCTCAGTTGAATACTTGCTCACATCTTGATCTTCACTTATTAACCCATATTCAGGAATACAGTAAATATTGCTTATGAAGGTCTTGCACATACAAAATATATTAAATAACAGTAGCAGAAGTCTCAGCTGCACTTTGCCAGTCAACCAGTGAGGCAAACTAACAAGTAGAGTAACACATAAATCCTGTATAAAGCAAGTTGTTGTTTTTACACTTTGGTTACAGTCAATATATAATTATTATATCTTATAAAATATTATTTCTGATAAAAAGAGAACTACTCATACCTTAATGTTTCAGAGAAAAGAAGCAGCGGTTGCATAAAGAAAAGATAATATTAAGAATCTCTGTGTGGTTCCGTATGAGCCTTAACATGGTCAGGTGACTGTCCAGTTCATAATTTACAGGAAGAGCTACTCTGCTAAAAGCAGCGCACTAGTCAGCGTCCCAGAAGTGGAGCCTCTGCTGTGTGAGGAAATGGAACTGTCCGTTTTATAGGACACAGAGTCGCCACCAACACTTAGTCAAGAATGGACTGGTCCCTCAGGGGGTGTTTTGGGTCATTCTTTCAGTTGTAAGTGGTCATTGATTTACTTGTAATGCCAGCCGACATCAAACATATTGCAGAAACAAACACAACAGAAGACACTAGCTGCACCAATCTACTACCAGCAGGCAAGTTCAGTGCTCATAGTCTGATTTTGTGCTGCTAAGAGGAAAAACACCCACAATCAACTACGGTGAAAAGTACCACTTCAGAAACATTTCTGCCGGTTTCACTTGAGGCTGGCGGGTTAGCATGACTTGCAATCTTGTTCTTGTTATGAGTGTTGTCATGCGTGATATATTCTCCTCCTGGGATTTCTTTATTTTGCTTTGGATGGAGTAACTGTATTTTTATTTGCCAGTGGTAACCATACACCCTCAGAGGAGGTGTCTTAGTCCCAGATGTCTCTTCACAAATGCAAGCGTCATGGAAGAACAAAGTGCCTGTTATGTTTACACATTTTCGACAGGGTCTACGCTGCTGTAAAAGATTGCAGTATTATACCAGTATGCATGGTCTGTGATTTGAGTTGTTTTCCTTACTTTATTTGTTACTTGAGTGCCAATACAGAGTAAAATACAGAGTTTGTGAGGGCGCAGTAATAGAGTGCCAACAGTACTGTTTGTCTGTAGAGCTGGCTAACAGGAAATTATTTAGCATTAAACACTAGACTCATATTCTGTGTGACATTGAATAGACAGGATGTGGGCATCTGCAGGCATGCATTATAATTTCCTAACCCCTATTTCAAAGGGATATTGCATTTTTTCATCTGTCGCATCATCTGCTTTTTTTGCCCCTAGCCTGTCTGCTTCCCTGAAGAAACATGTTTGTGCCTTTTTAAGCGTAATCTTATATGCATTGTATATTCATTTCAGAGTTAAATTGTGGTTAAATTGAATTAAGTTACATTAACCTACTGCCACTGATTCATTTAAAGCCTCGGTTTTCATCAGAAAATACCTGCAGCACTAATATGATCTGCCACTTGGAAGTGTTTGTAGTGTGGGAGCAGTATTAACAGTAATGCATAACTAGTGTACTGTACTTGCAGTGATCTGCAGATTTCTCTACCTCATTGAAGTGTAAACATGATTTATTTGCCCTTGTGTGCATGTGGCTCATAATTAGAGCACAGTCCTCCGTGTGTTGAAATACTCTACATGAACAGAAAACCGATCAAGCGCATGTTTCATTTAAAAATGTGAAATTTTATGTTCCAATTCAGAAAATAACAGTTAATAAATGTATGTATTATCGCATTTACTGTTCATAGCTCGTCAGGTGATGCAATAATGTTCAATTATGTAGATATAGGGGGTGACAGAGGGGACTTTTGAACTTTTGAATATTTGAAATTTATTTGCGAATATATGCAATTAGAGTAATGAATTGACTTTTTGCAACTTATTTTTGTATTACACGATTCATATTTTTGATCCCTTCTTAATTGTTTCTTAATGAGTCTTTTTCAATCCAGCACAATAAAGTACATTTTTAGTCTATATGTTACTGCTTTAGAACATGTAGTATTTATAAGACGGTAGTTTTTACTGTGATAGTGACACTGCACTGCTAAGAGGTGTTTATTTTCTTCAAGCATAATGCTCAGTTTTATTCACTTGTATTTAAGTGTACACGGCCAATTGTATTTCTAAACTCCGTTCCAGGATATGTTGACTGCTACTGTTTTATTCTATTACATGTATGGAAATCCACTGTATGAATGATAACAGCTGTATGCATATTGTACAAAACTTAAATAAACTCCAATAAACAGTATGCCATGTTTTTTATATATATATATATCTGTGTGTGTGTGTGTATGTCTATGTTGTTTTGATGGGAAGGCAAAGGAGCAGCGAGGCTTAAGGCTAAACTGGTGATAAATTTATTCCAACAAAGCATGCAAACTATAAATAAATGAAATAAGTACTTTGCAAGCAGTTGTTATGAGGCTGTCCACAAACTCAGCATGTTTGTACACTTATTCAGCTCATAAAGTAAATTACAGCTGATTGTCTTGCACGTCTATGCATCCATAGTCTGATTTATTGTTATGGGAATAATAATTATAATAATTGTATGTATGTATTTTGTATGCTGGCTCTTGTAAGCTTGTAAGCACTATAGTGTGACTCTATGCTACTGTATTTTATAAAAACCCTTCATGTCTATAATAGTGCGGAAGGTATTTACTAAATGTTTGCACAGTATCCTTAGATGTTATCATAGGATTACCGCAGGACTAAAGGGGAAACTACAAGTCTCCAAGCTCTCCACCCTAACTGCGTTTTGATCGAGCTCTCGGGCGACCAATTGATAAAATGTTCTCCTCTGAGGGCGGGAATAGGGAAATTTATGATTTTTTCGGGGGAGGGACTTCCTTCAGAGTAGCAGTAGGATGGCAGGCAGCTGCAGGGCTGACACGTAACTAAAGTTAAAGGTGCTATGGAGGCCTCGTCGGGAACTTGAGGTTGTGCTTTTCCCACGAGCGTCTCCGAATTGCGTCGGAAAAGTAAAAGTCTGCAAGGGGATAACGGAGGCGTAAGCGGGAGTCGCGAACCTCGGTTTGACCTGCATTTCAGCAGCGCCGAGCAGGACTTTGACGTGAAGTCGAGCGAAAATCTGAGCGGTTACTTTGAAGTCACAGGGGAGATTCGCCGAGTGGATGTGGCTATGCTAAAATAATGCATACATCGGGAAATACTAGCGCCTAACTCGTGATTTCTGCTTGGAAATGCTCGGGGTGTGAGGGGAAGGGGGCTTCTTCATTCTTCACGGGGAGGTAAAAAGTTGACTCGGAAGTTTCCCGCAGCAGAGACGGGGTTTTCTCGCGCAGACAGCGGGGAGGGGTGCGGGTCCAACATGGGAAACGGGGTGTGCTCCCGGAGGCAGCGGCGGATCTTCCAGTGTCTCCTGCTGGTCACCGTGGTATGCGGGATGATGTACGGAGGAATGATGTCGTATGAGATACACAAACAGCTAAAGAGAACTGAGGCGACGGCACTGAAGTACCAACAACATCAGGAGTCACTCTCGGCACAGCTCCAAGGTAAACAGTGATTGTGTTGTCACTTAAGGTTAACGCGTCTCCACACAGGTGACAGAGGTGAGCGGGAGAGCTCGTCCTCTTCAGCGAATCACACGTCACACCAACCTCCTGTGACAAAACTGTAATTTTATTGCTTTCGTCTGAACTGTCAAGGGGTTCCTCCTTTTAGAATATACATGGAGACTTAATACAATTCATTACGAGCTAGAGTTCAATTCGGCATCATATTAGCGCCTTAAAACGTCACACTTCAGGCAGTGTAAGTGCTCTATTGTCATCTTCATCTACATACTCAGTGGGTGGTAGCTGAAACACTATCGGTCTATGCGCTTATTTGGGTATGTGTCTACAAAGAGCCTGCCATCTGGCCTAACTGGACTGCACCTATACTGTTTATACACCTATACCGATTTCCCAAGAGCCTGTCTGTGTTTTTGTTTGTTTGTTTTGTTTTTGTGGTTGTTGTTGTTGTTGTTTTTTGTTTGTTTGGGTTTTTTTTTTTGCTTGTTTGTGTCATTATTTAAATTTGGTAGCTCAGGAATGAAATGTTTGCAAAAATCTATAATTTTATTCAAGGTAACATTGCACTTCATTTAGTCTCATAATGTCATATTTCCTTTACTCCTAGCTGACACAATGGACAAAGGTAACACGAATAAACCTTTAATACACTACTCTATCTCTGTGAACACATCTGCCTGAATTACATACGTTTGATAGATTTTCATTGGCAGTGGTGGTTGTTTGACACTGAAGACTGTTACTAATAATGTCATCGAACTGCTTCTTTGTTTTCATTGTTTTGACTGAGAGAACCTCAGTAACAGAAATCACTTACATGGCACACCATCTAGCAGTTGCGCCTAAGAGCCTGTCTTTGACCTTTAACCTCAGGTGGTGTTTTAATCTTGTGATGAACCAGGTTATGGTCTAAGTAGATGGGACTTGAAAGTTCAACAGAGGGTTTGTTCTGTTGGACAGAACTTCCTTTTGCATAGGCCTACTGTAAGACTGAAATAAGACCCCACACTACCCAGTTTACTGCGGACTAGAGGCTATGACACACACACACACATAAAAACACACCTGGTTGTAGTCTCTGTGTCTCCAGGCTCACCAAAGCAGTGTACAGATTACTATGCCTTAAAGCCATGAGGTCAACCAGAACATCTGCATCAGCCAGCCACAGCTGGAGAAACAGATGCAGAAAAGAGGACATGGTCACTTTGGTTTTAAAGCAAAGGTTAGTGAAGCACACTCTTGTATACAATATTAACTTGTTCTTAAAACCATCTTAGCTGTTAGCAGCTGCTTGTCTTACCACCTTAAATATTATGTGTTGTCCTGCATATATACCATGCCCCTGCTTCATTTTTGTTAGTGAATGATTTCATTTTGATGATTACTTTCATCAACAATTAATGTGCTGATTATTTTCTTGATAAGCTGATTAATTGTTCCGTCTGAAATTGTCAGAAATGATCATAAATCAGAAAATTATAAATGTCTGTTACCAACATGTCTTCAAGTTGCTTATTTTTTCTTATCAACGGTCTAACCACAAAAACGATTAGTTTATTTAAACATAAGACAAAGAAAAGAAGCAAGTCCTCAACTATTTGACCATAACTTATTAATAACTAATTAACTACTCAACCAGCTCAGTCAACTAATGACTCCAGCTCAAGACCTGCGTTTTAGATTTTAAACTTTGATCAGAGATTGTTTTTTTCACACCATGCTTGGCCCTTACTTATATGATGAGATAGTCACAGTGTAAAGATCGCTTGGCAGAGACTCACCAGTTATTTAGTTACAGCCATGAAACATTGTGACGACCAGCAAAAACTGCGTTGTTCACACTCGCAAAACAGTAGATATTATCCAATTACCTGTTTGCTTTTTGTTTGGAAAATAGTGACACACACTCACTTAAGTAGACCTGTAGCCTGTCTCCTTGTAATCCCCATAAAATGCTTCTATTAAAATTCTAACCTCTTGCGTGCCCCACCTCTACAAAAGATTAAACAGTCTTGTCCTACAATGAGCTTACTGACTTACTCACTCCATATAAACACACTTAAACACACTGCTGCGCTGAAAGGATGTGAGGTTTGTGTCGTGCCATTGTGCCATGAGTTTAAAATTAGCAGCTGGGTGGTGAGCCCGCTTCTCCATGGCTTCCTCCATTCAGAACAAGGCTTGTGCCCACATCAGGGAGTCAAATAGTGTGTCAGGGTTTTAGACTGAGGACCTGTTAATTTAATGTGGCCTTTGATCCACCTAAGCAGCAGTCGTCTCACCCTATCATCTACAGCTTGATCTGGCACCATGGAGTTGCCCTTTAAGGTCCCTGAAAAGGCTGGCAGAGTGCTATTTACCTGTAATAACAGGCCGGGGGTGGGGGGGTCTTGTATGTGTATAGTATGCAGAATGTGCATTACAGCCCATACCATCATTAACATTCAGCCAGCATTTCACTTAACTGACCCAGACTGAACTCCCAGTGCACAAGGCTGGACCGGGACCAAACACAACCTCTGAGCAGATAGAGGCCAGTTGGACGACAGGCAGAACAGTACCGAGGCGGTTCACATGCTGCGTTTGACTCCTGACACCCCAGGGCTGAGGCAGCTATTAGAACTGTTAGCTACACAGCTAACGGAGCTAAATAATGTCTAAAGGCAGCTAAAGCAGCAGTGGTTGTTTACTTTGGCAACAAGTAAAGTTATCTGTCCTAGAAACTGTATTCCCTGCCTTTGATGATCAAGTTTCACCAAAACATGACTTTGATAGCTTTTGGTGGTAGCTTTTTGTGGAAGTTTTTTTGTTATCCTTCCCATTTTTAAGATAAAGGTAATATGGTCAGGGTGGACGAGTGTCCCATTTTTAGTAAGAAAAGCAAGAAAATCTGTTTTCCTCGAGCTACACCACTTCTTCTAGCCCATTTCTTGTCACTGGAACTCACATGGCTCCTATTCCATTTTTTTTTTCAAAGCGGATTTATCCAGAAACCAAGAGCATGGCAGTATAATGTGATAATTTGAATGAAGAGAGTATTGCTTAATTCCATTTGCACTGCTCGACTTGCGCACCCCACCCTAAATTTTCTCATGAAGCCATGAATCATTCAGCCAATCACAAAGCCCAGGCTACTTGATTTTCACCGCTGACTGTTGATTGCTGTTTTTTGTGTCCTATATTTAGCATTGAGCCATAGCCTGGGGGCTGTGAGCCAACTGTATTGATTCACTGTTGCCCACTTTAACCACAGCCTGGCAGTTGTCAGTCATTTAAAAAGGATCAACTGGCACTTTGTGGTTATGCATGCTCTCTGACAAATGTGTCCCTGTGATTTAACACCCATTCACTCCCTCACACACTTACAGAGACATAATTGTTTATATGTCATTTGCAAAACATTAATCAAATGGAATAATTGCTCTAAATGAGTATTATGATAGTTTTTTATATCACTAACAGTGCAATTGTCTAGTTACAATGAATTCTCCTTGCCTGAACAGATGGAAGGGTTTGTTTTTAACTCATGAGACAAAGGAACTGAATTTGTTCTTTGAGTCTCAGAGACAGACCTGAGTTGTTTTTTGCTTTGTTTTTTAATTAATGTAAATTTCAGATTTTGTCAGGCAAAGTACCTTCCAAACAGTTACTTGAAATGGAACGACTTAAAATGAAAACGCATCAAAGCACACAAAAGTAACAGTAAAACATTACTAGGGCAAAATTCTCACTTTTTGATTTTAGAATTTGTTCCTGGGATCAGTTTGAGATTTCTTTCCAGACCCAACCGTCCTACTCTCCTTGCCAGTCTTCATCTTGAAGTCCATTATTTGGTCAATGAGGAAGTTGATAATTAGCTGAGTTAAATTTAAAAAGGTCAGCTGAACTGTGAAAAGTTACACAATCCAAAATCTTTGTCTAGTTTTATGTACTTATGAGTAACGGTTTGCTGTCAATAAAGGCACCTGTGTGAGACCACAGAGCTTGAGCAGAATGTAGAGAGGACTGACTTGTGTGATTCGGATTTTCTGTTAAAGGACAGATAAAGTGTATATGAACCCTCCATACAACACTTATTATTAGAAGTTAGATATGTGTGGAGTCTCACTCACTTCTAGGTTAAACTGTGTTTGTGGGTGCATGCGCAAGAACACACACAAACACTGCCAATTCCCTGTGTGATTGATAGTATTTACAGTCCACACCACCAGCCAACTCTAACCAGTTCAGCCTTCTCCGCATCTAAACCAGCGGGCCAGTAAAGGTCACCGCCATAGAGAGCTCCCTTGTTCTCTCTCCGCCTTTATTTAACAACACTGAGGGAAATGTTTCATTGGTCTTTGGGGAAACCCTCAAACAATAAATGTTCATTCCCATGCTCATTGAGGTTTGACCGTGATAAGGGTTGGTGTAAGGTGAATCTGTGAAGGTTTGGATGCTCTGGGGAATGTTGTTGCTTGTTTTTGGGAACAGTTGTAGTGTTGAATTTCGAGTTAAGATGCGACGTAGAGTTTGGTGTAACTCCAACAACCGAAAAGTGATGTGGATGAATTATGAAGTTAAAAAAAAAAAAAGTATTTTTCACAAGTGTGGCCTTTTTACATTCTCCTCTCTTCACTTTGTCCTGCCGTGTTTTTTATAAATAGTCATTAAGCACATTGAGTTTCTGTATGAAATGTGTGACATAGGCGTGGCGCTATTTCGCGATTTCCATTTTTCAAATGCGCTTTTAAATGACTTAATGACTGTAGCTTCTTTGTTGCTGTTGCCCTGCTTGTCCATGTTGTCCCCAAGAGAGAGGGCGTGTGTGTCAAGGGGCCTGAGCTCAGCTGAACTAAGAGCAACATGGCCTCATCTTTGGCACCTCTTACTGTTCTCACTGCTGGGAGGGTACACAACCTCTAGTAAGCTTGATAAAACCTCCCCAATGTCATGTAGCTAGGTGTCCATCCGGTCAAGCTCACAAGCTTACTTTACAACAGTCGTAGATCTGAAGTTATGAACATTATACATGTGAAACATACCAGCAAGAGCACTGTCCATGAATGGTTCAGTGATTACGGTGTCAAATAAATGATAGTCACATTTATTAGGACAACAATTTTTAAGCCGGTGTTACAAAAGGCTTAACTTAAAAGGCATAAAACAATGTACGGACATCCAATGAAAAGCTTAAACAATTTTGACAATTTGAACAGGATTGGATTAGCTTATTGATGTGATGCTCAGGGTTAAGGTCAGCATAAAAAAAGATAAGTAATTAAAACTTTTCATCACAGGCTTGATGGCACCAAAATAATGTCTGAACTGCAGGTTTTCTGGGCCACCGACAAGAATCTCTGTGCATACAGCCAGTCTTTCACATGAGCTAAACATTTAACCCACCAGGACGTATCAGAATGTAGGGAATGACGCTACATTGTGTCTGCATATTGAACGTCTAGGTGCTGGATATGCTGGATTTTCCACAGCCTCACAAGCTGCGTCCAGTCTGTGAGGAAAGTGTGATCCACTGACAGGTGGAGGCCTGCAGTAAACTGGGTGCAACAAGGAAAATGAAGATTGTGTTTAAGTTTTAGAAATCTGCAAACATTTCACAGCCATTTTAAATATAGTGCACAGTTAATATTTTTTATCATCATAATGTTAGAAATACATGAGTGATCTCTGATGAAGCTGAAATACGTTAACACGGGTGCGTCCACGGCTTATAGGCTGGCATCTCAAACAACCGCTATACCCTCAACCATTACCGTGCTACGAGCCTAATGTCACTGCTAACAAGTACAAGTGAAAATGTCATTAAGCCTGTTTGTTCAACAAAACCCCAGATTTGAAAGTCCAACTGCTGAACACAACTTGTTTTTACTACCAGATGAAAAGAGACAGAAACATTCGTCCTATATCAGAGGCAAAAAAAAAAGTTCCATTAAATAAGCTCTAAGATATTCAGTTAATAGTTTAAATGTAATGTTTGTCATTTAATACTCAAGGTCCCCATTAGTTACCTTATTAAAGTCCAAGTCTGTGTGTCATTCTCTCTTTGTGTACGTGTGTGTGTGTGTGTGTGTGTCTTTCCCTGATTTTCTCTTTACTCTGTCTTGGTTTGTCTATTTCTCTTCGCTCTCCCGAGTTGTCTCATCATCGTGAGCTTTCCCCTGTTTTACTGTCCGTTTCTTCCTGTCAGTCTTTTTTTCACTGACTCTGTCCATTCGTCCTTTTCTCCATTTGTTTCTCTTTCCTCCACTCTTTTTTTTTTTTTTTTTTTTTTTTTGTTGAGCTGGCACTCAGGAGGAAAAGCCACATCATCAGTTAGACTGCCCAGCCCCCCAACCTAGGGCAGGAGAGTCAAAGACAACATCTAAGAAACTGGACAGTTACATTTCAGTATTGACAGTATGGGCTGGGTTTTGTTGCTGATGTTTTTTTGTTTAGTTTTTTTGGTAGTTGTTTGTTTTTGTTTTGGCTAATCAGTGGCAGTGAGTCAGAAGATGGCAAATTAGTGCCAGAAAAGCACTAATATTAACTTTATAGCTTCATATTTAAGTATTGAGGTAAATTCTCAAACAAATAAATTGGCGTCAGAGGCACTGAGGGTTTAACTACTAAAGTGCTGATGGGATCTGTTATTGTAATGCACCAAAACAAAGCGGTGAACAAAACTACACTGGTAAAATTCCACAGTAAGGAGACTGTCACCTCTTTGCATGGTCGCACTTTGCAACAGATACGTGTGTATGTTTAAGTACGCTTAAACAACAGAGTTGCACCGGTGCAAAACGGCTGCACTACAAACCTTTGCAGACTGGTTACAGACAACAGCATTGATTTCAAACGCGAGTGTAAATGTGTGCTATAATGCAGTGTTTGGAGAGCCAACCATGTGCCGTGATCTGGGAAATAAAAGTCTCTGAATTAGAGACTGCATCACAGTAACTTTATGTTGTATGAAATTGTATCTGTCCATTCATCTGCCTTAATCTTCCTTCCTGTTTTTTTGTCTTGGTGGTTGGTGGCTCCAACCTCCATTTTGCCTAAGTATGTATACACACACACACACACACACACTGTTTAAACTAACTGTTCAGGCTCCCAGGAGTTCATTTTAAACTTTACTTAGCTGAAGAAGTGCTCATCAGCGAGCTTCGTTTGAAAGTCAAGCAGGTGGATGTTGATAAAAGGGCCCCGCGCCATGCAAACCTACCATTAGTAAGTCATGATGTTGCATTCCTCGTCTGTGTCACCATCCGTTCAGAAGTCTGCAATATGCTGTATTCTCTCTGCACCTACACTGACCCTAATTCCCCGCAGGGCTTATTTCTGTTTCCCTGGATTTCATCTTGAATCTGATGAGGGTAAAAAAAAAACAAAAAAAAAAAACAGAGAAAATAAAGAAGAATGTGTGTGAGTTTGGGGAGTTTAAAGAGGGACAGCTGGAGGGATTAGAAGTGCGAGTCAAGCTGAAGCAGGATCCCATTCCAAATAAGAAGAGCTTTCAAGTTACAAAGGACTGTTTTTTACCCAAAAATGTATTCAAATAATTTACTGTACCACCGGTAGGTGGAAACAAACTACCCTCAAAAGCTCTCCTGTAATCACAGGCTCTCGTATCGACCATGAAATGCACATTCACGTTCTGATCTCTAGACTGTTCAAACATTTGTGTGTGCATATGATCATCACCAGTTCACTAAAGCTCCATGTATCTCTCTGCCCGTATCCCTCCCCTTCTTATCCCCCATCTGTTTTTATGTGTTCAGTGGTGTACGAGCATCGCTCCAGGTTGGAGAAGTCTCTTCAGAAGGAGAGGTTAGAACACAAAAAGGCCAAAGAAGGTGAGAAAAGTAACATATACACTCAATTCTGACTCTGATGGTACATCTCCATTCAAAGGAGCCGTGGGAATATCTCATTCACAGAACTATATTTGAGTACTTACAAAAATATTTATATAAAATTTTGTTACTTACATTCAATAAAGGCTGATTAAATGTAATGTGTAAATGTGTATGTAAACATATTTACGTACAGAAGCGTAACTGTGGTGATTTTATTTTGCAACTAGATAGTGACTTTGGATAATGGACCATGTGCCATTTTTGTGAATGGACTGAGGTGTTTATGAAAGTATGGGTTTGAGTTCTTATGGGGTTTACAACAATCAGAATGATGTTTATATGTATATTAAATCAGCATGGTAGTGTTTGCGAGTTATTTCTTGCACTTGTTAGAATCCATTAATAAAGTAAGACCTGTGCTCTTTCTTTTTCCATATAGATTATCTGTCTTATAAACTGGAAGCACAGCAGTCGCTCAACAAGGAGAAGGTATGCTTCTACACAACTACCCAATCTGCCATGACTAAGTTTCATACTTTCTAAATATCTTGTATAAACAGTTTTACCTCTTACTGCCTTGCCTTTGTTGATTTTGTTTAATTTCATTTTATGAGTTGCTGCTACCACTAATACAACCACTCCAGATGCCACCATCAGATATAATAAATCTCTTCACTTTAATGTGTTTTGTCAGTAATGTTAGGCCTAAACAGCAGCTATTAGTTTCATTTTTTTGTTTTAATAATTACTGAAGGAGGACTGTTCATGTTTTGGTTTCTGTCCTCAAACAGCAAGACTCCAACAGCAGATTCAACTCTCTACAAATGCAATATCAGATGCTAAAGGTATAATATCCACCAAACACACATTCAACACAACTCTCCCGCTGACTGTGCAGTTAGTATGTGTGGGGGCAGAAGTAAAGCTTTAAGTTAGGCTTGCACTCATATATTCTGTTTTATGTAATGGATAAAACAAACCTAAGACCACAGATGATTGTTGTTTTTTCTCCTCTGTCAGAACCAACACGATGACCTGAAGAAGCAGTATTATGAACTGCAAGACCAGCACCAAGTCCAGGGCGAGGACCACAGCCGGCTGCTGGACGAACACAGAGAGCGCTACGACAAACTGCAGCAAGTCAAAGAGGGGGAAATCTCCCAGCTCAAAGGTAACTCCAAGGCTGACGTTCACACACACAGACACACACAACATACACGCAAATGTCACGCAGCTTTCCGAGTGATGACATCATGAGACATTCTTTGTCTCCATCTTCTGACTTAATGAAATACTGCATGTCTGAAGTGTAAGTACTCTATTTGAAGACTTTGTAGTTCTAGACCTTTCAGCAATCAAAACTGCACTCTGCTTTAAGCTTTGTTACTTAAAATGACGTATTTATAGACATAACTACAAGGCCAGTGCTTTGAGCAGGCATATGAGCTGAGAAGTGGTGCCAGGTTTTGTAAGATGAGTCATGAGGATAAAGACTACAACTGGTTCTAGTTATTAACACTTTGCAGTAGAATATGGTTCTTGTGTTATGTGTTAGTCTGTTGAGATTGTGGGCTTTTTTAAAATGAATTTGTTTGTTGTTTGTGATGGCAGATAATATATATAACCTGAGAGAGGAAAATAAACAGCTGAGGAAAGCGCACCATGACATTCACACTCAGCTACAGGATGCACAGGTGAGATGAGCTGCTTTGTCGTATACTGTATATCTGTCAAATGCCAGACTTAGGAGACATAGAACGGTTGTCTGTCTTTCTAAAAAAATATACATTTTGGGCGGTAAGTTTAAGCCTTGCCTAAAATACATGGTTCGACCATGCTGTTCGTGCAGGTTCGGCATCAGGACCTGAAGGCAGCACACGACCAGCTCGCACTGACACTGGAGGACCACAAGAGTGCGCTGGCTGCAGCTCAGGTAGGACAGCAGCCCAGAGCTGCAGTCTCATTGTTTACCACAGTCAGGTGATTGATGCTGAACTGCTGCATCAGACGCCCCCCCCAAAAATCATGTTTTGTGTTTTTTGTTTTTTTTATGAGACTTGGGAAGAGATTATGGGAAGATTTTAGTAGCCTAGTAGATTTTAGTAGAGTAGAGACTGATTAGAGACTCTGACTGTAGAGTTGCATTTTAATTTGTCAGCAGAATAGATCTGAATTAGCAGTTAGCGGTGAAGCTACAGAGACCAGGAAGGTTTTAATTGTGCAAAAAAAACAGCTTGACTAAACTATTCTTTCCCTCATTCTGCAATTTTCCCAATCTTGCTTTAACCTTTACTTAAACCTCTTCAGTAAAGCAGAACAGATGTTTGCTGCAGTGGAATACCTAATCCCCAGTAAATAAGAGATAAATATGTCTGAGATGTAGCTTGGTTTTTTGGGTGATTAGATGAGATGTTTCTGTTTCTCCCCGAGACTGACCTTTGAAATGCCTGAGTGCTTTATTGAACACACACAGTACTCTGCTGATTTGTATGAAAAGCTCTCCTTCTTCCCGTCTGCATTGATGAATGCTCGCTCGCTCACTCCCCTCGCTCTTCCACTCTCTCTCTCTGTCTGTGTGCATTTGCTCATTTAAAGCCTGTCCTGTTTTCCATCAGTGCTTCTGGTTGGACGGGCACACGCGGACAACTCTTTCCTTCACTCTAAGGGGGGTTTGGTTTAATCAGGGCTGTCGGAGCAGTGCATCTAAAACAAGTTCCAGCCAATCAGCCAGAAAGACATAATGGAGGGACAGAGCTGGAGAGGAATTTAGTTATATTTTTAGAATTTAACCCCCTAGCCTGGTTAGAAAGTATGTGCAAATGTTGATACTTGATGCATTCAGCTCTAGAGATGGCACTGGTGGTTTGGTCTAACACTTCCTTCTTTTAGATTGTCTGGAAATTTGGAAAGTCCTAATGACCTGCCAGGTTTTAATTTGTTTTAATTTTTACTCAAATATCAATGACCTTCTCATAAAACTAATGACCTGCTCATCAGCTTCAGCTGTACTTTGCAGTAAGTGCTAATAAGCAGATGTAGGTAAGGTAAACATTGGACCTGCTAATGATTGTTAGAACTTTAGCATGCTGATGTAACGACAGCTGTGTCTTCAATACAGCTACATTAGCTTGTGCAAAGACAACACTGACCATTTGACAGCTTATGATTATTTTAAATGGGAGACACGTGTTTGTGTACAGAAGATCTGTTTAAGGCACCAGCGTGTAGGTGTCATAATAGTATTAATATCCACCTTATTCACAGTCTTACGGGCTCACTTACTCACACTATAGGACACCAATGAACCCAGTGAATATTGAGCATCATGCAGTGTTGCATGAGTCCCGCTGAATTTTCTTTCTTAGCCCTCCTGTGGTCGTGGTTTTTGGTCCCTGTAGGTGCAGGTGGAACAATTTAAGCAGCTGAAGGAGTCCCTGAGCAGGGAGCCAAGTCAGAGACATCCTGAACAAAACCCTGCTCCTCAGCAGCCCCAAACAGCTGCCAAAGCACCCGAGTCCAATATTCATGAAGCCCGTCAGGCCACAATACTGGAGCAGCCACACAAAGACGAGCCCACACATGAGGAAGCTCACCAGCACACCGAGTCCAGGGTAATGTGGGATTCTTTGGGATCATGTTATCATCACGACAGAGGTACGTGAAAATACCAAGTCAAATGACTCCCCTTTTTGTTACTCAGTTGGGCCATCAAGAAGAGATGCATGCCCAGTCCCAGCACAACTTGTCAGACAAAGAGGAGGATAGAGAAGGAGAGGCAGAGAGGAGGAGGGAGCTGGCGGAGGAGGAGATGGCTCAAGCGGGACAGCCTCAGAAGCTGGAGGAGGACCCAGACCAACCACAGGATGAGCAGCAGGAAGAAGAGGAGGAGGCAGAACCAGGACAGCCAGACGAGAATGCCCTGGACCGACAGAGACGCCAGCCACAGCAGGTCAGAAATGGCTTATGCTGCTCAGTCAGAGTTAAAACAGGCTTTGTATTTTTGTATTTGTTCCCTGTATCTCATTTAACTTTAACTAGTTTGTATTGACTGTTTAAAATAATAAAAATAAAACTAATAAACATACCGGTGTGTCGTTTTAGATTAGCTTCCTTGAGCAACATAACAAACTTTCAAATTAGTCACACATATCCTTGTTATATCAGGGACACAGCTACTGTTCAAACTAAAGTACTTGTAATTTAGCTTCACTCTCAGAGGAAACAACCTTTTCTCAGTGTGTACCTCATTGATTAACAACAGCTTGCTCATTAAGTGTTGTGCTCATTGTTTTATTCTGTCATTTCCATCTATTAAACATTCCCAAAGGATGAATTACACCTTGCCTCTACATTTATGTCTCAGATTAGCACCGACTCAGTCAGTTTGATTTGCTCTTTTTTTTTCTCTTCATCTACGTGTCGTTCTTTTTTGCATTAATGGATCAATTTAAAAGGGTCCCCATGTGGAGGCCCAGCTGCAGCACGAGGCGCACGCCCAGGTGGAACATGTGAAGTCGGCCTATGAGCAGCAGCAGGAGCAGCAGCGCCTGGAGGCTCAACGGGCCGAAGAGCGCAGGCAGATCCAGATGCACCAGGAGGCCCTGCAGGTCCAGAGAGACAGGGTGCTGAAGGAGAGAGAGCAGAGGCTGAAGGAAGAGCAGGAGAGAGAGCAGCACCAGCACAGGGAGGCCGACAGACGGGAGCAGCTGCTGAGAGAGGAGCAGCAAAGGTCAGGTTTCAAATCAGAGCTGCAATTACTCACAATCTGGTGCACAAGTAGTTCCAAAAAGTACACTTTGTTGCTTAAACTCCAAGGTATTGACCAAGCAGACAGTTCCCCTTATTTCCGTTGCGATGCCATACAAAGGAGAAAAATGCAATGTCATTTATTCCGTTCAAATCATTGCTGTACCTTTCAAAGCATTTTCTTAATTAACTTTTCCTAAAACAAAAAAAAAAAGGCAAATGCAGCGCTTAATGAGACTTGAAATGAGTGTTGCATTGATTAAACTCTGTCAATATTATTTCCTTCCTGCAAACTAGAAATGCTGCCAGTCACCACCAGGTATTGCTTGGTCCCAGCGGGCAAATTCAGGAGATAACATTTGACGCTTTGATGAAATTTGAGCCAGTTTGAAGTCAAAAGGGGGAAATTGTGCGTGTCTTTAAATTCAGATGCAGTTGCTTAAAGAAGAGCAGTTCTATCACACACGATATACTGTATCAACAGCTGTGCTTTAATGAGGCCTGTGCTCTTCTGACTGCCCTATACTGTCATTCCTGTTATTAGGAAGAGGACAGAGTATGAAAATATGGACAATGATATCGTTCAAGGAGAAGAGGAGCATCACGCTGATAATGCAGGTGAGACTGATCGACTACAGTACAAACAGCAAGGAATAACAATCAGATGCTTAACAGTGTTGATCATTACACCGCGTTAGCAGTATAGCACTGAATATGATTTGTGTGTTGTGTGTGTGTGTGTGTGTGTGTGTGTGTGTGTGTGTGTGTTTGTGTTCACAGAGAGAGATGTTCATATGTTACATGAGGAGGAGAAACAAGAAGTGGATCACAGAGTGCCGCCACATCAGCAGGTGACAGCCTGTCCATCTCGCTCCATCTGCTAACACCCGCGTCCTCTTCGTCTGTCTATCCACTCAGCTCGTTCACTCACTTCACATTCACGCCAGTGTATCGCGTGTCACACGTCCGTTCAGCCATTCAGAAATCATTTCTTTCATCCTCTCTGCCCACTGCCCCACCGCTGGCACGTTCATCTTCCACTTGTCAGTCAGTCCAGTGATCTATTAAGCCTCTTGAATACCAACAAAGCAATTAATACAACATTAGGGTATGCTAACTGCCGCACTAATTTTCATTCTGCCAAACACATTCAGTCATTAGTCCTCTGCTCTACAGCTTTATTGCATCCTTTTCATCACATTTTGGCTCATGTTCTAACGTTAATCTACCTTTTATGTGTTCATCTTGTTCAAATAGTATGTATATATCTACCCCACTCACTCTGACCACTCCTTGTGTATAGGGTGCGGTAGATGGTGAGCTGGACCCAGAGGACGACCCCAACAACCAGGGAGAAGACGAGTTTGAGGAGGCTGAGGACGAGCGGCCCCAGAACAGGGTGGAAGAGGAAGAGGAAGAGGGGGTGATTGATGAGGAAGAGGAGCCACCAGCTCCAGCCCAGCATATAGACACACACCCAGGCCCTCAGAAACCTGCAGTGGAGGAGGAACTAGTGGTGAGTAAGCAACAGAGACTGCATTCAGCATCAACACGCTCCTCCCTTACATCTGGGGAAGGGAAGAGCCCAAGGGCCTTGAAAAACAAATTGTTTCTTAATGTTTGTGTTTGTGTGTGTGTGTGTGTGTGTGTTCAGATGGCTGGAAACCCAGATCAGCAGGAAGACACACTGGATGACCAGTACCAGGAGGAAGCAGAGGACGAGGTGTGTAACTCTCTCGTGCTGATGCATGCTTCTAACAATCGGAACAATTATCTATGTTGTGTCTCATGCTGAGCCAGCAAACTGCCCGGGAACATGCTTTTTTTTCTTTGGCATCTTTCTAATTTTTTTTTAATCTAATTCTTTTATCTCTTGTCGGTGTCTTGAAGGCTCAGGAGGACATCGCTGGTGGACAGAAGAGAGGAGAGGAGGCAGAGGAGGAAGGAGAGGATCCATATAATGAGGAGAACATAGAGCAGGTGGGTAGTTGTCCCCACACACACACACACACACACACACACACACACACATCAGAAGGTTCTTTTGTATTCCCACAGGCCAAACTGGTAATTTGTTTTTGTATTTTATTTTATTTATTAAACATTCACCCCTAAGGATTACAAGTGGTGCATAGGAAATGCATTCACCTATGAGTGATGTGGGGGTGGGTGGGTGGGGGGTGAGCATGTTTACTTAATTATTTTCTTAGTCACTTCACAACAGTCAGTTTTCTTGGATCCAGCATCCATTGGTCATTCAGAGACTTTGCCTATATATAATTTCAATATTCAGTGATGGTGTTTGCCATTTATTAGCTTATTATTAGCTCAATGGCTGTATTTCGTGCAGAGTGATGGAGGCGTGTCAGTGTGTGTGTGTGTGTGTGTGTGTGTGTGTGTGTGTGTGTGTGTGTGTGTGTGTGTGTGTGTGGACGTGTTTTGGCCCTGTAACTCGAACCTTGTCTGTGCGTGTCGTGGTAAATGAGAGAGATCAGGTGTTGAGTCTAGCGGAGTGTCGTGTTACCTCCTGGGCCTGGTTTATTTCATTTGTCCTGAGAGGAAATCTGTTTGATTTAGGTCGTGCTTTAAAAGGAGTACCGTGGTACGCTGCGTTGATCTTGATAATAAGAGATATGATCTTCAGAGCTGAGTGATGTTCAAACCTTCTGATAACTGGCAGACCTCCATGCTGAAGTTCCTCGAGCAAAACATTTGACTCCTTCTAACCAACTTCCTTGGAGAGTGACCTTTGTCTCAGTGCAACGATTGATTTTGTCTTACCATTCCCTGTGCATATTATAAAAGAGATCAGAGATGTGTTAATTAATTATCATGCAGATGAAACGAGTGGTCAGTCACCCAGTGAGTGAACGTGCTTGTGTTTCTCTGTAATTTGAGCTCAGCGGAGCTTACAGTCCATTCAGCTCCATTCATCCACTGGTGTGCAGTTGCTCTGGCAGAGGTGTTTCAGGTGAACCCCTTACACAAGGGTCTCTGCTTCCAGTTGTTTACAATAGAATTAACATCCCCCGCAGACAGAAAAGTCTCAGTCCCAAACTGCTTT
This sequence comes from Datnioides undecimradiatus, assembly GCA_008933995.1. NCBI lineage: Eukaryota > Metazoa > Chordata > Actinopteri > Lobotiformes > Datnioididae > Datnioides > Datnioides undecimradiatus. The sequence goes on from WARS01000008.1 coordinate 2,180,209, forward strand.
TCAGTCTAATGGAAACATTAGCAATGTCAAAGTTAATGCTTGGTTGTCTGTACTACTCATCTAAGGTGGCATGAAATCACGAGTCCAGCAGTCTGCAAGACAAAGAGATAAACTTGATGAGAAAAAAAAAAATTTTCACAAATTAAATTGTATCATTAATACGTTTCTGAGATGATCATATTTAGTGGAAAGATATCCAAACATAAAATTAAATAAATGGTTTGTGCTCGTGATTTGTTTCAGGATGGCGTAAAAAAACAGGAGGGACCAAGAAAGGAGGGTGATCACAGACAAGAGGCCGAGAATAACGGGGAAGAGAATTACGAAGAGGAAGAGGAGGAGGCAGAGGAGGATACAGCTGGTCGAAACAAGGGAACCAATCAGAGGGCAGAGATGTGAGACTTACAGACTTCGACCAGTTGCAGTGCCTTTTCGGCTGCTCACGGAGCCTATCAGGTCTTTCTCTCCCTTGTTTCCCAAAGGAATAAAACTAGCCATCCATTCAGAATTCAAATTAGAAAAACTGGGATATTATGCCCGGAAGATCGGATGTTATTCCAAACACTGTGGGGATGGAACTGAGCAGATTACACTGTGGAAATGGACAGAATTTGCTGGGAGGAAATGAGACGTATACTGTATATGTTTTGAATTCGTTTGCTTTTTCTGTCAACTCGCACGTCTGCCCAATCGCCTGATCTGTTTTTAACGGCAGACGGGCAAAGAATGTATTTTCAACATGTGCTGTCTATGAGTATGTGTAAAGCAAAGATAAATTATGTTATACTGATGTTCTCTTGCGCAGTCCTTTATATGTATGTTTTATGCAAACAGTTGTATTCTTTGTAGAGCTGAAATTTTAATTGACATCTTGTCATTCCTATCGATCAAGTTGTTTTCTGTTATTTATTTTTGATTGTAACAACTCTGACAATCGTTAAAAAAAAAAGGTGCAACGTTTCTCTGTTTTCCCCTGACTGAACTAGTTTTTGTCAGAACAGCTTTTACCGACTTCTCAAAGCTGATACGCAGGAGTATTTTCACTGGGTGTTTCTGCAGAAACATTTCTGGTGAAGGTCTTCTGTGCTCAAAGTGTCACGCTGACATGTGCCTTTCCATTTTTGGAAACCTCTCTAAGGTCTCTCAAGGTCTTCGTCATTTTACATTTGGAAAAGCATTTCAATAGGACAGCAGAGATAAGCGCGTGCCAGTTGGTGCTGAACCTCTCGCATATTGCTTCAGCATAGCCTTAGATCAAGGGCTGTTTCACGTCGACTGCTGGTGTGAATTTAATTCACAAACTTAATGCAATTTTCTGCAAAATCTGTAGTCTACTGTACAACATGTAGTCGAATGGATGCTGAGAGTTTGTACATTTTTCCACCAGTTATATTTGATACAAAAAGTGGGTTTATGATTGTGTTATTGAACCACGTTTGTCACCTGACTGGCGTGTGGAATAAAGAGGTCGAAGGATTTCAGGTCACTGAGATTGTGTCGTCTGATTCTTTACTTCTTTGACCATATAGTTCAGAGTTGACGGTGGAGGTGGGAGGATTTAGGTGATGGATGGATGCTAAAACAGCCAAGTATAGCATAGCACTAACTTACAGCCTTAAGAAAATCAGTTAGTAAAGGGAAACAGAATGCAGTTTTTAATATCTAAATCCATCCTAGTGTTTGTCTCTTGGAACGGGGCAGTATCCTGCCACTCCATGAGAAGAGTATCCTCTGGGTATTAAATATAAAATGTTGATTGATAAATTTGTGGGTCAGCTTTTTGAGCAATAAACCAAACATCGTCTGGGTCCAGCTTTGAAACCTAATCAATTATTCACTATCGTGAGCTTTTAATAGACTATCTGAATGATGATGAAACTGATTTATTAGAAACAGATTAACTGTAAATGAGAATGCTGCTCTTGCCAGAAGATCTGAAACTGAACAAAACTGGAAAACCCCAAAGAAATATAAAAATATATGTGAATAAAAAAAATAATTCCAGAAATTAGTCAAAATTAAAAATTGAATTAAAAGAAAACATTATACACTTCTCTATAGCCTTAGATAAGATGATATTTTGTTCATCCCTCATGGGAAAATTCAAGTGATGCATTATTTGTTTTTTCCACGTTCATGATCAATAACAACATAACATTTGGCTTCCATGTGTATAACCAGCGACCGAAAGTTCTTTCGTATGTCCTTCATAGTGTCCCCATAAATATGTATTAAACTGAGAAACTGTAGATCCCATGATGCATCAGGAGGAAGTTTTGGGCTCATCCTGTTGCCTGACGTGACTAATAAAATGGATAGGTATTCCTGACTAGCAGTGAGCGCATATTCCTCTGTCAAGTCTATTTTCAAACAGTGACAAGATGATCATAAATATGTATCAAGCAGGAGGGAGGAAAACCATAAATATTCATGTGAGAGTTTACAGATCACGGGCGCTCAGTTGATCAAGTCTGCACTGCGAGTCACGAATGTTCCCAAGTATAAATCCTGCCAAGTCTGCTCCTTCCCCTCCTTTTTTTCCCGGTTGAGAGCTGAGAGGTGAGAAGATTGTGTGTGAACTCGCTCACATGGGAAATGAACCGACAAATCAGGATGAAATGAAAATCAAACGAGAGGAGGTTGACTGAGAAAGGCAATTACCTCTAATGAACAACATTTGTCCCCAGCACACAGTCTCAATCAAATCATCCCTCCTCCTCTCAGTCTCTATTTCTGCTCTGCCTCTCAGTTCCTGTCACATCGTCTCTGCGCTTTTTCTCTCCATTTCCTCTCTCTCTCTCTCTTTCTCTCTCGCCATTTCTTTTCCCCGTCATCGTCCCTCTGCTGTTGTGAGATTGTTGATCTCCCCAGAGGGACTGCGAGATGGTGCAGGAGTACGAGAGTAACAGGTGTCTCATTACTGTGCTAATAGCAGGCCACAGGGAGACTCGCACGCGCACACATTTTTACGGTGACAAGCAACGGCAGAGATGATAACTCCTCCACATTCCTCACATTCTTAGGCTCTCTCAGTCATCATTTCATGGGTGAATTACCAGGCATGAATAATTCTAACATGCCGATGCCTGGAGCCGGAGTCTATCTTGAGATGCATGCCCACACGACTGCCACCAATTCTGAAATCTTCCATTTAACACCAGTGCAAGATTTACTTGAAAGCTAGAGCTCCAAGCTATGAAAATATGTTTTGGTTTTTGTTTTTTTTTTTGCCACCCACCATTTTTTGGAAAATCAACTCAAACTCTTTTTCTATTTTGCTGTTATATTGGAGGAGATCATAGCATCTTGAAACCATCGCTTGAAGTTTCTCCTCTTGACCTGGATCCTGTTTGCAGTGCGCAGGGTTCCAGTCAGCTCATTATACTCTGCTCTCTCTCTCTGCCGCAGTAATGATCTCTCATTCATCAGCTGCAGACTTTCACTTCTGTCGCTACCTCCACACACACACAACACGCAGTTGTGCAAACAATCTGCCACACTTAAACGAATCCCAATGAGGCATGTAACTGGGAGTTTGTGCCCGGTTGCATGCTTGTTAGTGAGATATCGGCTTCTTAAACTGTGTTTCTCCGCATTACTGTGAGGGAAGTGAAGACGAGGGCCGCTTGGGTTCCCCAGTTTATACTTGACATGTGTGTGAATATGCATGTGCGGCAGTATTCATACTTGTGCCCTTCAGTATCAGATAACAAAGTGTGTTTATGTTTCAGGTGCATGCTGAAAATGAAACCGCTATTAAAAATACACTGGGGCTATGTATGAATACATCAAATCCAGATGACGGGAGAGGGCAGAGTGTGTAAACCCTGCAACACGTGTTTTATGTATGATAGTATGGAAGCCACTTTACTTCCTGTCCTGTACCAAGAGTACACACACTTTTAGAGGGAATTAAATCCTGCCGATGTGAGTGCTTCACAGGTTACCAAGGATTGCTCTTTGTGTACATGTTTTGTGTGTGACCTGGTGCAAGAGGCTCACGGGTCATTACCCAGTCAGTCAGAGGACACAAGAGGCCATTATCCCGGGGAGTCTGGACTCTAAATGTTTGATAAGCTTCGAAAGCGGATGTCCTGTTTCGCCTCTCACATGTTACAGATGTACTCTAAAGACACCATACCCATTAAAAACAAAACCACGAAAGGCTGCATCTTAGCTGACTGCGATTGTCTTTTTATGATCGTTGGCAAAAAAAAAAAAAAGTTTGATGCACTTTGTTTGGTGCCAGCCTGTAGCAAACACTGCAGTGTGAGTGCGTTGGCTCAGCAAAAGTCCTGAGAGATGTTGAGCTGGTGGAGATGAGTCACGCAGCAATCTGATTAGCCTTCTCCCTCTTTCGCTCAATCAAAGCCAGAGTTCGTCACAAACCACTGTTCTGTGCCACATTCAGTTAGAGACTGAATACAAATGGAAAAACAGCTGATAGACTTTGTGGTATTTTCTATTTATTATCAAAATATGTGTAAAAACCTCCCTTAAAAAAACATCAATCTATATAATATCCCTAAATACCTATACCTATGTAGATATATATAGACTTGGCAATTCAAGTGCTGCAGGTTTGGATTCTATGGAAATACGTCATAAAATGTTGCACATCCTGGTGGTTTCTGGGAACTGCGCTCTGGCGGGCAGAGAGTCTTCAGGCAGCTTGGGGATTCCATCCAGGATCTCTAGCTTTGGCAAACAGATGAAAACACTGCATGGAGATGAAAGCAGAGAGAGAATGGGAGAAAAGGGTAAAGTCAGCCTTGTCTGTTTCCTTTTGTACACACCCTTTTCTCTTTTTACTGTGTCCTTTGTTTCTCTTTAAACCTCTGTGTCCTCACCGTGCACGGTAGTCCTGAGTGAAGGTCACTGGGTTGTGGATCAGGTTGAGGGAGCGGAGTGGACTGCTCCCCAGAGCTCCCAGCCCCCCCAGGGAGCCGATGGCATTCTCTGACAGACAAAGGTGCTCCACCGCTGGGAGCTTTGGCAGCTGACGCAAACACACCAGGTGGTTACGCTGCAGGTTTAGCATTCTGCACCTATTCAAAGGGAGCGCAAATAAGCCTCAGCATTGTTTTTGTGGTTAAACATCATATTGAATGAAGGAGGCAGACAAAGATTAAATATCTGGAAAAGATTCAATTTGTTGTAGCATAGACACAGGAAACAAATCTACATGGTTATGGTGCTACTTTGTGAAAAGACCTTCACCACAGACTTTTAGTCAGGGCAGATTGGGTAGTGTGATCATACCTTGGCAGACGTACAGAACTCAGATTTGTAAGAGAGTTGTCAACAAGTTGTAGTTTCTCCACACGGATCAACCGGCGGAGGATCCGGAGGAAATTCTCTTGCTGAAAGGCATCACCCAAGTCCTGATAGGACAGATTTAACTCCTGGAAGGAGACAGGTGGTGGGACTGTCAGGGTCTTCTCTGTTAATTCCCTTCCCCCCTTTACAAATCTCTGTCTTTATCCTTCTCCTGCCCATCACACACACACTCACAACATTTCCCGACTTACCAGACAGTTTTCCCAGTTCTCTTGCAGTCTCTCCTCCCATCTCTGTCCTTCTCCCTCTCTTCTTCTCCTCCCTCTTTCCAAACAGATGTCATCCCCCTCCCTTTGAAACAGCTCCTCTTCTGATGGCCCTTTTTGATGACATTGTCAAAACCAAAACGGCCACAACAATGTTCACATCATTATTATCCATCAGGCAAAGACAATGATTGCTAACCCTGCATGCAGTTTGCATACTTTGTTCTAAAGCAGGTCTCTTGAGTAAAGGAGCCACAGCGCAGCAGTGCATGAAAACTCTACAGAAATCCTCCTTTACACAAAGGTCTTAAATTATTTCCCCATTCTGTACTTGTACACTAGCTGCATATATCACTGACTATCTTAGTGAAAAAGGTGACAGAGGTGATTTTCTTCAAAGTGATCCAGACCTTCTCTGACCCTGGGGCAGGTCAGCTGGTCACCTGTGACATCACACTGCTCCAGGCGTTGCCAGGACACGAAGCGGAAGCGACTTGACGGAAGCTGGCCGAGAAAAAGAAGGAGAGAGCAGTGTGGATGATGTGACCGCGCACTGAGCCAATCAGTGACAAATATGGTGAGAGCGAAGAGCGAGGCGCATCAGTCTGCCCGCTTTTATTAATATCTAATCACTAGATGCTGTAATATCATGCAAAACACATGTGCAATCAGTATGTTTACACAGAAGCCTTCATCTCAGTTAGTGCAACACTGAAGACACCAGTGATGTCAAATCCTCTATCAAAATTCACTCATTGATAGTCAGATTCTGTTGAGCTGAAATTCACTGCAGTCATATTACATTTCATACTGGTGGTGGACACAAAGAGAATACACATAGGAGAGCAAGAGACACTAAAGTTTAATCTACTGTAGCTTCCCATTAGTGTAATACAAACTCTATTCCCTCAGCCTGCAGTTAGTATGACTCCAAAATCAATAGATCATTTTTAAGGCCATTAACCATGACTGCTACATGTGTTAACAAGGTGAAGGCTCCAGTTATTACTCAAACTCCTTCAGTCGACAAGAAGCACTTTTGTTTTTCTATCAGCCCATGCCTTACCCTTCATCTCTCGCTCCTATTTATAGATTCGCCCAATACAGATCATTCCACCAGTGTTTCAGGTCTCAGGCTATAGGTGGTGGAAAGGTGAAAACCCAGGTCCATCAACTATCTCCTCTATTCTTGTAACGTTAACGATTTAAATATTTTATCTTTGCCCTTTGTGTGTTTCTTTACTTCATCCATATGGAGACCGTTATTAATAAAACTGCTAGTGCAACAACCAGGACAAATTATGATTTTGTTCACTGTGGCTGTTCCAGTGGGATCCAGAACTGGACTAAAGTCTTCTCCCCACTTGACCTTTTCAACCCCCTTAAACTCATCCCGTTCACCCTTGCGTTGCCTGTGTAACTTAACACCTTCCTCTGTCACTCTAGACCCCACCGCTCTTGACCACAACTTCTTATTGACTGGACACTCGCATCACAGCCCCAGGTCGCCCGTTCACATCATACAAACAGCACAGTACATTCAATACTGTGAAGAGTGGAACACAACTTAAACAACTGATGCACCCTCTCTAATCCAGGGCAGGTTTGTGCAGGACGTAAGCTGTCTAAATAAAATGTGTATGTCAGGTCATACTACATAAATCATATTGTTGTCATTTATTTAATACCTGGAGGACAAGATGAAGAGGTTCAGTTCTTAAACAGTAGCATCTATCATGCACACAAGTGGTTAAAAACACTGAATCAGTATGCATTTTCTTCTAGTGCCTTGTTGCTGCAGGATTTTAAGCAATGCACCTTGCAGAGTCATGAGTACATAGAGGAGATTTAAGTAAGGAACTCTGCATGGAACATTAGGAGGATTAGGTAAGATGCCATTTTTCATCTTTCCTTATTCAAACAGTCAAGAGGGTGAAAAATCATTCTGCATAGCAATTCAGGCAAGAGGCCAGTGGCCCAAGGGTAAACTAGAGAGTGCAGAGAACAGACTGACAATATCAGGTTCAGTTCAGAGAAGGAGGACGGCTGAAAGGGAAGGACTGGAAGATGAAAGGATGAGGAGAAAGGACACAGAAGAGGTAAGAAGATGGAGGAGTCAAAGCGACAGATGTGAAGGGAGGGTAAGGAGCACAAATGCATTCAGGACAGCAGCAATGAACGATTACTTGCTTATTTTGTGTGTGTGTGTGTGTGTGTGTGTGTGTGTACGTGTGTGCATTTTTTTTTAATCCAGCATGGACTTTGATCCTGAGTACAGACTAATCCAAATAGACTCTTGTTGGTGTGGAGACCAAGTTTCAAGTCCCCATGGGTCCTGACTGCTTTTTGAGTGGTTAAGACTTGGTTTTAGGGTTCAGGTTACAGTTGGGTTAAGGGTTAAGTTTAGGGTGAGGGTGAAGGGCAAGAGAATGCACTGTATGGATGAGCTGACCCCATGTTTACAGTGGAACGTGTGTATGTTTGTGTATATGCCACTCAACTCACAGGTGTAGATGCAAGTCCAGAATCAGGACTCTGGTCCACACAGAGAGGAGTGTGTGTAACCCCGAGATCAGAGTACTGGGACGAGTGGGATTTGGGAAAACTGCCACTGAGAGTGTTCACACCTGAAGAACTGAGAGAGAGAGAGAGAGAGGCAGAGGTGGGATAGAAAAAAAAGAAAAAAGACATGGGTTCATCCTGAAGGCTACGACTACATTACATTATCGCATCTTTGGTCCCTGACCCTGAAGGGGAGCTGTCTTTTCGTAACGTAAGCCCTGGTGTGTGCTGAAACCCTGACCACCGGCCGAGTGGGTCGAGTTACGTGAACTGGGCCTGACAATGCAGATTAGGACCCGTTGCCATGACAGCAGCGGACACCTGAGCGTCTGCTATTAGCTCATAATAGTGGCTGCATGCAGGGGATAGCTGGACGCTTGTGCCTCTATAATTGATATTGCTCGGTCAGTAACGCTTTACAACTCTGAAATGGTTGAATTAATAATTCTGTAATTTTAAATCCATCTCAAAAAGTTATTCGTTTGACTTAGCTTAGCATAGCGTGCCAATTGCCTGAGCCGTCTCGTGACCGCCTCGTAATTAAATGAAACATCACAGAAAGACATATGAGCGCTGGTATTTGGCTTACCTTTCTGACATGTCCCAATCGTATTGTGTGAAATTCCTTTCCTAGCCTTGTGAACGGCTCGGTTTAGCCCTGTAAAGCAGCAGCTATGACCCATGGAGCCCGGTGGGTTTGTTGGTATTCACCGAGAGAAAGTTTACCGTCCTGTGTGCTGGCTGACACCGGTGTGGGCCCGCTGTTGCCGCTGCTCTGCTGCTGCTGCTGTCGGTGCAGGTGAGACACCGACCTGAGCGCTAAGCTGCTGGTTGCCCGGCAACAGTGTTCAGGTGCATATCACACAGAGAGGTAGAAACGAAAGTACCTCTCAGCTCCTGTACACTGAGTGAAAATTAATATTCAGATCTTAAATGAACTGTGACAGCTCAATTACTTTAAACAAAAGGTAGCAAAGAGATGTTTTAGAAAACGTATTGCCTTGTCTTGCGTCTGTGCATAAAGAGAGGCTTCTATCTGTGATCAGAGTCTTTGTCTTTAATATTATGGGCCTGTTTTTCAGAGCATCAAGGCAAAGGTTCTGGCTATATCCTGAAAACAGAAAGTTATTGCATTTTGTAATTCTTGTATCTGCACAGTAAAAGTTCCTTACATCAATAGCACAATCAGAGACAGACAAATTTGTAAGTCTGCTTAATAAAACATTGTAAATGACAATGAGTGAGCAGATGACTCCAGCCTCCTGGTGGCTATGTCAAGCCACAGCCAACCCCACAATGTTGAAACTACAGTGCACAACTTAGTCCAGATATCACATTTCATTCAAGTAAAAGCAGAGACTTGCAAATGTTCCTTTCAGAGTAAATTAATGTTGCAATAAAGCATAAGCAGTACTTAAATGTTTTTGCTGGTCCATTGGTACCAATTACTACTTTATACAGTGTACAATAGGTTAAATAATGCACCATCTTTTATCACCTGATACAGGCGATGTATGTATGTAAATCTTTGCAAAAAAACCCAGAAATAACACATCAGAGTAGTGGAGTAGAAGTCTCACAAAACAGCCTAACAAAATTGTGCCAAAATAGTCCCAAAATTGTCCTTTAGTAAAAGTGCTTCATTATTAACACTTACACTTCTGGATGGCATGCTTCATGCTCAGCCATCTGTGGTCACGAGGATGGTTTGACAAGAGAGCCTCTCTATTGTTGTTTCTGTCTCCTAGATGTTGTTGGGAAAGGAGGAGGCAGAGGGTTGATTTAGATTTTCAGCAGCACACAATGAAGACACAAGGCACAGCTATCATACCAGCTGGTGAAAGTAATTTAGATTATAACTTCCTACACCCTTGGGCTGTCGTTCCTCAACAATTCAGCTCGTTGTGTTTAAAATATTGCAGAACTAAAACACACTGTGCACACTGAAGAGATGAAAAAGCTATTAGATATTTCATAGAGGTAAATGAAAATCCCTTGTACTGCAGGAGTCTGTGGAAATGAATCCCTCTGACTTTGTACAGAGTATTGACTTGTGTTCAGCACATCTATTGCCTTTGCTGGCAGTTTGAAGATGGAGTTTCATTTGCAGTAGTAAACTATAGCGTATATCTGCTTTTGTTATTTGTCATCTAAACGATTTCACTTGTTTTGTTCTCTCGCAGTCTGTTTCATCTTGTGTGACAATCGTGTCATAGATAATTGGTGTTCCTAAAACATCAGCTCAAGATAGGGAAGGCAGTTGTCAGATCAAAGCAACATTTTTATGTTTTTTTCATCTTTGTGTTTCTTACATGGCACAAACATTGATATGATGGCAGGGAACATCAGTTTGGGATGTAATTATCAAGCTTTATTTGCTAATATTTTATCCTAACCATGCTAACGCTGTGCAGACAGTCATAGTTAAATGAATGCTTTTAAATGAATTTTAACATAAATTTTGGTTTCACTATTTTTTTCCTGAGATTACTCATGTTGAATATTGTATTCTACTTATAGTTATTAACTTTATTTAAATGATCAATTTACCAAACAACTATTTATGATAAGTTTCAGTACATAAAGACCTTGATTGCTGATTTAATTGTTGTGAGACACACATACACACACACACACACACACACACACATTTATGTATGTATGTATGCATGTATGTATGTATGTATTTATTTATTTTAAAAAACAACCCCTTTTTCAGATACACATTGGAAGAGAAATCTGGAGGCGTGGAGAAAAATTAATTCCACATCCAAAGACTCACTCTTTGTAAAAGAGTTGGCTGTTGCCATTTGGGGTACAGTGGAGCTGAAGGAAGGAATGCCCAACAAAAAAAACTGAAGCAAAGCCTCCGTTAACTCCACACAAGCTGGAAACCCTCAGAGGTATGCTGCACATCTCCCTACACAGAATGTCACCTTAAACTAACAAATTCAAAACTGCATGAAAACATTGAAGGCAGATGAAATACAGATGTAGTTGGGGTTTTTTTTAATTTAAAGACTTGTATTGTTATGATCTACATAAAGTGCAATTTTAGTAAAATTTTGTTTTACCTTTTTCATATCACAGTGCACAAATTAGAGGAATAAAAAAATAATCATTGTATTTTTTTCTCCCTTAATTTTCAAGAGTGCTTCAGTGACTGGTTGATCTGAGCATAGTAGTAGAGGGGCATTGTAGCATGAAATATGGCCCGTCCTATCTTGTCATCCCACATGCCATGTGTTGCTTCATGTCTTGAGCGGTAGACGCCAGCCAGAATCAGAATCCCAATGTAGGTTCTCATCTCCACTTCATCCACATCCCTCCAATCCTCACACCTCGGCCTCCCATGCAGGTTTGTGTTATAAAGAGGTCAAAGGCAGACCTCAGGCTGCTGATGCAGGCAACTGCATACAGGGTGGGTCCTGGGGTGATGCCAGTGGGTAATGGATGGTATTGCAGGGTCTCTTCAGCAGTGGGAAACCATATAAAAATGATAAAAAAAAAAAAAGAAAGTGAAGTGGCCACAAATGGCCAGCATAGAGCCCAGAGGGTTCAAGTGCAATTAGTGAATAAACATTAAATCCACCAAAAAGTCTCACACAGCAGAACTATATAACAAGACACCACATAAAAGATGAATGCCAAACAATAATATTTCATCAATAAGTAAATAACCATACAATACCTTAGAAACAATTCAATACCCAATTGCATCTTTTCACTAAAAGAAAACAGATTTTAAAAAACTCTCATATGTACTACAGTATACTTCAGATTGGATCTGCAACAGTTGTTCAATTGACCATTAAATAAAACAAACTGATGTCAATAAGATACTATATACAAGATATACGATAATACATATATTACGAGACACATATTAGATATATATGATTAAAAGCAGAACCAGAAAATCCAGGTTGAAAACTGTCCATCACTGTTTTCGAAACCAAGAAACAATCAAGTGTAACAATCCTTAACTACTGGCACATTTTAATCTCTCTCATATGAGTTTGGCACTTCACAAATGAACACTTTCTCAGCACATTCTATGACGATACACTTTTGGTGTAGTCTCTCTACTGCAGTCAGTTGCATTTGTGATCTATCACCTTGTCTGACACAGGCAATGTGTGGCACAGTTCCTTGGGGGAAGGCAGCTGGAAGTGTGCAAAATGGGATGAAAAGCAAGGCAAGTTGACTTTTTCCAGCTACATCGTAAGAAATAATCTGATGCAACTCTCCCCTTGCTCCGTTGTCTAGTCTGACACACGAGTCATTGCGTCTCTTTGCTCGACTGTAATCACAGCTGGTAAAAACAAGACCTTGGTGAATCATTCTCTTGTGTGAGAGGATTTCATCTGGAGGCTGTTTGCCTGCTGCACTGCAAGCCTGGTGCTCTGCCTGTGTGAGATGCTTGACTTGTCCACCATCATCCAGTACAGTGGCGCTGTTGCTTTTTTTTCCACTTTTGAACCCTTGAATACTCAGTCATTTGAGTAGAGAAACCTAGAACATGGTCACTCACTCTGTGTCTGGATGCAAAGTATGGAATGGATCTCTGGAGCAAAAATTTGCCCACAATCTGCTTAGGAACAGCCTTTGTGTCATGCACCAACTCCCATTAGTGCTTTCAAGAACAAAGGCAGAGTGTGCCCATAAGGGACGGGACCCAACAACAACATATTTGGCCAGATGTGTCAGAAGATGTACAGTATTTGATAATATCACATGGCAGCCTCCCCAGTGCTTGGAATCAGATTACAAATTCTAAGAGCATCTCATCAGCTTTGTTGACACTCTTCAAAAGGTAATTTGTTCTTTAAAAGCAGGTAGATCAGCTGAAACAAAAGGCAGAGATGCTTTGTGTATTTCACATCTATGGAACCTGTCAAGACATGGCAAACAGTAAAGTAACAGCCGCCCTCCACTCTGATGCTTTCCAGAATTTGAAATCTGGAATGGGCAGAGTCAAGTAGGATGTGGTGGTTTGATACTTTCAAATCTCTCATTTAAATGATTGCTATGTAAATTGTAAAAGTGAGGTTCAAGTTGTTCCAAAAATATTTTAGCCCAAAAGAAAGAATTTCAAAAATATTCATACATAAATAAACTCAGACTCTTATTTTCTATTCAAACAGTCTTGCTTGCAGTGACATTTATCAGAATCAACATGCAGTTCTCATTCGTCCTTGGTCACAGTATATCCTTGCCTTTCCAAGTGATACCAGTCTGTTTCCTTGTGTGTGTATTAATGTGGTAGATAGGTGATACCTGGGCCTGAAACAACTCAAGATGTCTTGGCAGAGTTTTTATCTGCCCTAGGAAGCTGAGTTACGGTTGAATAGCCAAATGCTGCCCGAAGGTTTACTGTTCAGCTGTAACTGGCATTACATCAAGTCCATTATTTATTCAGGCACCAAATATATAGTTGAATTATACTGGGCATTGCATATTTCATTTTCACCAAATTCTTTATTTAAAGAATATGAAAGCTGCATTAGCTGTTAGCAATCAGGTTAATGAAATCCTAAATACTGTGAACGTGTGTATGTCCTATAATCTAGCAATGGGACTTTGCATTTAAAGACAGATAAAAACAACTTTTAGAAAAGAAGAACATGTGTTTTTAATGGGAGACACATTCATGTTTTTTATTGAGTAAAAAGACTGAATACAGCTGGTGTTACTGTTTTCCTATGTACATCCAAAAATGGTGCAGCAGATCTTTTCCAGTGCGCCTGCCTGCGCTCAGTCCATCTCTACTAGCAACCCGGCCTTAGTTACGCAGTCTCCTCTGCTCACCTGTGAGATGCCCAACTGGGGCTTAATCAACCACTCCGATGTGATAAGGCATATTAGTTCATCAGCAGATTAGCCATGTGCCTACAGTGTAAAATAACTGAAATACTGTCTGGAGCAGATATATTACTAAGATTCTTTGTATAAGGACAAAATGTTTGCACATGTTTATTCCGTAATAAATGCAAATATATATATATATGTATATATATATATTTATATGTATATTTCAAACACAATGTCAAATGTACAGCGCTATAATTAAAACTTACAGTATGCAGTTACTGTATCTAGAGTAAGAGAAAGTAAATTTTTTTTAAGAAGTGGAGAGAAAACTGGTTTTGTGCATGGTGTGTTTGGGTGAAAGTGAGTGTGAAGCTGCTGAACTTAAAGGGGTTGTGCGTGGATCACATATGTGTTTCTCTCCCTCATATATAAACCATCCTTTACTAGAGAATATTTACAACTTCCTCTTTCTGCATTTCATTATCCAAAGGTTTAAAGCTTCCAGTATCAAAACACAGTAACATTACATGTCATATGTCGTATTTCAATATATAATATATTGTATAATATTCAGTTTGTCTTTTTTTTTCTTCTCAAGAGTATAAAACTCAGCTGAGGATGGCGATACGGACAGGTAGCGTTTATGACGTCAGGATCTGATTAGCTGAGATTGGGTGACCGTGGTTACATGGAGTCAAAGTCGTGGTCATTAGGCTCGATGACTTCAGGGGTCATGACCCTGCCCATAAAGAGGATGGACCCTGGAGGAGGGAGAGACAGATGGAAAGTCAGGCCAAAACCCGCATTTGCATGTCTATCAGAAAGATGTTTATGTGAATTGAGACACACATACCTGTACTTCGGTTCCTTATGACAAAGAAGAATGGGTGATCAGCCATGACCTGTGGGTACAGCACCAGAGTCCTGGTCAGAGCGGTCATTCCTGTGAGAGAGGGAAAGAGAAGGCAGAGAGCGGTTATTTTCAAACAGAGGGGGGCAGTGTTTAGTGAAGCTCAAGTTTAGTCTGCCACAGATAGATGTTCATACAAAGATATGTATTGTATGCAGTGATGTTAATGGTCAGGAGGGTTAAGATGGAGAATAAAAGATGAAGTGTACCTGACCCAACGGCTCCCTCCGCTCCCTCCTCTGTCACCTCCAGGTATGCCTTCTGCACAGCCTTCCCAATGTACAGGTCCTTCCCATCTGTCACACACACACACACACACACACACACACACACACACACACACACACACACACACACACACACACACACACAGGCTGTATAAGACATCAGCTTGTCTTCAGAGTACAGATCAGTCAGTCTGACGTGCAGATGGTGTGATGTTGAGTCTAATTTAAGAATGACACTCTCTTAGTCGGTGCATCAGCAGACTTTTCAAGCTCAGGGCACAGTGTGCGCTTGTATACCCACATATTATTAAAATGAATATGACAAACCAGAGCATACCTTCCCTTTTGAAAAAGGTGATGACAGAAAATCCTGATGATTTCATTAAAGTCGTTTTAAAACTGCCTCTCTTATCTATCAACCTGCAAGAGTAGACAATGTCCTCTGAGTACATGTTGAGCTGAGGATGTTGTAGCTTGTACAGGGTGTGCTGTACAGCCAGAAGTTCAGTCCAACCTGCAGATTGTGTTTCACAGTATAATACTCACTCGACCTGAGCAAAAAGAACAAGCTGTCTTGAGCAGGCTGGGATGTCAGTGAGCAGGAAGGTCTAAAGTTTTTAAAGATCTTTCAAATCTCTTTCAAATCAGTATTTGGAAGCTTTTTTGCAAAAACATGTTTCCATTTTATTTACCATCATAAAATCATGTTTTTGTAGTGTGCACTCTAGGTAATATCAATTAAACAAGTGCTGGGATGTTTCTATAGGATATCTTAATTTTGCTTTACTTTTCATAGATTATGTTTTACCATTGCGCAGTCAAAGGAAAAAAAATCTAACTGGTGTTCTATTTATTATAAAAATGGCTTTTACTTTTTAGCTTTTGCACTCTTTATTTGAAGCTACTCGCAGAAAATTGTACTTCACTTACTAATATTTAATTTTAAATCTTAGCTTTTATATGTTAGTTATGTGTGGGTGCTGGTGGAGGATCAAGCGTTTTTTTATCTCAACATATGTAAGTCTTTTTATTTCCTTCTCTCTGTGTATACATCTGTCTCTCTCTCTGGATCTATTTTTACTAGATGATGTGACAGCTCTGACCTGCCCACTCGGTGCCAGTTACCTTGGTTACCTTAGAAAGTACCGGAGGCTACTTCACTGCAGCCAAGAAGCAGAAATATTGAATCAACTTCTCATGCTGAACCCTTCTTGAGTTTATTTCTGTGACAATTTGTGTTTGTATCCATATGGTTTATATAATAAAATGTGGGTATGTGTCACATATACACCGCGTTTTGCACTGTGTGTGTGTGTGTGTGTGTGTGTGTGTGTGTGTGTGTGTGTGTGTGTGTACGTGTGTGGTTTTCCACACAACCTGTCATGGCGGAGAGATCAGCATCGTTAGTGAAGATGTTCTTTATTCCAAGTTCCTGCAGAGTGCTTCTCAGGTCAATCTTCTGTTCCACTTTGAACCTGAAAAGTACAGAATTTAAAAATGTCCCATGGTGAAGGTCAGAACTTTGTTGGCTGCACAAGGTGAACTATTACTTAGACAGGTCATCGTGTAACAGAGGGCTCACATATCCACAGACCCTACACATACATCTTTTTCTTAGTTTGCCACAGTGGCAGAGGCTAAGTAATAGCTAAAAAGGGAACTTGACCATTTTACAGGCGCACATGGTGGTAATTTACATTTTCCTATTCCTTCAGACATAGTAGCTAGCTAGTACAACACAATGTCCTTTTCATATATTTTAAGTGTAGGTGCAAGTAAATTTAATAGCCTACAATAAGTTACTCCATCTTAAACACGTATTTGTATTTGTTGGGCTTTAGAGCAGGGTGAGGGAAAACTCAGACTCCATGTTGGACTGACCTTAAGAGTGGTCGACCATATGTGAGGAGACTGAGGCAAGAGATAAAGTGCAACCGAAGTTGTAAGGATTCATTTACAAAAAAAAAAAAATTACAAAAGGTTAAGAAAATTTACAATTAAATTTCCTTGGCAGTAATCAGGCTGAACTCGCTCCAACAACAACACCCTCCAACTACAACCACTACAACCAACCACCCAACTGAACAAATGACATCCTTTTATAAGACTCAGCATTTGTTGCTACTACATACAGGGGTGTTTTAAGAGTGTAATATAATACATAGTTTGTGTGAGAAAAAAGAAGTCACTCCAACAGTGCAAATGAACTCATTAATAGTCATTTCATGTTATATATAATAAAAATAGTCTAGGCTGTCAGGGTTTTGATGTTGAGTTCTTCTTCTTTTGTTATTTCCTGTTTTATTTTGAAAAGTGTTCCCCTTGTGTGTTTCTGTGTACTACTCCTGTTCTTGATTAGTTGATTGGTCTCACCTGTGTCTCGTTTTCCTGCCCTCACCTGTCTATTTAAGTTGTGCCATTGGCTTTGTTCTTTGTCGGTTCATTTGCTAGTTTAGAGTCCATGTCCCTACATTGATTCCACGTGCTTGTTCATAGAGATTTTGGATTTTTGTTTCTTTTTGGATCTTTGGTTATTTTGGATTATTGGATTTCCATGTCATGTTGGATTGACTACCTGGATTTTGACCCTGCCTGCCTTGACCACCCGTAAGCCTAGTCCATTAAATAAACTGTTAAAGATCTTTTGCGTCCTTGTCCGTGCCTGCATCTGGGTCCTGCTCTCCCCTGTAACCTAGCCCTGACATAGGCTAGAAAACAAATGTGAACTCGGCTCCTCACCCCCACACAATGCCATCGGTTGGAATGATATAAAGAGGTGTTTTTGCCCTGGGGACTCTTTAATGATGCACTCTGGGAAGGAAGGGTAGGACACAAGCACACCGCAATCATGTTCATTATATGTTCATTCTTGTGACAATTACCTTCAAACTAAACATACAGGATTAAAGCGACATACTGTTTTACATGACTGCCTGCCACAAAATAGTTATTTGGAGATTCGATTATATTATTCTCCCTTTCCAGTTGGTGAGGCCCATCCAGCCGCCTGGCACCTAAAACCACCAGCCCAATACACACAATTGCTAACACAAACCACAAATGTTTGACCATGTTTTAACCTGTTTGCTCTCATGTCATAATTGCTAATTTTATTAGCCATACCTCTGTGCAAAGCTAGATTTGATCGTGTATATACTGGTGTATGTTTACTAACATAAGGCCTTGACAGACAAAGGCTTAAATTGTAACAGAGGCTGATGGGAGCTTGGTTACAATCCACTCGACTCTAAACACAACACACCTGACAGAGCAGGCTCTGGAAGCAGCCAGCAGCCCAAACCACCTGACTGACGAGCAAGCTAATCCAGCTGACCCCCCCACCAGAGCCCTACAACCCCTGCTGTGCCATGGATTGTGCCTGGTGCCAACTTCAGTGTTGTGTTTAACTTTATGTGCTTCATCTTTCCTGCTTTTTCTCCTATCAGTTGTAAATATACAGACAATCATACACGAACACACACACACGTGATGTACTGTCTCTTTGGACTAATAACAGGAGAAAAAAAAAGCTGTGGTGCACAACAGATTTTGATTTTTGATGCCCTTACAATGACAAATCATCAGAATAGCATCAAAATGGCAATTTCACATTACTGTTAATAAACAAATTCTAGTTGAATTTCTAATAATGGAAGACACAGTTTAATGATATGAAATTTTTATTACTGCCATTGAAAACAGTAAATACTTCTGGGATTCTGGGAGAGTATTGAAGTCCAGAAGTCTTATTTCTGAAGGAAATAAATTACTGTAACCAAGGTATGTAGAGGTAGATTAGGAAGACAAAACAACTGAACCACATCTGCATTACAAAATGTTATATGGCAGCATATGGGCACGTGGAAATGATCGTCATGAACTTACTCCACCCTTAGGTGAGAACTAATGGTTGATTTTTTTCCCCTGCATACACACCTGAGTGTTTGTATATGTGTTTGTGTGTGTCGTCTCTCACCTAGGTAGGTAGACTTCCACCTTCTGTCTTTTGACATTGTTAGCCCACTCCTCCAGCAGAGGTGCTTTGATGATGGGCTCCAGGGATGCTAGTGGGACCTCCTGCCGAGGCAGAACGATCATCATGGACATGTCCTCTCCCTCATAGGGCATCTCCAGCACCTGGTAGACACCGCCAGCTTCCTGTGAGCCATCGCTGAACTCCCCTGATGGGATCAGGAAACAGCAGGCATTGAAAGATGTGTACACATGTGTAAACAGGCATTGGAGCCTCCTGTAACAGGTTTGGGAACTAGGCTAAAGAGGAACTTGTACATGTACGCACGTGTAAAACATATTAATCGACCGTATTGATTACAGCGTGTGTGTTCATTTCCCCAAAGCGCCAATTAAAATCCAAAAACGCTTCACTTCAAAAGCCTTAGTTATACTTGGGGTGAAAATGTATTACATGTATATGATATGTAGTCTTATAGCACTGAGTGTGCTCTGCTGAAATCTCAAACAAAATTCAATTAGACAGGAAAAGATGTTATTTGTGAGTGCAATGCCCTTTTTACACAAACGTGCACTTGACTGTCTCCAGGCAAGAAAATGAAACCCAGTAAACCATCTGACCCACCATCCAGAATCTAAGCATACATATTTACACACAAGCAAATACACATTCATACACACATTCAGAGGCAAATGCACATTTAATTACGCATGCAAAAACATCTGTAGGAGCTTAACTCTTTTTACAGATGCACTACAGAGGCTAAAAAGTGATATCTTAATAGCCTTGTGGTGGATCTTTAACAGAGTTGTCCCTGCTATCTAATTAAAGAAAACCCACTGATAAAAAACTCTTATCAAGACAACAAAGATTTACTTGAAATAGGAGAGAAAGTATTTCTCAGTCAGGATGAGATAATCCCTTTTATAGTCAAAACAATTCCAAGTAGATTTTTAATCTAAAACACAAGATTATCTCTCTTACTCAGGTTTTAGCAGTGAGATAGAGATTATAGAGCAATTAACACTGCCAGATTTTATCCCAATCTTTCTTTTGAAGCTGCTTAAAAAGAGGGAATGACAACAACGACAACAAAAAAAGACTCATCATCCTTCATTGACTTACACGTGGCATTCAGTGTAGTGGCAGATGATGCAGGGTGAGGCAACATTGCAGCGAAGTGTTGGGTGTGGCATCGCGAAATATTTTACTTAACCGATAGGATTGCGCTCCAAAATGAAAAAGCAAACGCAGCTTTCTCCCAAAGGAACTGTCCCTGTTCTGCAGTTCGGAGGCGCACACACACACACACAGTTCACACATACACAGATTTCCTTGATCCTGAGTGTGTGAGGATGAGTATGTGTGCACCCTGTGAACGTAGGTGTGTGCGACTGTGCAGTCTGACTACACACAATCAGACTGCACCAAAATAACTCAAATGCACCAATTTTAGTAGCAGTGCAGTAAGAATCTGCTGTAACAGTCTTTGGCAATACAGCAGGAAAAAAAAAAAGACTAGATGCAAAGAAGACAGACTGGAATCATTCAAATGTAACGGCGCTGTAGCCAACACGCAAGGCTGCTTCTAGACAGTCTAACACCTCATAATGCTGGCTCAACACCAAACACAACAATGTCTATTTATAATGTATAGAAAATTTTACCAGGAACTTATAGTCAACATCAACCCAGACAGTTTTTCTTCTTGTGATTTGTGTTTTCTACTTTCTTCTTGTGAGTGTTGTACAGTAGATTTGCTACATAACACTAACCCATTTATTGTCATGTTGCATATATATATATATATACACAGTACAGTAATACAGTATTTTAATGTTTCAGCCATTTAGGCTCTTGTTGTAATGTTTTGTCTTCCACTGGCATTTGGAATTGATTGCTGCGATGTGCATTCTCTTTGTACAGATCTAATGACAAATTATGAAACTGAAGAGGCGCAAAGGGTCTTTTTGGATTTGGAAATTTAAAGTAACCTGACTACCCTAATACTTCTCTAAATAATTGAAAATCAGTATAACAACAGACAAAATATTGCATGATATAATATTATTAGAAGCAGACATTAATAAAACATCCCTCTGAACCCAGCAGACAGGTCCGTGTGAAGGGGGAATAAATGAAATGAAATACAAAACCAGCGGAAAGACAAGTGTTTGTTCTACCTACTGTCAGAGGAGATTTAGCAAAACTTAATATAGTACTACATGATTTGACACAGACAGTCAAAGTACAGCTAATATTGTATGACATGAACAAAATAGCTTTCAAAATATACTACGAAATCAAACAGACGTACCAGAGGAGTTTGTGCAAGTGAGGAAAATATTTGCAACGGAGCTGACTGAGCAGAAAAGAGGAGCCTTTCCTGGGAATAACACTTCAAATATGAATAATTTAGATCTAAGATTAACATTTTAAATAACCTCAGGAAATATGAGCTGAAATTCAAGGGCTCCAACAAAGGA
Source organism: Datnioides undecimradiatus (assembly GCA_008933995.1). NCBI lineage: Eukaryota > Metazoa > Chordata > Actinopteri > Lobotiformes > Datnioididae > Datnioides > Datnioides undecimradiatus. The sequence continues at coordinate 2,201,727 of WARS01000008.1, forward strand.
GCCACACATACACACAACTCATCCCTACCATAGTAGAAATCTCCCTGTTGGTACATCATGAGTGTCTGGACTTCAGAGCCATCGTCTTTGCTGAAGGAGAAGGTTCTGGTGTTCTCTGGCCTGAACTGGTTTTTCCAGGAGCCTCTGAAGTACACGGCGTTCACTAGGGTCAGGCGGGTCACGCTGCTGAAGTCTTCAGCGGATAGCAGCTCACGGATCTTACCTAAAGGAAGGGATTTGGACAGTGTATTAGGATCCACATGAGCTTGCGTTAGCCTCAGGACAATGCATGCTGTGATGCAGCTTTTGAAGGTGCATCACAACAGTACATTCTGTTTCTGTGCAAGGTAATGTGATCAAACAAAGATGTAATTCCTTTGACAGTTGTGCATGTCTCTTTACAGTAGGCTCAGATTGCAGATGTAATCATGTGTCCTTCCCTTCATCCATACATTTTCCTCTCTTCTTCTCTTCCTCCCTAACTCACTCTCAGTGTGGTTTTCCACCCAGCTGTTGATCTGCTCGGCCACGGCTGCTGATTCGCTGAAGTCTACTGTTTCCACCTCAGCCCGGAAGTACTTCCTCATCAGATGGAGAAACTCAGGGTTAAAGGTGACACCCTCCTGCAGGAAGAGGCTGTTGGCAAATCGGAGGACATAGTGGGTGTCGTCGTCCGACAGAGCCGCTGTCAGGTTCTGGAGCAGAGAGAACTCCACGCCTGGAGAACAGAGTGAGAGAGGCACACATGTAGTAGGTGTGTATACAGAGAACACTGAACAGGAAGACATTTTTACATCACCTTGGCCTCAAGATGGTTTAAAAATGCATTTGCTTTAAGATCTAAAATGCATTTACCTTGAAAAATGGTAATAGACATTACAAAACCAAAACTAAAAAAAAAATAATTACAACAAAGTGAAAACAATAACCTACTTTGGATCTTCTGAGCATCTACATCTACAGCATATAGTGAATAAATATGCTGTCATACTAAAAAGCAGGACAGGAAACCATTTCACACACTCACTTCACTGTGTGTAAGAGAGCTGTTTGTATGCATGTATAAGTCTAAGTGAAAGTATTCCAAACAACATCTTAAGGCTTATTTTTAAAGCTCCACCAGAACTATGGATGACACATACAGCTGTTTTCACAGGCTCAACTGTGACCACAGTTGAATCTCTTTGTGTGTAAACTGAACTTTTTTAAACACATTTTGTAAAAACTGCACTTGCATTTCTTGAGACTTTCCACCTTACAATTTAGATTCCACTACTCCATCCACCACTAACCATGATCCTGATGAATCTATGTGTAGGAATGCCTCTCACCTGGCAGCAGGTGGCTGAATCCCACAGCCTGTCTTATTTCCTCCAGTGAAGCCCCCTTGGCTCCCAGCTCCACCATGCCCAGAGCCACAGCCACACTCAGTGGGGAGAAGATGATGTTGTCCTGATCCCCCGCCGCCTGGAGCCGGTGGTACAGTCTGACCGAGAACTCTGATGTAGTGTCCTCCGGAATGTCCGCCGCCCAGCAACCGTAGCTCGGCAACAGGATGGAGAGGAGGAGGAGCGGGGACAAAATATCCAGGATCAACATCGCAGCACAGACCACAGATAGCTGACTGAAACAGGGGTTGGGAAAAGAAGATAAATTTAATGTGATGATGGCGAGGGGGAGAGAGAACAGATTATGGGAAGTGAGTGAGGTGCAGAGGGAGGAAAAAATGTGTTTTTAGGAAAGATAGAATGATGGGTGGATTATTGGGGGTTAAAGACCATGAAATGAGTGATCAGAGAGATGGAGGAAGGGTGGGCAAGCCAAAGAACTGTGCAAAGGAGAAAAACAGATGAAGACAGAGGGAAGACAAGATGAAAGACAGAAAATAATTTGGGGAGGGACAGAGCCAAAAGTAGACAGAGGAGGATTTCATACGGGAGGGAAGGAGTGAGATAAGGGTAGAGAAGATTATTGTGTACAAGAGAAAAAAAATGAAGGACAAGAGGATTTTGGAAAAGGGAGAGAAGCAGAGATGAAAGTAGAGAGATCAGGGATGTGGGATGACGAAAAGAGAGCATAGGAGAGGGACAGGAAACATCCAGTCGGTCAATTATTGTGCCAATTTAAATTTTCAAGTCCAGAATGGAATGCATTCATACAAAACAGCCGGTAACAATTTCGAGTTTTTAGCAGAGGTGAAAAGAGGGCTCAATTTCTGATCATGATGCAGGAAAGAGTGGAATAAAAGGAGAGAGATTATAAAGGAAAAGCCCAGTTAGACACTCAAATGAATTTAAATAACAAGGGCAACGGGTCAAGGGAGAGATACGCGACCTACAAGTTAAAAGCAATTTTGTGCAGTTACATAAACAACAGAAAGAGATGGACAGAGGCAGGGAGATGGTACATAAACAACAAGAATGTGGGGTAACTACAGCTGTACTGCCAACTGCATTCAGTAATGATGTTTGGAGCACATCTGCTAAATGGGCTCTTACATATTTTATGGCCGTTCTCATCATCTCACGTTAAATCGGCTTCTTTCCTACAAATTCTGCTTCACCCTGTGTATAACTGTGTTTTAGCCTTCTGACTGTACGTACTGAATAACTGATTACAAAGAGGCCTATACCCCCACCCACCCCCACCCATCTTCCATCCTTCCAAGCCATGGCAGTTTGCGCCCTTCTTCTTCAGCTCCCTCTTGTCCATATATCACTAATCTTCATCCATCTTCCTTTCCCCCTCACATGTCTCTACCTTCCTACCTTTTGTTTCTTTACCCCTCCTTCATACCTTTTAAAACGACAAGGAATGCACACACACTGCACCATCTCTCTGTGCTGTTGTTGCCAGGCAACATTGTTTTCAGATGCCCAAACAAAAAAAAGACAGAGTAAAAAAAAAAAAGAGAGAGAAAGAGAGAGAATAGAGAAAGATATCGAGTGACATGAATAAAATCTGCACTAACACATGGACATTTGATTTGTTGTTTGCCTCTCTGCTGTGTTGTCATTATACAGTTTGTATAGAGGACTCCATTAGCAGTCCCATGCAGCGCTGGAATCTGCTGGCTGCTACTGTACAGAATGTGTGGGATAACAGGTGGCTGTAAACAAAGTAGCAGAGTGTCAATAAGCACAAGGGGCAGCAACCAGAAAAATTAGTGTCCCTATCCATTGTGTTCTGTGCCTTTCTCTGCCGTGAGGTGGCCTGTGACTAACAATTTCAGCTCTGAAATAAAGGCAAATCCAACAAAGGGATGTGTTAATGTCAAATCCATTAAAGGATTAGCCTGGTGGTATTCTATATTTTCTCTTTTAAAGTCTCTGACAAATTCCACAAAGGACCAAAACTAACAATAAATTGATCCTCATATTCAGTATCTATGTTTCCTCTGTGCCCATATAGTCCTCATTGTTGTACATAATCTAATAAAAACTGCTCTCATCAGTGAGCCACATTGTTGCACAGGATGACATGACTGTCCCGCTGTTGTACATTCTCACTGGAGCACCCAATTTGCAGCTGAAAATAGTTCCTGACAAATGCATGATTGTTTTTCCTGTTCGAGTAACAGGAAAACAAAAAAAGCAGCTGTCAGCTTTTTTAGGTATTTTTTTAAACCTTTTTTAAATAAATAAATAAATAAATAAAAGTAGATATTTTATGCCATTTTAAACATTTACATTTTCAAAGGATGCAAAAGCGCCTTGGGTTGAGTACTGTCATTAACGGCTTTTGTCTATTTATGGGACAAATAATAAAATCACCACAAGCCTTATTGTTAAAGAGAGGGTCATCCATCTATCAGCGGATTGGCTGTTTGATCCCCAGCTCCCAAGTGTCCTTGGGCAAGACACTGAACACCAATTGCTTTTGACAGCTGCTCCATTGGTGTACAAATGAGTTTCCATTCTAATGGGTACAATGAGTGAGAATGGGTAATTGCTAACATATATTCTAAAAGTGCTTTGAGTGGTCACTCTAAGTACAGTCCAGAGACTAAACATTCATGTTTACTGCCTTGTATTGTGACTGTAACTGTGACTGTAAAAAATGAAAGCTTCCCTCACTTTCTGGTTTGCTTGTAACAGCCTATGAACTGATTTCTATGTAAAAGATGCAAAGCACACAAACTACATCACCAGCTACAAATCAACAACAAGCAAAACCACTCCCACATCCATCTTTACATCCATCTCAACATTGGACTAAACAAGGCAACCCTGGAGCAATTAAACACCTTTTATGAATTCAGCATCATGCTAGCCAGTGCACAGGTACTGGACAGCGGACAACACCTATGTCCGGATTGGTTTCCCACAGTATGTCAGGAAGTGTAATGTCCTTCCACTGGGATTAATTTATATTCTGGGGTGCCAGACAGCAACACTTTATATGCACAAATTGAAGAAACTGGCACTGAATTGAAGAAACATTTGACACTGCACTGAACACAGTGCAGTATTAGTGTATCATATATGATAATTTATTATATATGATGACGAAATTACACTGGACAAATAATTTCACGTGGTAAATGAACCTCACTGGTTGATTGATATTGTTGTTTTAAATGGGTAATGTTAGCAAATATTAGTGTGAATGCTAGCAAACGTTAGCTTTTTTTACTAGCACGGATGACTAGCTTGCTAACAGCAAAATAACTCTTAACAGACAGCAGCTAATTCATCCAGACCCCCAAGGCCTATTTTTGCAAACTGGCTAGCTTACTGTGTGCAAATTACTCAAAGTAGAGTTACAACTCGCTCACTAACATTATTGCTAGCAAAATACTATCCAACTTATTATGTTAGTTGTTTAGCTTTCCAAACTACTTTGCCAGCTAATTTGAACCATGATATTGATGAATGTATGATGACAAAATGTATGGCCAAATATAAATTATGAATGATAGCCAAGAGCGTCACAAGGCTCTTGCAGAACACACATCACCACATGTCACTTAAGTTCTTCTAAACTGAGATCTCATCTTGTTTGTTCTCCATCTATTAGAATTCTGACAAACTGCTTTTGACAAGCACGGCACTGATCAAACTGCCAGCTGAATTTGATTTATTTGAGTCTACAACTGGAAGTTCACTGGCGTTCAGTTTCCCCACATAGCATGGAGTCACATGGCATTTGCAGGTTATTTTTTATATACCCAAATGTGTAAACAATTTGTGGAGTTTTGCACTGCACTCAATAAAAATAATAATTACATCTATTTAAAAAGTACAAGGGCAATTTCTTATCTTATTATCGAAAAAAAACTATAAAAATAACAAAACCAGAAATTAACTGATTTTTCTAACATTATATTTGAGCATCAAATGTGTATTGATCCAGCCTCTGAAAATAGTCCCCAACATACAGTATCCTCTTTTTATTTCTGTAGCATTTGCTAAAAACTACAGTACCATAGAGTTTAAGAAATTATTAAGCCTTTCACAGAAAGCTATATATTTGTGAGCTGCTAATGTCTTACAGCTTCTTTTAAAATAAAATTTTCTTGGGGCTGAGAGCTAAGATGGAAAAAACTGGTAAGATAATTTAAGTGATCATATGTTAAATTAAAGTCATTCAGTGGCAGGATGGTCATTCAAGTTTGCAAGCACAGGTAATTACAATTATGATGCACAACTTTAAAAAGATTAAATCAGAAAAATCTAATGACGTCCAAAGGCTCAAAAGTGATGTAGTGCAGTTAATATATGGTTGAGTCACGTGTGCTCACCTGCTTTCACATGTTTTGCTGTGAGTCAGACATTGCAGAGGGAGCAAGAGAGATTCAGAGAGAGGAAGAAAGCCTGAGGAAAAGGAGGGGGCGGCTGGCAGAGATGTAAATGGAGGTAATGTTTCTGACCTTCTGAGCTGTGGGAGCTGAACTTTTCTGAGACAGACAGTCCTGCTTTCTGTAGGGAAAGACCCAGCCATGCAGTTAAGCCAGGGAAAGTAGTGTGGAGCATCACTGTGTGCGCACCTGTATGTGTGTGTCTGTGTGCAAGTGTGCATATGTTAGTGGATAATGACACCATGGGTGGCTGGCTATTAGTTGTAATGGTGACACCATTCTGACCTTTTGAGTTGTGGCACACTGTCACAAAGGATCCCACACTTTGCCAATTTGGCCACTGATGATAGTGAGCCCAACTTTGGCTCCAGTGTACTCAGGTGGGGTTCCCAGCATGCCTCCCAGGTAAGTGGGGAAACTGAACACCTAGCTATAAAATGTTCTCTCGTGACTAAAAGAAATTAATATGTCGGAAAATCTCCCATGGTTTAAGTTGTACAAGTTTAATCCTGACAACTTGATTAATTCCATGCAATTAAACTCGCTGGCCTTTAAAAGCAGCCTTTAATCTCTCCGTGTAATCCTAATTCTCAGACAGAATAGATCGGCAGTTGACATTTCGACAATTAAAATGTGACGTCACCCAAATCCACAGCACGTATGTTAATCCTTACTGCCATTTAAACCCAACACCTTGAGACGGCATGCTTCGGAGGCCAGGGGAATTTATTAAACATGGACATCCTCATTCATGGTGCAAATCCACAGGTCCAAACGCGCGCACACACACACACACACACATACACACACACACACACACACAGACTTTAAAGAACACATTTCCACATACACTTCCAAGCCAAGGTTACCAAGGCAACAGTGAGTGATGGACATTTTTCGTTTTGCAGAGCTGACAGAGAGAATTTCTAACCTTAAAAGATATCTTCCTCCTTCCATGTAGGCAGATAAACTGTGTTCCCTTTTTTCACACTCTACTCAGCATTTTCTGTCTCACGTATCCCTTCTCTTTGCAAGAACTCTTCTCGCTAGCTCCAGTTCTGTCACTCATTGCACTCTGACAATGTCTGGTGCAAACACACACACTCCCCATACACACATGCAATATCCTGACTGCACTCAGTAATTTTGTCAAACCACGGCAAGCTCACGCTCTTCTTCCTTCCAGCATCTCCCTCTTAAGTCCGGTTCTCTGCCGTAGCTCAAGTCTCAGCATGCCCCTTCGCTCAGACTCCAAATACACTCCCAAACTGCCGAAGCTCGTTGGAGCTTAGATGAAGTCTGCGGAAGTGCTAACATCCCATCTCATCAAGGCCTTCCCCTTTGGGAATAAAATGCTGAGAATTTTATCTGTGATTATCTCTGGCCCATAAAAACCTTGAATTTCTGCATCGGACACTGATAAAAATGGAAACTAATCTGACACATTTTCACCATGAATATGTCTAACTTAAAAGGGCTTTGCAGCAGAGGAATAAAGGAGTCTGATTATCATTTACAAGTTTCAAGTTTTCCTTGGAGGTGCCATGGTGGGGCACTTTCTACATATTGTTATATTATATATTGTGCAATAACTTTCAATATTAATGTGCAATAACCCGAAAAATTAATGTACTATGTCACCCTGTATATAGTACCTCTCCTATATTACCTCAATCTGTGCACCTCACAGAATTTTACTTCACTGCATTTATTAACAGATAAATAGCTATGGATTTTTCTGATAAATACTTCAACTAATACTTCAACATGTGGTAACAATATTTTACACTGTGCGCGTTAATCATTTAAACAAAGTCCTCTAAGTTTTAATATCTTCAAATGCAGTGCACAACCACTCCCCCAAAAATTACTGCCACCATATTAACACAGGTATTTTCTTTTTTACTTTTAAATAGAAAGTGTGTAGAGAATTTCACATAAAAGAGTTTCACTTGAATGTGAGTGAATTAAATTTGAGTTGAAGTTAAGTATTTTAGGTTTAGGTTCATTTTGAATCTTAAGTATAAAAGTTGACCAATTGTAATCACAAATGAACCTGAAGATCACGCTAACAGCAAACTAGGCCATCAGGTGTCATTTTACCCATGGTCACTACTGTTTTTCAGAGTTAGGAAAGGTAAACCTTTATTTTGCTGCTAGAGTTACATTAACAAGGCTCGCTTACACTGAATAATCACAAAGGACATTCTGAGTTATCATACAAGCTATATTTCTACACCAGCAATGGGTCCGTTCTGTTCAAGTGACCTGTAAGTCATGACAGTGCAGTCAGCCAGTAACAGACAATACGGCTGGAAAAATAAAAAGGTGAGGCTACATTAAGAAAAATAAACTGTGGGTAGGTATCCCCTTTTTCTTGCTACTGGTTCTTAACTATTCATATCACAAAACGTCATCACAGCTAATGTCCACATTATTTCAGATCCGTTAAGTTTGGCTTTGAGAATCAGATTTCACTAGACACTGAAATCTTTGCAAATCTCGCCTTAAAAAGTAGAAATTGTCTCTGCAATAACTTCAGGATTAGCTCATTTGCAGTATTTAATTTATTTAAAAAAAAAAGGCTGATTTAGTTAATTCAATCTCCTCGTGCATAAGAAATTATAATTAAGTGTGAAATGTGTTATAGATTATTAATTTTCCTGTAATTGAGAAGGCAACATGAAATATGGGCTATAATATGCTGCAGCCCAGGGATGAGTACGGTATTGCTACATATATTAGTAACTATATTTATGTTTTAATTATTTTGGATTCCCTGTATATCCACAATCTCTCCATATTTTCGGCACACCCACAACACAATACTGGTGTGGAAATAAGAGTTTGTGGTGCATGCTGTGGATGTATCAACAGTCCATTAGCACCTGTTAAACACACAACAAAACAAAGCACTGATACTGTGCTGAGTATCTGTCACCTACACAGCAAGCTTGAACTGGAGGCCAGTGACTGCTAAGACATCCCCCATGGTCGGTTCTATATGCTTAAATAAGGTGCAAATCTTATATGTATATACGAGTATGTATTTTGAGACTTCAAATGAATCTATGTATATAAATTGGCCCTGTCAATGCCTCATTACATTGTGATTTTAACACATACTCATGCTTCATTACACTCTTAGAAATACCAATAGTCCAATATGTCTTATCCATTCTAGTGGTGGACAAAATTGTTTACAGCCCAACCCATCAGCCCACCATCTCATTGCCTTAGCTCACTCAGCCCCTTGTTAGAAAATGACATAATGTGCTATGGAACCTGCCTGAAGTCCCGGGATGCTCACTGTACACTCCACAGAGGGCAAACAGAGGTTAACAACCCTTTATTAATCCCTGCTAACAGAGACGCCCAGGGGGAGATACGCAGAGAGAGGGAGATAAAGAGGTATAAAGGCAGTTTAATGGACTGAGAGAGAGAAGAAAAAAAGATTTGCAGAGAGGGAGAAACAAAAACAACAAAAACAAAAAAATTAGCAAAAGAGAGGAGGACCAATAAATACAGATGGATGGAGACGGGAAAGGCACTGAAAATCTGAAGAGAAGCAGCTTCCACGCAAATACTAACTTTGATTCAGAGCCAATGATATCTAACGACCCCCTACATAGCAAAGCAAGATGGTTGACTGCTCCCCACACTCTGCCAAGACTTTCTTTCTCCGTATCTGAAAAATACACACAGACACACATACACTAACAGCCACGGCGCTGTGGGAGCTCAGTTAGGAGGTTTGAGCTGTAATTGGATCGGCCTCTATTTGGGGTCAGTGGTAAAAGTGAAAAGACTGGAGGCTTTTTCAAATGGACTAAAGACCAGGGAGACACCGGAGAACAAGAAAGGTCACTATCAACTAGTCCTGTGGGAGAAAAGTGTGCATGGGTGTGTGTGCGTGTGTGTTTATGCAGGTAACAGAGGTAAGAAAAGGAGACGTGGCAGGTGATGCAGGACAAGGAGTGATGGGGAGACCAGAAAGACAACAGGGGGGTTATAAGGGTGTTTAAATTGCTCATAAACTGAACTGTGATTATTTAGCTTGCTTAAGGGGGCGGGAGGTTAGCTAGCAAACGGGTATAGTAGTTGAGATGAGATTGGGGGAGACAAGGATGGCGACAAGTGAGACAATAAGGTGGACAAGTCAAATTGATTTGGGATTTGAGGAAAACCTGCAGCTGCAAGAGTTTGAGTGAGGGGAAAATACGGGTATTGGCCATCACTTTCACCATTTTACTGTCCTCCACACAGTCTCTCTCCTTCTCTTCTACACTCACCCCATCCCTTAGTGTCACCAATCAATGGAAAGATCGATTCTAGGGCACATGTGTGTGTGTGTGTGTGTGTGAACCAGATGGTTGATGTAAGATAGCCACAATTTTGCAAAAAAAAAAAAAAAAGGGCCTTCAAAATGAAGATTAAGAAATTAAAAAGGTTCTATGTGACTGAATTTATCAGAAAATATCCTCTACTTTTTCCTTAATTTATTCACTTATATATCCATTTCCATAACAGACATATTTCATTTTAGATAAACAATTCACAGTTCAATGCATTCATTCAAAAGGAAAATTTATTTGGATTCATTTTAAACTTCCTCTGTCTGCATCCACCTCATGAAACTCCTGACCTCTTTCTTGCTGAATCTCTCTCCCTGTTCCCATCCTCCTATCCGGCCAGGTATATACACTAATCCCCTGTGTCTTTGCTGCAGCAGACTGTACGGGGACCATCCATGCTGCCTGAGTCTGCAGGCGCAGGTGGTGTTCCTCAGTGTGTGGATTTATTTAAAAGTGAAGGGAAAATGCGGCAGAAAAACCAGCTGAAATTCAATTCACCCGTCTTATGTTTTTAATTACATGCTGTAGATTTCTTATATAACACAGACTGTCACGCCATTTTTTCAAAGTGTCTTTCAATGGTATCAGTTGTGGAGGATTAATAAGGTTTTCACGCTGCCTACTGCAGCACATTACAGGTTTGATGAGGGGATGTCAACGGTAGAACTTACTACAAATGTCCTCTTCTAACAGCAGAGATATGTAACTGACAAAAAAAACAAAAAAAAACAACAGCCCTGCACACATACACGCGCACACAAGGTTATGGTTGGGAGTTGCACACTTGCACATGCCGTGTGCAAGGGTGTTCAAACCCAGTCAGTTGCTTCTCCCTCCCCTGCTCGTTTTGTTTCGCCGGGCTGATTTGAAAGACATTTAATTATTGAAATGCAATTAATGCAGAGCTCAGTGGGAACAGGCAGGACACACACAAAAACCCACCCCAGGAGGGCATAAGGAGGAAACAGCAGGCTTATACATCAGCAGAGATTAACCACTGATTCAGATGCACATGGGATTAATACATTGAGATTATGACTGAAGGGATACCGTTTTTCTGAAAATGGAGCTGCTTCCACTCTGGGCCTAAATGCGGATTTAGGAGGTCATTATCTTAGTTGCAGCGATAAAGAGATCACAGGTGGATTGAGAGAATGAGACATAAGAATTTATTGACCATGCTTTTTTTGATTCTTCCCCTCACAAAACAATATGTATTATATAGGGAATTCATTTTAACAGACTCCTTGAAGATAAAAGTATGTTGTATGGTTCTCTCTCTCTCTCTCTCTCTGAATCAGCTGAATTTGCTGGCTCTCATAAATTTTCACCAAACCCACTCTGAACATACACGTACAGACCTGCATTTGTGTGTGTGTGTGTGTGTGTGTGTGTGTGTGTGTGTTTGGGGTGGGGGGTGGGGGGGGTTGGTCCAGGCTACTACAATCTTTCTCGTTAATTCACACACATGCACTCACTGCGCCTTCGCCTCTATTTCAAGGACAAGAACCTCACTGCAATGCCTGAGCTCAGTGGAGAACAAACAACAAAAACAATCACTGCAAATCGTATACAACCTTCAAATCTATAACTGCACTGGTTGGTGGACAAACGGGTAACGTCTTTAATCAATAAGCCTGAAAAAAAACCATATTTGGTTCCAATGTGCGTCTCCACCCGCCCCTTTCTCTATACCCTACACATGTTGATTATAGCATCCTAATCCCTTCATACTGTTCCATGAGATCACATATTACAACTACACATTCCTACACCTACATTAAAAAAAAAACTCAGATTAGGATATTTTTTCATTTTGCAAAAGGTGAGCAGTTATGGTTTGAAATAATGAAATGCTATTCCGATAAATCAGTACAGGTTCCGTGTCTGAACCTGTTGTAGGTTAATGCATAAACGGCTCTTACCGATAAACGGCGTTAGGTACGGGATGGATGGATGTATGTATGCGCACGGTCTCTCGGCTGCTGCTCTCCTCCAGCGCCGCAGCTCGCTGCTTGTTCATTTGCCGCAGACTCCGCCCCTCTCCACATCGATTGGTCCAATGAACGTCGACCAAAGAGTATCAGTGTAAGACGACATAAGTATGGGTTGCACGCTTCCGTCTTTGACTCGGCAAACATTCAATATACTATAGCATATAAATGTTTTCGATTTTTTCCCACGGCTACTACGTGGTTTGTTTTACGAATAACTGAAGGCGTCACATTTCTACGGTCCAGCATTTTTATATAACTTATTTTATATCACGTGCGTCAACTTGTGTGTCAAGGGGATTATAATAGGGTTAAAATTTGACTGCTGCGGTGTTTCTTTTTATCAGTAGCGCAGTTCTGCAATGTAGAGAGTGGCGAATAATTTCAAAACCCGGTGCAATTTAACTAAATGTCCTTGATCCCACTGTTATAAGTAACCCCAATAGACATGTTCAGGTTTGGCAGAGTACTATCTAGACCAATAGTCCAACGGTTAATTTTGTGCTATGCTAATAACTAGCTTTGCGTGCGATTATCTGAAATTTTAAATTATTCCTGTTTTCCTGTTATCCCGTTTTTACGCATTTCCAATGCTTTCTAAAAGAGGATCGTGCTAAAACGCTCCTCTGTAGCTCAGACAACGACAGCATTTTAAGGGTTAAAATAGATCACCTGTGCCTTTTTGGGACTTGAAGTCTGCTTAAGATGCCATTACAATTACACGACATGAAAGAGATTTACTTAAAGAACTACAGCCAGCCTCCCGGTGATAATAACAGGCAGCTATCAACACCACCCAGCCCGGCTCTCGGCTACAGTTTTGTCAGGCAGAAAACTTCCTGAATGAGACATACCACAACAAGACGTGGTGAGTAACTGACGACTGAAGTACTTGTCTGTTGTTGACTTTTTACTTTAGTATTTTTATTGCTAGACAGTAAGCTGGCGGTATGGCGCTAGTTAGCTAAAGACGAACCACCTGCGCTAAACTGCTTATCTTAGTGTTAGCGCGTGGACGCTACCGGTAGTTTGCTGCGATGTTTTTTGTCTTGGTGATAAACTTGTTAGAGTTCATTGTTAACGACAGCACAGCACAGCATCATCCCCCCGTTAGTCGCGGCAACGATCGGTGAATGGTGTACTCAGTGTAGATTGACAGGAAACACCTTGACTGTTTTGACTGTCAGACAGGGACCTGACCTCACTGACTGTCAAAGTCGGTTCATTAAAAACCAAGATAATTCGTTTCAAGATTGCGATGACGGCGAAATCAAAACGTTTGACTTGTGCACGCCACAGTGATTTACGGACATAATCTTTTCATTGTAATGTAGTTGATGCAAGGGTCATACTAGAGAGCCGCAGGTCTCTGTGGCTTGAGGTAGATTGCGGTTCTGAGCTTTTTCTGGCGTCGGTTTGTTGTGGCGACTGTGTGGTTTGCTCTCTTTTGTTCAGGACAGATTGTAATGGTTCACACAAATGAGAACTGTCCTGAGAGCTTTTTTGACTTGTCATAGCAGATAACGCACAGGTTTTAACCAATAACATTGATGTATATTTCAGATCCATTTAGGTGTGCTAAGCCATGTTCATTATGTGTATGCCGATGATACTTTTGCCTTTTTCTTTTGAATCTTCCAGTTTACTTCACTGACAGAAGAAAACTTGGCTACTCTTACATAGGTCTCTGTGCTAAATATAACAAAACTCATTGACATTTCACACTCATCACCATTTGCCTCTTATTCAAAGTCTCCGGAAGGATGACAGTATTCTTTGGCTGCACCTGAAATAGTCTTGCCAAATCTTATTCCTAATTTTTTAGTTTTTTTAATGACCCATCTGAAATGGTGCAGTTATGTTTTTATGTAATTTAATTTGCTGATGGCACATTTACATATATACAAGCACACAGGTTAGATGTAAACCTTTTAGGTTGGGCAAAGAAAAACTGTTTAAATACATATACATACATACATCATCTATAGGTCATTTTAACTGTGTTAAAAACCTGAATCCATTTATTATTATTATTATTTATAATTTTTCTTTGGACAATATCTCAAGAATCATTAAAGAAGGAGAGCTCCCCTAAAAGTAAAAGGCATTGACAAACGGCCATCACAATTTACTGTTTGAGCATTGGGTTTCTTAGAACGCAGTGTGATAAAGTACGTTTTATTTTGTCATTAGTTCAACATTACATTTAAAGAGCATATTATAACTCTGTGTATATGGTACCTATGCTTCTGGCAGTCCTATTTTTTTCTCCATTCAACATAAAGAATAACTTGTCTTTGCTGTCCTCTAGTGGTTTCACTTATAACCTTGCTGCAGTGATGCACTCTGGGACCCTGTGACATCACTGTTTAGTGTTACAGGTACAACTATAGACACTTTCAACCACACCTGACAGTGATACTGGGTGTAGTCAGGGGTCAAACAGTTTTGTAACCTTCAGCAAGAGAGTGCTTCCGAGACTGGTGTTATATTACTGTTAACCTTCAAAACCTTTAAAAAAGGCTGCCTGTGACCATGTCTGCTGTTGTCTCCCAGTGGGAGCTTTTTTTTTTTTTAATAGCTGTATGACTGAGGTCTTAATGGGTCCAATAATATGTGGGCAAAATGAAACCGACCCCAGAAATCTACTACGCTGAACAAAACCAAACCATTTATTTTGAAGCTTGTCCCAGCCCCATGCAGATCCGAGAAATATCTCATCTGAATTTGGTTGATGTGCGCAGATTTCACTCCTGATTGCTTTTAAATTTATAAATTGTCAGAAACAACCCTTATTTCACCTAATGTAACATTTGTAGCCTGCCCCACTGTGCTTGGCCCTGATGCATGTAATTCATCCTACGTGCCGTGAAAGTTGGTACATAAATTCAGGTTATCTGTAGATAACAAAATGTGTAGAATCAGCTTTGCATTTTTGTGGATCTAGTATAATAAAGATAACTTTGCTATCATCAGTGCACCTGAAGACAAGTTTTGACCCGACCTGACTGCAGTTCTTTGCAGCTCAGGTCATTTAGTGCCACCTTGTGACCACAGACGATCATTGAAGTTTCTTGTTGTTGCAGTAAACGCATACTCAACGGGAACATGCTAACTCAACAAAATTTTACTTCAGATCACTCGATTTATGATTAATTCATGAAAGGTGCTGTCTCAGCCGGGTCTTCTTGGATGTGGATTTGAACCTGTATGGGTCTGGGGTTAAGTCTTGGTTACTTAGGTTTTAACATGAAGACATCTGCTCTATGAAGACACTGTGAATCAATCAACTCTAATAATCCTATTCAGCCATTAATATTAGGTAACACTTACACACTGGACCCATTTATAACCTGAACGTTTGTAATGGTTAACAATAATCAAAGTATACAGCAATTAATAAACTTAAAAGCCATCTCAGCAGTTTGATGGGAATCTGGATAAGAACACGCATTAAGACAGAGTTGGTATGTAAGTCACTGTCCCTGCCTTGCAATGATTTGTTGTAAGATCAGAATGAGGAACGACGTCATATTAGATCAAGTAAAAGTGTCACACAGAAACAATGGCTGAGGAAGAACTGGTCCTGGAGGTGTCAGATACAGGTGTGTGTGACAGCGAAAGAGACACTGAAATGGAGGAAGACATCACAGGCATCATTCTCTTATTTCTACCATCAGGATTGAGTTCTTCTGACCAGACTGAGGTAGAAAAATCACTGACTTATTGCCAAGGCTCTATATTTATCACAGGGCTATTTTTATTGCAGCACTAATATTGGAAAGGGTGCTCCTTATTCAGGTATGACTCATTCCAGTTTTGTCACCATTGCACCCGATGGAACAGTAAAGTTCACACCCTTTTGCAACGCGGCTGTTACGTGATGATCGTGTTGTGACTGAAAAGCTTTCTGGGGAAATAGCGCACATGGAATTTTATGACGCGTAATAGTAAGGAATGAAGCTTGCGCATTATTGGCTACAACATAAAATATACTGAATGTGTGCTGACTGTATTTGCCGTTAGTCCTTTAAGCAAACATGTTTTCTGTTCTGCATACTCTTTTCAATACAAGCCCATTTAAACATGGCAAATGTAAATGGCTGACTCAGTTCCTGATTGTAACTATGTTGCACTTTGCTTTTAATCCCCTACTCTGTCATTTTCCTCTGGTACCATCTATCTCTCCCTGCTTGTTCACCTGTCCTGCTCTGTTCCTCTTCAGGTCCTTGTCTGCTCCCATTCTGTCAGTCTCTGTGACTGATTGAATGCAGTGAAACTGGCATCAGTGGACAGACACACACACACAAAGGGCCAGTGATCGGTCAAAGGTGGCCATGGAAGACATGAGGAATGGCTACGGCACTGCCTCAACAGTCTCTGTGGCTCTCTACAGTGTGATGTATCCTGTCTTTAACCAGGTAAATAATTCAGGGTTTCATTGGGGAAAAAAGAAGGTTTGTGGTTTAACAGAATATAAATAAAGAAACAATAAATGTTGAATGTGCCCTGCTAATATTAAGTTAGCAACAAAGGACTAGTTTAGAAAGGTTTGAACTAAAATCTCACTAAAAAGCATGTACATGGCATGAAGACACGCCACTTATCTCGAGATGGATCCTAATTGTTTGGAATATGTTTTCACTTAACTATTGGAAAGGACTGGCACCAAATGCGCTCATAACTTTGTGGTTCAAAGATGACTTTGGTGTTACCTTAAAATTTCCTCCAGCAGCCCCATGAAGATAACACTAAACCTGGGTTTTAAGAGGTTGCCATTAATTTTTCATGGTTACCCCAGGAAAAAGTATGAAAACTTTGATCACCTACCGTTTCATCAAAAAAACCGAACTATGAAACGAGGCACTCTGATGGCCCATGAGTTCGTGGTGCTGACCATGTAATTAAAACGTCACTCCCCATCGATCTGTCTGTCTGGTTCTTATACATCCAATCTTGGAATAGCAATAAAGACATGAAAGGTTTAAAGTGCCCAAACATGTCCTCATGTCCCACGTGATAGAAGATTTATTGCAAAAGCTATAGTGCGTGACTTTTGTCACCCCCTAATGGCAGTGAGACTAATTACATGAACACTTTATGTGGTTATGATGCACTGGTCTTCTCCTATTTCCAAGTTGCTGCAGCCTACTCCAAGGATTTGGTTTCTTCCCTTTTCAGCTTTAGTGAATCAAGTCCCTCTCTTGACAATGCATCACACCAGGTGCACCAGCATGGGAATGTCACACCCAATTTAAAAATGGTCTACTGTGAAATTCAGAGAGATTTATTTAGCAGTAATAGCGTTTGCAAAGAGCTGGAACGTAACAAAAGTTAATTTACATGCAAAGTTCCAACAGTATAGCTTTTAAAGATCATTTGTTTTTAAACCCAAGCATATGCCAGTGCTTTATGTCCATACTGAACTTGCAGTTTTAAGTAGTGATGAAATCCATAATAGCAGAATATCAACTGAGGAACATTTCAAATTTGTAGATGGAGAATATAGATCAATGAACTTTTCATAATGTAATACGCTGTGCTCCGTTGATATCGCAGGATGCCTGGCTTGTTTGTATTTTGTGCAGAGTTACATTTCAGGACAGAAGAGATGCTATGACAACAGCAAACCTCTGCATCTGTTTTTGTGGTTAGTGCTATTGATTCATGTTTGTGTACTGTAACTTGCAGTTGGAGAAAGTGAACTTGGCAGCTGCGCAGACCTTGAGAGCAGCTTTCATAAAGGTAAAAAAAAAAGTTTCCTTTTGTTAATTTGAACTGTGGCATGAAGTTCCATTTTCCTTGTAACAACTGTGCCCGTGTTTTTAAAATCATTTTCGACTTTCTGTTGATTTGTAGACTGATACATTTTAGTTTCACTGAAGACCAAGGCTGTCTGCGATTGCTATCAATGCAGCTGTATGTTTGTGTATTTCAAGGCAGAGAAGGAGAATCCAGGTCTGACCCAGGATATTGTTATGAAAATATTGGAGAAGAAAAATGTAAATGTCAACTATAGTGAGTCTCTACTTCGCATGGCTGCAGATGATGTGGAAGGTAGGATGCTTGGTGAATCGTGCATGTAAAGAGAGCAGGAGGGTGGGATCTGATATGTTACATGGGATAACTGTATAGCAATACCTGCATGAGATTCACAGTAGTTACAAACAATAATAAGGAAGGCATATTAAACAGGCTAACGTTTGTGGCCAGTGTACATGTCATTTTGTTTTTCTGTGCAGGACATGCACATGCACAATAGTCACTCTGTGTTTTGCTCAAGGACACTTGATTGATTACCAACCTAGTTCCACTTGGGCTTCTGTGGTCTCCCCCAGCCCATATTACATTAGCCTGACTATCCACTAGGGGGAGCTGTTTCCCCACAAATCAACTGCTCTTCCTGTTTTGAACCATTCTTTTCTGTCTTTAATTGAATTCCTTGTGCTGTGTACAGTGATTGATGGTAGTAATGAATTCACACATGCATTCATACACACACACACGCACACACACTTTGAATGAATTTTAAATGTTTTTGCATGGCACAGAGCCCAAATTCTACCTTAATCCTGCCTTCGCCTAACAAACTAAATGCTACCACTGTAAAGTATATGCACACACGCTAAACTTCATATTCATTTTATACATTTTCACCATGGACATGTGTTTAAAACGCACGCAACCTTTTATTAATTGCATCATTTCAGTGTCGCCTGTAGATATTTGCATGTGCGTTGACATGCCTGGGGGTGTTTGAAGATTTGTGTTTTTCTCTTCCTCTCGCTGTTTTCAGAGTTCATGATTGACAGGCGAGAGCCAGAGTTCCAGGAGCTGAACGAGAGGGCCCGAGCTCTGAAACACATCCTCAGCACCATACCAGATGAGATCAATGACAGAGTAGGCTTCCTACAGACCATCAAGTAAGACAGCTCAGTGTGTGATTGTGATTGAGTGTGTGGTGTGTGTATATACACAGTAGTTTCAGGGTAACTGAAATACAGGTCTATATTAATTGTAATACATTGTCAGCAAAGGTCTCAATGGGACTTTTGATACCCATTCTAATAGCTGACTAAAAGCATTTTCTTTTATGGTTAATTAGTTAGTACAAAAACTAAGGGTGTGATACAGTGCGCGTCTTTACAATGAAGACTCTTATTGCATGAAAATAATAATGAGATTCTTTTGTGAAGCAAATTTTGGCCGAGGTTCAATTGAACACAGAGTGAAAGGAAAGACATGAGTGGTTGCAAATAGATGCAAATGAACTTTACGCAGCGTAATGAGACAAAGACCAGTCAGTATCAGTATTTCAATAGTTCCTGGGGAAGTTAAGGTCAGTCCGAGTTGTAACAAATGCACCTGTCACACGCTTGGGGTCAGTACATATGTTGCTACATACGGTACATTGGCTGTTATGATTGTGTAGTGCGTATCTATTTGCCCCACAGTGCATTGGTTCCATTCCTATGAGTAACAGTCCTGCTCTTTCTGAACACAAAACAGTTGAAGATAGACTGTGGTGGAGTGGTTAATAATTCTGTTCAAATGAAACTTTAAATGTATACATCCAGAGGGGTTTTGACATTCAGTTGAATTCATTTAATTTTCTCCAAATGCTCAGTTGTGCTTTATATTTAAGGAATGGTAAAATAATTAGGAAATAGACATCAGCCTGTATGTCAAATTGAAAATGTTGCATTTGAGTTTAGGTTTTAATTTGCAAACCAGGATACACTGAGCACAGGAGTTTATTTGCGACCTTGGGAACAGTACGTGTTATGTAAATGATCGCGACTCGGAGGTCTACCCCCAAGCTTTCTGCCACATCTCGGTGATCATCCTCCAAGGCGTCACGACCTGAGTTTAGAAATCAAAACATTATAACATTAAAACATATTCGTTATTGAAGATGAAACTGGAAGGTCCCTGCATGCCAGTTTTTATCCTTGTCCACTGCACTTCACACACGCGCACACACTAAAGAGAGAAAGTAAAAGACGTTTCATTTCTTGGCCCACTTTGCCATTATTTTGATCGAATCCAATACTCTTAGTGAGTCACTGCTTAAGTTACTTACCCAGCGGAGGGCTTGGAAATAAAATCAATTCAAAAGGAATGCTAAAAAATTAAAGTTATGCAACAGCAGATTTTAAGTGCATACAGGGGGAGAAAAAGTTGAAGGTGAAAGCATCTTTGTAAGAGAAGGGGAAGAAAGGAAGACAACGAGCGGGATCAAAGAACTGAATTTCAGAGTATCACTTCCTGATAAAAACAGACAGATTGTAAGATATTGTTTTTTGTTTTTTTAACATGCACTTATTTGTGCGTGCCATCCGCAGAGACATTGCGAGTGCCATCAAGGAGCTGCTAGACACAGTTCATGCTGTCTTCAGGAAATACCAGTATCAGAATAGACAGGTAAGCAGATACAAGAAGGGGGGGAAAAAATGCACACACACAAACGCAGTCACTGTGAAATAAGCGGGGCTGAAAGGCTGTCTGTTTTTATTGGTTAGGCGCTGGAAAAGCAGAAGAAAGAGTTTGTGAAATTCTCCAAGAGCTTCAGCGTCTCTCTCCAAACCTACTTCAAAGATGGAAAGTATGACACCGTTTCTAGTTTATTCTCTGTTTTTGGATACTTTTCCATTTCTCTTCCTTCTCTGCCGTCTCACTCACTTGTTCAGCTGTTACTTTTTCAAATGCGCACGTAGCTATCAGCTCATTTAACAGGTGTACACGCACACGCCAGCATGCACACACACTTGCGTATGCACACACACTGTCACCGCCATGTAAATGGTTGTCGTTTGATCACAGGCCCGCTTCTATCAAATCCACCATTGCTGAATAATTCCCTTGACCCATTTCCTGTGGATTCATGCTGGCTTGTATTCTCTGAAGCTTGACATTCTCCATTCCAGCTAGATCAAAGTGTTTCCTGGATCAATCCTAATATTGTTGCCATGGTTTCTTTGCTGGGTGATTGACACATGTGTCCTCGTGTCTCTGTCATGGTTGTTTCCAGAGTGATAAACGTGTTTGTCAGCGCCAACCAGCTCACCCACCAAACCAACATGATCCTGCAGGCCTTCAAGACTGTGGCATAGCAGTGTGAGAAGACCCACAACCTCACGCACACACCTCACAGACCAACGTTTTTTATCAGAGAGTAGGTGATATGAGGCTTGGTAATTTGTAATTTTATTATTTCTGGTTGTATAATTTATAATTCTGTGGCTCTGAGGGGAGATCAGGTAGTTTGAGGTTCAAAGCACATCAGGTTGACAGTAATTGCCTGGGATTTTTAACTCTCTTTTATGTTGTTCTTTTATCAGATTCTTAAGCCGTTATTTCATTCCTTTATATATTTCCCTCTCTGTTCAGGACTGTGCAGTTCTGCAGAAGTTTAGGAAACGTGACTATTTCCCAAGTCCTTCAAAAGTTTGGTCATTGTCTGAAAAAGCAGAAAGCAGCGGCATTCACTTTAAATTTTAGGCTGGCAGGTGGAATGTCATTTTTCTATTGTAAAATGTAATTTTGATCTATATGGTGGTGTCACACACTTGGCACTAATGTCCTGCCACTATCAGTATACATCCTGATCAACTTAAATCAGATGGATTCAAATCCTGCCAAGAAATGAAGGTCTGGAGACACACTGGGGTATTTAAAATGGAGACTGTTCACTGTTGGCTTTATTTGTCCTTTACTCTTGTATATATTCCTCAACCAGGTACGTCATAAACCATTGTAGTGAGCAGGAACTCACCAGCTGTGCTGTCTTTAGTCTTACCCTGGTAACAGAAATCTGTTTGTGTGAAGTCTTGACATTTACTGTCTACTAACAATAGATAGGCCCCTCTATAAAAGAACACATGGCTGTTTTTAAATGAGGTAATCAGGGATGCAAATCTTAAGCTAATGAGCTGATCCAGCCGTTGTTTAGGATGAGTATCTACACTGGGTATTTGAAGGTCATTACAACAAACAGCATAAATAAACTAGGTTGTGGAAAAGAAGTTACAACAGAAGAATTCACAAAAGTCCATGCGACACTTACAGAGACAGAGCATGGATGTTTCCTGCAACTGTAAATAATATAAATGGATCAACTCAAACCTGAATGAATGCTTAGTGACTTATTTGAATTTTTATTCAGATTTCAAAGAAATGCCTTTATTTCTTTAATCGCAATGTCCTTGACAACACGCCTTGCACCAAATGTAAATAAAATAACATGACTTGAAACAAATTCCTCGAACTCACGAAGAGTGTGTTAGAAAAAACATTTTTCTTTTTATTGCAAAAGAGTTTCAAAAGTGGGTCTCTCTCTTCAGATTTGCATTGTTGTATGAAAGTACTTCATTTCTGCTCAGTTGCCCTTGCATTCTCTTTCTTCACCCGCACCTCTTTTCCTCCCAGTTCTAAGATCCGTACCAATTTTTCCCCATTCCAGCAACTTCATTCTTCTCCCTGTATAATAGTGGATTTTCCATGGTGGATTTGTGGTGGGCTATTTTGGGCTTGGTACTGGCTCCTACATGCACCACTGTAATCCAATTGTGATAGTGTTAATTTTTAAAGCTTTATTATTGAAATTGCTGAGACCTAATTTTCTGATCCTGTCACCGTTGACGACCGCTGTAATCAGCTAATTCAAGTTATTCCAGGCCATTAAGTCACATGCAGGGATTGGCTGTGGTCACTGAAGCAGCAGGGAGCGAGGGGAATGATTATATCTGTGCTGGATGTATAACTTGTGTGTGTATTCATGCTTGCAGTCATACAGGCGATCTATTTGTCTCAGTTTAACAAAGCCACAAGAGACGTTTTTTCCTCCTTTGTTGTGTGTGTGTACACACAACGAGTGACCCACAGGAAGTCCTCTCAAAGGCATTTGAATGGCACTATAAAGCTCAGTTTGTGTCTATTTTATTTTTTGTCCAGGTTCAGATTCACGTCAGGACTTTTTAAAGTTGTTTGAAAGCACAAGCACTTTTATGAGTGGCAATAGAATACTAATGTTGTGGGTTGTGTTGCTGTAGCTATGGTGTTTGTGTGTGTGTGTGGGGGGGTAATTGTACCTCACACAGATTTTCTCTCCTGTGTCTAATCTGTAAATAAAAGAAACACACACACATTGTATTAAATACAGACGATAGTGCCTGGACTCACAAACACAACTCTTTTTGACTACTTGGTTGCCAGGAAACTTAGCCTGAGTCTTTGAGAGTGAGGGATAATAAAAGAAGTGTGTGTGTGTGTGTGTGTGTGTGTGTGTGTGTGTGTGTGTGTGTGTGTGTGTGTGTGTATGCATGGCCTCTGCCACTGTCTGGGCTACTGGGGGCAGTTAGTTAACTCTCTCTGGGGGTGTGTGCTGCAGCCAGGGCTGTTAGCGTTGATTGCCTCTCAGACATCGCTGGCTTAGACAAACCTCTGGACACAAAGCTTGGGGTGCCTGGAATCAGCTGAATCTCCCAAAGACAAGACCCAGCCAAGGCCAAGACAGAGCAGCTAGAGCCCGAGGATTAGTTTGAAATGTCATACATTTAAAAATGGTGTTTCAACACTTCAGAGCATGAGGAACTCTGAAGAAGTTTACTCTGGACACCCATTGTAGACTGAGAGGATGAAATTGGTCGTCATGGTAAGTTTGAATTTGTTATTAACTGAGAAACTGTGTGTTCAGCTCTCCTATATGAACTTCATGATTAAAAAACCTGCTTGACTCCAGTGTGTGTACACACCGGCAGTCCTGGAAAGTTACAGCTAACCTGACGGTGATGTTGCCAGACCAAGAGCCTGTCATTATGCAGTTACAGGCTGGTGCTGAGATGGCTTTTTGGACAGTTTGACTGCAGTGGATGATACTCTGTACAACTTTAATAAACCTCAGATAGAAATCCTGCAGTGCCAGTTTCAAGAGACCTGAAGCGGCCATCTAAGAAGAGGAGAGGCAACACTGGTAAGTGAGTTTTGTTTGCCAGTAGGTGTAACAGTATTACATTATAGTTTTTATTTTTCCCTTTTTTTCCCTATTTTTCATGAGATTGAAAATAGTTTAGTATAGTATATAGTATAGTATAATAGCATTCATGTATGTAAAATATGTTTCATGAACGATCAAACAGCAATATGAAGGGTGCTCACCTCAAAATATGGGCCTCTTTTTGTGTTCATTTTATGGAACTGTGTCTGTGTAATCTCATGAAGGCTGCCACTTGCCACAAAACAAGTCAGAATGTAGTTTAAAAGTTATCACGCTCATAAACCAAACATGATCAAATTGTCCCCAAGGTTTCGCCATTCTTTTCATTTATTACTGTAACATAAATATATCTGGCGCAGTCCGCTACTTGTCAGTGGTGTAAATAAAGAGGTGGATAAACTCAGCTATTGGGATCATGCTGCAGTTAATCTCCATTATTTCAAAAAAAAAAAAAGATAATAGCTTTAGCAAAGAATTGATTTTTTAAATTTTTTTTTGCTTTCATTACACACCCTGTCATCTAAATCTCTGCTCAGTTTGATGCCACTGCCAATGAATTTGTCTCATAAACGTTAATGTCTACAAATGAAACTGAGAATGTTCGCCGTCCTCTACTACCTTTTGTAGTGTTTTGCAGAATGTTGAAAAGAAACTTTTCATCATCTCGCATTTCTCGCTTTGACCTCAAACGTGCCTTTTAATCACCGCACAGACTAATTTGACGATTCCTACCTTTATTCGTGCTATTATTCATGCTGCTCATCTATCTGACTCCAGTATTTTATTTCACATTACCAGACATAACAGAGACTTGATATGCTTTGGCAACCTTTCCCCTCCTTGATCCATTTCTGAGCCATAATTTGGGGACCTATTCACCTACCTTTGAAAGCCACTGAGCTGGGGGAAATTTTCTGTCGAAAATGAAAGACCTTTGCGCACTTTTCAATACAGACATGTCTGGTTAGAGTGAAAAGAGCCAACAAAGGAAGTGCTGCTGCTGTGACTCTGCCATATGATTATGGTGACATGACAACCCGCTGTGAAACAAATATTGAAGGTTACTAAGGGATTACTCAAGCTGGGAACATCTTGTTTCGTCATGTAATACCTAGAAATGCGGGAATCTATTATTTAACTGCGAGTCGTCAGTACAGGCTCGCATGTACATGCTTTACCTTCCCGACCTTGTCTGGAATGCAGGTGATTGATTGACAGGTCTGGCCTGTAACCATGGGAACGAGGATGGAGGTGGCACAGCTTGAGAGCCGGATGAACAGTGAGGACTATAGACAGCTACAGAGCCTTTTCCTGGTGAGTGTTTACCTTTAATTCACACGGGTAACACTTAATAAATGCTGTAATTCACACTATAGTTCTCTGTTTACTAGCATCCCATCATACTACACCTGTGCGTCTCATAAAAATGTGTAGACACTGCGCAATGTTGACGTTGATACAGGACCCGTCGGGTGCATCTCGCTCCCTGTCCAGAGCTGAATTCATCCAACTGGCGTGGTCATCAGTTGGCCGTGGCTCTAAGGAGGAATATGGCCTCCTGTTTGACAGCGTGGTTGTCACTCAGGAGCACCACGGCCTCCTTCTTGATGTCGATGCTGTGAAGGAAGAAGGGCGTGTCGACTGGGGAGGCCTGTGCTCGTTTCTGCTCCTGGAGCTTTCTGATAAAATGAAGAACACAAAAACCAGGAACGTGCCTTGCTGGAAGCCAGCACGCACTTTGACCTGTCCGCATCGAGACCCAGTTCAAAAGGTAAAAGGGTTACCCTGCTCTTAGATACTTGAGAGCAGGAGTTTGTTATGAGGGATACACGAATATGTTGCCAATTTTAAACGTATGATCTGTTGCAGGATGTTATCTGAAATACAATTTGACATTGACATACTGGGGAATCCAAAACTCTGCTGACTGGCTGGAATTCCACATTATTAAACATTGTGCGAGGAAAAGTTTGAAAGTATTAGGGTCTTGCTCATCAAAATGGCCCACCTCTTTTGAGATAAATGGCTCTGGACTCCTTTAAGTTTAACATCTATCAATTAATATGTAAATGAAGCTGCGAGGAATAAAGTGCCGACTGCTGTGGTTAAAGTGATGGCTCACCACTTTAATCTTTCAATCCTGAGAATGTCAAAATGTCAGAGTGTTGTGTAAGTTGTTTTCCGAATGGCTGGAAGGTTTTGACCCCGTTGGCTCAGATCAGTTTTAAAAGAGGCAGACAGACTGATGTCACCAAGGAAACTCTTATTTCCATCGCTCTAGGAAAAGGTGACATGAAAATGGGAAAAATAAACTTAAAGCTGCACTAAACAACAACTTATTTAACAATAGATAAAATTACTGTGCAGTTCACCTCTACAGATAATCTTTAAGCAGGTCATTTTGGTTTCACAGCCTGCAACTTTAGTGTTTTTGGGACAGTCTCAGCAGCACCTGATGACCTGCTGACAAAGTTAGTGATCAGCTGTTAAACATAGCAGCTCAAGAGTCAGATATTTCCCTCAGGAGTTAACAGAACTAAAAAGAAAGTAAATATTGGATTTCAGGGAAGATAACCAGAAATAAAAACTCCATATTAATGCAATTGGTTTTTTCGTTGCCTGATAAGCATGCCCTTGCTAACATGTCAGACACTTCAGCCATAAAAGGTAATAATATGTCAATTTGAAGTTTTGAATCCACTTAATCAGTTATTGCAATACCTGCTTAAGGTATAAAACACCATTAAATGAAGTCCTGCCTCACTTCCAGTTTAGCTCCTCCTCTACAAGTTTTTCATTGTTTTTCATTCTTGCATTGTTTTTCTTGAATAGCAGAAATATACAGGAGTTTTCATACAGAAGCTGCATTTAAAATTTTACAATTAAGATTAATTATTACAGTTAATAATTATTACTATTTATTTAGCATAAACATATATGGGACAGTGTCAGTGTTAAGAACATCGGCAAAAAGAGCTTGATAGAATCTCATCGTACCAGTGACTCACCAGCTGTAGATAAATAGGTAATTAGAATAATTAGAGATAAATACATGACACGCCAATCTGAGAGATCCTACAAAGCCTCCAGTTGGCTGTGGGAAAGTGACCCAGTCTGCAGTAATTACATTGGTAGTACATCTAAGCCCCGACCTCTATTGTATAAGTATTAATAAACCTTTCTTTTATTTAAGACATCCAGTGTCTCTTTCTCATCAGACGCAGTCAGCTCAAGCTTTTTTTCTGCAGCTCTCCGTTTCTTTCCTTGTAGCTTAGCCATTAAAATGGTATCATTCATTAATCCTTTTTGTTTTACTGGTTTAGCACAGAAGAATGTGCCCTACTCACTTGCATCCAATAAGGGGAAGATTTACTTTAATGGAGTTATTCTAGGGTAGATTTATGGCTGAAGATTAGGAGAAGAGGAAATGAATTACCTCTAAGATGAAATACTTTACACTGAAGCCTCCATTATACTAATTAAGTTCCCATTAAAATGTTACAAACAGCATCACAAAATGCAATAAAGCTATTCTGAAGGTGAGTCTTTCTGATACTTTGCCCAATCCTTATATTTGTCTGGGTTAAATGTTGTTTTGTAATGTTCTCTGGTCCACCCAGGTGTTGCACCTGCAGAGCTCAGGTCAGTATCTGACCGTGAGTAAAGGAGGAACTGTGGGCCTGCGGGACGAAGAGGACGTGTCCCTGCTGCACACACATCGACTGCAAAACAGCACAGTCACACCCAAAGACCTCTGGGTCACTGACGTGGTGCTGCTGCACAATGTACACAAGGTGACTTTCAATTTTACAAAGTTAGTCAAATTATTAATAACTGTCCTTTTAATGTTTATATTTTGAGTATTGTAGCATATTTTACACAAAGGTTATTGTAGAAATGTATTTTAAAATCAATTATTGATAAGTAGTACTCAATTCTGAGGGACAGACATTATTCTGCACAGAGGTAAACAAGCACCTCACTCAACCAATTAATTATTGATCAGTGCTTTTGGTTAATGGCATTGCAGACATGATGCTGTTGCCAAATGTTCCGAAAATAATTATTCAATTATTGGTAAATATTTTCAGTTGTCAGTTCTTTAATCTGCACATCTGTGGGTGACACAGATTTATTGTATTCTGTTTATGTTCTATTATAATTATGTTGCATAACACAGGTGAAGATTTTCATCTTATGCATAAATGATCAGGAAAGCTGTTAAATCCTTATTATATCACACTGATGAGATAATTTGCTGTTTATCTTTATGTCTCTCTGTTCCTTATAACCTCATTCACTCCTCTTTTCCTTATTCTCAGATAGCTGTATCTTTTACAAGTAAGGAGGTGTGTTTCTATGACATACTGTCCAAACAAGACTTCACTTGCAAGTATAAATTACAGGTAACGCTGCTGTAATCCCTATTTTATAGAAGTCTTGCGTTTGGGTTTAGCTTTTTTTGTTATCACCATATCAGCCTCTATTGCTGCACTCTAGATATCACTTATGTTTAATATGACTGGACAAAGGTATAGATGGACATGAAGTATAACAATGTAAATGCCACTTCTTAACTTCTCTAGGGTTTGATGTTTACTCCTTGGTGCCTAGACTACTGGGTGGATCCATCTCATCCTGACCAAGCTGTCCTCACCATAGGAGACATTGGAGGACAGGTAATACACAGATGGAGAATAAGTAAAAGGAATAATAGAGAGAGGGAAGATAAGGAGGAGAGAGACAGACCATTGTCAGTAGTCTGCATTTTGCCCCATCTGTCTATTGCTCCATAACTGTGTGTGTGTGTGTGTGTATGTGTGTGTGTGTGTGTGTATGTGTGTGTTATCCCAGGTCAGTGCTTTATATTTTACCTCAGCTCATATCTCTCTCTTTGAGAGACTCAGTCTGAGGACGGACTCAGATTCTGCAGACATCATCCTATGGGATGAGTTGGCCAAAGGAAAGCATCGCTCCTGCTACACTGTGACACACCAAGCACACACACCTGCCTGGGTTAGAAAAGGTAGGAAATAGAAGCACGCACGCACGCACACACACACACACACACACACAGACACACACACAGACACAGAGATCTATTTTTATGTGCCATCATGAGATGAAAACATAGATACAAACCTCTTTTCAAGTCTCTCTTTATGATGGCCTAATGAACTTGGTTGTAGCTTTGCCGTTGTTTCATTGTTTGCACACACCGAAGTTACACTTCTACTATTTCATATTGTATGGAAATATAGGGCCAGCAGAAAGAATATACAATAGTAGATGTTCCAGTGCGCCAAGATATCAGAGAACAGTCATTATACATCTTTATTAACTGGAGTTAATAGCACAGCAAATCCTGCTGCTTTTCATTCCAACAGTTAACTGCGTTCACCTGGGGCTAAGGACAAAAATAGTTTTTATTAGTTGGACAGAATGAACACAAGAATTCAAAATCACTGTCTCAGATGATAAAGACGAAGAAAACCAAGAAAACAATCTGGGTGTGCTGCTCGTACAAACTTTCACCTTCACAGCTGGTATGGTAGCCACTGCTTGTGCGTGCTCGCTCACTTTTCCAGCATCATGCTAAAAGCGGCTTATGCAATATGTTGGAGCTGCTTGGGTGTGTCTCTGTCACTGGTGCGCAGACAGACACACATGTAGTGAGTCCTGAGTCATCCACTTTATAGTCTTGCATAGCCAGGCTTTTGACTATTGGCATGAAGTCATGGGCTTGAGGTCTGGCCTCTTGAGACTCCCCACTTCAGCTCAGCCCGGGTAACAAAGAGGCCGCTTAGTTGTATCTCGATTGCATCATCCGTATATAGCCCCTCTAAAGAGTCATTGGGTGTTTGATAATGATTCAGCAGTGGCAGCGCTCTGAGACTAGCTTGGCTGAAAGGGGAGATCCTGATAAAGGGGGAAAACAAGAATAAAGTACGTATAAATAAGCACAACAAATGGGAAAACAAAGGGAAAACAAAAAAGGGGAAAACAGAAGAGACAATGCCAAAACATTAAAAGCACTGGTTAATTGAAATTTTACAGGCTGTGTGTGTATGTGTGCATATGAAACGACAAGAGAGGGTGCATACTAAGGTTTGATGTGTGTGTGTGTGTGTGTGTGTGTGTGTGTGTGTGTTTGTGCCTGTGTGATGTTTTGAGTGTGTGAGAATGGTAAGGAGGAAGCGTGTGTGACTGTATATGTGTGTTTGCATACCTCTGGGGTGCTGGTGCTGTTCTTTTGAAGTTGCCCACCCTGCAGCATGAGTGGGCTGTGTACCATTAGACATGGCTAGTTATTCAGACCTCCAAACCTTCGGGCTCACGGGCCACCAGAGAGAGGAGGGAGGAGGAAGGGAGAGAAGGGGGAAGGGTGGTAGAACAGAGGGGAAAATTGAGAGGAAATTAGTAGGAAATTGGGATGGACACAGGCCCATGAGGACGAGGAGGGAGAGCCATAGGAATTGTGTGTCTGTGAGAGAGAAAAGCATTAACATATCTACATAATGTTGTGATCAAAGAAATGAAAAAGAACATTAAGGCTGAACGTCTGCGTGTAGGTAAAATCTCCCAAAATGTGCAGTGATTTGTTGCAGAACAGAAGAGATTTGCTTTGATGTAGATGTAAAGTGACTCCTGCTGTTCCTGTTTTACTTCTAAACACACAGCGGTAAGTGTGACATTACATACATCACCGGCTACAGCAGATGTTATGTATCTTGGTCTGCATCACAAATAGTTTGATTTATGATTTGTGCGTGTTGGTAAAAGAGAGAATCGCTCATCACTCATCATTAATCAATGATGAGTCACACGACGCTGTCTGGAAATCCACTGATCTTTTCATTCACAGGTCAGAGAAAACTTGTGGTGTATGAAGTGTAATCAGACGTAATTATTTGCCCCGGCTATGCTGACGATCTTTGACCTACGACTGTCACATGTCATCTCACAACCCGCACTTATTTGTGCAGTATTTGAAAGCTAAGCAGCCTCTAATAGAGACGTGTGGCATCCAATTTAGCTGTTCTCAATCAAAGTGTTAATTGAGATAGATGGTGATGCAAGATCCATTACATTTTCTGTAATAACAGTGAGCAAATCAAACCGACCTAATTCTATGCTGTGCTGAGCGCCTGTGGAATTGGGGGATTGGTTGGTTTACTATACAGCAGGGTAGCGGTCAATGCACATTTAGCACAGCCATTTCAGAAAGTGGATGTCCTTCAGAGTTCTGTTAGTGAAAGCATTTTGGCATCAGCAGGATGAAGTATCTAATTGAAATGAAATAAATGAAAGAAAATGAACACTATGTCGTCACCAAAATGGTGCAATGTTGTTTTACATTGAATTTGCAGGAGCTGAAACTAATTCATTCCCTCTGCTAGTAATTCCTGCTGCATTACTGCTCGATGCAGAGCGACTGTCTTTTTCTTAACTTACACGTTGGGTCACACATCCCACCAAATCCAGATCAGTCCTGTTGACAGTGATCCTTCTCTCCAATGCCCTCTGTACTGCTTAGTCATTTCAAGGCTCTTTCATTGTCCTCCTTAAAGGAAATAATTGCCACAAATAAAGCCTGTATCGTGAACTTTAGATGTTGACATATCTGCCAGATTCCTGTAGGTGGTTTTTACCAGTGTTGGTCCCAGTATTTTATCAACTGTAAATAGCTCTCCATTCTTCCATTCTCTGGCTCGGTTCCATCCTGCCCGAAGCACGCACGCAAGTGCACCCACTTCTCAAGAAAACTAGCCTTTTTGATTTCTCTTCAGAAGTTTAGAGAAGGTTGTCTGCTTAAAGTTGTATTTTTTTTTTCTTTCACAGTGTCTTTGGTACATTTCAATCAGGTTTTTGTGCACAGCAGAACATGTCCCTTCTGATTGTTTGAGATTGTTTGATTTTAATTCTTCTTTGTCTCAGCTCAGTGTTTGAGAGCTGATGATTGTATACTACTGGATTGCTACGATAAGTGAGTTTACACCAGAGAGACGGCTCAAGACTGGCTCAAATTTGATGTATTTAGTAGACCTTTTTTTGTGTTCATTGATATTTTCTCTTCTGTGGCCCCTCTGGACTGTGGGGTATACTGAGGCTCCTTTCTTGCCCCCCATATTATTCTGTGCTGCTACTGGACATGTCATACAGAAAATTCAGTACCATTTTTAAGTGAATGATATACAAATTTATGTCTCATTCAAAACCAGTGAAATAAACTATTCTGAGCCCAAAACCTAAGTGTAATATTTGACAGTAACCATTAAATTGAAAAAAGTATACAATCATGTTTTTCCCCTAAAAATCATCTCAGAAATAAGAAATTAAGTCAAACAGGCTTTTAAACAATCTCAGTTAGAGTATTGGTGTTATTATTCAATGTGTTAAAGATGCTGTACGTAAGAATGTGAATGAATTCCCTGTTTTTCTAACAGGGTGGACAGGATATATCTTGCCAGTGTGTGAATCTATTGTAAAGCAACTTTAAAAATAAGGCCTCCCTTGTCTTTCTCCGTAGCATAACAACCTAGGTCTGATTTCTAAAGTAACTTGCTTGTCTTTTGCTCAACTACAGTACCGTCAGTCTTCAACACTAGCAGACTAATATCACCAAATAGGCAGCCACCAGGACACAGAGTTCACAAATCAAAGGGACAGATTGAGGGAACATTCCTTGTTGTAGAGTTACATGTGACAAATAAACTTTATTGATTGATAATGTGCTTTTAGGTGGCTAAGCTAACTTACTAATGCAGATGAATTGCTATCTAGCTAACTTGGCACAATACTGGATAATGGCAACAATTTAGCTAGTGAATTGGCTGTTGTTGTTGTTTGCAAAGTACCTTATCAAATAACATTCAACCACAGATCCGACTGCATATCCACCACGAAAAGAAATGCTAACTGTTTGCCTGGCAAGGCCAGGCTTGCTTGCTCTCTAATCTTAGTGCTATTAGTACTCTGATACTCTCTGAAACTTAATTAGCATCAATCATTAACATGCTTTCAGTTGTACTTGCAACTGCT
Source organism: Datnioides undecimradiatus (assembly GCA_008933995.1). Taxonomy (NCBI): domain Eukaryota; kingdom Metazoa; phylum Chordata; class Actinopteri; order Lobotiformes; family Datnioididae; genus Datnioides; species Datnioides undecimradiatus. The sequence goes on from WARS01000008.1 coordinate 2,234,913, forward strand.
TAGCTAAGTTGTTTTACATTAGATTTTAAAGTTTAAAGCTCCTCAGGTTTAGTTTTCAGTCATATTTCTGAATTATTGTTATACTATTAACCGGGGGGCAGCCTCTGCTCCTCTGGCTGTTCTTACATACAGGCCTCTCATCTGTCAAACTCCTTGTCTGAAGATCTGTGGCTGCAGAATTAGTCACATATTTTAAAACACCTAATTGTAGTCTGTTCATGTTCAACCATGTAAACCACCGTAACTTTGTTTTTAAAAGTTTTGCAGTTTTTTTGATACATAATTCCTGTATGAAACAAAACTGTTATTATCAGTATTACTATTAGTACAAAGAAAAATCTGTTCTACATTTGAAACCAGCTGTCCCACCATTGCCTAATGCAGTGTTGCAGTGATGCATTATAAAAAATAAACTTACAATTTATAATGACTATCAGAGTAAACAGGAAACACACACACACAAATAAAGGGACAATGGCAGACAGTTAGTGTAGTTCCATAATTGTTTGTTTTGGTGCTGTATTCTTCACATCTAGTGACAAATTGAATAAATCATGAGCAGCAGACTTGCTCTTTTTCAGTTTTTCTTACTCTTTTCTAGATGTAGTAAAGCTAATTATAGTATCTGTTTCACGTTATTTGCATTCACTTTCTGACTCTTTCCTGCTGCAGTACGTTACCTGGGCTCACTGGAAGCCTTTGTGTCGTGTAGTACCAGACCGCAGAGCGGCATGGTGATCGGCTGGAAGGAAAAAGAAAGCAGAAGTCTACGAATCACTTCTTTCTCTACAAAGAGGGGTGTGTGGGACATGGATTACCACAGTGGACTCAATCTGATAGGTGGGGAGTGTGCTTGGACTAATAATACCTAGTTATGATGTGCAAGTGAATATTAAAGGTTATTTAATACTAAACTTTTTTAATTTATATATAGCCAAAAATCATAGATTTGTCTAATAGTGTCATATACAATGTGCTTATATAACAACAAAGCTGTGGAATATCTCCAGCATTAAGTGATTAAAGATTAATAAAGAACATCTAACTGAAAAACCCTGTGCACATGATTTACCATGTTCACAATGGGGCTGTAACTCCAGGATTAGCAGTTATGATCGTCATATCAGTCAAATGGTGCTTTTCAGTATTTTTCTACCTAAAAATTAATATTATAAATACATTTCAGTAACACCTCTGTTATTTCTCTTCCAACAAGGCCACACTGCTTTGCTCTTTCCAACAGTATTTTCATTTAGCTTTTGAACATTTGAGCTGTTTGATTTAACCAAGTTAGCTAGAGCGCACATAGTTAATTACATTGCCTAACCTGTTGCTTTACCGGTTTTACAAAGTAACAAGTTAGATTGCTTTGAAATTGATCTGAAACAAATGTATTCAAATGTGAGTTACTTATGAAAATTATATTCAAGTTTAAGTGTTTTTAAGTTAAATTCTGTCTTTTCAGCGCAAATCAAAAGTGTAAAGATACTTTTCTATGCACAGACAAAGGCATAAAGTGGTATCCTAAACTATCAAATGCTTTAATGAACACTGAACTGGGTATGGGGAGTGACCAAGAACAGTATGGTTTCCTGTAATTAATTGCAGTTAGGGCCTCTGCTAATTTGGGACATTTTGGTTGGTTGCAGCCACAGCAGGTGTGGATCATCAGGTCTTGCTGTGGAACCCATATGTGACCTCAGAGCCGGTATGTGTGCTCAGTGGGCACACAAGCCCTGTCACTGCTGTTTGCTTCATGCAGACCAAGCAACAACTGCTCAGCTACTCCAACGATAAGGTAAGAGCGTGATATATGTGTGTGTAAGACTATTCTAGAAAGGATAGTGTAATGATAAAAAGCCATATTTTAATATTAATTGTTATACTGCAAAGGAAAAAGGACAGGTACAGATGACTGGTAGTCCTTAGAAGAGGTAGAGTTTCTTAAAATTAGGACCACATTTCCTTTAAACTCGTCTTCTTTCTGATGCAAAGTGGATGTTGTTGCTTTGCTGCTTTTCCTTTCCCCGTTGTAGCACTGTGCATGTTTGTCTTCTCTTTGCTTTTCTGAGAATAATGAATATTTTAGAAGTGATTTATGTTCCATCTGCCTTCTGCTCAAACACCATCTGCCATTGCAAGAAACTCTGAGTGCTTTACCTCAGTTTCCACTGGAACAGTGACAGTCAACTTGATTTGTTCCGTAAAGCAACATGGCAGAGCTGTTGTGAATTCAGACTAAGTGGCACTAACATTGTGTAGAGGCTGCTAGAGTAACCATTTTTCTTTGTAATGATTGTATTTGCTCAGTAATTATGATAATGTGATAATAACTGTTTATTTTTCAGTGGAACCGGTAATTCATGTAATTTGTACCCCTACATATATCTGCTCATCCACTTTCCAGATCCTGTGTCTATGGGATGTATCGAGTCAGCTGTGTGTTCACCAACTGGCCGGTGTTTTCCCAAAGACACAGGAGGACACACGCACGCTTCTGTTTCTCCATGAGGAGCGTCAACTCCTCCTGCTTTCCTTCAACAGTTTGCTTGTCCTCCTGGAGCCTGTGAAGGAGGAGAAGAGGACCAGCAGCCACGAACACCCTGTTACCTGTGTGCTGTATAATAGTCTTTTCAGACAGGTATGCAGGTGAAATGTCTCACTGGGAATTGTTGTACTTTTTGATGTACCTGATGGGTATTATGGATTACTCATGTGGTATATATATTAACTGAGCCAATATCACATATCCTGATGAGTTCTACAATGAGAGTTGATGAATAGTGTTGAAACAGCTGCTGACAAAGTAATCAACTGAAAGTAGATTTACAGTCAATATAAAAAGATTGTTCAAATTTAACAGAAACAACAGCAATGTAAATGTCAGTCTCGTTTCATCTTCTATGTTATCTAATAACAAACATTAATAAAATACCATGCTGATTATATAAGTCTACATACCCCAACCAGCTAAAACTTCTGGGGAAATCCTTTTGTGTGTATTTTTTGGGGCAACTCTCTTGATAAGTACTAGACCTTTAGATTTTACCCCATTCCCACAAATTTAGAGGGCATCTCCTCTGTACTGCTCTCTTAAGGTGATTCCACGTGTTTTTGCTGGGCTTGAGGTCTGAGTCCTGACTGGACCATGCCAAGACTTGGATTTTTCTATAATGAAGTCATGCTTTGGTCCATCTGGATATAAGCTTTGGGTCATTGTTATACTGGAATGTGAAATTCCTCTTCTCCTTATCTCTAGCTTTCTGATGGAGGCCAGCAGGGTTTCTGCCAAAATGCCTTGATATTTGGAGGTGTTTATTAGCCCTTCTATTTTGACAAGAGCCCCTGAGTTAGCTCAAGAGAAGCAGTCCCAAAAGAATGACACTACCACCACCAGTCTTCAAAGTCTGTATGAAGTTCCTTTGATGATGACCTGGATTGGCTTTGTGACAAACGTATCTTTCTAGAATTAAGACTGGAAAGGTCTAGTCAGATTATAGCACATTTCTCGACATTGTTTGGGGTTACTTAATCTATCTTTTGGCATTGGACAGGTTGGAATATCCATTTCATAAGAAAGGGTCTTTGTCCTGCCATAATATCATAAAGCCTAGACATGCAGAATACAGGAGGTCGTTGTCAGATGCAAAGATTATCCCGCACCTGACAGAAATGACCACTCATTAGCTTTATTGTTGGTTTCTTGGTTGCCTCCCTAATAAGTTTTCTCCTCATTTTCATCTCTGTCAAGTCTATCTGATCTTTGCAATGTCTCTGTGGTGAAAGATTTTCTCCACTTATTATTGATGATGCTTTTGATAGTGCTCCATGGTACACCCAAAGCCTTCAATATTCTTTTATATACCTCTTGTGAGTGGTACTTTTCAACAATTACATTTCACAGTTTCTTTGATAACCCAGGAACACAGCTAGAGCCTTCAATATAAAAGAGTGTGCAGACTTCTATGGTATTATAAAACGTTCCTAATAATTACTATTTGTTGTTTTCTCATCTTTTATGAATGTTATAAGACCAAATTAAAGATGGAACATGGCTATTTCTGTCCTTGTTTTTCCAAAACCTGCACCTTCACGTGGACGTGTAGACATTTTATATCCATAGTAGTTGCTGTCTTGGAGCTTGTAATATATATATCGCTTAATCAGTACAGAAGATGATAGTTTGTCCAGTTGTTGTGAAAATGCACAATGGATGTTTAAATTTCCCTTTAAGGACTTTTTGCTCATTATTGTCATCAAATCTAATGGAAATCATTAACTATGGTTAAAATACACACAACAGCTATTAAATGGACCTTGAGTTTGGTGAGATTGCTTTGCCACGTCCACCATAAATTCTTTAAGCAATTAAATGTAAAAGTCCTAAATTAAATCGTATCCTGGGTTTACATATCAGGAAATACACTCAATCATCAAACCTTTGCAAATGTTGTTGTAATATTGCAGGAGCTACATTTAAGATGTTTTGATCACAGTGTGGTTTAAAAGTTATATAACATATATAACAGCAGCCCGGCAACAGGCTGGTGACCTGTCCTGGGTGTACCTCGCCTCCCACCCAATGACTGCTGGGATAGGCTCCAGGATGGATGGATGGATATGTAACAGCTCTGTAACGGCCTCATTTAAATAAGTAAATCCACCCGTGATTCCCCATGATTACACTTCTTATTAGCATTGGCTGCATCTTTCCTTAAGTGGTGGCTTAGCACTAACAAAAGTGCAAGGAAGTGTATAGAATGGTTTTACTGTGTGTGTCGTCATTAAATAACATTGTCCTTAAAAGAATTCAGAATCACACTGTTTTTGATTATTGCTATCTTCTCTCTCTCTCTCTGCAGGTAGTCAGCAGTGACTCTACCTCTTCTGTGATCTGCTGGCTGGCTGACACGGGCCAAAAGGTCAAGCAGTTCCACCGTTGCCATGGCAATGCAGAGATCTCCACGATGGCCCTTGATGGTACGCAGACCCGGCTGTTTACTGCAGGCACTGACGGAGAGGTTAAAGTAGGTGGACACACACATACACTGAGCTGTGAACCATATGGCTGCAGGTCAGTCCTTATGAAGATGCAAACTCTGAAGTGCACTGAGTGAAAAATCAAATAGAGTTTGATGAAATAGTGCAAAAAGGAAGATGTAACAGTACACTGTTTGATATTCTATGAAAATATTTTCGAGGAATTATTAACTACTACTAAAAAATGAACACTTCCTTGATTTCATAATTATCTTAACTTAATTCTCAAATGACCAAACGTAACAAACAAGCAGGGTGATAGCGCTGCCATTTAATCAACCCACTGACATTGTCCTGTGCACACAGTTCTTGGCACAATCCTGTGCGTCAATGAGAGTGAGTGGGACTTTGTGAATGGATTTCAATGATAAAGCACTTTTGTCCTCTTTTGCCTCTCATTCACCCATTCTCCCTCATTCTCTCACACACACACAAAGCTGTAGGCAACCAAGGCCAATCACCAGGAGCAATTTGGGTTTCAGTGTCTTGCGCAAGGATTTTGTGTTGTACTTATTCTGTATGTACGTTGCTTTGGAGAAAAGCATCCACCAAATAACATTGTAGAATTGTAAAATGTGGACATAGTTGGGGATTTATGTCCCAATCCTCCAGACTACTAGCTCTACCTTACATTGTGCAAGCAGTGTTCTGATTGACATGATTAATGAGTGTTTGTCCAAATTTGGTGTTTTATAACAAAGTTATATCCTTCTCTGTCTCTTGCCTCTAAAATTGTGTGCACACGTGTGTCATCTCTGGGCAGAATTGTATCTTAAACAGCTTTTTATTTTTCTATAAGTTTCAAATTTGGTTGGTATTTCATTTCAACATGTGGTGCTCATTGACTTTATTTGCACACCGTATTCAAGCACTGCATAATGACTCCAAGCTTAGTGCAATTGTTCTCAACGCATAAAAAAAAATCTAATAATAATTATAATTATGCATATTATAATCAATATAATCAACCACATCAGCTCTTTAACCCCATGAGTCCTCGTGAGAATGTAGCCATGTGCGAGAGGTGCCAGGTATGCACTCACCGTGCCATTTGAAACAATGACACAAACCGTTCTCGGTAGAAGAAGGAGGCACCCTCTGCGCCAATTAGTAACAAGATGCATCATCTCTCCAATTTTCATCAACACTGAACCCGTGGTGTAGCAGTTTGGCCCATTCAGAATTTGAAATTTTGACCTTTTAATTACAGCGTTCCCATTGGGCCAATCAGTGTCTCTTTGTTAAATGCCAGAACACAGATCCAAACTGCGTCATCCTGCTAAATGGGGCAGACAGTGTGAAATATTGCCTGATCTGTCATGTCTGATGGAGGTACAGTAGGGTAGCAGCTTGTATCCTCATGTGGTTGACTAAAAAGTATTCTCATTTTTAATATTTTGATTTTGATCTTGAAAACTGGCAGTTGGACTGCTTTCACAAAGAAATACAACTGTTGCTATATCGTCTTAACTTTTTCTTTTCCAGACAATAGAAATGAATATGAAGGCTGACAAAAAAAAGAGACATGTACGGTTTGTGTGGTGGCAATATTTTGCTAAACCTCCTAAGAAATGTAGAAATGGCATGTTAACTGGCATCTGGGTGTGCGTTTAGATGAAGCACATGGTCTTTTTTGCTTTGTTTTGCAGGTGTGGGATTTCAATGGCCGCTGCCTCCATAGAATGAACGCTGGCCTGGGTCGGGCTGTGGAGATCTCACAGGTCCTGCTGCTGAAGAGGAGCATACTGGTGATGGGCTGGGAAAGGTAAAGTAGATGTGCGTATTAAACTGTGATTTTCAGTTTTCCCTTACTAACAACAATGATTAAAAAGTGTGTGCCAGTCCAAATTTAGTTTTGGTGCAGCAACACTCACAGGCTGTGTATGTTTGCACGTCGTATTTGAAAGAGACTGCACCTGTCAAAGTGTGTGTGTATATCTGTACTCTCATGGTCCCCGTGCCTGCCAACAACCCAGAGCCAACCAGACATCTGGACTCTAACGAGTATCACGACCTCGCATTTGTGTGTGTGTGTGTTTGTGTGTATGTATGTGTTTCTTTGTATACCCACATCACATCACGTCTTCATCTTCATCATCATCATTTCACACCCAGTGAGCTGAACTCAGCAGTGTGCTATCATCAAGTTATACGACTCCTTCTCTCTCTCTCTGTGTTTCTCTCTCTTTTCCACACCCACAAACACCTACACGCGCACACCTACACACACACTCACTCAGACTGCCTTGCTCTCTGGGGTGTCACAGCAGTAAAGAGAACATAGACGACAGATCAGCAGCAGTAAAAGAAAATACTGCTGTTATGACTTTCATCACTCATATCATTTCCTGTTTCTTCACATCCACCTAGACCACAGTTTAATCCATATAGTGCTGTGTCGCATGGCATCCAATTCAAAGTCCTATTGCCTTCTGCTGCTCATACGATCCCATGCAGGCTGAAATATCCACATCCCACTGATAGATGTTTTCCTCAGCCTCAAGCCATAGTGCATCATTTTTTTCGGGTCACGTACAGTATCCGCACGAAACAAAAAGCAACAACAGTGTAAAGAACAAGAGATTAAAGAAGAGAGCTAATTGCAAGTATGCATTTAAAAACCCTTCTGAGATGATGACTCTTGATGTTTGCTGGATTTGTTGAGATTCATGGTACAGTGTCCTTTCTTGACCTTGCTATATGCACGTACTACTTGGACTACCACTACAACTTCTCCTGTGACTGCTACTTACTGCTACTTCTACTCACTGCTGATTCTTGTGTTCTACTATTAGCAATACCACTATTGCTGTCCGGGTTCAAAATGGAATATTAACATGTAGTATCACTACGTGCACATTGTATTAGTAATGCTACTAGTGTGACCTCTACTACTGTTAGTGCAATGAGTATTACCATTGCTGCTCCTGCTACTACTACTATTACTTGTAGTGTGATAAACAGATATTACTGTGAACCGAGTTTCTGTGTCTCTGTTTCTCTGCAGGATGTTAACAGTCTTCCGTCTACATTCCTTCTCGCAGTCTTTTGTTGAACCATCAGAGTGGAAGGGAGGTGTTCAGCATCGTAGCGATGTGCTCTGTGCAGCATTTCAGCCTCCACAGACTCTGGTCACAGGTGTGTGCGTTTGTTTGTGTGTACATGTGATAAGCACTTCCAACAAGAAAACTAAAAAGAGACCCTGTAAACGTAAAGATGACAGCACTTTCACCCACACACGCTATTCAACAACTCACTTAATTAAGTAACCGACTTATTATGTGTACTGTGTCAACTTTCATTAGACCAGACGGGTACCCAGTGTCACTGAGGGTGCATGTGCGCTCCTGTATTTCTTTGTCTTCTCTTTCCTTTATAAATTGCACTTTCATGACTTAAATTAAGACTGAGGGCTCATGCAGAGGAAAGAGAGATGGAAGAGGGAAAAAAACAAAGATTAGGAAATGAAAAAAAGAACCTGGAGCAGTTATATGCTGATTAAAGTAAGTGGTGTTGTTATCAAAGGACTCAGGCTCCACACGTCTCTCTCTGCTGGAAATAGCTGTGTGTTTTTATGTGTAGCGGTGCACATGTAGGCAAAGAGAGACTTAACATATTTCAGGATTCACAGTCAGAAGTACAACTGTGCTCGTGGTTGCACCAGTGGAGCCTTGTGTATCCATGAATACAATTATAACCATTAGTGGAGCACACTGCAATTTTGTTTTAAACAACACTCATGTTACAAATGCATAAATATTAGACAATATGAAGAAAAATAGGTATAAATGTTTTGAAAATCATTTAATTAAACACACCCTGTGTGGTTTTAACATTTGTCAGGTCTGTCAAACTGTGTTGCCCTTCGTTAGTGTAAGCCACACTGCTGACAGGTACAGTATTTTAGATGCTTTTTGGCAGTTTATTTCTCATAAATCAGTATTTTATCCCTCAGAGGAACAAAAGCTCTGTTTTCTCTCTATCCCTCGCTGACATTTGCCTCCACCACAGGCCGAAATCTTTACATGTTAGAGCCTATTAATTGGCAAGTTTTGTCCTAATTAAATTCTTAATTAGAGCAGTGTTAAAGTCAGGTGAACTGGAAAGGTCAAGCAGTGTATACTTTTATATATATATTTAACAGAAGACAGTGCACATATACTACCTTACTCAGTGCATTTGTGCATTCAAGAGAAATCAAGATCTTTTTACTTCTCCTCTTACCTAAGCTTTCTGTGTGCGTGTGTGAGAAGTAATCTAACCATAACTAAGCACCGCCTACAGAGAACTTGGTGGGACAGTTGCTCAGTGCAGCAAAATTCCTCTTTTGTTTTTGTCTCATTATTGTTTTTTCTTTCTTTCTTATTTGTCTGTATGGATAGTAGGTTGGAGTTTTTGAAAAACCTACTTTATGTTTGTTTTTTACGCTGTGGCTACTTAATCCTCTTAATTAACAGTTGTTTCAGTTTGGAATCTTGTTTCTGTGGCAACATACTGTGAGGTCATAATAGTGTTGTGGATATTTTTGTTGTCTTTATAAGGACGTATGAATCGTGTCTGTCTAGTCTTGTCTCACCTTCATTCCACTACTCTCACACATACATGTTGTACACACAACCTGCCTTGCAGCCCCCACTCTCCACCCACATGCCCCCTGGTGGAGATGTGCACTCTACTGGCTGTGTCTATGTTTTCAAACTCTCTACTGTTTCTTACAGTTGTTTTACATGTGAAATCAGAATACAGAATAAATCACACCAACACTTACTGAAATGCAGAAACTGAAGTGGAGAGGAGAAGTTTTTTCTTGTCTTTCAATCACTCTAATTTTCTAGTACCGGTGCTGTGAGTTTATACAATCTTTCAAACTCTTCTCCAAAGTTTTGTGGGCATGATTTTAAAGTTTTTGTTTTTTTTAAATAATTTTGTGGACCCTGGAATTCACCCCTGTGGCATGTGATCCCATTTGCCAAGCTGTCACATCAAGCAACTCAAGACTGACAGTCACCGTTAAAGCAACAAAGAACTTGCCTGTTACATGAATAAATCAAAACTCTAACAAAGGATAACCAGACTGACCTGGTCTCTTAAGGTCTTTAGATGTAAAGACAGTGTGCTTTGAAATACCAGCAAGGCGCCTTCATCACTTTCTTAGATTTTCTGCCTGGGGGGATTGACCTGGCAATCCTCCAGTCACTGGTCCACTTCTATAACCATCAAACTACAAACACCCTGCACCCAATTTTCTCCAGTATGCTCTTCAGTTTGTATCTTCAGTTGTAGCACTTCGGTTCACGTATCGAAAGTTCAGTTTCAGTCTGTGCGAGCGGAGCGCAGACACAAACTGCATACCTTTCTCTGGCCTTCTGAGACGCATCAACCCAAGAGATAAGTATACCTGTAGATAGCGATAAAGTGAAGGATGGAGGTGGAAAAGTAGATAAGAGTGGGTGCTCTCGGAGCTGGAGGGAAAAATGGTTTGGAAGGAAATGAATAGTTGGAGCTGGAACAAAAGCACAATCCAGGAGCTACTCTGTGAACTTGGAAACTTCTTCAAAGTTCGCTCCCCAATTTCTTTGTCGGTATGTTCGGCACCTCTTTCCGCCTGCTTCCTCTCTTTTTTCCTGTCTCTGACTGACACTCCCCGTTCACTCCTGTTTATTTTTTACCTCATCTCCCTACTTAGCCCGCTGCATTTCTTCTTCTTCCCCCGCCCACACACACACACACACACACACACAGCCCATGCTGCACCCTCCACCTCCAATTTAATCCAAATGCCCAATTTAAATTATGTTTATTAGAGCTCTCTCTGTGGGAGTGAGGAGAAATGAGATATCGTTCTCTTTCTTTCAAGTGTGTGCGTGTGTGTTGAGTGACTGAAGGGGTAGGGGTATATATATGTTAGAAAAAAATATACGTTGATGTGTTTGAAGGTGTGCCTAAGTCCCTGAACTGTGACAGCTTGCAGGTTACATTTTCAGGCTTAAATGAAATCTGTGAAAGTTTTGGTTAATGGCTGATGGAAGAAATTGACAAAACAAAAGCTGTGATTGAATATTTAGCAGTTCAGCAGCAGAGTCTTTAGCAGACGGTTCTTTCCGTCACTCAGCCAATCGCCTCTCATGGCATTGATGCCTCTTGAGGTCTTGGCAGCTTGTCTGATGAATGCAAAAGATTCACCTCATAAACAACATCTATACTATAAGCTGGAGTGCATCATTCTGCCTGATATTTTTGGCATACAGTTGCTGGTTTCCTAAAAAAAATAAAAAAATACAAAAGTTCATTGGCACATGTGAGTATCAAACCTGAGACATTTAACTCTTTGGGGTGGTTTTCTGTTTTCAGAGTAACTGCTGTAGCCAGATCAAGTAATGTCTTAGCCCCCAAAATAATCCAAAAAATGATGTAATTCATTCTTAAAGTCCGCCTACGCTTTAATATCCCCTGCGTATTCCCTGGCCTTTGGGCGAATGTGGAAAAAAAGATGAATCACATTCACGTCCTGGTTTCCTCCATTTCCACTCTTATCTTGGCAAAAGGTAGATGTGTACCATCACTGTGTTATTTTCTACATTAACTATTTTCGCTAATTCTTTCTTCCCCAAATCCATCGAGCACAAAGACGCCGCCTAAAACCGATGACGCATTATTTTCACTTGCCAGCGTATTTCTTCAGGGTTGCAGTGAGTAATGTGGTTTCACATCAAAGCATGTGTGGTGCCAAATTATGTGCTAGTGCTGCCAACTGAAAGTAGTGGTGGCATAATGGCCACCAGTGACAAAAGTCAATTTAAAGTTCTGTTGGACGCGCGCATACTCGAGACGCGATGTGAGTGTGTGTGTGTGTGTGTGTGTACACACATTTGTTTGTTTGTGTCTCAACTTGAATCAAGTTGCGGCAGGAACATTTGGCTGATGTGGGACTGAAGCCTCCTCATTCATATTCAGAGTCTTCGCTAGGTTACGCTTGACTTCTTTCACACAGACACTGTCAAACACGCATACACACATACATACACAAACACACAGCAATGGTACATGTACGCAGGGGTCCAGTGTACCTCCTGCAGTCACAAACTCCCCCTTTTCTCTCTTCCTTCTCTCCTTTTGGATCCCATAATCCTCCATGGCTGAACACCTTCCAAGCGACCAAGGACCTCATCTGAACTTTGATGAACCGCCAAAATGTTATAGAAATGGAAATGCATGCATAGAAATCAGAATAGTGAGTGACAGCAGTGACATCTTTTTCAAACAGAATATGCTCAGATTAACTGTATATATATTTTGTTGTTGTTTAAAACTGATGAGTAAAAGGGGACCTCTGCAAATTTTAAACATCAAAGTGTGTTCACAGGTCAGGGAGCACGAGGGCACGTGTGAAAGGAGATGCATAAAGTCTTCTGTAGTTCCAGAAAGAGTTGTGAAGTCTGACAAATGTCCTCAAGTGATGTCACGTGAGCCAGTGTTGGTTCAACCTAGAGACTAAAAAGTTTGAAAGTTTCTAAAAGTTGTGAGCTTGCCAGACCTTTGTACCTTGCTTCAGTCTCCCCTTGAGGCAAGTAGCTCAAGGCTTTGTTAGCCGTTGCTAGCCTAACACAACCGCCTTTTGCATTGTGGGAATGTAAGTGCCAGGTTTTGACAAGGGAGACGAATGCATGGAATTAAAAAAAAAAAAAAAGATGATATATTCAGGTCTCTTGCATCGATTTTCCTTTTTTGTTTACATACTTTCGTGTGTTTCTTCTTTTATAAATGACAAACAAGTATCCCTGTGTTTATTGGCCTGTGCGCTGTGGTCGAGAGCACATTGAAAATTAATGAAGGTGATGTTAATCTAGCTCTATTTTAAAGCTCAGCATTGTGTAGATGATGCCAATAATATACACTCCCTTATCCCTCCCACTCTCTCCCTCTCTTTCTCGCACACGCACACACACACACGCACACACACACACACACACACACACACACACACAGCATGATAAAAGTCACTTGAAATACAGAAGCTGGCCCTGGGCTGCATGAATAATGCAGGCGAACCACACTGTCATAAACTTTATACCTCCTATTGCTCACACATACACACCTCCCATAGCTAACACACTCCTCACATATCTCATTAAGTCCTGCTGTTCAACTGTCAAGCCACCTGATGAGATTTCTGCCTTATATGATAAACACACACACACACACACACTCAGTCACACATTTTCTTATATATAATGTAGATTATTTGAAAAGCACTTTCTTTTGAGGTGAATGTTAAGGTTTGAGTGGTGGAACAGATGGTAACTCGGGACAGATGTTGAGCTTTATCATCTTTAAAGTGGGTTTAGTGGCTTGCTTGCATGATTCAGCAGCAAGAGGGAAGTAAGTGTGTGTGGGGGCTGAGAGAAAGTTTGTGTTGATCATTAACATTTTCTGTTTCAATTGACTTCACGTAACATGAGAGACTTTACTTTAAGCTCGTGCACTCAGTTTTGTCTTGGTTCTGATGTGTGCAGGGAGCTATGATGGAGAGATTATAGTGTGGAACAACAGCACAGAGAAAGCTTTGAGGAAACTGCGGCCACGTGCTGACGAACACGGAGAAGGCAAGAAGCAGCGAGGCCTCACTTTCACACACAGATGCAAATAAATTCAACAAACGGCACTTTGATTGTGAATCGTAAAGTAGATGTTCCTTGCTCCTTTTGCTAGGTATCTGTATCTGTTTTCTTACTTTTTATGTGTTCTTCACTTTGTTGCTTGACTCCAATTTTCTGGGTCATTTTCCAGATTCTCACCCTGCTGTGAACGGCAAAGACGACTCCGATAACTCCAACGCTATCACTAGAATGTTCTTCATACCAGGACGCACATCTATTTCTGCAGCCACAGGTGAAATAATGAACTGGAATAAAACCTTTGAGTGTGAGTGATGTGTTTGAATAGGTTCTGTAAGATATGGAATGCTGGATTATATTTGAGTAACAGTATTAAAAAGCATTGCCTCAGGAGCTACCCCAAAATACAAGCAGTGATTTTACCCAAATAAATTCTGTCACGCTGCTGCTCAAATTAAAATATCCTCTTGCCCAAAAAACGTTGCCAGTTTTTATTGTAGAATAAACCATCCCAACTCAGAAACTAGGTGGTGAATTTCCTTTTTTTAAAACATATATTCTGCAGGCATTGTTGTGTTACAGCCTGCGATTTGAAGCGTTATAGGCCTAGTTGAGGCAAAGGCAGTGAAGTTACTTAAAAGAGTTGAAAGAGTTCTACTATCAAGGCTTGTTTTTTTAGAATGTAAAATACTCTGCACATACCGCCTTGCTTTTGTTGTTGAAATACACAATGCACAGATGCGACCTTGTGTATTATGTTTCCACATTACAAAGGCATGAGGATTTGGGCATCTTGTGCTAAGCTACTGTACAGCAGCTGCACATCAGTGGTTGTTTGATGTGGTGAGTTTGCTTCAAGTTTTCCAATTTTTAACTACATTTCACATGCAGCAACTCTCTCTGAAGTTTTACTTTCCTTCCTTTATTTTTAAGTGTACATGTGGCTGCTTGGATTTTTATTCCAGTTTGATTTATTCTCAGTGCAACTCCCACACTCCTGCTCACTGTAGCAGCTTGGTTAAAATAAATAAGAAAATAAATAACACAACCATCCTTTGGACTCTGGCCTTTATGCCTGCTGCTCAGACAGACTGTGTCTTTGTGTGTTGCCTTGCAGTACATATTGTCAGTAGAGCAGCATATCTAGTGTCCCAGATCCAACTGATTTTCCTGCCAAAACTGTGCCTACCACCTGGTCAGCTGTGATGAGGAAACCGATGCAGCCTCGGCCTCTTTTAGACTGTGCATCTAAGCATCCGCTCTCCTTGAAAAAAGGCTTTGTTGCAGGAGAGTTTGTTATACTTTTGGCTGAGACACTGCTTATTTTTGCAAATGCACAATATCTGCCTCTGGCTGAGAGATGACCCCTTGATGGTCTGTGGGTGGTAAGACATGCTTCTTCCACTGATACTGTTCTTCTGACTATAACTGGTTTCTAAAATAGAAACGTATGAGGGATTGTTCACACAGTTAAGTTTTAAAGGGGGCATATTATGGCAGCTGAGAGCTGTTTTAAACAGCTCCTGGATGTCTTAAAAACAAGCTTTTGAACTTCAGCCTCTGAGGAGGGTCTGCAGTCTCCCATTCTCTACCTTTATTATCTATTCGGAGTTCTGAGTGGACGGGGAGGCTATGATAATGAGGCACTGCGCTGATTGGCTGCCTCAATGACGTATGGAGAGGGAGGGTGCAGAGCGGTGCAGGACCAGTATCCAACATGGCTAGCGCTCCCGATGAACAGCCTGCGGCTGTACGCTATAGGTACGACCCAGAATCTGACTACGAACAGCGGGAGGAAACGGTCGAAAAGAATAAAAAAATAAAACGCAGCCATGGTCTCCTCTGGTCTTCTGGAGCTGGGACAGAATACAGGCATTTGTGTTGGTTTTTACAACCAACAACAGAGCAATTTCCATGTCTGGCTCTGACCGACGACATCGCAGCACACCGCTAGCTTCACCTTCACCTAGTGGGATGAATGCCCCCTCTCAGACTTCTCAGGGGAGTGGTTTCACTCAGAGGACAGCCTATGTAAAACACTCCTGTTGTTATGTAACGACAGGAACTGAATCTGAACGGCCTGTAGGA
Source organism: Datnioides undecimradiatus (assembly GCA_008933995.1). NCBI lineage: Eukaryota > Metazoa > Chordata > Actinopteri > Lobotiformes > Datnioididae > Datnioides > Datnioides undecimradiatus. Next base: position 2,250,656 of record WARS01000008.1, read on the forward strand.
GCCCCACTTTACCAGTGGGTGGGCTGTAGAGACGATGCAGGACTTCCTTCCTCATTCTCTGAGTTGGTAGGCTGAGGGGGGACTAGTTTAAATATGTATAGGCAAAAAAACCATGTTTTTCATAATATGTACCCTTTAAAGCAGTTTCAGACAAGGTGAAAGTAAAAAGGTGTTGCTGATCTTTTTTTTGGTGTGTTGTGATGTTTGAGGTTGACTCCATTGGCATTCTTCTTTTTCATGTTTGTGCTCTTGATTCTATGGATCTGCTTTTTAAACTTACTGCCTTACACAAATGACAAATGTGTCGCACCAATTATTCCCAACATGTTTATTACTTCATTTTCAACAGGCGGTGCAGACTTGGTGTCTTGTGGAGGTTCAGGTGTGGTCAGACTCTGGAACTCCATCCATAGTCGTTCTGTGGGACAGTTCCAAGCTCATGACAGAGACCTGGGGTCTATCGTCATGACTGTCAGCCCATGTGGAAAATATTTAGTCACAGCCGATAGGGAGGGAAAAGTCAAGACTTGGGACATACAGGTATGTTGTTGTTGCGCACATGTATTCTATATTACATATCGGCTGCAGTGAAACACAGTAATGTACATTGATCTACTTGCCTCATACCATATGTGCATACTGTAAGAATAAGAGACAGTGACAAAGATAGAGAATGATGGAGATTGGTGAACACTGAGGCAGGGGGAGGGACAGAGATCAAGAGACTGACTGTAGTAGACAGTGAAGAGAGAGTGAACCTCAATATTTCCATTAGATTAAGCGTGTTGTACGCTCTGAAAATGACAGAGCTGTCTGTCATTTTGAAACCTCAGCAGCATGCTAGAATACCACCAGACCAGTCAATCATTTAGAAAATCTCCGCTGACACTGTACCTTAGCAGCAGAAGGCATTGTCTTTGTGGAGTGAAGTCTTTGGGATTCCATTTTACATTTTAACAGAAATGCACCTTAAACTGTTTTACTGTTTTTTTATTTCAGCCAGGCTTGCTGATTAGAGATTCACCCCAGCATATATAAACTTTACATACATACTGTGGCACATGTCTGGCAGCAGAAGAGTTTGTGATACCTCAGAGAGGCCTTTTGACTTTTTGACTCTGATTATAAAGACTTAGATCACAGCATCGGTATAATGGCATAGCTGCATCACTGTCATGCACATAATCGCAGTAAAGGAACACCCTCTCGGGTATTATTGCCACAATATTCACAGCTCAAGTCTCTGTCACAGTTTATAAGAGGGGATGAATTCAAATGGGTGCGTCTCATTTGGCTTCCAGTTTAATTTATGGAGATTTATGTATATATGTAGCAGAGTTGAAGAAGTTGGACAAGCTCAGTGCTCTGGTAGAAATCCTGTCCTTCGGCAAGTTTGGAGCATACTTTGGAATCAGCTGGATGACTAACATGATTGCACAGCATTATGCCCTCACACACAGGACTTCACAGTTCAGTACCAAGTCTCACATGATGTAATAGTTAGTGGTAGTTATTTAATATATTACACACCATGTCCACTTAAGTATTTGTGTTAATAACAATACTGTATGCTTTTGATGATATTCTAGCTTCTATGATATTCTTCTAAGATATTCTAGCAGCAAAACAGATATTATCAAAGGCCATGTTTCATTGTTTTTAAATCTACATTAATTGACCATTCTCTTAATGCCTCTCCTGAAGTGCAGAACCAAATAAAGGCTAACAAATGTAACTGGATGAGGCAGAGCTGTCAAGCTTTTGAATCTCTACACATGTTGAGGTTATGTGTAGGGGGTCACAGTAAGAGTGAAAACCAAAATAACACAACAAAGACATAAGAAATGGTTTATATTGTCATAATCTACCATGAGGTGCAAATGTTTGCAGGGAGAGCCAGTAAGCTGACTACTACGGGAGTCATGGTAGCGTTATTTCAAACCCAAGAAGAGTATTAACGTTACATAATTTACAGATTATGGCCACTTCCCACTGTGCTACTGGGTGGTATTAGAGTTTAGGATAGCATTGTTCCACTCTTTGTTGGAATGTGGGAAATTTACACTCAAAAAATACAAAATAGAAAGTATAAACAAGTCTAACCTCAGGTCCTTGCCTGTGTTTGTTATGTTTTTCTATTGTAAACAATCTAGTCTTATCTTCTCATCTTACTGTACCATTATACCAGAGCTACAGTAACTAGCGAAGCAACAGTACACCATGGTACAAGAAGAATACGCTGTTCTTTTATATCAGATTTTATGCATCATAAGCTAGTGAAGGTGTTGACCTGACTTTTAACCTTTCACTCAGTCTTTTAGGATCTCATGTTTGTTGCCTTTCCTTAAATACTGTAGACCATTTTCTGTTAATTAGGCAGCTGCGGTAATCTGCTAAAGCTGTCTCAGTAAAGTGCTTTGTGCTATGAATGGCTGGGAAGCTTGACAGTACAATTATATATAACTATATGAATTTAATGCATGCATGTGTACATCCACAGAAAATGTTAATTCAGCCAAAACAGAGATTAACTAATCCACTGCTCTGCTTCCCTGTCCTTCAGGATTATTGCCTTGAGCCAGACGAAGGAATAACCAAGGAACCTCCAAAACTGCTGTGCACTTTCTGCCCTCACCTTGATCGTGTGACTCACCTGGAGATGTGTTTCCGAGGCGATCGTCTCCTCCTTCTCTCAGCATCATCAGACTGCAGTGTGGCTCTTAGCTACCTTCCCGGAGATATTGTTGGTCTGTTCGGACAGGTACACGATCACACACACTTACACAGGTCATTTAAGTATACTGCAGTTGCTTTAGTTACATAACATAATCTGCGGGTTTTGAAATAAATTGTTTTGGATGGCACAGATATTGTTCAGCACCGTACTGTCAAGGTAACGGCCTCAGATCCTCACAGTTCAAACGTACACTGGTGCAGACTGCCTGTGATAAAGCCTAACCTCCCACTCTGCAGCCTGCTGGTGGGTGGTAGTATCCAATTGACGAAATGGATGTGAAACCCAGCATCAAGCCACAGTTATGCGTGTGTGTGCTTATGCGTCTGTGTGTGTGTGTGTGTGCGTGTGTGTGTGTGTGTGTGTGTGTGTGTGTGTCAATGGAGGCCCATATTAAGTTAGCCTGGGGCGGTGTCTGCTGAGTGTTGCTTGATTTCAGTTTGCCTCAGGCCCACACACACTGTCACACAAATACGCTACATCCCAAAGAAGGACATGCATGAGTAAAAGCAAACATGCATGTACACCTACCTACAATACATCCTCTACATACAATACAAGTATATGTTTTCATAACACAGTGATATACAGTAAATACCTGTTCACATAGCAACACATATACACAGAGCTGGCAGACAGAGTTTACATCTAGTTCGTGTTACTTGTTAATGTTTCTCAGAGGTGAATTCTGCAAATGAAAGACTACATCCATATTCAGGATATCAGGTTATCAAAGGATACACTGTTAATTATGAATATGGTTTTGAGCAAGGAGAAAACACAGGGACAGTGGCACACATTAGAGAGCTTCCGACTATGGCTTTGGGGAGTTCCTCAGGCAGAGGCTGTGTTATGGCCTGTTTTTTAAGTCAAATCCACATGACCCCAGTTAATCTGCTGATTCAAAGTAGCAATCCCGTGGTCACAAGGTCACCTCGCAAACCAGCAAACTTCATACTGGTGCCAAATGCTCTTGCTGTTTTGTCTTCACTGCTGCAGGAGGAGCAGTGGTGCTTGGAGAGACCTGGACCTCTGCACCCACAGCAGGACCCAGAGTTGGACTGGGGCGATCAGGGAGGGCAGGAAGACACCAGACAGGGAGGGAAGAGGTCACCTCCAGCTCCAAGTGAGACACCTCCTGACCCAGGACCCAAAACCTCTGTAGAAGGTGGAGAGGTGGGGATAAAAGACAAGGGGGACGTGCTGCAGGACATAAGCAGGACAACACCTTTATTCAGGTGAAGAGTTGAGTTTTTCTAAAGTGCAGATAAAGCTGCATGTTGTCTTTCTGAATAGTCCTGTGGGTATTTAATTTGTTCTTAATGCTTTCGGGTGAAGACTTGACCTAACTGAAACATTACATCTTTAATTGTAAATATAAAAAAAGCATTTGGCATGTTTTTACTGATATTATTAATTCTAAATTATATTTTATGACAAACAATCATAACAATTCCACAATAGGAACTTGGCCATTGTCTGCCATATTATCCTAAGAACCTGAGTCAGAAAAGCGTCAGTAAATTGGAGCTTTTTCACATTTTACTTCTATGCCTCGGGACAGTGTGGTGTGCAACAATGAATAGTTATGACTGCCTTTCACAAAGAATGAAATAGCATTTGTGGATGCTCCAAGTTCTTTTAATGCTCAGAAAAAGATCAGATTCAACAATATTTTTGTAGGAATTAGAGTACCCTATGGTTTGAAAGTCACTGCATTGTTGTAACATGAAAGTCAGTAAAAGCAGAATCTTTACTGGGGTTCTTAAAGTCAGTCTACCATTCATTGCCAATGAAGCAGCTTCAGGCTGGTGCATAGATTTGACTTAACCTACTAAAGGTTTTGATTCTCTAGATTTCTAGAGCTGTGAGATGGATTTTCATGTCACAAACAATGATGAGGCTGTCCTGATGTGAATGCCTATGTGAAGTCAAAACATTAGAATCATTAAACTATGACTTAGACGTGCCTTTAAGGGGACTGCATTTGTTTGACTGTATTTATCGATCTTGTGGATGTGTTTACAGTCACTCACCCAAAAGTGGGCAGTTAACTGGACACAAGCTTCCAGCAGAAACAGTGTTAATGAGTAATTGATGACTGACCAGGATACAACATGGCACCCAGCCTCAGCCTGGCTGAACATTTTGTCTTCATTCGGTCTTGCAGTTTCTGTTTTCTGTTACTAGCTCCATTGTTTTTTTTTTAAGTCTTTTGTCACAAACACTTTGGTGTAATATGATAGATTTCTTTTTTGCCTAAATGGACTGTGAAAGGATCTAGTGTTTTTGTGTACCTTCAGCATTTTCAGAGAAATTATAATATTCAGATTATTTTATTATCTCTCATGAGTGCAAGAACTACTTAAAAAACTTGATTATTCCAGCTGCCAGAGCTTTGGAATGTCTTTTTATAAAAAATAAATAAATAAAAAAAATTCAATATTTCATGGTACATTTATGGTCATTATATTAGTGTGTAATACAACATGGAAATATAAGGCACTTTTGCAATTACCAGTGGATAACCCAGGCAGCATAGTTGCTGGGTCCTCTCTCAAATGAAGATAGCCAGCAAAGCGATCCCAGCCCTATCTCTACTAGTGATGCTTTGTGGATCCCACTTCTCACACACACACACACACACACACACACACACACACACACTCACACACTCACACTCACAGTCATCAGCCTTAACAAGGCCCATCTGGTGTAGGCCCCTTATTCACATGACTTGAATAACTACTTGGAGCACAAATGTTCACCCTTGGCCTTTGTGAAAAGTGTAGGGAAGAGAAACTGACTTTTAAGTTTAAATATTCTTTGCCTATACTGAGTAACTACAGCTTTTGAGATGTCAAGACTAAGGACCCCGGCATAGACAGTACTATAGTGCATGGTCCACGGTGCATGGCACAAACGTATGTAGTCCACCTCCACTTGTAAATTAAATGGCACATGATCTGAGCACAAAGTGCAGTCCTTGGCTATTTTTTAAATGTATTTCTTATAAAGAATAAGTAAACACTCTGGCATGTTGGTTGGCATAGAGCAACACCTCTAATGTAAAAGTCATGTTCAAGACTTTAATCAAAATTACAGCTTCTGAACTGAATATTATTCAGATGTCATGGCACGTATCGAAAAACACGTTAATGGCAATATCTCATGAAAAATCTGTATAATTGACTCAAATGGTGTAAAATAATGGCCACAGTCAAGTTTGGTACATTAAGACTTGTGTTTTGCAGTTGTAGTGAAAGATGTCCTCTTTGAATCAAGAACAACAATGTCTTCATCTTAAGTCATCTCAAGTAATTCTGTGCTCACCCAGCAGTAGAAAGCTCTGTAGTGCTCGTGGTTACAGTTGCAGTACATTTATTAGTTCCTAATGATTGTGTCTGCAAGAGACAATGACTAATGTCAAACAGTTAATAAAGGTCAATCAACTATCTTTGCCCTCAACGTTGTTGTCTCTCCTTTTACTGGCTGAGGCAGTTATGTACAGTAATATCTGGCTGTAATGAGATGTTGAATATACGGCATGGAGTCAGGCTGCAGGGAATGAAAGATAACTTTTATTTAATTCTTATGATTATAACCTAAGCCCACAAGTAATCGTTTCATGACCATAAAACTGTAAGCAATCAAAAGAATAATGTAATATTAATCTACAGTGTAATAGTTTCAGACGGATAATGAAAATGGTACATGTAGGGAAAAGAGACTATAAGTGTCTAAGTAGGCCCAAGGGCAAGTCAAATGACAAAGGACCCCACATTTTAAAAGAATAGCTAACTTTTAAAACACCTGAAAGGTGTATGTAGAGAGAAAGTGCTCACCAGGACTCGACGGGGGAATCAGTACTGACACTGTGAATCTGTGTGTGTGTGTGTGTGTGTGTGTGTGTGTACTGTACTGAGCTCATCAGAAAAGTTTGTGTGGTTGATTTGGCGGAAGGGCCAATTGGCAAGTCTACACTGGGCTGCCAGCCAGTTACTGGGCATGAGGTGAGGATAGGGAATGGCCTCACTCCATCACCAGCTGAGTGTGTGCGCGCATGAGAGGAAGTATGTGTGTTTGTGTGATGGGGGTGTGTGTGTCTAAATAGCCTCAGTCCATCAGAGCAGCCATTTACCGGTGAGTGAGAGCGTCAGGTCTGTTCCGCTCACTCCATCACTGTGTGTGTGTGTGTGTGTGTGTTTGTGAGCAATACAGGAGTCATGGATATTGATGGGTCTGGGCGCTCAGTCTAATCTCTGCGGCAACACAAAGTACCCTGGTATCCACAGGAGAAATAAGACACTCTGCCCTGTGACATGCACACTCACAGAAGTAAAGTAGAAGATTTACTCGTTGTGGTTTTACACATCCATAAAGATGTCTTGAAATTATAGCAAACTAGATTAAAAGAGTGAATACTGGGAATGCGTCTAATAACCAAACAGTTCTGTGAAATCTAGATGTTGTTAAATTTAGCACCATCTTCTCACACACACACACACGCACGCACACGTAATGTGGAGGTGGAAAAGCAATTACAAGCAGGCAGGTTGATTTTGATTTTAATTGGAGCCCTTGCTGTGAGCTCCACCTGTTATCGTCGACAGCCAACAAACATAAATGTGGACTTGTCAGTCCCGCAAAACTCTTTCACTCAGTTTAATCGAAATTCCTGCGGCCTAATCACCAGTTCCTCCTCCAACTTCTTGTAATTAATTGGTTGAACAGTTTTAGTACGAGGTGGTGATTGGCAGTATTTAGTAAAATGTGTTTTATCATGAATATTATTTTTTTCAGAAGTTACGACCATACTGACTCTTTGAAAAAACATGGAATCAGATTTCTGCTCAGTGCTGCACACTGTGTAGCTTTCTCCGTATCCGCCTTAACCTCTTTTCCATAATGCTTGTGCCAGCCTCTGGGCTTATCCTGTCCTTATTTTCAGACAAAACGTCTTTCGCACTAAATTAAAGCATTTGTCAGCATAGTTCCATTTCCTAAAAGATTCAGATTCACACTTCTTTTTAGTGAGGTTTTAAGGTTTGGTGTGCCTCTCTGCTTTTGATTTGGAAATCCTGGAGACATTCTGAGAGTGTGAATAATTAACAGTTAAAGTGTGTGTAACTTTCAATCAGGGCCCTGCAGCTTGTGTTCATGCTTGTACTCCACTGGCACAAACCAGCATCATAGTTGGCAATGGCCAAAACAATGATGTGATAGAAACAAGACTAAATGCTGAAATGAAAATGAAACTGAAAATAAATGAAACTTTAGTAAAAAATTATGCAACGTTTGATAGTTATGTAATTTATCATTGACTCAAATCAACACCTTTGCCATAAAACCTACATTAGTATCATTGATCTCACATGCTGGGAAGTAAGTCATTCTGCAAGCTGGACAATTAACATTATCATAAGTTATGTCTGCCAGAAGAATAGAATAGAATAGAAGTACTTAATCCCCTGAGGGAAGTTTTGTTATTGCAGCAGCACCAAGAGTAATAACATAAAAACAATAATAACATAAAATAGAACAAAAGAGACAAACCCAAATAAGATAAAGATAAAAATAGAATATAGAATATGTACGTAAATAAGTGTGAGAAAACAAGATGTGCAAAGTTGAATGAGATTCAGACAGAAAGCACTGCAGGTGTATAAAGTGAACAGAAGAAGATGGAGATGAATGGAAATAAGCCCCCTTGATTGAGTGGTGCTGCCTGACGCTCCAGACTTTATCCTAACAAAGGGACATTACAGCTCCTGATATTGAGCTGGAAGCCACTGAGGTCACGGATGTCATTCAGTTTACATTCTAATGCCCGTAGAGTGACTAGCATGATGCTTGGTTGGGATCACAACCTGTTTAATTCCTCCACATTTACCTCAGTGTTTATTCTGATGTTGAGATCGATGCAGATATGGCCTTGGTTGTCTGTGTGGTTGGGATCATAGCTGGTGATACATTTTACATGCTCTGCAACTAGCTTGCGATGCTATCGATCCAGCTGCTTTCCATTAATCCTATAAATCCAATGACTTTGGCATAAATTATACAAAAACACATACATTTTGTATATGTTTTTTTCCCCACATCAAGAACCACTTTAATGTGTGTAATATCCCCTAACTGGTGGGCACAGTTGGAAAATCTAGACATTTCAGACAACTTGACATACAGCCACCAGCAGATTAGAGCTAAGACTACAACTAACTACAACTACTGCAACTAACACCTCACTAGCACAATTTAACATCCATAAGGAAAAGATCATGAGGATGAGTGCAACCAGGGTTGAACCATTCACACATGAAGGCAGCAGACTGGAAGAATTTGTGTGCTTTACCTGCTTTGGGAGTGTCACTGACAAAGGGGAGGTACAGATGCAAATGTTGAAGCAGGAGTAGCAAAGCAAGGACGTTTTTAAATCTGGTGGTCTTACGGGGATGTAGCAATGAATAAAATAAGATTTTTTTTTTTACTACAGTGTTAAATCAGAAAGGCTTCATGGCAGTGAGACCTGAAGAATGACAAAGACCTCAACAATAAAGTGCAAGCCTTAATTATCAACTGCATAAGAAGGATTTTTAACATCCACAGACAAAGCGTGATGATCCGTGGACAAGAACACAATACCTGCCAGCAGCAGACAAACCTGGAAGAAGATGATGGAGATGGATCAGGTATACACAACAAAAACCAGTGTCAAACACCACCAGACAAGCTTTGACATGAAACCATCAAGGGAAGAAGAAAAAGGCCAGCCAACAAAGAACACCTGGCGAAGGGCTCTCCAGGCAGACATCAAGAGACTGGGACACATCTGGTATTGAATAGAAAAGAAAGCTAATGACTGAGAACTCTGGAGGTTCCTTGTTGACGGCTTATACTTGGGGAGGGGTGTTAGGCATAATTATAATGGATAAACTGGTGTTATGAGTCTTTATTATCTTTAACATTGTAGATGACATTACACTTTGCTTTTTTTTTTGCAATTCTTTTGTAACATAGTGGTCAAATGTGTATAACTTCCTACTGTATAGGGTGTATTCTTTGCCACATACCTGTCTGCTGAGGGAAATATCTTTGCACATAACTGCGTTTTTACACAGTTGAGTGGAGCCTGCTTTATTTTGTAATGTGCACATTTACGTACGAGATCAATTTAATCATCCATTTCTTCTTCCTCATCCTTGTCATTATCACCCCTCCCTTCCAACACAACAGATCTCTAACCGGTGATAGATTCTAATGGTAGAGTTAGCAGTCATTATTATTAATATAAGCTCTACAGCACGTACGCACACGCACCAAAAGTCACAAACAGAAACAAAACACACAAACATGGTCACACACTAAAATATGCTGCATTACAATACAACCCCCTTCATCTGCAATTCAAAGTAGGTCCAGCGTGCAAATGATGTGTGCCCAAAAATGCCCAATTAATTTTATTCACTGTGTGTAAAATATGGGGCCACAGCACAACTGTTCTGTGTTGAAAGAGTGGAGTTAAATTGCTGGGAAGAGGGCTGATGATGCTAGCCTGCCGCTGCATGCCCCTGAGCCTATGGCAGTGTTAGCATTTCAAATTGAGTTACACGCTAAACAAGCAAAGCAGTGTGTGAGCGCTAACTCATCTGTTTATAGCAGGGCCTGCCTTGTTTGTTCTCTTGATATGTGTGTTTGGGTATAGATTTGTGTGCGAGTGTGTGTGTGTGTGTGTATCTGCTTCTAATTCTTTGTCTTTGCAATATGAAAACAAATTACATTCCTCTATGAGTGTGTGTGTATGAGTATGTGTGTGTTTGTATTAGGGAGAGTGTGTGAAGGTATCTGTGTGCTTGTATTTTCTCCTGTCCCCTTTCCCAGGAGTTTGTCTATGGGGCTAAACACTCATCATGTAAATCAGTGAGCTATTAGGAGCTGGCTCCTCTTCCTCTGCTTTCTTATGAAGATGAATAAGAACCAAGCCAGTGATAAAGGAGAGAGGGGAGGAAATGAAATGAACTCTGTGATTAAAGTGCACTGCTGTATGGGCCTCTTGGTGCAGCATAGTTGTCGTGTGTGTGTGTGTGTGTGCGTGTGTGTGTGTGTGTGTGTGTGTGTGTGTGCATATTCACATCATTTGCATGCCTTTCAGCTTCAGTTTATTCTAATTTATTTTGCACACTTTTTAAGGTGACATTCAAGTTGTGGAAACCCCACACTCACACTATGTACACAGTTCCATAGTGTGTGCATGAATCTTCATGATCATATGTGTGCATCTACACATCGTGGTCCTGTAATTTGTGATACCATTAAACTGCAATTGCAGAGTCCAGGTTCCTGCATATATTGCCTTCAGAGAATTAGGTTCACTTATTGGTGATTCAAATTCATGGCTTAGGTTATTGTAATTGCAAATATGCAGTATAGTATGTGTGTATACAGTATATATACACACGTGCATATATGCTCCACTCATTAATTGGCCTGAAGCACCATGGCTTGTAATATTGTCTTATCTGTTTGAATGGTGCATAAATCTCTGTTCATATACTCTATTTTTAAGATAGCTTCATTTTGTATGTATGAGTTTGGTGGCAGGTGAAGTATTTTCAGTCTGCATGCACATTGCAGCTCCAATTGCCTTATTGCAGCATAATTACCATAAATCAAATTTACATTTGTCATGTAATTTAGTTCTCATCTTGGTATTGCCTGGTTAATTTTAGCGTCCACTGCAAATAAGATTTATTGTCGTACAGATTAATAACCGGAATGCACACACATACATACACGCATATACGTGTGCCCCCCACGCATGTCTCAAGGGAGCTATCATAACACCACGACAGTGTGTGAACATCTGACACTTCAGATACAGTATTTCTCCTCTCAGCATTCACTCTTGCCACCCCACAGTCTTTTACTCACTCTCTCCAGTGTGTGACCAGCCAGTTTACTGAGAGCGGGTATTATTACTCAGATATGTAGATGATTGGGATGCACTGCATGAACTCATCCATGGGACAGATGTCACAACACAACTTCCATACTGGAAGAGTACTCATTTTTGTGTTTGGTTGTGAAACTAGAGTCAAAAATACAGATGGTAAAAGCCAGGTGGACAAATCCATAAATAAGCATCATCTTTAAATAACTTCAACCTTTATCAAATAAATATGACAGCAATCTCAGAGACAAGACTCTTAAGATCAATTGTTTCCCAGTGCTTACTTTAAAAAAGATTATTGTAGGTATCTCAAGAGCAAAGACAAGAAGTTGTTTGTGCAGTGTGTCCTGTCAGTGATATAACAGATACAGCACAGAAGAAGAAAAGATTAAAACTGTTAAGTCTCAGCTAAGTAAACGAAGTTTCTTCATGCAAAACTTATATGAACAAAGAAGCAGTAAATGTCCTTTCTGTTATAGTTTCACAATTCAACTAAACTCTCTTGGATCCCATGATTCATAAGAAGAATCTATTTTGTGGCAGATGAAAACCAGGAGAGATTCATATGATAGTGATGCTAATAATCATTTCACTTACTGCCTATTAAGTAAATGGAGGATCACCCCTTTAGAGATAGTAGGCTTTATAAATAAATTAATTAATACTTCTTGGACCTCTTAGTTAACTGTCTGTGTGAACTCTATCAACCCGTGCAGTGTACAGTCACAGTGCATATGAGGGAAACACTGGTCATTAAAATTTTAAGTGGTAACGGGATAATAATGATAGAGTGTTATATATCCAGTACATTTTTCAGACTGTTCTTTTTTTGGTTCAATTGAACAACCAAACAAACTAAGCACATGTACGTGACATGTCCTACTTTACTCAATATTTGCAACTTCGGAATGCATACATGACTCTTTTCTGTGTTTTCTAATTGCTTTCAGAAGGCAAGGATACAATAATAACCAATCACATAACAAGGTATCTATTAATAAAACAGGCAATAAGATTATTAAATAGGTAAAGCTATTAAAAGGTAATGAAGGAAAAAGTTAAGCTACAGATGCAAATTGACAGCTTCCCAGATGTGAAATTATACAATAATACAAAGCACAGCTAATTTAAATGCGCCTATAGGGGCAAGGCCAATAGTGCTGAAAAGCAGATTCCTCAGTCTTCCTCAATCTTGAAATGTTGACTGTGGTGCAGAAGTCGTGGCAGCTTACAGTAGCATTCTGTTCTTATTATTTAAAATCCTTAATTTAAACTCCTTAATAAAATACAATTTTCAAATGCACAATAATTGTAAATTTACAATATGGTTTAACAGTATTTTACATTAATTAACTCAGATTGTTTTTAATATTTTTAATCACTATTGCTATATATATATATATATATATTTATTTATTTATGTTGTACAGTGGCTGCCACTATGGTAGCCCCAAGGTACAAATCACAAGAGCACTGGATGAAACACGTATCAAAAAAGAAAACACAACAACATTTAACAAATGTTTTCTCCTTAGGGCCAGTGTAGCTGACATGAGACTTCATTAATAACCCAGGGCTTGTAAGGCTGGGTGTACATACGAGTATCTTTAATTGATGAAAAACAACTATACATATCCATTAGTTAACCTGTGAATCTGTTTGCCTGATCACTTCCCTTTTTCTCCAATAATTTCATATTCCTCAAAATGGATTCAATGCGCATGTTGCTTGAATAAGATTTTAATTGCATTATGATTACTGCTGCGCTAAAAAAAGATCAGAATGGCCATAATACTGTGCGTCTTTATGAGACTGAGGCTGACAAGGGACTGGTGAGGGAGGGTCAGTTTTTACCATGTTACAGGCTATTCAACCCACTTGAGCACGTTATGTTCAGAAAAAATGACAATCACTCAAATCAGGCTTGTGTGCCGTGTTATTGTCCCTCTGAGAGCAGAAATGTGTGCGTGGGGGAGTGTGTTCATTTACGCACCATGTCGAGTACACTAAATTGAAGTGGGACAGCGTTTAAAAGACAAGAGACCAAAACACAAGATTTAGATGAAAACCATCCATCAGCGTGCTATAAAACTGTACTTATCGCGTCTCACCTAATGTGTGTGTGTGCACAGGAGAGCATGGCTACATGTATATATGCACTTGAGAGTTTTCTGCGTGTGCGTGTGTATATCTGGACTGAATCAGTGCAGGAGGGATATTTGACTTAGAGCAGGAAGATGCATGCTATCAGAATGTTAAGCAGCAGTTTTAACCAGTCTTAATATTGAGAGAGGGTGCAGGGCAATAAATTCCCTTTGACACTGTGTGCTGCTTCCCTGGGGTAAGGCTGCTACTGATCAGCAGGTACACACACACTTTGGTTGTAAATACTGATGCCCTCACTAGTCAAAACAGGTTTCTTTTTCACTTTATCTACCCTAGGTCCAACTGTGGAGGAGGAAAGGAGGGGAGAGAAGAGGACAGAGGAAAAGGATATATGTAAGATGAAGGGAAGTGTGGCGAGGATGGGTGCAGGCTGAGAAAAAGGACTGGGGGAGATGGAAAATAGAATTGGAGAGAAACAAGTAAAGGAATAGCCAATGAGAGTGGAAACAAGGGGGCAAAGATGAGAGGAGCAGAGAGAAGATGAAAAGAAAAGAGAGCTGAATTGGTGAAGGAGAGAAAAGAGGTGACTGGCAGATAGAGATCGAAGAGAGGTAAAGGAGTTGTGAGAGTGTAGAGGTTAGACAGAAAGGGGCAAAAGAGAAATTGTAGATAAACAGCAAGAAAGATAAAGGGAGTGAGGTGAGAAGAGGGGACCGAGAGACACAGGGAGACGAACAGACAACTGATACAAATAAAAGAGTGAAGGCGATGAAGAGAGATGCTTTGTGTCCATCTGAAGTTCATTAGCAAGCAGCCTGACAGCTGACACACACTTTAGCTGTGTGTGTGCTTTCACGACACACCAAGACACACCAGGTGCCATGTGATTTTTGTTGCTTTAAGGAATCTGTGTTGCTCCACATCTTGTCATATCTTATTTCATGTTTCAGGCTCAATATAATCTACATAAGCTAATGACCTCCACACCAATCTGCATGAGGGAGCGTTTCCTTTTTTTTCTCTAATCCACTTGTCATGTGATATTTTTTTGCCTGATTTTTCCTCTCCATTTCTGTCTCCACTCCAGTGCTGAGCTTCTTATCTAACCCGCAGAAACATTTTCGTTTGGTGCGATCGCCAAATTGGCTCCAACAGTTGTAGAAGATCAAAAATATAAAAGATTCAAAGTTACAAAAACTCAACAGTTAGATAGCCTGAAAGCTATGGCGTTTGATGTTGCCGTCTACTGTGTCTTCAGATCACTCAGACGTCTATGTAACATTAACTCTGTCTGTTCTCAGAATGTAAAGGTAATGTGCAGCGTACTTGTACAGAAGCTCTATGGCATCCATATTCTGGGCACAATCCCACTCCAAACGCATAAGTAGTCCGCACTCAAACATCCAGCAGTAAAGGTCCTGTGCCATCTATAGGCAGTTCAGAATGGAGAATGTGGCATAAATATTCATATATTATTACTATTCTGGTACCATAGGTAGCTACTGAACTGTTCTCCTTAAGGCCACAGTGAGCTCTTCAAAGGAAATGGATTTCTGAGTACTTTAACATATAATATAAAGGCCTGCATTTTAAAAATCCTGTTATGTATATATGTGTGTGTGCGTGCATGCAGTTGGATTGTCTTTTCTGAATGCTAAAAACCCATTGACTGAAGCACTTTAGTGTGCAAATCTATAGAATAGAGCATCTGAAAATGGAGAAATGTTCCACACAGACATGCACTTAAACTGCTCTAGGCTGGTGGCTTAACTCCTTTCATTTGCTATAGGCTCTCCCCACACACCTGCTCATTTGGTGGGTTGGCTCAGAACGTGGTATGATAGTTTGGCCCTGTGGTCACATCCCCGTGGCTGATATCCCCTAATAATCTTCCTCCCTGTTCCATTCAACCGCTCACTGGAAGCACGCGTGTGTTACAAAAGTATTACAGGGTGTGCGTGCGTGAGCGTGGGTAGAGATGGAGATAAGAGGAGAAAGCATGTTGTGTGATGGAACATAAGACAAATCACAAACACACAGAATTCACAGATAGCTGGGATTTAAATATTTTATGTGACTGAAATATTGAAGCCCTCCACCTGCCTGCAGCGTATATCTTTTCCAACCTATTCTCACCTCCTGTTCAGGGTTTTTTAAATTCTGGACAAGCCTTCAGATCTCTCTCTTTATATATCTCTCTCACTTTCTTTCTTTCTTATCTCCTCCCTCCTGTGCCCATACACTTCCCCATGTCCCCTTTCTCTCCCCCGTATCCTGTCTATCATTACTGCCTTCCTCTGCTCAAGTAATCTCCCTCTTTTCCGTGTCTCACCCATTCTTTCTCATCTTCCTTCCATCCTAGCAGTCCACTTCTTTCATTCTCTCTGTTCCTATCAGTCCCCCATCTTCCTCCCTTTTTCTCCCACCCCGCCTGTGCATCTGTAGCCCCCTTCCTCTCTCTCTCTCTCTCTCTCTCACACACCTTCTCTCTCTCTGTCTCTCTCTGTCACTCCCTCTCTCCCTGTCTATTCTTCCATGAAATTAAAGCGCTCTAAGCTGCTGTTTAATCAGAGCCTGTTTGGGAAAGTGCTGCGATGACAGAAACTGTCCATTCTGAGTGCTGTGTCTATGTATGCATGCATGTGCTTTTTATGTGTGTTTGTGTGTGCGTTCTTGATTATAATTCTACATATGAAGGAGCGAAAAGGCAGAAAAATGCACGTTACTAAGTTTCGCCATCTGTGTTTTTGTATTTTGTGTATGTGTGGTGAGAGATGAGTGTTACAATGGACAATAATCCACAGATAATCAGTATTAGCAGGTGGTGTGGCCTAATACAGTGATGATTAACTAAGAATGCAGCTTGTTTACTGTTGGGGCTGGGATGAATGAACACAGATCAACAAAGCTAATTAAATACCATTTGCTGTCAGAAACTAGTAGTTAATGCCTCTGACATAGAGGAGGCAGGGAAGGAAGGCGTGTTTCAAGCCTGTGAGACTATAATGCATTATTTCTCCACAAAGTTTATTAGACTGTTTCTGTTAAGGAATAATTTGCCATTTTGGAGGAACATGCTATACTTTCTTGCTGAGAGTTAAATGAGAAGATTGCTGATGCTCCCTTGTATGTTAGGATGTAGCTGGAGCCAGGAGCTAGTTTATCTTAGCATAGAGACAGGAAGCAGCTGGAACCTTGTAGCCTGGGTCATCAAAGTTAAAGAAATCTAATCTGAGAGCAGCTCTAGAGATCACTTATTGACATGTTTCTTGTTCATGTTATCTGTATGAAAACAGTCACATGAAAAGAAGTTTGCAGTTTTACTAAAAGTCATGTGCTGCAAGAGTTTCTTTAGTGAGTGACAGCCAGGCGGACAGATAAACTCTTGTTCCTCAATAAATATGTACACTGTGTAACTCCTGTTTTGACTCCCTTTACACCACAAATTGTTGTTTTCACATTTATGTTTGTGTAGGCTTAAGCAAATGACATAAAATGTGGTGGAGGGCTTTAGAGGCACACATAGATGGATTTTGACTTTGGACAGAATCAGGTTTACTGTTTCTCTCCATTCTTTATTCCGGCCAAGCCAAACTTCGCTAACCACTGTGAGAGTGGTGCTGGTCTGTTTCTTTAATTCTTGGTTGGAAAGCAATTTTCCAGAATGTCAAACAATTCCTTCAACAGAATATATTTGGCTTGCAGAGAGATTAAAGACTGAACTAATGCTGATGCTAAGCTAGTGCCCTTCTAAAGCTGAAGCTGTTGTGGTTAGTTGTGATGCTGTAGATTTAAGTATGAGTTATGAGCTGTGTCCTTGGCACAAGTAAGGGTATATTCATTGCTGTTTGTGTGCATCCACAATCTGTATATCTCTCTCCGTCTACAGTATACACATATAATAACATATTTACAGTATCTCTTATTTATACAACCCTCGCCGATTCTAGCTCTTATCAGTCACAAAAAACACAGCAGTGAACTGTTCAAACTGCTACATCCACACAAAACACAAACTGACAAGTACAAACAGTCATATCAGATACAATTACACAAACAAAGGCATTAGTCAGATGCTGTTGCCAAGTATGTAGAGCTTACAGACTCACTGAAGTTGCACGCAGTATGCACACACAGCCATTGACTCAAAACAAGTTACAGTCTTGATTGATTTCAACTAATTACTTGCTTGTGATGCACATATTTTGTGATGCTATAAAACTACAGACGTGTTAATCACACTGCTCCACTTTAGGGTCTGCAAATATAACATTTCTAAATGTTTGCCCAGGCATGAGCTTGAATCATGTCATTGGTGAAATATTGGTGCAGATCATGTTCCCAGAAGTATCTGAGCATTTCCTGAGCATCGTGCCCACTCCCCTCCCCACCGAGTATGTAGAAAATCACAATGATTGCTTTAGAGGCAACATTCATTCTTTGAGCCGCAGCTCTGATCACTGTGGTGCAATCAATCCAGAATATGTTCCAAATATAACCTCTAGATGGCAGTAGAAGTGCAGCTCACTCACGGACCGGTGCGATTGTATGCGTACACTTGTGTGCAGGTGTGTGTGTGTGTGTGTGTGTGCACCTGCAAAAATCTGTTTGTGTTTGTGTGAGCCAGAGAGAAAGGGAGAGAGGGTGCGCAAGAGTGATCAAGCAGAAAAAAAAAAAAATTCAGCAGTGAAAGGTATTGGAGTTTTATTTTACCTGTGCTCCCACGCACATTGTTTTACAGACATTGGAGGGAAAATTGTCTATTCTAAATCTTGTTCGTGCCACCATTTGTCTCTATAATCCATGGCAGAACAATAGGCTGATGTGATCAAACAGTATCAGCTTGTTCCCTGGTTATTAAACGTCATGTCTGACCCAGATTCCTATGCAGCAGTTACTGTCACACTCACTACCTTTCCTAGAGTCAGACATAATGGAATGTGGTAAAATAAAAAAAAAGGAATGACACATAATTTCATTCCGACGCGACTTTAACAAGGCAGTCAGTGTTGCTGTCAAACCTTCCACCCTGAGCAAAAATTAGCAATTCATCATCATCCAATGGAGGTTTGTGGTTTACTTTATCCTCCAACTGTAAAGTCATATTCTGGTCTTTCTGCCTTCCTTTCCCATTGTTACTTTTTGTCTGACTGCTCTTCTGTTCATACACAAATTCCTTTGATCCACTTTGATGGCCATAACCTGTCTCACCTTGTTTCTTTGTTTTTTTCTTTTTCTTACCTCTGTCTTCCTACCCTGTTGCTTTAACTTAACTGTCTTGCTGTCTGGCTACATTGTTTTTAATCAGCTGATCATCAGTGTCATGAGTAGAATCACTGCCTGCCATCAGCAGGTCTTAAGCCCCTCTAACTGTCAGATACTCTTCAGAGCTCTGACTCATGTGTGTGATCTCTATGTATGGGCTTTGTCTGAGTGCAACTGTGTGTGTGTGTGTAAGAGAGAGAGTCTGGGGGTGTGACATGTAGATGTCAGCTTAAGCTACTCCACATGATGAAGGACCACTCACCTGCTTTCCCCAGAACTCACCCTCTTCCTCCTTCATCTCTCACAGACATCCATCTCTCCCTCCTACCCTTCCTCCCATCTGTGCTGAACCTCTCAATTTCTCACTTGGCCTTTGTGTCCAGCCCTCTGGCCTCTCTCCCCTCCACCAGCACTCTCATTACCTCTCTTTCTCTGTGACATGCAATGACGAGCTGGCCATTGCTTCCTGACACCTCGATATTCTCTCGTCTCTCTCTGTCGCTCTTGCAGCAACTCTCTTTATCGCTTACTCCCTTTCACTCCATTTTTACTTTCCCTCTCTAATTTCCTATCTACGTTTCAATCCACACTGACACCTCCATGCTGTATGTTGCTCAGGATCTTTCAAATAGTTTTATAGTCTAGCATTCCTAGAGTTTTTCCCATTCATTTCCATTGCCGCCTGCATAGTCTGTGTTATTCTGTGTTTTATTTCCTTCTCTGTCGCTCACATATCCAATGTCAATTCACACGAGCACAGTATATCAGCCTACAGTGTACACACTAGCTAATCACACACACTGTGGGACCCTCGACAGGAAGTCAGAGGAGGAAGAAGACATCATTAGGAGAGTCAGTATGCTGGACTCTCTTCATGATGTCAAGGTCTTCCTGTCCGTGTTCTCATCCCACTGTGGCCTATAGTGATGGCACTGATCCTCATTCTCAGCTCCTGCCTCTCTACCTCCTCATCATGTAGCTCACATCCTTTAGACAGACGTGTCCACCGAGTACCTCTATTCACAGTCATGGCCTGAAAGAGGTTTTTCAAAGATGAGAACCTCAGCAAGAAGGAAAATCATTATTTTCGTTGGATGGGACCTACCATTCGATGTTCTACACAGCAGCTAAAGTAAATGATGGTTGTAGCATTGAAACATGCATTGGCAACAATACCTTGAATTTTAATGACGGAGCACGGCAGTGGTCAAGGGCTCGTAGCACACAGCAACAATGCTAACCATGTGCAGATTTTTATCATAAATCAGATGCTCATGTCTCTATCGTTTTAATTGGTTAGGTCATATTCAAAATGTATATACAAAGTCCAAATGAACACTTGCATTTCACCACAGAGGTGCCAGTAATTAAGTGTAATTAATATTCTTGCACACATAAATATGAATCTCTCATAAAATCTAACTGCTGGAACTTGCCACACAGAAATGTACATTGCTGACTGATTTACTTTAACAACAGGACATACACAGTGGACATTCACTGGTTGGATGACTATTTCCATTTAAGTAAGCTAGTTCCAGGATCTTGGTTTTGTGTGAGCTGGTTCACTGTCATAGTTTACTGGAACATTTATAATGGAAGTGACTAACAAAATGTATCACCTGTGCTTTTCCTACAACAACAAGTCAAAAGGTCTGCTGTGAAAAAGGTCTATTTAATAGATTGCAGCCATTGTTAATGTTATAATGTCCTGCTATTCGTGTGTGTGTGTGTTTTAAATGAGCATTTTGGATTTGCTTATTAAAAATGGCAAAAAATACCAGAAATTAAAAGTACAAATATTGCAGAAAAGTTTCTGTATTTGGTTATTCACATGTTGCACATTATTTGGCTTTTTATTTTGCCAATTTTTTAGGAAATTTAGTTAAAACTTAAAACTCATTCATTTGGAAACCTTGGCCATGGCAAGTCAAAATGTTTACTGTGAAAAAGGCCTATGTTTGAGTGACGGTCTTACATGTGTTTCACTTATTTTGTCAGAACTCCATGAGTATGAACACACTCCGCTTGACTGACATCTCCCTCAGTTGCTTGCTGCACCTTTCAAAGTGGGGCAACTCCCTTATCGTTCATGTCGGTAAGTTGACTTTAGAAAACTCACTTAATTACAAGCACAGCTTCGCCGCAAGTAAAACCTGAAGTGTAATTAACCAGAAGAATTGAAAACATCTGTTCATGCTTTGAGATATCTGTAATAGGACAATTCATCAGCACCATCTTTTCACAGCATTGTTGTTGCCATTAACAGTCAACAGTTTTCTTGGTTGCTATGTCCTCAGTCAAAAGTGGGTGAAACTATTCAGAGGGAGGTTTGTGGATTATTCACAGTGTATGGGATATTGTTTCTGGTGTTAAATTTTCAAAATGTGATTTTTAAATGCCCTCAGCACCACAAATAAAATTCGTTTCATCTCCATAAGCCATTTTCACAGCAGACATTTGACTTGTCATAACAGAAAAAGTGGAACTTACTTTTCTATTTAGGTTTTTCAGTAAATAACCGCGTATGTGCAATACCTGAACCTTGCAACTGACACGTCTGAATAAAATTTAGTCATCACTGATGTGACAAATTACGCTGTTCCTTTCCCAACTATGACATGTGGGATGTCTGTTATGAAAAGGGACTATTGTACTGCAGCAGAGGTTTAAATCACATAATCTAAATATCATTGCATATAAAGAAGTGCATGCTGGTGTGTATAATAGTGATGAGTCATAAGTCTAAAAGGACGTCACACTAAGCCGTGATGGTTACTGCTTTCTTGTCCCCTATTCAGCTACATGAGGTATTGGAACACATGCATTTACAACTGCACAACACAACTCTCTCTTTCTCAGACGTTGCACCATGTGAGCTGTGGCTGATCAGACACTCCTTATTGTTGGCAGATTATGAAGTTGTCCATTCAGTTAAAGCATGACACCATTCCAGTTTTATTCTTTGTTTTTTTATCTTTCTGCATCAAATTCGCCATGGCTTTCTTCCGTCACTGCCTTTTCTTCTTGTCTTTTTGGTTGGCGTAGTGATGTGGCCAGCCAGCATCGCTGACTGACTTCAGTTAATACATGACACAGTCTTCTTGATTCAGAACACTTTAGTTTGATTTGGTGTGATAATTTAAGGTCAGGATCTAATTAGTGTAAGGCTAAATGATTTTCCTGCCATTAATTCTCAGTGAGGGGTTGAACAGTGGCTCAGTGGTTAGTTCTGCCTTGACAGTCAAAGCAAGAAGGTCCTGGATGGTGGACCAGCTGTTTCTCTGTGAATGTCTCTCTGTTGCTTGCTCTGGTTTTCCCCCCGCAGTCCAAAGACATGCAGATCGGGTGAACTAGCAGATTAAAACTGCCTGTATAACTGCTTTTGCCTGGTGTTAAGCCGATGATGGACTGGTGACCTGCTTCCCTGCCATTTGTGCATGCAGGGATAGTCTCCATCCCTCTGTGACTCTGAGCAGGAATAAGTAGGTATAGAAGATGGATGTGTGAAAGCTCCCAACCTTTTTCAAGGTTATTTAACAGTTTCTCCATTATTTCATCAGTAGACTCCCAGGATTATCTACAACCCCCTGTGCATACCAGGAGTCACAAAAATGGTGTTGATTCTGGCTGGCTGACGTTTTTCTCTCTCCCTCCTTCCTCTTTGTCCCTCTTGCTGCCGCTCTGTCATTGCTAAAAGGGTTTCCAACCATTGCCAAACAGTCAATATATATCCAGCATGAGGCCGCCGAGGAAGGTTTAACCCAGCAGATGACATTCAGTACAGCACCATAATCATTGCCTCCTAATGAATTAAATAGCCTTGACATTTCACAGCACGCTTGTCCTTTTCCTGCAACTGCTCTGCTGTTGTATCCCCCCTTTCATGCATTCTGTCGCTCTCTTGTTCTTTCTCTTGCACTGTGCCTTCTGGCCTCTTGCTATTCCCCCCTCCCCCCTTCTCCACCCTTCATTTCTATATCCCTCACTCCTTCTCTTATTCCTGCCCTCGATTCTTCTCACTCGTCCGCTCATCGGTATGCTACTACACGGCCAGCTGTCTATGCAGGCAAAGCTGAGCGAGCGAAAGAGAGAGGGAGGAATAGATGGAGGGAGAGAGTCACTGTTTAGCAGCAGAGACAGAATCCAGCTGGGGGGTCACGACCCTAAATGACCATCCGCACTCACACACACACGGGCACGCTCAATAAGTCATACACCCACACTTCCCTGATGGCAGGAGCAATAGGTCATTCACCAACAATGTTGGAAGCGAGAGAGAGACAAAAGGAGAGAAAGGGAGAAAGTGAGAAAGCAAGATTTAGGAATGAGGTGGAGGTGTGTTCACTGCTCTCTGAGCCATAATTGTCCTGTGGTTTGGTTTGAGGGCTGGCAAGGAAGGATAGAGACAGAGAATAGTTGCAATGGAAGGGGCATGGCCTGCAGTAGAGGAGTGCTTTTGCAACAGAGTCAGAAAGTTTCTTTTGTCCTGGAATACAGATGAAAGCGGGATGGATGACTGCCTGACTGCACTGTTGCACGACAGACATTCGTGCACAAGAAAAGCTTCTGGGTCTGTTTGAGTTTCCTTTGTTAGGCGCATGAGCATGCATGCAAGAAGAAAGAAATATAGTAATACTTTACAACTTAATATTATTGACTGAGAACCATTGCCCAGTTATTAGAGAAGAATTAGTCATGCAGATTCCACAGTTGTCTTAGGGATTTTAATAAATTATGGTGGCATAGGCCTGAATTAAATGAATATATGTCTATATTTAGGGGAAAATACAAAAGTTTGGAAGATCACCGCATCAATATTAAGGTGAAAAATTGGAAAGTGGTAATATGTATTACAGTTGTAATTTGTGGATTGGTCAGGGAGAGCATCTGCCATTTAATGTTTCCATATATATACACTAGAATATTCTACAATTCTAAAATGTCATTTGGCAGATGCTTTTATTCAAAGGGAGGTACATATAGTATAGGTACAACACGAGCAAAGATCTAGCAATGCGGACAACTGCTAAGAAGTGTACATTCTCACACACATGCTGGCTTAACTTTTTCCACATCTTGTTTTATTGCTAATAATGCATAAAAATGCTATTTTGGAATTCAGAAGTTCATTTTAATTGGGAAATATCATGTTTATAAAGCAAAACAGTCATATTCCATGTTAATTTATTATCTTTCCAAATATTCAAGTTCAAGTTCATATTCAAGTTTCAGCAGTAGCTGAATGCTTAAAATTAAACATTTAAACAAATCTGATGCATTTTTTATTGATAATACTGTACTGCAAGGACCCCGGCAGTGTCAACAGTTAACTGTCATGACAAGGTCTTTTGTTTTCTCTAAGGCCTTCTCGTTTTTGAGATTACTAATTGAGAGTTTTCTTTTTTTATACACTGTAGACTTTTATGTAACCAACAGATACAGGGTGGCTTAGTTTTCCTGTATACAAACCTACATATGCACTCTTGTTAACGCACATACACACTGCATTGCTCACTTTGGCTTTATCAAATTCATTCCAGCACATTTATCGTATGGGGCGAATGGGAAATCACTTTTTCCTCTGATCTCTAATGATTGTCAACATGAAAGATCTAAACAACATCATCTTGGAGGGGACTTAAGACAACTCTGAAGTTTGTTAAAAAAAAATAATAAGGGTTCAAAGCTCCAATCAGAGCTATAACATTTATCTTGATGCTGTGAGGATTTTAATTAGATGGGAATTCCCGCTGCCCAAGATTACTGAGGCAATAAGGGACTTGATGTCTTTGAATCCGATGTTTATTCCCCGAACAAACAAAAACATAGTATAACAATTCTTTTAAAAAGTTAGAGATTAGTTAACAAATTCAGATAGGAAAACTTTGTAAAGACAAACACATGAATGACCTCCGGTAAACCAAGGATAAATTAAACTCACCAGCCTGCGGGGCTATCGCGAGAGGGAGGGAGACGTTGGTTGTCATAGTAACGGCAGTCCAACACAAACGCCCTGAGCACAGAGAAAGGAACATGCCGCCGGCGAAAACCTGAAATATTGAAATACAAATCGTGAATTATTGAAATATTCGTTTTAATTCAACAACAATAAAGCGTCCCGAATCGAGGAGCACTGATTGTGCTCTCACAAGGTGAGTCATGGAGGGTAAGGAAAGTATTAGTAAATACTTTCAACAATGTAAAATGTAGCGTATGTAATTAAAGTTACCGACACTAACGTAAGTTGGCATAGGGCAACACACGAGCTTTCCTTTAAATGTCACATTTGCTATACAGTAACTGAGGCCTAATGTGTGAGTTACCGGTCATTTTAGCTTCAGTCAAATGCCCCTTGACTTCATTAAATGCTTCCTGTCAAATGCAGCAAAGAAAAACGATCATTTGTATCAACTTCAGTGTTAGCGAATGTTTGCTAGCATTACTATCTTCACGAGGGCAGCTAAATTTAGCCACGCTAGTCCACATTGTTCCTGTTAAGAAAGCTTCAGGATGCAAAGGTGTGTCTGGCAGGTTTGTTAACAGGATGTCTACAAACATTCTAGGCACGGCAGGAAAAGGATAGGCATAATACTAGTTTTAATAGAAATAACCGAGAATACGTGCTTTAGTTTTGACCGGCTGTGTACAGTGGCATACTGGTATAACTTCAAATGGCACTTTCAGTACTGTTAAAAGTGACTGAGCCATTGTTAAGGTTGTTACCCAGAAATTCTGTTTGGTAGCGATCATGCAAGCTGACTTTTCGTAAAGGTTGTGATTTCAGTCAGATGCACTGTCCTGTTTTACAGCGTGATGGGCAAAAATTTCATGAAGAGGGCTAGCGGGTAAAAACGTCTTGGCTAAAGGTTATCCACCTTGGATGCAAGCTTATGATAGTTAATCACTTCCATATAATGCCACTTTGCTGTCAGCTGAGTTGCTAGCAGGTGTGGCTGCATTGGTGTTATTACAATAAATAAAATCTGCCTGACTGCCTTATTTCCTTAATTGGATTTTGCTGCCTGAAAGAGTTGCCAGCCGTTTGTCAAGGGTATAAGTCTGTCAGATACAATTTAAACACACAGTATTGCTTGTTTTAACTGCCTCTTATACATTTCAGCAAATCGGTCCCTGCTATTTTGCTCATTTCATTACTGCAGTATTCATTTATGGCATTGTGTGATTTAGCCCGGGCCCAGCATGATAGCCAGTTTTATACCATTACTGTTGGTTTTTATTGCAGAAGAGACTCTTTGGAAAAAGCACAGCGAAAGACGCAGGACAAATACCTGAGCCTCCTGAAAGAAGAGGCATGAATTTAAATGACTTCGTGGTGCTTCCTAACAACAAGGCCAAATCCGTCAAGCTCAATGCCAGGTAAGATGAGATAAGATCAATGATGTGATTTAAGGCATTAGGTAGAAGCCCATTAGGGTAACGTGGCTGCCATACTGTTTCCATCTGTTCCCATTCAGATGCTGCCCATAGAATGAGTATTTGACAAAATGGAGTTTCGGGTGGGTTCACCATGTGACCTGGATTCACATTCTTTGCAGCGTATTTGTTTTCTTCATATTGCCCGATGCAAATTGAGTCTAGTCTTCTACGAAGTTTCTCATTTGCCAACAGGTAATTGACTTAATTGATGTCAGCCTTGGTGGTATCCCGATCCAGTGACTAATTGATTAAAGTATTGATCAGTCATGGCAACAGGGATCTGCTAGTGCAGCAGATGAATTGAACATATTGATGAAAGCCCGGCTGTCCAATCTGACGGAGTAGGTCATTTGTATGATTGATTGTTGTTGATTGATTGCATATATGTGACTCTGCGTGCGTGTGTGTGTGTGTGTGTGTGTGTGTGTATGCTGCCATAGGAACCTGCAAGAGCTACAGATGGAGACGGTGACTCTGGCCCAGGAGAGCAAAGAGATGGAGGAGAAACTGCAACAGCTAAAGGAGAGCATGAGTAAAGAGAAGGAGGAGAGAGGGTGAGTATCAGTGCTGTAGTTAATTCAAAAGAAAAAGAGGAGGAGGGAGGGGGAGAAGCAGCGAGGAGGGGTGGGGGGGCTTAGTGGGAAGGTGAAAATGAACATAAGATAGTAGAAAGAAGAAGGAAATAAGGTCGGTAAAAAAAGATGGTTAGAGAGGAGTGAGAGAGTGTTTAATGTGCAGGATGAGTTCATATTCCTGAATCACGAACTCTTGAACTAAATGCACAAATACATTACTGCTCCTTACGGTGTCTGCCCTCTATCATGTGGAACACCCACTAGCAACAAATCTGAAACTGTGTATCTGTCCGTCCGACTGACTGTCCAACACTTTGACAAAGAGCACGATATCTCAACTACATTCCTGGGATACAAACAGTAGCTGATTTGATGTGTGCCACCTTTAAAATTGTACCAACACCTTGGTTAGAATAACTGTAAGTGTAACAAAGAGGCAAAAATAAAAGGAGAACAGGACTGCTGAGAGGAAGTCTATACAAACAAGAGGGACTGAGGGATGAATACATTGATTTGAGAGATAAGAGGCTTAACGTATGGATGCTGGAAAAAAAAAAAAATCCAGACTGTAGCAGCTAAACACGTAGGGAGCAGAGCAGGTGACTAATGGAGAGACAAGAATCAGGGAGGGAGGTGGGACGGTGAGAAAAAGACTACAGCAGCTGTAAAAGAGCAAGCAACAAGAAAGTAGAGACACTGAGTAATAGAGATAGATGGAGAAGGAGACTAAATGAGAGAGAGGGGAAGGTCGATGACTTCTCTACCTATAAAGGTCAAGAAAAGGTTGCCACGGAAGGAAAAGAAGGAGCAGTCAGAGAAGTGGAAAAGCCACTCATAGATGAAGTAGGCTCATGCCCGTATAGTGGGCTATTCTAAAGGTCAGTGGAGCCCTACAGACACTCCTAATAACTGGTATGCGGCTGTATTCATATTTTGCCCTCAATTTAACTGATGGCCAACACAGCTTCCCACATGCCGTGTCGGGAAATCAGAAAGTGTAACAGAAAAAACTAAGGAGCTAAACACAAAGGGAAGCTTTTAATGTTGAATTAAACTGTTGAGAACACCTGTCTGCTGTGTATTACCATTAACTTGCCTTTTGTTTTTGCCTTGTAATTGCTGCTATGTTTTCAGCATAGTCTTAAATGTGTTTGCAGCTTGCCAAACATCTGATGTCAAAGCTCTTTAGAGTAATTGCAGAGGATTTACACAGGCTCTGAGATTTTCTGCTGCACCTAACAATGTTGCCCAATGAACGTTATTGTTACAGTAAATAGTTGCATATTTATTTCATTTTCAGAGGCTGTGGGGTACACTTTTGTGACAAAATACAGTACGAACTTCTAAGGTTAAAACTTTAATGCAATTTATTTGTGTTTTTTCACCTGCGTCGATAAACATTTATAGCAACACAACTTGGCAAAATCAAGGAGTACAAACTCCCGAGGAAGAGAGGATACAGTGTTTTCTATTTGTATTTGTTATTTGGTCCACTCTTGACTCGTTGTGAAGTTTGAATTGTAACAGTACTTGGGCTGTGACTGATGAGAAGGAAACTAGAGGCAAGAACACTTAAGTTGAAGTTTTGGCTTCCAAATCCATATCATCACAAGCACACAAGTGTTAGCTAGGAACACACTGTTATCGTTTTCTTTTTGAGGTAGATTTATACTCCTTTTGTAAAGGCCAGGCCTGCATGTAATGACATTTTCTGAGTCACGGTGCAAGCTGATCATAAGCAATGGAAAAAGACTGTTCTGCTTGTCTCCCACACTTCATTCTATTTCCAAATTCTCACCTCTCAAATGACAAATGATAAGGTGTCATCATGACAAAAGAGATTATGTTTTGTCCGCGATTCTGTTCTGATGATCAACAACGGGACAGAGTACAAAAGCAGACATGTTTTAAGTGATACACACTGTCTATTCAAAGGTTGTAGACGTACATCAGTGTATTGGCTTTAGAGCCACGTCTACTGCAACTGATTCATGGGCATCAAATTATATTGAAAGACTGTCACGCTGAGAGATGGCAGCATCACACACACGCACAGTATACACTCACCTTGCTGGAATTTGATTTGGATTTGGATTGCATACACATAGTGAGCAGGCACATGCGGCTAAACTCATGCTGCCACAAAAATGTACTTGTGTTGCTATTTTGCGTGTGAATGAGTGTAAATTATCACAATTTAAGTCTTCTCATAAATTTGATTGGATTGGACAGCTTTCTCTACATTTAAAAATAGTAGTCAATTTTTTCTTCCCATTTTATTACAGACTATGTACCTGGCCCATTACTGTGACTATTATCCAGCAAATTCAGATTGAGGGGCTACCAGGCCTGTGTGAGCGGGAAATTAGAATTCCACGCAGTTTATTAAAAATTAAAAATTTGTAGAATGAAAACAAACACTGGTTATTAATGTGATTGTTTTATTCTCTGTTCCCAGTTCACCTTATTTCATTTATCAGTCCGAGATGTGTTGCCCAATGTGAAGTTATGGAGAACGGCCTAATAGAGGTGTATATCAGAATATACAAGCACATATCTCAGGAGCAGCTTTAGTGAGAGGCAGAGTACGTATATTACACACAGATTCCTTCAGATAGTTGCAGCCAGAGGTTACACACACACAGACACACACACACACACACACAGACCTAATTACAGTATTAGTGAATTAGAGCCAAGGTATGATGAGAGGCAGTCGTTCCACATAATGTATTTCAATTGGTGTAAATTTACACATCACAAACAAACAGGGAAATGGATCCCATATATTGCAATTGCACGTTAATTTATTTATTGTTTTGAGAGATTAATTGTGTGTTTGTATCTCTGTTTGTTTCATTGTTTCCAAGTGGAGACCTGGCTCTAATTAAGAAGCCATACATCAGTATGGGTAGAGGGCCATCTTGTCCAGGCTGCACAAACGATAAGCACATAAACACAGTGTTTCTTGTCACACTGAAATACTGCAACATTTACCGCTCCACCAGACACAAGATACGACAAGGTGTGTGCTTGGCTGCCTGTGTGCATCATTTGATACTAGTACTCCATAAATAATGGCACTTTGTTGTTGGTGTGTGAGTGTTGTTGTTTTGTTTTTTTTTAACACTTTGCCAGTCACAGAGTGCACTACACTTTTAGTCAGTCAAGACACACAACTTCGCTACAGGACACGAATCCAGCGTAAGCCCTACAGTATGTCTCTGAAATAAAACTAGCTCAAGAGAGATTTTGCAGAGTGCAGCTTGGAAAAGGTGGAAAGGTAAAACGAGAATTTGTGTATTTGTTAGAGGTAGTCTGTAATGGTAGGAGAAAGACAGCGCAAAATGTTCCTTGATGTGGCTTCGAGGTCAGTGACAACCGAAGCAAAATATAACTTCATATAATTATTTTTTCAACTTTACAATAAATAATTAGTCAACTATTCTTTTCACAGTGCCATTGTTGGTTAATAGTGGTCTACTGATTTGTTTTCATGTGCAGTGGTGTCACTAATCAGTCTTGACTGTGCAGAGCTGTTGTCAGGTAATCATAGTAGAACATTTTAACACCTTTTTCTCTTTAGTGATACTGCTGGGTACAGAGGAGGAGGGGAAGCAGGGACTCACAGAAAGTTGTTTTGTGTATGTTGAGCTGGGTCTGAACATGAATTATGCCACAGTCCATATTTAATTGCTGCCTTTCATTATTGCCATGCTTCCAAATCCAGTTTGTGTTGCCTATTTCTTATTATCTGCTCAATATTCTTGACTTACAGTCGATGAGTAGAGGACAATGGAATTCAGAAGAAACTTTCGTAGGAGACGTGATGAAGCCGAAAACATGAACCTTGGATTGAGGAGGAGCAGCCATGGAGTAAATTGCATAATTAGCTACTAAAATAAAACAGACGCACATGTCTTCTCAGGCTTTTCCAATTGAACGTCACATTAATGCAGCTGGAGTTCCCACCTACCTTTTATCTGAAAGCTGTGTGAAGCGATGCAGCAGTCTCTTAGATGTGAAACTCAGCATAACAGTTTGAATCAATTAATTGGTACACCTCTAACGAAAAGGAGGAAACAGTTTCTCATCAGTTCCTCTGTGACTGACATGGGAGAAAGCAGGAAGGATGTGTGTGTGTGGGGGGGTTAATCAGGTGTTCTGATGTGAAGGTTACCTGGATTTTCTCTAAGCTTTCCTTCCCTACGTGTCTTTTCTTCTCCGAACATGCAAGCGTATCTTTGACAAGTCTTTACTGGAGATCCTCAAGCTATGATTTATGCTCAGACTGTGCAGCATACTGTGTGTCTGTGTTATGTACCACATTTTTTTTTATTTCCCTGCTTTCCTCTTAGATCGCAGAGCTCCCGGAGTAGATGAATTGTTCATCTTTGTCTTAGAGTCGGGCTCCACACACACATACACACACTTTCTCGTTCCCAGCCAAAGAATAGGCGAACAAATTCAGTTTGCTGAGAGGAGGTGCGGTATAATCAGTTTGTGAAGAGTACACAGGCGATAATAAAGCCAGACCAGCGGCTTGGGGCAAACGCAGTACATCATTCTCTGTTTTGGCCTGCCCGAATCGCAGATTTAATGTAGCTTTGTCTTTAGGCCTACATGGCTTTCAGACACTGGCTCCCATCTTATCTAAAAGCACAGTTGAGTTTCCCCTTTTCCTGTTTTCTTTACTATGTTTTTCCTTTCTATTGGCTCTTTAGACCCCTATTTTACTCTTCTTTTCAGAAAATTGTTTATTCCTACATATCAGTCAGTATGGCTAGCTGTTTGCTTTGTGTCATTTGACCCCTCAGAATCTGTTTCAGTCTGTTTTTTTTGTATTTACACATGTGTGTCGACCTGCGACCTGCTCATGGTGAAGTAAAACGTGTTAACATTAATAGGAATAGGATTCTATGTCAGAATCGTTTTCGGTTCTGGTAAGTTCCCCTCTTGTCTCGACCATCTCTGTTTTTTCCCCTGTCCTCTCATTTCACACTGGGAGAGAGGGATCTGATAGAGGACATGATTACTCTGGCATTAGACTTCAAAGCGTTGTGTGCATTTGCAAATGTGTGTGCGGGACGCAGATGTTGTCAGCTTTTCCTTTGAGTGAGACGGGTCAGTTAAAGGTGATACCCACGTGTACGTTTGTGTCTATGTCCTTGTGTTAGACACGAGTGTGTCCAGATACGACAGGTGGTGTTTGCCTTGGGTTACCGTTGAAACGTGTGGCATTTCTTCTCATTTAATGGCAATACATGCTTTTTATCTTTTAGAAATATTAGCTGTCTCTAAACTAATGTGAAACCACGCTCCGCACTGTGTTTCTTCCGCTTTGACTTTGATGAAGCAATGTTTTTTGACGAGGTGGCGTTAGGTGTCGCATTTCATGTTTGTTTCCAATGTGCAAGCTGTGACTCGGAGGTTGTCATCTGCAATTCACCCCTGAGAGAATGAAAGGTGCACAGCTATGGTTGATAGCAGTGTGTAAATGTGCGTGTATTTTCCTCTGTGTAACAGTTACAGTCATGTCTCTGCATGGCATTATCACCGCATTGCTGGCTTTGCGTGGACTTACGTCAAGCAAATCTCTCTCTCTCTCTCTCTCTCTCTCTTCTTTGCCATCCCTCTTTATCATTTTCTGGAACTCTCCCTAAATCTGACCACAACTTGCCCAACCCTAATCTGAACCTTAATCTTATCCTAATGTTAAAAGACTTTACCCTAAAACGTAACAACACTGTTGTAAGATCTTGCATTTTGTTCCCAAAAGTCAGGAGAATGACTGTGTAAAACAGATTTATGTCCTCACAACATGAGTATAACATGTCCACACAGAGATGAATTATCTAGTAGTAGTTAAATTAAAAGTAGCTTAGTTAAAACAAACTCTGGTTGTGCTAATTAAACTTTACAGTTTGGAACGGTCAGCCATCAGCCTTGATGGTCCATGCAATATGTTGAGGTGAAAGTGTGTGTTTGTGTGTATTTGTGTGTTTGTAAGACAGGGACTCAGGGAATGTGACTATATCTGTATGTTTCTAAAAACAACTTAAGGCCATTATTATTGTGAAATGCATGCTTAGTAATATGTGGTTATGTGTGTGTGAGTAATTGAGTGTGTTTCTGTGTGGATTAGATAATGAGATCTTTGCTAATGCAAAGTCCACAGAGTTACACAAACAGACACACACACTTTATCTCTCCGGGCTGCCTGTCCTGAGGGGACACCCTGTCATCCTGCACCAACAGGGGTGTGCCTCAACTGTCTCCCCTAGCGACAGTCCAGTTGCCAAGGTGATGTCGCCAGGGTGATTACCTGACGCCCACCCTCAGTGTCAGCACAGCACAGCAGCAGCATCAGGGATGTTGGCAACTCTTGCCGTCACACACACACACAAATAGAGTCAGACTTCCTGTGCATTGACAGGCTGCCAGCTCAATCCAAAATAAACTTCTTTCAAAGACAGCCAGACATCACAATAGCATAAATAGCATAAATAATTCAACAACATGAGCATGAATAACTCCCGTCTAAATGAGGATCCCTCTCCATTTCTTCACTTTCTGCAACTGACAGGAGCGTCCTGCATGAGTGTGTGTGTGTGTGTGTGTGTATATGTGCATGTGTGCACATTTGCATTCATGTTTTGGTGTTTGCATCTGCATCTATGCCTGTATGTGTTTATGTTTGAGAAGGTATAATTCCCGTAACCTTTCCTGCTCTATTTCTATATGTGCCGTACAAAAGACCTTTATTTATTCTATTATTGAAAAGAAAATTTCCTTTTGACCTTTGACTGAATCATGCAATATGAAAACTCGTGACATTATACATGTGCAGAATTCTCGGATGTATGTAAAAGCATTTGGCAAGGTGCTTTTGCTTGCTGTTCTAAGTCCTCTTCACAACACAGGGACTGACTTTGATAAATTAAACACTCTTTTCTGTCTAATGGAACAAAATGATTTCCTACATTTTTTTATTTTTTTCATTTTTCATTAGTCTGAGGAATTTAGGATTTAGTTCTTTAGAGCTGTTACACCTTTTTCATGCTGATAGAATGTTCTTTTTTTGACAGTTCCTTTTCCTCTACTTAAACTTGACACTGGGTACTTCAACAAATGAAGCAGCATTAGTTGTACGCTTTGTTACATCTATACTGGAAGAAGAAATACAAGAATTGTATGCAGCGATGGAATTGTATGACCAATCAGTTTGCTTTATCAGC
Source organism: Datnioides undecimradiatus (assembly GCA_008933995.1). Lineage (NCBI taxonomy): Eukaryota > Metazoa > Chordata > Actinopteri > Lobotiformes > Datnioididae > Datnioides > Datnioides undecimradiatus. The sequence continues at coordinate 2,284,964 of WARS01000008.1, forward strand.
ATACACTCTATCCAACAGAAACAGTTATACTGGAAAAAAAAGAAAAAAAGACAAAACAGAAAAAATATCTTGTCTATGTTTTGATGTGTGTCTCTTCCTTTGTCTCTGTCTGTTTAGGCAGCCTGGAGGGTTTAGATGGAGGTCTGGTCAATGTGGTTCTTTAAACACCACCGCTCTAACAAACAGCACCAAGAAGAACAAAGACAGGGCACTCCAAAAGGTACAAGAGAAATATATCTATACATCTGTGGATGTGTGTAGGAAATGTTAACTGGTAACTATTGGCACCATCTCCCCGCATCCATGAACATATCGTACTTCCACACCTTTAGTGTGCTGAGCATAGCTGGCTTAAAATTGGACTTTGCACCCTGGCCCTTGACTTGAGAAGTTTGTGCCCTGGATCTAAAGGGAAAAACCCTAATGTCTGGGTTTACACTAGGAAAAAAAAGTCCTTTTCTAAAGGTTATGACTGCCTGAGAGTAAAAAATAACAAGTGTGATTGAATTCTCTGTATAACAATTTCAGCAGAGGACACTTCCTGCTGTTATGTGCCCCATCATGAAAGCTGGCGGCAGAATCGTCAAAAAACAGTACAAATTTTCATTTTCATTTCACAGGCAATTATACCTATAAGCCAAAATTATAATTATAATCAAGAATAAATTTTGGACAAACCCCACGTGTAAGATTTTATCTATTTATTTGTTTGCACGTTACAAAATGCATCAATATAAATGCAAACAATTATATGAACTTAGAGCTGTTCATATACACAAACATACACACACCATACCATAAACACACATGAACAAACATGTCTGTGCAGAAAGCTGAGAACTTGCACAAACTGTCACCACTGATTTGCCACTCTGTCTCCCCACAGCTGTCAGCAGGCAAGGTGAAGATCCGAGTGCTTAAGGATGAACTGCTGACAGGTGAGTAGTCTACAGATACAACCTGGGCTTCAGTTGTGGGTTACCTGCACCAGGTAGACTTGACATGAATGTGTACTCGAAAACCATTGGTCCTTTGATCCACTGTCCTGTGCTGAAATTCTCTCTACCTTTTAATGTGGAGAGCAGCTGCAGTACAGAGCAGCACCCTGGAAGCTGGTAAAGGTTCAGTGTCTTGCTCACGGTTTCTTCAGTGAGGTGGATCTTTGCCATCACATGAGCCAGACTGTAGAGTTTGCCTGTTAAAGATTGATCTCTGTAACCAGTAGCCAACCTTGGCAGAATTATTAATGTTTTGAACAAGCCTGAGGCGCAGAATCCCACCTTGAATCAGAATGTCTCAAGTTAAATATTCACAGCTGCTGTAAATGCAACTTTACATGGCCTGTCTTTGATCTGTACAATTAGTGTAATGGGTGACTTCGCAGCCTTTGTGTTATTTACCATATAATACATGGCACAATAGTATGTGAGTATTCCAACTAGTTGTATAACCATCTTATTTCACAATTTTGTAAAATGTAGCAACACACTGTACTTTTGCCTATGTTTGTCTGTGTTTTTTCTAGACTAGGCAGGTTGTCAGTTACATAAATATCAGTGTCAATAATATGTCAATAATATTAAATGAAATCCTCTAGCCAAGTGATAACTGTTCATTTGGTCTTTTTAGCCCCACCTCAGCCACCACTTCCACCTCCACCCCCTGCCGTCAATCTTTTGGCAGCAAGAAAAAACAGGCTGAGGGGAACAAAATGTGGACAATGTGAAGTCAAGACTGCTGGACTAGTATGTATACAAACAAATAGACATATATACACACACACACACACACACACACAACAGTGTAAGAATTGAAACTGAAAACTAAAACTTTTGTAACTACTGTGTTGGGCAGTTGAAATAAAAGGTTTCTGATAAAAAAAATAAATAAATAAATCCATGTCATAGCGGGCGGAGCTTAGAGAAAAATGTTTATTTCTAAGTGTATTTGCAAATTGACACCTCACACTGATCGCTCCAAGCACACATTTACACGCAGACAGAAACATCAGGGACCATGTATGCACAAAATCATGCCATATGCCCACATTTCCCACAAATACATACATATATTTAGAAAAAAAAAATGTGCAGCCAGAATGTGACAAACTCGCGTACTCCGGAGAAGAGGTACACACAGTTTTCTAAAGTTCACATAACCACATCTCAAACTTCATGTGATAAAGTAAACATGCTGTATGACATAAAGTGTGAGATATTGCCTTATAGCCAAACAGGGCTTCTTTAGGGTGTTTGCCAGTTTCACTGATCACTTAGATATATTTATTTATTTAACTTTAACTAAATTAAATTGATAAAATTATCTACTAGTGACAATTTCTATCATTTTTTAAAATTCATATTCAAGCTGTTATGCCCCCATTATGTTATATTAATGGTCTTTAACTTCAACCTGAGATGTAAAGTCTGTTTAAATATGCGCACTATAAATCAATCATTGACAACTGTTTGATAATATTCATTGAGATATCACTCTGATGATTTATGGTTTATAGGTACATGTGATATATTAATGGTTAGATGCACTGTAAATAGGCTCAGCCATGCACAATGACAGCTGTAGTAGTACTGTTTCAGAGCCTCACTGATGTAACACAATCTGTGACAAAGCACTTCTCCTTTACCGTTCTCCTCAGATTCACAGTTCTCCCGACAGATCTAGTGAGTGGTGCAGCAGACAAAAGTGCCAATATGAAAACAGATGAGTAATGTGAAAAGTAAAATAACTGTGCGTATGGCTAACTGCGGGAGATTACACGAAGCTTGTGCATGTGCTCCTGATGCCACAGCGACAGATTTATAAAACAGGACCAGGCAAATGTGTCTCTCTATAAATCTGAAGAAAATAATATGCATGAATATAAGTCGTGAATCTGCACAGAATTTTATGCATCTGGCCCCAGGAGTCATTTATCTTGACCTACGATCAGATAAATTGCTATATCTCTCTATCTCTATTTCTGCCTGTTTCTTCCATGTCTGTTGTTTTACTTCCTGTCCACCACTCTCCATCTATCTACCTGTTCATTTGTTCCTGGTACTTCACCATCCCCTCTGCCCTCTGTCTCTCTATATATCTCTCTCTATATTTCTGTTCTTTCCTTCCTCCTGCATCAGCTGTTTTTCTTCCTCCACCATCAACATGCCACTCCCATCCTGCTTCCTTGAGTCCTTTCTCCTTGCGCGATGTGTTTCTTTTTCCATTTTCACTCTTTAACACATCAACCCATCTTTTATTACTCTGCCATATCCATGCCTGTCTTTTTCCACTCTGTCCATCATGTTTATTTGTCTTCTTCTGTCCTTTCGCTGCTGCTCTCTCTATCATTGTTCCTCTGCTGTCCTGTGTGTTGGTCTATCTGTGTGTTTGTGTTTGCCCTGATAACAGTTTAGCTGGATCTGTTCATCGATACTCAGGACTTCTGAGGGCACCTCTGTTTATTCTTTCTCGCTCTTCATCCACTACTGCTCAGGAGGAGGGATCGTGGCCAGGAACTGTATGTGTGAACAAGAGTGAGAGAGAAAGAGAAGCGAAAGAGAAGTGAATGAAAACCCATACTGTTTGTGTGTGTTCTGTGGGTATAATGGATATCGTTTGTATTTTTGGAATTGTAACATTGTGATACGGAATAAATTTAGTCTTTTCCTGGTTGTAAAGGCTACATTCCAGTAAAGTGATGCTTGTTTGAAGTTGCCACACTGTTCTAGCTGTTGGATTATTTGCCTTAACTCATTCATCATTTCCACATAACTGACTGCTATTTATCAAAAACGTAGTGTGTAAATATTTTGTGAAAACACCAGCAGTCTTCCCCACAACCATCAATACTGAGGTATTAGGTCTAAGCTATGACAGTATTTAATTCTGTCTATATCCTGGTCCCAGTGTATACAGTGGACGGTGGCAAACTGAGCACATGCTTGATGACTGTCAATCCCACATGCCTGCCTGTTTAGATCCCCAGCTACTCATGTGTAATTCCTATCCTATGTCTGACTGCGCTGTTCAGTATTGAATAACTGGTGCTTCTGAGAGACAGTGAGAGAGATAGAGAGAGTAAGAGCAATGAGGGACAGAAAGATTGATAGGGGGAATGAAGGAGAGGGAGGGGTTGAACTGATTGAGGTGACAGCCGCCATTTTTCTGCCCCTTTTGTTGTGGGATAAGTTATTTTAAGTGCAGCACACACATTGCGTTAAAATGTAATGTGGTAATTTGCTTGATAGTGCGTTTGATGATGATGGCGCTGAATTGTCCAATGAAGGGCCCAATGCCCGCAATGCCCCATAGTGATGGGCTTAATGGCAATGCTTATAGTAGTCTGGGCAAGCACATAGGCTAAACACACACAAATACAATCCACCCATACACATGCACTCACACACACAAACACACACACACACACACCTAGACACACACATAGCCCTTGTGCCCTATAATGATGGCAATAATGGAGAACATTACGACTCGGTCTCTACCATTCTGTCTGGAACTGCACTTAAGCACATAAATGCACACATGCACATACACACACACACACGAACACACAATCGTATAGACATCTGGGCTTGTTTTAAACTATGACTCACACATACTGGCTCAGACTACCGAAATTACATGTGTGCACGCACGCACGCACGCATGCACACACACACACACACACACACACACACACACACACGTCCTGCATGCTTAGCCTTGTGCTGTATTCCAGAGTCATCCAGGCAAAAAAAAGGACCTCATTTCCTTCTGCGTAGCACAGGAGAGCGCAGTGATATGGCGCTTCCAGCCTGATAGGGATGCCTAGTCCCCAGGGAGTGGCTGTAATTTATCCTCAGGCCTGAGAGGGGAAATGAGGCCCTGCTTTATGGGACCATTAAAGAGCAATGTCGCAGCTGCACACGCACGCGCACCAACACATACCAATATGTGTAACAAAGATTAAGTAATGGGCAAAAAAGAATGAACACAATGTTACAAATAAATCCATAATAAATATAGAATTTAAGGAAGAGAAGATGAGACGAAAGAGTAAAAGAGAGCAGGACTTAGTAAGAGTTTGCTGTGTAGGATTCTGTTGATCCACAATAGAATTTTTATTTACATACAACAATTTATTGTATTGCCTTGTTTAGCTCAAGTAAACAATTAATACATAAACGAAGAAGTAAGAGACTCTGTTAAGACATTTTATCTAGGAGCAGAACACATTGTCACAAATAAAAAAGTGAGAGGCCCACAGTGGACAAATAGAATTCATACTGTTCTCACAGAGAGCGCACCTAAATATACTTTCTGAATTTGACATGGTAATGATGATGAAACCGTGGGCCACAACGAAAAATAAACCTGTATGTTAAATACAGTGAACCAAATGAGCTTGTAGCTGTTTGTTTGTTTGTTTCTTGAATTTTAAGAGCCCTCTGTCCTCTTCTCCCTTTCCTTTTCCTTTCCACATATCCCTCCTTCTCATTGGCTTTCTCCACTCCTCCTGTCCTCGCCTGTGTGCTCTGTCCACCCGGTCCGGGCCTCTCCCCAACCTGCTGATGCAAGGACTTTTACCCACTAATAAGACCGGATTCTTACAGATAGATATGATAATGACCTCCCTTAAGATGCATACACACACACACACACACACACACAGGCACTCCCTCTCATGAGCTCTCGTTCTCTCTCTCTCCTCTGTAGCTCACACGCACATGCGCGTGCGCACATCACATGCACACACACTCAGTAACAGACTCTTGATACACACGCACACCTGCAGCATCCTGCCAGAGGATCCATTTCAATATTCATCTCTCCTGTCGAAGTTCGTTTGGCAAGGTTGAGGTTAGAGGAAATGAGAAGATATCTGGCTTTTGGTTTAAATCTCACCTACCAAAAACCTTTTGCGTGTCAGTGTCAATAGGTGGATGGATGTGTGCATTCTAACTGTATACATACTGTCTGCCTAAAAATACACGTATTTTCAAATTACAAATATGTTTCATGCACATGCACCCACACACAAACCGACTTCACTATATGTGTTTGTGTTGCAGAAGTGTGCTGAATGCTCAGAGGACTACTGCGTTGGCTGCTTTGCAAAATTCCACCAGAAGGGGGCACTTAAGCTCCACAAGATAATCCCCGTTCAGGTGCGTATTGTCCCAGGAGCATCTAGTGTAGCCTCACTCTCTCTGTGTCCGTGCCTGTCTATCTTCCTTTCTTTTCCACAGATACTTTCAATAATATCTGTCCTGATCCTACTCTTCTTCTGCTTTACTAATTCTTTTCTTTACTCTTTCTTGCATCTCTGACTACAGTATGTACTTTATCTCAACCTCCTGTCTTTTTTCGTTTTTGCACTTCGGCCGCTCTCAGTTTGTATGCATGTGCGCGCGCACACACACAATATTAAACGGAGAGACTGCACTCTCTGTGTATGTGTGTCTTGTGGTGTCGCAGGATTGCTGTATCCTACTATTGGACAACAAAATGAATGTTCCTCATTAGCAGATGCCTTGATCACAAAAGCTCAGTCTGGTCACTTGTATGCACACACTTGCGCACACACACACACACACACACAATCACATGCTCACATTGAGACAGAAAACAGAAAACAGGCCTCAGGCAGCAGTCAACCCAAGACTAGCAACAGCAGTTTTCAGTCAAAGATAAAACAGAGAAAGGACAGTAGGTCATTGGCAGAGAGGTTAATTGAGCCAACACACTTGTGTTGGATCCACAAAATTAGAAAGATTCTTAGGTATATCTGTTGAGAATACATCGTTATTTATTTAATGGCAACTATCAACAAATGGAAAGACTGTAGTTTGCACATCCATTTATTAAGTTAACCAGAAAGCAAAGATAACGAAGAAATAGATTTAGACATCAAATTGATGTTTGAAATGTTTGATGTTTGCTGGATATTACAATGAAAGGATACTATGATCATTTCATTTAATCTATTAAAAAAAATAAAAAGAGACACAAATCTTGACAAAACCTGCAAATATATTGCATTTTCTATGTGTACTATGCATGTGCAATCCACGAACACACACAAAATATCTTTATGCACAAAATACGAACTGTGCTACGACCAGAATACAGCACACAACCATAGCATACACACACAAACATACACACTCTCTCTCAGCCAATGGGTAGTAATTATCATGCAATGGCTCATTAACCACTGCGTATGTATATATACTGTATAATAAAAATAATAAGTATGCTATGTTGCAGTGACTGGATTTTTAAATATTTACACCCGATGTCAATGATATTTATCAATATTTTAATAATAAGTTGAGGTTACTGTAACAGTATGGGGTCTTAGCAGACATTTTTACCAAAATACCTTTTTTTTCCTCAGTTTTCACTGCAGTGCCTACGTCTGTTAGAGATTTAGTCATTTTTAACCAACTACTTAACATACTGTTGACTACTTGACATCAAATGCGCTATTTTGCTGCCTTAAGTAGGCTTTGCCTGAATCAACTGCTCTTTATATGTACACAAACTTTAATGATGTAGGGAAGAAGAAATGAGTCTACTAATGTTTTCCTTTTGCTTCGCACTGCTTCCTTTTTGCTTTATAGTGCTTTAGAGACACGAATACCAGTCATTGCTATGATGCACGTAGCTGTGGTTACCCGTGGTACTATTGCTGTGGTATACTGTTTTACTTGGTGCAAAGACCAAATTGATTGGTGACTGTGACCAGAGAGAAAGAACTGTTTTTTCTTAGCCCTTTTTTTAACAGCTGTTCAAAGGGGATGGCTTTGTTTTCTTTCACGGTGTTCCTTGATAGCTCATGACTTGTTTATGTATTTGTTTGCTTGTGCGCGTGCATGAGCAAGTGCATTTGTGCATGTGTGTGCTGGGATCTTTGTTTTATGTAGTTTCCCCGTGGTCCCTTGGCTCATGTGCATCTTCTGGTTTCTGCTAGCTGCACTGTTTTCCCCTTCCAGGATGTGCGCGTTTTTACCACCTTCTTTTCATGTTATTGTTTTCTCGGGTGATATTGTTTTTATGTAGAAGTACTCACAAAGTGATTGACTGTGCTTGAAGTGCGCTTTGGAGTGTGCATGGATATGGGTGTGTGAATAAGCATATATCCTGTGATTTGTCAGTCAAGGGGTGTAATACCCTGTGTGTTTGTGTACATATCTGTATGAATGTGCCAATAAATGTGTTTGAGCAGCCATGCAGGCTTTTTTCATTGCGTTGTGTATGCACTATAGGATAACACACTAATGATGAGCCCCTCTACACAGTTTATGTAGACATCCCTTTGTTCAGTGTTCATGTGCTACCTGACTGCGTCTTTGGTCAATACACTAGTATATAACTCGGTAGCTCCATGGTGGAACAAAGCAGTAAACCCTGACCGGCAAAAAGCATGCATACTGAAACAGGACAATATTCCCACTCTGTGTATCTCCTCTAGATATCTCAAGTTCTCTGCTCACTCTAGTCACTCATTGATACATGGGTGCAAGCTCACTCAGTTTCAAGCACATTCACATCCATGCTCTTATACAATCACGCATGCAAAACTGTATATTTTGGCAGGACATAAAGACTGGGGATTATACACATGCAGCTGACGCAGGCATCTCTCTCTCCTCTGCTAATCCTGTTTCATTTGCCTTGGAAAGAATGAGGGAGGGAGAGACAGCGAATGAGAGTCAGAGAGAGAGAAAGAATATTAATTTCATCAATACACAGTGTTGGGGGGCTTTCGTCAGTGCCTCATCAGCTTGTGCTTCCAGGCTCACACACACACACACATACACACACACTGATATGGTTCAGTTAATGTTTGCAAAGTAGTCTTAGTATTTGATTTGGCCTAACCTGTGTGGAGTATCAGATGGGTGTGGTATGCTGTATTAGAACAAGTCTGAAGTCACATCATTTTCAGTTATATTTAAAAGAATAAATTAGCAAACTTTATGGAGCTAAATGTTATTGGTTATTGGAATTGTTTTAATGCCTTGTCACTCTTTATCTCTCTGATCACATAAAAAGAAAACACAAAGCCTGCATGACTTGCATGCAAAAAAAGGGAAGTCATAGGTGGTGTATAGTCCAAGTTGCCCCACTTAAATGTGGTTGATGCTAACATCCAGCCATGCGATGGCTTGAACACTCTAGTAGATGCCTTCACTGAAAGACAATCTTTCTGTGTACAGTACGTAGTCTCTGGGATAAAAGAAGGATAAACCCAAAGCACTGATTTACCACAGGCTGATTATGATTCTGAATGGCACATTTACAGAGCTTGTCACGTGTCCCGTGGAAGGCATTCATTGTGTTGCAATTGATTATACAAAAAGTGACAGAAGTTGTCTGAAGAATGAAAAAGGAACGCTTAAGAGAGAAGTTCAAAGTCTTGACTACTCCTACATCTCCGCACACCTGGCCATTGTGTGAAGATGGTATGATTGTTGGATTGTATGAGAAAGTAACAAATCAGACTCAGCCACCTTCCAGTTATGCCAACAAAAACAGGCTTTCAGACACTGTTAGATGATCTGACAAGCTCTTAGTTTGAAGCATACATCGGCCTCAAGTGCCCATTGATGTGCACCTGTAAGAACAGTTGGCTTGTGACCAAAAAGTGAAAGAGAAACAGAGGCGGATGGTTTCAGTAGTAGCACTGTTTGAAACTTATTGCAATGCAAAGATTTTCCTTCTGAGGGTGTTAAGATGAGGAAAGTAATGTCCCCAGGCTTGTTGGATTGTTTGCAGTCAAAGATTTGATTCTTAAAGATTTCATGGCCATGGGCAAGTTCCCTCCCATGAGATACTGAATGAACTAATTCAACACATGGATAGAGTGTCAGTGAAAGAGGCAGCTCTCTCCTTTCATCACTGATGAGACCAAGAACAAATCTCTGTCTTTGCCAGATTGGGCGTATACTGATCCATCCATCCATAATGAAATTATTACCATATGCAACTGTTCAAGACCAGATGCAGAATCTATCACAGGCGTAAACAAAGAGCTCCTGACCAGGAGACATTGAACATATGACAGTCCTTCTGTCCTGCAGGGGAAAAAATGCAGGGGGAAATGTCTAGTGTTGCCTGAAGAAGTGACCTAAAAATTTCATGGATAAAACAACCAGAGAGTCCCTGTGCTGAATGGGCTCATAACACTAGTTTTTCTTGAGTTTGTGTATTGTGATCAGTCAAGTTTTGTCTGTACTCAGTAGGTTGCTTTGTGTCCTGCCGGAATGGACACGTCTCGTCAGACAACATGAATGTCTACCATTCAGGACCAATTTCAAGGAGTCAAGAATTGCAATCCTGCAGTAAAATGTATCATAAAACGACCCAAATTATACTATAGCTTCTTAGCCCAGCTTGAATTCTGCTTCTGTCTTTCTAAAGTGTCTGTTTGGTTGTGTGTTTCTGTGGGACACCATCAAGGACAGGACTACAGACTGGGTAACCTTGGCAGACCTTACTGGTCTGTGGTGATTAATGGAACAGAATAATGAATTCAGCCTGTGGTATTGAGAAAAGCAATCAGCTCACATGCAGCGTGCCTCCCATTTTCTTTTTTGTCCATATGTATCAAGATGTCTGATCACTCTCTATTTGAATTTCTTCTTCTAGGACAGAAAAAGGACAGTTTTCGTTGAGTGGAAATTGTCAATAGATCCATGCTGCTTTGTGGTTAAAATGGGATGTCATGTAAAGCCGATGTGCATTCAGCTTGGTACCAGCTTGGTCATGGGATGTGCATTACTAAGTGTCATTCTACACTGGCATTTTGTGGTTTCATTTACATAAAATAAAGGTGCATACGTTAACTCTATAAAATGGAGTTCATCTTTCTGACTTTCAAGGTTATGTTAGTGATGCAGGTATGAGCACTTAAAATGATTAGTTTATATCCTCTAAATGGGGTTCATGGCAGCTATCTGTAGTGGCCTCATCACTTTGCCTTCATGTCATTACTGCGTATGAGGTAATATACTTGATTATATGAATATTTGTGGGAGAGGTGTGATTGATTCATCTCTTATCTACAGTTTCACAATTCTGATGCTTTGTTGTTGTTGACCACAAGTTGTAGACTATGAGGACAAAAGCACTCCTGACAAAAAAATAGTGTATTCTCTAACAACAGAAGAAGAAAGCTCAGCATTGCTCTTTCTAAAATCTTATATTTTGACTTCTAGATAGACAGAATAGATTCTTTTTCTTGTAATGTAAACATTCAACAGGGAATTAAGCATTCCTGTAAGGGCCTGATGTACTGTATATAATGAAACATTCCAGAGGAACTAGCTGAAGTTTTACTTGCCGATTAAATTAGCTGATTTTGATTTAGCTAGTTTTATTTATGTTGTAAAAGTATTTTCTCTTCCGCTTATTTTTTTATGTTTTTTAAAATTATGCCCTCATTTTAAGTATTTTTTTTATTTCACATATAATCATATATTTGTTTTGTTTGCATGGTATTTACCATACAAAAACATAAGTAAGTAACATATGTACATATCTCACGAATTGTTACCTTATTTTACAGACAGACTTACAGACCCATGTGAGCACCCGAGATGTTGTCAGCTGCTTCCAGAAACAGATTAACCCTAGCTCTCATCCTGGTATCTTTACAAGTGCCAATCCCAGTCCTAACTCCAAACCCAGTCCTAATCACACCATCAAGTCCGATGCAATTACCAGACGAGAAGATCAGAGCACAGAAAAAGGAACAGAGACTGTGACAAAACCAATGGATTTGCAACATGATCCCAGCCAGGTAATCTTGACTGTTAGTTATTTTATCTCACACACTACACGTACATACTTATGTACATACATACAAGAACGTAAGTCAATAAACAGCTATGTAGTTTAGTATCTGTTTAACAAGTCTAAGTCTTGTCAATCAAAACTTTTATCTTCCAAATGAACTGTTTGTGCTTTTGTCAAACTCAGTTGCGTGATTATTTTCTATAAAAAACAGAATCTTAATTACAAATGTTTTAGCCATGTTTTGCAATTTCAAGTTTCGAATTTGATCAGACATTTTTTTAAAACATTTAAGAGAATCCATAAAACAAATTTATTCTGCCCGCAATCATTTTGTAACATAATGTATCATTTTTTTTCAAATGGTTATCGACCATTGAATGAAATTTCTCTCCATATATATATATATAGTTCACTTGCTGTGACAATACAGCAGAAACATGTCAAACAAGCCTCTGCACCGTGTGTGTTTTACCTCTGCACCCTGTGAGTCAATTGAAAAGACTTCAAACAAACCCTAATTGACGCCATATCCACAGGCTGTATCTACAGGCAGGCTTGTGAACTGCATGTACCTTTGGACTAACAAACGCCCCCCAACAGTCTAAGTCTGGCAAAAAACAGTTAGATTGACATTTCAGACTCTTTACACCGCAGAGCTCTGTTGACCTTATTCACACAGCAGTCATTTTTAACAGTTGGGGTCAGAAGGTACTGAGAAGATCGGCATACTGTATATATCAATTTAACATTTGACTTGTTCAGATTTAAGAAAGAATCGAGACCTATCAAAATGCCACCAAACTGAAAACCAACAACTGCAGCAACTTAATAGGGAATTAGCATTAGAAAGGTGAATATGCTGAAAGATTATACACTATAGTGCAGATTGTTGAGATCTTATATATATTCAAATATATTCAATATATTCAAATTCAAGATTCAAAACACTTTACTGTCTATCACATAATGACGGAAAACTGGGTGCTCACAAACAACATACATCCACAAACCATTATTAAATTGCATTATTAGATAATTGTGTGTTAATCTTTACACCATGGTTTCCAGAAGCCTGAGCTGAGAAATTACTTCCAAGTGCCAATTGGTCTTTTACCTTTTCAGCATGACTTAATCATGGTTTGAATATGTCAATTATTATATAGTTCGAAATATTAAAATATATTCTCAACATTTTGAAGTGTTTTACTCAAATAAACACACTTTTTTGGTCCATAGATAAGATTGTTTTTGCCGCTGACCAAGTCAAGGATTGGCCACAGTTTCATCTATGAAGTGAACACGACTGCTTATTTGCCTGACTTTACACAGTAAAGGACACAGGCAGAGCAGAGCACACTTTTGGAGTGGAGAGCAGATGTAGTAATGTCTCTTTCAAGGCAATGTCTGGAAATTATATAAATTAAATGATTTTTTTATAATGGCACAATCGAGCAACTGACGTAAATTTTTACTGGCTCCATCACTTAGGCAATCCTTATTGTTGGACTCTGTCTTCTTCCCAAACAAAAAAAAAACAAAAACTTTTTAATGGTCTAATGTGAAGATAGGTGGTGAAGCCCTTTTTATTGGTACCAGAGTCATGGCTAAACTTGCATGTGCGCAGACATGTTTTTCCTGAATACAGTATCAGAATACAATATCAGCAGATGATGCAGCTTTCATTAACTGATCATTCATGAATATTTTGTCACTATTATGTCACTATTTCACTATCGCTTTCCTGATATACATATACGGGAGGCAAACTCCTTACATCGCAACTTGTTTATGCATTAAAGTCAGAAGATCATTTTGTTGCAGGATTTGACTGCGAATTGTGAAGAGAAGAAAAAAGTTGAAATGATTGAAGATGGCCTGGCAAGGGAGGATGAGAGGGGATTTCACACCACTCTTCTTAGTGGAGAGTACGACGAAGAGGAGTCTGCAAGATCTTTCCAGGAGGCTGTCAGACAGTGGAGACGAGAGACGAATGATGGGGTATTGGGATCCATGAGTGAGGATGCAATGTGGACACCTGTCCGACCAGGTGAGCTGCGCAGACATAAACATACGTGCAGTGTCACACCAGGATAACAACAAGCAGGATGACCTGCTAGTTGGAAAGACCATCCAGAGCCCTGCTAAATTTAAATGTAACCAGTGTTTTGGATGAGAATGATGAAGTCCTTCATTCATACTACTTTTTCTCATGGCCCTTGCTTTCCTCCCACTTTGCCTTTAACCCAATCAAGTCTTTACTGGGGACAGACTGAATAGCATGACCCCCTGTGCAGTCAAGTGCAATGCAACAATAACAATAAAAAAAAAAATCAATTCCACATTTTCCTTCCATTTTCCATCCTTAGATAGTTTCCTATCCTGGCTCTCCCCTTTCAGTCAGTCTCTCACCAGACGAGAATCTCTGTCGAGGTAAAAAGTGGGTTGACAACTTTGTGCTGGTTTGTCAGTGTAGCTAAAACATAATTTCTTTAATCTAGTCACTTGAATCCATTTCAATAAATAGTTAAAATATTCAATAGTGCAACCTAGAGAAAAAGTAACAAACTGGATTATGTGAAAGCCAAATATTAATATTAAAGTCCTATTAAAGTAAATGTTTATTGCAGTACTTTAACCTGTAGTACTGTCAGGATTGGGCATGGTATGGTATGTTGTATATAGTCAAAGCAGTGCTTTCTTGAAGAGTGTCACATTTAATAGTTTTCTTGGTTTTGGGTGTAAAAGTAAACGTAGTAATTATGGCTATCAGATCAATATCGAAGAGAAAGTTAGTCTACTGTATCGCCATAAAATGCATTACTCAAGTTAAGTGCTGGTCCCTCAAAATACTGTTGTTTTTATATAGAAGTACTTGAGGAAATGTTTTTATATTTTTTCCACCTTTGCCCGCTATTTCCCTCTCATCTCAGCCCTCAATTTCTCCCGCTCTCCACTCTCTATTTTCCCCTACTCCTCAGCTTTCCCACTCCTTCGCTCTCTGTCTCAGCTCTGATCTGTTAAGGCCTTATAGAAAATGCTTACCACTGCAGTAGGAGGGTAATCCATGGCTGTTGCATATTGAGATAATGAGAGGAGTGTTAGGGGTGGCCCTACTCCACACCACAGCACTAATCGCCTCAGCTGTGTGCATGCGTGTGTACAAACTCCACTGCGTCAGGCAATTTTTATGCCTTTTCACACATACTGTGTCTCTCCATGTGTGCGCATGTGCAACAGTGTTTGTGTGTCCAGGTTTATGTGGGTATGTATTATTAGCGCTATTATTCCAGGTTCTGTGTGTTTGTGTCTAGGTGTTTGTGCTTTTTATTAGGCCTCCTATTTTCTCTGCTTTACTGCTTGGACAGTCTCTGCTCCTCTCTCCCTTCGCTCTGCTCTGCAAATTGCTGCTAGCCCCTCCAGCCCTAATTATTTCTGTCAGACCAATGGCACCCAGGCCCAATTTAAAGCCGCCACTGTGGACTGCCAAAGTGTCTAGAGTACAATCATAACATTTCTCTTTCTTACTTCTACCTTTCCCTTTCTCTCATGCACTTACTATGTTCCTTTTGTATTGTGTACATCTTTTTCATATTCCCAGGGGTCTTTCTCCTGTCTGTTTGTGTTTTGGCACTCTTGGCATGGTGACAAGGTGTTTTCTCACTTCTTGAGGGGAGGTGTTTTGAGGAAGGTGTTGAGAAGCTGGCGAATGATGTTTTCCTGCTCTCTTTCTCTACCTGCGTCTGACTCTTTCCTTTGGCTAAGTTTTCCTCCTCTTCTCTCTCTTGCATCAACTTTATTTTTGTGTGATCTTCCTATGCCTGTATTTCTCCAGTGTCAGTCTCAGCTATGGCGACCCAGGCTGACCTCTATCCAGACAGAGGAGGGGGAGAAGGGAGGGTACCTGTCAGGGTGGAGTTCACAGAAAATGGCCTTACCTACATGGACAGACTGCTTCTCAAGAAGCACCGCAGGTAAACAGACAGACAGACAACAAAGAGCATGCACAACACATACATATTCAAAAGTATGTACAGTCTACTGTCATGGGTTTCAGGCAATAGGCCCCATGTGACGTTATACCTGTCCCATAATCATGATGCCTTTCCACAAATCTTGCTCATTCTATATCAGCCTTTCCTTTAGGAAAAATAGGTCACTTACATTCACAGCAAAAAATGACCTGCATGGCAGTTATAACAACAGGTTTTATGACTATAATTCTTTTTTATATACAACCTATACAACAGCTTTTAAAAGAATAGCATCAATTGGGTTGACAAAACAAGATAAAATTGTATAAATAGCAATATGTCCATCCCTACTCCTCACCGCAACAACAAATAACTAAATATACAAACAAAGGGCATGGTTACAGGGAAACTGGTTGTACAACCAAAAAAAAGGTACAGACAGCCAAAGATGATTTAGGAAACCCTCATAATATTGGGGCAGCGTTGGTCCAGTATATTCTAAGTAAGGGTCCCACTGTCGGTGTCGTAATTGTAAAACCATTTTTCAAATTCTATCTGTACAATAAATACTACAAATACTAGAAATTGCAACGTAAGTAGATATTTTTAGGAAAATTTCAAAGTCAGAAGTTAGTTTTGTGGAAAAAAAGTGGTTTTGACCGCTCTATCAACTTCATGAGATATCACGACCAAATCCGTGTCTCTCTGCCCTCCATTACTTTGATTTCCTCCTGTTCCTTTCCTGGCACATCTGACGTTTCTAAGCAGTTACAATTGCTTCTCTACAAAATGTCATGACTTCCAAGTATGGATGACTATTTCTTAGTGGACGCAGAAGTAATGAACTTACTCTATTCATGTATTCAGTCAGACTAAAGTTGATTGAGTATGCCAGTCCATTTGACTGTATATGACAAATAATCCAAGACTTATTAGAAAACAGTTCTGAGTGAGCCTGGTAAATTAGGTTTCATTGTAGGCATGATGTGGAATTTAGAAACAGGTACATTTTCCCAAATTCTTTAATTGGGAGTGATACTGTGTTGGGTGATTTATCAACAACTGCAACACCATTCATAAACTGCTTTAAAGCTCTGAATAGAGTAATTGGTTACGAGGCAATTTGTTGCCATTATAAAATTGTCTGGATCAAATGTCATCAGTTTTCATCTTCTATCTATTTTCTATTGCCAGACACACTCCACATGATCTCATTGCCATGCACGTATTGTTGTTTAATGTATTTAGCGCAATACTCACCTTTTTTATTTTACTTGTTTTTCTCTTTTCTTTATCAGGCATTTGTAGCATACATGTCAACTCTTTAACAATACAGAGGTCACTTGCTGACAACTGGTTGAAGTCACTACTTGTACAAATGGAAACACCTTCTCTTTCTTGCCACTTCCATTACTTGGGACACAAATACACGTATAACTGTGCACAGTTTTCGCAACACACACACACACACACACACACACACACACACACACACACACACTTTCTCTTGCCACCATGCATGCCTTTCCTGCTTTTCTTTAGTCAGCCTACATAAGCCACCAGTGTACAAAGCAGTTCTCAGCACTTATTGTGCAGTAGACTGCCTGAGGGTCTGGCTTCAGCAGGTCCCATTATTACAGCCCTTTATTTAAGCGACTCCTTTTGGGCTGAGTAGCCCACTGGAGAGCAGGCCAGAGGAGAGGAGAGCAGAGTGCAGTTTTAGGCCTGCTGACTGCCAGAGCTGGAATGCTCTAAGTCCCCAGCTGTAGCAGCCTTTAACTGTGGAATAGACTAGAGAGCCAATCTAGAGTGCAATAAGCCTGCAGCGGTGATGGTGGCAGAGCTTAATGGAGAGACAGAGAGACTGGCTGGCTTGCAGAAAGAAAGAGTGGGAGGATGAATTTTAACAAGCTTCTATAATAATGGCAAAGAGAGTGAAGGAAGGAGGGAGCGTGGTGGAGGAAGGAGTTTTAAAGAATTTGCTAAAAGTGCTCAGCTATATTAGAGTCATAAACTCTATCACCTTGTTAGATTTGTGGGCGGCCTACAGGTTACAGAATGCAAGTTTGCGACCAGGGGGGCATCAATCTGATTTCCTGAGCTGGCTGGGCAGTGTGGGTGGGGTAAGTGAATGCTCGCCTTTCCATCAACTGCCAAAGTCAAAGTATCTGTGATCAAGGCACTGAACCCTGAAATAACAGTCTGCACAGACATAGAACTTGAGATCTGAACTGGCCTCTACCTGCGTCTGTAAGACCTGACCTGATTGCGTCTGACTTGTACTGCAAAATTTAAAACCCAAATCTTGCCCTGTGTGACATTATATTTGAGTTATTTTTTGGTCAAGGAAAAAGATATATAGTTGCTTTTTGAAACAAAGTATAGGTCATCTACAAGGCATATTCTTACTTCAGGCGAATAAAAAAAAAAAAACCTTTCTTGAAGTAAAGTTAACTCTGGAAGCCACTGTGAAAGGCATACATGCAAAAGCTTTGGTGGCCTGTTTGCATAAATGTATGTTTTATAGTAGCCATAGAACCAATATTGGCTTATTGACTTCAATTGTCTGTCATGTTCAGTACTTTTAAATTGATTCTCCAGAGATACTGAAGGTCCTTGCACTTCCTTCTGAGCTTTTTATCTTTTCTGACTAAAAACTGTCAGTTGTGTCCTGAAGTAAAGACAACACTGCCTGCTCCGAAACAGCTTCTTCAACCTGTGCCATAGAGTTACTTAGAGTTTTAGCTTCGAGTACAGAAATAGAAGCTTAAATAGCTGGAGTAATGGTTGAAATATCACCTCTGATAGATATGTGACTTCAATAAAGCACTTTTGGCACAAATGTCAAATTTGATTGAACTAACCTGCTGTCCACAGGGCAAATATAGCAGCAATAATGGTCCTATTGAAGGGCTCATCTCTGTCAAATCCCTCTTGCTTTCACTTTGTTTTATTGCTGAGGGCATCAGACAAGGGTGTTTCCATTAGCCTAAGAGATGTTTTAAATAATGCTTAAAATGCAATGAAATATTGTTTCTGATGAAGTCCCATAAATAAAACTGACAAAGCGTATCCCATGCATCAGTTAGCACTCCAATTCAAAACAGTTCTATCATTTTTCTGGAACCTAGATATACTGTATCTCACTTTCTCTCTTTTAGAAGGAGTTATAAATAATTTCACTGAAGGGAAACTCTCCCCTAGATCTTCCTTACATGGTGCAGAGTGTTTCAGTAGGGATACAAAATCCTTCCTGAAGAACACTTTACCAGGATTGTTTTTTAGCACTGTGATTGCTTAACCAGGCTAAATTGGTTGAAGGGCTCTTTATTCTGTGCTCCATGTTGTTTAATTGTATGTATAACATACTGTATATTCTTTGTTAGAATAGATTTAAACATGTATCTCCAAAGGTGAATAAAAATGCTAGAACAGAGGTGAGGAAGAGAAATATGATTCTTTTCTTTCCTGGCAAAAGCCTAAATGCAAACAGACTAAGGCTAGTGACGAAACTGCATGTAAAGTACTGTATGTACGGAGAGACAGAGTTGGATGGATGGAGCAAAAGAAAAGGAAGTGTGATGTGAGGGATAGGATTTAATATAACCCTCTGAGAACATTAAATCGACAGAGAAAAGCTAAACTTTGTGAAAAGGGAAAAGACATACTACAGGTAACTTCCTGAGCCACCCCTTATAGGCAGCCTGGAGCTTCTCTCAAAGTCTTTCTCACTGGCCTTGCACGTTGGCCACTTTACTAGGAAGGAGTAAATAGAGGTTAAGGATAAAATGAAGATGGACAGTGTAAGGGACACAGATGTGTGCTGTTTAAGTGCTACAGTAGAATGACCTGATCTGACCAAAAAAGTGTCACATATCCATCAATATGTCAGTCATCCAGGTTCCAGGATCAGGAAGTAACAGAAACGGGGATCGGGGTACTGAAAAGAGAAAAAGAAAAGTGTAAAATATAAGTGTAGGGAACTCAGGGCCCTGTTTAATTATGTTTAACTATCGTGCAGGAATGCACAGGTTGCAAAGTGGTTGTATGGTGTGTATAGTCTATTATAAATAAAACTGAGGTGTGTTTTAGGTATAACATCACTTAAATTAATCAGTGTCTTCAGCCATTGCTTTTAAAAGGCAAGTCCCCTGCACCTGGCACATTGCTATTTAAATGGCACTGAGGGACATGTAAGTAATCCTTGATCAGCGCCCCCTTTGCTGCTGGCTTCTCCAGTTCCTCTGTCCCTTCAACAACTACTTTTCAGTGCATAAGAGAAAATGCCCTGATATTTAACTGAGACGGTGCACATCCCTGTTGTGTCCCTGCCCTTTAAATAGCAGAAAAATACTGCACAATTCACTATTGACCAGGTTTTTGTCGGTCAATGGCACAATTGCTCCCTGCCACCTCAGCATACAATACGCCTGACCACACCTTATTTAAGATAAACATCCTCATGGGCGCATTGATGTGTGGAAATACATTTGCTACCTACACGGCTTGAGCTCTGAGCTTGCGCTAAAAAGGATAAGCGATGACATCAGCTCTGTGCACCGCACCAGATGTAAGATAGGGCACTCAGTCCTTATTATTTTATTAGAGTCTAAAGGTTTATGTTTTAAATCATTTAGTATTTATTGATTTGTGTGTGATTCTTTTTTTTGTTTGTTTGTTTGTTTTTCTTTTTTTTTTCAGAACACCAGTTGAAATTTGTCCATTTCTGGCCTTTGGTACAAATTACAAAAACTCACTACCTAACTCAAACACTCAGGAAGAGACTACAAGCAGCTTAACAGGTAATACACATGCATGAACACTTGCACATGCACACACATGTCCGTATGTTATTATGGACTTTCCATAAACCTTTTGACACAAGAGTAGGATGTTGACATGCTGCTTGTATGACAGTCATGTCCTCTGGCTGGACAAACTGATGTATGCACTTGAGCAGACTCTCAGACAAAGACACAGCTAAATACAGAATATTTTGAATGATTACGTGCGTGTGCACACACACACACACACACAGACACATAAACACGCACACCACAGACTCACATATACAAATGCACCATAGCCGAAGTAAAAAAACCTCTCCCTCTCAGCGGGTCAGATGTATCAGTGCCTGCCCATCAATCTGTGGCGGTGTGACGGGTAATCACTGCCTGTGATTGTGTGGGCAGAGGGCCGTTAGAGGCAGCTCATGCCTGACAGGTTGCACTCTGCCTGGGTAAGGAATGGGGCATGGAAAGGAGGGGTGGTGGTTGGCCTGTAAGTGTGGAGCTCAGGGCCTGGAGCTCATCAGTCAGGGGAGTGTCCTGGCTGTCTGGCCCCCAGCCGAGGCTGTCAGAAGACGGGTAGACCATGGTTATCTCTCCCCTTCCAAACCTCTGGACCCTGGGGCTGTCAACTGCCTCTCATCACATCAATCAAGATTCACTCCAATCTCGACCTTGTTAGGATCTGCAAGTCCTTGCTCACCCGCTTCCCCATAGCTGTCTATCTCAAACACTTGTTTCTTTAAAAATCTTCGAGGTCGAAATGGTTGCCTGTGTTCTTCAAAGTCGTGTTTAATATGTGGCAAGGCAACCACATAAATTTGACACAGTAAATTGGAATTTTGACTAACATATAATAGGATCTGGAGTGCCCTTAAAGAATTAATGGGCATATTATAAATGAACAATATCTCTTGCAGCTCTCCACTGTGCCTGATCTACTAAATCACAGATGCCTTTAACAACAGTCTAAAAAGTATCAATATACAGCTTTAAACAGCTCCTATCTCCTGAGTTTTACAACTTTTATAGATAGGTAGCTTTGCACTTTTCTCACGTCTTGCCCTTCCTGCCCCAGCATCTTTAATAATGTCTGCCATTCAATCGTGGGTTCCACTTTTATAAATCCAATTCCAAACATACAAATCACTCTCTTTCTTCCCACATTCTGCTTTTTTTCTTCAAACGAGCTTGTGGCTGCCAGTATGACCTAGAACAAAACATCTGTTTTGAAGAAGGACTTGATTACACAATACTGAACTTTGGGTGGATTTCTTGTTTGTTGGCAGACACACAAAAAAACAGGCATGACCTCCAATAATAACCTCTAGATACTTTATAAGGGTGGGAAAGCTATTAAGAGACCAGACTGTTTTGGTCAGATCCTGGTCATTATGAGGATGAAGGATAAAAATTCAGTCAGTCATTTTCTTTTGAGGATTAGAATGTTTGTTCTTGTTATATGCTTATTTTAGTGGAAAATGCTCTGCTCTAGAGAATGCTCCCCAAAGGAGGGTTTCTTAACCTTCTTTATCCCATGACCCATTTTTTAGTCGCAAAATTCTTATTAACCCAACATTAACCTAAAAAACACTAATGTCATCTTTTTAAAGAAATCTTCCTGAACCCAAGATTGGGTTATTTTTCCCTAAAGCTTGCAATGAATTCTGCCATGAGGATTTTTTTCAGGCACACAGGTGTATAACAAGCACCAAATATATACTATAGCATATACTTTAAGCGAGTTAGAGAGTAACACAAGTCATTCCCTCACATCCACAGCTTCCAGAAACTTTATTTTACTACAGCTCTAAAATTTACCTACCCTTGTCTTCTGAAAACACAGTTCTACGCATACTGAATTTAATTTCTCTCAGCTAACACTTTAATTATTGATATTCCATTGTTTCGATGATATGCAGATGTGAGGAAGATGGCAGTGTCTTTGGGAAATGCAGATCTGTTCAGTAGCTGATAAACTATTCCTTCCACCTGCTTCAAACTTTTCTAACGCATGCCAATTACAACAGGTTGCAGAGTTTCTCCTCCTCTCCAGTCTTTGAATATGAAAGGGTGGGTGTGTGTGTGTCTGTCCATGAATAATAAAAGCTGTTTTTCTGACATCATGTGGGGAACTCTCCCTTGTTTTAAATTCTCATTTTCCTGAGCTGTCAGACCCATGTGGCGATGTGATAGGACTGTTAGAATATGAGACAGAGAGAGAGAGAGAGAGAGAGAGAGCGCATGATAGAGATGCGGCACAGACAGGTAACTTGCCGTGGTTAAAGGACAGAAAGACATACACTGCAGATTTTTGCTTGATTTTAACACATATCGCAGATAATTGCATAGATATAGAGGTACTGTAGATTACCACACATGTCTGCTGTTCTTTCAGCAGCAGTGTACTGTCATCAGTACATCCCCTGCTGTGTTGGCAACATCTTTCTTCTAAAACAACATAGTGGATTAATTCAGACCCGAACGTGCAGCTTCCTATAACCCTTGGCCTCTGATCTCTGGAGGAGGAGGATATAAGAAAAGAAAATTTCCCAGTTGGTATCAGGTATCCAGGCTTGTTCACTGGTGTCTTTCACAGAAAAGTGATAAGAGGTACTTGAAAAAAGCACTTGAAAAAACACTCAGAAACACACGTCTCTCGGTTATTTATTTTTTTCGTTTTAATTTTCAACTTGGTTTACGCCATTGTAAACAATCACATTAACCGTCACTAATTGCCTGGATGTTTTTTAATTAAAAGCAACAGTGCTGCACCTCTCTGGAAGCCTCGAGGTGAATTTAAGAGGTGAACAATTATACACACACACACAAAAATAATTTAGTGAAAGTATGATTTAATTTGCAAATTTATATTATATGATTTATCGAAGAACAAGTTTGATTTTGTTTGTTTTTTTTTTAATTTAATAATTCTGGGGAAACAAATGGCAGCAAAAAACAAACAAACAAAAAAAGTCCCACGAATCACACAAAAAAACATGTTGCATGGCTGTGTTTCCTTCTAGCCCTGATTTTTCTGTGTGTGTGTTTATAGCTCGGGAGGAGGATTTTCGTCGCTACTGTGCTTCATTATTTGCTGTCCCTGTCAGCAGGGGCAGGACTGAGCCTCAGATTACTACACCTGAATCTTGCCTCACCATAGAAGTCCTGGATGAGGTGAGAGTGACCGAGGAATTTTATTTAACAAAAGTGTTTTTCCATGAACACACACAGTAAATCAAGGAAGGAAACTGAGGGATTAAACACAAGTGCACTTAGACCTGTAACCAAGACTTCACAGACACCAGCATATTCTTCATATTCTTCTCTTCTCATCTCTTTTCATCTCTCACTCTCCCTTATTCACATGTGTGATGACACTGTTCTCTTTTCTACAGAGCGACAAAGACATAAATGGAGATTTTGTTGCTGAGCACAGGACAGAAAACAAGACAAAGTGAGCCTCACTTAACTGGCTACACCCATCTCGATACAGCAGTGCCTTTTACCCACAAGGGACTAATTTACTAATCAAGGTTGACAGTATCTGCATTTAATATTGACCATATGTCTTCATCAATTTTGCAGCACACTCTAATTAGATTATGGTCAAACACAATGATTTCACAGTCACAGAATTTGCTGTAATTTTTTACAATAAATTAAGACTTTTATTATAAAAGTATACTAAGTATATGAGTGTAGCACCATTTTTAAAAAGTATAATAATGTCAAGTGGTAGAGAAATAAGGTGTAGCCATTAACAGATGGATAAAGTCTTCTATTTCCTACACAGGGTTCCCTCTGTTCAGCAGGTTCTCAAAGGAAGAACATTGGTGCCACAAACTGGCAGTGTACCCTCAAGTTGCTCTTCTCCTAGTCCAACACCACCGTCCAGGCAGTCTAAACCCACAGCAGTTCCAAAGCTCCATATTTCTAATCCTCAGACTTCACAAACTGAACACTCAATGACATGTAAGTTGTTTTTGTGGAAGGATATGCAAAAGTGAAACTACCAGAGAAATAGCCATAGTATATAATTGAGAACCTTTAAATATACTGTAAAGAAGCGGATTATCTGTGGCTGCGTAACATTTTACAGTAAGTTGAACTGTATTGTATGCATCTTTAAGATCAAGGGGGTGTATGTATTCCTATGTAGGCCATAGGAATTTCTGCCATTGCGGTCCCAGTTTTGTCATGAACATCTGTGGTGGAAGGACATTGTTGTGTTTTTACACATGGTGGGTTATTTGTGGAAGCTGATTTGACCACAAGTACTCAATGTTAGCCACGCTAAAAAACAGAATGAAAAAATGGTGCTGTATGAAAATGAAAACTGTTAGACCAGTAACACTGTTTTACCAACTGCTATAAAACATACAAAATGATCACTATTTGGGGGATTGGCTAGTTTGGCTTATAGATGAAGTGCTGGGTGGTGACATTATCAGTTATTATACCAATTATCCCTATACAGGCGAAAAAGTCCCCCATCTATGTGTTTTTTTTAATGAAACATTTATGTGACCACATGGCTACGAAAACATCTAATATCCTTGTTCATATTTGTGTTTTGCACAGCATCATACTTGAAAAGTAAGCCATCAGCATGCCCCACTGCCTCTAAGACTCCAAGGACTTCAAAGACATCAGTCAAGACACCAAATTCAACGTCACAAAAGCCCAACTGCTCCTCCACTGTCCATAAATCAAAACCTGACTGTGGATCACAACAACATTCATCCTCATTGCCAAAATCCTCTCACGCTCCTAATGTTTCTGCTTTGGCTAGTGCCATACCACCAATCCCCTCTCCATCTGCAGAGTCCTCGCTTAGGTCTACATTTACAATCTCACCGTTAAGCTCCACTGAGTCAACCTTACTGCCTCAAGTTTACCAATCAACCTCATTTCAAAAAGGCTCAGACTCATCTCTGTTACCAGAGCAACCCCAATCTTCCAAGTTATTCCCAGTGCAAATCTCATCATTCAAGCTTTCCCAAATCTCCACAAGCAATCTGGAGTCTTCAAGGCGATCCCAACATTCCCTCTGTGACCCAGAGTCTCGACTGCCAGATAATCAACTTCAGGTACCTCCGTCACCTGTGTCTTTCAGTCCAAATTTAGTGGAACCAAGTCTTCCTGTAGAATCCCTACGTGGATTTCATACTGGTTCCCCTAGAGATGCATATTCTATACAAAGATTAACTCCAAAAAATGAACATGTTCTGGTTTCTATGTCTTCTACCCCCTTCTCTGGTGACCATGAATCAACTTTGACACTTCAGGATGCGAATTGTATCCTACCACCTTCATCACGTCTCTTAAATTTCATCCAGCATCCTTCCCTGGCTGTAACAAAAGAGGAGGAAGAGGAACTATCAATTGGTAAGTGAATTGTATTGATGACCTCTCTTTGGCTTAATCTGTCTTGTGTGCAGTCTGGATTTTGTTCATGTAATGACTGTATCAGCACACTTGAGCTTCTTTTTTGCATGATGCACCAACACTCTCTGATGGTGATGTGGTTTGGATTACGACCACAGATCCCAAACTGTGCACCTAATTGAGGACACTAAATACAACTGGAATGTTTGGTATTTGGTGACTTGCCTACTCCCTGTTACCAATAGTTCGAACAAAGCCCCTCACTATTTACATAAATAACAACACATGCAATCAGAACTCCACCCTCATACATTTGTATCTATGCCAGTGATACAGTTCTTCTTCTGAGTTGGTCCCTCTTGGAATTCAGTTCTCAATGAAAGATTCCTCATTATACAAAAAGTGTTTGCCAATTTTACACTTCACATAATGAACAGCTCTAACTCAGATCATGTGATTTGGAAAGCATATTTCCCCTGCTCAACATTTTATAAAAAGTTTATTGGCATTTTTCTTGAAATTGTCAAAGTGGTGTTCTGGTACGATTTCATTGACAAACAAGGAAATATTTTAGTAGTTTTAGTAAATCTTGCAGCTTAATCTTATAGACAGGTAAACTGTATGTACTGCGTATAGCCATCCAAATCCTTACTCTCCACTCAACATCAACTATACTTACAGAGGCCTACAGTATCCCTCCATCATACAGTCTGTTTGTGGTAGTGTCTCAAGTGTGTCTTGATCTCATACATTTTTCATTTTGAGACATTATTGTTGTGTGAGATTTCCAGAGACTAAACAATCATTTCTGGGGACCAAGATTTGGGTTACAAAAAAAAGAAAAAAGGAATTCATATTTATGGATGGAGAAGCACAGGTCTTTGCAGTAAAGTGATTCCTGATAGAACACTTTACTGCCAGCCTACATTTCTCCTGAACACAATTCTCAATGGCCAGGCAGTTTATATGAATAAAATGCTTGTGGATCTCAGCGGTAATGGCTTCCTTTTATTCCACAGGGCTGCCAAAGCCAATTTAGATCCAACCATAAAAAGTGTTCTTTATTTTTTTTAATATCGATTAGGGTTTTAAGTAAATACCTGACATAATGCTACAACAGACAGGAAGGTAATTACACTATAAATAATGGCTCTGAATTCCCTTAGTATACAGAACACACACACACACACACACACACACACAGTTACAGATGCAAATACACACTTTTTTTCTCATACACACTTTTTTTCTCATACATGTGTTAGCAAGAATACTTTAGACACATGTAAGCATTTCATTTGAAGTTCCTTTTGCTGACTCTCAGATATATACTGCATGTTTGCATATGTTTGTCTGTGTTTGTGTGGACATTTGGAGTGTGTGTGTGTGCGTGCGTATAGGAAATGCTTTGCTGTCTGTTTAGGATCGCTTTTGCTTCACTTAGTCCCCTGCCCTGATTTCACACCTCTACCTCTCCTCCTCCATTCATCCATCATCTCTCTATTTTTCTTCACTCTTTGCATCCTGTTCACCCCACAGCTCTTCGACCAGACTGACACTGAATGCCTGCTTTATCAGCTTATTAGAGCTTAGTTCTTGTGTGGCAATGTCAAGGACACTTGCATCATGTTTTAAATTTTTCATTGGATGTGAGAGATGAAAATGTAGCCTTGGTGATTCAAAGCATGATAAATCAAGGACGGTCAACGTGTTCTCATTTTTCACCTTGAAAGTCACATTGTTTTGGCGGTATAAATCTAATGGTATTTTTTTTAGATTATAGCCCAATGTATTAAAAACATTTCTACATCTTAAGCCATAATGAAAGGTAAAACATTAATCTTAATATATTTGTCTATATTTATTATGAAGACAGTGGAGATGAAATGTCCAGTGATAGTCTGGGACTGGGTCCACATGAGGAGGACTCTTCAGACGAAGAGATACAGATGCACAAACATTTAACCAGATGGAGATCCAGAGGAGAAGAACAAGGGCATCCTGCCATATCTCATCTTGAAGATTCCTTTGCTCCTGCATTTGCAGAAGGAAAAAGAGATTTGCAGAATGAAGAGCAAGAACAGCTGTCAGAACCATCCGTGGTAACATGTTTCTATATTCCCACATGCATTTTGCTTCTTGGAGGGAAAACCTTGGGCTAGAGAGCTGTAATGATACCATTTTCTGAGGAGCACAAGTCTCTCGTCCGTGAAGGAATATAATGCATGCACAAGGTTCAACTGTGAGTGTGCTTTATAAGTGGTTGCTGAACTAACAATCAGGCATCAATGCAAAAAGATTTCACTTCAAACATTTACTTCTAACACTAGCTTACTAAATTTAACCCCAAATTTAATCCATCAACAGCCATTTAAAAAAAAAAAAAAAGCCTATATAGCACAAATAAAAAAAGAGAAAGCAGAAAATCATTGTTCCTTTTTAAAAAATTTAAACACAACACACACTGTTTTTGATGTAATGGTGCACATCACTAGCGCAACAAAATGTTTTCAATGCACACAATTATTATTGATATGTGTTGAAAGGTATTTGACTGCAAACATGAATAAAAATGAATGAAGTAATTACAAACCGGACTTTAATGCTAAAGTTTGCCTTTGAAGTCGCTCAGATTGGGTAATAAAATCAATAAATGGGCAAGTTGTAGAAGTTTTGGAAAAGCACATCATTACACCGGACATAATCACTCTATAGAAGTAGAGGACTTCAGCGACATACAGTTAGAGGTTCTTATTATAGCTGACATAGATAACATTTGTATCACACTAATTACTTTACATTATTCATCTATAGCTTGGAGACACCTCAGGCAGTGGTGTTAAAGGTTCACACCATTGAGGGAAGAAAAGAGAACCAGAGTGGATTAAAAAGACACTGCTTGAATGGTCCCAAATGACCTATCATCTATTTAATGATATGAATCCTTTATACTGTGACAGAGAAATGAAAAAAATAAGTGTGTGGGGGGGTGCTTTATTAAAAAGCTGGAGCAAAATGAGGTTCATGATTGTGAAGATGGTGGTTATCTGTGGCCTCTGGACCTGAATCAAACTGCTCCTAAAATGATTAGATAGTCATTTTTTTTCATCTCTCTCTCTCTCTCTCTCTCTCTCTCTCTCTCTCTCTCTCTCTCTCTCTCTGTGTGTGTGTGTGTTTGGACCAATCTCTTTTCTTCCCTTAGTCGCCATTTTAGTATCACTTTCTATCTTTTCTTTGGTCCACTTTTTTGTCTGTGTCTTCTTTCTCTCCTTTTTTCTGCCCATCCTCCTTTTTGTTTTACCTTAACTCCATAGTAACGGCAACTGCTCTGTCTTTTTTGATATGAGGAGCCATTGGTCTGCACAAAGACTACTCCAATTTTTCCTTCTACACAGTATCATTGTGTTTGGTCTCTTGCTGTTTCATTGTTATGCCTCTCCTCTTTCTTTTTTGCCCTGTCTTCCTCTTGTCATTCTCCATCCTTGCTCCTCGTTCTTACCAACACTATTCCCACATGCCTTCTCTCCTATTTTCTCCCTGCCCATCTGCAGTGTCTTGCAGAGCTATGGCTAGCATGCTAATGCATCAGATCTAATCTTAACTAAACAGAGCTTCCTCATTTTACCCCTCGTCTCACAGGAGGACACTTGCGCAGGAAGAACAGCTAACCCACCACACCATTCTGAAATGCTCTCACCAGCTCCGGGGGTTAATTAAAAATCAATTCATCAAGTGGAAACAAAGGAAACAGGGAGAGAGGGAAATAATCTCCAGTGAAAGACATGGGCTTATTAATATGCATTTACACAGTAGAAAATGGAAAAATACAAATTTTAACACACTTACCTATCTTAATAAAAGTTAAATTGATATTGAATTTCAGTTTGTCCTTTGAACTGATTTGGTTAAGGACAGAAATGAAACTCTATGTGAGACCAAACTATTAATTCCTTATTCTCTTCACTCTATTTTCATGTCCCTATCTCCCCCATACACCCCTCCTTACTATCCCCCCGCCAACACCCTCAATAATCTATTTCCTCTTCCTATTTCTCACCCTGTGTATTATCTCTCCACCTCATTCTTATCTGGTTTTGTGATCTGTTTTCCTGCGTCACTCCTTCCACTCCATACCTTTTATACCATTTACCCCCTTCTTCCTTCCATCCCATCCTCTCCTGCGTCCCTCCATCTGTCCATATCTCCTTAGGTGATGCACAGGCAGACTGCTGGGTCTGGATCAGAGCATTTCTATGACATGGATGGGTTTCAGCCTCTGGGTTTGGACATAAACTCTGGCCACTCTGACACACCAGAACACACACACTGTAACACAAGCCCAAGCTTACTGTGTGGTTCAGACCCAACAGGTAAGTTAAAGAAGAGAAGTATTTTTAGGTGCATGTGTGTGTAAATATTCTTATGCTCCTATTTTATTGAACTTTTTTCTTTTTCCGTTCTTTAAACTGGCCCATGTATTCCCACAAACTACATCAGGAAGTGCGGTTGCTGTTTTTGTGCTTCAAGAGATTAGATTGTGAAGATTACCTCTGTGTCCAACTTTTGCCTGGAGATACTTTCCAATTTGCAAGCGTTATTCATATCACAAAGGCCTCATAATAGGATTTAGAGCAAATATGTAAAAACGTAGAGCTTACAAGAGAGATGAAAATGAGTTTTAAACCCAGAGGAGCGAGAGCTGCTCGGTGGAAAACGAGAGATGGGGGACAACACCGATAATTTACTACTGTTGGGTCCACGGGGAGCTTTCCTGAGATGCCTTTTTATATTGTGCGTGTGTGTGTGCATGTCTCTGGCTTGCGCATGTGTCAAAGCTTTTGTGCTTATATTTTACTTAAGTGTTTCCGTTCACTTAAACTGTAGGTGAACAGAGGCACATGCACAGACCTTCACAGATTCGCAGCCACCACCTGAAACTTGAAAAAGATCATAATTCATCATACTAGCTTTTTCGCCTTGTTTCTTTCTCCACTAAAAAGTATAGATGGATAATATTGCCTTATCTCCTTCATATGGCAAACAAAGTTAATTTTGACTTTAATGTTGACTGTTGAAAGGCATATCAGTGCAGTGTCATCTTTCTTACACAACAGTTCTGAACATTACTGTCCTAAGAATGCTGTTAAAATGCAGTTTACAATACAGACAAAGCCTGCTTCAGCACAACATTCTGTTTTCATGTTTTGTTTTTTTTTGTTATATTTAAATTAAAACTACTGTTTACTGGTAAGAGAATGCATGGATGTTTAATTCAGTGGTTTTTTGATATTCTTTCCAACTCCCTTTTCCTTTCATTGCTTCTTTCACCCCGAACTACCACAGACAAATAAGGCTATAACAAGATCGATTCATATACTTCTGATATTAATTGTGTCTGAGTTTTGAAAATGATTTTCTATTCTCATTAACTAGATTTGTAAATTTGTAAACTAGTCATGTATCTGAGGTGTTCACACTGTTCAAGAAGGCTGTTGGAAGACCAGCCTGTACCTCAGAATTAAAGTATTAATTATTATTTGGATCGAAACAGATGTAATAATTTATCAGGGTATCTCATTATACCTTGTGCTCTTGTCCATGGGCTGAATTCTGAGTATTTCAAACAGAACTTGTTGTTTTGATTGAGCAAGGATGTCTAATTTATACTATGTGTAAGTAAACTGGTGCGGCCCAAAAAGATCCCATCAACCTTCAGTCGCAAAGCACAGTTTTACACTATTTCATTGTCAAGCCTGTGTTAAATGAATGAGGTTGACGTGAAAGACTCCCACAAGGGCACCACTGCCCTCCTCGCACCATGCAGCCAGCCAGCCACTCGTCAAACCCCGCACTGTCTCTGCCACCATCGTTAAAGCTCCAAAGTTAATGAGAGAGAAAGGTTAGAGAGGAGGAATATCACCTTGACAACACTCTGCACTCATTTATGTCCCTCCATCCTTCCATCTGTCTCCATTTTTTTTTCCAGTCAGGGCTGAGATCCAACAGGTTTTATATGTCTCCTGCTCTACCTTTCCACCTCTCTCTCCTCTCCCCTCTTACTCCCTGTCACCCGGTCAGTCAGAAAATGAGGTTGTTAGTGTGCAGTTTCTGTCTCGTGCATCTAGTCGAACAGACAGAAAGAGAGACAGACAGATAGACAGGTGGGACAGTGACCAAACCTAGTCAGAGAGAAGAAAAGAGACATACAGGAAGCTACTGGAGACTGTAGTTGTAAGACGTGCTGAAAAACAGACTAATAGGTAGACAGATAAGCAGAAAATCAAAGACCAGCAGACAAATGGATGAAGAAACAGGCAAAAAGAGAGACTTTCATTTTTTATCTTCTACACATTTCTAATCATATTTGTATGGGCTGCAACCCTCGCCATTTTCTTTGCATGGATTTAGATGCTGCCTGTCTCACTCCTCTCCTCCTTTTCCTCTTTTCATTTGCAGCTTATTTAGACTAGTTAGTATATTTTCCATCCAGTCAGTAGTATTAACTGATTGGCTAACCACTGGAGAGAAAGAGGAAAACAGCAGTAATTGCATTGCAGCTGTCAGCATTGGCTGAACAGGCTTGTTAAGCAGTATTGGTTTGTTGCAGATGCTTCTGCTGACGGGACACGTGGATTACTGTATCAAATGCAGTGGATGTGTATTGAGTTTCTAAAAGCTTCTGTGTGTAGTATTTGAAAATCTGACTTTTGCCGCCCCTCGTGGAAGACCCGTAAAAGAGACTGACTGCATTGTGCACTTGTGTAACATTTTCCTTTACCATTTTATAACCATGACCTACTTTTATTTTTTAAAATTGACAAATAGCCATTAAAATGAAAAGCCATATTCTATACATCTCGCAGGAGCTTTGTATTCTGTGTTGCATTGAGGCACCGCGATAGCCGAAAAGTTATTCCATGCATTGGATCTATACAAAATCACACACTGTTGGAGTTAGATAGCAAAGCAAATGCATTGCTATTTCCATTTGCTTGCCATATGTCAAACTGATAGCAGCGTGACAGCAGGTGATCTGTGACCTGGTTTTAATTTATCTTGTATTCAGATATTCCAAAAGTTTTCTTCTCTTTTTTCTTTTACTCTTTCAGAGTCAGAGGATTTTTGCCAAAAGAGTAACCTCAGTTCCTACACTGAAGAACACCTGGATTTCAGGATGATGACGGACAACCACACACAGCCATATGGAATTCAGATTCAGTCAACTACACCCACCAGCAGAGGCGAAACATCAGCAAATGAACTAGGAACATATGGTAAGTGCGTGTAAATGTGCGTGTGTGTACGTGCATGTGCTCACACGCACTCGTGTGTGTATTGTGTGAACCCTGTCAAGCTTGCTGAGCTCTATCTCTTACTTATTTCTCCGTCAAACAGCCAGAATTTAATTTCATACACGATTAATACGCCTGATTTCTGCATATAGCCATACTTTCTTGGCACTGAGTATGCAGGTTTCTTAAAGAGATTAAACTGCATCGCTCTCAAACACAAGCAAGCAGGCACGCACATCATATACACACATACTGTATACATGCAGATTCAGGATTGGAACTTGGCCCAGGAATACTTTCGCTCATAACTTCCTTCACTCATATCCCAGAAACACTGTCCATGCCACATTTGCACACAACAATAGATAACAAAGACGGTAATCTGTTCTGCTCAGTGATATATCTACCAACACATCCACTTCTAATCAATTCACAGGAATCTCTGCCTCTTTTTCCTCCTCTCATCATGTATAAAGTGAACAGCTGTGTTCAAATAGGATTATTTCTTTCCCCCACTCTCTTCTTCCTACACTGTTAAGTCATGGATTCCTGCTCTCGGCTGTGTTCTTCATGAATACTGTCCATTATCTCTAACCATGCCCTCACACTCATACACATTTATGGAATTTACTTGTATTCAATTTTGCTCTCTACTCTACTATTTATCCGCTATTTGACATATAAAGCAAATAGTTTATGGCACTGAGGCCCATATTGTGCTCACTTGCCTTAAGGTGTAGTCATGTTTAATACTTTGAGCGGAGGTCCACACTTCTAAGACCACTCAAGAGCTTAAAACCTTTCCAACTTGTTTAATTATAGCATCAGAAGGACTCTTAAGTGCTCAACATGTTTTCAGTATTTTTAATTTCACAAGGGAGCCTAAGCACAGACGTTTCGGCAAGTTGCCTTACTCTGTGTGCCTCTTGTCAGTGTGCGCCAGTGTGCTGTCTGACAGCCCTCTGAGGAGGACTTCTCGACGAAACATCTGTGTTTTGGCTCCCTTGTGCCATTAATGAATGTCTTGAAATAGCTTCATGCTCCTGAGCATCTTTGTGAGGAAGTCTTTTTCAAGCAACACAGCACAGCATTTGGTTTACCCTTTTTTCTTCATTTTATGTATGCATGTTGCATAGTTGCCATTTATACTTAACGTTTTATGTAGTCATACGAAAAACATACAGATATAATCTGACTCTCCCTAAGAAACCCCTGAAGGCTCTCAATTCACACTGAATACATTTTAAATCGAGCACAGAGCTTTATCAGTAATGAGAATCAAGATATATGTCCTATCTGCCTTGAACTGGAAGCAAATTGAGTCTGCGGGTATGTGTATGTGTGAGTGCTCATGTGTTAGCAGCACTGTACTGCATGCATCATTCCTCCCATGCTGCTTCGTTTGACAGTGCAGGTGGTTGTGAAGCACTAAGTGGAGGCTCCGTGCCAGTTGAAAGACAGATCCAGGTACTAAGAGGGGGAGGAGGGAGAAGGGGAGGGAAAGAGAGATTCGGAGACAATGGAAGATTGAAAGAATGAAAGACTTAACACTGTAGCTGGTTAGACAGCACGCAGCATGAGGAATCACACACACACACCTACGCACACACACAGTCATAGCTTCTCAATGGGGGTCTCGATGTAATTTACAGTGAGCAGGTGGGGATGGATGTTCAATCTGATTCAATTTGATGTGGCTCGCAGTGGAGTGGGATGAGACACCACTCATTCCACTGACTGTTGTGATCGTTTCTCTGTCTCTCATCCTCTCGCCCTGAATCCCGAACTGCGAACCCCTCCCCTTCTTCCCTGGACTTTCTCTGGTCTTCTTCTACATCTCCTCTTATCTCTTTCTTGCACTCACAGTTTCTGTGGCTGTTTTTGTAAGATACCCTCACTGTATGTCCTCATATCCATTGCAACACCCAACCATAGATCTTACTGTACCTTCTCTAAACGTATCTCTCTTTCTCTCTTATTCAGGGTCAACATCTAACCGGTCTGGGAAATCCACACCCACTCAGTCTCTGGTACCTACTGCCTGCCACCTCTTGCGTCCCAAGTTGGGCTCAGAATTGAATTCAGTTTCGCGTCCGTTTTCCCGAGCAGCCCAGGAGATCATGGAGATCTGTAGTGTGGACCAGACGGGCTGTGAGGACCCTGACCTGGACACTGACACAACCACACACACGCTCCAGGAACTGGAGCAGGAACTCAGACTCATGACCAAGGGTGCAGACACACACACATATGGTACATTTGTATGCAAACCATTATGATGTGTCTTCCTATGATGAACATATGACTCTGTATTTGATGTTAAATAATAATGACAATAACCAAGCAGGGTTGAATTAATGTTAACCATAATTGTGTTTGAATTGCATGTTAGAGTTGTGCTCAGAAATAATCTCTTAAAATGTACTTTGGAAACAGGGAGTCAGGCTTCAGTATTTGGTGCAGGGAGCAGTGGAAGTCAAGATCAGCATGGAAATCATCATTTCATGAGGTGGGTAACATGCATACGCAAACTAATGTGATCTTGGAGTGTGAGTCTTGCATGGTCTGTAGCCCATCTACCCTGAGCAGGTTGACAGCTCAGCACACTTTTATTGACTGTATCTGCTTAAGGAACACCTGTATAAACCACACAGTGAACATTTAATTTATATTTTGCTCACTGTCTGATTTCATTTCATGTTCCTCAACCAGCCAGAGGGATCATACAGAAAAAAAAAGTTGCATTCCAATTAGTCAATAAAGCCATTTAGGCAGAATAAATGAAAATGATTGATTCTTATCAGCACTGTAATCCACAAAAGTCGCTTGCCTTTACTGAGGCCTTTCCTTTTCTCTGGTGACTCTCCTTAAAGCCATCTAAAGGTGCCAGGTGTCTGTTACATCTGCAGCTTCTAATTGTGGTGTCACTGTCAAGTCACAATCATGCATGGCAGATTTGCTAGTTAAATTTTGTGCAACAGGCACTAGATAGTTTTAGAGTAACCACAGAAACCAGTACTTATGCGCATGTAAAACTTACTAACTTACTACATCTACCTGTAACTTACCAGTTACAGGTAAGTCAGGATAAATGAATTAATGTGGACTACTCTAAACTACTACTCTAAACTTAACTCAGCCTTAAAAGTGACCAGAACTGACCAGGACCTGCAAGAAATTCCTTTAGTTCCTTCAGTGTTGATGTTGTCCTCTTGGATGCCTCCTAAAAGGTTTTCTTCGAGGTTCTCGAATTAGCTTTGGAGAGTTGTCCTGTTCTTTGCAATACTTCTGCCATATTTTCTCCACTTGATGATTATTTTGTCAATGATCCATGGCATGCCAAAAGCCTTTAATAGTCTTTGATGTCCCTGTCCTGAGTGGGACTTCACAATAATTAGATATCACAATTTTTTGGCAACTCTTTGCAGCCAGTAACTCTCCCAGCAGGATGCAACCCCAAACATCCAAGCAAATCCTACAACAGCTGACTTTAATCTGGTTTTAATTAGAATCACGCTCACTGATGACATGTATGTGCTATTTAACTCCAAGCTTGATTTTAAATGTGACTATTTAACTTTGAAGACTGCCAGAGGCTCCATTATGAAAGGGTGTGCAGACTTGCAAACAGGGTTTTTTAGTGTTTTGGTTCAAAATGTTCCCAAGATCACATTCAAGATGGAACAAGGCTGACATTTAAATTGTAGTTATTACTGTCTGTGCATTTCAAAAACTTGCAATTTTATAAGAGTTTGTAAACTTTTTCATATCCTCTCTTTAATATATGATAATGTTTTCTCTCTGATCCCACCCTTTATCCAGACAAGCCTGGCCACAAAATGATCAAAACTACACTTGGCCTTGCCACCAGGCTCATGAAAGTGGCCCCCCATATTATTGTTACAACCCTAGAAAAAGTTAATTTATCAAGTTCTGCCCATTTAGGACATTTGCATGCTCTCTAGAACTTAAAAGTAGTAGCTTCAGCTTACGTAGCTTTGGAAATTCCCATTACAGTTTAAAATCCTGAAAGGCAACTGTGCTTTTTCCCTGTGAAAATCTGAGTGTAGCCTTGTAACTTCCTGTTTTCATACTGTTGTCTGTGTCTTTTCATCATAATCGGCATGTAATCTATTGCTTTCTCGCCCCCTACACTTCCCCACTACACTTCCCTACTCTCCTTCAACATTCCAATGGTCGCAACGGGGGGTAATCCCTCTTTTTTGTGCTCCGTCAATCCCTCTCTCTGTCGGATATGTGGAGTGTGTAATGGATCGTTAGCCAGCAGAACGACTTTAGCTTTGACAGCATGTTGGGTATCGGGCCTTAATGTGCTGCTTAATGTGTGTGAGACAGAGAGAGTGTCAATGTATTTTTCTTGTATTTTCTGAAACTGAGCGTGTGGGTGTGTGTGTCTGTGCATTGTCGGTGTGTGTGTGTGTAGTGGGCATAATCTGCACTAGAGGCCTTGTGCTGAGCAGAGCACTGTGAATATCACATTGAGACGTGTAATAACCGGATTAACACGCACTACGCAGAGGGCTCCCAAAACAGCTCCTTACATTCTTTAAACATGCGCATTAACACATGCGCACGCACACGCACACACACACACACACACACACACACACACACACACATACACATGCATGTATGTATACAAAGATGCACTTAATCTGACTAGTTTGGCACAGCTGCACAGGTATGGCTTATTTTATATTTTTTCATATATTTTATTATTTTTTTATCATTGCTGTCATGCATTTTTTTTGTCGATGTAACATTCAATCCATAGAATATTCAGATCATAGGTTTGTTTTGAAAAGACAAACTTGCCATGCAAGAAGTTGCATCACAGCTTTTACATTATTTTCATTTCAATCAATTAAATAAGGAACTAATAAATATATTTTTGAGATGATTCTGAAAAGAGCAAATGTTTTGCTATCCTTAATGAACTCTATACAAAAGTATGTAGTTTGTTTATACATTGAGTTATTTGTTTGAGTAGTAAGACTGCACAAACTACTAGAAATATGTTAATATGTGTTTAATGATGAATATAAATTCATTGTACCATCCTTACAGTACATTTATTTTAATGCTCCTCCCAGCCACCAGGTATCCACAGAGGGGCATTTGTTGTATTAAAAGATAATTGTACATTGATTTTGGTGATTTTTCTATTAATAGGACATTTATACTCTAAACAACATCCACACAATACACAAGTGAATGCTGTGCCAAAGAATACATGCAGTGCATGTGCATCCACTGATGTGCGTGTCTACTATGACCTAGCCTATGTTTACCTCATCTCCAGACAACGATTCATCATCTGTCTTTGCTCTGACTCAACTGCTTCCAGCTGCCTTGCTATGCTTTCATGTTGCCTCAGTCTATTGGCTGTCTTTGATCTAACCTTCAGTAAGTACATACTTGCACAGCAGTATGACTGTAATATTCTGAAAATTTCTGTACAATTTATGTAGTGCAGGATGTACAGTAACCCTAACAAGAAACCTTAAATTAGTTTAAAAAAACCCTCAAGTTATATCACTACTAGCTTAGAGATCGAGATATATGTTCACCTTTACCTAACTTTGCTTGCGTGATTACTATATAGATTGTAATTTAAATGCATGCATGGTATATACTGACATTTGGCATTAAACTCCTCAGCTGCACTGGCCCTTCATGACTGTTTTGACTGACTTCCTGTAAAATGTCAGCTTCTGCTCCTTGGGTCCTGGTTACACTGAGCCACGACATACTGTAAGCATCCTGATGGGTGATAGCAGGAACAAATTCTGAATCATTTTTCCAAGTTTTTGCCACTCAGTCACCCATTAAAACATGCACTCACATGCTGTGGGATACCGTGCAGAGTGCTACCATGACCTCAAGGAACTTTGGGGCTCAGTCTCTCCCCTAAGGATGCTTTAATGTGTGGCTACATTACAGTGAAATGCAAATTGAGAGAGACTTCTTCTAATTTTCTCAGTAAAAACATTTGCAGACCAGTGATGCAGCTAATCATATCTCATTTATGCAAATATTTTTTGGACAAAACAAATAATATGCTCACATAACTCTTCTTTATACTAACTATAACTATGTTGTTTGTGTAACTATTAACTATAACTGTTCCTCCTCTTTAAAAGCAGGGACATTTCACACAATAATTGGAAATATCAAACAATTTGTAGTTTTATGTGAATTCACTGCTGAATTCATAGTTAATGCAATGTACCAATGACACACACATTTTCAGCTGGTGGCCCATCTAACAGCATGGCAAATGTTTCGGGAGCAATATCCATGATACCTGCATTTGGAATCAGTTACAGAAGACTTTGTACAGCTGTCCTTTAATCATAAACAAGTCTTTGAGTAGCGTGTGCATACGGGATGTTCAACCTTTGATTGGTGGATTTGGTTTTGCAGGGGAAGAGTCAGCGAGGAACAAAAGGATGAAGAGCTGGCGGCACAGACAGACCAACAGAGTGTCCTCTTACTACCCTGAGATATTCACACACATGCACAGAAACACACGCACAGACACACACTCACACACACTGTGCTTCTTTAAATAAGGATTGGTTAAAATACATTAACCCATACACACAGTTTTATTAAAGAATATAGCAAGCAAGTACATAATGCATGTAACTTAAATTGTGTAAGTAACTCTTTCCTCCAAATCAATAAAAATGGATCTTAATTAAATATTGCTTTGATTTTAGTTCTGATTCTTCTCTCTTTGTGTGTGTCCATGTTTTTTGTATGCAGTGTTTATTGTATATACTTTGTGATACATGTCGAAGGTATGAAACAAACAACGAGACAGGCAAAGAATGAGGACAGCAGGGGAGGTAACAGGAAGATCAATGGTAAATTTAATTCTCAGCAGGAATCTGTATGTGTGCTTGTCTCTGTGTGTGTGTGTGTCAGAATGAGAGTGAGTGAGTTAATTGACAGGCCTTGAAAAGACAGAAGACTGTGTTGCCAATTTTACCTATAGGGGTTGACTGGGCAACATTTTTCTCTATTGTGATCAGTTTGTTTCTTAAGAATGTTAGGGTGGCAGTGGATTAGGTCAGAGTGTCTACGCACACACTTACTCACACACGCGCGCACTGAAGAGGCTGCTGCAGGTGATAATTTATGTTTGTAAGGGAGGGAGTAAGGAACTGTGCCAATGGCTGCTGCTGCCATCTGCCTGTATGTGTATGCAGGAGTGGAGTGAAGATAAACACTGGGCATTGGAACTGGTTTGTCATCTCTGTGGTGAATGTGTGAATGTACTCCCCACAGCCAGTCGTAATCTATCTTGGCTGCCACTGTCCTCAGCTGAGTTCACAAACCACTATCCACTACTTTATCTCTTGCTGATGTGCATGTGAGGATCAAACAAGGGCGAACCAGGGGAAATCACACCAGTATTAAACAACCAAACACAGAGAGAAAAACTCAGGTAGAATGAATGTGAAAGACGCCAACTTTGTGAGTGAATTAAAGATTACGGTTCATTTGTGAACTGCATGTGTGTGAATATGAGCTTAGGCCCATGTGACCCCACTCTTTACCTCAGTCACTGTGGAGGGATATAAGGGTATTTTATTTGTCCTGACGTTAATCGCTAGAAGCGGACAGCGAAAGCCCTGTAATCCGACGGCAATCACCACAAGACTGATTGATAGCGTGGGGACAGAGAGAGAGAGAGAGCGAGAGACCAAGGGAAAGACAAGGAGAGAGAGAGGTGAAAAGGTAGATCTTTGTTATTGTGTCCTTCACTGAGTTTATCACTTACTGTTTAGGAGAGGAAAATAACAGAGACATAAATCTGATGGATATCGAACGCTAGGCCGGGTTTAAGCAACTCTGAGATCTCTTCTCTCTCTCTCTCGCTCTCTCTCTCTCTCCAGCTCTCATTGTTTCTCTCTCTCACAATGAGACACTCGTGCATACAAACAGGGACAGAGAACGGAAAAAGTAAGCTGACCTTTGTTAGATTTGGAGTTGTCTGTGATGTTGATGCTGTCAGAAAGACAGTGAAACTGGAGGAGTTGACATTTAACTCCACTATATTAACTGACCCTTCCCTGGATCTAGGGTTCAGACTGGGTGTGTTGCAAAAACAACAGACGGACAAATATGCTGCATTATGAAACTTACTTTTTATCTTTGTTTTCAGGGGCCATTTTCAGAAACTTCTTACAATTTACTTTTGGTAGAAATCTTGTTCCCTTTTTATTTTGAAACATTACACAGTGAACATTTGTGTTAAATCTAAAAGGAGAAGTTGAAAGATATGCAGGCCCCTTTTCTTCTCTGTGTCCACCCAAGAGTCACTGTGATTTTTACCCTATTACTTATTGTGGTTTTCATGGGTTTTGGCATTTTCAAGTTACATGCTGGAAACCCTTTCTTGCGCCTCCGGCTGCCTGTCCACTTGTTTTCTGATGAAAACACATTTGATATTCCTAACTGACACTGTCCTGAAAGGACTGCCTTGTTCTCACAAAAGTCACCTGCAGTGAGCTGCAAAGGACAGCAGTTGCATCCATATGTGACAGTTTTACTCCACAAAAAATGTGAGTGGCTAAAAGTGTTTTGTAGAGTTGTTTTTCCTACTTGCTAGTCCCTTCTTAGCATTTTTTTAGAATGTGGTATTTAGAAAAAATATCAGAAATGCTCCTTTAACCTCAAGGGGCGTGTCCTTGTCTGTCT
This sequence comes from Datnioides undecimradiatus, assembly GCA_008933995.1. Classification (NCBI taxonomy): domain Eukaryota; kingdom Metazoa; phylum Chordata; class Actinopteri; order Lobotiformes; family Datnioididae; genus Datnioides; species Datnioides undecimradiatus. The sequence goes on from WARS01000008.1 coordinate 2,326,940, forward strand.
TTGATTGACAGCAGCAGGAAGGGGAAGTAGAGACAAACATAGTGTGTTCTTAGCAGTGGTGATAAAGTGTAGGGAGTACGCCAGCAGGTAAATGGACAAAGAGACATTGGCAGGTAAGTTTACATGCTGTTTAATGTTCTGCAGCTGAGCACTTAAGAAGCTAAGTAGCTTGAAGACTAACATCAGCAGTGCACTTTTCCCCACTGATTGTTTGTTTGAATGCTCATTGCACAAGCTGAAGTGAAGGACAAGATGTTTGCTCATGTTTGTAAGTTAGATGAGATGGGCACATTAGCAGGGAAGCTACTGTAGGCTGTTGCTCTTGAGTTATGTGACATGCTGCTGTTTCCGCTGTGACAAAAAGATGCTACTTCATGTAAAATTTGATTAACTGTCCATACAGAACAAACAACACAGGCAATTGCATTTCGTTTAAGAAGCAGAAAATATGAAACACAGGATGAAGAAATGTACAGAGCAGATATGCTTGAGGTTGTGGTTATGAAAGGCCCGGATCTGCATTTAAGGATAAGAAAACATAACATACAATACAGATATGACGACTGATGACGATATTGAGTCCCTGACTACAGTGTTAGTGTGTCAGTGCGTCTCTTATTTGCAGCATTTCTTCTGTGTATGTGCGTTCATGTGTAGGTGCAAAGGCCCTGACCCAGCCAACGCACAGGGAGCGAAGCGTACGCCATCAGTCTTTTTGTATTGTACCTGTACGCCTCTTCAAGTACGCTACCTACGCTGTTGTATGAATGACTGGCTTCTTTCCCTCTGTGGTTGTCAGGTTGGAGGCATATTTGCCGTGGATGTGCCATCTAATCATGTCCCACGTTGTCTATTGGAGCCCTGCTGCCTCATTACAGGAGACGGAGAATACGTGTTGTCTGTCATCTGCGAAACATAAAAAAAAGCCTTGTAGCTACTTAGTTTGTGCGGGCTGCAGTGTGTGTCTAGCCTATTATTCCCCCGCTCTGAATAGATAGGCGTAGCAGCAAGCTGTAACACAGGTGTGGATTGGCTTTGGCAAACAGTGAAAGATAATAATGGGATATCTTATTGCATGAATGCCACGTATGTGCATTTGAAAATACACCCCTAGCATGAGCTCAGGTACCTGACAGTATAGATAGATAAATAGATTCTCAAGCCCGCTATACTGTTTCATTAAACTAGGGCCCAAAGGATTCTTTATGTGTGGTATTTTAATAAACACAAATCACTTTCATGGACATACAGTATTATTTTGTTCTCCCTCACCGTCTCCGTGCGCCATCCTCTCATGTTGCAGCACACACTGCTTTAACGAAGTTGTGGCTGGGTATTATTTTCAAGGTTATAGCCCCGTCTATACTTAAATGACCTCATACACCGGAGATGGAAGTACAGTATGCCCTGGACGGAAAGTTCAGGTGGAGAAAGTTATAATGGAGGGGAGGAGAGAGGGAGATGAGGTGAGAAAATACAAAGAACTGAAAGGTTGAGGGGGTGGAGGATAGAAATTAAAGAAAGGTGAACAGGGGACATGAAAGAAATGGGGCGGCACTAGGAGGCAGCACGCTATATAGTTCGATAAGGAAATGTATTTTCCAGTCATTTTTTTGCCTCTTTTCTCCCTCTGCAGGTCGCCACTTCCCTCCATCTGTCAGTCTGTCTCTTTTCTCGACCTCCCCCTTTTTTCTTCCACTTCTACCATTTCTTCCTCACTCCACCCCTTTAATCCTCCCTACTTTCTCCTTCACGCCCTTCTTCGTGTTCCCCTCCTTGCCAACAATCTCTTCCTAATTCCGTTTCTTTTTTCCCCTCATGTCTTCCTCCATTGCTGTCCTTTCATCTCCCCACCTCTCCATTCCTTTCTCCTTTTAATCCTTCCATTTGTCCCCTACTCCCTCCTGTTCCCGGTCCCGGTCCCCTGGCTGAGCCACCGGGACCCGCTGACAAATCGATACATCACTGTAATTGATTCTGTCGGGGCTCAAAGTGTTTAATGAGAGCCCCCCCCACATGCCCCCCTCCTCCTTTTCGTCCTTTTTGCACGTGTGCTTTTGCGCCAGGCAGTTTAATGGTTAATGGAGCAAAGGCATCCATGTGTAGCGAAGTGCTGCAGGTGGTGGGTGAGGGAAGTGGAGTTAGGCTAGTGAGGCAGGTGAAGGAGTTTGGGGAAAGGAAGGGAAGTTTTGGGTGTTGAGGGTTAATCAGAGAGAGCAGTTCCCAAGGTGGTGGATCAGTCCAGCTGGTTAATTAGGATAGGTTAAGGCTAGATGTAAAACGTTTGGCTTTGGGAGAAAAGAACCTTGTGCCATGTAAGAATAAGCGTGAGTGTGTGTGTTTGTGTGTGTATGCTCCTATGTGCTTTTAGTTGCTCACAGCTTCTCCACGATGACATGATTGTCATAACCTGTTGTTTGCAGTTTCACCATTGACAATCTGTTTTGTCTTTGACCAACACCTGCAGTGGATAACCAGCGGCGCGCACGCACACTTAAACACAGATGGCAGGAATAACATTAAGCGTGAATAAACCGGAAAAGAGCGGTGGTTGGAGGGTGGGGGCTATCAGACAAAATTAGAAAAAACAAAAGGCGCAGGCAGTGGAAATTAAAAGACAAATCTGTTTTTCAGCTGAAGAAGTACAGAAGGCCGGAGAGCAGACAAGAGCAGAGGGAGAAATAGAGGGTGATATAGTGTGTTGCAAGCTTGTTTATGTGTATGCATGTGCGCGTGCACGTGGTGGAGATCGGGAATCCTATGGACAGTGAATCATTAATATCAGCAGCCTGTAAGACACTAATGAATAACACGGGAATATATCAGCTCATCGTTTGCTCCTCTCCTCTTCACTCTTCTCACGCTGCTCTCCCTCCTGCTCCCTCCCTCTCTCTCTCTCTCTACTGTGCTAGATATTCATTTCTTCTGGCTTTAATGAGAAACACCTGTTAGAGTTCCTCGTTAGGCATCCCTTTAGACCTCCAGTCCCTCCATTCTGTATAGCGTAGTGTCTTTGGTTCAATTATAAAAATTAGCATTTCTGAAGAAGGCATTTTTGCAATCTTCAGAAAATAGAGGGTGCGGTTTTGCTTGTTCACACTGTTTAGTAAACTGATAAAACATATTTTGTCAATGCTGAAGTAGCATAGGTATGCAGCATTAAGATTAAATATGCGATACAATAAATTGTATATACATACTAGGGTCTTTATGATCAGTCCCATCTGGATTGTAAATGTAGGTAATTTTCTCTCCAGAAATAATTACAGCCACAATTTATCTAATGTTTCCTAGCACACTTTGCGCTTATATTGTGATTAAAATGACAGTAATGTACCTTTATTTAAGGCGCTTTCTGACATATGCCGGCATGCTAATGCAAACATATGACAGCAGAAAAAATAAAACCATCAGTGGAACAAGAACTGGTGGACTGGTGTAATGTCGGCTACAGGAAGTATTCTCTTTCGATCCTTGTGTTTTTTAGCTTGGATAAACACACAATGGTGATACTGCAGAAACCTTGAAAATGTGATGTTTCATGGGGAAGTTTCGAGGCCTCTTTGTTTATGATTTCGAGTAAAATCCGAGATGATCCTGCAAACTCATTACCTTTTTGCCAAACTCCACCAGTGCGAATCCCCCACACTTACCTGACCCTTGATTCATCACCTTGCATGAGCAGATGTGACGTTAACAGGAGCTGAATTAGGCCCAGAAACACACTCATCAGCAGTGGAAAAGGAAGCACTCTGATTGGATTAAATGCAGCAGACCTTGAGATGGTCAGTGCATAGGCCACACTTGGTATAATGTTTCATTTGCACAGATCTGATCCTGCTCCTAGGTCAGTGGGGTTCATTAACTTTATGATGACCGTTACAGTTGGCCTATATACAAAGGTAACATCATGATATTAAAATGAGTCAACGTAGCTTTTCGTATCTTTCATTGAGACATTTTCTATTAGATTTCTTGATTTCTCTGTTTTCCAACCCTTCATCGTCCCCCCACACATTATGTTCTTTATTTAACCCCCCCTTCAATATCCTTGTATCTGTATCTCTCCATTTCTGTCACCACTCATCTAATTATCCATCTCTTGTTCGTGGCCTCTTTGAACGTGTTCTCTTTCTACCATTTAAATGTTTCCATTAAGGTTTCTTGAACGTTGCTCTTCTTTTGTCATTCTGACTCTGTCCTCACACACTGACACACCTAGTCTGCCTCTTAAAAGTATGTGTGTGAGGCTGCCAATGAGGTGATTAATGGCTTGTTTGTTTGTCTGTGTGACTATACCCCTCATCCTAATTAAAGATATTTCTGCTGATTTGGCTGAGCCCCGCCCGTATAGCACTGTTTATACAGCTGATTCTTACAATACAATTCTTGCTGAGGGCTGTTAAGCCGATGCTCTACAGTAGTTTGATGAATGTCTCTAAACTTACTTTTTGATGGGGATGGGATGATTATTTTTGTGAAGTGTGGACATGCCTAGAGTATTAATGATGCTCTCTGTGTGTATGTGTGAGTGTGTGTGTATTTGCCAGTTCATGCGAGTGTTAATATAAATTCTGTTCGTCTTCCTAATTATCTTTCCCCGATATGCTTACAGATTGGGGTTAGATAATGTTTTTTCTCTACTTCACCTAGAGGGAAAACTTCAGAAAAAAATTAGGACAATTGATCAATGTGCCAAATGTGAGAACAGGTTTGACTCATCCACATGTGTAGACTGGAAGATCTGGTATGTGGTATGTGGTGGAAATAAGTTTTGTCGATGTTGTATATTTGCCTCATTGTCAATGCTTCTTAAAAACACTGCGCAGCATTTATGCTGTTTCTGAATTTTTTTGCTGTTGTGCAGCATTATAAAAAGCTTAGAAAGCTACTCTCTCTGTATCAAATCCACAGTGAGCTGACCGAAATGTTTTTTTTTCCCCCTAAACCCTTTTAAACCACTTAGCATGCAGCTGGAGCCAATCCCAGTACGTACTGGGTGAAAAGCAGGGTGCACACTGGAAAGACTGCAAGATTAAATGAGATTATCAAGGGCCCGTACTAAAGGCAAATTCAACACACTCACTAAACCTAACAACCACAATCACAATCGGCGGTCACACAACGGTGGTTATCAGCTCGGGAAGTCAACCGAGGGTTTCGTCATTATCATACTAGCATGTTCACGTAAGTGCGGCGATGCCTGCACCAGATGTCCAATCACAAACATTGACAGGTTTAGAGATGCATAATTCTCATAGGAAGAGCAAATCTGAGACAATTATGAAGAATTTAAAGATATAATCCATGCTTAAAGCAGCACAGCTGCTGCAAAGCTTGGAATGAAAACCCAACAAAACCCAACAAAAAATGCTGACTGTGTGAGCGTGGAAATGCCGCCATACGTGTTGATAATGTGTGATTTTTTTTCCTCTCATTAATTGCTATGAAAAATCTGATTGAGACAAGCCTTTCACAAAGACGCTTATTTGAGTGACCTTTTATCATTCTCATGTTTTATGTGTTGTAATTCATTACGTTTACTGTTATGTTACTGTCATTTTACTAAAAGCCCAACTGTTCTGACATGGTCCTGTTTGCCTGGTGATTGTGTCAGTGCTGCTGCGCTTCTACTTCCTTCGTGTATCTGTGCTATATTGATCATACTGCACATTTCCCCATTTCAGCTTCAGCACGAGCATGAATCTACCTGTTGTAATGGCGATTCAGTTAAATTGAATTATATTTGTAGGTGCTGTGTTGATACTTAACTGTTCTGCACCTCACCCTTCATGTCTACTTGCAACGTTGGTTGTACACTTAATGTTATCAAGGCTGAAATGAAGGGTGTGGAGATTGGGGTGGTTGAGATTTTCAAGGCTGTTTCACCTGTTTCTCCTCCAACTGCTGCTTATGAAAGTGAGACTGACTGTGATGTCGCAGATTCCTGGAGTACATCCTTACATCAGTGACCATTAAACCAGAGCACAAGTAAGACTAACAAGACAATTGCTGATCTGAGACTGGAGAGACCTGCTGCACAGGGTTGAGGTAATGTAGCCAAATAACCAAAGTTAGTGTGTTGACCAGGCTTCAGTACAAAGAAAAGCAGGTTTCATAATGTTGCCAGACAATTTGAATAACAACAATTTTGAGTCTGTTAGCACCATAAAGAAATGAAAGTACAATGACTGGGCGTAATTGCAATTGCCTTACACGGTACATTGTAGCCGCTCTCCTGGCCAACTCTTTGCCTAATGCTGGACCCAGTAGTTCGGACACCAGAAAAGGAAAAATAAGGGTACAGGTTGAAAGATATTAAAGTTTCGCTTTAAGAGAGAACTAACAGCTAGTGGGACATTTATTGTTAAAAATTAAGAAAAATATAAAGAATAACAATGTTGATGTTGGATGTCAGAAAAGTTGCGTCAGTGTACTTTTGGGGTTTTGCATATTTGTTAAAGAAACAAGTTTTTGTAAAGCACTTTTTAACGTATAAACACAGGTTCTAACATAACAACACACAAAATCTTTGAAATCTCAGGGTACCTTTCACCTTCCCTTTAACTGTGGGAAGAAATCTATAAATATGCATTGCGAAGTGTTACTGAAAACATGCAAACACCTCACAGAAAAGCGCCAGTCTGCCTCTTAACATACAGCAGCAACTCAAACACACTCACACACTGTGAATGCACCTGAAAGTATTAATACAACTTCATGTTATACGGTTCCCTGTGTGTCTGGCTCCCTCAGAATTCTAGAACATGAAAAGATTCTTAATATTGTGCTTTGTGAGAGAAAGGGTGCACACGAGCCGCTGTGTGCCTATGTGGAACCTTCGTGTAGAATGCAGTATGTGTGTCTGCGAGAGCGCGCATACCACGGTGTTTGGTGCAGCACTGTGTTAAGGCTAAACACACTTAAGGCTAAGCAATCAGCGAGTAAAGTTTCCTCGCCGCTGTCATTAAAGCTCCACATAAAAGCTTAAGCTGCTTTTATCCTTCTAAGGAAGAAAGGGAGAATGTCAGCACATAATTAAATTAGATGAAAGGAGGGGAATTAGAGGCTTCCTCCTCTTTAAACACAAACGACTTAATCAGAACCTTGGGCTAAATGAGAGACAGACGGCTACATGATCATGGGGAGGATAAACATCCCTCTCCTTGCCTCCATCCTTTTTGCTGTCTCACTTTTCCTCATGTCTTTATTATCTTTCTAACCTGCTGTATATCTCTTACAGTCTGTCTGTCCGCCTCCCCGGATCTTGCTTTCTTTTTACCCCTTTGTCTATTCCCCGATACATATGTTTGTACAACCTGTGAACATTATCTCTTGTTCATTGAAAATTATGCTCAAGCGTCCCACTCTCCGCCTTCTTATTTCCAACTCCCATCCCCAATTTTCTCTTCTGCTCATGTCTTTAAGTGCGTGTTTAAATTTCACCTTTCACTCACACCACTCTCCCCCTCACCTTGCCTCCCCTTTTCCCCACCCTTTGAAAAAAAAAAATGTCAGGACCTTGAATGCAACACCTGCAGCATACAGAGTTTCAAGTGTTAGAAGCTGCTACGCCCTGCTGTACAAGCCTTTATCGATTCAGAATATGAATCCTATCATACCCGACAATGATCTGTTTCATCATGTACGTCCTCAGAGAATGGCAGTTTATTTTTATATGAACCTCATAAACACTAGTTTGAAGGAGGGCATGATGCAAGGGAGTGCATCAGAGGGAAAAAAAAGCTTGATCTTGTTTGTTAGATTTATATCTGCCTTTAATGTCGGAGAAGGGTTTCATTCTGAAATGAGATCCACCACTGCAACAAGCTGACACTAATAGATGCTAATGAAAGTATTAGTTATCAGAGGAAGGTCTTACATATTTTAGGAAATGACTGAGCACTTAACAGACATAAGCTTTTAATTAGCATTCACAGGTTTGTTTAAAGATGCAATGTGTAGGATTTGGGTTAGATCAAATTGCGGAGCCAAAATGTTGTGCTCATAATTATGTTTTTATTCCTCTATAATCACCTGTAACTACAAAGTGATGTGTTTATGATAGCTTAGAAGGACCACTTTCTGCGCTCATGTCTCAGAGCCATATTTTCACAGTAGGCCAGAGCTGTTATGTTAGCATCACACTGAGACAGAAAACAGACAGTTTGTATTGAAGTTTGTATTTTATTAAACATTGTCCTCAATTTTTTCCTTTATGTTCCTTATAATCTCAAGTATTCCAGCAGGTATGTGTATTGATCATTGTTGGGAGTAATTAATCAAATATGTTTTAAGTTTTAACCTCCGCCTCAGTGCAAAAGCCACATTTACATGCTGCATCATACAGACATTTCCCATTGCTTCTTAATGCAACACAGACTGCTGAGGTTTCTGCCATGAGAGTACAGTAAAAATTATTTAATTTACCAGCAGCTGCATTAGAAGTGGAAAAATGGGTGGATATAAGGAGCAGTACAGGAAAGAGAGCGATGAGGGGAGCCATGAAAAGAGGAAGGTGACTGGGTAGATGGAGAGAGAAAGATGTTACATCGAAAAGACAAGCAGATAAGGATGAAGCATGATGCAGCTCTCATTCAGTGATCCAGCAGTGTGAAGCTGTGGTAGGTAGCATGACATTGATTTTCCAAGATAATTTCGCAACATTTCATCTTTATTTAATGGGTTTTGACTGTCTTCCTGCTTTTTTTCCCTGATTGCATCCCTAAGAAATGGGGGAAGAGGATGGGGGAGCACACAAAGGAAGAAAAACTCCACACACACAAAAAACAGAGAGGGGAAAGGAGACAGCTGTGTTCAAGTTGAACTCATATGATAAAAGCGGAGGTTTGCAATTGTCCTGCTGACTACACCACACACACCAGCACCACACTGGCGAACAATGTGTGTTTCTGTGCGTGTGATGACATATTTGTGTCTATGTGTTTTTGCATGCATGCGTTGTGCGTGTGTTTCATTATGAAAGCCAGTTGTCCCACCAACTTCACTACAGACCTGAGGGAAGCCATGAGACTGCTAATTAGCAGCACAGAGGGAAGCAGCCCCAGCGACAAATGAAATCTGCTTTTGAAACCGGTTCCCCCTGAGACTCCATGGAAACGGGGCAACTGAGTAACCAAGGCGATGAAATGTGATGTCATCTATTTAGGGGTCAGAATTACTGTAATTTTTATCTAAAATGAGATGAAAGAAAGATTTTTCATGTGTTCACATGTGAACATATTCTCTCTTGTGCTCCTTTTTTTTTTTTTTCAAACAGTTCTTGTCCCTGCAGTCGTCTCATTTGCCCATTTAGTGTTTTCAAAGGGGGGGATGTTTGTGCCCAGAGAGAGACTGGTTCATTCAGAGTGCATGTTGTAGATGAACTGCTGTTGTTGTTTTTTTTTTACCAACACATCAGTGAGTCACCCAGCGTAGACCACGGCAGACAAAGTCATGCATTTTACTGTAGGTTCCCACTTCTGTCTCGTTTGTGGATTAGTAGAGAATTCTTGGTATAAATTTACAAGAAAATGAATTGCACAACCTATTTGAGGGATTCGAGTAGGAAGAGACATAGATGGTACATCTGCTTGGTAGGGATGATAGAATATTACAAAACAAGTTGAAATACTGGAGTGATTGAACCTAATATGCTGGGAATGAGCCTGTACAAGGAGGACAAGCAAGATAACATTGCAGAGATCACATCTTATGCATCTGAACAGTGAATAAGTGGTCTTGTGTGTGTGTGTGTGTGTGTGAGGAGTCAGGGAATCGATCATTTCTGAACACAGGATCAGTGGCGTATCTTCGATTTGCTCTCTTGCAGGAAGAATAGGAAATAATGTTGCCAGGGTTGTTAGCGCGGCTGCAGGAGCTATAGCATTTCTACCAAGGTAAGGACAATAATCCACAAGTTGTGAAGTGTTACTATTCTCAGTACCCTGTAAGATTACTGCAGGCAAAGCTACAATAATACCTGTGATATGTAACAGTGTGATTACTGACCATTTTTGAATGATGTTAAATTCCAACCTTTATCTCAAATCACCAGATATTGTACAGAGTGAAATTCAATCACCTTAAATTCTATCAAGGTTAAAAAGGTTTTGGGTTTTTTTGTGTTTTTTTTAACATTAGATGACTAAGTGAGACACAGGGATCATGGCTGGCCATTACCTCAGAGGTTATTTGTTTTTCCAGGAATTTGGGAAATGGACTTCTCTATACCACTCTAAACGTCTAAAATGTTTTAGGAACATCCACATTAAATGCCAGCTTGTGCTTTACACTTCTCTTTGCACAAAGATTTAACCAGGAAAAAAAAACAAAAACATGTTAATTAGTGAGCCTTAGAGCTGCAGGAGGTTAGCTGTTTCATCTCTTTGCTTGCAGTTTTTATGCTAAGCTAATCATCTCCCCAGTCTAAATCAGCATGTATGTGGGAGTGGTATTGATCTTCTTATTCGACTCTCTGCCAAGAAGCAAGTAAGTGTATTTGCAAAAAAAATCTGTCATATTTGCAATCTGTGAAATAAAATTTCAAAAATATTTGACAACAAATGACCTATTTCACTGAACACACAGATGGAAATCTTACAATATTTGTCTCTTGGGTCATGTTCCTCTTTTTTTCTGCTTTTTTTGTCACTTATGGGTGGAGGATTTATGAACGCAGCAGTGGAAAAAAATTAATTAGAGCTTAATAGTGATTTAAGAGCAAATTCACAAGGCTCATCCACCTACTCAGATGGGAGAGCCATTTGGAGAAAGAGCAAGCCTAAATCCAGGGAACGATAATGTGATGGATGACATGCATGGCAGCATGTGATAAGGAACATTTACTCATTGAACAGGCTAAACACAGATTTCTTGGAGATATCACGACATTATGCCAGAGTTCAGTCATATTTAAGTGAACACTGATGTCTTCGACACGGTCTGAGAGCACTGCATGAATGACAGACATGGATGGTAGATTTCAACATCAAAAAAGTCACTAGGTTATACAAGTTGTGCAAGCTGAGCTGATTTTTTTTTTTTTTTGCACTAGTTTCTATTGAGGATTGGTTGTTTTAAAAGACTGTAGCACAATTTGTCGGGAATACTTTGGTCCTGCCAGTTTCTTAGTAAGACACTTTAAATACTGAAAATGTTCGAGGAAGGGCGCAATTTAGAAACCAGAGAAATTCACCGTCAGCTGAAGTGGAAAAAACTAAGTAGAGGAACTCTCAATATCAATGAAACTGCTTAGAAGGAGTGGAAAAGGATGTGAATGTAAGATGAGCCGCACAGTTTGAGCCGGCAAACAGCAGAAAAATGTAGTGAGAGGAGAATGAGAGAGGTGGAAATATGGAGAATTAAGTAATCGGATTTAAAGATGATGGAACAGCATCAACAGATCGATTTTTACAAGTACAGACTGCGTTGCCAAAGCAAAACATCTGAAAGACACTTGAAGACTTGTGTAACAGGGTGGATGAGGTCATTTATTGTGAAAAGGCCAATTTGGGATCTAGATGTAAACAAAACAAGTGCCCCACCATTGTAGCTCAATAAACAAGATCAGAAGCTATTATCACTTTTAAATGTACCCATTTTTAATTGATATGTTGACCGTGTGAGATTTGTTTACATCTTGAAAGGCTGTAAAACACGTGGCCAGTAGTCAGTCATCAGTATTTTCATCTACGGAAGTCAAGTGTTTTAACCAAAGGGTCTCCACTCTAGACATCCGGCAGGTATATAATAATGTTAACATTATTTTGAGAGTTTTTAATGAACCACTCCACTAGGAATGTTTTTTTACAAGATTTTACAAGAACTTTCCTCCCTACATTGTTCTTGATTGTGTAATGCAGATTGACAGTCAGCTAAACTCCATTTAAAAACATGTGACAAGACAGGAAGTATTCATCTGTAAGTTGATCTTTTTTATTTCCTGTTGCATCACAATGTTAATAACTTGAGTGAAACTACAAGAAAAGAAAAACACAAATTACGGTTTTCAAATAATTAAATCCTAACCTACTAATCTTAGTATATTTAATATATCATCACAAATTAAACATACTTTAAAAGTACTTTTAAAGATAACATACATTTGCAAATAACACTTCAATTAAAGAAAAACTCACAGGCACTGATTGTCTAAGCGTAGCAGTTGGTCTGGTAGTGGTGGCAAAGAGGGAGCAAATGGACCTTTATATACCATGTCCTATTTCCTTTCCTGAACTTCCTGTTTCCTCTTGTTCCACACCTATATACTAAAATCCTATAGGTAGCATGATTTCTACCTAGTTACGAGACAGGACAGGACACCGTGTCTGAGGGAATTCCTACCAAAAGTGTTGTAGGTCACTTGAGTTCCTGCACAACAATCTCCTCTAGCCATGTCATTATGGATCTAACTTTGTGCACAGGGCCACAGTCATGCCAGAACATCAACTGGCCTAAACTGTGGGGACAAAGTTGGATATACCCAACTGGCATAAATCCTATAACATTAAGAAGACCTTTTACTAGTCCAAGGCCTGAAAAAACAGCCCAGGAACCATTACCAACCCTTCACTTAACTTTACCTGAGGCCCCATACACTTTGGTCGCTAGATCTGGCATCTCAGACTGCTAGATTGTTATGTGATGTTAGGCTTTTGTGCAGCAGCTTGACTGTGAAAACCCGTTTCATGAAGCTCCCCATGCACTGTTCATGTGCTGATGTCGCATCCAGAGACAATTGAACACTGCAGTGAGTTATGCACAGTCGATAGGCTATTTTACATGCTTCAGCGCACATTAAGCGCTTATGTTTGTGTGGTCTACCACTTTTTTGCTGAGGTGTTGTTGTGCATAGGCGCTACCACTTCACAGTTATAGCACTCACAGCTGAAGAGGGCAGATCTAATAAGGCAGTAACATAACAAACCTACATGTAGCACAAAGAAGACCTTATTATCCTATGACAGCTGGAAGTCACTAAGCCCTTCATGAGCCATTATATGTCTACGTGTTTGTGTACTGAGAGTTCATGGGTTATGTGTGAGATTGTTTGCGCCTGTTAGAAATGGATTGGTGACTGGAACACTTGAAGTCAGTTATTACTAAAGGTGTCCACAGAGTGTACCTGTAAGCTGTGTTCCTATGAAATATGAATTTAAAAATAGTGTCTACATTTGCAGAAAGTAGCTAGAAAAATATGAGGCTATCCTTGCATTGATGAAACCATAACCCTGAGTAATTTCCGAGACACTGAGATTACACTCAGGCCTGACTGCCATTTAAGTGCAGTGATTGCTGCAGCTGTAATACTGGCTAAACACCAAGAAGGAGGACTTATTATCAATGTGCAAAATTTTCCCAGGGGTCTCCCTAATATTGACTTGCGCTCAGTCCATGTCTTTGTAGCCTTCATCCTTATTTATCCTTTCTCCTCTAATTTACTGACACCTGTTCTTGATCATCAAAGTTGATTTAAGGTTAAAGCAAAATGGGATCCACCTGGATTCACTTGGCCTGTCTTTCCTAAGAACCGTCCCTGTTAGTAGTTGGCACTGTCAGGGTGCGAGGTCAGGATCAAACAGCCAGGGTCTTTTACTTTGACAAGACAAGTTAAGGCAACTGGTTTGTGAGAAGGCGTGCTGGGTTGTAAAAGGAGAAAGCCACTTTAATTTTCACATTTAAAAGTTGTGTTGTGCTTTGTGTGAATCAGTCTTCTGGTTTGTAGTTTCAAGTTCAATTCTTTATATTCGAGGTGTTATTCCTGTCCATAACTTCCGATGTCTGTCGAGTGTGCTTATTTGTGAAGTGGTGGAGGTGCGCATTTATAATGTATTTGTTATTGTTTGTGTGAACGTACAAGTTTGTGTGTAACTACTGTCTGTTTACATTTTGTTACTTACATGTTCAAGCGGTTCAGTGTCAAACTGCAGTGTTAATGATCTCAAAGCTAATTGTGCAATATGTTCAGGACAAGTGCGGTCTAAAGACTTGACTGCATCTTGTTATGTGTTAACATGGCTGTGGATCTGTGACTGGAGGATTTATTTTCCTCCAAAAACACTGCAGGAAAATAGGGGTGTCACTGTGTGTTACGTATGAATGTCATAAAGATGGCTGAGATAAAGATAAAGCAAAACCATCCCTACCTCCCTACTTTTTTCAAGCCTACTTATTAATAATTGCCTTGGAATTATGAAGAATATTAACTATATCCAACTGTTTTATCAGTAGCTGTCTGTGTAGTTGCTTTTAGTAGGATATGACATCAGTATAGAGGTGGCTACCTGAAAGGAACTCTGTGGTATTGTTCCTCCAGCCAATGGTAATTTAATGCTTGTGTGTTAGTGTCACAGCAATCAAATCAGTGAAAGTAAAGCACGTTAACCTGAAAGCACATCTTGACATTGACTCAAGTAAAGCATAAACATGGCGCAGATGTCTGTATAACTGCATTACCGTCACTATAAGCATCTGTCATATTTAATGTAACCTGATCATCATCCACATCGATAGCACATGCTGTTACTGGAGGACTCACGCTGTAACATCTGCCACTGTCGCCATCCACTTATTGTTTAACAGTCATGATTCAGGGCTTCCGAACAAAAATCACCCTGGTGCATTGAAAATACTGTCCTCTTGACTAATTCTAAGCTTCAGTGCCATTATGAGCTTGGCTTTGATGAGGAGTAGGTTGAGGGTGGGGAGTCGGGGGGGCTGGCCTGACAATGGTGATTATAATCTTTATGCACTTGTAATGGTTCATGTACTTATTTTTATCTCCTTCACTTCCTCTGGCATCTTTCTAAACACAATTTAAACATTCAGCTGTTCAGTTTTGCTATAGTTATGTTCATAGTTTGGGTATTTCAAATAAAATGCAACAGATTTTAACAAAGGAACATCCGCAAAGGTTATATGTGGCATGGTTTGGTGTTTTAGTCCAGTTATTTGCTGTTTTGAATTAAAATTGTTTCACCCAATGAGTTCTTTTGTGTAATATCAGCTTTCCTTTTCACCTGTCGTTGATTGGTGCACACCTGAATTCCTCCACCCAACTCCACACCTGGATCTCACTCCGTATCAGTCTCTCTCAACACCTGGTATACACCAGTTCGCTTACGTTGTTCCCTGCTAGATCCTTAAGTCTTGTTTCATGTGCACTGTGTCTTTGCTTTGTTTATTTAATGTTTCCCTATGTTTGTCGCATGCTGTTTTGGACCCTTGCTGTAAGGATGGGCTTTCAGAGACTGGCAAAAACCATGGGCTTTGCTAGATGATTCTTAGATTATAGATATTGCCTGATCTGTTTCTATGATAAGCTGTACTCACACGGATATCTGCAATATATGTCCAGTCTAGGGATTTAACGTAAAAATATCTTGCCTGTGTGTGTTACTGTGTCAGCTTGTGAACCATATGTTGCCATAGTGAGTCATGCTCTTACAGTCCTGCAGCTTGTATGCATTACCTTATGTGTTTTTTGATTGATGTGTGTGTTCTGCAGGCAATGTCAAAAGCCATTTTAATGTGCTCTCACATATTTGTCACCCAACAACAGGGACCGAATGAAGCATTAAAGGCTTATGCTTGTTGTACCTACTTATAAGACATGAAAGTTTGCCTATACTTACAGCTTTGAGTTGTCTTTTCTATTTATTTTAAATTTGCTCCCAAATCTGCTTGACGCAGCCAGGAATTGTAGCAACAGCAACAACAACAATAACAATTAATAAAGGTTTAAATTGTCACATTGTTACCATAAATACAAATCATAGGAACATATTCATTTAATGAAAAAATGTAAATATAGATTTGTTGTTAGTTAATGATGGGGCAGTCATATTATGAAAATATTTACTTATTCGCAGAATCTATGTTATTTCCAGCTTTCCTTTAACATTGCCTGAAGCCACAGTGTTGCTTTAAGCCTGTATTACATCTTTAAATGCCCCATAATTGTTTCAGATTATTGCTTATTCTTCTCATGGGAAATATGTGGCTCTATACCAACCATTGTTTGTAATCCGACATCTTGTGAATAAACACTGGTCTATTTCTGTGAACGCACTCATAACTAGATGAGAAAACTGAGGATTGACTTATCAAGTTGATAACCGCCGCCATGTGACAACTTTAGTGTGAATATTATGTTATTATATATTGCTTGTTGTGGATTGACTTCCTCTGTGTTGACCTGTTTGCCCTGGTTGTGACATAATAATAATATTTAAATGCATTCACATTAGTCAGTTTGGAAACTATAGCACTCATAACCTCTTACTGTAAGCTTGGCCTACAGCTCTTACTTTGTACAGTACTTTGCAGCTCTATCTGAAGAAAGCCTGCAGTGAACACTTTCTCACTCTCATTTTTCTTTTATAAATACCAGTTTATGCGTTGAAAAACAATGCATAAACTGGACTCACATCATTTATACATCTGGCCCCAGGTTTAACCAGGTACTCAGCATCATACAGCATAGGGGATGGATGGTAGAGAAAAGAGAGGGAAAGACACAAGAAGACAACACAAGACACTTGTAGCATTGCAGAGTTAGTCTTGTTGGGGTCATAACTTAGTATGCAGGATTAAAGTTACTAAAACATGTAGTTTTGTTTATGGTATTTTTTTTTACTGCAATTGCCACTCGGTACATTCATGTTCAGTAACTGCCACTTTAGCACCTCTAGTTGTTAGAGTCCACCATTTCCGTGCTTGGTTCGCAGCATCAGATATTTACAGTAAACTGTAAGCATGTAAGCCAATGTCATTTTATCTAACTGATAAAAGCTTCACTATTCACTGTGTTAGAGCTGTGTTAAGTTACATTCTGCCTATGCAAATTGCCGCTGTGTGACTTTAAAAACATTCAAATGGTGAAACACGAGGTGGCTGTTATTGTGTGTGCCTTTTGACAGCAGATGAGCTTTACATATTACAAAAAATAATATAACAATGTGGAAAGTTGTTCAGCATGAAATCAATTATTATTGACCGACATTCAAACAATGTGGGTCTGTTTTGTTGCACCTCACTGCAAACAGATACGTTAGTTATTTTTCTGTTGTATTTCTAACTGCACTTTTGACAGAGTAGCTCCTTGGGGAGTATTTGCTGTAGTGTAAGACCACACTCCACACATGCAGTTGTACACATTGTTGTATGCCAACTCACGGAGAGAATAAGTCTTATATTAACATGTTTCTTTGAGCAAGGTGAAAGATGTCCACAAAGTGATCTGCAACTACAGCTTTTGTGCCAACTGAACATGTCAGTGGGATAGATAAGTCAACTAATAGTAAGGTTCAAACCACAATTAATTGTCCCAAAAAGAAAAAAAAACACACAACACAACACCATGTTAGGGCCATTGAATGAGTTGAAACTTATACTTTTAGATTCTATTGGGGAAAAAAAAGAATTTATGTTTTTGTAGTATTTAGTGGTACCATTGTTTCTTTAATGGTGTAGATCAGATGAGACTAATCTAATTTCAGCTGTTACAGGGAATACATTATAAACTGATGACTGATGGCCACAGTGCTCCATCCTAGAGCAGAAACCAATGAGAGAGAATCGCTCCATGACATAGAACCCTACTTACCATTATATTATCTCCAAGCCACTGAACATAATTTCTATCATTATTTGTCCCTTCCTGTTGTAAAATTTCTTGCCTGGAAAATGCCTGAGCTTTGTGCCTGAATTCATTTCCGATCCTGTTTGTCCCTGACCGGAGCTGATTGTCTCTTGCTAACACTCTGTTGGGGAATGCTCTTTAATGTTCCGCTTGCATTCTTCCATTCCGTTCGTCTGAATTTCTCCCAATATGTTTTGATTTTCTGCATTCAGCCAAAGCTGTGAATGCTCCACTGAGTTTCCAAGTGCCAGGGAATGGCACCCCTCCTGCTAATGAATACGCCTTCATGGTTGCTTGTTGTGCTGGAGACCAGTTGAATGGTTAGATGCATATGTCTCAGACAACAACCTAGGGATACACACATGCACACAAACGTGAACACACACACACACACACACACACACACACACACACACAAATATGCACAGTTGGTGTCCTTTTAGGAGGGACGTCCTAACTAATGAAGGCTCTTTCTTTTAATGGCAATTCAATGAGGCATCCAAGCTTAAGCCTGTGAGAGATTGTGTGAGTGTATGTGTGTTTGCTTTCAAGAGATGTTACGGTAACTGACAGTTGCCTAGTAATGAGTGTGCTATGAATGAAATCCTTATGGCGATTACGATTAACCTTACTCGACAGTACCATACGGTCACAGTCCATCTGTGAGATAAACAAAGTGTCACCTGTCTTTAATAAGACCCAAAAAGCTGATCATATGCCTCACCAAGAGATTAATGTATTAAAACTATAACACAATAACTCAGAAAACACTGCCAGATGCTGACCTTAAGACGTTTTTGGATGGTAGAAACAACACATCCTGAACCTGACCATCACCTGTGCCACAGAGAGGCAAAGCTGGAGGTCTCAGGGGAAACCTTATTCATTTTTCCAGCCAAGGTCATCGAGGTAGTTAAAAAGTCAATGGTAATGCAACCACGGTGGTTAACATTGACCCTGAGATAGTGAAGACTCTCGACGTTGTGGTGTGTGCTTCAACTGTTGGGCTGTCACATTGCTCAGAAACTTTGGCAAAGGTTATGACAAGAGGCTGGAAAAGAGACTCAGTCCCCCTGTCAAACCTTGAATTCAGAGAGAGCAATTTGGATTCTGTCCTGGTTGTGGATCAGTAGTCAGTGTTTATCTTTACATGGTAACAGAGGCAGTTATGGAAGTTTGTCCATCTAGTCTACATGTGTTTTGTGGACTTAATGGTGTGCTGACCAAACCAAAACGTACTATGTGTTTTTCGTAACTGAGACAAAATCCACCCATACAGAGATACTAAATTAAGCTGAGCTTGTGTTTGGAAAAAATACCTACAACTGCTGCAACAACGGCCAGCCCTTCGTACTGCTTCTCAAATTGAGCCTGGCCTGTCACCCCTAATGTGGGCTACAACCTACTGTGCCATGATCAGCCTGAATCACAGCTTACAACCTCATCGACTGCCATGACACACAATTATAACCCATTCAATTTACCCCGCAACTATGGAAAAGACTGAGAGAGCACTAATGATATCCCTGGACACTCTAATTGACACTTTCAACTTTAATGCAGAAATTAAAACCACTGAGTTGGCAAACTGGATAAGAGACACCACAGCCCTGAGTACTGTATGGATTTTTTTTCTCCTGCAAAAGCTTTAGAGAACTCAGCTTCCCTGTCAACTCAAATAAATAGGACCCAAATTTTTATTTTCACTGAATGGGCAGACACATTGCAGTCTTGGATGAAGTTAGCTGGGTGGACTGTGAAGCCATTCTGACTTATTAAAAATGAAGCCAGGGACTGCATGCTTCATCCATCATGAAATAGCCACAAGTTAGACTGAAAGAAACAAAACAAAAGTTCTTCTTACTTCTTGCAAAGGTTTTCAAAGAGAAATATCAACTGAACTGTCTGAGGACTAGTAGCTAAACCAACTTTAGAATTAGGGGTGAGGACACTTGAGAGAAGGTCAAAGTAACTTATTTAGAGGAGAAAAAGAAAACTTCAACCATGGCTACAATGTTCTTGAGGCAGCTGTATTTCTAAAGTGTGTGCCATATAATTAGAGATTAAGAGACGTGTAAGCTGTTTCAGAGGATATATGATCCCCTCATTTGTTTTTATGACCTAAACCAGGATTCCAAAATTCATGGTGTGTTTTCTCTCCCCTTTTTATTTTTTGTACTGTGCTTAATTTGGATGCAAATGATTGTCGGTATAAATTTGGCCACTGGATTTGTCCTTAAAAGGTTATAGCCCTGATGACAAAAGGCACAATAATGTCTTTTTGGAGTCACTGATGTTCTGTTGTTTATTGCTCAGCTGTGCCATCTGGTCAACTGACTTTGACTGCCAAACCAACTTAATGGTAACAGTTTGTAGCCACAGAGGAGAGTGTCATAAAAAGACAGACACCCTGGCTGTCGCTTTGCAGAAAATAAGCTACAATAGCTTACAGCAAACACAATAAAATGGCCATTGCATAAAGGAAACAGGAATAGTGTGTCAACAAATAGTTGCTGTATGGCAAACTTTCTCCCAAAATACACTGTCAGCTGTGCATTGAATGTAGAAATCTGAGTCATCTGTCCAACTCAAGTCTACTACAATCAAAACAACCAATTAACATGCTGTAAGATGGTGTGTGAATATGTATCTGTGTTCGTGTATGCGTGTATGATGAATATTTTATGTTTAGAGTCTCACTACATGCTCCTCTCTTAGATCATGACATCATGTTGGGACCAGAGATAATTTTTGCATAATACATGAGGTCATTCGCTCATCAAATCAAACTGCCACTGATTCAAACCCTTGTCCTTGCTACTTTTCCTTCTGCCTCTCCTCCATTTCCTTTTTCTTTTTTGTTTCTGTACCATAAACCACGAGCATTGCGTCAAATATCTAAATGTTTAAATCTGGAGCTGGAAACTTGTCAGGTATGTAAAGGAAAAACCATAACCCTTATATCAAAGCCCACAACATCATTTTTACTAGATTTTCATTATTTGGAAAAAAAAGAATTTCTCAACCAAATGCAATTCAGCAGCTATATATCTATGCAACTCTTAGTTAGTTAAAAAGAACTTGGCTTCCTCGTGATATTTTCAAATACTGATGTGACTACAAATTACGGCTTCCCGCATCAGAAACTTCATTACCAAGGGTTAAACCAGTTGACTTTGACTTGCATTATTTCACTCTTTTGTAGAATTCCTGGGGTAATTAGGATGAGGCCCATACCACAGCCTCTCTCTCAAAACCTGCTAATTCTCAACTTCAGCCATTTGAAATATTTTTTTAATTAAGGGTAATGTAGTGCATTGTATGTTTAAACAAGTTTTATGACCCTGGGCCTGTGAAATGCGCTGAAAGTGGACTGCATAATTTGAAAACATTCATGAATGTCAATGAGAAAAAAACACCTTTTTCCCCCTCAACCAAAGAGTTTTTGGAGATGAAAGAAGCACACTTGACATCAGTCATGTTTTGTGGGTTCAAGTCCAGTTCATGGCCCCTTTTCTACCCCCCATCTATCATACCGCTCGCAACTTTGAACTACAAAAAAAAAAAAAAAAAGCAGTGAGACTACAAATTGCACAGAGCCAACTTGAGCCAAGACACCTAAATGCAAAATAGAAAGAAAGAGGCAGGGAATAGTAATTATGTGTGTGTTTGTGTGCATGTGTTGGGTGCAGACTGGTTGCACGGACCTCCAGCAGAGAGGGAGAGAGGAATTTTTCGAAGTCGTTCTCCCTTCTTCCTCTCCACAATTCAACAACACGCAGGAATCAAGCTGTGCAACAGTGTGAGAAGGAGGGAGAGGGAAAAAACAGGGAGAGAGAGAGAAAACGAGGGAGAGACAGAGAGAGAGAGCATGAAACACTCTATAATAACTGGCCCTAATTAAGACCAGAGGGAATAGGGGAGTTATTAGCTGTCATAAGCAAGTTTATCAGACCCAGAGAGAGCATATACAAGTATGTGTGTATGTATGTGTGTGCGTGTGTGTGTGTGTATGTATGTGCATGAGAGAAAGAGACAGAGAGAGAGAAAGAGAGAGGAGAACTACTTTTCTGGTTGTGTTTATTCATCTTTAGGAAAATGCATATGAAGAGCGATAATGAAAGAAACACCCATGTCCGTGTTCAGCCTTGTGTGTTTGTGTATGTGTGGATGCTTGCACTGTATGCGCGTCTGTGTGTGCATTCATGCATGCGAGCTGTAATAGTTGAGCAGTAGTATTCCCTCCAAACACCCGAACTGTTATTAATATGTATGCAGCTGAGAGAGATACCCTCTCATCTCCTAGCTCATCAAAAAACACTCACAAACACATTATTATCAATCCCCATTAAACCGCTAGTCTACGCACACATACTCACACACATACAAGCAAGCACACACACACACACACACACACACACACACACACACCAAGCCATCTATCAGCAAACAAATAATAAGTGTTTAATGCAGTCTGAGACACTTTAGTTCATTTCCATAAAGGGAAAGCTCTTTAACTTCTGTGACTTATTGTTGTGCTGTTTTATTTCTGATGGTTATGTGGCGGAGGCACTACACACACACACACAGTGGTGAAAGATAACTAATTATAATTTCCCAATTCCATGCAGTTTTGAGGTGCTGAAGTTTATGAGTACTCCATTTTGTGCTACTTCAACTCCATTGCATTCGAAGAAATGTAGTTTTTACCACTCTGACTCTAGAGTTACTAGTTACTTAGAAAACAGATTTTACATATAAAAGATAAACACAATATCAACACATTATCACCATAACATGTTAGTTCAGAGTTACTTATTTACAAATCCAGCAACACACAAGGCAACATTAGCATTCAGAGGAGTGTTAGGTGTGATATGCACCTTTGTTTTAGCCTTTTTCCTATTTAACACCTGAGGGGAAAAATAGCTTTATCGATGAAAAGAGCTGTCTGCTGCATACGTACATGCGTACATAGCTTCCTCACCAAAGAGAAAACATGGATGATCGGTGCAACAATGGTCGGGACAACACCATGGTTGTCGTGTCTTTTTCAGATGAATACAAACAAGATAAACACCGACGTCAGTTCTCCTTTCACTATTCATGTCAGAAATGAGTTGACCAACATAATGTCAAGAATATTTTGTTTTGCCATTCTAATATTCTAGACTATTTATTTGTGTGTTTGTTTCACCCATGCTGTCCAGAAGGTGTTGTCTATCTAGACAATTCTAGATAGATATCTGATTCCCAGACAATGAGACCTCTAAACAAACAGTGAAGATACACACAAAACCAAAATAATGAGCTGAAAGAAACTAAAATGCTCTATGCTCAAAGATGTAGCTGCAGAGTTTGGTGTCACTTGACTGAGTTTGTTACTTTAAAAGACCATTTTTGCTTTGTTAATAAAAAAAAATAAATATTGATTTGCACTTAGAGTATTCTGACATAATGGTTGTTCTTTGGCATAAGTAAAAGATCTGCATAGTTCCCCCAGCACTGCACACACTACATAGTGACTGACAGCCAGACTTTTTGTGTCTTTTCTGTGTTTTGACATGTTTTTGCCCAGCTGGTTAAGATGTCAGATACATTTAGTCAGTAAAGTGTGAGAGTGACTTTGAGTGGCAGGAAGGTTTTCCCATAACCATATTTTAGTGAGCAAGACTGAGGAACACAACATAATCTGCACTTACTCAACGTCTCCAACATATCCATGCCTGTCACTTTACTTTTGCTGCATTTGTATTGTAAGAAGGATTTTGTGACTGGTTTTGTGAATGTATTTAAAACGTGTTTTGAAGAGGGAAATGGAGTTTGTTCAGGGCCTGTTCCATACAATTAAACTTGAAAAACACACACTAACTCTAAGAATGCTCTGGTGTTTAACCTAAAATACAGCATGTAGTTACACTGCTGTTGTAATAGTGAAACCGCCATTAAAGTCCCAGTGGAATACAATTTTACTCTTTCATTTCAATGCAAATAAGCACAGATGCACAAAAGACTGTACCTGCTTCCCATGCTGTTTTCTTTCTTTGTCTTTCCTGTTTTTGTCTCTCTTTATCGTTAATTTTCCTCTCATTGGAGCCAATTTCCCTGTATCCCTTTTCTTAAGCCTCGCAGGGGGTTTAAACAAGCTCACTAAGGCAGCACAATTATGCAGAAATTTGTCTACATTGATAAATGTCTGTTTTTCTACAGCACACCTAGATTTACTCCCTTTTACCTGCCATCGTGAACTCATATCCCTCTATTTTCTGCCTCCCCCCCTTAATTCAGTTAATGTATTTTAATCCCCCAACACACACACACACACACACACACACACACACACACACACACACACACTTTTCTTTGGTCTCTCTTGGCCTACATTCACATCTTTTTGTGCTTGCTCTCCATCTCTCCGCTCACCCATCCAGTCTCCCTTGACCATGCATTCCATTACAGTGCAGCGTCCATTGATTTGCTCTCTGGCTGAAGTGCTATTGATTACAATACATGCTCCAGTGCAACCGAGCTCAGGCTCTACCGCTGTGCAAAAATCGTACATATAAACACATGCACATGAGCACACACAAACACACACACACAATGTTCTCTCAAACACACAGTTCCTCTTTTCTCCTCCTGCTTTTTGCTTCCATTTCATATCATTTCAAAACATTTGGCAATACACCAGATCCCCTCTTTATCTTCTCCTCATCTCCATTGACACTGCTTCTCTGTACTCAATGGCATATTGATTGGTTCTGCCCTACTAAAAGACATATGGCTTCATGTGCAATATCTCAGCCATCATTTTGGATGTGATTGTTAGAAAGAGAGTGAGCTGGAAGGACTTGACATTGAGAAAAAACAGCAGCTGTTACCTCAAAATTTTCCCTAGGAGGAAGGAAGGCCACAGAAAAAAGACTTTTGTGTACTGTAAGCACATGTGAGTTTGTGTGTGTGTGCGTGTGTGTATGTTTAGAGGAGATGCAATATGTTGAGAGCCTCTCATCTAGCGAGCCATGAATTTATGTATTTATACTAACGTGCTGAGTGCAACTGCTTTTTAATGAGAGAGAGAGAGAGTTATCGAGAGAGGATGGGGCCTGATGAGGCAGGAAATGTCCAAGCCTTCGTGTCGCTGGAAGTGACGTATTCACATGCTATGAAGCAGGAGAGGGAATCTGCCGATGTGGAAAACTGCTGACAGCCTCACTGCCACATGGACAAATCCATACATCTGCGCTTATAAGTGCTCTCTCTCTCTCTCTCACACACACACACACACACACACACATTTTTCTTCAGTTGTTTTTCACCTATTTGTTGTTTATGTTCACCAGCAAGAGAAACAAGTTCTGTTTCTCTTGCTGGTGAAAGTCTATATGTAATCATCTCTCCAATAATGCCTCAAGCATATGCTTAAAAAGCAGAAATTGTGAAGCCATCTACAAGGATTTTAAGATTGTTGTTGACCATATAGTTTGTCATAGAGATCATCTTGTGTTGGTCACTTTCTAAAAGCTTATTTATTTCACATGATAATTTATTTTCAGTCAGAGCATATAGCAGTTATCAATAAGACTACCTTCCTAATTGGACACTTTGAGAACTGCTTCAAAGAGGAGAACCTTTTTCACCAAATCTAACCGTTTGACTCTTGCTATGAATGGCCAGTTCCTTGACATACATGTTTTTGATTTGCCGTGGGTGGTTTGCTTTGCTTGTATCGGAAGAATCAAAAACAGAACCACAAGCAAAAAGAAACAAGTGAGCAACCTTAAGTCACATCAGCATGCAAAAATACCCTGATTTTAATGAAATCCTGTAGCTCCCATTTGATATGTGCAGAACATCTGAGGGCAGATTTGCTCAGTTCACTGCTGGCACATGAAATTTCCATAAAATGCTCTGAGGTGAAGTATGCTGAATAATTGTTCTACAACAAAGAATGGATGTCAGGCAGTTAGGCAACTTCTTTATTAGTGCCCGATGGGCAATTAAGATCCCCGACCTTCATAACAATAGGTGATCAATAACCAGTAAATGAGCTGCGAGCTCCAATGTGGCTAACAATATAAAATCTATCACATATAATAATGTGCAGGGCAGTGTGACAGTGCACTGATCAGTAAGAGGAGATGAGTGGGGCACAAAGGAAGGGCAGTCTCAATTGCCTCACTCGGATCTGATTCTTAAACTGTAAGACTGATGCTGGAGAGAGGTTCCACACTAAACACCTGCAGCCACTAGGTATGAAGAGAGCAGGAATGATGTGGCAGCAGCGAATTTTAACATCTATATTACAAAAGACATGGGGAAGTTGAGGTTGGGTGGGTTGTCCACCATTCAGAAGACTGAAGGCTTGGCCCCATAGTTCCTCCAGGCTGCATGCTGAAGTGTCCCTGGGCAAGGTTTCTTGTGTGACCCCACAATTGTAAAATATCAAATGTACTAGTGGGATGTATCTCGCATCTTTAAAAATTGAAAGGAGTGTAACATGATGAGCCAAATGTAGTCATCTCATCGCACTATATATCAATGCATTAGCTTTGTGATTGTTTACCACCCCAAGTCTGGCTTTGCATACTGCAAAATAAATCCTCTGAATGGTTTAATACTCCATACTACTATGATCAGCAGTATTCAACATTTAGTCTATATTGTATTCTGTGTTCATTGCTGGTATGTTGTAGGTGGTTTAGAGAGCGGCATTATTTTCCTTTCTGACAAGCAGTTTGCCATCTGCCATCAGTGTATGAACATGGGTGAAAGCTGCCATATAGTATAGAGCAGTTTGAGTGGTCAGAGGACTAGAAAGTATCTGTATAAATGCAGCCTGTTTACATCTCAAAGATTCTAAGAAGTGTAGCTCATAGCAAATAGGTCATAGCAGGTGCTTTATGGCCTCGTGTGTTATTTAAACCTGACGATTGAAAGTGCAATGTAAAGTGGCTGTCAGTAAGACACAGGAAATGGTTGGCAAATATCTCATTTGGATATTAGAAATGAAATTTGCAAGGTTAGTCAGCACTGAGAGAATGATAATAACAAGTGAATGTCACTGCTTTTTTGAGATTTTACACCAAAGTTGGGTCACTGCAAATAACATAGGGTATTGTTCAATTTAGATGTTTATTTGGACTGATAAGACTGAATGATGATACACAGAGAGACATATTACAAATAATGTGCAGGTCAGATAAAAAATAAATCAACCTTGAAAAAAAACGCAATCATATTAATTCAAGATGACAACCACAGACTGAACTGGATTACAGAAATTAAAAGCACAGGCAAGGCACTCACTACAGTGGCTGTCCCAGGTCGTCTCTCCCAAATCTAATTGTGCTTTATTGTAATTGTGCTCTCCTTTCATTTGTGCCAAATTTACTTTGGCCTTTTTACTGTTTTTTTTTTCTTTTAGTTAAGTTTGGGCAGAAAACATTTGTGCCTTTCAAGTTGAATTATGGTACCCACTAAAGCAGCACAACCCCTCGCCACCTCCAACAGCATGCACGCCCCATCACACACATATTAACACACATGCATGCCCTCCCCACACACACCCACACACACTACATACACATTTAATGCAGGGCGATCAATAGCAGTAGTGATGGATGCGGCATGCTGATGTACGCGCTGCCCTCTGACCTGTAATTGAATGTGCAGGGTTCACACACTTTATCATGATAGGGCCATTCCCTCCACAGGTCATCGGCTGCTAAATGGTTGATAAGCCGGCACACTCTTCGTCTGCTGCTCATATGTCTGCTGTCAAAGCAATGGGCTTTGCTGACTGATTTCCACAGAGTGTGAGAAAGCAAGTGTTAGTGTAGGAGATTTCAGCAAGAGTTGGTGTGCCTGGAAGTCTGCGTATGTACGTACACGTGCATGCTGAAGTACAGAGTGTGTATGAATCGATTCCTAATGCCTTTCTGCCTCCTTCATTTCTCAATGGAGAAGACTTTGATGGTCTTGGAAACAAATGAGTTGGAATATCACATCAGGATTAGTATCAGCTTCCTGCCCGGTCCATGAACCATTCAATGACCTTGAAGTTTTAACACCCCACTTCATCGGCATTTAACTCTTTCTTATGACACAGGGCCCGTCTGGATCATCAACTGTTAAACTGTAGTGGAAAATAATTAAACTTTAAATGCTATAAAGCAGAGATGAAACTACAACATCCTGTGAAAACTTCATAGAGACCAATAAATGTATCCAGTATGGGTTGCAATTCATAAACCGAAAACACAGTGGAATTGAAATCATTAAACTCCAATTTCATGTTTACGGACACATTTCCTGCTTTGGATGAGGAATCCCATTCAGCAAACTCACAAAACTGCAATAACTTGGATAATTGGTAATGAGTTTCCCATATTAGAGGCATTTCAAGTAATCATTTCAAAATCACTCAGCAGGAAGATCAGATAATGCAAACAGTAGGTGCAGTATAAACAGGTAAATTGAAAAGGAAATTAGAAACTAAGGAAATAAATTTATGTTCACAAACTGTTTTTTTACATTTGCATCTGCAGTTATTGTGCATTTGATTATTGGAGTCAACTTTATTGTTAGGTTTTTTTTTTTCCTCTGATGCATCCAATGTTTCTCAGCTAATAGCCACACATTCATAGTAATGTCATTTTTCACTTAGAGGTTGATAATTACTTCTAATTTTACAGGCATGGGTAAAAAGGATTCTTTGTTAATTTTAGCCCTGCTAGTGGCATAGCTCTAGCAATAGCAATGATGACTTGTCACCTGGTTGGGTCCATTGGATTGCTCTGGACTGAACTATCTCAAAAAGTACATGAATTACTATGATATTTCATACAGACAAAAGCAAGAGCATATATCTTTTTAGGTCTGGGAATCCTCTGACTTTTTCACTAGCACCACCATCAGAGGGACATTTGTAAGAAGAGAAAACTTCATGTATTACTGATATGGTGGCTGATGTAGTGATTTTTTGAGCTTGGATGAATGTAAACATTTTCTATTTGGATTGCGCACAGATTTTGCACTGATATGACAATATGAAAGTACTTAGAAGGCTGTAGTTACATATTCTTTATATAACTTTGCACTGACACCAATTAATTACCACATTTTCTTCTGCATTGTGTACTTTTTGCTTCAAGATAAATACGACGACATTCTCCTCAGCCTTAGCTTTACCGTGTCAAATGCTAATTGTCCATTATTAGCACACTAACACGATAAACCAAGATGGTAAACATGATAAAAATTACATTTGCCAAATAAGAGCTTAGAATTGGCAATATGAGCCACGCTGGTGGATTTGAGCTTAAAGCACACAGTGGCTTGCATGACTCTGGACTCCTGTCTTTTTCTGTAAATGCTACAGACATTCATGCTGGATGTCAACACATTTTGTTTGCCAACACTGACAGCTCCTCTCAGCAAGTTGTTACCTGATATTATTCAAGAGAGGACTCTCACTCCTTCAGTACTGCTGCATCTTCAGACCACGTTGAAAAAGCTGAACTCAGCTGTTAATCACTATCTCTTTCAGGTTTGTCTTAATCTGCCAAGAGTGTCATTATCATTTCAGTAAATCACTCCGGTGGTTTCTGGACTTTCCTCTCTTGGTAAAGCCTCTAACAAATGCAGGTTCATAAACTGCAATGGGTCCTCAGGCATCAAGAAATAGTATTACTTAATGGATAACTAGCAATCAGAGGGTTTTTTTTTTAATATAGCAAGCTCCAGTAAAGAGATTTCTTATGTATAGAACAGCAATAAGAGCTAATAATGAGACTCCAGTTACAGTCCCAGCATGAGACCCAATTTCTGAAATTTGATGTAATCATGTCCCTTCAATCACGTTGATTGCCTATTTTAGTTTGTCTGCAAGGTTGACTGGCTTGGTTTTGGGGATAATCTGATTGGTTCCATTGTGCCAGACAAGATAAGATAATTACAGAAAACTGATACTACAGTTAATTTTTAAGAGCTTCTATAGCTTTCAGATCCAATCTTATATAGAGTAATCGCAGTTAGCATAATGTAACATGAATGCTGTGTTTCTAAAAATATATATTGGTAGACTTTTACACCTTTCAGCACATTCAAAGAGAATTTTACAAAAAGGTTTCTAAATTGGATTGGACCTGATGTGCCTGGCAAAAGAATTAAACTTGAAGGAGATTGTATCCTTGATAAATTATTCTGGAATAACATGAAATATCAGTCAAGCCTGGTTTTCAATGAGGCTGTGCGTCCTTGGTTTTATATTTGCAGGGGAAACAGCCAATAGCACGGAAGATCATATTAATCATGTTATGGTCTCCCCTCAGTGTGTGCTTGTTTGTGTTTGTGTATGGGTTAGTCTAAATGTTGTTCTGCCCTGGGTAGCAGCCTTCGCTACGTTGTGTTATTTCAGGATCCACTTTCTACACACAAACACACACACACAGGATTTAGCAGGATATTTGGAGGAGAGTAAACAGAGAATATTTCATCAGCTGTGTGAGCTGGCAATATTTGGGCCTGCGGTAACAGCATTACAGTCTATTTGTTTGAGGTAGTGTGTATGTGTGTGTGTGTTTGTGTGTCTATGTGTACATCAGCAGTGCCAGAGCCTGTGGTGGTGTGGGATGCAAGCTCACCTGAGTTGGTTTGTTTGGAATAATAAGCCTGTATACAGCATCTCAGATGCTGAAAATACACAGTGGGTGCAAGAAAAATGTTGGCCGTGTTGGAACACTTGCTCTCCATGAAGTAGACTGGCCAGGTGAATTGAGGTGAGGGCTAGGAAGTGTTATTGCTCACACTTACTAAGACTAGAAAAAAGTGACAAACATATGAGGAGTTGGACAAAGACGTAAGGCCGTCTAAAATGCAAAAAACTGTGAGATAGCGCAGATATTTACAATGCTTATTCTCAGTCCTTCTAGCAAGTAAATCCATTAGTGCTGACTGCTGAGACTGCTACATTCATGAGGGTAGTCTTATTAATCTTCCGGTGAACCACAACATACTATGTGTTTTGTGAAGAACTGCATGAACAGAAAAGCCACCAAATTTAATTCTGTTATTTCTAATAAATATCAAGGAAACATTTGGATGTTAGTGATTAAAAGGACAACTGTTGAAGAAAAAAAAATCCCATCTAATTTGTTTATTTTCATCTGTTAAAGTGAGAACAATAAACAAACAAGTCAAAATTCACGAATAAACATTTCTGACATGTCAAAAAAAAATAATCTGTGACCACTATAGCCACCCTTCTTTTCAATAAGCCTTCCATTCATAGTCAGTTTCTTGATATGTTGATGATCACCTTTTTGTGCAGCAGCAACCACAACCTCCCAGACACTGTTCAGAGGGGTGTACTGTTTTCCTTCACCATAAATCTCCCGTTTAAGAAGGGCCCACAAGTTCTCAATAGGGTTTAAGGCAGGTGAGAAAGGCCATTATTCTTTCATCTTTAAGGCCTTTACTGGCTAGCCATGCAGTGGAGTACTTCAATGTATGCGATGGAGCATTGTCCTGCATAAAAGTCAGGGTCTTCCTGAAAGATGCAGACTTTTTCCTGTACCACTGCCTGAAGAAAGTGTCTTCTAAAAACTGGCAGTAGGTTTCAGAGTTGATTTTGAGTCCATCTCCAAGCTGAAAAGGTCCAACTAGCTCATCCCAGACCAGTACCGCACCTTCACCTGGCATCTGAGTTGAAGTGGAGCTCTATGCCTGTTACTGATCCAGCCGGCCCATTCATCTGGTCCGTCAAGAGTCACTCTCATCTCATCAGTCAAAAAAACCTTTGAAAAATCTGTCTTCAGATATTTCTTGGCCCAGTCTTGACATTTGAACTTATGTGTCTTGTTCAGAGGTGGTCAGGTGTCAGCCTTCCTTACCTTGGCCATTTCTCTGAACATTGAACACCTCATACTTCTGGGCACTCCAGGTAGGCTACAGTTCTGGACAGCACTGGAGGATAATGGGTTCCTGGTAGCTTCACATTTGAGTCATCTCAAATCATTGGCAGTTAATTTGCATATTTTTTCTGGCACCCCGAACGATACCTGATGTTGTCCATTGTTTATCATTATCCAGTTTCACGAGGACGCTGTCTCCTGGGTTCAACAGAGGTAGACTTACTCCTATTCCTGTGGTTGTAGTGGTAAGCTTGCCTCTGCTTGGCTGCTGCATCTGTTTGCCTGACTTCCTCCTTGTTGGGACATTTTGGGTCCAAGTTCTCTGGGAAAGGTTGTCCGTATCTGATGACCCATTAACAACTTGGCCAGACTGACTGACGTAATGTAGATTCTAGATCTTACATGAATAAAGTCATATTCCTAACTAAACTGTCTGAATTCTTCTGAGATAAGCTGGGGTCCATTATTGCTGACTAGGACCTCTAGAATCCCACATCTTGCAAATGTGGCTTTAAGTTTTTCTGTGACCTGGCCACTAGTTGTCACAGGTAGGTGAAAGAGTTCTAATACCTGGAGTAGTAGTCTGAAACTACCAAATAAGACTGCCTCTTGTGCTCACACAAATCTACACCTACTTTTTGCCATGGTCTGGAAGGTAACACTGTAGGCTTTAATGGTTCTTTCCTCTGTGTGTTTCTGTTCTCCCTGCAAAACTTACACTGAGTTACTTTTATTATGTACTGTGAGATTTTTGGCTCTCTCTTTGCATTTCACTAGCCCTTGATGGCCATTGTGAATCCTCTCTACTATCTCCGTTCTCATAGATGTGGGAATAACTATGCAATTTCCCCTGATTACTAACCCATCTACCACTGACAACTCCCCCCTGACCTTGTAGAAGTCCCTGACAGTTACCAGTATTTGTCAAGGCCGGACTCAAAACAGGACTCAGGAGCAGAATCATGTGACCACCAAGGCAGACTTTATTATAGTGTTTGAAGCTCGCTTGACAGGGCTATGAAATTATCCTAAGGCTCCCTTATCTAGAAGAAACCTCGAGAATGACTATGGCTATGGAATCTTCGTCTAAGGAATTATTTCTATGAACATGTATACTAACAAAAATTCACTCCTTATGGAGGAAAAAACACATTAGTCTATGAAATATACGAAATAACAAAAAACGCTCCAAGTGGAGGATAAATCCTAAATCTACAAACAAACAAAAACGTCTTCTTAAACAATTAACCCTAATAGAAATGAAAACCACTCACCAAAGGAGGGAAAAAACCTAACACATCTAATTCTAATCTATCTGGAAAACAAAAGGCCTGATCTATGAAAATTACTAACAAAAGTTCACTCTTTAAAGAGGCTTGAAACACACTTGAAAACACAAGGACAATCTTGGCTATGGCTTTGGCAAAGTAACGCTGGCTGGGGTGATCGAATACGAAACACACTGGCACAGGACAAAGGGAGATGCAGACTATTTAACACATGAGGGTAACGAGGCACAGGTGGACACAATCGGGAATCAGGGAAGACAATCAGACAGGTGGCACATGAGGAAGGGCAAGTGACCTGAAACGAGAGGAGAGTTAGTTTTCAAAATAAAACAGGAAATGACAAGACAAAACCCAAGACGAGACAAAACCTCACCGCGGTGTGACAGTATTTTCTTTTCATAATCTGGCCAACCTGACAGGATGAACTGGATCACTACCTGGAACTGGGGGTCTGCGGCTGTGCAGTCTTTGATCTCTTGTCCTCTGTGGTGAAGCTGGGACATGGCTCAGGACTGAGTTGATGTGTGCAGCCACATCTTCCCTGGTACTCTAGTCCCCAGTTCTGTGCACTGGACCTCTGGAAAGAGCATCCGCAACTGTTAACATCTTTCCTGGTGTGTACACAGACTCTGCATTAAAGAGCATCAGTCTCATCAGCAGTCTCTGGCACCATATAGGCACATTGTTAAGGTCTTTACTGTTAGGCCCTGTACCAGGGGCTTGTGGTCAGTAATCAGTTTGAAACTGTCAAGTCCAAACAGATATTTCTCAAAGTGCTCACATGCCCAAACACTCGCCAAACATTCCTGTTCCATTTGGGCATACCTGGTCTCTGTGTCCCTAAGTCTCCTGGAGCAGTAGGCCACAGGTTTCCAGTCCTCATCGTGTTGCTGTAACAGGACTCCTCCGAGCCCATAACTGCTGGCATCATATGAGACCACTGTTAGCCTGTTAGCATTGTAGAAGGAGAGTACAGGCGCTGATGTTAAAGCTTTGCTTAGGGTGTGTGGGTCCCCACAGCCATTCCACCTTCGTCTTTAGTAACTCATAGTGTAGCTGTCCTGCTGTAGAGAGCACGGGAATGAATTTTGCCATGTAGTTGACCATCCCCAGGAACCTCTTGAGCTCTGACACATTTTGGGGTTCTGGGAAATTTTCATTCCCCCTCACTTTCTCAGGGTCGGGTCTCACTCTACTCTCATCAAAGATGTGCCCCAGGAAACAAATCTGCTGCTTCCTGAACTTAAATTTGTCTTTGTTTGTTGTTTTGTTTGAGACCAGCCACCTTGATCACTTCTAGCACCTCCTCCAGACGTCTATCACGGATCTCCTCAGTTTCTCCGTGTACTAGGATGTCATCCATGTAAACCTCCGTTCCTTCCAGCCCATGTAAGGTCTTTGCCATTTTCCACTGGAATATTTCTGGAGCACTTGTTATTCCGAATTGGAACCTGCAGAAGGAGTATCTCCCAAAGGGTGTGATGAAAGCGGTTAGCTTGCGGCTTTCTTCATGCAGAGCGATCCGGTAAATCCACTGGCGGCGTCTAGTGACATGAACACTTTAGACCCTGCAAGCTGTGGCATGATTTCCTCTATGGTGGGTAGCTTCTTTTCACTGCACGATTTAGCTTCCTTATGTCTGCACTCGGTGGGCTGAGTCACTTTTTGAATGATGACCTCATTTTCCAACCGGTGCAGCTCCGTCTTTATGAGAGGCATAAGTGGCAGTGGTACACGTCTGGCTGTGTGTACGGCATATGGCTGTGCATCTTCTTTGAGAAGACTTTTTACAGGTTCAGTCTTTACCAGGCCGCTAGTTCTAAACTCATTTTAACTGCTTCTAGCTGGCTGAGCAAACTGCTGCTAGTTCCTTTAATCACATAAATGGGAAAATTGTATTCTTTAATCCTGTAGACTGTATTAGCTCTGAACCAGCCAACAGATTTGACCTCACCCCTGGTCCAACAAAGGGTATCATTGTGGGACATTGTGGGTTTGTATCTTCTCAAATGTCTTTTCACTTATGACAGTCACACCTTCCCCGTATCTATTTTGAACTCTAAGGGTGCATTTCCAATGTTGAGCTCAACAGTCCATTTATCCGTGCGTGCTGCCTCAATAATTTCCCCCAGAAACTGGAACTGTCCCAAATTCTCTGTGACTTCATTCAGTGTTTTGGTATGACACACTGTCCAGTGTCCTTTCTTGGTACACTTTTTACATGTACTTTTGAAAGCAGAGTATTTCCTTTTATCATAATGCTCCATCCACCGCGAGTCTGCATCCACTGCAAGTCTGGATGTCTTTAGGGTTACTTCCAGCTTCGTGTGCTTTGGCGCCTTTCTTGTGTTGCTCCCTCTATCGTAAGTCGGCATTGACATTCACCTGTAGCTCTGGCAGGTTGGTCTGGAGGCTAATCTGTTTAGCAACCTCCTCTTGCGGCAAACTTGCTGAATGACTTGTGCTAGGTCAGGTCTGCAGTGAGCTGAAACTTTTGAGACAGCTCTCTAATGTGTTGTCTCTAATGCCCATGACCAGTCTATTTCGGATGTGTTCGTCCCTTTTGTCGCCAAAATCACAGTTGTCTGCTAGCTCATACAGTACTCTTAAATATGCCTCAGCTCTCTCACTGGGTAGCTGACTCTGTTGATAGAAACACAAATTCCGTCTTGGAATGAAGTAGTCATCAAATTTCCTCAAAACAGTGTTATAGTCTTTCTTATGTTCCTCCTCCTCGAACTCAAACGGGCTGGTGTAACTGGTGTAACAGCGTCCCTTAACATTAAATAAAAGTTAAATTAGCCAGGAAGAAAACAATTTATACAATTTAGAAAAATAAAAACTGGAATATATACAGTGATGAATACAGGCAAGAGATGGCAAGAAATGGCTGTTGCCGCGGATGGTGCATGCAGAGATGGGGGGTGTGTGCTACTATTTTAAGTGTCTTTGGACATGGGGGGGGGGGGGTGGGGATCTGGGAGGGTTTGTTCAGGAGGGAGATGGCTTGGGGAAAAAACTGTTCAAGTGTCTGGTGGTTTTGGTCTTGATGGACCTGAACCTGCAACCTGATGGGAGAGTTACCTGATGGGAGAGTTATGAACAGGGAGTGAGCTGGGTGTGATGGGTCCCCTACTATCCTTCCAGCCCTCTGCCTGGATCTGACATCTTGCAGAACACACACAGGCACCTGTTTGAGGCCTGTGAGATGACTGGCTGTTCGCACGATGCGTTCCAGTCTGTTCCAGAGGATGTGGGGTACCACACAGTGATAGAGGAGGAGAGGACACTTGGTGGCCCTGTAGAACTGGGTGCGAACCTTGGGGGAGACGTTCATCTTACGGAGCAGCCTGAGGAAGAACATCCTCTGGTGAGCCCGCTTGATGACCTTGGATGAGTGTGTCTCCCATTTCAGGTCGCTGGTGATGGTGGTGCCCAGAAACTTCACAGAGTCCACCACCTGTACTGCAGTGTTGTTGATGAGAAGTGGGGGGTGTGAGGGTGAGTGTTTACGGAAGTCCATGACCACTCCATCATCTTGGTGATGTTTAGCTCCAGGTTGTTAAGTGCACACCATGCTGCCAGCTGTGACACTGTGTTCCTGTAAGCTGACTCATCGTCGTCCTTGATGAGTCCCAGGACCGTGGTGTCATCTGCAAACCTAACCAGCTTGATGGAGGGGTGACTGGAGGTGCAGTCATTGGTGTACAGGGAGAACAGATAAGGAAAGAGGACACAACCTTGTGGAGCTCCGGTGTTGGTGGTGAGGGGGGCTGACAGGTGGCTGCCAGCCCGCACTTGTTGCTTGCTGTTGGTGAGGAAGTCCGTAATCCACTCACAGATGGGGCGGGGTACCTTCAGCTGTAGCAGCTTGGTGTACAGGCAGTCTGGGAGGATGGTGTTGAAGGCTGAGCTATAATCCAAACAGGGCCCTGATGAAGGAGCTCGGCTGGTCCAGGTGCTAGAGTATGTGGTGGAGGCTGAGGTTGATCGCTCTGTAGACGACAGTGAGTGGGAGGGTTGTGAAGGGGTAAGGAGAGGGCCAGTGAGCTCTCGGTGACTGTGTGAGAGGAGGGAGGGGGTGAGGGGAGTGAAGACAGCGAAACAGCAGGGGGTCTCACAAACCTAGTGTAGAAGGAGTTGAGATCGTCAGCAAGTCCGGGGGAGGGGGTGACAACAGGGCTTTTACCTTTGTAGTTGGTGATGGTCCTTAGAGTACTCCATACAGCTGCAGGGTCGTTGGTGCCTGAATCACGCTCCAGTCTGGCTCTATAGTACTCTTTAGCACGTTTTATGGCCTTCTTGAGGTCCTGTCTGGCCAGCCTGAATGTGTCCATATCACCCTCTCTGTATGCCTGCTCTTTCCGACGTCTGAGCTCTCTGAGCTGCTTGGAGATCCAGGGCTTTTGGTTACTGTACTGTGTGATGGTTTTGGTTGGGAGGCAGACCTGTTCACAAAAGCTGATATAGGAGCATACAGTGTCAGCGAAACTGTTGTTGTCATCCTCGGGGCTCCTCAGTGACTCCCAGTCAGAAGACTCCATGCAGTCCTGAAGCAGGTCCGTTGCTTCTGGAGTCCACCTCCTTACTGTCGTCCTGGATGGTTTGGCCCTTTTCAGTTGCTGCCTGTATGTGGGGATCATCTGTATGATGCAGTGGTCAGAGTGTCCAAGGGGGGCGCAGGGGATGGAGCGGTATGAGGGTTTTATGGTGGAGTAAAAGTGGTCCAGTGTCTTGTTGTCCCGTGTGGCGCATGTCACTAGCTGTTTGTAGCTCGGCAGCTCCTGGGAGAGGTTACAGGAGTTGAAATCTCCCACAAGAACTACCGAGTTTGGCTTGGAGTTTTCCACTGTGGAGATCTGCTTAGCCAGCCAGCTTAGTGCGTCATGGGCGGGGGCTTGCAGCAGGATGTAAACACCCGCGAGGATGATGGAGGAGAATTCTCTCTGGGAGTAGTAAGGTTTACACTCAATAAAAACTGATTCCACAATGCCACAACAGTGTTGGTGTAATATCACTGCATCTGTACACCAGTTTTTGTTCAAGTAAAAACACAAACCACCTCCCTTCGATTTCCTGCAGGCCTCCTTGTCGCGGTCCGCTCTAATCAGCTGGTATCTAGGTAACTCCACAGCGGTGTCCGAAACTCCGTCATGCAGCCAGGTTTCACATAAGAATAGTGCAGAGTTCCTCTGGAAGTCCTTATTAATCCATAAAAGTACGCTCATCCATTTTGTTGTAGAGAGAGTGCACGTTGGACATGCAGATGGCAGGGAGCGGGGTACAGTGTTTTCTTCTCCTCCACCTACGCTGAACACCGGCCCGCCACCCCCTGTAGCGCCAGAATGAGCGCTCGACTGGCGGTCTGCGTCCCAAGTTTCCTCCGACGGGCATGCAGTCATTTGTTTCCTCCAATGGAGTCAAAAAAATCGGAGAAAACTCAGAAGGCATTAATTTCCCTATGAGTAGGAGGGAATTACGGTTGTAAAAGTGGCGCATGATGGCTAAAGTGCACAAAAAACAACAAAAACAGCAGAAGAGTCAGGAGCGCTATAATACCGTGGCTGCCCAGATAGTGGTCAGGCGCCAATCTCCTTACTGGCAGGTTGATGGAGAATTGAATTTGTTAAACACAACGGTCATTTAAGTTTTGCATTAGTTTTGCCGCAAAGGCTGACAGGAAGGACAACAAATAGCTTCTGCCAAAAGAGGAGACTATAAATGTCCGTAATGAAAAATTTCCCCCATGATAACTTCAAAGTTGTTGTTACATGTTGTTTGTTCATATCTGGCTTGCTAACATAGCCTCAAGCCTATATTTATGAATGCTTCTGTTTTGTACAGACTTAGAGGGTGTGCAAGGACAAAGGCTTCAATATGACTGACAGCCACTGGGGCTAAATGTTGGCCGTAAATGCTTAAAAAAAAATGTAGGCTGACCACTTGACTTGTATTAGATTTTTGCAGGATGTACTACTACACACTGCAGAATAGCTGAGTAAAAACATTGCACAATTCTGTTTTCATTGAATATTTTGATTATAATTTTTAATTAACTTACACAACACTGGCACTGAAATATTTATATGGATGGGATAAGGCTGTAGGTGTAACATACGTGTATTTGCTATATCTGGCTACACAATAGACACTGGCTCTGGGTTAACCTACCCTAAAGGGTGCTATTGTGTGTAGACATCCAATTAAAAATGGACAGTTGCTGAGTGAAGAAGTTTTAAATGACATCTCTTCTGAGGAGCACTTCCTTTGTATTCATCCTTTGACTTCATCAACTTCTGTGCTGTCCCTTACCTCACCCTCATGTTACACCTCATACTCTCCCTCATTCCTGTTCGTAATTAGGTCCCCTGACACTTTCCTCACTGTCCAGCTGTGAGGGTGTGTGTGTGCATCTTTGTGCTTGTGACGTTGATGAGGAACACATCTTTCATTTATCATATCAGAGGTATATGTCCCTGCTGAATTGAGAGTTTAAGTGTGCTTGTGTCTTCTTTTGTGTTGGAGTGTTTGTGTGTGTGTGTGGAGTAGCATGGCTATGCGTTTTGCGCAGTAATTTGTCCTGTGTGTATGTGTGCGTGCGTGCGGGTATGCGCATGTGTCTTATGGGCATGTGTTTGAGACGCAGGCAGTGAGAGACACAGCAAAGAAAGAGTTGAAGGACAGTCTGTGCTCTTGAAAAAAATACCTGTATCATACCCAAAAGGTTCCAAAGTTAGCTATCTTTACCTCAATCTGTCACATGTAGCTTTATCCCCAGCCTGTGGGGGGCAGTGGGCTCCCAATAATCGAGCTGGCACTTGGAGATTATAGAAAAACACAAATTAGATCGTACAAAAATACTTTTTCTAGAGCTCTGAGAAATCCTTAGAAATGAATTTTGCTCAAACAAAAGTATGTTGTCAGATTTTTTGATGTTGCGAACCACCAAACACCAGATAAAGGAATGGCACAAGACTTCAGATGATCTTTAAAGCATTTATATAGCACTGAGATAAGAACCTAACTTAAAAGTGTCTTTTTTGACACTTGAGTTGGAAATCACCTAGCTCTTTAGGGCAGCTCAGTGAATTAACTCCTAACTCCCCAGACAATTTCTCTGTGGTTTGTTTTTCAAATGACGTGTTTTCCACTGAATACACTGTTTCAAATGCTCACTGCCAATCCTCTACCTTCTGTCGTACATTGAAAATATCTACTATGAGAAGTTGTGGGTGCCGTCATAGTATTGCCACCACATTTCATCAGTGCTGCATGTCAGGAGCCATGCTTTTCATGGGGAGACTCTTCAAAGTTGGTCAATTTAAGGATCAAGTCCTTCCTCTACATATGAGTGATATGTCTGCTGTGAGAGGTTGTGCCTTTCGTGTATGTCTATGGCATATGCATGTGTCTTTGACAAAATATGTTACAACTACAATGCACATGTATACAATACAATTCAATGCATATGTTACAATTGAGCACAGGCTAAAAACAAGTTCCCTGCTCTTCCCTTGCATCCCTGAGGCAAGGTGCACAAAAAGCAATCAGCTCAACCAAACCTTAAAATCTCTTGATGTACTTAGGAATAAAGGATGCCTGAGGTCAACCATAGACTGACCCATTTTCTCTCATCGGGATCGAGTTGTAAGAGGCTGCTCCAGGCCGGTCTTTGCTCTTGCTGTGCTCCTAACCTGTGACAGCACTCCCTGACTGTCGGGGGTACGCCCTAAGGATGCAAATCACTGCGTCAACTCTCCATGTTGGATTTGTTGGGTGATGGAGAGAACAACAGGGTGTCCCGCCTTTAGGCAAACAAATCCACTTCACATTTTTTTAAAAACTGAGTCCAGATTTTACTCACCCTGACTAGATACTTGTTGCCTGCAGGCAGTCTCCCTCTGGACATGATGTCAACCCCTTTACTTTGTAGCCTCTGAATGTCAATCACTTTTTTGGGGTCACAGAGACTTTTGGAGGCTCAACACCATATTTTTTTCAGGCCTCCACAGTGTCATGGGTCAAAAGGTGCACCTTTTGTGAGAAGCCATTGCTAACAACAAGATGCCCCACAAGACACAGTACACAGGAGGTCCCATAGCAGAGCATTTGAATTCTTCATAAAATCCAGAAAGTTTCCCCTCACCAAAATATAGAACAGGGCAGTAAAGGAAAAGTGCTGAATGAATAACAAAATCCCAGTCACTGATGAGCAACATGTCTTCAGAATCATCATCAGAAGGTGTGAGAAGCAGAGGGCCTTGACTGCTTTTCAAGTTAGTGGTCTGTAGGAGTCTCAAGATAAAGCTCTCAAGGTTTTTCTGTTGTGTTACTTTGCTGAATAAAAGTGTACGAAGTGTAGGATTAGCACAACCCATACAGGACCTGTACCTACTGAGATAAATGGGCTCATCCTGATTGACTGAGTATGTAAATGCAAATTTCATTGTTTGGAGGTTCAAAGTTGAATGCTTACAGCACTGTTAGTGAGCAAAGCCTGCGTGAAAGTAAAACATAAATTACCTATGAGGCTTTCGCTGACCAGAAAAAA
Source organism: Datnioides undecimradiatus (assembly GCA_008933995.1). Taxonomy (NCBI): domain Eukaryota; kingdom Metazoa; phylum Chordata; class Actinopteri; order Lobotiformes; family Datnioididae; genus Datnioides; species Datnioides undecimradiatus. Next base: position 2,368,340 of record WARS01000008.1, read on the forward strand.
AAAAAAACATAGACAAAGGCAAAGAAAAACAAGAAGAGGAAGAAATCACTTCACAGTATTTTGATATGCCCCCATATTATCCTCAGTGCCCCATGGGGGAGAACCTTTGTGATTGCTCCATTGCTCTTTTAAATCCCAGCGATTACTGTGTCTGCATTTCAAATGCCACTCTACAAAGTACACTACTTCTGCAAGCCCCAAAGCCTTAGGGCTAGAACTATAGCGCACTAACTGGGGATTATAGGCTTGTATTTGCCATTTTCCCCTTGTTATTGGTCTTCAGTGAATAGCTCCATTTCCCATGTATGAGAGCTCTCCGACTGTACGGGACTGAGCAGAAATATCTCTATGCATGGTGATGCATTGGGCAGCATGCTGAATTATTGATCAGTTCCCATGGATGATGATGATGAGGAGACTTTGTAGTGTGCTGGGTTAGCTCTGGGGCAGGCGCTTTGATTAAGAAGAGTACCCCTTTTCTCCTGCTGAGAGAGAGAAACAGTGATAGAGAGAGGGAAAAGAGGGATAGGAGAAATCAAATACATTTATCAGTGGACAACAACTCTCCAAAACATTTTGACAGAGATAGAGGGAAAGTGAGAACGATAGTAAGGGGAGAGAGAGCATGTGGGGATGCATAAAAAGTGAGGAAAGGCATGGTATAGGAATAAAGTGAAGGGAAATAAAGGAATGTAACACGTACAAATGGGAAAAGCCCACTGTCAGGACAGTAAATGTTTTACAGTCTATGGGAAACTACTCTGGGCGTTCAGCCCAACACTGTCTGGGCTGACTATAAAAAAGTTGAGTCAATTTTTTTTGCAGAAGTAACCTCGCTAGGTTGATGTAGCACCACCACTGTAGAATTGTGTTCAGCTTTCATATCATGCCCTCCCTTCCTGCTGCGCAACTCCAAATTGAACCACTTTGTCTGGTCTCAGAAATCCCAACATAAAAATTCTCTGGTACCCCTGTTGGTTCCTCAGGTGATGTCTGCATTATGTAGGTGCAATCTCAGTACTCTGGTGTGGTCAGTGTTCCAGCTAAAGAGAAAACAAAAGAAAATAAGATATGAGGAGCAGAAATGAGATGCAGTAATTGTGTTGCTTTCCCATGTGTTTTGTTTTCATGCACTAGTTTTAATGAAGATTCATTGAAAAATGTCCCCCAAAACCATTCAAACCCAAATCCAACCTGAGTTAAAAATAACTGAAGCTACAAATGTGATGGAATCTTTAGATTGTGTTCAGTTTTATTAAACTCGGAATGATTCATTGTTTAATTTCTCGTATATCTTTTGACCTTTTTAATATAAATGGCTCCCATCTCTGCATGTACAACTCAGAAGCTGCATAACTTCCCACTTCTTTTTGCTAGATTTGGTTGTGAATTCAATCTAATAAAATTTAAACAAAATGAAAGCATCATTAACTCCTTGTTCTTCTTCTTGTTTCTCATCAACCGCTCCCCCCTCTTCCTCTCTACAGCTTCACACTCTCTCCTTCTGTTTCACTTGTCTCATTCTCTCTGCTTCACACTCTCTTTTACCTCGAGTTGTTTAAAAGACACTGGGGGTTTCTGTCTAAATTAGAGCCAGTCAATAGAGAGAGTGTGCCCTAAGGCAAGAAAAGCTGGTACTGTGCTAATATATCTTAGCACTGATTATAGAGAGCAAGTAAATGTGTATGTGTGTGAGTGTATTTCTGCGTTTCTGTCTATGTGCTGTATCCACAAGTATGCATTAAAACTAGATGTAAGGGCTGTTTTTGAGCTCCAACCTGAGTTACAGGCTAAGTGAGTATGACTAACCAATTCTGATGACAGAGGCTTAAGCTTAAACCTAGCTAACACCATTGCACAAACTGGAAAGAGGCTAATGCCTGTTGATTACGCAGCATTGTTAATAAGAAGAATATAGTAATAGCATGTTTAGTTCGGGTGAGCTTCAATAATGCAATTATTCTTATCCCTTTTACGTTCAGTACTCAATTTAATAGGCAGAAGGTCGGCGAGGAGGAGTGAATTACTCTACCATTTTTAAACATGAAGATCAGTGTGGCTATTACAAAGACTACAACTGAGCCTGTTAAAACAGTATAATTTCTTTTGTGGCTCTGAGGGGAGCTTCGGAAAGTGTGACAAAATAACCCTGATGATGTCATTAAAGTTAACTCAACCTGGGCTTAGAGACATGTAGAGTTACTATTTAGAGGAGGTGAACAACCTGCCCTGAGGAGGGAAAGGAGGAATAAAGTCCTATTGAGAAGGGGAGGAACGACCTATTAAGCTGCATTACAGAAAATGTAGGATTCCGTGCTTTTGAAGCTTGACTTTAGGGACTAAAAGTCAGGAAATCTTGGCTTCTGCATCCATTTTACTGTTTTATTCTCTTGAAAGGCTCTGCCTTTTGAAAGTCAACCAACATTAAGAAAGTGCAAAACTAAAGTGCTGGGTTACCACTTCAGTTATCACAACCTAGCAACCTGGTTCAAGACTGTAACAAAGAAAGGAGATCAAACATAAACATAAATAAACTAATATAAATAAACTAAATGCTAGAACAAGTGTAATTAAAGAAGTGGAATACAATAATAATTTGCAATAATAATTGCAAATGAGGTGTGACTAAAGGCAACTCGTTAAAGTGTATGAGTGGAATGAAGTGTGTGATTGTTGCAGATGTGAAACAAAAGAACAGTAATGAGCAAATTATGAGTTGGCACGGAAAAAAGTGAGATGATCTTGCAGGTAGAGTCCTTAGACCTGCCCACTTCACCTGTTTGCCATGCACAGCATCATTTAGAAGCTATCAGTTCCACCATCCGACTTCTTAGAGGCCACAAAATAGCCATCAACCAAAATAACAAACAAACAAAAATACATTTAGCCATCAAGGGACTGGCATCTTTTAGAAGATGCCTGGGCGAGTATACATAGCGTCTCTGTTTCTGTGATATTTTAAGTATTGCCCTTTACATGTCTGTTGATTAGATTGCAAACCCTGACAGACAAAAACATGAGCACAGAGACAAAGATATGCTGACTCACATGTAACCCTGCCCCATCACATGCTTTAACATATCTCCTCTGTGTGACACAGGGGCTGATTTAATCCATGTGGAATAAAGCATGTGTGTATGTGTATGTGTAAGCCATGATGAATGGTAGTTTACATATAACTTTGATTAACTGCCACTGAGGTCAGATTGCAATGGTCAGCCAAAATGCCAGAAGCTGCTCGAGCTGTCAGAAAGCATCTCACACACACACACACACACACACACACACACACACACACACACACACACACACACACACACACACACACACACACACGAATATATGCACACACAATAGGGAGAGACAGATTAGAGGGATCTAATGTTTCTTAGGATTTGCCTTAAGTGTCTATCTCTATGTATGTTTTGCCAGAAAGTATAACTTTGATCACTGCATTAACCATAGATCACCCGCCTCTTTAAATCCTGCCTCTGGAAAATGAAAAATGACCAAGCCTGTCCACCAGTTTTGTTTTATTTCTTACTTCTTCTTCTTCTTCGCTCTCTCTCTCTTTTGCCAGACAAAGAGAAGCAGAACTGTAAATAAGTATGAGAAAATACTTTTTATTCCCAAGAAGTTCCCAATTTATTTTTACATAAAGTCCAAATCTGTTCATACATGCATTTTATGAATGAATTTCATGAATGAATCCCATGACTGTCTCTCAGAGGACTGTTGAAAAAGACTGAAAAGGAAAAACCAACACGACCGTCTCTCTCTGTCTTAGCTTTGCAGTAAGATGGTTTTCAGAGAGCCAAGACCATGAAATGAGGGGGAGAAGATTAAAAAGAGTAACCCCTATCTCTCTGCACTTATCTCTCCACTCAGTCCAGTTCATTCTTTCTTTCAACACTCATCTGTCTTACTTCTGATGGCTTAGCCCCCTGCCTGCATAATAAGAACGGAGAGTGTTCCTCTTTACCCCCCATTTACCGGCAGGACAGTAACTTATATTTCACATCTGAGTAATCCTCAATGATTCATCATCATGTCTGTTTTATCAAGTCGATATAACTTGAATCTGCATTATAACTTCATCACAATAATGGCTGAATGTGAAGAATAGGCACTTTCGAATCAAACTGAAAAGATTCAGGTAGTTTATTTTTCATACTGCTGATATGAAGAATGCTGGTTTAAAATGAAATGAGGCTGGAATTTAAATGGCATCACCTTTTGCTGTGCAGCAAATAAAAGAAAGCCAGAGTTAAGATTTGCTAAAGGTTTCGATAGCACAGGATGCTTCTCAGCATGTTCACAATAAAATATATTGACGCATATATAAAATATTCATCTAGGTGCAAAATGCAAATCCACTTATGTAATCAGGCAAAGAAACAATAAACAAAAATACACCACACCTTGGTGCAGTGAAATACCTCAGATTTATTGTCAAAACAACTCTTAACCCTGACTTGAACCTAAACTCAGCACAAGCCCTAACCCAACATAGCCCCTTAAAGCAGTCAGAGTTGACAAACTGTCCTTGCTTTGGCATGTTTTCTTCATCTTCCTGCGCTTGTGAAGACATTTTGTCCTCATAATACACACACACACACACACACCTTTTATGGCCCTATTGTCTTTCTCCTCATCGCTCTGTCTCACTCGTATTTTCTCATCTCACTCTATCTACTTCTTTATGATACCCTTTCTATCAAACTCTGTCACTTTCTTCCTCTCTCCGTCAGTTTCCATCCGTTTTCATTCCCTCGCTTCTTTCTTATCTGGCTCTTCACAGCTGTCTGCAGTGTCATTCACACTTTACTGACGATTCTGCCGCAAGTCGGCCTGTCTCTCTCTCTCTCTCTCTCTTTCTCTCTTTCTCCCTCTTTCCATCAGTCTAACATACCTCCCTTAGGGCCAGCATTTTCTATCCCATAATTCTTTGCTGAGGCCCTCTGATGATTGCCAATTCCTTGCTGTAGGTCTGGGTGTGACATCCACTTTCTTAAGGTCACCTTGTGTTGGCGTGTTTCTGTAAGTGACCTGTGTGAACCTACCCTTATCCACTTATTTGTGTAGGCATGGATGCATGTGCTGGGTGTCTGCATGTGCACAAACCAGTCCTTTACACTTTTAAACCACATGCTACATTTTGACACACATGTATATGATATAAAGGTGGTTTATGGCTCCATAAATAAAAATCTCTTTCTGGTGGTCCATGAGGAACACAGTGTGATGTAAGTCATGTGGTGAATTTTGATGGTGTGTATGACAGATTTGCGAGCTTTATGGTTTCTTATGTAAAACCTGACTTCATCATTTGTTGAACTTGGAACTTAGTTTGGGCCCAGAAACTGAAATATTTGAAAACTTCAATATTTAGTATAGTCTGTTCTGTTATTTATTTTACTTTACAATTTCCCATTGCTGTTACTTATAAAATATCAAATGCAGCATTGACTTTAACACCTCACATCTGATCAGGACCCTGTCTGTTTTCTTAACTTGATAGCACCCACTTCTCCTTCATTTCTCAAATGTTGGATTGGGTTTGATATTACCTTCAGATGTCTGACTGCACAGTTTCATCATCCCTGCATTGCATCTGTAGTTAGCATTTGAATTAAAGTGTATATCACATTTCACAATATACTGAAACACTGCTGTAACACTGCTGCCATATTAATAACAGATTCCTTTTCTTACTGCTTTGTTGACTTGATGATATAATGGCAAGCCATGAGGTTTATGACGAGCACTATCTAATTAAGTAAAACTGCATATCACATACTCCTTATTTCTTAGCTTGCAAATTGGTAAGGTGGTCACCCTATGATAATGCAAAGTCTGATCTGTCTTTTTTTTGTTTACTCCCTAATCAGTAAAATTATAAAATAGCAATGGCTGCATGTGCTTTTGTGGTTTGATATCTGTGGCAGTATATTGTTGCCCATCAGGGGAAAAAATAGATCAGTACATGTTTTACCCTGAAGAGTTTATTGTAACAGCAAGTCATTTTCAATGTTCCAATACAACATTTTCAAATTACAGCAACGTAGAAACTTAGATAATAACAGGGAAACTTTACCTGGTCGAACAATATTTCATTTTTTATTATGATGTGAAACATTACATGTCATAACATATCTGTCTTGTTGACAAACTGTGTTATGTACACAGGTTGTGAACTTGAATTTGCACTTTTACAATGAACTGGCATCACAATAACCCACAGCGTGGGGCCTTTGGTGGCTCTCCAGCTGATAAATGAGAAATGATGCTACCTCTAGAGAACTGGACTAACTGCACAGCCCTATTTATTTTAAAATCCATCTTAGTGTACCCATAGGCCTACTTATCACATCAATGACTGCAGAATCTGAGCCATATTCCTCAATGTAACTGTTCTCCGTCCCACTATGTTGACATATAATGTGGACTGATGTTATAACAATATGTTAACACATAATAATGTTATAAAAAGATTGTTGTAACAACGACATCAAGTTTTGTTTTCTTTCTCAACTGTTTGACTCAATCTACCAAGTTCTATATGCTTTGTGTGTTGGTGTTGCATACACTCATCTGTTTATTATTTAATCTGTTTATTATTTCATTGAATATCATATAGTTCTATCAACAGAGCCAATCAAATGATGGTTGAGATGAAATTTAATTTGACGTATAGTATTCAGCTTTTACAGTATTATTTTGATTCATTGTCTTATCTGTGGGTCAACATTTCATTTATCAAAAACAACACATTCTCAGTATGTGAGTGAGACTGTCACAGTTTCTGATGTGATTTGAACAAGTTGTTGTTTATGCTGCCTATTCTCAGAACATTGCTCCTTGTGTTTGTCTGTGTCTGTCTGCTTGGTGAATGAATATGCAGCTACTGTTCCGTTTTATTCAAAATGATTTATGCCATCTTTTAAAATGACCTAAAGCCAGAGTTTTTCTATGGGGGCATTTAAAAAAAGGGGACACCTTGGAGCCAACAGCTCTTTGCATAAAAATCGCACTGGAAGAGTTTTGTTATGTTTCAATGTCAAGCAATTGTCCTGCTACAGGAAGACACAGACCAGTTGTTTGGTTAACAAACCTGTAACCCGATGACTTTCTGCTTTTACATTATTTTTATGTAATTTGAATACATGTGGTAGCCAATGTCTTTACAGCTATCAGGTATTCCAGCATTTACATATATGCAGAGACAGAAAGGGCCCAATACTGAACCTTGCTGTACACCAAATTTCAGATTTTGAAGTAGAAATTTAATACATTTAATATTAACTTTTTCCATTTATGGGGTTATCATCTTGTTAATAAGAAATGAGTAATTTCAATATCTTGACATTCACAGCTTTTTTACAGTCTAAAAATACTGCTCCTGCTTCTTTTATATCACATAGCCTTGACTTTCCTAGAACAGAGCATAAGGTTGTTCCATAACATTATTCAATGTGTGTCGTACTCATACACTGCTGCTGAAACAGGTATTTTTGTACATGAAAAAGAGCACGTTACTTTCTCTGAGGCAGCTGTGGCTGCAGTGGTTGAACATCCTGTAAACTGTGTGATTGTTTACTGTACTTTGATTCACATGTGCAAGTGTCCTTGAGCCAGACACAGAACCTCAGTTTGCTCTTAATGGTCGTGCTGTGTGTGTGTGTGTGTGTGTGTGTGTGTGTGTGTGTCACACACACACAAAAACAAAAACAAAAAATCTTAATCTATAGATTGATTGGCAGGAAGACAGTTACACAGGGGATATATTTTTTGGGGGGTTGTTTACACACACACACACACACACCCACTGCATTCATATGCAGTAATGTGGACAAGCCCTGTGACCACAGTTGCTCTCTGAATTAAATCTTGATCCAGCCGGGCAATTTGTGTCCGCTATTCAGTTGGTTTATGTAAACCCCAGTTCACCAATCAGAGGGCTTTCTCAACTTCCTTTGGAATGTTAATGCGGTGTGTTGGCACTGTCAAGAACAAAGGTGAGAGAATCACGTCTGCTCAGGTAATCCTGTCGGTGTCAAGGCTCAGCTTTTATTTTCTAAAAGCAAGAGAAGGCAAAGGAGAGAGAGACAGACAGACAGACTGACATTCCCAGTAGGAGCAAAGACGGGGAAATAGGTAGGTAGTTAGTCTCATCGTTAGAGAGGCATGCAGACAGTCAGACAGAGGCACAGACTGAGCAAGATGAGAGGAATATTAAAATCTTCACAACATGACAGACAGTAATATCGGTATCCAAGAGAGTGGGGAGATAGGTGAGGATAGATGACAGAGAAATATGAGAGATGACACAAAACCAAAATATGCAAAGGAGGAAGTTAAAAAAGGTAAGAAACAGAGTATGTAGCAGTGAATAGACTTAATTACATCTATTGCACAGCTTAGAAAGATCTAATTCGTGTTTCCAACATCAGCTACATTAATTAGAAGCAATATCTGAGCTATTGTGCCCTTCCCCAGTGTCATTCAGCCTTCATTACAGCCACTTTGATACTGAAATGAAACAGCCTTCAGCCAGATTGTGGTCATTATATCATAGAGGCTTGCTGCTATTCAGCCAAAATTATGTAGCGAAGTTCCTTTTGGGTTTAGCTTGCTCTGTCTGGATGGGTGGTTTGTAATTTAGAAAGAGTGTGTGTGTGTTGTGTGTTGATGCATTTGGGCATTGGAATGAGCCTATATGAGGTTTCATGCTGATGTGTGATAGCTAATTTGTTTATGTCCTAGTGCTTTCGTACAAATTTGATTATGCGTTCAGTGCCAGCTACCCTTGTACGTATGTGTGTGTGCCTGTATGTAAGTGTATTTGTTTAAAGGGACACAAAGCGAGGCATTAAGAGACAAAAAAGACAGCCATTTAAAGCGGACAGAAAGGAGCTTCAGGCTGCGACAAATTAAAACACATTAGCAATGACAAAGACTACAGAAAAACACACACAAAAACACACTCTGCACAGAGAGGCTTACAAATCCACGTGCACGTTTCTACTTATTGACAATTACAAGGAGATAAACACACACTAATAGACTTCTTTCTGAGGAAAACATGCACGCATTACCCTCTGCTTCATTGAACTCCAGATAGTTAGAGGCAGTAGACCATCTTACAGTGATACTTAGAAGTAGAGCTAAAGAAAGAATCTTTAAGTAAAATCCTAATCCTAGCATCCTATAACACTGGCTAATGTGTGTGTTGGCTGAGTGGCAACCGACTGGTGCAGACACAGAAAGGGACTTCAGTTTAGATTAGATGTTCTGTTCAGTAAATACACATGTGTTCACTGTCTTAAATGTTTGTATTATAGGTGCTATGTGTAATGCAAAGTAATCAATCAGCGTGCGTCAGCTGCAAAACACGCACACATCATTTTAGAGGTAGTAGGTAGATCTGTATGCATCATTTAAGGATTTTTTTCTGCAATAGGTTTTTATTAATGATGTTTCAAGTGGCACATACCGCAGCTGCATATGTGGCTTATTTTTAAGGTATTACGTCAATTCCTGGTTTGTATTTTGCTTATGTTTACTTGCGTATAAATCAGTATACGGTGTAATACAGCATCTGGCTTTTATGTAAAACTGGCTGTAATAGGCATGCTAAGTGATTTCAAATTCTGAGTAGTGAAACAAGACCAGAGATCAGGAGCAATTTAGGTTGGGCTTTTGTTTTATGGTTATTCACTATAATAGAAAGAAATGTGTGCAGTGCAGTGAGACTAATATGCAGTTCTTTTGAATTGGAGTCATAACAGTCAGGCTCAGTGCAACTGCTGCCTGTGAATTATTTATGGATGCTGGAATTTCCACTGGTGTTATAAAATCTTGCATAAAAAAGTCTTTTTTTTATTTTACAAAGCAGCTTGAACTTGATTGGAAAATCTTCCCGTCAAACGTTTGAGTACCAAGAATAGCACTGCCGATTTCATAATTGATGAGCCTCGGTGCCACTTCTCAATATGTCCACACACGCACACACACACACCTCACTCTTCTCCCTTTACAATCTGTTCCAGTGAGTGACAACGGTAATCCACTTTCCTCTACACACTACCCTTCTTCTTTTCCACTTCTTCTTTTATCCTCCTTTTCACTTTACTAAAAATGTCTACGTACTAGTCTCCTATTCACAAGGAAAGAATTTAATATCAGTGTCACTGCATAAACCTTCTACTTTAAGTCTGTAAGTCTAATATTCAGCCTCAGGCATTTTTTTTCCAATGGAAAAAAAAAACAGCCACAATGCACATAACTTGTTTTTTTAAAGAAAATTTACATTGTGTATTGCTGCGAATGATATTGCCAATGCAATATCTGCACTATTAATTATTTATATCTAATAGATTTGCTTTGTAATGATATATGGTAAAATGCTCATATGCTCGAAGGACATGCGCTGCCACAAAACTACGTTACTTGGCCAGGCGACATACAAATACACAGACATGCGCGCACAATCCTCTTGTCCAACCTTTCTCCTGTGAGGATGTCACACTGCTCACTATCCAATATTCACGCACCCAGCTGAAAAGAGAGCCTTGGTTAAAATTTACGACCCCATGCATCTTAAGCTTGTATGTTTATTGCCTGAAATGGCAGGATGAAATCAAATTCATTACAAGGCCCTACATCATTCTGAGTTGCCTGCCAAGGGCTTTATGTTCATGCTGCAGTCAGCTCAGCTTCCCACCATGGAAATACCAGGCAGGAAGTAGCATGGGGCGTGTGTGTGTGTGTGTGTGTGTGTGTGTGTGTGTGTGTTTGCTTAGCATGTTAATTTTTAGGCCTCTATGTAATACAAGTGTCAGGCGAGGGCTGTTAGCAAGGGTTGGTATATATATTTTCAGCCTGGGACTCAGAGAAATTTAGTCTCTCTCTGTGGTACCCGTGCTCATTAAAACATATTGCTTTTCTTGCCTGTTTCCCATTTTGGATCTAGACCTGGAGCGGCAGCAGCGGCGGCAGCCAGTGCCGCTCTGATACTGGCTGAATGTGTGTAGCACATTATGAGTTATGAGATGCAGCACAGTTTGGGATTAAATTCGCTGTGTTATCTTTTTTTTACACGATGCAGGCTTGGTCTCGCCTGTGATGAGGCGCTCGTGCTACAAAGATGGCCAGAGCGAAAGAATCTGTGTGTAACGAGCTCTCGCTTTCTCTTCCTCCATTCCTCCCTCGTCTCAGTCCATATCACCCTTCATTCAATGCTTTAACCTCCCTCCCTTAAACCTACACCTCCTCTACTTCCCCCCTCCACTCCTTCTATAATATGTGTCATCTCCCCCCTTCTCTCTCTGCTTCAGTACTCTAGATTTTCACTCTGAACTGTGTAGAATGGGATTACAACTCCTGACGTATTGACTAAAAAAACTCCTCTTCACTTCCTCCACCTTCCATCTTCCTCTGCTCCATCTTTTCTGCTGTCGCCATCCTCCTTACTTCTTTTTCCTCACAGTACTCCGTACTTTCGTATACTTTCCCTCTTTTTACTCCTCCATCAGCCCCCACCTCTCTTTTTATTCAAGAACATACCCACACCCCAACCCCCCTTCCCTGCAATAAGAGTGACAAGATAAGAGATTGCATTTCTCCGCTCAGCAGTCCGAGCTTGAAGAGGGTGTCATGTTTAAGGAGGGGAGTACCTGACATTGCACATCAAACCTTTGTAACATTTCAATGGGCTTCCCATTTCTCTCCAACACATCTTGTCAGACATCAACCTATTATTGACAGATTGTGGATTAGAGAGGTGGAGGGGGAACCCAGGGCTTTCAGCAGATTGCTGCTATCTGTGTTTGCCGCTATCTACAGTACGAAGCGCTGTGGGACAAACGCTTGAGGAGGCAATAGGATTTTCTCTGCTTGGATGACTGTGTATAAGCGATGTCAGGTTGTTGTACAGTGCAGACTCGACAATAGATACATGCTGAGAGGTGGAGCTAAAGGGGAAAACAAGGGAAAGAGGAGGAAGGATGGAAAGAATCGGAGCGGCAACAGATAAAAAAATTGATGCAGAGAAAGAAAAACAAATGTGATGGAAATGTAAACGGGAAGAAAGAGTAAATGGGAACAGCGATGGTTTCCTCAGCAAAACATTGCTACGAAGTTACCTGGTAAACTCCTCCACTGGTGAAACATTTACTTTGAAGGTAATAAAACAATCTCATATTTCTTTCACTCTACTTACTTCAACCAAGATGTTCAAACCTACCATGAGGACTTGCCCGTGTGTGCTGAAAAATTGAGGTCAGCAGTTTTTTTTTCTACAATTAAGTGGATCAATACCTGACATATGTCGTACTGCTGTTGTGTGTATGGAGCCCATGTAGTGTTCACATGGAAAATCATCAGAAATCTGTAACGTCAACATACAAAAGTCAAAATGTGTATCTGTGTGTGTGTGTTGCGCCGTTGTTACAGTTACTCTTTCCATTTCCTCACTCCTGGGGTCAGCTGTGTTCTGATGTCCCCAGATGGCCCGAGTGTATCAATATTACATTTGCCACAACTGCAACTTTAAGGGCATGCTGTGCAGCTTGTTTCTACTACCATTCCACCGCAGTCACACCGGAGTGAGATTGTGACGACTGAGATTATGACAAATGTTTTGCTTGGTGCCCGTATATGTTCTTACTCTTTACTCTCTCTTCCTTCTATCCCCCAAACCAATTTGCCTTAATTCATTTCTTTTTTCTTTACTTCTCCACTATTCTCTCTTTCTTTGGACTCTCTTCAGGCACTAGTTTCTCCCCATTCCTCATTTCCTTGCTCCCTTCTTTCCTGATTTCATATTTCCTCCCTGTCTACCTTCTATCCATCTCCTGTCTATACCACCCCACCCTCCCTACCTGCCCCCCGGCACAATATGTCTCCCCCTCTTCACCCCAGTCTAGCTGTTTACCAAGCGTCCACTCTGTCATCTGCACTGTGACTGATGCTCTGCCAGCATCATCCCTCTCCACGGTGTCACCACTCTGCCTTCAAAATTCAATCATTTAGTGAAACTGCAGTCGTGCACCATCTCTCATCTCCGCCATTCTGGCTCTGACTGAGAGGCACCATTGGCATGGCCTACTGATGCCCTGCCTAGATATTAAACAGTTTGGACACTTGAAACATTTTAACTCTGATGTGTTTTGATAGGTTTCACTGGTCTCCTGGGGATGATAGCAGTCACAGTCCTATTTTGGGCTGTGTTGGTGGTGGGGGGTTCTGCTGAACCAAACTAAGGCTGAAGTAAGCTGAGCTGTGACACCTGAGACTGCATATGTATTACCTTCAGAGCTACTCAGTTTATTAGAAATATGAATAGATCACAATGTATGTCGATTGAAAACGGATTTGGTTTACATAAGACAGAGGCACAAGGTTTAGTATTGATGCAAGGGGACGTCACGATGCATCTTAGTCATGTCATCTGGCTTGTAGAAAACCATTAATGTAATGGAAATGACTGGCTTCATGTGCATACGCTAAAATTGTCAAAACTGTCTACCGGCTTGTGTATCAGGGAAGCAATAATTGGAAGAGAAATGTCCATTCTGTCCATCCATATTCCCCTAATGATTCCAAGGTGTCCTAGAGTCGATTATGGTAAAGGCTCTCTAAATCAATAAACTATTGCCAAAGGATTTCAGTTTCCCTCTTAGTGAAGGTAAAATTTAAATTTGTTTAAATCATATGACCTGTTCATGTTTGGCAAGCTGATGTTCTTTTGCAGTCTCCCCTAATGGTGATCAGTGATTCCTCAGTCTAACTCTCTTCTAGTTATTTATCCTCCACGTATTTGTCAGCTTTTATTTTCTCTCCCACATGGTGATTCTCAGATTTTATATTTTTAACGAAACTACCACCCGACTCTCTCCCATTTTCTTTCCTCGATTTTCACCCTCTGTTTCATTGTTCTCTCTCTCTGAGGCACAGTCTAAGGTTGCACATGCATTTTCAATGTGAATTTTCATGCCAGGACACATTAACTTTCAGGTCCTTGGGCTCTGTGATTGGATCAGGCTCACAGAGAGTTACAGTGAGATGTCTCTTCCAGACATCTTCAGTCTGGATCTTTATCTTCCAGGAGTGTCTTGCCTCTTCTCTCTCTCTATACAAATGATGTCCTTGAGTTTTGCCTTGTGTGTCTTTGTTCTTTTTCTTCATACTGTAATTTAGCTATATATATTCTGCACAGACACCACACTTGTTGACTGTTAATGACCTCTGGAATGATCCATAGAAGCATTTTTCTGACAGCATAATTTGTCCGTGCCTTCCAAAACTATTGCAAATCCCTGCTGACAAATGCCTGGGTTCTAGCTGGTTTAGACACAAAAGGAACATGGTTAGGACATATCTTGGTTTGTATTAAAACAAATACACAGGCATGGTGAGCAGACCTTCTTAATGGTTATCCTAGTAATGATTTAAAACACAACAGTGTTATCTGCTGGTTAAAACAAGACACTATCAATCATTTATTGACTCATCCATCAACACCGACCTTCTCCCTCAATCACCCTTTTTCCTGCTTTGCTCTGGACATGATTACTTCAGCTCCTAGACAGCTTTGTCACTTGAACAACAACATATGTAGTTTTGGGGCACTTACTGAAACAACTGATCTTTGGAGGTCAGTCTCTCTCTTGTTCTTTGTTAGTGTGTCGGGATTCTTTTTCTCATTATAAGTAAACAGTAAGGATACAAGGCGTTGTACACTATACAGTAAAAAGATTGTTCAAGGAAACTTCTGACTCTTTCTTAATGATCAATAAAATGCAGTAACAAGTGGTGCTCCTGGACTCGTTGCCTATGTATCATGGATCTGATCACAGATCGATACGTTATTGTCCAAGAAAAGGGTTTGACATGCCAACATTAGATTTTAATGAATTTAAGGAGATCTTTTAGTCCTTCTACACCGCGTTCCACATTATTATGCAAATGTAATTTTTCTCTCTTTTTCCTAAATAATCTATAAAAATGATAGTTCTCATAATTTTCAAGTCATCAAGCATTAGAGTATAACTCGACTGTTTTTGAACGAACCTCCAAATCATAACGTTTTTAAAAAAAAAAAATCAAAATCTTAAAATGCACTATTCCACATTATTACACACAATAGAGTTTCAAAACATTTTATTGTTGTAAACAACTGAAAATGGTCATTAGTTAAACTGCAAGCATTTGCAGGTTATATTTGCTGAAATCAAAAGCTCTTTCAATCAAAAATATCTTAACAGGCCAAATTACATTTTGACATAGGACCCCTTAGTGGATAGGAGCTTCACAATTCTTGCATCCATGGAAGTCAGTGTTTGGATGGTTTCTGCTGGAATTTCTTTGCAGGATGTCAGAATAGCCTCCCAGAGATGCTGTTTTGATGTGAATTGCCTCCCACCCTCATAGATCTTTTGCTTCATTATGCTCCAAAGGGTATCAATAGGGTTGAGATCAGGGGAGGATGGGGGCCACACCATGAGGTTTTCTTGTTTTATGCCCATAGCAGTCAATGATGCACAGGTATTCCTTGCAGCATGGGATGGTGCATTGTCATGCATAAAGATGATCTTGCTACGAAAGGCACGGTTCTTTTTTTTGTACCACGGAAGAAAGTGGTCAGTCAGAAACTCCACATATTTCACAGAGGTCATTTTTACACCTTCAGGGACCTTGAAGGGGCCGACCAGCTCTCTCCCCATGATTCCAGCCCAAAACATGACACCACCACCTCCTTGCTGACGTTGCAGCCTTGTCGGGACATGGTGGCCGTTCACCAACCATCCACAACTCCATCCATCTGGACCATCCAGGGTTGCACGGCACTCATCAGTGAACAACACTGTTTGGAAATTAGTCTTCATGTACGTGTAGGCCCACTGCAGGCGTTTCTGCTTCTGAGCTTTGGTTAAGGGTGGCTGAATGACAGGTTTATGCATAACTGCAACCCTCTTGAGGATCCTACACCTTGATGTTCTTGGCACTCCAGAGACACCAGCAGCTTCGAATACCTGTTTGCTGCTTTGCAGTGGCATTTTAGCAGCTGCTCTCTTAACCCGACGCATTTGTCTGGCAGAAATCTTCCTCATTGGTCCTTTATCTGCTCGAACCCGTGTGTGCTCTGAATCGGCTACAAATCTCTTTACTGTACGATGATCACGGTGAAGTTGTTTTGAAATATCTAATGTTGTCATACCTTCTCCTAGGCATTGAACTATTTCTCGCTTTTCGGCAGCAGAGAGAACCTTCTTCTTCCCCATATTGCTGGAAAATGGTGGTCTGCTTAATTCTTAAGTAGTTTTCCCTTTATTTGGACTCACCTGCAAACTAATTGGCACAGGTGTCTGAGATTGATTGGAGTGATTGGAAGAGCCCTGACACACATTCCCATCCATGTGTTTAAACTGACAGACAAAAAAATGACCTTTATGACCTTTAAACACAATTTGCATAATAATGTGGAACGTGGTGTAGTTGTGTAACCAAGCCATGCCTTAGAGATCATTGCATTGGTTTATGTGTGGACAGATCACCATCATCTCAAACCCTTTCCACTCCCTTTCCAATCTTAAAACAACATTGAAAATAAAAAGGTGACTATAAACTTCACTCTAGATTATGCTTGACACATCATTTTCTCTAGTTTTCTATTTGTTTTTACAAACAAAACAATTCCTCTTTCTTCTCATCTTCCTCAACACTTTGTTTCACTACCGCATTTGTAAATGCTCATACTGACTTTGTCACAGTGAATCTGCAGATCCAGAAATAACAGTAAAGGTGAAGGTGTTAAAGGAAGAGACCTGTTTTGTTCTTTATTTGGATTTATCCTGTATGAAGATGTAGCTACTGTCATACTCAGATCTTTCATTAAGATTTAATTTAATCTTTTTTTTTTAATCAATCAAGCAGTTCATATCCATTTTTAAGAGATCACATGAAATTAGCCCATAATATTGTAATGATTAGTAGTCGTGAACCTGAGTTTAGACCCAATAAATTTTTAAGAGTGACAAGCTCTCTGAATGAAATCAAAGTGAAATAATATTTTATCTTCCTGAAATACCCAGGCCAGCTTTTGTCCTTTAAAAGTCTTAGTGGAGGTCTGGGATGCTAGAAATCACTGCTGAGCCTTCTGGAGGAGTCATGGGTCTAATTCAATGAAACATCTGTGAAGGGAGGTGCCAACTTGATAACCCCAGCATGCGAGAGCTCGAATGTGTGACTCCTATACTCAACACTGTAACATTCAGATAAGGAGTCTGGTGAATGGTGCTGCCTTTCTGGTGGTCCCATGGCTTTATTGTGTTCTCTTGAGTCACCAGTTAGATCATCATTCCTCTGTGTATTAATGTTGTCCTTTACATTAAATCCTGTGTATCTCTGCTGTCCACCATCAAATGAAAGAAGGGAAATGTTTGACATTTTCAGATGTTTTTTTTTTTCACCAAAATAACTAAAAGACACTTCTAGTGTCCAACAGATCCATTGCAAATATCTCAGAGTGACTCCTGTAAGGTTAGTATCTTACCTTATCTTACCTCTGAATTGGTTCTTTAACCTTTTCAAATTTCCAGAATGTAAAATATGAGTAGCAGCAGGCTGTGGAATACCTGAAATGACTAGAATATACAGTGCTTCGTGGCTGAATCATACACATGCGTGAAGAGATATGAAAATGACATTTCTTTTACAACAAGGACATTCACAACATTCACAATCTTGCTCTTTCCAACTTTTATGTTTATAATTCATTGTATTGTTGTTGTCCAATCTATAGAAATAATTAAAGCAGGAATTAGTTCAAAAGAAAAATACATCGAAACACCTAAAATTACTATCCCCGTCAGCACTGCTGTGCTCACTTCTCTTTGTTGTCGTTTATAGTTTTTTGATTCCAGCATTGGTCTTCTTCCTTTCCTCTTTTTCCATCATCTGGGCCTTCTACCCCACTCTGAGGTGGTAATATGAGTCACTGAGGGAATGCCTGCGAGCAGTCCGAATCAGAGACAGATTAGAAGAAAAACTGTGGTATGAGCCAGGTGACAAGTGTGACCTGTGATTGCCAGGTTCAAAAATAGCCTGAAACTACAATACATGCGGAGCATGTATGGCGTGATGAGTCACACACACAAATACACACACACTCACACACACTCATCTTGTGAAAAGATAGTATGTCTTTGATAGCAAACACAGGAGTGTCTTCTGCATCCCGCTGGCTGTAACAGATGGCTTTAAACATGACTTCTTGCTGCGTGTGTGTAACATGTTTCCTCTCTGCTGGTCTTTTTTCACTCCTTGCCTTGGTGTGTACTCGCTGCAGGCCTGTCACCTTCAACATGACTCATGCAGAGATATGGAAGGGAGGGTCTGATAGAAGCGATATGGCCTGAGTTTCATCAGATCTGTTGCTCAGTTTAAAAGTTGAAGGGGTAAAGGTCAAGAGATTACAGCGTGGGGGACCATGTAGTGACAGGTCATATTATGTTACATATAACGTGTGTGTGAGCGTGTCCTTCTAGTATTTAGAAAGGAGCAATTAATTCTGTTTCTGTCTAAACTGACCGAAATCTTTGCAGAGTGTATTTAGTGTGAACCTCAGTTTGAGTTTACTTGAGCATCGATCTTATTTCTGAAAGGACTTTACCAGTAACAGTGTTCATTTGCATGTGTGTTGTGAATATTTGTGTGTGTGTGTTGGTAGGCTGGGCACGTTAGTAAGTAAACAAATCAGGGGAGACTCAGGTCTCTCCTTTGTCGTAAATCAGATTGAAAGTGCTTAGTCACTCGCGCACACACACACACACACACAGACTCATCAACTGCTCAGTGAATCAGGTGGCAACAAGCTGTTTGTGGACCCAAATCAACAATGATTGGATGTTTTATTATTTTTTAAAATCATAGTGTGTGGGTTGGTTGGGTGCATGGATGTGTTGGCATTTGTGTAACTGTGATAGTAAAAGAGAAAGAAATTGTGTATTACCACACATATATTTATGGTGCTCTTAGTGTCTCTAAAAATAATTTTAAAAAATAAGATGAAATAAGTAGCTCAACATCTGTCGTTCACAACTCTTGTCATCTCTCATCAATCTTTGTCGGTTTCTCCTCACCTCACTTATTCTACATGATGTGAGGAGAAATATGGCCAGTGACTGTAGCGCTGTTGTCAAGGTCTTTGTCATCTTTTACTTTTTATTATTTTCACTTTGTGACATAACTTCTAAGTTGGACAAACTTTTGAACTGAATGATCAGTTGGCCTAGAAAAACTTTTTTTGTAGACGCATTTATCCACACAAGTGTGCGCACACACGCACACAGACATAGTAAGACTAATACAAGCACAAAGGTTTATGTAAGCTCTGCTTTATACCTGCCTAAAAACTTAAATCAAATCAATGATGAAACACAATGGCAAGATTGGACTGAAAGGGTGAAAGGTATGATGCGGACGGTGGCAAGGTAATGAAAAGGGCAAGAAAAGACAGGATATAGTTCTTGTGAGATGAGAATGAGGGATGATAATGGACATGATAACAGGAGAAAATACTTTCAGAAATTATAGAAAACATTTATTACCCTGGTGGCATGCCTGTCTCCCAAAATCTGCTTCAGACCAGGCTTTTCTCTGGTAATATACTGGTCAGAATATAAATCCTACTCCTTACATTTATTTATAAAAGGTCTTAAAACAATTACAACTTTCCTGATGGAATGTGCTTTCAGTGCAGATGTTGTAGCTTAAACCCTATAAAACCATTTGCATCATATTTGAGAAACCCCTCTCTGCTCTCCCTCCTACGCCAGGTTCACGACACTACTGTTCCTCTTGAACGTTCCCTCTATCATATTTGATACAAATGATACAGTTTCTGAGACCTCTATCTTATCAACATGATGAATACTTTCCTTAAAAACCTCTTGTATATGACCTGACACATGTATTCGGCCCGCTAAATCTTTTTTTAAAATACTTTTCCCCTCAAAAACAACCAATGTATCAAATGTGATACAAAAAAATCTCATAAACAAAATGATGTGTCAGGATTTGCAGGGTTAAGTATCGATATAGATAGGATTTTATCTTTTTTTCTGTCAGAGCATTTGATTTTTTGGTTGCTGTAGAGATGTAAAGCAAATTTCAACGAATAATATATAACAAAGAAAGCCTCTAAAATATGTTACCTACCCTAGCTTTACGTCTTTGTACTAGCTCATGCGGAGCTATCCATGGTTCTGATCAGCCTGTACATATGTGCATGAAATTTCTAGTTTAGATTTGAATACTTATACACACTGCTGAACACACACAGGTAGGCGCTACAAGTCACATGAAAGTCTGAGATGTGCAGATGAAGAACATTCTCATTGAATATTTATGACAGTTCGGCAACTCAGAGCTATTTCCCCTACCTTTTGGGGTTACCGAAGCAAAGGGAAACACAGTTACAAAGTTCAACTAGAGTTCAAACAGGTTTTGACTTTGCGCTCCGAGCGAATTTCATGTCAAAACGAGGCAGAGGTTTCTTCAGGGGGTTCAGACAAGAGCGATGCTGGTAAAATCCCAGCTCTATTTAGTTATGTTCTTTGCAGCTGCAGTCTCACCTCTTTAGTCTAAGGTACTGTGCCCTAATAGAGTTAGTAGAAGACCGAGGCAGCATTGCTTCCCAGAAGTGTGTGTGTGAGTGTGTTTGTTTGAGTGAGTGAGTTTCTGCTCATGCATGAATTTATGTGTGTGTGTGTGTGTGTGTGTGTGTGTGTGTGTATACTTTCCTTCCTCCACAACTCTGCTTGGTATCACTGCTGTGAAAATGAGACCCCACTTCCCATTCAGCCATGCCCAGTTAAATAAAGGGGTAGGCAACTAGTTATCAACTGCTTGCATGACTGAATGTCACAAATAGAGCCAAGATGCTGTCA
Organism: Datnioides undecimradiatus; assembly: GCA_008933995.1. Taxonomy (NCBI): domain Eukaryota; kingdom Metazoa; phylum Chordata; class Actinopteri; order Lobotiformes; family Datnioididae; genus Datnioides; species Datnioides undecimradiatus. Next base: position 2,389,294 of record WARS01000008.1, read on the forward strand.
CTTAGCTGCAGCTCTGAATTGTACCACTGAGGCCTCTACAGCTCTCAGCTTACCCGTCATTTGTTGCAGTGATGAATAGATGATAGAGGGAACGTTCAAGAGGAACAGTAGTATCGTGAACCTGGCGTAGGAGGAAGAGCAGAGAGATGGGTGGGTAAAAGAGGGAAGGTGAGGTGCGTGGAGTGCAAGAGTGTGAATGAGAGTAAATGAGAGCAGTCAGATAACAAAAGGCTATGAATAACAGATGGTTGAGAGAAAAGTGAGGAAAAACTCCCTGCATGAGGGGAAAGCATTCATTATTTGTTTGAAAAGCAGGAACACTGAGAGAGGTCTATGTAGGATGATGCTTTGGCTTGTTCTGTCTTGAGGCTATGTGTCAATCAAACCCTATGTGTTGTTCATCCCGCCCACACTTCTTGTCTGTGAGATCAGAAAAAATGAAGCGATGCAACTGTATTTGAACACTCCTGTATGGGGGAAGGTGAATCACTTGGTTGATAACAGATATCCTTTACTATGTGGGCATTTTTGTGTGTGTGTGTGTGTGTGTGTGTGTGTGTGTCCTTAATGTCCAAAAACTAACATAGCACCTGACTAAAAACAACATAACAGATAAATAGAGGGAAGGAATGAGAAAGAATGGTGAAAAAAGCAAAAAAAGAGAAGAGTAACCAAAGAGGAAGTGTGTGTGTGTGTGTGTGTGTGTGTGTGTGTGTGTGTGTGTGTGTTTGTTTGTTTGTTTGATTGTGTGCGTGTGTGTGTCAGTGCTTTTAAAAGTAGATTTAAGCTGTATCTCTGTAACAGGAAATTTCTGTCCTGGAAAACATTTTCAGTAGCACTCTGTCTGTTTATAAGTGTGTGTGTGTGTGTGTGTGTGTGTGTGTGTGTGTGTGTACTTTGTCGGGCCACAGTGACCAATTAGAGAACCTCTATGAAACTGTTTGGAGAGTTTTGGATGAAGCAAACTTTTAGCTTCTCACAAATCTGTCTGTATACATAGCTACATGTGTTTGGGATCCTCTTAGGAGTGCAAATAAGTTTGGCACTGTTTTGTGTCCTATGTACTAGGGCAGTCTCACTTTTTTTTTAATGTTGTTCTTGCTCTGGGGAATACCAAAAACAACTCATGTCCATTTCTTGATTAAATGCATTTACACGATCCAGCACTGCAACATTAGTTCATTACAATTGATGCTAAATTGGTATTGTTTGCATAGGCTGGAGAACTAATGAATGCTTGGTGTAAGAGTGTGTGCGTGTGTGTTTGTGTGCACAAATTGACTTGGCTAACGGGTTAGTTGGCAAGTTACTTAGCTTTATAAAGCTGTAATTTTAAACTAAATAATTATGGTGGAATGTTGAGATGTGGCACGGACAAGAAAAAGACTGTGTGTATGTGTGTGTGTGTGTGTGTGTGTGTGTGTGTGTGTGTGTGTGAAAAGGTTCAACAGACGCAGTATGATTAGGCTGCAGTTTCTGCTAGCTGTTTATCCCCATTACTGCTGCCAAGGAGCTTACCAGCTAAATTGGGCAAATTCTGGTCCCCTAAACAAATTACTCGCTCTATTTGAGGAGGGAAATCAAATTAAGAAATTAGCACAGATCCAGCACTGTACCCAAGCCAGTAATACTATTAGTTCTTAGTTTAGATTTCGCCATTATTCGATCAACTGCAGCTTCAGCTTCGGCTAAGGGAAACTGTTTGGATGCTGAAGCTTATGGACCATCTTCACCTTGCCAACTGTGAGAAAACTCTTCAGTTTTGAAGCCAGCTGCTTTTGTAGACACGCAGTCTTGTTGAACAAAAAAATGGGCCAGTGTGTCACACTTTTTGTTCTCCAGCAAATGTTTTCCAACTCCCCCTTGACTGTGAATTGTCTGGGAAATCCCGCATCACTAATGCAAGAAGGAACGCTGGGTGGCTGAATCCTTACAGCTTTTGGACTGCTGAGGAACAGCTGCGATTTCAAAGATCTCCGAGACACATTTAATGTGTATAATAGTGAGTTCAAAGCACACAAATTGAAAATGGTCTTTAAAACACCATCAGATATGTAATAAATACTTGTCTTTGATTTAAGCGTTACTATATGATTTCATAGGCTTCTCATTTTCTCACTATTAAGGCAATTGCAAACCTTGATATAAACCTTGATAAGTTTAAAGTTTAAAGTCTGGTTACACACACGTACAATATTTGCATAAGTCTCCACATGGACAGCAGGCAGGTCCAGCAGGTGAAGTAATTTTGGCTCTGGCATTTGGTTGTTCCACACATTACTGCAGACCTTTGAACAAGAGAAGAGAGAAAGTAATAGGGAATAAAAGAGTGACGGGAGGGGTAGAAGAGAGACTGCAGGAAAGAGGAAAACATTAAAAGAAGAGCGATTTTAAGGTGGGAGAGCGTGAGGGAGCAGGAAACAAAAAAAGGTGACGCAACAAATGAAATGATTCGATCAGAGTGCGAAAAGAGGGGACGGCGCTCATGAAGAGAGATAGAGACAGGAGAGGGCGAGAGGAAAGAAATCACCAGCCATACGTCATCTTCTCTTTCTTCCCATTCATTCCTTTTCTTTCTCCCCACTTACATTTAAACTACCAACTCTAGCCATCTCTCTTCTTCCTGTCGCCCTCCCTGTTTCTCCCAATGCACTCTCACCTGAGCAAGATTAATCGTTCCAGTCGAATCACATTACCTCCCAGCCCAACTGCAACCAGCCACCACCCCACCTTCCCCCCCATAGACACAGGGAGATGGAGAGAGGGGGAAAGGACCTGCGAGCAAGAGGCAGAGGGAAATAGAGGATGGAGGGTGGGAGTATTGAGGGAGTTGAATGCATGGATGGTCTGCTCATTAAACTCATCACATTATTTTAGCCCTGTGCTTTATTACACTTAACTGGGACACTAGGCACTCAGTCAAACACACACACGCACACACACGCATGCGCACACACACACACTCATTCACACATAGTTCTGTAGACACATCTATCCTGAACTCCATGTTTGCCTCAATGTGTTTATGACGTAGCATGTTTAATTTGAGGAAGAGGATGATTCATGACCCCTGATGACAATGCTTCATCATCCTGCAGCACCCGTGGCATAAAGAGCTGGTGTGTAGGGCAGGAAAACTGCTGTTAATGGGACGCTAATCATTTCATAACCTGGGAAATGGGCTAACAGGCACAACCCCTCATGCAAATGTGTTTGTGTGTACACGTGTGGATATTCATTAATGTTTACGGGCAATTGTTTCCGTGTCTAGGTGTGTGGCGGTAATGCGTTGTCCACATTTGCAAGTTTGTGTGTGTGTGTAAGGGTGAGGGTGAATATTGATCTATCGCTATGTGCTCCATCACCCTGCCAAGCATAATAAGGAAGAATGGGACACTGAGCAGGTGCTCTCCCTCTGCTGACTTATAAAACATATGCACCGGAGTAAACACCTCAATCACTGCAAGGACCAAGGTTTGGTGAATCATGTACACACTACTGTATATGAGATAATGCATTCCTAGTGTATATGCATATGACCTCTTAAGGTATTTAAAATACAGTTTTCCTTTTTTTAAGGTGCAGTGAATGAATCCAGGAATAATCTACACGTGGGAAGAAGAAAATCAATATGTAGGCTAAATGGGGTCAAAATAGCCAGGAGTGAACTAGGTAAGACTTTTTACGTGGATGAATGTGTCATCGAGCTATATTTCAGTTTTAACACTCCTGAATATGATATACTCTTCCCTTTAGTTCCATGGAAACCTCTTTCCCCCTTTAGCAACATGAATAAAAGATTTGAAAATAAAGTCAATCGCATATGTCAAAACTTCCATAAGGCATGTGCCTATATTCCACTGATATATTCTCACATGCTTAGAGAGGAGGGTTGCTCTGTCTTTACTGTGTCAAAATGCAACATGCATGTACACTGGTGAATTTCTGTGGACTTTAATTCTGAGTGTTTTGTTTTGGGCTGCTGGAAGCCCTAGATTTCTCCAGTTTACATCACTCACATCAAGCCAATTCACATGAGCTGTCAATCATTGATATTTATATTGCACTGACTTACAGGCAGGTTGAGAAAAACACTGATTTTGCTGCAAACACCAGTGGACAACAGTCTTTATTTGTGTGCTCTAAATAAATTCGAAATGAAAATGAATACATAATCAGATTAGTGGTGTCAAGCATACGGTACTGTGCTTATGCGTGAGCATGTGTAAGGGGAGTGTATTCGCTGCATGAGTATGTGAGATTGTTGCGGCTTACCATGTCAGTCTAAATGTCTCACTCTGGTCCCTAAAATCTCCTGGGAGACATGAGCTTTTGTGTGTAGGACAATGTGAATCCGGTCTCAGGGTGTTCCCGTGGGTGATTCTGTGTGTACATGGAGTTTATTTAAATAAGATGGGGTCACTAAGGGTGATTCTAAGGTTCTGATAGCTACTGCCCATTATGTGAACTATCCTCTGTTACCTGAGACAGAGACAGACCTCTCTACCACCTTTGTTTTTTCTCACTTTGTTTAGTCATTTCTCTTTTCACTTTCCACCTCAGCCTTTCCCTCCACTATTATCTGTCAGCATTCATTTTTTCTCCCTTTACAGCTGCCATAGTTTCTCTTTGCCCCTCTTTTGCCGTCTCTTTCCCCTCTCTGCTCTTTGCAACACAAACATGTTTCTTTTTAACTCACCCTCTCGCTCTCTCGTACCTTGCATTCCACCTCTGACATGACTGTTCACCTCTGCTCAATGTCTCATAACCCTGTCAATCAGTCAAAGGTAATATAGTTTTATTTGACATGTGTCCCTGTGTCATTGGCCTCTGATAGACAGGGCTACACCCACCATAGGCACTTTGTAAAATGAACAGGCCCCGCAGGATGGAAATAGTTAATAATATATAAATCAGGTTGATGATGGTATTGCCTGCTGTAATCTCCTCCTGTGCACACAGTACAGTACAGTGTATGTGCTGAGGGATGCTCTCTGAAAAGGTTTTAGGCTGGATAAAGAGGAAAATATACGTCCGTGGGTAAATGCTAACATGAATGTAGGAAATGTGTATATTTGACATGCTCTGGGTTCAAATTATGGTAAACCTGAAACAAAGCAAACACATCTTAAAAAACTGACAAAGCTAAGTCACATGTCTTTCCCGTTCAGTGAAGCGTGTACGAATTCTAGGCTTATCCCGGACCTCTGTAATTCTTGTTTAATGGACCAGCTCTATTTTGTTTGCTTTTTGTTCTACTCTGGCATCTCATTTACATTCAAAGTGCATGTGTTCATCGCTGAAAAAAATGTTGTTTTTTTCCCCCGATTAATAACAAATTGCTGGGGAATATCAAAATAGTTTTCACTCACATGCTCTCTCTCGCTCTGTCTCTCTCTTTGTCTTTCTCTACCTCACAAAGTTCACCACTGGTTTTTGGTGTATGTTTCCCTGTCAATATACTAAAGGATGTTGGTGTATTATAACATAGGTCCTATTTTTATAGCTTTGGCTATCATTCCTAATCATTCCACTCCAGGATTATTCTTTTTTAGATTATATATTAATTGCTGTGATCAAAGAGCGCAACAAAATGGCTAAACAATCCCAGGTTAAAGTTAACAGTGAGATGGTTTCAATAATCTGGCTGACAATTTGGGACCTGCTTGATCTCAGACAAAGTAAATTTACATTTTAGTGTATTTTCCAACACCACTTATTCATAACCAACTTTAATACCTTCATTAGTCACATACATGACAACTACAGGCATGCCCCAGCTGTGTCCACTGTTTAGTGTCCCTTGGAAGTATCTTTTGTGGTTTGTTGTGGTCCTTGCAGTGATTCTGTGTTTGGTTGTTTTGTAGCATTTTTGTTGTCAAAATGCTGAAGATGTTTACTAAATTGGCATGTGTTTTCTTAAATTGTAGTGTGTTGAGCTTTCAGGGCCACTGCTGTTTCTTGCTTGGTTGACTGACTGCATTGTGGAGATGTTTCCCAGACATCAGCGATTACTTTGGTACAATGTTTTCATGACCAATAGAAGCGTTGGGCAAACCTAAGAAAATACAACCTTTTTCCCCTAAATATTATGTTTTTATCCAACAAATTTGCAACAGTAAATAGTTTTTGAAAAAATGCAAGGCTACCTGAATTACATTTTCAGTCCACTTGTAGAAACTGCAGATTATTAGATGATTAACATTTATTATGTTTGTGTTTATCCACTTAAAAAGCAAGTAATCTGTAGTCTGTGCAAAGATTGTTTTCTTGTTTTCTTCCAATCCAAACTGCTCTCTTTTAGTAACCTCAACTCTCCTAACTGATCTCAGGAGCTGCACTAGCCACTTTATGCAGAATGGACTCTCCATTGCACTACTGTCACCTTAACCTGCCATGTGCCTTTAAGTTATTTTCTTATATTATTATATTTATTGACTGTTTCTTCTATCTTACTTTTGCTTATTCTGCATGCCCTTAGTTTTTATATTTTTATATTTACAGTTCTTATATTTTTACATTCTTACATTTTTTTATTGTATAGGTTTACTATATTTTTTTTAATTTGTGTTCACCGTGGGGTCTTAGAGGATCGCAATTTCAATACTATGTATGTGCTTACATGCTGGTATTGACAATAAAGCTGACTAAACCTCAACACTTGCACAATGGATGATTTTCAATAGACCAAACTATCAAATACATCAGTAAATAATAAAAAAAAGTTCATTATTTGCATATAAATGTAGTTTGTAGATAATAGGAGACAATAAAACTTGAGCACAGATCATTTTAAATCATGATCAGGCTCTTTTAGGTGTCGTGTTGTTTTGAGTCTCATGTCAAGATGCTAACTGCAAGACCTTTTTATAGCAGACAATGCTGGAAATTTGTGTTCAGTTTAATATAAGTCATTATTCTAACAGTGTGCGCTAAAGCTATTAGGTTGGAAGTGGCACAGCATGCAAGAGTTAAAGTTGATTTTTTTGTCTTTTATATGTTTACATAAAAAAAAACCTCACTGTCAGCAGTGTGTTTTTGTGCTTTTATTGTGTCTGTATGCAAGTAAATCAACTGTAACACAAATTTTCTTGTTTTTGAGAAATATCACACTTAAAATTGTTTAAACGGTCTTAAACTGCATAGTACCAATGGAATGGAATGTATTTTACAGAAAAAGCAGGAGCATTGCACTAGATTTCCCAAAAGTCGTATCTGAATATGCATAGCATCCCAGCTTTATTAACCTAACATGATGATCGCTTCCTGCACATACAACTGTAATTCTAATTCATGTATGACTGAATAGATGGTTTATGTAAACTAGCTCTTGAATAATTTATGTTATAGATGCTCGTCAAAGGCTAAATTTTCAGCTGTTTTTTTCATTTGTGTTAATGTGTGCACACAGGCACATGTTTGTGTGTCTGCGCTTTTGTGTAAGCTTGGTAGGTGCGTATTCTGGTGTGGAAACGTATCTGCGTGCACACTCGTGTAAGTGCATGATTGACTAATGCATGTGTGTCTGTCGTCAAATTATTGTCATCAGCTCAGGATAGTCATTTGGGCTTGACCTCACGTAATAGGGTTTGACAGCCAGTGGCTAAGACAATAATTACAAACACACAGACAGCCTGTATCAAAGCCTGCTGACTAGAATAAAAATCATTTTAGAGCTGTTGTTACTAAAGAGAAGCAATTATCTGCACACAATACTACACTCAGAGAAAAAAACAGAGGGGAGAAAAGAAACTTCTACTGCAATGGTGGAAACACTGTCCTTTGTTTAAAAACAGGAAGGTTCATTTGTGCTGATATTAAAGGACTGAGCTGAATCCATAATGATAAAGGTTCAAGGTGTGCATTCATCTCCTCCCTTCAGTCCCTCATTGCATTTGTGATACCGTAGTGAGTCATCTTTTCTGTCTTTTCCCCCCCTTCATTCTCCTTCACCCTCTCCTCTCCTCACCTCTCCTCTCTCAGTAGATGTCACTGCAGTTCCACCACCAGCCAAGGGAGCGGGCGGATTGCAATGCATCGTGGGACACAGACAGCCGCAGGTGACGAAGTGGTGACGAAAGGGGCTGGAGGGGAGGGGGGTGAGGGGAAAAGATATAACGAGGGGAGGAAGAGGACAGATAAAGGGAAAGGGAGGGGAGGAGACGGTGGAGAGACTTTGAGTCTGTCTTTACAGGTAGCTCTGGCGAGTAGCGTTGGCGAGAACCTACAGAGAAAACAGGCATCTTTTACATGCATCATATGCACAAATGCAATATAACACTGGTGCATGACAAAACTATTAAGAATAAGGACTCCATAACACACACACACACACACACACACACACATTTCTGTGATGCAATTAACTGTCCTGCCCCTTCTACTATCAGTTCGTAATGAAGTGATAAAATGTTGTTGCATCAGGGGAAATGTGACTGAAGATAGAGGTGTTGTTGACTTGTCTCTGTCAAGCAGATAGCAATCTGCCAGCTCTCCGGTGTTTTACCACTTCCCCTGATTGGAAACTGATGTAATTACTTTATTCAGTATGGGAAATGAAAAATATCACTGATCATCTAGTGACATTTCAAGCAATGTTTTGCTTTGCTCAGTAAGTAGAACTTGATGTTTTTTGGCAGTAGCAGCACATTCCTTTGTCAAGTTTTTTTTTTTTTTTTTACTAAGGTCATGTTTCATCAGAGGAGAACATCCCTGTGACTTTTACCTAGGCTTTAGTTTTAGATATTTTAATTGCTTTTAAGATGCAGATGTACCTGATAAACTGTAGATTATTTAACCCCATGCAAATGGACTCATGGTTTCTTGAGGTGACTGTTAATGGTTTGTTTAAAATCTAAATTAAAAATCAGACAGTATGATTTTCTCTAACAGGACTAATAACTGATTGCGTGTGCATTTAATTTTCAGTGAAAAAGAAAAAATGCATTTGCAATCTAAAAAAACGAAGGTAACTCTGTTGGATGGACTATGTGTATCCATATCTAATGCTTAATTAATTTTTACGATTGCCATAAATAATAATGTGCTAAACTGATTTGAAAGATACACATACAGTGTTGAAACAGTATAGTATTTTGTTCAATAACTAAGCCAATTAAAACAACAAAATGCATTGTTTGTCCATGAGCTTTAGACCAAAACCTTTCTGATCTGAGGCCTCTGTCAGGACATTACTAGTCTGTGCTACAGTGCTATACTATACATTTGGTTATGTATGTATGGGTTCAAAAACCATTTGGTTAGGTTAAATATCATAGTTTGGGTTGGAGTAAGTACCTAGTTAAAACTTTGGGATTTGATTTCGTGGTTAAAATAACTAATTTGCCACTTTCTAAGGTAAGTGTCATGATTACAATAACAACCATGTTATCAAGGTTCAAGAGGAGTTGTGGTCACGCTTTAAAAAGTAACTACGTTGACTCACATTTGGAAACAGTAAACAAGCAGGCGCCTTCCCAGTTAATTCCTGATGTTTTGTTAACCCAGTGATCCAAGTTAGTTTGGGCTGATGTTGTGTACTCTGAATTTGGCATAAAACATTTATTGTGCTTTGCCCGATACTATCTTCAGATTCAAGAACAATTTTGTCATCAATTTTAGGATGCTCAACTGATCAGTTCCTTTAGATGACTTTTCCCATCGGAACTGCAGAGCAGCTGCATAGTCTCTGTCATCTCAGACACTATATTTAAATGTTCTAATTAATCACCCTGTCACCTTTGCCTTAGCGCTCAGCTTGCAATCCCCACTGCTCACTAGAATAAGGTGCACTATATTTCAATAACACTTCTATTCTTGTACTCCATATGGTATAATGTTAAGCCATATATATCACAGGAAATGACACTGTCCTAAATTGATATTTTAATGCTATTCACTGATAATAACATCCTTTGTCAAATCAACATTTGTATAATTTGATGCACACAAATCATTGATGAAAAAAATGAAACTCTACAACCTTAATCAGAAAGAAAAAAATCTGTACTCGTAAAACTCGTAAAAACACAATTCTGAAATTGATGCTTTGCACAGGGTGCAAGCTGAGTGAAGTAATTTAAGGTGGGTTCATCTTCCCCTTTTTCTCTGAATGGTCGGTTCCTGTCGGTGAAAACAATTCTTAACTGGGTCCAACTGACACTATCTCTGATCTAGACCATCAACCGATGGAGTGTTTTGGTGATTTGAGCAAAAAAGCCAGCTCTTCCTTGACAAATGTTCAGGGGAGATGAACCACATATTGCACTTCTCAGAAAACACGAGATAAGCTGTACAATTCTGCCCTCTGTCCAGGCCTGATCTGGTTAAAAAAAAAAAAAAAAAAAAAAAAAGGAGTGATTCACTGATGAACAGTACTAGGTAAGAAACTTTAATCTGCAGGTCAAATTAAAAGTGCAACACTTCCTGGACGTGACTGTAAACCAGATTTGAGTATTGGATTATACCTTTTTTGGTTGCTCCTCTTCCTGCCTTCTCCTCCAATGGGTGCTTACATGAATGAGCAGGGATTTTCCACATCACACTAATTTTACTAAACATAATTATACAGCTTCTTTATGGTGTATTTTAACTTTCACTAAAGTGGTCCTGGCAAAATTAGCATGGTTGTGTACAGATGTGCTCTCTTTTAAAGTGCAGTTTCTCTCTTGGGGAAACGCATTGTCATTTGAGTGTTTGGTTGCACTCACTGGATACTATTAAATCCTTTTCAAGTACCTGTTTCACGAGAGAAAGAGAGCAACTCGTGCGGGTGGCATTGCAGGAGGAGCAGTGTTAGACGTGTGTGTCAGTGTGAGCATTCTGAATTGTTTATGTGTGAGCATGGATTTCCTTTTCTGCGAGTGCAAGTCTGAGTGCGTGCATGTGTGGTTTTAAGCATTCTTGTGTGTCACAGTTCAGGAGTAGACAAGTGGAGAGGCGCATTAAACGCCCTCTTCCTACACTAATCAGGGATTAGACAGTGTTTAAGAGCATAAGAGAGAACCATAAAACAAATGAGTGTGTGAAAGAGCCGATTGAAAACGCCTATGAGGAAATTAAATGAATGGCTGTCTGTTGTTTGGTGTTAGTCATTTCTCGATAGTGCCGTGAATGTGTAGCAAGCCAGCTTTTGATTTCCTGGAATTTCTCAGTCATTTGCAATTTCCTTTTTTCCCACTTTACCCTTTTCTTCAGCACACCTCCTTCATTTTTACCTCCAATATTACTGCATAATTACTATTAAATTTCTGAGTGCATGTGCAAAGATGTGGAATAGAAGCGTAGATAGGCTACTTTTTCTAAGGTTAAAGATCACATCATGGACTATGTTCAATGAAGAAGTTCGTACCTTGTTGAAAATTCATGCAGTGGAAAAAAAACTTTTTAAAAAAAATTTCAGTGACCTCAAGTGCCTTGTGTGAAAACTCATACATTTAATCATTCCCTTCACTCCTCATTCATTTCAATAAAAGCAAACTATTGACACAGGGTGAGCACTGATGCAGAGGATTCTATCAAAACATGCATGTCTTGTAGCAACGTCACAATTGCCTCAAGCCTTTTCTCTGGCCAATGTACATTTTGTAAAAATCACTTTTTTATAACTGTTGCAAGCCACTAGTAACAACGCTGAAGCAATTTTGGTACTGGATCAGGTCACCCAGGATGACTTTTTCCTAATTGTTGAAAAAAGAATGCCAAATGCGTTTTATGAAAAGGCTCTTTTTCAATATCAGGCTCTGATCTATTAAAACTTTACTTGACCAGGGGAGGTCTCTTCTGTGCATCCTCTCAACTGGCGCAACTTTCATTGAAATGAATGGTGCAGCACATTAGAATGCAATATTCTGTTCTTTTGAGTGATCAAATCCTTCCTCTTAATACTATAAACTGCTGTGCAGTATTTTCTAAAGGATGTTCAGAGATGTTTTACCCAAACCAGCCTACCAGAATTGTATTTCATTGTCTCACCAGTATCTGAAGCACCCCATTCCACCACTATGGCAGCCACTTGTAATTTTAACACAGCACTATTTCTGGTCTTAACGCTTGCAATAAATCAGATTCACTGCCATTCAGGTAGCAACACAGCTAATGCGAAACTTTTTGGCAACATTTTGCACAACTGATAATGGGACACAACTGGGAAAAGGTGGTACCACTTTGTCGCACATGCATAAACAGAGATTTGATGAGAGGTGAGAAACAAGGTAGTAGGGGGGAATGAGACAAGCAGGGTGAAAGGAAAGTGTGGGAGAGAGAGCAAAAAAAAAAATACCAACAGAATAAAAGGGAGAGAAAGAGATAGAGTGGAGGATGGCAAGGAAGGCAGTCTTCCTGGGGATGTAGGAATGATTAATGTGAAGCTGTCAGAGAGGTGGAGAGGGGAAACCACAGTGATGGGGGAAGAGTCATGGCCAGGTGCAGAGAAGAGAATATGACAGAGAGAGCAAGAGAGTGAGAGAGAGAGAGATGATGGCATGGAGGCATGAAAAGATCTCAGGACGGACTGTAGAGAGTGAGAAAGAGCGAATGTGTGCATGGAGAGAGTGGTGAAGGCATGAAAGAGGTTTCAGGAAGGACTGCTTACAGGGAATGAGAAGAAGAGAAAGGCGAGAGAGAGAGAGGGAGACAGACAGAGAGCGAGAGAGAGAATGGAGGTGTGAAAGCAGATTCAGCAGAGACTGAGAAACAGAACAAAAGACAGACAGAGATAGAGACAGACGGGGACACTAAGACCAAGACTGAAGGAAAAGAGATACTGCTACCTGCTAAGATGAGAAGCCAGTGATAGAGTCTCTTATGGTTTCTGTATGAAATCCTGTGTGTGTGTGTGTGTGTGTGTGTGTGTGTGTTGGGGTGGGAGGTTCACTAAAAAAATTAGAATACTTAATATATGTTCTTTGTGACTATAATGACCTCAGTAATGGCCTGGTTGCTAAGCATTATTGTGTGCGTGTGTGTGCACATGTGTGCAATTGCCATAAATCCTGCCTCTGTGTGAACTGGGCACTTCATTGACTCTAGTTATTGTTCAACTTCCCCTTTACCCTCATTCACCTTTATTACCCCATTCAATCAAATGTCTCTCTTTGTGTTGTGATTAGTACCTATATTATATGTTATAACTGTGTTTCTTTGTGTGTGACTGTTTGCATTGTAACATACTGTAACATGGGAATAATTTGTGAACAGGGTTGTAATGGGAAACTAGGTAGTTTCCACTGAGGTGTCAGTCCAAGCAGTTCCATTTGTTTTAAGTTTTCAACTCGCAAGTTGATGGATTTTCCAGGAGAAGTGGTGAATCAATCAGCGTGCGCTTTAACCCCTTATCGGGCAAGTGACCATATTTGAGCACTTGCGCACAATTTGATTCAATTTTTTCAAAATGTTACAAAAGTAAAAAGGTCATGTTATGTGCTCCAGCAACACTCTGGGGTTGAAATTTTGAATTTACAAGTATTTCAATGAGTGCCCTTTAAAGGGTTAAAGCATCAGCTCACACATCAAATTCCAGTATTTGTCACTTTTGTTTTTCATTCTTTTTTTCCCCTTAATTTCTGTTAATTAGGACTTTAGTTATAATAAGCAGTGGCTAAGGACCTCTTATCTAGAGATTTCAGAAATGCATTCTGTATTAGCAGTAAATTAAATGACTGCATGTAATGTGAAAGTATTATTTCATCAGGATGAACCCGCTGTGATTTATCACCTGCTGCTGCAGTTTTATTGCCCACAACTTTACCCTTTCTGGTTCACCATGATTAGCATTACATTAGCACTACTGTGTTCAGTAAGAACTACCTGAAACAAAAGACACAGTTAGCAGATAGAGAGTGAACATAGTGGGTGAATTAGCAGCTAAAGAGTCTCATAATTACCTCAGAAAGACAAATCAGAGCACAAAAAATAATGCTGCTGTTCCATCGAATCAGCTGGATGTCAAATGCCCCACTTGCAACACCTTTCTGAGTAGAACCTTTGTGTCTGTGAACCTCTTGCTTTTCATTTCAGCGCCCATGTTATAACAGTTTAGAGCAGTCCCAAAGCCCACTTGAGCAGCGAAGCTCATGCATGGTTGCAGTGGCATCTCATCTTGAATTTCAGCATGTCGGCTATTCATTCCACGTGATGTGCACACTTTTCAGCAGTAATAGTGAAAATGATCTGTTGATTGTGATATTGACATACAATATAGTGGCAAGACAAATGTGCGACACTTCTGATTCAGCAGAGACTGAACTAAATCATCTGCTTACACAGTTGGTTTGTCCCTAAAATGTAAATTAAGGTTCCGCTCCTGATGTAAATTAGATAGTTTTAAAAGCTGCTTCAGGAAATAGCTTTTAAACCCAGCCAGGCCATGTAAAAAGAGATTGCTGTATATTTCTTATTTATTTATTTATTTCTTCTCATTATTTATTTATTTACAATTGAACACACTTTTTTTTAACCTTTTCTGTCTGAATACATTTAAATGAAACTAATGATAATATGAAATGAAACAATCATTTATGACCATTATAAAAGGCAAACAGTGGCGGTAAAAGTGCTGCCGCAACAATGTGGACACCTCAGAGTGTGTGCTGCAGCAGCACAGTGAGGTAATTGTCACACAAGGTAGAGGTAGACAGTGTGGCCCAGGTGTCAATTAGCACCAGTTCACTTCCAGGTTTGATATATAAACTTTATACAGGGATATTATGTTCTTGTAGCAGTCAAAGCCAAATTGTAATTTCTGAATTTCTACATTAATTTATTCTGTAGAATATGTTTTATCAGTAGAACAGTTTCATGATCAACAGTCACAATGGACAAACTTTGTGAATAAAAATATGATTTACAAATACCAAAATTGAGGAAATGCATATCAGGGCCAAACATAGTGGTGCTGCCTCAAGTAAGTGGTGAGTAAGTGTGAACATGATTCAAAGCAGAATAAAGTAACACGGCTTTTTCTCTTATTCAGTGGACAGAATATCTAACTGTGAAAACCAACAAGCTTTGTAAATCAAAAAAACACAGTAGTATTGTCCCATGTGGATCCAGTGGAATTCAGTTTCAGTTTCCTTTGAGTTTCTTTGTAGCTGTTTCCTAATGCACAAAAATGTATAGGAGGGAAAATATAAGCACAGGTAATAAGGGACTATACTACACCCCCAAATGAAGAGCTATTAACAATATTGCATTTCACTTATCAACAATATTTGATTTAAATACTTAAGGCCACACATAAAAAGTCAAATTCTCGTCCAGTGTGTTTTGACAGAAAGGATATTTTAACAGAAATTTGTTTGCTCAGGGGCTTCAACCCACATCCTCAGAATAAAGTCCATCTGTACTCTTTATTGCATCACTGCTCTTATCACATGACATGAATGTGCTTTTAATGTGTTCTTTAAGTACATTTTTAGAGGCAGTTGCAGTCTGTGGCTTCAGTGAGTTGGTCAGATGCCAACAAAGATAATTACAAAAATGATCAAATGCTATAAATTTACATGAGTGCCTAAGTGATAAAAGTTGACTCCTCTGCCCGTGCAATTTTACCTTGCTATACAACACTTGAGAGATTCAGTTTTTACAAATCATATCTGCTTTTATTAGACAGTAATTAGAAAATCGGATGTTGTATTATTGTTGAAATATAACCCTTCCTCGGGGACAATAAAGCGCATTGAACTAAGCTACAGTACAAAACCCTTTAAGCTGCAAAATGCTAAACTGCAGTATAGTTGACCATCTACACCACTGGCTTTGAATTTTAAGCAGCTGCAACTGTAAAATCATTTTCATAACATTTCCGTTTCCTGATTATTATGCAGAAGACAGATGGAAAATATGTAAAATAAAGCA
Source organism: Datnioides undecimradiatus (assembly GCA_008933995.1). NCBI lineage: Eukaryota > Metazoa > Chordata > Actinopteri > Lobotiformes > Datnioididae > Datnioides > Datnioides undecimradiatus. The sequence goes on from WARS01000008.1 coordinate 2,405,149, forward strand.
GGGGATTAAATGCAATGCAAGTTGTAAGTTTGATGTGAAAAGTTAGTGCGCAGCAGACTTACTTAGAAGTAGTTTGTGTTGCTGTCTCAAGTTTGGACCATCCTGCCAAATAAAAAATGTCTTCCTCATTGGTCTCAGCGGAGAGATTTAGTCACCTTTGGGTCAAGAGCTCGTACTTTGGGGGCCATTTCATAGAGAAAAATGCCTTTGGCGCATGAATAGAAACACAGGTCATCCACAGTTACTCTCCAAGGCCATCAGCATTTAAGAGTTATTGAAGCTCAGAACTTTACAATGCATTTTATTGCAAAATGTCCAAATATCACCAACATTTTTTATTATTATTACTATTCTTATTTTGCAGCATCCATAACTCACTGCATCTGCCAGAGCATTTGTCACAGCCTGGTGACAGAGAGACAGACTGGCATTCATAAGAGACTAAGGCTTACCATATTTAGTCTCATAGAAACAAAATTGATACAAACCTACTGATGTATTCGAGACAAGCAGGAAGACCTGGGCAAAAAGAGTTGATATCTATCTATCTATCTATCTATCTATCTATCTATCTATCTATTGATTTATCGATTGATTTATCGATCGATCGATCAATCTTTTCCCATAATTCAGTGCTCACTTTCTCCCTCGCTCCCATTATCTCACTGCAGAGTGTGTAGGTGGTACTGAGTACATGATGGCTGATTAAATAGTACAAGCAGCCCATAGTAGAGGCTTCATTAGTCATAAAAGGCCAATTCACTAACAATTAAAACCAGCTTCACTGACTTTAATGACACCACACAGACAGCATGAGCTCTGCCACTTTATGAGATAAAAGGAACCCAAGGCCATTAAAGAAAATATGGAAAATAAGATGGGGTTACAGAGGAGAAAAAGCTGAGCCTTTGAGGGTTAGTACCCGTTTGGTTGTATGTTTTTAGCCAAAAAAAATCATGTAATGGTGATCAGGGCATTTTTTAGTGCTCAGGAAGAGAGCAATAAAAATACTGTCTGTGCTAGTGTTCTCATACAATAGGCTCAGTTGGTGACAGGCAGTAGTTAAGACAATCTACTGCACGTGAATTATTGTGAAGCTCGAGACAATGCAGGTTTATGCTCACACAGGCATATTACCAGTGTTGCCGTCATGAGAGGAAATATCTGGTAAATTCTGTTTATCTATCTAAAAATACCAACACAAGAGACTCCAGCAGCACAATACAGGGTTGCATGTCATAAATGTTGAACCTGGCTCAATTGTTATTTTGCCACAACGTGACAACATCCACCGGGATGTCGCAATCAAATGCATGTAATTTGTAGGAGATTGCTTTTCACAAACCTTACACAAGCATTGTGGATTGTTTTTCATTGTCTCGGCAGTACATTAGACAAATAATATACCTGTTTTTGTAGTTTGAATCCCCGCTCATAAGACAAGAGCAACAAAAAGATAAGTGACCTTGATTGTCTCCTTTTTGTTGGGTTTTAAGTATGTGTCAGTGGTTGCATTTGTGATTGTACAACCTGTGAAATATACACTGTGTGTGTGTTGTCTGGGTATATGAAGTTTGATCTAGCATTCACTTTTAGTTTCTATGTAAAATTAGTAGTCACCCACTGCTCTTCTGAAGCAATAAAAACTTATTTAGGCAACAAGGTGGAGCACCAGCAGTGAGGGGAAGTGGCAAGTTGAGAATGATGACCAAAGACAGCTCTCGAGACAAAGGGTCCTTCGCTGACCTCTTTCAGGAGGTCGCAAAAAAGTTTACAAACTTGATTACTTTGTCTTATGTCGCTCTCTTTCATTATTGTTTCCCGAAGTCATTATGTCTACTTTCATCTCTTCCCACTGTACATCGATGATTCTTGAAGTTATGTGGTACACTGTAGGATGTGAGAATTTTAGACACTCCGACCCTCCTGATTTAGCATGCAGAGCCCGAGGAACAATGCCTTTCGATTAGACCTGGTTTTGTAGGAGAGGGAATGACATTGATTGGCCGAGGGAATGGGGATTGACATTGATTGGTCCCGGCTTGTTTGTGCGGGCAGGAAGTGATTTGCATAATGCAGACATTCGCAGTCTGCTGAGACACTGTACGTGGCAAACCACGCCAGAATATAAAAATCCTCACTGTAGTAAAGGGCATCACAGGGATGGAACATATGCAATGTCATCTTCTCTTATGTGCATTTAAGATCATTTTGTGTTCATTGGGATCATAATTTTGGTCTATTTCACAACTTAAGGGGAGTGAAAAAGAGTTAGAGAAATATTCAGCAGGCCCATGACTGCAAATAGAGAAAAGAAGGAAGGAGAAAGGGACATGCACAACAAAAAAATGATGACATAATTTTGTCACAAGGCCAACAAAGACAAAGACAGGCAATGCAATGAGTAGGAAAATGGATGACAGAATGAGACAAACTGAAAGAAAAACAAAAACTAAATGTCTGAGGGAGAAAGGAAGAGGGAGTGAAAAAGAGAAAGGGGAGAAATGCCAGAGGAAGAAGGGGGAGAGGGGAGACATGGGAGAAAATCAAGAGGAAACAAAATAAAAGAAAGTAAGAGAAGAAGGCAGGGGAGAAGAGAGCAGAGACAGGAGACAACAGAGAAAGTGCTGTGTCTCCTGGTTGTCTTTGTTTACTGTGACAGGGACAGGTGGAGGCTGACAGCAGGACCTTTACAGAGAGCCAGTTAAATAAAGAGGGGATGGAGGGATGGAAATGAGCAGAAAGAGAAGAACAAAAGAAGGAGGGAGACTCCGAGACTAAATGCCAGTCCCCAAATGGCTGCCAAGCCTTCTGTTCCCTTCCTGCTTGGAGTGGTAGCACCATGTGGTTGATCAACACCATAGATCAAACTGCTGCGATTTATTTGACTACCACTTTGTTTATTTACTTTAAACTTCCAGTGTGAAGGATTTAGAGGGATTTATTGGCAGGAATAAGCTCTAATATTCAAATTGATGTTAAGGATATGAAGGAGAGTGATTGGAGGGGTCTTCAGTTGGTTACAATCTGCAACCTCACTGCTAGATGACACTAAATCATACGCGGTGGTATATGAATTTACATGTACTTCAATGAGTGCCCTTTACAGGGTTAAGTATTACCTTTTGACCATAGTGTCACCAGTAAAGGGTATAGTACCATACATGGTGCAATATGAACTCCAGTTGACTTTCTTCATTTGGCTCTGCAAAAAAATGTATTTGTTGATAAATATTTTTAGCTCTACTGACGACAATATCAGTTGGTCAGTTGGTAATTAGACGACTTTGGTCTGGACTAAAGTAGCTCGACAGCTGTAAGAAGGATTTCCAGAAACATTAGTCAGGAGATTGTTAGTTTCCAGAGAGTGCCTCATGATTTTAGTGATACCTGATTTTGGCTATCTAGGGTCACATTTATGGTTTTCTATGAACTGTCTCAACAACATCAGCTGTCTCACTCCCTCCTCTCTCCCTGTCCCACACATACAAACACACACACACACACAATCCTTTGAACCTATAGGGTATTATGGGATTGTCTAAAAGTGATTACAGAGGATCAGGGGTACGAAAAAAAAAAAAATACCAACAACAAAAAACAAAGATGCACACACAAGCTAACACTCATGCACGCACGTACACATGCATAGAAAAATCGCACATACACAGATAGACTCACACTCGTCAAGCCAGGAAGTCCGGCCTCTTTGACAGGGATAATCCTATGGCACCGAGAGAGGGTAAAGTTAGGAAGAGACGATCCCAAACCCGGAAAAGCCGATTAGAGGCTGAGGGAACAAAACCCAGGCAGTGGGAGAAGGAAGTGGAGAAACAACTAGCAGAACGCCAAAGCCAAGCCAACCCTGACACAAGAGGCTGGTTATGCCTTATAGACCAGGAAAACAGAAGGGGAGAGGGATAGAGAGAGTGAGGACAGATTGGAGGGATGGAGAAGGAGTACTACAGGGAGACATGAAGGCAGAGAAGAGAGGAAGGAGATGTTGATCAATGGAGATAAAGGACAGAGGGGGAAGGCGAGAAAGGGAAAAGAGAGATACACATGGGAAAATATTTGCAAAGATGAGGGGGAAAGAAAGACACTCAAATAAATTGAATATTATAAATTAAATGAACAGAAAGTGGGTGTCCTTGTCACTCTACTCTATTTGACTGTTGAAGAACTCTCTTCCTCCGTCTCACTGAGTCTGTGTCTCTCACACAGACACAAGCCCTGAAGCCCTCCAATCCCTCCCTTAGTTTTCTCATGACGTCCTGTTCCATGACCAAAGAAGTGCAGGCGCTCTGAATATCCATGGAGAGACTTTGGCAGCCAAATGATAATGATTGGAGAAAGAAAAGAAGGGATGGAGAATTAGAGAAATAGGAGAAAAGAGTGGAAGCTTCCAGACATGAGACATGAAATATCCTTATTTTTATTACTTTTTTCATATCTCTTAACTTTTCATTACAAACCACCTTTATTCCCAGCATTTCCGCTGCTGTATATCACTTCCTACCCTTTTTTCTACCACATTTCCATCCACTGTTTCTTTCTCACTCTTTTCCACCTTTTTTGTGTTTCTCTCTCTCTATTAATCCCAGGACTGTTGGGGTTGTAGAGTTGGTATTTCCACCCAGTGATAAGGGTCTCCATAGAATGAGTCTGACACCAGAGAGGGTCGTAATTTGATGAAAGCAATAAAAAGACAAAACACACACACACACACACACACACACGTTCTAGCACATGAGCGCATGCACATAGACAAGTCTTGATGCTATCTCTGTATAGCGTGTAGATGCCAGCAAAGATAGATGGATGGGGTTGATAAGTCCTGATATGTCCTGGAGACATTGACTGAGACAGATAGAACATAGAAAGACTCCCATAACAAGGCTGGATTATGTGTTCCAGTCAGTTGTTCACCTTCTCCTTCACTGTGGAGTCGGTTGATCTACATTCAGATTAGAGCTGAGACCGGGGTTACACTTGTCATTTCAATCGGATTTGCAAGATCTGATCATGGAGATTGTATTTAATGAGGATGTTATTGCTACATGTGCTCACATGTCCTGAAAAATGCACCTTTGTGCAGTCAAAGTTGTGTTTATCAGACTTACAATCATCTTGTTTTTTTCTTGTATTCCTCTGCCTCCTTAAGTAAACCTGTGTTCAAACTCTCCATTGAGAGCACAGCCACTTTCAAAACTGCTTTTAAACATCTCAGAAAGGACAGGCTCTTTTTTGTGCATCTAGGCCTGTCACTTCCTGATGTTCTGGTGTGATTGGATGATAAATACTGCAATTAAGCAACACAGGCAGAGATAAGTGTTGTTGGCCACTGTTCCCTTATGTCTTTGGGGGAATGCATGCATGTCTAAACCATCTGTGGTGGGTGCAAAGGACAAACTAATAGAGACTGAATGCTGTAGCTCGGTAAAAACTCTTATATACACTGACAGTGCGTGAACAATAGTTAGTTTTTTCTTGGTTCCTTCCAACAGCATAGTCTATATAGTATTTTCCTTAATGTTTGGATTCATGTTTGTCATTGCAAATCAAATTTGTTATTAAGCCATCATCATTTTAAAACAATCAGTCATCTTTTTAAATTGCTTATCTTTCCTACAGATAACCTATAAGAAAACTTTTAATGAAAATGTATTCCCTTGTGGCCGTGTTTGCAACTGTATTGGGGGAAAAAATCAATACAAGTACAGAAACTGTGTTTTCTTTATGAGAGGAATACAGTGGATGCACAGAATTATCTCCCAGTGGCCTCTTCCTCCTTATTAATATGGCTTTCATATGTGTTATAGAAAGCATGAGGGAAACCATAAATGTATAAGGGAACAGTTTCTAGTGTATTTTTCAACTGGGAAAATACAATTAGTAATTCTTTAACAACCTATTTTGTACTCTAAAGACAGTAGCTTTTACTAGCTTTTAATATTCATCTGGAAACTATGTATGAATAAAAATCAAAAAATCCTGGAGATAAGTGGACAGATGTACATGCAATTATGTGTATTTGAAATCTATATCTGAACAATTGCCCATTCATATTTTTTTTCTGCTCACAACTGCAGGTACTTGTCTTTGTATTTAATTTCTGAAATGTTATTTTCCAGACCCTAGGTAAACATGCTGGTGGCACAAATTGGGTGGGGGTGTGGCAGCAAATTCAGGTGACATAAGGATATTAATAGAGACATAATGTGGCCGCTAATGGACATAACAAATTGGCTAGCAGGGAAAAATACAAGCCAGCCAGTCAGTCCAAAACAGGTTCATCCAATGGAAATGGTAGGCTGGGTAGATTGTAAACAGCTGTTGGGATGCACTCTGTCTTTATCCTTCTAGTGCTACCAGAACAGACAGGCAGAATGTAATGTTTTATGAACAAGTACAACAAAAAAGGGAAATTGAAATATCTGTGGCTTTTGTATTGTTGTGCCTGTATTTGAGACTGAACATGAGCTTATAAGTTGTTACCATCAAATAAGGTTTGTGACAAAGCTACAGTATACTGTATATTTGTTCAGCCCCATGTGAGGAAAAGCAATTTCAGCTCTTACGGTTTTAGGCAATTTGCGCCAAGTGAGGGCAGAAGAAACAAACAAAAAGTAATATTAAGAAGAAATAAGGAAATGTGGCAAAGCTATTGTAGAGAAATAAACTTCTGAGCATCAAAGTGGGAAAAGTAAATCATGATGGTGAGTGGTATAACCAAGGAGGGAAGGGAGCTTAGAAGATGGAGAGTAAGTGTAAAAAAGGATATGGGGATAGACTGAGAAAGAGGAGCAGAACTATTGATATTTCCGGCATAAACACTCATCCTAATGGACCTGGAGAGTTGGAGTGGGAGATCGATCAGAAGACAGAAGTCTGGGCAGATGTATGGAAGGAAAATATACCTCTCACCTGCTGTGAGGAGGGAGGGGGAGGAATGGGGGGAGGAGATTAGGAAATGACCAGACACCGTAGGGATACAGAAAGAAGGCTGAGACTGAATCCTAATGTGCAAAATGTATTTTTCATGAGAGCGGAATCAATAGTGATTTGGAGTTTTCTCTTTGTAACTGGAATAAGCTGAGCCCGAGTAAACGAAGAGATAGGCCATCTGGAAATAAGAGAAGAGAAGGAGTGGAAGAAGAATGGATAAATTGGTGGATGGATGGATAATTGAAAAGATAAATGACAGCAGTCAATTAATAGGAGGAAGTTCCTGGAATAGGATATTAGTTGAGAACAAAGAGGAGGATGGTTGCAGAGACGGGAAAAGAAAAAAATACTCTGCATTTGGGATCATTCTGGGAAAGTCCACACTTTGCAGTGGAAATTTCAGTGGAAATGTCAGAATGTGGGTTTGGCACAACAGATCTTTCAAACCTAAACATCATTGTAGGAGCTTAAGTTAAACTTCATTGTCACTGAAAATATGCTGCAATCCTTGTGCTCCAGCTCAAGAAAGGACACACATTTACAGACTTACATAGACTGTGTGCAAAATGAGCTCATACCACAAAGTGATGCATATGAGTGCATCAGCTGTGCAGCAATTTGACTGCCTGTGGAAAGAAACTGTTACTGAGATGGGTGGTTTGTGATTTGATGCTCTGAAAATGTTTTTTTTAGATGGAAGGAGCGAGACCAGAACATGTGCCGGATGGTTGGTGCCCTTAATGATGTTGTGGCAGCAAGTAGTGTGCATCATATGAAGTTGTGAAAGTTCTGTGCGAGTGATCTTAACTGTTGTCTTTACAGTCATTTTGAAGCAGTCTGCAGTCCTGAGCAGTTAGGTTGCCAGAGTATGATCTGACGGTTACGGGACTGAGCCTCTTTCTTAAAGAAATATTTCAAAACTTTATAAAAAATATGCTTCTTGGCTTTTTTTTTTTTTTTTTTTAGCAAAGAGACAAATAAAAACATCAATACAACTCTTGTATCAGCACAAAATCTTTTATCTGCTAGATCTAGTGGTGTCACTGGTTGCCAAGAAATAGTTACAGATCATAACCCCAAGCTTAAAAAATAACAAAATATAATGTGTTAATTAGTAGGCTTTAGAGATCCTAGCTGGCATATCTTTGATCAAACACCAGTACCAGTTCTAACTCCGTGGTTAATGCTTAGACATAAGAGCAGTATTTATCTTCTCATATATCTCTTGGCAAGGAAGTGTAGAAGTTCATTTCCCAAAGTGTTGGCCTATTCCTTTCAGCGGGAGAAGCTGTGCTTAAAGAAGGCACTTTGGGAAAGTTACGGTGTGTTTACACAGTGAGTTACACAAGAGTAAAGGAAAGCCCGTCCAACATGTATGTTTGATGTTCACATCTATTTTTTCTCTATTATAACATGTAGCTGTAGTGATTGTGTGTTGGGTTATGAATGCTGCTTAATGTGCTGCTCACACTATGTCTCCTGTGTCGGTAACGTATTAAGGGTATTCCTAAGGACAGAAATACCAGAATTTGTGTGTGTCTGATCACTGAGTGCAAAGCATTTGTTTAAATTATGTGCTGAAAGTGACAAGAAATACTTCACAAATTCTTCACCTTGCCAACTGAATGGTTATAAAAACAATGAGCTTCACACCTGAGTGTGTGTGTGTTTCAGTTTATATTAATGTCTTCGCACCTTTACCTAAAGTGGAGGAGTAATCGGCGTCCTGCAATGTGTGAATGTGAGATGGTAGGAGCCGTGACTCTGTTTTCTCTCTCCCTCTCTTTGTCTCTCTCTCTCTCACACACACACACAGAAAACACTGCTGTTCTTCACATCTGAATTCACACAACAGCAGAAATTGATTTAAAACGTACAAATCACAAAAGTACATGCCACAGTGCTTACAGATAGACACGCATACATACAGTATTAGGTGTACACACGTTGCTCACACACATATGACAGACCCAGACAGTCTTGTACTCCTTTTATGACCGCACCTGAGCCTGGCTTTAAGTACATATTTCATGCCACATTACCCCCATGGCAGAAAACGAGAAGAAAGGGGCATGGGAGATGGGGTGGGTGACGGTGTTGGGGACTGAGGGATGAAGCGAGCCAGTAAAACACAGAATCCTCTCTACGCTGGCTACATGTCTGCCTCTACATCCCCCTTTTCTCTTCTGTCCTCTCTCTTCCCCTCTTATCATCATCCTCCCGTTTCTTCAAGCTTAATATTTTTTAATGGTTGGGAACCAGAATGGGTCACAGATGTGTTCCTGCTGGGTCCCCACATGACAAGAGTAGTGATATGTTTTAATGAGCCTGGGACCCAGGGCAAGAGATGAAATTTCTCATTTGGGTCCAACTCTGAAAGAGACTACATCTACCTTTAGCTGTCCCACTCTCTCCTCTGTCACACTTTAAGTGTTTCACTTCATTTCCTCCGTTCCATCAATTCCATATTGCTCTTTCCATTTTTTGGTCTTGTTTCTCTGGTTTAAAAAACACTAATTCAGCCACTGATTTTTTCATTACTCAAATTGCTTACAGAAAGAAGCCCAAGACGAAATGCCAAATATGGTTCTGTAGTCATTCTGTGTAGACCTGTGTGCCTAAACTGATTTAGATTTCACTTTTTTTGTGTTTATTAAAATTTAACTTGCCTTTTGTGGGGTTCAGTGGACTGAAGCCATGCTAGGAAAATCGTAACACTGCCAGACGTCTTCCAAGTCAGAAAAGAGCACAAAGGTCTGCAGACTTCTCTTGGTGTGCACCACATGTGATCGTCTGCTTGCAGAGAGAGGGCAAAGTCCACTGACCATATGGCTTTATTTCACTGTTCAGTAAACCACTGCCTGTGTGTTTTTTACCCATTCACTTCTTTTAAAGGTTTGAAGTACTGTGGCCTGACTGTATATGCACCTTGCATACTAAATGATGCAAGGTGGTGAATGAAGATGCTTGAGGAGAAAGCAGAGTTATGTGCACAACGTCACAGTCAGTAAAGTTCAGTGTGCACAAGAAGTGTTTAATGGTTCACAACTGGGTGGCACTTGGAGGCTAGTATCATCAGTAACGTGCTGTGGGGTGATGACCACTGAAATACAGTGAATAAATAAATTGCTATATGTTAAGATAAAATAATAGATCTTTGTCTTTGAGTATATACCTTATCAGTCGTGATGTATTTCAAAGTTAAACAGCATAGATGTACAGGACATAACGTTTGGAGGTGATTCAGAAGTGAATGTTAGCCTCACGCCTCAGTTGTTGGCTACCTCAACAGGGTCTACATAGTCACTAGCTATGTAATTAAACTTAGGTCTGTGTGTCTAATAGCTGAAGACTGATTGATGGTGAATTCCACGATATCACTAGTTTAAAACTCAAATTCATTATTTCATACTGTAGCAATGCAGTAGAACAGTCTAACTTCTGGACATAAGCAAACTGGGGCACATGGTGTTGGGCAATGCTTGATTTTATCTTAACTGTTCTTGATATAGCAGGTACGTGTCATTGCAAATACTATGCAGAAACAGCATCTTGATCCATATTTGATCAGCACTGTCAAGTTTGACAGTTTGATCTGAGTTTCGTAAGCTGCTCTATACAGTTTGATACGGTGACTCTAGGTCAGAAGAATAAGCAACAGTGACAGCTGTGCATTAAAATATGTTCAAATAAAAAAAAAAACCCATAAATACAATATTAATCAAAACTAAATTGAAACATACATTAAAATTAGTTAGTTGACATAGTGTCTGTTGGGTACTGCCAAAAGCTAATGAATAAGTTTCTGGAGGACACTTTCCCTAACTGTCTTTAGTCAGATAGATTGCTGTGGTCTGTCTTACTGAAGGGATAGTGAAGGTTATATGCACGAATGCTCAGCCTTTCACATAAAACATTTAATGAGTCTATAAGCCTGAACCTCAGTAACCTTTACAGTGACCTCTCACTGACTGATGAAGCACATAAAATAAAGTTTTAAAGTAAGCAGATACATGAATGTCCACACACCCGTGCAGTTACACACATCAGTGTTCACACTATTGAAACAGAGTCGATAGAGGGAGGAACATACAGGGTCAGTGTATGGACAGATATGTCTTAAATCTCATATGGGACAAGTGTATACTCCTTTTTATTGGTCATATTAAAGGCCTTTATTAATGAGGAGTAATTGCTTCAATGTGCACAGGGTCAAATCTACAACAGTCAGTATTGATTAAGTGTATTGATTAAGTATTGATTAAGTATTGTCGTTAGCATACTGTTGAGTATGACCCCAAGGTCTTATTTCAATCAGTGCCAGATCAATAGCTGAATATGCAGCCTGTTGCATAATGTTGCGCCAGTCACTGTTTCTGGGGTTGTCTTTTCCTTTGTTTTCCTTGATATAGCCTGTTATTTGGATTTCTGATTCTTACCTGCTGCTTCTTGGATTTGCTTGAATGTCTTGGACTGCCTTATCTGGTTGACCTTTGCCTGTCTCACCATCCCGTAGGCCTTGTACCTTCGTTTTTCTTCTTTAGAATTAAATTTATTGAACTGTATCAAGTCAGTCTGTGATCTAGGGTGGGTTTTTCCAGCTTTTGTGCTACACACAATTTTAGAAGGAAATATTTTACTTTTCACTTCACTACATTTGTTTGACAAGTTTCTAATTACTTTTCAAACCTACTAACAAATCATGTAATTTGTTGCCTCATGTGGACCAGGTATAATATTTGTTCTACTTACATGCATTGTCAGTCCTGTTTGCGTTTTACAAACCAGGCCATAATGCACTTCACTGCTCTCTTGTAGTAACTACAGCATTGTGTACCTTTTTATGTTAGTTTTAGGTGATTGGTTTCTTCTAACAATAGGCTTTGATCATTTGCGCACTTCTCCATATACACGTTATTCTCATTAGGTAACCACATCAGTTAAATTAATGTGTGGGCCATCAAACAAAACACAGGGCTGCTTTCCCCTGCATTCCCTTGCTTGTACACATGTATGCTAAATTGTCCCTTGGATGCATCGTGACCAGTCAATGTGACAGGTCAGCCTTACAGGAAGACCTGAATATACAGATGACTTTCCCCTGTGACCTGTTAATGGAGGCCAAGACACAATGTGGGATAAATCAGCCTTTCTTTTATACATGTAGAACCCCAAGCTCTTTTGTCTTGGCCCAAGACATGATTCTGATCATTTAACAAAGCACAAATGTACAATACGCATATCTATAATGTGCGGTAAACCAAAAAACAGAGGTTGTTTTTTTGACCGTCAGCAACAGAACACAAGAAACTGAAGTGATGAGTGTATTGACTTCATGTACATCATTAAAAAAACAACAGCAAATATTGTGGAAAGTACTAAAAGCCTGTATTGATTTATCTTGTGGCCAATTAGACCATTGTTGTGGGCTGCATTCTCATATTCATTATATTGCATTTTTAATCGGTGAAATAAATAAATACATTCTGTTTCTCCCATACAGAAATGCGGAATGCTCATTAACAACCATATGCAATGTTGTTATAAATATGAAAACACACTGCATTAAGTCATAAACAATTTCAGTAAAGTTGTGTCCTACTTTTTATTGCATTATAACAAGTCTACAGGGGAGAACAAATAATTTATTCTATAGGCCTCTGTTATTTTTGGCTTAACTGAATGAGCAGCACTTTTCAAAACCTGAAACAATAAAACTGACCACATAGCAAATCCAGTTCCACTTCCACTCATGAAGTGGCCTCAATTTTCTTTTGAAATACTAAAAAATAAGCAAAATGAAAAAGAAACGAATATTCATTTCGGTCTATTGTGACACATTGGGAATGCTATTAAACTGCTTTTATTTTGTTGTCAAAGCAGAAATGTTGTTCTTTTATTCTTGCACTGAATGTCTCTTTGCAGGCTCAGTTTAAATGACCCCATCTACATCACAGTATTGTTACTGTTGAGTAAACAGCCATTCTCTTCCATTTCGATGTATGGTAATGATTTGTGTCTTTTAACTGGAAACAGCCGTTGCTGTAGACACTGATGTGTGTAGGAGAGAGACTGAGCTCTAATGATTAGCGGAGACCTTGACCTGCGTTTTGATGTCTGCTGTTGCTTTTCATCTGCTCTCTCCGGTGCATAGTTGTTCCTGTCGTCCAGAGGGTACATTCTTTCTTTGTCTTCTCTTCTTGTCTCTCCCACCTTTGTGTCTGCCCCATCACCACCACTATATATAACTGTTGTCTGCGACTGTCTCCCACTGTCATCCTGTCTCTTTCCTCCAGTTCATCTGTGTGTATCAGTCTTCCTCTCCTCTCTTGGTCTCTCTGTCTCAATCTCTCTTTGCAATTTCTGTTTGTATTGCTCAATCTGTCCTTCCTAATAATCCCCATTCCTCGCTCTTGTGTAGACCGAATTACCCTCTTTTTTCCAGCAGCAGGTCATTAACTTCCATCCCAGGCTACTGAAAGATTTTGTGCAGTAATGGGCTCTGTTCAGTGTGCCTGAATCAGCCGCAGAGATGTGTAAAGTAATTACTACTGAAATATCCATCCCACTGTTGACTCCTTTAAGAAAACGTATTAGTTCCCCCTTTTGTTTCTGATTTGTTCTGGAAGTTGACTATTATTTCACACCCTTAATATATTTGAAAACCTCATGTTCTTTCTGTTCTTTGCAAGTTATTGTGTCCCCTGTCATATATTTAAAAAAATATAATGAGTATGTTCTTACACTCATAGCCTCATGTGGTAATTATTTTCTGAAAAGCTGATATAGAAGATCTCCTCATAGGGCAAATTATACCGTTTTCTTCAAGGTGTAAAGGGAACTCAGAACAGACATGGTATCAGTGAAGTCTTACAATCCTAACTGTGCTGTTTTGCTTGTTTAACTTGTTAAAGGTTAAAACCTAGCTAATGATTGTGTTCATCTGTAGACCCTTGACACAATGTAAACTTACCAAATAGTTACTTAAGTTAGCCTACAGTGGCTCCAATGGCTTGCATGACACACACAACCATAGACTTTAATGAGGACACGAGCCACTGTAATGATGGAAGCAGGCAGATGAGATGTTCAATTTGCTTAAATCTTCCTGGCATTAATACTTTAACTATGTTGTAATGTTTATAATTCCAGATAAGAAGAACATACACAGTTCCCCAGCCTGTTTTTAAGTTGTGCATTAAAATCAATTAAATCAATGCGTGTCTACGTCCTTCTTGTTAAAACAATATATTTAACTCAGCTTAACTCATTTTCAAAAGTATTTTACTTTTAATCTTTTCAGCTGACGTGGCCAACATGCAATATATACATATGTGGGAAAGTTGCATGAAAAAACCCCAAAAAACAATACACAACAGATGTGTGATATGTGATGTGTTGTGTTCCTGCCTCATGTATATCGACTGGTACATCAAAATCTAGTAGGACCCCTTTGTGGTCATTGATATACAGCTGCTTATTCAATATTCTTTAATAAAAGGGCAGGAAGTATATCAGAGTAGTAAAGATAAATAATAGATGATGGGAGAGCAACAAGATGCGAACATGTCTTTCAAGGTGTACCCGCGCAAAAAAAAGAGAGAATGAAGCAGTTATGTACACACATTGCCCCTGAAAATGATTTATCATTGCTGACTGACTGCTGTAGCACAGGTAATTGCATCTGTGATTTAAGCTGTTGGAGAAGCAGGTGTAAAAATTGCAGCACTGTTGTAGGCATGGAAATTGTTTCTATTCATAGCAGACATTGTTAGCGTGGTAGAGTTAGGGTTGCCAGCACCATCTGACAGCAATCCAAGATTTCTCTGCAGGTAGGAGTGTAGTTGCCAAATGTACGTTGTTCTTTGAGTATATTGGGCAGAGATGACAAAAAAATCAACATTGAAATCAACAATTGCAATTATAGTATGATACTGAATAGACAATGAGAAAGGATATTGTTGCAAATTAAAGGTGCAGATGTAAGTGCACCACCGAAAAAAAAAATACAAGCTACAGACTTCTGATACATTTTAATTATGCTTCCTAGACATGCACAGGACATATGGAATATAGTCCAGAATCTGGCCTTAAGTGGTCATTTCCATTCAAATGAACTGAACAGCAGATGTGCTCATTTACATTATATTGGTAATAGTAATTTGTGCTGGGTTTAGTATGTTAAACCACAAACTCCCTCCATCATTTCCTATAAACCCCTTAACAGCTCCTGGGTGCTGCAGGATTAGACAGCACTAAATTACCGACTTGCCCATTGAAAATGTACAGGGTACCATCAAAATTGTTCTCTGATGGTCCATATAACAAACAAAAACCATTGCTGATTTAAATTTTGCTGCAACCCTCTTAAAATTATCACCTTGTGCAGTGATACAGTACTCCCGGCACTCCAGCCATGCTTGGATCTCTCCCTGGAGGTCCTGCTACGTAACCTTGTAAAGCAAACTCTGCGATGTATGCTGGATATCCTCTTCCACTGTGTCAAAGCAGCAACCCTTAAGCTCAAAGTTCTTTTAGGGGAAGGGTCACAATCAGTGATCCAAACTTTAATAAAGGGGTGGCTGCTCCAGCAAAATTCAATTCATGTTACAGTTTTGGAATTATAGGGTCACATTGTGATTTATGATAACTTGAGAACATCATCAACATGAAAAGTATTCATTGACCTAATATACCTGTGAAGAAGGTACTTGTGTTAAAGGCCTCTGGAGTTTCATCCATCCACACAGGATATTAATGGCTGCCAAGTCAACATAAGAGGCTCACTTAACCTTTTCAATTTTATTAAGTCTTAAAAATCACATCATGGCTTTAGGGCTGTGAGTGGGAGGTGAGGGGCTGCAATCTCTCTATCTGAGAAGGGCGGTGTGACATACAGCCAGTGGCCATGGGTATTTTGTTAACTCTGTTTGGAATAGACTGCTGCAAAGTCAAGCAGACTGATGCTCAGGTAAATACCAGAGATCTCCTGGGAAGATACTGATGTTTGAAAATGTATCGAATTTTACCAGTGTTTCTTTTTATTATCATGCAATTTTAATACATGTTTTGAAATATTTAAAACATCAATCAGAGGGAGTTTTTAAAATATTAAGCAGTAACATATCATGGTAGGTCAGGGTCCAGTGGATTTATACACACACACAGATAGACAGATAATTTGATATGATATGTTATATTTTTTAGGATTTACCTGAAAGTTAACCACATCTTCTGACTTTACTCTTATAATTCAAATCCACACAACATAATTCAAACATGCAGTACTTATCTATATTAAAATGTTGTGGTTTTGAGTTTGCGTTAAGTTATTGTTTTGTTCGAATGTTTTCTCGTGTCTCTGCTTCTTCCTTTCTTGGTCCTACATCTTTATATCATCATCTGTCATTTTTCATTAGTTTCACCTGTGGCTCATTGTCCTCCCCTCCCCTCCCCCCTTGCCTCGTCTTTAGTTCTATGCTCATGGACTTTTTAAGTAAACAGAGATTTCTATGTATATTTGACATTTGACGTATGAGGGATTAGTGGGTTTTACTTCTCTGGGTCAAAACCATTTTCCGAGACTGACGATACGTCAATAGACAGCGATGACTCACTGCAACTCAGCATCCTGAACATACAGAATCGACCTTCTCTCTTTCACTTCCAAACAGTTTACTTACCTTTTTCCTTGCCTTTTTTCACAAACCATTTTCCTCGTCCGTTCAACGTGGTATTAATTATGTCTGCTGTTGTAAATTCAGTCTATTCACCACAGGATCAGTGCTGAGAGCCACAGTCACACACTCAAGGCCATTCACTTGAGACTGCAGCAAAGCAAAGAATGAGCCCTTCTCCTCATATTTCCTCATCAGGTTTTTTAATGAGAGGACCAGAGAAGATGGTGCCAGATATTCTAACTCTTAACAGTCTGTCTGTCTGTTCATCGCTGTCTTTTCTGTCCGTTTGTCTTCCTCTGTGACATATTCAGCCGCACAGTTCGCTTAAATTTCCACCATTAAAACCTTTTATTATCCTTGTTAATCCCTCTCGCACATGTCCAGCGTAGGCTGTAAGATGGAATTGAACAGATCTGTTCACTGACTCCCTTTTCTTCTCCTATGCCGTTCCTTGCATGCCCTTTGAAAGAACCGAATTAGCTTTCCCCTGTAGCAGCAATGAGTCTGGCTCTTGTCCCTTTCAGTCTCTCTTTCTACTTTCAAATAACCCACTTTGCTGCTCAGCACTGATATGATTACATTCCTTTTCAGCTGGATTTAACACTGAAGTCAGGGTACGTTGCTCTGGTAAGACTGTGAAAGGAATTCTGGGAACATGGACAGCCACATTTCCTGTTCAACTCAGACAATAAAAGACTATGAAAAGACAAAAGTCAATCAAAGACAGAATTAAAAGTGACAACCAAGGGGGATACGCAGTAAAGAGAAATACGAATAGAATTGAAATCTACATGACAGCATGTGAATGACAAGAGAGATGAGCCGGGGCAGAGTTGGATGAGTTCAGTTTAATTTTTACTATTAAAGTTACTATTTTCCTTGCAAAGAAAGTTTAAACACTGCTTTAGGCAACTTTAGCAAAATGAGAAAAAAAATGAAAGTGAAAGTGAAAACTGAGCAAGAACTTTCTGAGGGGGTTAAAGAGTGTCACAGAATGAGAATAGGTAACAATGGCCCTTCATGTTTTACTAACAGATTGAAGCAACATTACTTTTTGAAGTTCACTAATATGACTTCATAATTTTATTTTCTGATCTTAATAGAGTCTGATCATTTGCACTTAAGTATTTATTTTTTCTGTCTGACAGGAATCTAGCTTGGATCCAATTGTCTCAGTATTTGGCAGTTAATCCATGACACACTGTAGAGCAATGTATAGTACTTTATATATAGTATATTATAATATTTGATCTATTCTTCATGCATCACTTTCATATTGCAGACTGAAGAGGTGGAGCTTATTATTTTATATACTGCAGAGTAGCTTAATCTTGGATACAACAGAAAACACGGTTAATGGTGTCAAGTAAAGGTAGTCACAAAAGTAACACCAACAACAGCAACATTTGCTTTTAAATGTAATGGACTACAATGAGAAGTATAAAAAATCATAATTGGAAAACCTCAAGCAAGGTTCAAGTACCTCAAACTTAAATACAGAGCTGTAGTAAGTATTAATTCATTGGTCGTAAGTAACATAGCTGTAGCAGTTAATCGCTGCAGTTTGCAGTATGCATAAGAGCAAATATATACAGAAAATGCAAAAGTTTACTTTTACATTGTATCTTATTTGTTTTTCTTATAGTACAGTATCTACTCTTAGTATAAAAAGCATGACAACTATTTTTACAGTTATTGTTAGTTAGTATAAACAATTTGTTAGTGAAGCAACACAGAAAACTCTGTTCAGTCTAAAGGGATCAAGCAGAATCAGAGTCCACAAAACATAAAAAACACATAAATCCAAAAATACAATGAACTCAAGGAAGAACACAAGGAAGAACCCAAGTCACAATAGTCCAGCTCAAAGACATACAGTATGTACAATGATGATCCCACAGAGACAAATAATATATAGGCACAAGGGAGACTTGGCTAACAAGATGCTGGTGAAACCAATGAACCAATCAAACACAGGAAACAAGCACACAGAGACACAAGAGGGAGACACCCTTCAAAACAAAACAGAAAGTACTAAAAAAAAACAAAAAAACCAGACTGACAGAAATGACACTGTCTATAACAATACACCATGAAAGTCATTGTGTATTGTTTTTCTAACTTTGTCAGCATTTCTTAGGATTATGTGTGTTTCAGTGTAAGACAAACATTTATGTGTGTGCATGCAGATTTATTTTCACAAACTTATATGAATTAAAGTCTTCTGAGAACTCACGCTGCAGCAGACTGCAGCTGCCTTGAGTGCAGCTGCCCAGCTCCCATCAGATGAGTAGCCTGCGTGTATTTGTGTGACCTTGTGTAGGTCTGTATTGCTGTGTGCATCTTTTCATTCATCTGTGGCTCCGTCATCAAAGAGCTGTTGTACTCATTGCCTATAATATTACACACAAGTTTGAGTTTTGAACAGGCAGGTCTCAAGTCACCTCAGGAAAAAGCCCCCTGTTGAGCTCAGTGACAGCCACTGTCATGTCCCATTTTGGCTAGTGACATCAATATCACACACACAAACACACACTGACACACTGCAGCTGTGTTTGTACTCATGATACCATATACTGTATACTGTGTGAACTATCAAGATGGTCATTTTCACAGTCTGTCCTGGTTTTTCTCTTTCTTCTTTCGCTTTCTTCACCAGATTCTCCCCCTCCCTTCCCTTTCTCCTTTCCTCTACTTCATGCAGCCAGACAGACTCGTGTAAAAGAAGAGGTTAATTATAGATTCACACCTCAAACCTTGAGGTGTGTTAGGGCCTCTGGTATGAGCAGTGTGGGCTGGCCAAAACTCTCCAGCCTACCATGTATCTTTGAAGGTTCATATTATCTCTGTACACACACACACACACACACACACACACCGCAGGGCATTAGAGGTCACCTTGGTACTTTTGCTAGCCTGCCCATGGCATTGTCATAGTAACTGAGTCACGGCACGCCATAGAGAGGATGAGGAATCATAAAACAACCTGTAACTAGTTTTGTATTCTCAAAAAATTCCAATTCATGTTTAACTTTGCCCTTTTTTTTTTTTTACTTCCTGATTCTTGTCCATATAGTGGGTGACATGGCGAAACAAGGTCAGGGTGCCCACACTTTTAGGCTTGTGAGCTACTTTTACAATGACCAAGTCAATAAATAAATAAATACACACACACACACACTGAGTATACTGTATATACAATATGTATTGTGTGTGTGTGTGTGTGTATATATATATGTATATATATATATATATATATATATATATACAACCAAGTGTCAAATGCCATAGTGAGGATAGATGATAGGCTACCCGCACTACCTTTGCGATCTACTGGTCGATCGCAATCGACGTATTGGGCACCCCTGGTAATTTCATATCACAACAGAACAGATTAGAAAAAAATGAAATATTGAAATGGTTAAAATAATTGCAACCAGAGCAATAGTTATTAGGACATGACCTTTTCCTGAGTTTCCTGAAAAGAAATTTACACACACAGACACCAACAGTCACATATATATGTATAGATGTTGTTTCTGGTATTTTTTTGTCCTGAGATCAATCAATCAATTAAATAGAAGGGGATTCTGTTGTTCTCCACCAGGAGAAAAGGTTCTCATACTGCCTGACCAGATTTAAGTACAGGTGGGTCCACCTGCAGGGCATTTCTTCCTCATGGGCCACACACTGTGCAAATGTGCCAACTTGCAGGGTCATCACCTAAGAGCCAGCCTTCACTGATGTTTTGCTGCTTTCATTTGGGCATCTGGGAACATCTCAGGGTGGTGGAGCTGCAGCAGGGACACCTCCTCACAGCCCCCATCAGTCGGCCCAAGGATCCTTGCTTTCTCAACGCCTTGTCCTTTCTTCACAGGCAGAGCCAGAAGCTCTGCATTTTCCATCAGGTCTTTGAGAGCCATCTCCTTCTTGGAGCCTGTTATCCCAAAAGTTATGGTGCAAGAATTTTACAAATGAAAAAACGTGTTACATTCCAGCCTTTGACAAAGAAGTTTGCATAGTGCCTATTACCACCAGCTTAATCTTTGTGTATCTCACAATATGTAGCTTTTTAAAAGCTTGTGATAATCCTGTGAGGCAGAACCAGATGTCTGGCTGCAGGGAGGTTGTGGTCATCTCATGAGGGATGTGAATTCATGGTCAAGGTCAGTTCTTGTGTTTCTCTGGCCTCCAGGTGACAGAAGGAACCACCTCTTCTGAGCCTCATCCCCTTGCCCGACAAATTAGATCTGCCACTGTGATGATACCAGGCTCGCCCTCTATGCTTCCAGCTTGCGTGCCTCCAGGATTTCAGCTGGCTAATGCAGGACCCAATCGTGGTGCCATCTGTACCAGCCGTGTATTAAGAGCTGCCTTGCAGCCGGAAAGGATATGCTGCAAGCTCAGGCTTGAGTTGCACAGTTGGCAGATTTCCTCTGAGCTAGACTGGACTACTTTGAGGGATAATGATTAATCATAAATAATCATTTAATGTGAGTTCTTTTTGATGACCAAATAGTTTAACTACTCAAATAAATGCAACTCAAATCAAGTCAAAAACTCGCCTGCAATGTGCATGAAGGACCCGGAAAACACATTTAATGTTTATCTCAATACATGATTTCAGACTCTATCATGTGCACATGTAGGAAGAAGAGTACACACACACACACACATTCCTCACCCTAGGCATCACATTGGCAGCTTACCTATAAGTGGAGGCGTGTCATGACCCTTAGTCCAGGCAGATGGTGGTTGTGGGCACTACCTGCAATAAATTTTGCAGACATTGAGCATGATACATTGTTTTTGCAAGATATTGCAATATGATGAATAATTATGTAAAATAACATAGCATAACTGTGTTGACTCATCAGCAAGAATATGTAATATGTGCAACATAGGCATTTATATGATGATTATCCAAACCGCATTACATCTGAGTCAATGATATACATATATAATTTATCTTTAAATAGAATATGTTTACTCAATATTGTGATTTACTATTAAAATGGATGTACATTAGACTACTCACTGGAGACATTGTAGATGTTGAATGCATGTGCCTGAGCTAATTACCAGTGAGAGAGGAGCAAAGAGGACAAAAAGGAAGAGGGAAAGAGAAAAGAAAACAAATGAGCAAGAAACCATAGTTAGCTCTTATCTTGGAGAAATAAAGGGAATAAAGAATCTTCCATTGTATCAAGTAGAAGGCACAACACTCTTTTGATGAAGATTATGTACTTGGAAGATTATAGCTATTGAACTGTTACTGCGTCTTCTCCCCAACCAGTGCTGAACTTCTTGTGAGAACTTGTGTTAAAATACTTGTGTGTTGTGTGTTGTGTGTGTGTGTGTGTGTGTGTGTGTGTGTGTGAGAAAGAAAGAGAACAAGTTTGGACTATAATGGATAGGAATACCACAGTATGCTTATCACTTACCCAATTACGTGGGATTGCAAAACTAATCTACAACTCTATTAAAACAAGAGACCCTACAGCTCAGGGTTAAACAAAAGCAAATTACATTACCCCGTCTCTCTCGATCTCTCTCTCACACACGCTTTACTTTTCCTATACTGTGCCATTCTGTCAACCAGACTTGTTCCTGTTCACCCATATCTCCACGGAGATTTGAGGGGAGCAGCCATGCATAGAGTGCAAGTCAGCTCTTAGACGATATGGATATGCAGTTGCTCTTTTAAAAAAATCTCTTGGTTCTTTTGAACTTCCCACTTTCATTAAAAGTTGATTTAATAGAAAAACCAGGCAATGTTTTCTGTCCCTCTTGTCTTCTCCATAAAACAAAGTTTAGTGTGTGAGTCAGTCAGTATACTGAATTGGTGTGTGAAAGAGGTTTTAGATCTGCACACAAGAATACAAAACAGTTTTTTTTCCAAGAAACATTTGATACTGTATCACATTAAGAAAGTGTAATAAAATGACAAATTTAGCTTTTAATACAGGCTGAATTCTGCTGATTATGTTTGACCCTGCTGTTTGAGACTGCTTGAGACCCTCTTAACAGCACAAAAATGTACCTGTAATTGTTTTATCAGTGTCTGACAGTGCTGGCATGTGGACCCAAGATGCAAGACTCAAAGACAAAAAGTGAAGAAACACAATTTATTAATCACAAAGTATGAACACAAAATCACTCTTATGAGGAAAAACTCTGACTAAGCTAATAAACACAAAATCACTCTTGTCGAGGAAACACAAAACCACTCTACTGAGGGAAAAAATAACAAAAACAACTCCTAGTCTTATCTACCAAATCAAACTCAAAATCACTCCGAGGAGGCAAACAAAACTAGGCTAGAAAACAAAATATCAAACAAGATTTCAAAAAAGAAGAACGACCTGACCGCAAAGGTACAATGACGTGGGCTTTGGAGAAGACGCTGGTTCCTTGTCGTGACATTAACAAGACGAACTGGCACAGGACAGGGGAGACGCGGACAATATATACACACTGGGATGAGGGGAACATAGGTGGAAACAATCGGGGCGGGGAAGACAATCAGACTGGCGGGAAACACAAGAGGAAGGGCAAGGGACCTGAAACAAAAGGGAAGTTAGTACTTTCAAAATAAAACAGGAAGACACGAGACAACACCGACAAGACAGGGAACTAAACATGGCCAACTTGACTCAGCTTAACTTAGCTTAGAATTGCCTATAAAACATGTTTTTTAACTTGTGTTTCAAAAGGACGCTACAAATAAAATATTCACATGATTATACATATGATTGGTTTTGGCAGATCTTTCTATGCAGCAGGAGCCTTCCAGCTATAGCAAGTGTCACATTTGTTCCAACAGGAGACAGGACAACATGAGAATGGAATGAAGAGTTCAGTGATTTAGTGGTGAACATAGAATCCTAAACACAAAGGCTTACAAGTGGGAGACAAGAGATACCACCTGAGCCTACTTTGGGCAATATGCAATAGTTAGAAAAATAACCGGGTCAGGAAAAAAAATATATAGTCGGAAAAAGATTTTGCTAATTCATTTCAATTTTAACACATATGTCACTTACTCATTTTCAACCAAAAGCAACTCAAAGTCTCTCTAGATAGGTAAAATAAAATAAAATGTTAAAACACAGACATGGACAAATTGTCAGTACAGACTCATTGAAACTTTATCAGGAAATTCTTTTTGCATGAGCTCTTCCCATCCAAAGAACAAGGATGTCCCAATAGGCTCAATCTGAAATAATGTTTAATGACCTTGCAAAAAAAAATAACAAATTGCATTTACTCAATTGCGTCCATCAGCAGTGGCTCTAATTCACCTTATTTGACTTTCTTGCTCTTACCCATCATTTAGTGTTGTATGCCTAATCTTTAGTTACTGAAAAATATCCAGATTTAATTAACTAAGTAACAAATGAAGTCATATAGATGGTAAGGCAAAAAACGCCTCATCACAAAGTCACTCATTTAATCCAGCGAACATCAGCAATTAATGTTACCCAAGAGTGCAAGAATTTCCTTTCAGTTGGTTATTTGATCAGCTTAACTGGAGAGGACTCTGCCGCCAGACATAGTCTGTGAAGTTTCAGGGGGCCACTTTCTGTTTTTAGCTAAATTGAGCTCATTTGTTAAATAAGGTGTATTTGCTTGTGCCTTGGTGCCAGTCTCATGGCTTTTACCTTAGTGACAATACTTTTGTGACACCACAATAACCCCCCTTTGTCTAAGGTCAACATAGAGATTCTGTTTCTTCTCTAATTCACTTCTCTCTCAGTCTCCCTCCCTTCATCTACCATGACCTCAAGTCCCAGATGGCTTTTTCAGTCCTTTCCTTCGCTGTATCTGTCTGTCCTGCTCTTGTTCGGCCCTTCTCTCTCCAACCCGACCCTGTCTCCTCAAAGGTTGTTTGAAGTTTCTCACTCCCCACTTCCCTTGTCTTGTCAAAGAGAAGGACTCGGTGTAATTTTCTCTTAATCTCTTCATCCCCTCCTCTGTGGAAGAGAGCTCTGGTACCTGTGGATGGAGGGATGGAGGATTGGGAGGAGGAGTGGAGGATAGAGAGATGACTACAGGGACAGGAAGCTGGCCTATGACTGCCTCCAATCAGGCTTCCCCTCTCATTCTTATCTTTATCTCCTTTCTTTCCATCTGTTTTTCTTTTGCTCCATTTTCTCTCTTTTTATCTTGTTCACTTAGAAACCTACACTTTGAAAACTTTTCTTAATATGTGATTTAGAGTGAATAGAAAATGCCTCATAGATAAAATGAGAACCAGAAATGAAATGATGTGAACGGTTGACATGAACGCTAAAAAGGAAAGAAGATTGCAGTCTTAAAAAAATAAACCTTTACCTTATTACACTACTTCTTAAATTGACTAGGTTTTTTTCTCTTTCTCCTCAGATCAGCGCCACCAGTGAGTCTGATGTCGTGAAAAGAAGTGGCAAGAAAGGAGGGCGGAGAGGAGAGAGTGGATGTGATGGACATTCACTGAAGAGTCTGGCCTTTCAGTAATTGTGCCTGCCGCGGAGCAGAGGTCAGAGGTAAATGCCACACGTGGATATGTCCTGCTATAATGAGTGGAAGAGGGTATGACGCATTCACAAACACACACGTTCTTGGACACACACTCTCACACATGCCTGCATGCACTCATCAATATTCCTACTGGCATTAACATGCAAATGTAGGCAACTACAAGCGCACAAACATGTTTGCACACACACACACACACACAAAGGATTTGGTGGGTTACTTTAGAAATGTGCTCCATCACAGATACTTGTTACCTTATCAGGACAGTAATCATTAATTTCCTCCGACATTGGTAATATATTCTGATCTCTGTCAGATTATTTTTGTATATTTGAGGATGAACAGAGAAAGCTCTAATAAGTTTGAGGTGTTGACTTATCTCAATAATGACAGACGCAATCTGTGTTGTTGTTTTTTTTTTGCTACATTTTATTGGATTTTCTGCACAGTACCATAGAATTAGTAGAATGTTCAGTTCAGTTTCACAACATTTTAAAAGCGCATGCAAAGAATTCCGGCCAAATTTACTACAAGAAACTACTTTTTAACTTGTTCTAAAAGTACCTTTTTAACTGATATTACTCATAACTTGTACTGTAACTTATAATGTGATGCAAGGTCAGGTACAAATACATCCAGACATCTAATATAATCCACAGATCAAAACAAAAAGATGCAGAATATAGGTGTGGTATAGAAGGGAAATGTGAGGACAGATGTTTCTTCAAAGCACTGTTACTCAAGGGAATCGGTGCATGAAATAAAATGAAATACTGATTAAACCAAACCACGTCAGAGAACTTTACTGTTGCGGAAAACTTTCCTACCTTCTATACTATTTTATGCAGTGATTACAACTGTATTTTTCTGGTAATTTTAAATAATCTTTGCATATGCAACTGTGTTTGCTTGTTTAAATGTGTATGTATAAAGGCAGAGATATATGCAACTATTTAAAACACCCTATTAACCATCCATATTCATGCTATATCCCGCACTTAGCAACATTACACATCTCCTTGTTCAACCTCTCTTACATTTTTAAAGTTCTTTAGGGCCCATTTTGGCTTTTGTTTTGATAGCTGTCAACAGGACACAGAGAGAAGGAAGTCTTTGGTCACAATCAAACAAGAGACATTGAAATGCGTGTTTTAGACCAGCAGGCCATCGGGACCCTGTTTCTTTAATAATGCACCTTGTGATCCAATCCTGCCCTTGGACAGACTGATACATGTATGCTAACTTAGAGTTCCCAAGCCTATTAGATTGTGCCTTGATGACAGAGAACATAGTAGCGATGTTAACTGTCAGTCTACATTTATGCTGTTTTCTATCCACCCACCAACTCTGGGCTTGTTCCTGACAATCAGAGTCTATCTCTCTCTTTGACTTTGCTTTGTTTTTTTTGTTTTTTTTGAAAAAGTCATCTTGATGCAGGAGATACAATTTGCAGTGGAGTGATTCCAGAGATAAAGAGTTTCATAAGGTTTGAACATGCTTTCATATGTGCATGCGTGTATCAATACTCTGATTCTGTTGACAGACATGTGGCTTTGCCCGATTTTTTCTTGCTCATGTGTGATTTGACACTGAAAGAAATCAACATGTACAGTCATGAGTGTTCACCTGTGTGTTTCGCTTCATCTTAACTGTGAGTTTCGTGTCTGTGTGCTTGTGTGGTCCTAACCCCCTACTATTTTAGCAGATGCCACCTCCTCCTGATCCAAAATACTCCCCTCTTCTATCCGACACACACACACATACACACACACACACACACACAGAATATGTGTCCTTGTCAGGGCCCAAATCCTTTAACTTATCCCCCATTTATCACCTTAAATTTAAGCAATAGACAATATTAAATCCTATGAGTCTTGCTTGATGTCTTCATGTTGGTTCCTGTTTTTGCAGTGGAAGAATTCCCCCTGAAGTGAATTTACTGTATGACTCTTTAGTGTGATACACATACTAAAACAACTATAATGCTGTGTGTAGTTTAGTGGAAAGCTGATTTCTTACATGTCTCAGTGGCCCATCATTTCAACCATTACCCAATGTCCTGTCTGCTTCAGACTGTGTACTGTTTATCAAAGGGACAAAGCTAATTTCTTCAAAAGACTGAATTAAGAGAACAGATTTTTGTTGGTTCACATAAAATCAAATCATATCTTATCATCAAATTGTTTTGTTACTACTAGTATTAAGCATTGCATGGGCTTGGGAGATTATTTGTAATGCTCCCTATATGTTGTTTATAATCATGTATATTACAATTTGTGCTGCTAGGTTCACACATGGCTATCTTATTTAAATAGAACCAGAGATGGGTTGTGATGAAGTAATATAACTTATGAGGCATGAATTGTGTTGCCCTCTTTAGTCTTTCTGTGTCTAGGATCTCCTGCTATCAGTAATATAATTAGACATAACCTCTGCAGAACACATGCAGTACACAGTGTACATCAAACTGTACAGTGCGTGTTAACACAGTGTATACACACAGACATACAGCAGGTGCTGCTGATACATGTGCACAGACACACACACACACACACACACACACACACACACACACACACACACATATACATGCACGATATGCATGTGCATGCACATGTATATCATTTTATTTTGTGTATGTAAAGGCAGGAGTAATGGTTGTGACATTTTCGCTGATGTATTTCTGTGTCGTGTGTAATCTTGTGTGTTTCTTTTTTATTGGTCCGATTTCTGTGTGTCCTACGTGAGATACGTGGCTCTGTGAAGCTGTTCTGAACCGGTATCCTTGTCTCTATGTATACACTATACAGCAAGTATTTTTCTCTGTCTCCCTTTTTCAGTCTAACTATGAGAGTGTATGCATGTCACATCTGAATTTCAGCTTGGGAGTCATTCAGGCTGATAATATTTGAATAGTCTGTACTGTATGATAGTTACAACAGCACAGTGGCAAGTGAACCAGCCTCAGCTCATAAAGCACAGACACTTATACACACAGACACTACATTATTACCGACTCCGGTTAGAACAGCAATTATTGTCTCACCATAATATTTCACTGTTGTAATAATCATTTAGCACCAACTGTTCTCTGACCCACAGAGACTAAAACTGTGTTGTTATCAGACACAAAATGGCTATTGTTTAATGGAGGTCAACTGATATGGGGGAAAGGGGTTAGGAACAAAATGGCCACTGTTGTGTGGGCTGTTAGACCTTAGATGGATCTTCTCTCAGATGCAGGACATTCCCATCTGAGAATGTCTCAGCAGAAATCCCTGTCACTTAAATGCAGAAACTGTCTGGGAGAGGTTAGTAAAGCTACGGGCAAAAATCAGCACTTCATCTGCCACTAAATGTATATAGTATATATGAATTGTAGTGTTGTTCAACCTCACCCACTCCACGCTAATCATGTTTCCCAGTCATCTGCTTAGCAACAGTTCTAGAGGTTGTTACAATACTAAAAACAAGTATTCCAAACTAAACAGTTTGGAATACTTGTTAAGCAGTTTTTCATTTTCTTCCAAAGTTAACCCACATAATCACTACTCAAAATCACTATACAGTGGTTCTTAAACACTGACAAGACTTTATAGCTGTGGAGAACTATCACCAAAGCTGGGTGAACTTGCATTACAGTGCAGCAGAAGTTGCGGTAGGTTCTTCTTTTTGACAGAGCAACCCTGTGTTTTTACTGAAGCTCTCTACGTCAACAACATAGTAGCTTCAATGAGTGCGTCTACCATGCAGTGCTATTGTTTGTCTGTACACAACCAGATGTCCCTATGTTAGGAGTTTTATTTGTTTTTGTGTCAGAGGAGTTTTAGTTGTACATGATGGCCTAAAAGCTTTCTCAGAGGCTTTATTTAACTTGCCAGAAATCAAAACTGTCGGGGAGCAATGGCTGCATACATCAAATGCTCATGTGCCTCTAGTATGCACAACTGTACTTCCTTCTTTTCCCATTTTGTCAACATTACCATATACATACATTTGTGATGCTAAATACTTAGATGGTAAGTACCAATTCACAGATTACTACGTACGAAACAAACAAAAACAAGCAAGCAATCACAGAGAAAACACTGTAGTACGTGCATAAACCACTGAGTGACATCCTCAGGCACAAGTGACTTGGCACAGGCAAAGAGCAGCTCTATGTAAATGGATTCTGAATTTGTGAATGTGAAGTTTGGAAAGTCAAAAAGGCCCACACAAAGGTCTCACAAAGGCAGACATCAAAATAGCTTTAAGCAAACGAGCTTTGCCGAGACTGAAACTGGGGAGGGTTGAAAGAAGTCCTTTCATGCATAACTCATCAAACCAGCACCACTGTTCTCTTATCATTACCCAGCAACCTAATGTTATGTGATGTCATTCATAATGCAAGAAGAGCAAAGAGAAGACAGTGGGCTTACATTTATTAATATTTATGCATTTCAGAACCTTGAAAGATGCTGAGATACTGCTGGCCAAAACCTTAATCAAAACATGAAATATGCATACCAATATTTGTAAAGACACCGCAGTGTCTCATTTGCAGCTAAAATATTTGGGATTGCATATATTATGTTTCTGTGCAAATCTGTTCATAACTTATGACTTGACAAATGACACCATTGTGAAGAGCCATTTTTGAGCAGTTTGTTGAGCAGAAATTAATGTTGCATTTAAATGTGTTTCTGAAAGTGAATTTGTGGTATGCATTTCTTTTTTTCTGTGAGTGGTTTGTTAATTAGGTTGGTATGTATAGGATAAAGTTGACACTGTATGTGTATGTATTTACAATAAATATGTCATATGTGCACCAGACTGTGCGTTTCCAACTTTGGGTGAAAATTGTTTTGTGTGTGTTATATACATGTGCGTGTGCAGGAGTTCCCTGCTGTTTCGTAATTAAAGCTGAAGTCAAGTCTAATTTCCCTTACTTTGCAGTTCTGGAGGTTAATTGCAAAAGCCACACAGCCCCTGGCAAGCTCTCCTCAATTTTAGTACTTTCCTGTGCAAACTACAGAGAAGATTGCTAGTGGTAAATGAGGGGATGTGAAAATGCAGTAGTAACAACACCATTAGTCTCATGGTACATGAGGAGAACAGGGCAAGGCGGGAACTCTAGTTAGCCTCCATGCAAATATTAATGAGTGTAAAACAAATGCTAATAGTGAAAAAAGATGCTTAGATGGAGTTTTTAATGATGCTATTTCTGTGCCTGGTTGCTAGTGTGTGTGCAGTTGTGCGCATGGAGTGGGTCTTGTCCTTTAGTGGAGAGGTCATTGGGGAGCAAAGAGCCTGTGATAGTATCCATGGTAGACAGGACACTGGGTGAGAGTACAGAATACATCAGTCTCAAGTATCTGCTGTTTGTCAGGTTGAAGCGCTGTCTTTGGCTAGACAGCAATGCCTACATAATAAATAAATAAAGAAGAGGGAAAAAAAGATCATGTTTTTTCCAGAGAGATTTTTTTTTTGCATGTGTGCATTTAGTGATTTATATATGGCTGTATAAGGAATTCAACAAGTCTAATGGTTTTGACAGCTGGACCTTTGCACAGGACACCAGGATCGCTGAGCAGTAAAGAGTATGTTGGGATGTGTGTGTATCTGTATGCCTGTGTGTGCATTAATGTGTGTGTGTGCATGCTCAGCGCCTGTGGGCAGTTGAAGCTGTGGAACTGACAGACAGCCACTAACCTTCTCGCCATGCAACCCTGTGATTGACATCTCTATGGTGAGAAAGTGGGCGGCAGGAGCACCAGATATTACTGTGGAGGTCAGGGTTGAACGGAGTGAGCAATCACCTCAATCCGTGTGTGTGTGTGTGTGTGTGTGTGTGTGTGTGTGTGTGGGCAGATTTGTGTGTCGTATCTACCTTGCCATTGCAATTTCCCCCTTGTGATGATATCAATTTAGCCGAAGGATAGCACTCGCTATTGAGCTGTAGAATTGTCATTTGATGCCATTTGATACCAATACATTTTTCCCACCCTATAATAGAAAATAAACAGAATATGGATAGACCGATTGTCAGAAGGGCCGAAAGACAGACTGACAGAGAGACACGCAGGCAGACAGATAGCATACAGTATTGAATGTGGACAATGGGGACAAGAACCTTGGTCTGATTGCTACCAAGAAAAATCATTAGAAAATTAGAGTGAAAGCTGAGAGGATGGGAATTTCATTCTGTCTCTCTGATAGCCATCTTGTCTTGTTGGTGTAATTTAACGTGGTAAAAAGAGACATGTCAACTTATATGGCGACTCTCACGTGAAGGTAGCTTTCTCCTTCTCTAAAGGATGAAATAATGACTTTTGTTTACAGTGGTCTCATGCAAAAAGTGTAAGCCACAACAGAAATTTCTGGCAAGACAGACTTTGAAACAAAACATTACCTTTTTTTTAATCAAAGATTAAAATGGACCTTGTTTAAAAAATGAACTGTATGAAAAGTACAAAGCAAATATGAAATACTATAATTTAAATTGACTGAATGAGGTTCAAGGCCTGAGTTTGAAACATTTTTTTTGTCTCTGTGTTTGCTATCTCTTTATTCCATTTCATTGTGCTACATACACTATTTAAGTATCTAAAGCAATTAAAATCCTTATTGTTGGAAAGCTGGAAGCTTCCAGTCTTTTTCACTTTGGTTTTAACCTTTTGACTTTGTTCAAGTGATACATTAATGCCGACACAGTGGAGTGCCAATATTTTTGACCTAATGTCCCAATTTGCTTAATGTAGTGAGTGTGCCCTTTTCTTGCCCTGTGTTCAATCACGGTTTGGTGAATGTGAATCATAAAAACATTAAAATGACTTTTTACAAAAAAATATCTCATTCACAAAACAAAGCCTTTCATGCATTCATTTGTGTGCTCCATCAAAAATACTGTTGAAACAAAAATAACTGCAGATAACATCACTGCAGGATGCCATCTCAGAAGTATTGTTTGGATTTTGATTGGAGCTGAAAATGAAAGTGGATGGCATGTTAAGGGAGATAGAAAAGGAGAAAGGCCTCAGTGGAAAACAGGCTGAACATTCAGCGTTGCTGTAATTACCCTTTAACGCTTTTAACTGTCTCTTCTAATTGGACTTTCATATGAGCCCACCTTGGTCTTTTCCCATGGACTCTGGTTAGCACAAGTCAAACGTGTCATTAATGTTTGTGTGTGTATGCGTGTGTGTGTGTGAGAGAGAGAGAGTGTGTGCGTGTGTGTGTGTGTGAGGGTGGAGGGGTGGTGATGTGTATATTGTCTGGTGGTTTGAGCAAAGCTCTTCGCTGTCAGCTCATTTGTCTTTATCATACACAATCAGAATGGCCCCACAAGGAGAGAGCCATTACCATCTAGTTATTGTCAACACAGCTTTCACAAGCTTACACATGCAGACGCACGCACACATATAATAGTGTGTGAGCTGCACCCTGAAGTTTAGCTTTATGACACAGGTAACCACACCACTCGTGAAGACTGCTTTTCAAACACACTCAAAGAAATACAGACAGACAGATGCAGGCAAGCATCTGCACAGTCATACCTTCACTCACTTAAAAACCTCATTATATACAAAAATGTGTGCAGTCCAAATGTACCAACACACAAGTCTAATTTATTTCCAGCAGGAGACAGACAGTCAGCATGATAAAGCTGATTCATAATTTATCAGGACTAATAGCCACCTGCCTGTGCTACTAGCTGTTATCTGCCACAAATTATGGGCTCAGAAAACCCTATGTTTTGACTGAGTGTACGTGTGGAGTGACAGGCTGGAAAAGGATGAATTGAAAATAAGCATCAGATTTTTTTCCCAGAACAGTTGGCGGTGCATATACAGTATGTAATGCATGTAGTTGTTAGAGAGTAAGGTCCACACACCACTGGTTCTGTGCTGTGTATGTGAGACCATGGTCGTTTGGTTTGGTTTAACTGTTTTTCTGAGCTCTCCTATTTACTAAGTGGTCAGTGTACAGTGACTTCGCTTTACCTGCACCAGCGAAATCCAAACCATCTTTTTTTGTTCTGTTTGCCTTCCCATATCCGCTATCCTAATTCTATCCTAAAAAGAGTATTTACAACTTTAATATACTATTACTATTATATAGCAATTGACTCCTTGACAGACTCTCTTTTTAGAAAAGCAAAATTGCTAAAATCAATGCAACAGAGCTCCAGTTTGGTCTGTGATTTGGATGTGTTATGCTAACATAGCCTCAAACTGCTAGCCTCAAGCTGAGATGAAGAATGGATGACACCTGGTCTCATTTTGAAACATGAATCTGGATTTCTGATATTTGCCTTCAGACCCAGCTGATGTTAACACAAGTGACCTCACTTGAGGCAGTTCATCAAACTTAACAAAGCTTTCTCTGGACCAACAAAAGGCTTTATAGTTGTTGTAGTTTTTTGTTTGGTTTTTTTTGTTGTTGTTTTTGTTGGTTTTTTTTTACATATGTAGCAGTATTCCCTCTTAAATTTGCAAAATAATAACATTTACATGTAGTTGAATTACTTTTATGTCATATACCTTTAAAATGAGTTGTCCAACAAGTTGTCCATCCAACTTTTGCTCTGTTGTTTAATTCCACAAGCCAGGAGTCAAAGGTGGGGAAGGACTATATGCTGAAATAGATAGTTCCAGTTGGGATGAAACTAAAATGGTATGAGCAACATATGGAAGACTTCACAAGATGATTTTATCATTTTGATCCATTTGATGTCTTCCCCTCTGGGTGGCATTAAGACCAAAGAGGTTTTGTTTTATCATTGCTTAAGCGGTTTACCTATTAAACCTTTGACCCATTCTAACTATGGTACATCCACTTCTCTAACACCAAAGTGTCTTTATCTACTCCTGGGCTCATACGTATGTGGAAAATCCGGATTTCTGATATTTGCCTGGTGAGGAAATGCAATGGCCTGAACTTTCAAGCTTTAATCAAAAGTTCACACTAAGTCCGTTCCACCTCACTTACATAATGCAGATAGTTTGACATTGCCCATCACCTCATCATGTAACTGAGGGTCTTGTTGGGAAGCACTACTTTTGTTGCAGTTGTGGTGAAACTGATTTTAGGCTTTAACTAAAATGATAATAGTAAAACTCAAAGGGAGAAGTAAAGCAATGAAATGTGTAAAAATGTATTTTCCTGCACTGCTTTAAAATGAAAAACCTCTGAGTTAAATGGGTCGCTGATATACAGAACTTGGTGACTTGGATGATAATGGTCTTGATATTGGAATTCAGGGACACTTCTCTCGAATTTTAACAAAAGGATAATCTTTCCCAGCAGGCATTCACATGCTTGCAAGGAGTTCTGAGTAGACATAGATTAACTTGACTCTAATGGAACAAGCCCTGCAAACCAAAGGAGTTTAGTGAGACCAGTGAAATTCCTTAAGTTGGCATTGAATGTACTCTATTAAACATGCATTTTTACCACTGGACCCCATGTCCCCAGATCCAAAACAGCAAAGTCAAGTGGAAAAAGTAATTTATGGGTTATCAAGATTATCAAAAGGGAAAGTAATTAAATGAAGACCTGGGACAAACTTTTTCCAAAATCATTCCTGAGTCCGCTTCAATTTACTTTCACTGTCAAGTTAGTTCAACATCCCGCTTTGAAGACCAGGGGAGCCTCAGTGAGTGTGTGACTGTGTTTTCAAAAATGTTTCAAAAAATTACCATCACCCCAATTTGTCCTTTTGCTAAGTACTTCAAATCACCCCCCACATTCCCTGTCTTCAGAACGTGTGTGTGCACAATCTTAGATTGCAGTTGATATAAATAATTAAAGAGGTAATTACAAACTGTAATGTGGCGACTCGCAAACCTGTGCTTCTGTCCTCAGACCCAGGACATTCCTGATTTATAATTTACAGACAGACACCAAGTCCTCTTTTTCAGCCGACTGATCTCATCCCTGGTGTGAGCTGGATAGGTGTTAAAAATTCATTATGATAGAGATACAGACCGAGCTGATGATAATGACACCTGTAACCTTACACCCCAACCTAATGTCTTATATCTCATATCAAAAAACAGGCAGGCTGCACATATTAATAAAGATTTATTCATGGTGTTGTGTGCACATGCAACCAAAACGCATTAAAACACAAACACATACACACACACACACAGATCTCTTTCAGTCCCTGGGTATCAATGCCAACAAGAATTTGTCAAGTGTCAGTTGCCGTCTAGATTTCAGCCTGCTGCACTGTGGAACTTTGCCAATCCACTATTGGCACATTGGCATCAGGACTTAGCTGATCGACTGAGCAGAGGTAGTGATAAGAGCCGGAGGAGGCCGAGACACAGAGGTGTGAAAGTGACTCAGACCTACAAGTTATTTGTGTTTGTGCATGTTGTACAAAGTGAGTGTATTTTGGATCTTTTATTGTATGTGTGTGCCAGATTGTATAGTTTTTGTGTTTGTCTGTTCTTGTGAGGATATATGCCTCTGTGCTCACTGGCATAACTCGTGCCTGAGGATGAATGTGTGATTGATGCATAATAATGCAATCAAAGGCTGTCAATCTTCCCTCTGCAAGGTGACAGCTCTGTCATACTGGTTGTTAATTCAGACTCTTTGACAGCCTTCATAGTCTATTTGCCTTTGTTTTGGCTGCATACTAATGATGTTTACAATATGAATGGGAAGTTTAGGTCACCCCCTCTCATTGCCAACAACAATATGACAGCCTGGACACTCAGACTTATGAGTAAAACCCTAAAAAGTAGTAATGTGTAAACAAACATTCTGAGCAAGAGCATAGATGGAGAGGCAACACACACACACACACACACACACACACACAAACTAATTGAGGCTTGTGCTTTGGACACCTGTTCATTATTTCTCTCAGTAGGGAACCTAGTTCCCTGCCATTCGCCATCTTGTTACACCCTCGCAAGTACTGTGCATCAGGGGTGTTTAGGTGTATTTGTGTGTATGTATCTGTGTGTGTGTGTGTGTGTGTGTGTGTGTGTGTGTGTGTGTGTGCACTGCTTGTATATATGCTTGTGTGAAAACCTATATGTTAGTTTGTGTGCAGGGTATGCATTTTATGCCATGTTTACTTCATATTTGCACAGGCTTGATAATGCATATGCTTATACCCTATAGACTTCATTTGTCACATGAAATGTGGTGTAGGCTGTCCATGCATTACATTATATCATAGTTGATGTTGTCAAAATGTCTTCCAAGACACAAATTTTAATCAACCCAGCTGAATATACAAACCATATTTTGCATACAGTTATAAGTTATGCCTTTTTGACAAATTAGATGATCATCTGCAACCCAGGGTAAATGCATACATGGTGTAACCACACCAGCGTTGTATTTTTCATAACAGTGTGCCTGTAGAATGAAAAAAATAAAAGTTGAGTATTCATGAGATTTACGAGATAATCAGTTTACCCCTTATCTTTCATTGACTACCCACAGATTGAAAATACAAATGTAAATAGGGATAATACACACTCGTTACCCAAAGATGATCCAGATGAATGTAGGGCGTGGAAATTGGTGCGCACTAACCAATGCATCCACTGAAGTTCACGCCCACTGAAGCATTAGAGGGAGAGTGCAGTAGAGGGATTGCAGCATTAAGGCAGTGGGGCAAATCAGTGGGTCAGCCCCTGTGTCCTTAGACCACCTTTGAAAACCGTTGGCCATTTGGCCATATAGACAATGGTGAAACATTGTTTTTTTCAGAAGGTGGTACTGAAAGTCAGAATTGTAACCTGGACATCGTAGAACAAACAAATAGGACAACTATGGAAATTTTAGCTGTTTCCTTGCTTGGTGACCATCTTTTCTCTTCGGGGATTACAGAACAGTAATTTACTGCTGTAATCATCAATGTCAAAAGTCAAAACAAAACAATGATACAACATATCATTACTTTAATATGGTAAATGGTGCTGATGGCCTTAATAATAAAATCTTTTTTTGACATTGCATTCATAGGAAGTCTGGTACAGAGCAAATAGTTATGGTATGCCTGGGTCAAGCACAGACTGAGCCACATTATTATGTATGGAGAAAAACAATGAAGGTAAAAAAGAGACAGTGAAATAGAGGCAGAAAACAAACAACAGACACAGACTAAAATAAACATAGACATAAACAAAAGAGATAAAAAAGAGACTTCTACACAGATGGATGAAGAGACGGTTAGTTAAATCCATAGTTTTTTATGAGAACTAACCCTGATCTTCTCTGCCTCATAAAATCCTCTTCTTCTCCATCTCCTCCTCTGTACAGGCATTACAATACCTGTATTAGACCAACTGAAGAGGATTTTGTTCAGGGATATTGGCTTATGTTTAATTGAAGATGGTGCAATTAAAGCTTTCTTGGAGCAGTAAGGGAAATGATCATGGATTTTGTGAACAGATGAAATATATATCGCAATGAAAGTTGAGAATGTTGGATACGAGGTAAAAAATGAAATGGATTAATCTATATCATCAAAATGTGTGTGCATTTGCCTCACCTTGAAGCAGCAGCAGGCTGAACAATCAGATATTTGATCTGGGCTTAGAAGGAAGATTTAATCCCCGGAACGGTGAAAAGGTTTTCTCCCAAGTTGCATTTATGCAATTTTGCCTTCTAGTGCAATTCTATAGAAATGTATCACTGCAATTTCAACACCTGGGCCAGGATTAGTGTGTGTTGGTATCTATTTGGGAGCATTTGTATGTGTGTGTGTGTGTGTGTGTGTGTGTTCATGTGTGGGGTCTGGAAATCGGTCTGGTCTGGTTTGTGAGTGTGAGTGAAGCAGCAAATACCTCAAAGCAGCTGTCAACCCAGGGTGTGAGAAGGTGATTTAGAAAAGCATGGAAACATGAAATTCCTTGGGGCAGATGGTACACACCAACAGACGCACACACATGCACATATGCAAAAAGAGAGAGCGAGAGAGAGCATGTAAAGATGCCAAGATTAAAGTCTTAATGTGTGAATACATTTATACTTTTATGTCATTTCTGAAGTATGCAAGGTGTAAAGGGCATGTCATATTGTTAAGGATCAGCATTACAGTATGACATAAAGGAATAAAAGAAACACCAAAGAGTGCACAGAGAGAAAAAAACAGGTCAAAATCAAGTAATGAACATTGGGAGAAGTAGGCTGTGATGTAACTTGAGTGGTGGTGTGACAACAAATTTACAAATCTTTTAAAGACCTTTTTTTAAGTGAAACTGCAAAATGCTGACTTAAAATTCTCCACAATCCCCTAAAAGTGCTGTGGTGGCACAGTATGTTGGTTAACCAAGGGACTCAGCTACATAGTATGACTACTTTACCACGACTTTTCTTGTAATACCCTCTTCAAAAATAAATCTTTTTTTTTCATGAGTAAAATGTCACTTGCAGCCCTTGATGATGATGCACTTTAATGAGATTACTTGTTACTTTTGCAGGGTAAAAGAGAATCTACATTTGCATCCCTTAATTAGCTTGTTAGGGCTGTCATATCATATCTTGAAACAATGGGGCAACACTGTCTTTTTCATTTCCTTTCCTTTTCTTGTCTTTCCTTCCACTGTCTGCAGCCTGCTCATCTTTCACTGTGTGCAAAAAGTGCCAAGACTTGGTGCTTGGTTAAAGGGATGGACACAGTTCACAGAACTTGGGCCATCTGTTCCTCCTGATTAAAGGGGAGTGTAAATATCTTTCTGGCCAAATATTGATATCAATTCAATGAGAGGTGCCATCTTGTTTATCTGAGCCAAAACTCTGTGTGTGTGTGTGTGTGTGTGTGTGTGTACACTTTAATATCTGTGCGTGTCTAACCATAAGAAAGACCCATGGGCAATGACAGTGCCGACTCATCTCATCTCCTCCACCTCTACTCTCCTGAGTCTGCATTTTCATCATTCAAATGACTGGTTGTCTGTGTGTGTGTGTGTGTGTGTGTGTGTGTGTGTGTGTGTGTGTGTGTGTTTCTGTCTGCCTGTGTGACTCAGTTTATGTGTTTATGCATAAAACATGTTGATGTGTCTGATTTTGCAGCTCCAAAATGACTAGGTGGCCAGACTGCTATCAGATGTAGTCAGTCCCTGCCTGAGTTGGGTAAATAAGAGGCAATGAAGGAGCCAAGACTAAATTCTCTGGTGGCCTCAAAGCACTGGCCTCAGCTTAAGCATCTCGCCAGCAACATATCCACAGCATAATGAGTGAGAATCTCCCTGGAGTATTGGGATAAATCTAAACACTCAGTGTAACCTATCAGCATGTGCATTTGTGTATGTGTGCATGTATATATATATTTATGCGTGTGTGTGTGTGTGTGTGTGTGTGTGTGTGTGGGCGTGAATGAGGCTCCTCTCCCAAGTGCACTTGGGTAAATCTAAATGCAGCTCATTGGCATAAGAGGATTTAACTTTTTGGTTGTCGTGGTAATGAGCTGTGATAAACACCAGCGGATAAGTTGCATGTAACACACACACACTCACACACACAATAAAATGGAAAAACACAGGATTTTTATTGTCAGTGTTACCATGGTGATTTCCCATGGGCCTTAATGACTGTGGCAGGGAGTGTGCTACCCGGTTTACTGTCCCTTTGGGTAGTAGAAGGAAAAGAGCCTAATAGCTCAAACCACCGCTTATGGTTAACATTTAGTACATCTCAATTCATGATTAAACAAAGGAATTTCACAGTATAATTGCAGGCAGTGGAAGCAGCTCCACTGTCAAAATGTGATCGAGGTTTCCATATAAGCTTTTACTAAATTTTGAACAAACTACAACTCTGCTAATGTAGGTTTGATGCTTCAGTATAGACTGACCCAGCATGTATGCTATGATGTTGACTCTCTGCTTGTACTATAGCCTGGGTCCAAGCACAGAAAGCCCAGTAAATTATCAATAAGTTCAATATGTGTTAAAGCCCCACTGACTACTGTTGTTAGGATGGAGCTCTCCATGGTTCTGAAGGCAGAGCTGAGCGCAGCAGCTGTTTGAGTGAAGACATTGTTTGCACACTTTCTTGGATATATAAACAGTAGTCTTTATTTCAATTGCTGTACAAGTACTGATATGTGAACATTATAACATTATAAACTCTCAAAATAACTGTTACAGTGCATGCTGATGCACTGAAAAATTTGTTGGTCATGTTTTTAACTTTCACTTTTAAGCTCACTGTAGCACTGTAGCACTTTTAACAGCAAATGAAGTAAGGACTTTCTGATCTCTGCTGCACGATTGTTTTATCACACAGCAAAGGCAAGATGAATAATTCTGTTAGAATTGTATCTCCTCTAGTGTACACTCAGCAATAAGAACAGCTTTTAGATGTCAGTACTAATTATCCATTTATAATTTATGCCTGACTATTTTCCAAATCTCTAGAAAAATAAACTAATATTTGTGATTTTTTTTCCATTAAAAATTAATTGAAACAACTGATTTGCCAGTAAAGCTACACAAACTTTGAACACTCTCATAGCTGCAGCCATCTCCTTCCATTTACTAACAAGACAGTCCCCTCCACCGTCTCCCTCTCTTGCTCTTTATGATCACAGGGTGTGAGTCAAGGTGACAAGCATCATTATATTCATCATCATCACTGCTATAATGATTTACAGCTGCTAAGCTGCAGTCAAACACCCACCAGTGAACCTCAGTCATGAGACGATGTGCATTTTAGCACTTATATCAGTGTTTGTGAATAAGCATTTATCAATATGCAACAATATCTGTGCATGAATTTCTATGAGAGTCAATAAGTGTGTGTGTGTGTGTGTGTGTGTGTGTGTGTGTGTGTGTGTGTGTGACCATGCAGCATATCAGCTTATGATGTAGAATAAACCATGGGTGTCCCCTAGCACCAAAGTGTTAATAATGGAATAAGTAGCTTTATTCTTGTTATGTATTATTAAAAGAGATTGTGCACACACCACATCTACAGGGACAAAATGAAGAAGCACAGAATAAAAAGTGTGGGGTGTGTGCCACAGCCACCTTGGTTTGTGTGTTGAATATGCACATGGTATGTTAGCATTTGTATGTCTGTGTGTCCTGGGAATATGGATCATCTACATACATTACCAGCAAAGTGTACAGACTGGGTCGCAGATCAAAGGTTTTAGATAAGAGGAGCTGAGCAGTAGAAATTGCCCAGAATATGAAACATGAAACTTCAATTCCAAGGAACAAAAAGCCTTTTAGAACATTTGACTTGGGGCAGAACAATAACAAAAGCTTATTATACTAATACAATATGGGACATGCATGCATATTTTTGATTATTCAAAACTATGTGTGTGCATGTTAAACAGCTAGGCTGACCATAATATGTTCTACACATTGTATAATACTAGACCTCTGAAAAATGCAATGATGGACTTCATTTGAAGCAGCCCATGTGACTGTATACACACAAACATTAACCTCCCTACAACTGGCAGGATAAACAACTTTATGCTGACCCATTTCTCTTTGCCTTGTTGATTATGTTGCCCAGGTGAAATGTCTATGACAATAACCTTATTAATTAAAATATTAAACATTCAGTTCTTAATATCCAATGTGATACATGTGATGCAGTTTTTAATTTTTACCTCTCTGAACAAACCTTTATGTTAAGTTCTGGTGCGCAAGGACCCCAAAGCAGTGGCTGGACAAAGGAGCGATGATCAAAAGAAGATTTTTATTTAATAAAAATGCTAGTATCATTAAGCAGGGTGGACCAGAAATTGGGGAAAATCTTGTTCAGTTCCGACGAAGGCAGTCCGCAATGAAACACCCAAGGCAAATCTGTGCTCACAAAAAACAGAGCGTCCAAAAACAAACAACAGATGCAGCAATACAAACAACAACAAAAAAACAACAGGGGGACCACTAGCACTACCACATGAGACAGAATTATCTGGCAAAGTAGTGGAGGAAACACTGGTGCTTTTATCCTGTCTTGATGAGCGGTAATTGGGAGCAGGTGTGTCTTATTGCCACTGCAGGAAAGTCAGCCACGCCCCCCAGTCCAAGTCTGCAGAGCCAAAATAGGAGGAGAAAAGAAACACAAAACAAAGCAATGCACCCGAACCTTACAGAATAATCACACTGTAGTTTAAATGGTTACACAGTTTGACTGGTAAGTTTTCAACCATCAAAGCCACACATGTAATGTAATGTGTCATGTCATTAAGGAAGGGGTTGTTGTATGAAATGTTGAAGAAGTTGAGTTGAGCTAAAGGAATTGAGAAGACCCTGACCTGGATGGAAAGAGTTAGGGAGATTGTTTGCATTTCATTCTTGCCATTTTTTCCTGTCTAATGCAAGATTTATTTTGGATTATGTCAAATGGCAGGCACTTGACAATAATGTGGCATTTCATGTTTTTTATACTGCAGTCTTTACCTTTGTGGAACTATTTTCTTGGCATATTAAATAATTTTTGAATAATTAGTATTGGATAATAAGTGTGTGTGTGTGTGTGTGTGTGTGTGTGTGTGTGTGTGTGTGTGTGTGTAATGATGTGCCTTTATCTCCTCTCTCCACAGCCCATTAATCCTGACTGTGGGACAAGCAGTCATTACACATTTAACCCAGGTCACTTACTGTGGGTGGCAGATAGGTGCTGGCACTAACAGTGTATCTGTATGTGACTGGGCGCGCATTTGAGGCACCATCGATGTGCATATGTGTGTAAGCGTGTACAAATGCAGACTGCAGAAATCCACTCAACTTTCACACATATGGAATTTTTGGGTTCTTGACAAAAGAAAAAACAGTGTTTGTTAAATCTTGTGTGTGTGGATATGATATGTAAAACCTGACCTTAAGATAAAACCCTCAGCTCAAGCATTCCTAATATTACCTCCCACCTCCTGCAGTAGCTGTGAGATAAATTTCAGCCTCAGAGAACAGGTGAGGCTAAAGGAAGTGAATAATGTATTTGGGACTTCACCAATCCTCTGATTCCCCCCATCTTTTTACTCTAAGTTGGTCAAGTAAGAATAAAAAGAACTCCTTACACTCTATATCTTCTTTAATCCAAGTGCCACTCATACTGTCACGACATCTGCTGTATTTTACGTGTGTAGTGTTAATCGGCAGTTCCCATCAAGGCTTACGCCAAGCATATAGAATTCCTATGGATTTCCTGACATTTTCCCATCTTCTTGTCAGCCTTCCTGTGCTATTTGTTCCAGACGACTGGTCTCAGCCGATCAGGGATTAAAATGCCGGATTTCCGCGGTAAAGTGACGGGCATTAGAATTCAAAGGCTTACAACTTTCTTTTTTTTTTTTTTGCAGACGGGTTATCCTGCAAGCTGATAACCTTAAGAGTCCAATTTACAATGTATTAATTTTTTTTTCTAGAAGTCTAGTTATCTTTCCAAGTGATTTTTTTCCTCCGCAAACCTGCAACATGCATGTTTTTAAGCATAGCTTTAAGTCTGGATGTGTGTTTGACTATGACAGAGTTTGTTTGTGTGTGTGTGTGTGTGTGTGTGTGCGTACAGCTCAAGGGCTAGAGGATGGTCTAATATGTTTAGCTACCCAGGGAAATAAAGAGCTAATACTGAGGGTCAGACTAATCGCCTGAAAACAGCCTCTCACTTCTCACTTTATTTTCATTTAAGCCATCGATGAACCCACACAAACATCAACACACATAAGAGTGTGCACACATAAACAATCACAC
This sequence comes from Datnioides undecimradiatus, assembly GCA_008933995.1. Classification (NCBI taxonomy): domain Eukaryota; kingdom Metazoa; phylum Chordata; class Actinopteri; order Lobotiformes; family Datnioididae; genus Datnioides; species Datnioides undecimradiatus. Next base: position 2,448,974 of record WARS01000008.1, read on the forward strand.
ATACACTGAGATGGACCGAGCAGTCTCTCTCTATTCGGTATGCTGGTTCTGAGTGTGTCCTTTTAAATCCCCACTAGTAATGTTTTTGTCCCTCTGGCATGGCATCAGCACACACACAGACACACACACACACACACACACATAAACAGCCTTCTTCCTGTCCCCATACAGGCTCAAAGTCAGTGAATCATCATTGCATTTAGGTCTACCTAAGGCTAGCCTCGGGTTAGCGTACAGCTAGCTCAGCCATGAAGTGACAGTAATTGCAGCATGATTTTTGTTCTCCTTTTTGTGCCTGTGTTGTAAATGTATTCAATGACCCCGCATCTGTCATATCCCATTTAGAGCAGCTAGATAGGAAGACAACTCAGTGAACATGAGGCCTCCAGATAGACTGGAGCCAACTGATGGCTGCATCGGACTTGATTGTGTTGCTGGGATATCAATGCATGTTTCAGTGTTTGTGTAAGTACATATAGTACATATTATATGTGTATATTTGAACCCGGTCTCTTCAGTCTATGTACACCTTCACATAATGTGCGGTGTAGTGCAGCACTGGAGGTGGAGGTGAGAGTTATTGTCTTCAGCTTTTCCCATTTCGGATTCCTTAAGTGTTCATTGTAATGAAGGTTTTTCTCGGAGACAAATGACCCTGGTTAAAAAATGCATTTTAAAGCAACCGAGATCTATAAAAACGTTTTGCAAAAAAAGCAGCTTAAAGCTGGATAAAAAGCAAAATTATGACTTCAAGCAACAGTAATGATTTTAGAGTTGATATGATGACCCGAATATCTGCTTTTGCCTCTACCTTGAGCATGAGCATTTTTTGTTTTTCCTGAAATGTGTTCAGCACTACAGTCATACCATTCTGCAGTTCTGCCACCAAATTATTTTTTTATTGTCCTCTGATTTCATAACTCCCTAACTTTTCTTTCATGCCACTAGGTTTACATTTGGGTATTTTATTGAAATATCTTCACAACTATTGGATTGTGTTGACATTTAATACACTCGTGTTTCTCTAAAGCTATTTTGCACTGTTTTTGTGATCTCTTCACCTTTTATGCAGCACCATCAACAGGTCAACCAAGTACCTGCAAAACTAATGACACTGCTAATTTTGATTAGTGCTAATTGTGATTATTGTTTACATTGTCACTGTGAGCATGTTAGCTTAATGACATTAGCATTTAGTTCAAAGCACTGTTGTGGCTAAGTACAGTAGCTAGAATTGCATTAGATTCTTAGTGTATACCTTAAATTTTCTTTTTTTCATCTTAGCCTCTAAAGAAAAAACCTTAGCATGGGAATCTAATTAGTACCTTCTTTTAAATAGAAGGCTTTACATTAATCATATACTATGTAGAAAGAGTTGTGCCAAAGGTTGGAGAATAAATGCAGTTAGTTACAATCCTAAGAGTAGTATTCCAATGTGTGTGTGTGTGTGTGTGTGTGTGTGTGTGTGTGTTTTGTGCATGCTTTCCTTTTCTAGTCAGTTTCTTATCCCCCAGGGAGAGCTCGAGCCAGTATCAGGCCGGCCGCTTCACTGGGAGCGCCACAATCTGCTTCTCCACCCAACCTCAGAGCGAGGAGACAGGAGAGAGGAGATTTACTGTACCAGAGAAAAAGGCAAGGGGCTGGGGGTGAAGGAAGGAAAAGATGAGAGAGGGAAAAGAAGGACAAGAGACGGCTGAAAGCTGTAGGAATAATGTAAAGGTGGGAGTGTGATAAGGGAGCTCTAACCCTTTATTTATCTATTAATACACTGTGGTTTCCTGTGTATATTAGGTTTAAGGATGGGGTCAGGTTACACACATTCATGGAAATGGGAATGTGTCTCCTTATCACTGTTCTGTGTTGTCTGTCAACATGTTCATTGATCTCATCGCAGTCCACAGAGAGCTGTGAGGCATGTGAGTGTGTGTTTCTTTGTACTTCGTGTGTGTATCTGTTTGAAAATGGTTGCATATAAAATGTGGATAAGTGCATGTGTTTTTGTGTTTTTGTGTTTTTGTGTGTGTGTGTGTGTGTGTGTGTGTGTGTGTGTGTTTCTAAATGAATGAAAATTTTTGTGTGTGCACTTTTGCATGATTGACAGCTTAAATGAGAACAGGAGTGGGGTTACAGTCAGTTTATGGACCTCTGCAGAGGTTTCTAGTCTTCCTTGGTAGACCTAAAGCAACACAGAATATTAATCACTTCATTAATAACTAGACAGGTTGGTGTTAAATGATTAGGTTTAATGAATTGAATATTATTCTTAAGCATCCATGCTTCTTATGCTCAGCCTATAATAAGAATATGAAAATTTTAACATGTTATATACTCATGTAGTGATTTTCAAAACTTGCTTGCTGAGTATCACTTTATTAAATTAATACAACAAACCACCCACTAGCTATCCAAATTTCATAATTAATAATTCCAGATCATTCTCTTAACAAGCTGTTAAGCACCTTGATCTTTAAAATTTGCCTGGAACACCAACTTCTGTTTAATTAGATTTTTATTTGTTGTTGTTCTTTTTTTTATGTCCAAAGATGTGCACTGTTGGCAAAATTCACCCAAAATATCTTCAGAACATGAACTTGATGGATGAAACATTTGTAGGGCTTTGGAAAATGAAGCAATCCTTCCTGATTGACAGTCCCAACAGTAACTCTCTACCTGAAATACAAAAAATGTGGTTTAAGTTTGACTTTTTTTTCGTTGTTAACCATACCTCGCAGAGGTCCCCTGCTTTCTCAGTGGGACTTGTATTCCATATCAGCAACTGGGTGTATTGCTGTTCACCACCTCCCCGTTTGAAGTCAATAAACTATGAAGGATGACTCATTTGAAGCTAATGCTGTATTGAATCACCCCCATTTGAATGTAATGTGTTTCAAAGCATGTGTCCTTTGAAGTCAATACTTGTCCCCCTCAGAGGCCACACTTCTCAGAGACTGTCCTCTCTGAAGTCAATGCGTGTCCCATTTGGAAGTCAATGCTTGTTAAAGGATGGATAGTAAAGGAGCGTTGAATGCATGGCTGAATAATAGTCTTTTGGTTGGTTGCTTCCTAAACATTGGTTACTGGCTGTCCTTTTAGCTCTATTCAGATGGGAATCCCTACCTATTCTCTGTATCGTGGCCTTGCTATTGAGTGTCATGGTTAAGTGGAAGAGGTTATATGTGTTTATGCGTGCGTAAGTACGTAGGTTTCACTGCTTGAAATTTGCAGTTAGCCTATAAGCATATGTATTCTGATTAAAAAAAAATAAAAATCAAAAAAAATTCCGGGTTACAAGACAAAAGGGAGAATTTAATGGAGAAAAATATAGCATTTTGTTGTGATGATAATATACATCAAAATAGCCAAGACTCAGCAGGCCTATATACTTAACAAGTACACTTACACAGCATACACAGTACAAGTGTAATTAATTTAATAACCCAATCCACATGTGTAACACCAGTGTAACTCTGAAAACTAATGAACACAAACAAAATAACTCAAAATGAAGAGTCAAGATATTAAACTAAAAAACACAAAGCCACCCTGTGAATCACTATTTGCACATAGGTATTTTGTTTTCCTGTGATTTAGTAATTGACTAAAATACTGTCAGTTACTGACAAATACTGTGTGGGTATTTGTTTCTTGGTTGGTGGTTCAATGGGTATTGAATGGGTGTTATTAAAAGGCCTTTAGAGCTAGTTAGTTAAACTGACTCATACATATAGGATTTAATATTAAGAAACTTGATTTCAAGATCATGAGATACTGCTCTATCAAATTAGGCAGACTCATTGCAGAGTAAACACTTCAATCTTTTTTTCCAGTGCCAGTAATTCTAATTCATTAAATTTTTCAATTATTTGTACATGTTTGGGGCATAAATAATTCATTTACACATATTTAAGTCTACTTGCTAAAACATGTTGAAGCAGTTACAATTGAGAACATGTTTTCTAACAACTCTACAAAGCTTCATGAATTGTAAACTCCAATGATGCCCAATGATGGAATATGTAAAACACATAGTTTCGTTGTCTGAAGACATTAGCTGGCCTGGGGTGTGGGAGAACAAACCAGTTCCAAGACTTTTCATTTTTTTTCTTCAGTGGCTTAATGTGTAATTTTAGCTGTTTTGTGTGTGCACGTGTGTATGTGTGTGTGCAGTTGGCACATACCGTATGCATACCGTCTGTGTGTACATGCTGTCAGTAACCACCATCCTTTTTATCATGACACCATGCCCTCCCATCTCCCCCATCAGCCCTGAAATGCACTCTTTTTAAAAGGGAGATAAAATATGTTTTCTTTAGAATCACTATCTTCCTTCCAGACAGGTGCACTCTGCCCTTTATGTGGTGTATGACTCACACTCTTGCAGGCATACACGCAAACATACCAGACAAACCTTGGAGGATGCATCAGCATAGGTCTGATATCAAATGAAGTGTTTTTGCCTGTGCGACTTTTGAAGGGTGAACTTGGTTAATTGCTGGTTTCTTAACGAAACCCCCAATTTATTTGCACACAGCTGTAACAGTGATCAGAGCAGGAAGCTGAGCAGACACTCAAAGGTAAAAAGAGAGGCAAGCAACAAAAAATAGATTTGAGGAGGGAAAATAAAGCAGATAAATAAAACATTGCTTGGGAGAATAAATCCTGTGTAGTTTTTGGATGGTTTTTTTTTCTACCTCTCTTTCTCTCTCTTTTACTCACTCACACACCCTCTGTCACACCCCTACACAGAGACACAAACTCTTTTTGCCCTTTGATTACACACACTGGGACCTGCATATCTGTTCTGACATGAGGGTATTGTCAGGACAAGGTGGTTAAAAGATAGCAGAGAGAAAGGGAGGGAAAGAAACAGCCAAACAGACAAAGACTGCAAGGCAGACAGGTAGGCAGAGCAAAAGAAGGAAACAGGGATTGTTACAAATTATATCATAGAATGGTATGTCTTATCTTTCCACATCATTGCCATAGTTTTTTCAGAGGTAAAAAAAACCCCAAAAACAGCAAAACGTGTTTTCCCGAGATGATTTTCCCAGATCCTTCAGAGCAAATGTTATTTTCTAAGCACGAACGGGTGAATTAAAGAAAAACAACAAAGACAAAAGTAACATCCTTGCTGTAAACAATCATCTGCTCCTGTATCCCAGTAGAGCAGAGCCTTGCACCTCCCTCGTGCCTGCTGTGACGGTGGCCATTTGAAAACAAACAAATCCATTTTGCTTTTGTGCATCGCTGTGCTCCTTGGAGATGAGCCGGTTCCTGTGCGTTTTTGTCTGCTGTTCTTGCTGCCCCAAAACATCCTCTTTTCGTGTCTGGGATTACGTCTCTGCTTGTCTCCATTTATTGTCTTCCTCCAAACAGTGACATAAATAACAATCTATGCATCAAGTAACTTTGTTGCTGCTTCTTCTTTTCAAGATCAAAGGTGGACAGATTACATGACAACTGTTATTCATGTCGACTTGCTAAACCAGTATAAAAGAGCACATAAATGGTCAATAAGACAACTTTGAAATTACTGAAAGATTTTCCATCGTTAGGCATTAGCTGCTTCCCACATTGCTCTTCCCCCGTGCCAAGTTTAAGGCCTTAATTTTCACAGCTTCTAAAAGTTCACACTTACAATGGGGTTTATAAAGCCTGTCTTCAAAAAAAGGAACATGACTGGATAATTGTTCATATGGAGATGACAACACACACTTTCAGGCATTCTCTCCTCAAAGGCATTCATGGTGTTGAACTCGTTCGTGTACTTTATGAGTGGAACTTTGTGTGTAGAATGCAAGAACGTTAAGATCCTGCCTGCTGTCACACATGTCAAAAAGTTACAGAAACAGTTGGACACATCACCTGCCTGTTCAGATGTCAAAAGTGAGGGATGAAAATTGGTTCAAACACTGTTTGAAATTCTGACATGCACTTTTATTTAAAAAATAACGACCCCATTACAAGTTCTGGACAAATTTGTCCACTGAAAGCACATAAGTTGACATAAACCCTCTAATCTGTGTCTTGGTAAGGCAAGCCTTGGAAGTCAATCAGTGGTGCTGTGGTGCATGTGGCAATTCTATAGAAACAATTTCACAACAGTGTCACATGCACTGAGCTCCATTTTCATGTTGACACAGGGGGCCAGGATGCAATGTCGCACTGCCAAACTGGTGTTTTTCTGGGGCGCACTGAGGTCCAGTGGCATACTGAAATGTGGTGCCAAGAATAAGTACATCTTCATCCATCACTAGCCTACCTTGAGCAAGCTCAGACCACTTTTGCTCTATAATATATTATAGTATATTATATATACATTTTTTACACTTTTATTCTATGTTTTTCAACCAGCTGTCATATGTTCACACAGATGAAGAAGTTTTATTCTAATTAGGGCATTCCTGCCAGTTGGTCATACTAAAGATTAATGACTGGTTCTTACCAGTTTTCTAATCCACAACAGTGAGTAATCTACTGCTGAGGCCTCTCTTTTACTCTCTACATAGCACATCCACTGGTTAAATGTTGTACAACCACTGGCAGACAGTTGCAAAATAACCACAAGAACAAGAATTTAGACATAAACTAATAAAATGTCTATCAATCTTTCAATCTATACACAATAAACATACAGTATCTCCTTTGTACAAGTTCTCCTTTTTGCTTTCTTCATTCTTTTGAATTTTGTTTTCCCCTTCTCAGTCTCTGAGTTGCACAAAACCCATTCTGAAATTCTGGCATTGTCTGACCAACAGCTGTTACCTTGCAGAGAGACCAGTAATCATGAGTAAGTGCTTGCTGCTTCTTATCAATAGCTGTAATTATAGGGGAGAGTCTTGAGTCGTAGTGAGTGGAAATCACTCTTTTGGACAGCAGTAAGACTCTTGTGTATCTCTATTGCCTGTTATTGAGACTTACACATTAAGTGTTGACTCTACGCTCAGCAACTCTAACTGTCACAGCTTTTGTAAGTTGAGTCATCTAATCATAAATGCTCCAGTGACAGATCAATTAGAAATAGCAGTTAAAAGACTTTCAGACCTGGCGGTATGGTTGCGTGGTTTATGACTTTAACACCTGATTATTTTCCGATACCATCAATGTAATGGCATGCAAATTATTACAAACTATAATCATTAGTACTCCCTAATCACCAACTATCCACGAAGACAGCAGTTGTTAGCAGTTATTCAGCATGTAATCTGTCCGAACAGTTATTAATATTATGGCTAATAAGAACAGCATATAATGAGCTAATAAACACCTCTCTCTTTAATTGCTGTTTGCTCTCAATCTTGACCTTAACTCTCTTGTGCAGGCATTTATCTCTCTGTGGGTTTAGGCCACTGTCACTTCACAGGATATTGTGCAGTGTACTTGAGCATTGGTTACACATGGATCTGAAATAATGCACAGAATCATGTACAAAACAATTAATATGCTGATCACTACTTGTCTATTACCTCTCTAGATTATGCACTTTGGTGGTCAAAATGGTGATCTCAGCAGTTTGGTGTGCAACATGGGAATCAGTATAATTGTGTTTAGTAAGACTGAAGTTACCTTAGCTCTGCTGCAGCAGAAGAGTTTATATACATTTCTTAACTCTGCCAGATGGAGATTGAAATAGCATGACAGTGATGAATTGTGTGACTAGTCCTTAAAAGCTACCTTACAAATTTCCATTATTTGTGGTGACGCCTCACAAACTCTCATTCCTCATTCCTCATCAGTACATTAGTGTGAGCCACGTTGTTGTTGTAGCAGACCCAGTGGGGGCAAATAAGGTCAGAACACATTTATGAGCATAAATTCTGGCTATTTCTCTCCCTCAACAGTTGGTTTAAGCATGCCAGATGGACAGGCGGGTTTAAAGAAGACATCTCAGACAGCTCTAGGGGTATTTTTCTACTTCGGAATATGCAGTTGACTGAAAAGTCAACTTTTGGACTAAAGTTAAATATGCTTTGCAGTTTTCATCACTGCAATTGTGCAATCAGGTATGTTGATTCATATATGGTAAAAGAAAAGTTAGCGTTTTAGTGAGTGTGAGTTGAGGTAGCCTCTTCAAATTGACATGAAATTGGCATCTCACTCAATCCATTGATATCAACTGATGTTTAAGTACTACTTTGGCTGAATTACTGGCAGCTGATTTTGAAGATGCTTCCGTTGGATGCTCTGTGTTCACTTGAGTGCTGCTATCAACAAGCAGAACTGAAGTAAAAGGTTCCCATGGGCTGTTAAATCAAGAGCACCCAGCTGTTAGAGGACTTTAAGGATCACTCAAATGTGCACACACGGTTTTGTATATGCTTGGGTTTTCTAGTGGTAAATTTATGTTCTACTTTCCCAGAAAGAAAACTACTAGGAAATATAGATTATTAGACGACACATACGTGATAAGAAATCACAAAATCTGGGTGCATGAACAACATGCTGTAAGATTCCCAATGGCTTTTACCACAACTAAAGAACGGCCTTTGATTGAAACAACTCTTTTTTATTTTAAATTTCCAGTGCAGTATATTTTTTTCATGATCATCTCATGCTTTACCTCATTCAGTCCTACTAAAAAGTGTTGTGGTGCAGTTCCAGTGGCATAATCCAAATTTTCCTTTTTTTTTTTCCTCTTTATTCTCAAGCATCAGCTCATGGCTGCTTAATACTCAAATAAGCCAATAATAAATGGCAGTTAGTTGAGGGAAAACTACAGTTTTGTGCAACTTGGGTTTTATTTATGTAACTAGGGTCATCTGTTCTGTCGGTGATTGTACTCAGTTATTACTGTAATCTCTGAATAGGAGTCAAGCCATTAAAACAAATAAACAAAATCTACATCTTGGTAAACTTATTTAGAAGGGAAAAAAGCTAAAACCTAAAAGCATTTTAAATCCTAATTGAATAGTTATAAACATATACCATGGTGACAGGAATTCAAACTTATTTTTTCCATTGGACTACATTACCACACAATTAATCCCTGGCAAATTATGCCAATATGAGGCTGCACTGTGTGAATATGGTCTGACAAGAGAAAACGAGGAATCAAGCAAAAATTTCCTCCCTCTTTCTCTCTGTCTCTCTCTTCTTTCCTCTGACACTCTCTTTCTCTAGTGGAACTTGAGGGGCTTGCAACATATTGTGTGTCTTGAGACTGTGTCTGTGTGTAGGGGTGCGTGTGTCCGTGTGTGTTCTGGCTGGTAGACCATTCGACAGAGGTTGTGTGTAATCCCTATTGTTGCTGAAATGCCACCGCTGTTATTAGGGAAGATTTATGTGCTGTGCCCAGTGATGGAGTCAGAATGCCAGCTTGTGTTTGTGTGTGTGTTTGTGTGTATCTGTTATTAATACATTGCACAAGGGGATAGAGTCACAATGCCAGAATGCATCCATGTCTATGAGTCACTGTCAGATGTAGCCAACTTTTTTATACTCGTAATTGATTTATGGGACTAATAGTATATGTCCGGTTTATCTTTTTGATGATCTACCTTAAGCAGACAGAATAATTAAATCCTCAGCAAGCTTAAATTATGTAAATTACATGAGATACTGGAAGTCATATAAGAAAAACCTTTTTAAAAATTATTTATTTCAAGTTTGCAGTTATGCTCCCAGTTATTTGTTGTGTCGTGGACTCTTGTACTTACACAGATCATGGTTACTTTTTCCTCTGTTGGTTCATGATTGTAATGAACTCTGAATATGTGACTGCTACTTCCCCATAGTACACTCAATGACATGATCATGTCATCGGAATAAAAATTTTGAAAGATACAAAGAGGGCAGCTCATTTTACTACATTTTACTACTACTACTACATTGCACCTAAGGTGTGGATTTATCACAGTCAAAAAGAGACCTTCAGCTGCTGGGATTATGTCTTCAGTTTTTGTGCACTGGTATTGATTAGTGATCAGTGATAAATCGCTTTTATGGATCAGACAGAATTATTGAGCTGTTTAAATATTTGTCACATAGTCCACTTACAACATCCACATCAAAAACCTTTAGAAACTGACAAGTGTTGTTTAAGTAACATGCACTTAGTAATCAAGGCTACTAACATTTTGGTCTTTTCATCCACCACAACATATGTTCATGCTGATAAGCCTGACAAGGACATCATTGCAGAGTTGAGACAGTATTTTGGTACCAGTGCCAGTGCTGCCAAGAAGGGAAAGGAGGAGGAAAAGAGCAGACAGCTGTGCTATGCCTTGCTGAGATGGAAATGCAATCTGCTAGTCTACTCAACAACTTTGACTTTTTACCTCACTTTGTAAAAGAACTGAATTTGGTTTTTGACCAATAGATCTTGATATCAGTTTCAATCAGAGCCGTCAGGATTGAAACAGTGTTTGCCTGGGACACTACACTGAAACTGCTGACAAGTGGAAGTCATAATCTTGCTTGTATGATGTCAATACGGCTATACACAGATCACTTCACTTTTTGCTAGACGAGACTCTGAACCTCTAGCTGAACATCATATGAGACATGCCTCTCAGTTTGGCTACTCTATCTGGTTAAAGAGGCCACGGGTTAAATCAGGGATGGGTTTGGTTAATTATAGGCATGTCACAGAACATTTTGATTGCAGATTCAACGTAGCCAGAGGGTTAGAATCAATATTGACTTGGTACATATGAAAGGATATATGATATCTTATGACCTTCTCCTACTTTTGGTCACAAGCCATGTGTGGTTTAACAAAACTAGACAGAGACATGATCTGTCAACAGTCATTTCAGCTTAATGCCACCTACATTAAAGTTTTCACTGCCGTGCCATTGACTACATCAGGACACCAGGTCACAGACAAACACTGTTTTGACCACAATGGCTCCAAGCTACATGCAAAAGTAATTGGGCAAATGTGTCAGGATATATTAGAAAACAAGGTCACTTCTTTTGCAACGTGATAAAAAAGGTCTTAATAGTTACTGAAACTAGTTACTGAAACCCACATGCAGCAGACTTGTCAGACTCGGATTTCATTCCTTGTCTCAGCCAGAGACGGCCCACTAGTTGTCTCTTTTGCTGCTGCTTGCCCTCCTCAATGATACAGTAATACAAACTATCACTGTATATGTAAATGAGTTGCATCTGATCTGGCTTTTGTTTTCACCACCCTTTAACTACTCTCCATTCATATAAAGTTTCCCCTCTATGTTGCTAAAAATTCAGAACTCTATTTACGTCCTACCAATAAAGAAGTAAAATTATATAATATGGTATGTTTTGATTGAAAGCAAACTCCGGTCTCCTGTCCAGGCAATAATGTAAGTTACTGGGAATTACCTTTGACATTGTGGGCTTTGTACTATGAATAAACAATAAATAAATAAATAAAAAGAAACCAGCCCCATGATTTTCCAGTGATGAATAGTAATGACTGAAAACACTGTGGGTGATAAATGATTCCCCACTCACTCTAAAACAGTTCCGTCTACATCTTAATCTGCATCTCCATTCACAAGTCTGATTGTCATCACAGCATGACGTGCAAATAAACACAATTACGGGGGCTTTTATTTATGTATGAACACAAGCACACAGATACGCCAACATATTTCCAGGTTAGATACTTTTAATCATCAGTTTCACATGGGCTGGAAGCTGAACATCAATGTGAAGATGTTGGCAGCATTAATGTCAGGATGTACAAGGAAGGGTCACTCTGTCTTCTCCACAAGGTTGTTTGATATTCACAAGTGCACCTCTTTTTCCAACTACTTATGTCACATGCCATTCATCTTATTTGCTCCTTCTGGCTCAGTGTGCACATGTGTGTGTAAGACAGAGAGCCCGTCTGCCCTTGTATGTTAATGTGAATCTGAATCACGTGTGCACGTGTGTTTGTGAGTGTTCGAATGGCTGTCAGGTCACATATATAGTTCACTCTAGGATGGCACCAATGAATAAGCAGCACCAATGTTTCTTGAAACCTTCAGAAGTAGGGTCGATGAGAGGCCGACGAGATGAGGAAAAATGAGGCAATAGGAAAGGAAAGGAAGGAAGGATGATAAGAGGAGAAAAAACTGGAAGGAGATGAAATGAGACACAAGGACACCAGAGGCAAGGAGGTAAAAATCATGTCTGAAACTAGCGGCCCCACCGAACACTCATTTAGATACACTACTCTCTGCTTATAATGCAACTTATTTTTTACCTTCTTTCCTTCTTTTGTTTTTTCTCTTTGCCTTTATGTTTTAAATCCCTTTTTGACCTTTTGTGTTCATCTTCTTTCTCTGCCTCTTTTCCTTCCCCTATTGCTCCATTACTCAGACAAGCCTTCCCTCTCCAATAGCCATGTCACATTTGTTACCCTCACAGTTCATGATTCCTTTGCTCTTCCATTTTCTTTTCTTTTCTTGTCCCTCCCGCCTCCTCATCCTTCTTCACAGCATCATGTCTGTGCTGTGATATAGCGTCAATACAGCTGTCTGCTATATCAAGGTTTCAGCTGGTTGAGCAGCTTCACTCGTGTCAACAGAACAAAGAGGTCTTCATTTGACCAAATAGTCCTTCAGTTGACCCCTGGATTTGATCATTGCTCTGTTTAAATATCCAGGAGGGGAGATGAGAGTTTGTTTCTTTCTTTGACTCTCCAAATATATTTATATATTTTTTTTACATTTGTTTTGAACATTTTTTAAAGTAGAAATTAAATATTTTCTTTACATATTTAGAATGTCAGGTTTCTTCCCAGAAGTTAAGTGTTAAGTTGAAGGTTGTGTGTTTTATTTAGATACTCACTAATTATCTTGTTTAGTAGGCACATGACCTACCCAGGGTCAGCCTGGCATGAGGTACGTGGGTATAGACAGAGGACAGATGTTAAACACCTGCAAATGATTTTATTCAATGATAACTAAAAACAATTGTGTCCATCTTTTCATTACTTCTGGTGCAGTAACACCTGTTGATTACAGACAGAATGGCAGCATGTTATGGTAAAACACATTGTTTTCCACTGCACAGGTGATTGCATGTAATTGAGGAATCTGTAATACATTTGGTAAATGAAAAATTGCAAAGTGTGTTTAAGTCAATTAGGTCAGTTATCCAGATGCAAAAGCTAAAAGTAAGTACACTTTGATTCACACACATTTTTGTAAAAAACAATTAAACTTTCAGGTAAATCTGTACACAGATGCAACTGACTGGCTGAACACATACAAATATACAAATTTATATAACAGCATGTCTACATACCTCTAATAGATGGGTGTTTCGAGATGCATTAAAGTACATATGGCTTCATTTACGCACAACAACAAAAACAAAGTTACCTGGTTTTGTGCCAGGTATATGGGTGAGCTGCTAAATCAAAAAAGAACGTATTGTATTTGACCTGAAAGACCTCATTTTGCACATCTGAAACAGAGGAATCAGTAAAGCTCAAACAGACAGATCCATCTCTTTTATCTTCTCTTTGATGTCCCTCTTTCTCCCTCAGACACACTTAGTTTTACTTTACATTTGCCAGGGTAGATTTGTTTGCATTTGTATTTGTTGTAAGTCTTTGCACAAAATTTGCATAGAAAAACAAGATTTTTCTGTTAAGTCTCAGAAGGGCCTTACACATACACACTCTCATACACATGTAGAAAGAGATAAACTGTATAAAATCTCACAGTATTTACTCACAGTTACAGTGAGTCAGTAAGTTTCTTAAGGCTTTGTATCTAATCAATCAGTTGAAGTCAAAAATCCACAACAGCCCCAGCTTTTATTACAAAGGGTCATTGTAGATTGCAGATCTAAGCTCAGAATAACAGATGAGATAGCATAAACACACTCACATACACATAAGACCTTTCCTGCATACACAAATACAAATATACAGACACACGATGAAGCCACAAATACTTGGCGTCAGATCAGACAGACATGCTAACCAGTTTCCCTTTCTAATTTTTGAAGTTGGTGTCCACTTTCATGGCTGAATGTCAACTCTCTGTCACACTGGCAAAAACACAGCTTAGAGTTCTCTTAGAGGTAAAACACCCATTCGATCTGAGGTGACTGTTGCATTCACTACCACAGATGGTAGTGAAAATTGTCAAATTGTAACTGTATGCCCCAGAGTTGAACCACTTTTAAGTTGAAGCAATGCACGTTCCACGCTGTTACGCACTTCAAGCTTTTGAGAGGTGAAATGGACGCCTGGAACCACAGAAACAAAGCAGGACTGTGTGTCAACGCAGTGTGATAAAAAGAACACCGTGTTTACTAAACACACTGTTTAGATATTACTTGTTTCACCTGTATTCAGCCACAGTATATCAATTATTGGTATTTAGGGCTAGGACCAGTTATCAGATTACTGATCGTAAGCGCTGATTCTTGGATGGAGTGTGCACGAAAGAACTGGTTTGCACTCTGGCCTAAAAATGCAAATTTGGTTCGACCTTGTTGGACGTGCAGTCATGGTGGGTGTGTACACAGTGCGATTAACTGATATCTGTCTCAGCCTGTTATTATTGGTTCATTGGTTTGGTGACTTCAGCATAGCTTTGGCTTACTTCAGCCTCAGTCCTAATTAGAATAAATTAACACACGTGTGAGTGTGTAGAGCAAGTAGAAGTAAATTCAAAGCCACAGCTTAAATCTTAAATCTTAATAACAGTTATGTTAACTCTCATATGTAAATTCTAACTATTTTCAGTCAGATAACACTGAGTGTCAAACACAAGGCTAGTTTTGCATTCATTTCATTAAAGCCAGCAAAATCTTTGTCTGTCTGCTATCTGTCTGTATGACTGGCTGAAATGACAAAGTTAGGCAGCAGATTTCCACAGCCAATTAATATTAGTTCAATGAGTTGTCAAAATCTCCCAAATGAATTTCATGGACGCTGGTTAGCTCCATTATTGAAAATACAGAGCTGACTGTGTCATTTGATGCCAATCTAGCTGGTCACATATGCCATTTTTAAAGTTAGCCATTAGCTATTATTTGAGTATGCTGACACCTACCACTACCAGGGACACTCATATAGTATGAATATTCTCATTAATCCATTTTATGTTATGTATATGTCATCTCCACGATATTAGTACAATTTAATGTACAACAAATATTAATGTTTATATTAGTGTTTGGACTCATTTATAATTTACCTGATTTAATGTTAATTCATGTTTAACAAGTTAATTTAATGTTTATTCATAATTATATTGCAAATTCCTGCAATATCCTTTTGATGTTACAAATGTTTAAATCAGAAACATCCAGTGCGAGAAGTTTGCTACCTGAACAATTTGTGACCTAAGCCCCTCACTGTTTTCATAATATCAAAACAAATTGTATCTAGTATCTTGCAGAGCTAAACAAATATGATTTCGATCACAGAGTTGTTAAGATATCAAGGTGCAGGGTATTTTCAAAAGGTAAAAAACAATATATTGATTTTCAAAGTAAGTATTTTTCTTTGAAACAGGCCTAAGTAGTTTCCCTGTTGGGGATACTCTGCAATTAGTTTTCAATTCCACACTCCTCAGGATGTCAATACATAACTTTTGTGGCCCAGCAGTAGGCTAATACATCAAGCTGAATATCCAATACCCTCAAGTGTATATATCAGTTGGGAAGTGTCATGCTGAGGCATCCTATTCCTACCTATCAAGTGTAGTTTCTTCTTAACTTGATCTGTTTCAATTCCTCTTGTCTCTTTTCTCCTTTTGATCCCCCTCAGTTCCAGTCATGGCTCTGTCTCCAAACTATTTTTACTAAATATCTGTACCATTGTTCAATAAACCATGTTTTTTTACAGTCTTTTTTTTTTTTTCAAATGACTTGTTTTTCAATTTTTGCTTTATCTTGCTATTTGCCTTTTGTGCTCTATCCCTCTCCTCAGGTCCCCTAGCTCAACTCTCCAAATGACAGCCCACTCTACCATGACAGCTCCGGGCCACACTGTCACCTCCTATGTGTATCTGTATGTGTGCTGCTGTATCTGTATGACTGTTTGTGAGTACATGCTGTAATGCCCACGTGACCTCTCAGCTTCAAGTGTGAGTAAAACCTCAGGAACATTTTTATTGAATGTATTTACTTTTCGGGAATATGTGCCTGTGTGTGCATATCTGTGTATTTTTATTTATTTGCAAATTATCCTTCAGGCTCTGCTGGTGCACTTGTGCATGTATGAGTGTAGTTTGTTGTGCCATGTGACAGATTTCTCCACAGTTTTATGTGGCTGGGGTTGAATTATATCATCCATAACAATGCATAACATTACTGCACCTCTTCCCTTTCGTCCTGCTTTTCATGACGGTGGGGAAATGCTTGTATCCATTGTACGTAATGACAAATCTTAAACTTTATGTATCATGTATCAAAAGTAAGTGCCTGTTTCATTTCTCACTAATGTAAACATAACATATAATAAATGGAAACATAACATATAAACCTTTTCAGCAGATCTGCATCATAGAGTCACAGAGTCATATTTTTCGTCATTGTTCATGACAGATAAAAACAGGAATCCAGGCGCTAACCTATAGGGACATCTTGCTATTAATCTAATAATCCCAAGTCAAAACAAACTCAAACTAAAATATCTTGGAAAAAGTTATTTTGGCATTAATGCAAAGTTTCCTGAAAGGATAGATTGTTTTTAAGATGCAAGATAAAGAAAATACCCCTCTTTGTTTTATGGAAAATGATTGCAGATCATTTAGTGAAAGAATCACTGAAAATAACACAATGATTTATGAAAGCTTGAGTTATGAGTGCTGTAGTGCCTCAGGAAATAATGAGACAGTTGATTGATCATTTGATTGTCAAAAATTAATCTGCAAAAGTTTAGCAAAACATATTGTTTAAGTCAGTTATTAAGCATAAACCTCCCACATTTGGCCTACATTTAACTGAATATGGCCAGTACAGAGAGCTAAATGGCTGCCTCAGAGGGGAACTATTGTGAACTCTGACCTCATGTGAAAGCGAAGATTTTTCATTGTCTCTCATAACTCCAGAGAAATTTACTGCCTACACTTAAAATGACTTACTGGCCTGTTAGTTCACAGCCTGATCTGAACGTCAGTGTGTGAGTTCTCCTGTGGTACAGTGTATTCGGGAAGAAAATTTAGTTTACAAGGATCTGTATATGACCACAGAAAAAGAACAAAGCAGATACCACACACAGTTACAAAACAATAAATTGACTGCTCTGTGTGTGTGTGTGTGCGTGCGTGTGTGAAAGTCTCACGGTATGCATACTGTATTTGTGTCTCAGGGGTGAAACTGAGCTTTATGAGGACATGAGTAACAACAGAACTTTATAGAGCATGCTTTACTAGGAATAGTAAAACTCATGACTGCTTCTCACATTATCTGCTGCTCAGCTAACTGGCTGCAATGCTGTGCATGCTTTTTCTCTCTTTCTAACACTGAAATTTTGGATTTGTATGTGCTAATTTATATCAGAATTTGGTCAAACCAAGTGCACAAAGAAAATTTCTGTCACGTCATTATACTTCTAATTACATTGTTGTTTAGAGTTAGACCACTGTTTATGCACCTAGTTTGAATGAATATTAGTGTATCATTTTTTAAGGTCCTTTAGAAGAAAAGTCACTGTTTGTCAGGGAAATGGGCCAGATGGTGGAATAGACAGAAAACAAGATCTAGAAAGTTAAGGGCTGCACACAAGTTATAAAATGCAGTCGTAACATTGTTTAAATCCCTGCCTGTCTGTCTGTGTTTTACTTCTGTCTCTCTGTGCTGTTGTCTCTCCTCCCTAAATCTGTCAAGAAAGGTAGACACAAAAACAAGACAGACTTCAAATCACATTTGTATAAATATGTGTCCTTATGGGTCCCTTTTCTCTCTTTTTTTATTGTCCTCTTGGTCACGCTACATCATGTTGGGTGAAACCATACTATACTATACATACTATAACTAAACACATTAGAATAACTTACACAGTTTTCATTTTCTGCAGTTATGAGTTGACTTTTGTGTCACATACTCTTATACTGAACTGGCCCATTGCTGTCCTCTGCTCTCTGCCCTATGCAAAAGCAAAATCAAAAAACTAATGACTCCACAACAGCTGACTCAACTGCATCTTAATAGAAACACTCAGAGGCATGAAATGACAAGAGAATACAGGTCAGAGGATCTTGTTTTCATGTTGCATGATGCTTAAAGGGCCTTGCAACAGCTAGATAGCTAGATAGATAGATAGGTCATGTTTTTTTTCCCTTTGCCTCTGTCTCTAATTAACATGCACATTCACATGTTTATGTAATAACGCCTCATATGGCCTCCTTCAATTTACTGATGAGACTAGGGAAGAGCATTGGAATCGTTCCAAATCTGAGTTTTGGCCAGGGGGGATGTTTTTAATGTGGCACACTGAGTATTCTGACTGAGATGGAGGAGTCCTCAAATATGGGGTCTCAGTCTGTACACACACGTCTGAGGCTTTGAAGTTAAGCCTGCATATACAAGGATAGATACGTCACACTGCTTAGAACTTTTATGTTTACTGTGTGGACATGAATTACACCAAAATAAATTAACTTTATCAAATTTTGCACATGCACACACACATACTCACACACACACAGACTGCAAGTGCACATCTGCACTCACACTCTTCTAATAGTTTAAGTGCTGAAAGGAGAGCAGCATTTCAGGGGACTATCATTTTATTGATCCATTTGAGAGATGAATTATTAAATCTAAAAAGCGAAGCAACTGCCAGCCATCTATCTCTCTCTCTCATACACACACATCCCACACACACACAGAACTATAATAGCACAGTGGCTGAACAGCATGCGGTCTAGTATGTATTATATTCATTTATCACTATAATTTTATCATTAATGTATCATTATAACTTGTTGTTTATATATATATATATATATATCTCAACCAGTCAAAGACAGTTAACTGCAGACATCTTGGTGCAGTTTAGGCTAATTATCTGAAGTTTTTCTTAGTGAAATCCTTTAAGAAGTGAGAAGCAGCATGTCCTTTGTGTATGATCTTGGACATTTTTTTAGGTTGATGGCTTGAATACTTGGTGGGCTACTTTAAAAGTACACGTTTTTTAAGGAGTGATGTGTGTACCATTGTGACCATTTGTCTGGTGATAAGGCAGCCTGGAGAAGGATGCCCATGCTAGGAGGGAGGTCAAGGCACCAACTCATTCCTCTTCCTGGACACTTCCATTTATCAGGCCTGACTGCATGCATCACACACCCTCAAGATAAGTGTGCATGTGTGTGTGTGTATGTATTTTGTGTATACTTATGTTGGCTGGGGAAGGGCAAAAGACCCACAGAGATTAATAGAATTATGTGCATGAGAGAGAGACAGACAGAGATACTTATCAGGTACCTGGTGGATGTGGAATTTCCTCATGATGTAAAAGTCAACTTATTTCTAACTCTGAACAGGTCTGAAAACCTTAAATTTATTTGCAATACTATTCAACCTAGAGGCTTGGTGAGAAGGACTGTAACCTTGACCTCAATTATCAATATTTTAATGCAATAAATCTTAATGCAGAGTTTGGGGGCTTTTGTCAGTGATGGATTTCTGGCATTTAAAAGCAGAAGATTTTTTTTTTTCTTGAGGCCAGAGCATGTGGGGTTTGATTTTACAAAAAGAAAATATTGCAAAAGTAATATAGCATCATACAGTACTGGCAAATGAATATAGCTGCATCACCCTGTGCAGCTGTGTTGTCATTACCATTTTTTTCCACAAACACAAACAACAGTCTCTAAACCATTCAACAGCTAAAAATTTGATCCAAAGTGTAGCCATTGCCAATAGACATTTTCAGGAAGTGCGGCATTTATATAAGCTTTTTTTTTAAGAGTCTAGCTTTTAACACAGAACAGTTTGAACAGCAATGACTGTTGATTTATGAGCCATGTAATCAATGCAACAAATGGATCCCTCTCTACACAATTTAACTTTGTTTACTGCTCGGTAGTGTTAATGCAGTCAAGGCTCCTGGTGTGTGAGGTCAGAGCACTACAACATTCTCCATATTGTAAATCAAATTAAAGCCTGGTAAATCTTTTTTTTTTTTAAGGAAATAATGAAAAGAATAATAATGAATAATGAAAAGAAATAATGAAATAAGTTTTGAATCACAGTGAAGTATGCAAGTAGTTCTTTTTAATTCTTTTTTTGTCTCATTTCCTTATTTTGTATCATTTAAAGGAACAGTCCTCATTTGGTATTTGGCCTACAGTACAACTCAAAAGTAATCTATAATTATTTGTACTTTGAATGAAGTCGCAGTTGCAACCTGCATCACACCAAAATAAGCCTTTCCACACATTTTATGCTGAAGCTAGGTGAGCATGAATGTGTAACCATTCAACAGTGGCTCTTATATAAATGTATTAGTTTGTGTCATTTTATGCTTTTCATCAAGATAGAAATAACTTTTGTGTTGCTTGACAGGATGGCCACCAAAAGGCCATCCATCTAGGTCTATTTGCCTCTTCAAGGAATTCAGTCACATAAAATAACAGATGACAATATCATCTATGATGCCATGTGAAACAGAAAGTGCCATAAAACCTGCAGAGACAATGTCCTTTCTTGCATGACTGTCCACCTCTTACACTAAAATATGTTTTAATATATTGCCTGAAACCAGTCATGCCTTTAAAGAATAACAGTCAGTTTTGTACAGTTATTGGTATAGCATTTAAAGAGCAACATTTTAATTAAATGACAGCTTTTGAATCATCAGACATGATCAGACAGATAAGGCTGTCATATGGGATTCTCTTTGAAGAACATTCCACTGCTGAAGTGGATTCAAATCAGCTTGAAGATGCAAGCATCATGTGCGACAATTAAATCCGGACATGTCCTTTGCATATTTAACTGTCAGAGAAGTACAACAGTAACAGTAAGAGATGCACACACACAGATCCGTGGGTGCATACATAAGCAATTAAATCCTTGACATGGAACATCTTGTTCTTGATGTCTTTCACACATGCTTACATTCCAATAATTGTACCCACACTTTTAGGAGACATATCTGGAGACAGATCAGATCTATTCACTTGCAGCATCATGTTTTTGTTTTTTTTGGTTTTTTTAACGTCAGTATTGTGTGCTGCATCGAAGCAGCCAGGCCTGAACCTCTGACAGCAGCACAGTTGGTTGAACACCTAGAGCTGCCAAGCTGTCAGTTTGATGTCTGAATTACAGTGCACTCACATCTGCACTAGTCAACCCAGAGTTAATCTCAACATCTGTACGCTGAGCCACTATGGACTGCATAAAAAAGATATCAGGTTTGTAAAATAAAAATGGTTGACTTGGAGGGTGTTTTCTTCCAAAATAAGAGAAAAAAAACACCATGCAGTATTATAGCTAACACCATGGCAGATGTTTATTTTTAGCGTGGCGTTTGGGGGGGGATTTTAATGTGTCTAGTACCTTTATTTGTGACAAAATACTTGGATAGCTAGTTGGCATTTCATTTCAGACTCTGCTAAACTAGGATGAACATGGTGAACATTACCTGTTAAACCTCAGCATGTTGTGGTATTTGTTCTCCATAGCACACGTTGGCACTGACAACCTGTCAACTCTCAGTAACTCCCACAACTGATATTTTCCACAACATTCGTGGGCATGAATTCCTGTCTCATGTAAAATGAGTAAATGAGAGATACAAGACTTGTAAATGACATCAATGATATGCTTCTCTAAATTGCACCTATATCTGCATATGTGCTTTTGGGAAGATTGAGAGCTCTTCTGTGCAAGAGTCTCTTTTCAGGAGTAGCTCTGCTCTTGTGTCTCTATGATAAGGGCTTGGCTCCAATGACTGTCAATTTAAAATTCATAATTTGTAATGTCATTCACACATTATCCTTTCAGCTCAGAATGATCTGGATTGGAGAAGAGGCAGCACATCCAAAAGCCTCATGTGGTAATTCGACACATACAAAATTCAGGTACATTAGCAAAAATAACCCTGAACAGAATAAGCAGTTGAGAGGATTGATGGACTTGTAAAAGGGTAAATGGAAACAGAGGGCAATGATATACAATAAAAGCATGCAGCTGGAATCAAACAGCGGATGTTGCAGTTACATCTTTCTTGCCAACAATGATGCCTACTGCTGAAGCTTTTGATAGAGGCACAACTACGTCACTGTACTGACAACCTGGGGTGCTGGAGTGGGTGTCTTTGTTATATACAAAGTTCTGACTTTGACCTTTTACAACCTGTAAACAGTTTTCAGTGGAACTACTTTCAAAGTCTGTGGATTAGCAAGAGTACAGAGGAAGGACACACCGCTGTTGAGGTTTTCAAATACAATTTTTCAGTGCTTTGAGCTGCTCAAACTGAAATTCAGTTCTCCACTACTGAACTGGGATTTTGGCACGTTTCACCAGCAGATATATCAAAAACTTGGCACACAAAAAACACACAAATTTAAAACTATCTCTGTAGCTGCTACAAGAGCCTAGTGAAGAAAATCCATATATTCTTTTGTGATTTGGGATGACCAGCGCTTTCAAAGGTGTACAGTATTCATATCTAACATATTTCAGCATTTTACAGTCGGTCTCTGAGGTGATGGAAACATTCAAAGTTAATTATTTAAGGGGTAGTGTGTAGGACTTAAGGGCCCCGCATTGCATTGAATTGAATACCTTTATTTTTTGTAAAAAAAATAAAATAAAAAATAAAATAAAAATACATTTTATATATATATATATTTGTTTGCACAATTTTACGCTGCTGCTGGATACCTATCTATCTATCTATCTATACATATAATGTTAATTGGAAACAAAAGGCGTTTCCATTCACTATACATAGATCTACAGAATCTAAGTCAAGTAACTAAGTGGCAGCAAGTAAAAACTGTCTTAAAGTTTGTAGTTACTTTTTTTTTAATCACATGCATGTACCTTACAGACCTCATGGAGCTAATGATTGTACATGAAATTGTAGGATTGTGAAAGAAAGCTAAGGATTGTGCAAGAAAGTGTGGTAAATTAATATTGCTGATATCTCTACCACAGTGAAATTTACATTTCATGTACATTTGCTTTGTCTGATTATTAGTATGTGCTCACCAATACCTAGAGGAAAATAGTTTCCTCTCAGTTTTAAGGATTGGAAGAACGTACTGATCATGTATTCCAAACACCTACTATTACCAGGTTTCCTGGTAAAAAAAAAAACAACAAAAAAAAAAAAACACACACACAGCACAATCCGTTTGAGCTTCCACAGACTCCTCTGGGCTTGATCACCTGCACTTCACAACATACGATAACATTAACATGCTCTCAGTATTCATTTTCCCCCATGGTTTGCATGCCTGGCTTTTGCTTATCCCCTTTTCCTTGCTTGGCTCTTTTTCTGTCCCTCACTTGTAAGGACAAACATACTGAGGGCAGAATTACCATGGAGATGCACTCAGCCTAGTCAAAGGCCCAACAGAGGTATTAGCCTGATAGTATCTTTGGTCTTCTGTCACACACTGACAAATGCACACATATTGGCACTTGCATGTTGGCCTGCGTGAACAAATGCACACACACACACTCACAAATACACACAAATGCATGTTTCCACACATACAATGAGTGATTGTTCCTCCTTTATCTGATGTTTCAGCCAATGGTTTATTTCCATTCCTCGGCCAGGGAATTGTCTCAAGAGTGCTTACTGTGAAAAAACTCATTCCGATGATCTGGGTCAGATAGAGGCACTTCCGTGGGCCACAGACAATTCCGGCTCAGAATGACAACAGAACTTTAAAGAGAGAGAGAGAGGGGGAGAGAGAGACTGCCTCAAGACAAGATGCACCACAGATGATAAAACAAGGGAGCTGATATCCCTACGCCAGACAGATAAATACATTATTCTATGTGTGTCCTTGGAATGAATATTCACAATCCAAACTCTTTACATTTTCAGCTCCATTAAACATGTAAAGCAGTGTGCTTATACAGACCACTTTCTCCTTTTGTCAGTGCCAAGCTATAAATTGCTCCTTGCCTCTCGTAAATCCATGGAACACCACTTTGAGGGAAATGATCTCTGTTTTCTCCAGTAGCCCTTTGGCTTTGGGGAAATTGGTTTGCAAACAAAGACATGCATCAGAAATATCTAGCTATTTGAAGTCTGAGGAATGGCTTTTTTTCTTCTTATCACATTCCTTGTGTATGTGAGGAAACTTTGCTAACTACAATATGAGAGAATACAATTCAAAAGCAAAGTAAAATAAAGAGTTTTATGTAACCGTACACAGAATGGGTCCCAAAAAAACTGCAAATCAGTAAACATCAGACCCTAAGTCACTCACACTTTAGTGTAAGTGTACAAGATACAAGATGATGATTGCAATAAAATTTATTGAAAAAACATTAATGTCTTTGCTCGAAATTTTGATATAGCCATCTGCCACTTTAGAGGTTTCAGTGTTTGTAATGCTGGGAGAAATACAGGAGGTGTGAGCAAATATTGACAGCATCTGTACTCTCTCAGACTACAGATAGTCCAAGTAAACAAAGGTGGACTCTTGGTGACAAATGAAAGATTTTGAATTTTGAGTCATACTTGACAATGGATATACATCAATTCTGTATTTTAGCAGTGCCTTTTAGCTGAAAATAGGCAAGGCAAACAGGTTAACCAATTACTTCTGAAAGACCAATGATGTCAGGACTGAATCTCAAAAAAATGTGTGCGTGCCAGAATGACACCAACTGAGAGCGTCTTCACCTCTCCTCTATACAACTATTGAAGTTTCATTACACAGGTTTTAGCTGATCTTGCTCCAGGCATAAATCATCACATACAGCCAACAGATGTTAGGCTGTAAGTATTAAACATATGTGATGTTATCAAGGTCGTTCATATCAACTTGCGAATCAATTGGAGTGGCAAGGACTGAATCTATAAAATCCTCGAACAACTAGACAATCTGTGCTGACAATCAGTTCCAACCAAGCCTCTGATCAAGATTTCCCCTCGAGCTGTCAAATGAGCAAATCTGTTGTAAATTGGCCTCGTAATCCTCAAGTGTGTCCTCAGATTTATTGATTACATCTTCAATTATCATATTCACTTCAGTCAAAATTGGGATGTTTTGGGATATGGGCAAAGGAGGGGAGATGATTATACACATTGAGTAACCATGTATAAGTTATACATTAAAGATCAACTCAGTTCTACAGAAGTGTCTATTAAAAAAAAATGTTTTCACAGTGTATCGCTAGAATGCTAGTGCACCAGAGCAGTCGATACATTGCCTATGATATGTCAACAAATTCAGCCATCAGTAAACATAAAGACATTGAAGATTAACAACAACTGGAACCAGACCAATTATTTTAATCAATTAATCCGATTAAAGTGTCTAATCCTTTCATCCCTCCCACCTTGAAGCTTCTTTAGACCCCGCCCTTGCTCTTTCACACTGTCTCCTCTTCAATTACGTACCATCCTCCCCTCCACTTTTTTATACTCTATGGTTCAGTTAATGTGATACCTAAAGATGTACAGACTCTAATATACTAGAAAATAATAAAATAATAATAATAAAAAAATAGACAGTCTCATTTAGCAAGTTTATTTTTTAAGCAATTATACTGAAGCTTGGTTGCAAGAATAAAGTAAAAAATTATCCTGTGTACTGTTAATGAGCTTAATAAGTTGTTGGGTTTGCCAGCAACTGTAAATAGAGCATCTGGCCATTTATATGCACATACGTAAAAGTGGGGCAAACCATGAGTATGCACCACTTTAATTAATAGCTCTCTACTTTTGGAGGTTGGCCCAAAGCGAAACAAAACCACAGACTGCTCTCCTTGTCCCTGCTATCACTGTTAAGAAAGAATCTGGAATCCAGCCATTGGGCATGAGGCAAGCATGAATTAGCGTCAGAGAGAAATTTTGAACCATAAGTGTTTATTATTAATGAAGTGATGATGTGTTTTGGGGCATGTTACTCTTAATCCATGTCGATTTTATTTGTAGTTATGTCTTCTTTTTTGAGTTTATTACAAATATCACATTCAAGCCATTAGTATAAAAGCTACAGCTTTGCTCTATTGCAGTATGAATTAGACATTATAACTATCATTAATTAGAGGTAGTTACAGTCAATTAAAATCAAGCCCATAGGGTTTTGCGATAGCATTTGGTTAACCTTTTGGGAAATATACTCAATTGCTTTCCAGCTATCTGCACATTAAATAAATATAAAGCAATCAGTTGGCTTAGCTCAGTTTAACAAGTGGAAACAGATAGACAAGCCTTCAGAGTCCCAGAGCCCAGAGTCATGTTATGTGCAGAGTTATGTGGCAGATTATTTTTTTAATAGGAGAAATAATAATAAATACATTTTCATACCATGGGCTTATGCACGCTTAGTTGCATGTACATATTTGAACACAATTTAACATCTCTGAAAATTATGCAGCCTAAACTTAAGACAGTAGTGGGTATTTAGGTCTGAGACTTAGAGACAAAGCCTTACAATACTACCCAAGTATTGCATCCCAGAGAAATTCTAAAAAATTCACAATATGAAACATTAACCAACCCATTTAGGATAGAAAGTGATTAATTCACTGAAGAATGTTATAGAGACATTGTTTCTAGCACCCAAATTACATTGTTTGAGTGGCAAGAACCAGAAATAAACCAAAAAGAATCTTTGAATCTTTATCACTGCCAAAAAGAAAATAAGGACATTTCCTGAATTGTCAAAGGTTCCCTTGTAATTAACACTTGACGCTTTTACCATTAAATGAAAATTTCATCACCATAACAAATTCTTGCCACAAATTTACCCCAGATTAAGTTAGAGCCAAATGTCACATTAGTTCTTATTTTTATGACATTCAGTACCTTTAATGTCAAATAATCTGCATCTGTTTGCATCTACTTTACTTGTCTTGTTTCAGTAACACATTGTATATTGTTAAATTTAGGCAGGAGTTGAAGAATTATTGCAGTTTCAATATAAACAAACCAGACAGCTGATTTACTAAATCTGCAGTGAGCTCTAACTGCTTTATGGGAACCTTTTAAAAGACATACATGCAAAGAATGTGGCAGACAAAAAGGCTGCAGGAAGACTGAGAAGGCAACAACCATAAATAGGTAGACTTAGGTATTGTGTTGGAGAAAACTCTGTATTTAAGTGATATCCTTTATGATGCTAAAAGAAGTAAAGAGTCTGTCAGTCTCAAGCCAGGGTGCTTGATGGAAATACACTTGGGTTTTACTGTAGTCCTAAAACGAGAAGTTTTGTCTCCTAAATCATTTGTTGTAGATACTGTTTTAAAACTTTGGGGATGGCTTCCTGACTTTTACTGTGAATTTATGTATTTCAAGGGATTAAATGTGTTCTCAGGTAGGTGTCCAGACACCCACACTTGCAGGTGCATGTCTTACTAGGAGATTTATGTTCTGGTAAGATTGTAAGATTTCCTGGTCTGCAGTCTCAAAGAGAAATATATCTGAAAGTTTCTGGAGCTCATTGTTTCTGGAGTCCCCGATTCTCTTGTTAATTTCTTCTTCTTCTTCAAGTTGTTCTAGTTTTCTTTAGTTCCTCTCAAAAATCAAATGCTTGTGTTTCCGTCACTAACAACTATATCCTTGCCAGCAGACTTATTTCTTGAGCCTGCTTCTCTTTTCCCTCAATTTCTTTAGGTTTATTTTTCAAAGGGAGATTTCTTTAGGTTTAGATTTCTCAGTAGTCTTCAAATCCACTTTGACCTTACTTTGAAGGAGAATTCACACAAAATAGCAACTAAAGTTCTTATCAAAAGCATAGTCCTTAGAGAGTTGTGCTTTGCTTGATTTTTTTTCTCTGCATTTTCTGACAATACTGGTGTATGAACCCAAATGCAAGACTCACGAGACGCAAGTGCAAATAAAAGGGACATTTATTTAACACAAAGTTCAACACAAAATCACTCTTTCGAGGAAAAACAAAACCAAGAAATGTCATAAAGAAAACAAAACCAAAGGCACCAATCAAACAAACTCAAAATCTCTCTGACGAGGAAAGGCAAGAATAAGGCTATAAACAAAGAAACAAAACTTACAAAATGGCTCAAAGCTCTGGCGATCTAGATAGCAAGACATGGGTAAGGGTGCGCTGGTTGCTGGATGTGGACACGAACAAGACGAACTGACAGAGGACAAGGGGAAACGCGGACAATATATACACACTGGGATGAGGGGAACACAGGTGTAAACAATCAGGGCGGGGAAAGACAATCGGACAGGCGGGAAACACAGGAGGAAGGGCAAGCCACCTGAAACGAGAGGGGAAGTTAGTACTTTTCAAAATAAAAACAGGAAGACACAATAGACAAGACAGGGGACTAATTGTGGCCAGCTCGACTTGATATGACATTTTCTGTCATATTGAGTCAGGTCATCTTTCATTTTCCATCACTCCTTCAGCTTTGAGGACTGACTTTGGCAAGTGCTCACTAGAAAGAAGATATTGTGCTCTATGGATAATTTAAAAGGGTTCAAATAAGTACAACATCTAGTTTTACAAATTGTCCTTTGAATGATTGTTTTATATTTAACTTTCAGCTGTTATGTATTTAGACAGACTGCTTTGTATGGCTGCAGACTTATATCATTGTTGAAACAGAGTGTAAAATATTGGTTAGTCTAGACCAAAGTAGTTGACCAACCACCCAAAGGACTAATGTTGTCATGTTGAGCCTTGCCTGTAGCATAACTTTAAAAAAGCTTCCAGAAGGGCAGTGTTTGCTAATACTACATGCATACTGTGATTGTTACACACTCAGGGACAGTAGCAACATTTCTCTTGTTTTCACTGCATGCCCACATTGTGCTGTGATGGAAAACAAAAACAGCATCACACATATTTCTTTCCTAAGACATCTCAGAACGGTACAGTAGGGCTTTCCACTGAAAGTCTACCTTTCACCGTCCAAGCATGTCAGAATGGCCTCCTAACCTGATGCATTGACTTCCATCTTTGAAATTGCAGGCTTCTCCACCGCTGTTTGGTTCATACCCAACAATCATCCTCAACATATTAGATTGTTCATGCAAAGTTAAGCCAGCTGTGCATCTATGTAGCCATCCTTTACATATAGGTTTTATTTGTGTCATCTCTGCTGTAATTTGAGGCCCAAATGTGCCCAGGCAGCTTTGAAAATGCACCACTACAAGTGGTCACATAACAGCATGTAACTCTGGTTCCCCCCATTTCTTGGTGTACTAACTCACAACAGTTACAGCTAGCAGTTGCAGCTTCCGTCTTACTTACGTTTGGGAACAGCATACACTCTTTTTACCGCACTTAGGGCCCAATGTGTGTGAAAGCACTTGTTAATAAAAAATCAGCTTGGTCATAGTACATATAGGTTGCAAGAATTTGATCCATTAAACCTCTAAGTGGTGTAATGGATGTTGGATTCATTAATGATCTAGTAATGAATGTATTTAAATTGTAGAACATGTACTGTTGTGTGTGGAGACTTGACTTTATGTAATCTTACTACAGAGCTACCCTCCATACCTTTTTTGAAAATTTTAGTGAGTTGATGTCAGAATTTCAGAGTCTCTATGGGACAACAATGTATGTATGAATTGTCAAACACTACATTACTACATTACTACACTCATAGAAAGTGGCAGCCCTTCACATGAAAATCAGTGACATTTTTAACGTGATCAGACATGCCCAAGCAAAGGGAACACTGTGTTGTTGAATGGCTGGCGTCTGGTGTAACAAATTGTAGCCCGACTGTGTGCCTGAAATTGACTTACAGATTCAATTGAAAAGGCAATTCTTTTCTTGACTAAATAGGCTTGTTTGTCTGTACTCAGCAATAGGAAACTATATATCAAGAAACAAAAAATATAGCTGTAGCAAAACCAAGCAAAATATTACATTTATTGGAAGGATACACCACACTCTTAAGATCATTAAATTCAGAGACAAATGACGCAGCTGAGTTCATTAGCAAGGTTTTCAGAAATTATCTCAAGCTTTTTTTTCACTATCCTCCCTCAAAATTGTTAAATTTCCAAGCTGAAATGCTTTTGTATTTGCTGACAATAAATAAGAATGTTTATCTGGTAGTCACATTGCTCTGTTTGTTTGAACACACTGATAGCTCACAAATGGACTGGTTTGTGAACAGAGGTGTAATAACAGGTGTACAAATGTGTTGATGTAACACACTGTGGCATTGATTGCATAAGTCTCTGAACTCTTCTGCAGGGATGAACATGATTCTCCATAAAGATTCTCAAACAGAGCTTTGATGATGGTAATGGATATGGAGGGCATTTTACCACCTCAGTGACAAATCTCTCAATATTGTTCACTTGGGTTGATATCTGGATAGGGCAAATACCATAGTACATAATTCACAGTATTTTCATAATCATCTAATCTTTCAGTAACACCGCATGCCCTCTGAATGGCGGAGTTGGCATCCTGCAAAAGACCATTCCCATTAGGATAGAAAGGTTTCATCAAAGGTCCCCATTGTTGTATTGATTTGCAGTGACCCTGTTGGAAGAATTATATGTTCTTTAATCATTGGAAGAATCGTATGTTCTTAAACTTAGTTGAAGAATCATATGCTCTTGAATTATTGGAAGAATCATATGTTCCTCCCTCTCAAACTCTCAAATCAGGAACGACAGACTCAAAGCAGCTGGGTTTTTTCTTATTTTACTTGCAAGGAGTCCATGCAGACAAAGTTACAATCGCACACAGTGTCCAACATGAACTGAGAAATCTGTGCTTCACAGAGTCTTTTTGTAACAACCTTCACAGCAAGCACAGGTGCTGCTTCCCGTTTCTCATAAGATCAGCATATCTGTGGTACACTGTAATAAGTAACCTATAGAATTTACCCAATAAATTTGAGGTAACAATTTGCATCCACTTTTTTTGGGTAGATTTAATTCCATATATTGAGTATAAAATATCTGAAATAAAAAGCTAGGAAATACTTAAATAAATTGGGTTAAATTTACCTCACATTTATGTATATATTCAACAGCTACTTACTCAATAAAATTGGGTAAAATTATCTCTTAATTGATAGTAGGTAATACCTGATAATTACTAATAAAAGTTAATTAATATTAGTTAGTAACCATTACTTATTCAGATAAGGTAAGATTTACCCCCCCAAAAAAGACTTTCAGATGGTTATCATCTCAATGTTTTTAATCCATGAACTCATCACAAAAGTAACAGAGTAAAGTGCAATATAACAACTTGACAATTGAGCTTCACAACTCTGCACAATAAAACATAATTTCCTGTTTTAGGACATCCAGATTGCTCGATAAGAACATTTTCTTGTATCCAAACTCTTACTTGTTTCTCTTCAGCTTTACACAACAGTGACTGACCAAATCTGCAGTCCAGGTGCATTAATGCAACAAATAACTGAACCGCCTTGTTTACATGCAAGGCGGTGTTGAAATGTTGTGGAGCAGAGGAGGGAAGAACATAAACAAAACATCCTCTTGGAACAAGAGAGGAAATGTGTGTCTATTGCATGAGCTTATTTTTGAGACTGTGGACCTTCTTCAGAAGTTTTGCTCCATCAAGTTCCAAAAAAAGCTTTTGAAAAGCTTCAAACGTGTTCTTCAGCTGCTTTGGATATTCGAGGTTGAGGGCATATATCAGTCCCATCAGCAGTACATATGCCTTTGTTCGGCTTCCACATCCTTCCATCACTTGGTTCCCCTCAATCACAATAGACACATCTGATGGATCCTCCTCAGCCATGATATTGTGCATCACGATCACCTTCATTGTTTTGTCTGTGCAGTCCTCACATTCCTACATGTTAAATAGAAAGAAACAAAAAGCATACACATTTTTAATTTAAGTATATTATTTAAGATGCTGTTTCAGTTGTGGTGGAAAGGAGAAGGGGAGAAGAGGGGACACCAGAGAAAAGCGGAGCAGAGAAAAGCAGAGCAGAGAAGAGGAGAGGGGAGCAGAGGAGAGGAGAGGAGGGGAGGGGAGAGGAAGACATGACGATCCCTTGAGTTAATCAATCATGTGTTATCAATATGACATACCTGGCAGTCATGGAAAAGATCTTCTTGTCTTTCACCGAGGTAGTCAATGAGGCAGCAGACAACTACATCCCTTTTTTTTCTCAATGCTCTGTGTCTGTAGGAAGATACAATTTAGTGAAAAGACAGTCAGTGTAACTCAATGATTTACATACACTAAGACCGAGTCTCGGTGCAGCGTGATGCGCCCCGGTGTCTCTCAGTGGCAGAGAGCAGAGACCTTTCTACTGCACATATTATACTTACTGCCATCTATACCTTACCATACAACCACACTTAAAAAAAAGCTGAACTATCCCCTTTACAGTCTGTGTGTTGCCTATTCAAACCTCCGCCCATTCAATAACATTAGAAAAACCAGCAGTCAGACACAGTCATGCATGCTGACTAATCTTGTAAAAACCACACCGCGAACACATTTCATTGCAAACCCTACTTACCGGCAGTTCTACGTTTTATACTGGGATCAGTTATGTTTGTTTCTCCATGCAGCGATTTGTCCAGACGGTAATGACACAGCAGAAATAAAATCCACACCGTAACGTTTCCCGCTCCTCCTTGCAGACAGTCGGTTAACCTGTATTGCTCCGCCTCAACTGGAAGGCCTTTACACAGACACAGACTCCCTCCGCCAGTGGCAGTCCTTTCTCATTCACCTCAAAGTGACTCTATTTTATTAGGAATTCAAATATGTGACTTGTCTTCAGGATATAACAATAATTATGTCCATGCTTTAACCATACTATCGCTTTAAAGGGGAATTTATTTCAAATTCAAATATGGCCACACCTTTTTTTTACCCTAAAACCCCTTCTCCCGCTGTACTTCTTGTTTCGCTTTTTTCTACAGATAACTTACAAAGGCAAGTTAAGTCAACTTGGACAGAGCTTACAAAAATTTTAAATAGTCAAGACAATGAATTAATATAAGCTTAACTTTCAAAAACTAGAACAGCCGAATCCAAAACTTGTCAGAGCTCTTTGAGTTAAAGAGAAACAGTAAGTGAACATAACTAAATGGGGCTGCAATGTTTTACAGTGCAGGGACAGATTCAAACTTTCGTTTCAAGTAATGGCACGTAACACAGACTCACGCCGAATACAAGTGAAGTGGAATATTTCATCATTTCATAAATTACCATTTCGCACTATACACAGCAATAGCCCTATGTAAATAGCTTACCTTCACTTCTGCGGTTCGACGGCAGCCGGAGCGAGAGGAAGATGGTGGTCCAACGGTTCCCTGTCTTGCTCGCGCAAACACGCGGTCTGACGCATGCGCAATTTTGAGCACAGGACTCACGGCTTTAGGGTATATTTTACCCTATTTTTCCATGTAACACTTGTTACCGTTAACGAATAGGTAGTATGTGTAAAATTTACCCATTATTTTATAATTCCTTGGCTGACTACAATAATCAAGTAAATTTTATACAGTTTGCATAGATTATATTTACCACTCCCCAAAATTGCTTTTTACAGTGTATGCACATATGTGTGCACTGCAAAAACTGAAATCTAAGTAAGATTAAATATCTTAAATCAAGGTGATATATGCTTATTTTTTGTCTGATAAGATAGTTCTTCTCACTAAGCAGTTTTTATCTTAGACTTTTTCACTTAAGTGTTAGTCCTTAATTATCTATATAAGATATTACAACTTGTTAATGAGATTGCATGACCTATTCTGAGTAAGTACATGCTTGAAACTACAAAATCAACAGTTACAAAGCTGTTTCATCAACACTTACAAGTATAAAACTGCTTTTTCCAAGTAGTAGTTTCTTATTTCAAGCATGAAATAAGAAATCATGACTTCATAATTTTAATCATAATTTTATCTCTCCACATTAAAACAGATGCAGCCAAATAGAATCAATTGTTTTATTATCAATGAAACAATAGAGAATATCTAGTCATATACAGTTGGCACAGTACTGTAAATTGACACTTGATATTTAAACATTTAACATGTAACATTTTAAACAATTTCAAACAGAAATAGTTTATCATTATACATTCAGATAATTCACTGTATTGTATGTTTTCATCTGTTACAGACCTTTCCCAAATTTGATCTCCCAAGGTCAAATTACAAGGCTACTAAAGCTAGTCATACCGTATCTGGGGAACACACCATGAGTTATTTTTAACTATTGTACAATTCTATTACATCTCCAAGATGGTATTTTACCTGTACAAAGGTTTGGCTCTTGCTGCTAGTTGTGTAATAAGAGGTAAAATCCACCAGCTTTTCAGCATCGACTAACTCAGTAGCCTGCGCAAGGTGTGGGACCTCAATATGCCATGACATTTCTATCAAAGTGTAAAGTTTGAAATGGTTGGTATTCCAAACAATAAAGCCTAGAATCAACAAGATATATGTTTTTCACCAGTCCAAATTCTGGCATATTACCATTCACTACTTTAGCAAGGATCATTGACTTCTGAGTTATGTATTTACTGCCATTTATCATAAGCCATTTGACTGATACAGTGTGGTGTACTTCATCATAACCTAGGAAGTCTCTCAGTTTTCCTTGTAAATACTGTAGATCTTTAATCTCAGATACAGGTCCCATCTCCCTTTCAATTGAAAAGATTGGGTGTAATGAAGGGTCAACATTTTGGCAGCTTTCATATATCTGGTTCTGATTTATCAAAGACTTGCAAATGTTTTTAAAATTGAGCTTCGAAGCCCATTGTTTAAAGAGGCAATGTTTAGATTCAAACCACATACACATATGTCTAACCATTGGAACCAATGATTTAATCTGTGATGGCAAATGTATCATATAATGCTGTTTAGGTGTAATATTGCGTTCTGGGAAAAGCTCCTTCCAATGCTTCATATGATTTTCAATTAGTGACTTCAATCTAGAAACAGTTGTAATGGTACGAATAGGATATATTGCTGATGTACTTCACTACATTATCTAGAAAAATAGGGGAGTTCTATGAATTAATCTTTTTTAAATTAGTATTTATAATGGCCTCTATGAGAGTAACCAGTTGCAGTGATACATTTTCTTAATTTAAGAATATTTCAAAACATATTGAGAAAATAGGTCTCATATATTTCATTTAAATAAAGAAAAATACACTTGTTATTAGTGAGAATACACTAATTTTGAGATATTTGTGCGTTCTGTCATGGTTTTTGAGTTAAGTTCCTTGTCTTGTTATTTCCTGTCTTATTTTGAAAAGTTTTCCCTTGTGTGTTTCTGTCTACTTGTTTTCTGTCTTGATTAGTTGATTGGTCTCACCTGTGTTAGGGACACAGATCCAGCGCCGGTAACGTATTGTGCCACTTCCTGTTGTTGTCTTTGCACTGTGGTGGATTGTAGTGTGCTGTAGCATTGTCAACTACTAAAACATTTCTGGTTTAAAACATTTAATTTCACCCCTGTGATTTGTAAATTGTGGCATTGGTGCACATACCTTTGCTAAACACCTGTTTCACACGGCTTTTTGGGGATTTTACTCTTCCTTTCCACTTTTCCCCTCTGGTTAGCTTGTTCGATCACTAGCAATGGCTGCTCTCTCTTCCCCTGCTTCTCCTTTGTTTTGCTCTGTGTGCGGGATGTATAGTTACTCCTCGACCTCCTTTAATGACAATGACGTGTACTAAATGTAGCATTCTTATAACTTTGGAGGCGGGGCTTAAGGAAGTAGAGACACGGCTCCGCATCATTGAAAGCCCCCTGTAGCGTTAGCTAGCCAGTCCCCATTAGCCGGCGCGGACCTGCCCAGGGTAGCTCCCGTTAGCCGTCCCCCAGCAGCTTCCGAGCAGCCGGGAAGCCAGGGTGGCTGGGTGGCAGTCCAAAGGAAACGTAGCCCGAAACAACGGCCCACGGTTCACCACCAACCGCTTCACGTTTCCAACAGATGTTCCCCACTCAGCGACACACCCGCTGACGGAAAGACTGGTTATTGGCAGCTCTATTTTGCGCAATGTGAAGTTGGAGACACCGGCGACCACAGACCATTTTTTAATAACATTTCAGTTCACAATTATGAACTTCTCAGCATTTGGGAGGGAAACTACCCTCAGTCGATGTCTCTCTGATAATGCTGTTTCCAAATTTAAGGAGATTATTCCATCTCTTTTGGCTTCTTTGCCACGTGCCATTACAACAGAGGGTAGCAGCCTAAATACTAGTCCAGCACATATAGATTATCTTGTTGATAATACTGCAGCTACACTGCACACAGCACTGAATAATAATAACAAAGGTTAATCATGGAGTTCCACAGGGTTCTGTGCTTGAACCATTGTTGTTCTCCCTATACATGCTACATGCATGTCTGACAGACATTAAGGCCTGGATGATTTATAATTTTCTGCTTCTAAATACAGACAAAACTGAGGTGATTTTGTTTGGGCCTAAACACCTCAGAGACAGGTTATCTGACCTTGCAGTCACTTTGGATGGTCTTACCCTGGCCTCCAGTTCTACCGTGAGGAACCTGGGAGTCATATTTGACCAGGATATGTCCTATCAGTCCCATATTAGGCAGGTCACTAGGATTGCCTTCTTTCACTTGCGCAACATAGCTAAGATTAGGAGTATCCTGTCCAAAAGTGACGCCGGAAAGCTAGTCCACGCATTTGTTACCTCAAGGCTGGACTATTGTAATTCCTTGTTGTCGGGTTGTCCGACTAGCTCACTGCGAGGCCTCCAGCTCATCCAAAATGCTGCTGCAAGGGTTCTGATGGGAATTAGC
The DNA here is from genome assembly GCA_008933995.1 of Datnioides undecimradiatus. Lineage (NCBI taxonomy): Eukaryota > Metazoa > Chordata > Actinopteri > Lobotiformes > Datnioididae > Datnioides > Datnioides undecimradiatus. The sequence goes on from WARS01000008.1 coordinate 2,485,805, forward strand.
AAGAGAGATCATATTTCTCCAGTTTTAGCTTCTCTTCATTGGCTCCTTGTAAAGTCCAGAATAGACTTTAAAGTCCTTCTCCTTACCTACAAGGCCCTTAATGGCCAAGCTCCATTGTACTTCAATGAGATGCTAAGTCCCTATTACCCCAACAGATCGCTCCCAGAGTGCAGGTTTGCTTGTGGTTCCCAGAATCTCCAAAAGTAGAATGGGAGGCCAAGCCTTTAGCTATCAGGCTCCTCTCCTGTGGAACCAGCTGCCAGTCTGGGTCCGAGAGGCAGACACCCTCTCTACTTTTAAAGTAAAGCTTAAAACCTTCTTGTTCGACAAAGCTTACAGCTAGCTCTAGTTACCATGTGAACTACACCCATGGTCTAAACTGGGGGACGTCCCGTGATCATCTCCACACTCCTCCTCTCCCCTCTCTCTCCTCAAACTCATTTTAACCATCACAGATTAACCATTAACTCTGTGTCCTCTCTCCCCTAGTGCTGTGCTTGTTTCTCTCTGGTCTCTCTCTGTACCTCTCTACAGATACCTGTGGCTCCAGAGCTGAACATCTGATCTGTGGCTCCACCAATCTGCCCCGTGTCCTCTGCTGCCATTTGCTGTCATTATTCTATACTTCTCTCTCCCTCTTTCCCCCCCGCCGGTCAAGGCAGATGGCCGTCCACCTAGAGCCAGGGTCTGTCCAAGATTTCTGCCTGTTAAAAGGAAGTTTTTCCTTGCCACTGTTGCCAAGTGCTTGCTCATGGTGGAACTGTTGGGTGTAATTAATAGTAATGAGTGTGGTCTAGACCCGCTCTGTTTTTTAAAGTGCCCTGAGATGACTTTTGTTGTGAATTGGCGCTATATAAATAAAATTGAATTGAATTGAATTGAACCTGTGTCTCGTTTTGCTGCCCTCCCCTGTCTATTTAAGTTATGCCATTGCCTTTGTTCTCTGTCGGTTCATTTGCTATGTTAGTGTTCATGTTCATGCCTTGTTTCCATGTGCTCTTTGTGTTTGGATTTCTGGTTTTGGGATTTTTGTTTTTTTGAAATTTGGATTATCATGTCATATTCGGACTGACTACCTGGATTTCGACCCTGCCTCCTTGACCACCCGTAAGCCTAAGTCCATAAATAAACTGTTAAAAGATCTTCTGTCCCTTGTCCCTGCCTGCATTTTGGTCCTGCTCTCTCCTCGTAGCCAAGCCTTGTCATATGTGCATTCATTGAGGTTAGATATTTTTACTTGTTTTGGAAAGTCTTGACAAGCCAAATTTTCTTGTTCTGTTGGCAGATAATTTTGCTCATTTTAAGTAATATACACCTAATTTTTGTACTTTTTTTTCTTGTTTTTAAAAGCTGGCTTTTTGCAGTGTGGGGGTACTCATGGTGGAAAATTCCCAGTAGATAGTTAAGTAGTTCTCAAAGAATAAATTGTACAACAGACTAGCAAAACAGCTTATACAGCAAGGTCATGTGAAAATATACAAAAAGGATTCATAACTAAAACAAAGTCTTTATTTTTCTAACAGACCCCTTCCCTGTAAGGGGACAAGTTCAAAAGAACACTGATGTCCTGAATGCCACCGTGAGGGGACCTGGTGACTTTGCAAAGCTGTGGTTGTTATCTTCCTGTCATGGTATGGTTCCACACATGCATTCTGCCATTTGTCAAGACTATGGTCCAACATCTCTGTAGAACAGTGTTGATGGTTTTTCCATCACAGAACTCTTTTAAGTGTGTAAATCTTTGTGATGAGGGTAATAACCTCCTATTATAATGTCGCTCTCTATGAAATTGAGTCTCTTATCATTTACTGTATTCATATTCTCAGTCACCTGAGCAAGAGTTAACCTTCTGTTGTTTACTTACATATCACACCTAAGCACAGATGTCATCATCACCATCTTCATCATGTTGGCTCTTGACTGCAAATTTTTAACCATAGATCTAAATGCAAATGCCACTTCAATCAACTGTTCTGATTGCATCAGTAATGAGTTGAACAGTCTTAATGACAAAAGTGCCCCAACAACAAACTCATCATGCCCTCTTAAAAAAATCTAATTCATCTGTGCCTGATCAGCATTTTTATACATGTCACATGTCACAGGCCTGGATGTTATTTGCTTAACTGTGCCATGCAGTGCATCTGCTGATAATCATCCACATTTGCTATGTTGCTCCACTCACTTATCTTGAATTTTTCTTTAATTTATCACCTGGCTTTATATGGCAGCTCTGAGTACTAAATGTGCATACATGCTTGTGTGTGTGTCTGAGCTTGGCAACACAACTGTTTAACTATTATGATTATGAATATCATGGCCCTTGTCCATTCAGCTTGAGTGTGGTTTCTGTGAAAATTGTACAGCAAAATAATATCTGGGGGCAGCCTAACTAGTCAGCTTTGTGCTTGAATCATTTCCAAATAACTTCTGTGGAGAAATTATTTTCATTTAAGTGTCTTTATGGATTGTCTCTCTCTATATATTTACTGTGTTCTGTATGTGTGCATTGCTTTTCTAGAATGTGCTGTCCAGTGAATGTGTGTATGTGTGTGTTTGTGTATTTTGGCAGAGTAGTACTGTTAGCACAGCTGTCCAATCCAAAGAGACACAGAAGGAGGGACACAGGTGTCACATTCACAGCAAACCACATCCATAATTATTGGACTGTGTTTACCTCATTGGCAGTGTGTGTCAATGTGCCTGTCTGTGAGTCTGTCTGCTTGTTTTTTTCTTTGTCTGTGCGCCTGTGTCCGCACGCGCGTGTGTGTGTGCGCATAAAAGTGTCTGTATGTTAAAGGGGTCAGTGAGCTAAAAGTTTAATCAGTTTAATCAGAAGAGCATAAACTAAAAGGAAGTGAACAGAGGAATGGTAAAGAACTTGAGGACAAATAACACTGAAGGATGCTTCAGAGCTAAGGTAGCTGAGCTGTATTATTCATTCAGATACTGTGTGCTTGGTTTGATTAATAATAGAGACATCTCACTATTCTGTATTACAGTTTCACAAAATTCCCAGTAAACTTCATGGAAGTGAATCAAGTGTGTCCTGGAGTTTCTTGGGAGTGTTTAAGCTCAATGGAACATAGCCCATGACAGTGAAAAGACGGCAACACAGCTAACGAGGGACACAAGGATCACCATCATATGGAGTGACTCAATATCAAGAGATAAGCTGCTAACACCACAGCTTCCAGACAGCTTCACACTAGCTCCCTTCTCCTGATATTAAAAATGCGGTGAGTCACAATGTCAAAACATAGCAACAGTAAAAATGGAAATGGAGATAACCAGTCTGAGACTGCAATCAAGGAACAGTCGCTCATCTGGTACATCGTCCAGCTCAAAGATTAGTATGGCCATCGCCATGGCAAAGGCAAAAGCTGAAGCAGCGCAAGGTAGAGCGGCACATTCACAAAAGGAAATTGAACTTAAAGTGGAGCAGGCACGTATTCAAGCCAATCTTGATGCATTAAAGGACGAAAAGGAGAAGGATGCTGCAATAGCAGAGGCAAATACTGTTGTGGCCGGTTTACAAGATATGGGCTTTGAAGTACGCAGTGAGGCTAACAGCCTGGTTCTCCAATCCATCAAAGACCAGCGCATCATCGTCTATGTGTCAGAGCAAGTCAGCCTATTCAGCAAGGGTTTATCTGCCAAAAGAGGGAGCGGCAACACTTTGCCAACGCTTCATCCTCCACATCCTCAACCAACCAATGTTATCCCTTCAACATCCCACCCACTCAATCCAAGTCAAACTCAAGCTGCCGTTTCTGCTGACATTATGCCACACCAAGCTCCTCAGGCCCCTCAGACCAGTGGGGCACCACCACAACAAAGCTTCAGTCAGCCTCTTAACTCCTCTCCAGCTTCTCAGCTTAGTGGAAAATGTCCGCAACAGAACGTCAAACAGGATTCCTCATCTCCCGCGCACCCACCTGTTTACAGGACGCCTTATGAAGCTAGCCATGACCATTCTACATCCACTGAAGACCTCATCAGATATCTCACTCGCAACTGCCTGGTGACTTCAGGCCTCACCACATATGATGACCAGCCAATGAACTACTGGGCCTGGAAAACATTGTTCCAGAATGCTATCGCTGATCTAGACCTGTCTGCTGCAGAAGAGCTCGACCTGCTCACCAAGTATCTGGGGAAAGAGCCAGCAGAACAAGTAAGAAGAATAAAAACGGTCAACATCAGGAATCTAGCTACTGGACTGTTCATGGCATGGGGACGCATCAACGAAATATTTGGCTCACCAGAGGCCGTCGAACAGGCTCTGTTCAACAAACTAGAAAACTTTCCAAAGGTCACAACAAAGGATCCACATAGACTCAGGGAACTAGCCGACCTGTTGTCAGAGCTACAAGCCACCAAGGAAGACGGCTACCTTGCAGGCTTGTCGTACTTGGATACCGCCAGAGGAATTAGGCCTATCATCGAGAAACTCCCATACAACATACAAGAAAAGTGGCTTTACTTTGGGATGAGATACAAACAAGAACATTTTGTTAGTTTCCCACCTTTCTCTGTGTTGGTAAACTTCATTGCTACAGAGGCAAGGGCTTGCACCGACCCAAGCTTTAACCTCTTCACACAAGTTCCAGCAGAGAGAAAGAGTAAGTGGGAGAGGCCTGCAAAGACATTGGCATATGTTCACAAGACACAGGTCTCAGGAACTGCTAAGGCTGAGTCTAGAGGAAGTAGGGAACAAATTGATCCAAATAAATATTGTCCCCTGCAAAAAAAGCCCCATCCTCTGAGAAAATGCAGAGGCTTCCGTGAGAAGAGCATAAATGATCGCAAACAGCTTTTGAAAGAGCATTATATCTGCTTCCGCTGTTGCTCCTCCACAGAGCATCTTGTGAAGAACTGCACCACTGAGATAAAATGTACAGAGTGTCAGAGCACTGCTCATGCGACAGCACTTCACCCCTACCCACCTACCTGGAAGTCCACTTCAGAGGATGGCGGGGAGGAGAACAAAGAGGACAACCAGGAGGTCAAGTCGACGTGCACACAAGTATGTGGTGAAGGATTGTGCGCCAGAGCATGTGCTAAGATCTGCCTCGTCAGTGTGTTCCCAAACGGATGCAGGGAGGAGTCCAAGAGAATGTATGCCATACTGGACGAGCAGAGCAATCAGAGTTCTTCGAGGTCTTCAAGATCTTCGGAAGCTCCTACTCATATACACTCAAGACCTGTGCGGAGACAGCGAGGAGGAGAGCCAGCAGTTACACTGTGGATTCAGTGGACAAGAAAGTAAGCATTCCTCTGCCTACACTCCTCAAATGCAAGCAAATCCCTAATGTCCGTGCCGAGATTCCTACGCCAGATGCAGCCTACCATCATGCCCACCTGAAGCACATCATCGACAAGATTCTGCCTCTGGATCCGGACGCTAAAATACTCCTCTTACTGGGCAGAGACATCTTGTGGGTGCACAAGGTCAGAGAGCAGATAAGTGGCCAAGGAGATGCACCGTTTACTCAAAGGCTTGACCTAGGATGGGTTGTCGTTGGTGATGTGTACCTTGGAGGCACTCATAAACCACTCGAGGTGAGGAGTTACAGAACAGCCATCCTAGAGAATGGTCGTGCAAGTCATCTTCAGCCTTTCAACAACCACATCAGAGTGAAAGAGGTATTTGGTCAAGCACCTAAACATCAGCACCATCCAGGACCAACCTCCGCGTGCAGCTCTATGATCCTGGTTGGAAACCGCCTGGGGCAAACTGTCTTCACCACAGATCCGCTCCATCCATGGAAGATCTAGAGTTTCTGAAGATAATGGAAGCTGAGTGTTAACAGGACAGCTCAAAAAGTTGGGTTGCACCTTTACCTTTTTGGTAGCTGAGACAGCGGCTGCCTAACAACAGAAAACAGGCTTTTAACCGTCTTGTCTCACTCCGGCGCTCGTTGGAAAAACAACCACAGATGAAAGCTGACTTCCTAGAGTTTATGGAGAAGATGCTCAAGAAGGTACATGCAAAAGTTGCCCTGCCAGTGCAGCCTGGACAAGAGTGTTGGTACCTGCCCCTGTTTGGTGTGTATCATCCTAGGAAGCCAAATAAGATCCGTGTAGTCTTCGACAGCAGTGCGTCATATGAAGGAGTGTCGCTCAACGTTGTTTTGCTCACTGGCCCTGATCTTAATAATAGCCTGTTGGGTGTTCTTATGAGGTTCAGGAAGGAACAGGTGGCGATCACTGCTGACATCGAGCACATGTTCCACTGCTTTGTCGTGAAGGAGGACCACCGCAATTTTCTCCGCTTCCTGTGGTATAGGAACAACGACCCTACCTCTGACATTGTGGACTGCAGGATGCGGGTTCACCTTTTTGGGAACAGTCCCTCACCTGCTGTTGCGGTGTACGATTTGCGACGGGCAGCTAAGGAAGCAGAGGCCGACTATGGCAGTGACGCAAGAAGATTTGTCAACCGCGAGTTCTACGTTGACGATGCTTTAAAGTCCTTCAGCACCGAGGAAGAAGCCATCAGCGTCCTCGGGCGAGTGCAGAAGATGCTTGCAGCTTCTAACCTCAGGCTGCACAAAATTGCTTCAAATCGACCTGCGGTCATCGAAGCATTCCCATCCGAAGATCGCTCCAAAGATGTCAACAGCTTAGATCTCTTTGTTGATGATCTGCCCATGCAGCGTAGCCTTGGATTGTTCTGGAACATGCACACAGACATCTTCATGTTTCAAATCGAAGATGACCAGAAGCCGTTCACTCACAGAGGGGTACTCTCAACTGTGAATAGCCCCTACGATCCTCTAGGGTTCCTCGCACCCATCACAGTCCATGGTAGACTGATACTCTGAGAACTCACCATGCAAGCAGCGGACTGAGACTCACCTCTTCCCAAAGACATGGAGATTGAGTGGACTAGATGGAAACAGTCACTTCAAGACTTAGAGGGGCTCCAGATACCACGCCCTTATACGTCTTTCTCCACCGCAGGTGCTCTAAGAAGAGAACTCTGTGTCTTCGCAGACAGCATCAGTCAAAGCAATAGCAGCCGTTGCCTACATCAAGGTGACAAGCCACCAAGAACAGACTGAGATTGGCTTCGTCTTCAGGAAGGCAAGGTTGGCCCCTCAGCTTGGCTTAACTATCCCGAGACTTGAGCTGTGTGCGGCTGTACTTGCTGTCGAGATCGTCTAGATGAGAGCCACAGAGATAGACACAACATTTGACAACATCACCTATTACACAGATAGCAAGGTTGTGTTGGGGTACATCTACAATCAGTCAAGGAGATTCTATGTCTGTCAGGATCCAACGAATCGTTCAATCACCTTGTTCTGGTCAGTGGAAGTACGTCCCAACGCACCTCAAGCCAGCTGACATTGGGTCAAGAACTGTGACACCAGCTCTGCTTAGCAGCACGACGTGGCTCAAAGGACCAGCCTTTCTTCATGATGCATCTTTGCATTTATCTGAGCTTCAAGAGACTTACAACCTTATCGATTCTGACACCGACTCTGAAGTGCGTCCCCAGGTGGTGACAAGTCTCACGCATGTTGCCAGAGATGTGGTACACCCACAATGCTTTGAACATTTCTCCAAGTTCAGCACTCTCCTCACAGCCATAGCGCACCTCATCCACGTAGCTCGTTCCTTTTCCCACTCTACCCAGAATGAATGTCGGGGGTGGCACATCTGTCATCCTACAGAGGAAGAGTTGCTGAGAGCCAAAGTGTGCATTGTGAAGAGTGTCCAGAATGAGTGCTATACAGAGGAACTGAAGTGTATCAACTCAGGATCCAGCATCCCATCTTCCAGCAGCCTGTGGAAATTGCACCCCGCCATAGACGAAGATCAACTTCTTAGAGTAGGAGGCCGGATTGGACAGTCAGGTCTGAGCACAAACCAAGTTCACCCCATCATCATTCCTGGCCGGCATCATCGCGGAACCCTGCTTGTGTCTCATTATCATGAAGCAGTGAATCACCAAGGAAGACATCTGACTGAAGGTGCCATTCGAGTGGCAGGGTTCTGGCTGGTGGGAGCTAAACGCTGTATCAGCAGTCTGCTTCACAGATGTATCACTTGTAGAAAACTGAGGGGAAAGAATGAACAGCAGATGGCAACTCTGCCAGCAGAACAGTAGTAGCGCCTCCTTTCACCTACGTAGGTGTCGATGTCTTTGGACCATGGGACATCATCTCACGCCACACTAGAGGAGGAATCTCCAACTCTAAACAATGGGCTGTGATGTTCTCATGTATGTGTTCAAGGGCAGTTCACATCGAGGTGATTGAGGCAATGAGTTCCAGCAGCTTTAGCAATGCCTTGACGAGATTCTTTGCAGTCAGGGGCCCTGCAAAGCAGATCCGCTCTGACTGCGGAACTAACTTCATCGGTGCCTCCCGTGAGCTGGAGATGGACAAAACTAATCCAGGCTTCAACAGTGTGGAAAAATACCTGGACACTCAGAGCTGCACTTGGGTGTTTAACCCGCCCCACGCGTCTGGGTGGCGCGTGGGAACGAATGACCGGCATTGCCCGCCATATTTTGGACTGCATGCTGCATGAGCAAAGGAAGTCTCACCTGACACATGAGGTTCTGATTACACTCATGGCAGAGGTAGCTGCGATCATGAATGCTAGGCCGCTCATCCCAGTGTCATCAGATCCGGAATCGCCTCTCATCCTCACCCCAGCAATGCTCCTGACCCTTAAGACAGGCTCTGCACCTGCTCCTCTGTCAGGCAGCTTTGAGGGAGCGGATCTCGTCAGAGAGGAGTGGAAGCGGGTTCAGTACCTAGCTGACATGTTTTGGAACAGGTGGAAACATGAATACCTCAATAAATTGCAGCTTCGGCACAAGTGGCAAGGAAAACGGCCAAGCCTTCAGGAAAGGGACATAGTTCTCTTGAAAGACAGTCAGGCAAAGAGAAATCAATGGCCTATGGGCATCATCATAAAAACCTTTCCAGGAGAAGATGGATTGGTTCGGAAAGTTGAAGTAGAAGTCGTCAAGGATGGAACCAGGAAGACTTTCTCTCGACCAGTTACTGAAGTGGTTCTGCTTCTTTCGCCAAAGACTGATTCTGTTCAATAATGTGGGCTCTTTAAAGACCCCAAGCGGGGAGTGTTATGCCACTTGAAAATGTGTTTTCTACCTTGTCTCAGCAGTTCAGTGTGGTTTGTTTATCTTTGTTAACATAGTAATGTAGTACTAGTGCATGTTGGGAATCAGGAAGTAAAATTGCCATGCGGTGATTAGCTATGGTCATGTGTGAGCTCTACCAGTCGTCAGCTTCTAAGTTGATCGCCTTTCTTTCTCTCTTTTTGCTAAGGCAGCGTCTGTAAGTATTTCTTATCACATAACATTAAGTTGTCGCTTATTTTTAATTTTGTAAGATTATTGAGATGGCGAAGACACTAATTAGTTTATGCTAGGCTGAGTTAGCTCTATGTTTTACTTCTGCTGGTTGTTTTTACTAGCTTGTTTGTGTTTGTCATATATGCTTCAGAGCTAAGGTAGCTGAGCTGTATTATTCATTCAGATACTGTGTGCTTGGTTTGATTAATAATAGAGACATCTCACTATTCTGTATTACAGTTTCACAAAATTCCCAGTAAACTTCATGGAAGTGAATCAAGTGTGTCCTGGAATTTCTTGGGAGTGTTTAAGCTCAATGGAACATAGCGCATGACAGGTCTAGTGGTGAAAAGCAACAGCAATATCATAATTACCTTGACTGTCACGTTTTGGTTGCCAAAGAGGAAAAAGGGTTTTGGAAAACTGAGGGGTGGAACCCAAAATGCAGTCAATGAGGCAAGGCTGGCAGTTGAAATAGTTTAATAACAAAAAAGTGAGCATAAACTTACAGAAAATAAGGCAGTCCATTTAAATCCAAAACCAAGATAAAAAAAAATACAGGAAGACACTGGGAAGCACAGAGACAAAAGGCACACGTATTGGGGGAAAAATGATCTGACACAGACAAAGGGAGTGGCAAACAATATACTGTTATTGTAGTTAGCATGCAATGCCCTTCTTCAAATATCAAATTAATTCAGGTCATTGCCTGTCCTTGTCATGGCATTCTGTATGAACAGCAATGGCAGCTGATCCCAGACCTCTTTGGCTGCTTCTGTTTTAAAGTTGATGGATGTTGATGACGACTAGATACCTTGTTAGCAGCCTGTTAAAATGTTCAGTGTTCACACACTGATTAAGCTAAATCAAAACTCTAAACTGTTTCAACATCTGAATATTATAATCTTTATCATGGTAAGATTTATTGCAGAGCTGTTGTATCAGCGTGTTAGCTAGCTGTACCAAATAAAGTGGCAATCTAGTCAAAATAAAGAGGTAATTCAGAATTTGCTAAATTTTTAGAAATTGAGTCAGAAATAGACTCATGAGACTCATCGATAATTATTGTACTTTCCTAAACTCACATCACCTTCACCTAGTATGTCATCTTTAACTGCTCCAAGTGTTGCTGAATATATTTTAATAGGAATAATGCATCTGCAGAGTTTATTTTAGGGATTAGGCCTATGGATAGTCAAGGCAGGCAGGGTCAAAAACCAGGTAAACTGTCCAAAAAGACACAGCAACAGATAACAGGCAAAATCCAAAAACCAGAAATCCAAAAAAACAAGGAACTCAAGAGAACAAAGGAAATGACACAACATATATAGACTAAGGAGTGCAGGCAAACAAGACACAGGTGAAAAGGACACAGGATAGAACAGGAAACCAGCGAAGAGAGACAGCAGGAAAAACACTTTACAAAATAAAACAGGAGATATCAAAAATGGAACTCAAACCATTACTTGCATTTTCAACTTATTTTGGGTGAACATAGGTTAAAATTGACAAAACAATTCTACTGTACAATAACCATAACAATTTGACTGTCTAGGAATAACTTACTTTTTTATTACATTGCTGGGTTATGACCTTTATCTTTGTACAGTATCTCGTCCAATGCCTCTAGGGACAGATGTTCATAAACATCACAGGACAATGGTCAACAATAATGATAACATGCTGGAACACAATCTGCCCAGTGTACTGTCCTCTTACAGCCAACCTTCATTCTTACTTATCCTCTGGAGGTAAAGTCAGAGTTTGAAGCAGCAGTAATAAATTTCCCTTGCATTAGTAGCTATGACTAGGAAGGGACACTCATAGACCCTTAAGTAATCATCAAGCTGTCAGGATGGGACCTCCAAACCTGAAGGGGATAGTAATTGTATTGATGTCAGTGTGATGGTTTGAGTTCTGTTATTTTGATAATTTCCTGTTTTATTTTGTAGAGTTTTGTCCTCCTGTGTCTGTGTTCCTGTTTCCAGTTCCCTCCTGTATCTCGTCGGTTGGTTGGTGTCACCTGTGTCTCGTTCTCCCTGTCTCCCATGTCTATTAAATGAATAAGGGTGATCTATAATGCGTACTATATATGATTAAGAAAGGAGGGTGCAGTTTATGGTGCTCTTGATCCTTATTAATGTACATGTAGAGCTGTTCTGTTATTCAGCCTACCATCACTGATATAAGATGAACAAAACAATAGAAATACCTGTCATTTTAATGCAAAAAAGTTAATAATGTTCATTAAAACCTATTTAAAATTGTTTCAGCAGAATGATTCATGAATGATTACATAACAATTGTTTTCGACTGCATTAGTTTTAGCTAATATACAGATGTTACTATTTTCACAAGGCAACAAAAACTTGAGCTCTCAGACTACTTGGCCATAGTGTTCGACACTATGTAGCGCAGTAATTAGTAGTAATGTACTAGAAGTGCAGCCTATAAAGTAATATTAGAGAAAGATGCTGTTTATTTAAATAATATCATACCATGTTAATCCAGGCCTGAATATAGCCTTCTTTCATAATCTGTTTACTAAAAAGTTGCATTGACCTGTGTGAAGAACTGGGAGCTGCATGTGATGCATGCACATAGGAGAGTCCAATGTAGTTTGTGATACTAGACTCTCAATGACTTTATTTTTATCCATAATAAAATTTAATTGGGGACATACCACATCATAATAAGAAAAAAACCCTTTTTGCTCAGACCTGAAATTAAAAACACTATATGGCTACTATATGGCTATTCAGAAGATTAGTTACAAATCTGACGCTTAAACTTTCTTTAAATAATCATCTTATATTCATACATGGCAGGTTATGACATACAGAAAATCTATTAAAAATCTTTCTTGAGCGTGTCTCTTTGTTTATCTTAGTGAATATACATATACATGTACGGTGTGTAGGCATAGTGCTTCATATAGATTGACGTCCTATATGTGGTTTTTAATTTCAGCATAAATTTAGGTGTCTAGTGTATAGTAAGGTTACTGTATAACACTATAACACTGGCAGCTAAATGCATTCTTTAAATCAATGTTGTCTAAACCTGTTGTCCATTTGGTGTGTTCATGCCACACACAAAATTATGTTTTAAGCTTTCATATTATCACAGAAATTCTTCAGTCACTCCACTATTTCTGAGCACTTTCATTCACAGTACATTCGCTGTGGTGAGTTAGCAAAGAGTTACCTTGAATCCATTTTCACACATCCATTAAACGTGGAGTGCCCTTCTACCTCTGGTACATTGAGTCTGGTAGATTTACTCTGACAGGTATTCAGTGACCTCATCATGACTGCAGATGCTCCGACTTCTTCCCTCGCCAGCTGCAATTGACAGTTATCTCTTTTCTCTCTTCTCATTGTGAAATGTTCTGATGCTCAATTCGCTTCTCCTCACCAATAGGTGCCACACTGAAATGAACTGCAGGGAATTGAGTCCAGAGATTGGCAAGACAATGATGGAGGGACTGCAGGTGTGTGAGGAATAGACTGTGTGCAACTATACCCAGTTGGGGGTGAATTTGTGTGTTGGTTATGGGGATCTGTGCATGTGGGTTTGTTTTATTGTATTTCTTTGTGGACTACCATGTGATTGTGTATACACTAAAGGTTATGCCATAGGTTGTTGTTTTTTTGTTTTGTTTGTTTTTTGTTTAACCTCTTTCCATCCCCCTTACTCCCAACCCCTGCTGAGACAAATGGAAATTTAAAGCGACTGCTTCAGAAGTCAGATTTTTCTGCCTGGTCACTTGTTCTCACTCTCTCTGGCTGCAGCTAACAACGCAAATGAGAGAATGATATGAGCACCATTTCCATTCTGGCATTTCCTAATGTTAAACACCAGAGAAATCAACAAGCTGCCTGCCTTCTTGTCTGTGTCTCTCACTCTCTCCATCCCCACTACATCACTACACACTTGCTCGCTTGCTCTCTCCATCTCTACTAGCATTCATTTACCACATTCATATTGGATTTCATAATGCCTACAGTCAACCAAGTGGCCTGTACTGCTTGCATCTGGATTGCTTTTGTTACAGACAAGCCCAATTTGCATTTGTGTGTGTCTGTGCACTTGCCTCTGTAACAGAAAAAGGTAATGTGGCTGTGCTACTGCCTCTCTGAGTCCTTGCCAGAATGCGTTAGGGGTTTTGTATTACATGGACAAGTCTGATTTGTGCCAGAGTAATTAAACTGATATCAGATTGCATTGCCTTCAAAGACTATGCATAAACATTGAGATTTTTTGTTGCATTGTGTATGAGATTACCAGACACTTATAGCTAAATTATTACACACAACCACAAACAGGTGTAAGATACATAAAGAGAAGGTGAAAGAATGAGGTTAACATTAAAATATGTGCATGTTCCACTGAAATCTCATTTGATTTAAAGCAATGTAAAAGTTTGCCACAGTATGTGCCCTCAACTGTCCCTTCACACATTATTTGGTATTTGCTACAGTTTGTTATTCTCAAAAAAATTGTCAGAATGAGGATTTGGGGGTATGTATTATTCACAGTGCTTTTTTCTGCCTGCCAAAGTGTCAAACTCTCTGGTGTTTGAAGTCTGCAGAGATTAGGGATTGAGAATCTTCAGAAATTTGCTGAAAGTAACAGAAAATGTTCACTTTTTTGATGGTTTGTTGATTAGACAGGGAATGTTATAAATGAATGAGATTACACCCGGCTGTTGCTAACCAGATTATGGTTTAACCACAGCTCAATTCTTCTGCGTCATCTAGCTCTACACCTCTGTCTCTTCATTTCCTTCATCTCATTTTCATGTATGATCTGTTCTGTTCTGAGTGTGTTCTCAGTGTTAGTGCATTTGTTTTTCTGCGTGTTTCCATGCAAATATCCTCGGGACCTACATGATTTGCTTTACATATAAATATATACAACAAGTCATTAATGTATCAACACTGAGTTAATGATGGACGGCAAGTAAAAAATATGCTAATAGAAGGTAGGGAATTACTGTTCCACGATCAGACTTAGACAGAAGTTTAAAGAATCCTATATTCATAACACATTTTTTTCTTGCTGGGATATGACTTTGAGTTCTGGTTGATTAACCACTGTAAAAAGAGTGAATACCAAAGAAGGTAAAAGGGTATAGAAAGAAAGATTGTTTCTAGCAGCTTTGATGGTTGTGAGACAGTTTCAGTTTCAGCAGAAATGAAGTAAAGAGAACACACAAAAAGGAGGGTGGAGCAAAAACAGGTGACAAAGTTAAAGTTAAAGCGTTTGCGGAAAGTTAACAGACTAGTTATATCTGTATATCTGCTGTATGTACAGCATTCTACTTTTTTTAAACAATTGAGGATGTCCTTTCTCTCTCCTTACCCCTCTCTGTTCTGTAAATGTTTCCACTTACAGTACTAATTACTGTCTAATAACTGTGGTAGTAATATTTTCTGTTTTTCTTGATCTTCAGTTTTTTCACCTCTGTCTCAGTTGCAATTGTGGTGAGGGGGATTACAGCACTGGCTTAAGGAAACAATAGGCCTAACACAAGGTTTAAATAGCCAAATTCAAACTAACTAAAACATTTCACTAATGGGGTGCTGCTGTATATTCTTACATTCTATATTACATTATATTCTTGTTTTTCCTATTCCCATCTTTCTTTTTTCTCCCTTCTGCATATGTCAAGAGCTTTCCTTCTTCAATTCAATTCAATTCATTTTTATTTATATAGCACCAAATCACAACCAGCGTCATCTCAGGGCACTTTACAGACAGAGCAGGTCTAGACCACAGCCATTGTTATTAATTGCACCCAAGAGTTCCACCATGAGCAAGCACTTGGAAACAGTAGCAAGGAAAAACTTCCTTTTAACAGAGAGAAACCTTGGGCAGATCCTAGCTCTAGGTGGACGGCCATCTGCCTTGACTGGGTAGGGGGAAAGAGAGGGACAGAAGGTGAAAAAGAGAAAGAGAGAGAAAATACAGCAGCACAATATAAGTTGTACATAAGGATGGAATGATAAATCAACTGACAGTAACTGCATGTTTGGTAAAACAAAACAATCTCTACTATGGCTATTACTATCAGTATAAAAACAACTATTGTAACTGTCAGAGGGACATGTTAGTTAGATTCATAAGAGAGGCTCATTTAATGTTTTTGTGTTATAAATTTATGAAGGTTGAGTTCATATAGTTATTAAAACAGATTTAAAAAGGTAATAAATATGCTGGTAAAATTGTAATTTTGGTTAAAAATTATTTAAGATGTATCAAGTTACCAAAACATTTTGTTAAAATATAGTACTTTATGTAAGTTTATTTTGAAAGAGTGTAAGAGATCACCTAATGAGAACTTGGTAAAAGTAAACTGTTGCATTATGGACAGAAGAAATGGCAAGATGGCTAGAGATAGCAATGCCAAGACGGCTGCAGAGATAAATGCCAAGATGGCTAAAGAGATGAGACTTCATCCTTCAGCCCAAAACTAATTCTAGTCCAAGAGGTGCGCATGGTATGGTAATTTCTTGCACTTTCATTTGTTTCATATTGTGCTTAATTTGTTAAAATTACGTTGTGTGCCTTTTTCAATTGCTGCGCTAGTGTCAATGCTTATCATTGGCCAAATTTATGAGAGACAGCTGAAAACTATCTCTATGATGTGTGTATGACATTTTTGTATGTTTTCTTCAAGAGACATCTGTACAATTTGTGGCCTTTGACTGGTGCAGCTCCAACTACAATAATAACAATTATTATAATAAATAATAAAGGGTAGCAGTGGATAGTAGGCAGGTTGGTGGAGCCAGGCCACAGATCAAATGTGCAGCTCCAGAGCCACAGTTACCTGTAGAAAGGTATAGAGTGAGAGAGAGAGAGACCAGAGAGAAACAAGTACAAGACTACAGGAAAGTGATGATACAAAGTTAATGGCATGTAAAAATGGTTTACAAATGTGAGAATGGGTCTGAGGAGAGACAGAGACAAGAGAAGTGTGAAATCATTGAATGTGCACCAGCAGCCTAGGTCTATAGCAGTATAACTGAGAGATGGTTACCTGAGCCAGAGTTATCTGAGCCAGTCCTGTTATGAATATTATTCAATAACAATATTTATACCTGTAATTGTAACTAACTATGGGTTTAGTTATAATGAATATATATATAAATAACTAAAGCTATGGCTAGCTGTAAACTCTTGTCAAACAGGTAGGTTTTAAGCTTAATTTTAGTAGAGAGAGTGTCTGCTTCCCAAACCCAAACTGGCAGCAGGTTCCACAGGAGAGGAGCCTGATAACTAAAGGCTCGGCTTCCCATTCTATTTTTGGAAATTCTAGGAACCACAAGCAAGAGAGCAAAGAGATCTGTTTGGGTAATATGGAATTGGCATGTTATTGATATACACTACTCACAATAAGTTAGGGATATTGTTATTTACATGAGTGCTTTTCCTATTTGGTCTGAATTTTAATGAAATAAGTAAAAGTTCCCTTTGATATTACTAATAATGAATGAGAAGAAACACCATTTTCATTAGTTTAATATTTATTACCCCCAAAATTTAGACAATAACAAGGATAGCCCCAAATAACAAAAATTGACAATGTCAGTAGCGGGTGTTTCCACCATTTGCCGCAATGACAGCTTGACAGCGACGTCTCATGCTCCTCACTAGCCTCATGATGTTGTTCTGAGGCAATGCGTTCCACTCTTCCACAAGTGCTACACGCAGTTCTGCCAGGTCACGTGGGGGGTGGGGTACGATCATCCAGTCTCTGCTTCAACTGGTCCCAGACGTGCTCTATGGGGTTCAGGTCAGGGGACATTGCTGGCCATACCATATGAGGCACTCCGACTTCCTGAAGTCGAGCTGTGACAATTCTGGCACGATGTGGTGGAGCATTATCATCCATGAACAGAAAGTTGGGGGTGTGCTGGCGGAATTGGGGGATGATGATGGGTTCTATGATGTCTCTGAGGTAAGAACGTGCAGTGACTGAGCCATCTACAATAACCAAATCTGTTTTGCGCTGACTGGTGATGCCTGCCCAGACTGTTGCACCTCCTCCACCAAAGCGAACCCTGGGGACCATGTTGACCTCGGCGTATCGCTCACTTCGCCTTCTCCAGCAACGCTGACGACCATCATTTCTGTGCAAGGTGACCCGACACTCATCAGTGAACAGGACGGTAGACCACTGCTGCATTGTCCAGGTCACATGGTCTTGTGCCCACTGCAAACGTTCACGGCGGTGTCTTGGTGTCAGTGGAGTCACCTGCAACGGTCGTCTGGCATTCAAGCCAAAGCGGTGGAGTCAGTTGCGAATGGTTTGTCTGGAAACCCTAGTACCCCTCACATCTCGTAAACGGGCCTGCAGCTGTGTGGCAGTTGCATAACGATGTCTGAGTGCATAGGTCCTTAGGTACTGGTCATCGTTGCGGTCTGTCACTCGTGGGGCTCCACTCCTGGGTCTGTCACGAACTCTGCCAGTAGTTCTGTGTCTATCACCCCAACACAATTGCCTCAATCTAACAAGGCCATTAAGGGCCTTGGGAGAGGGATTTTTAAAGGATTTTAAAATCTATTCTTACTTTTCTGGGAGCCAATGTAGAGAAGCTAATTCAGGTGAAATAATTCTCATCAGTACGCTTGCTGCAGTTGCAGGCTTTTCAGTGAGTTAATTGAACATCCCGATAATAAGGAATTACAGTAGTCTAGCCTTGAAGTAACAAATGCATGGATGGTTTTTCTGGCATCACTTTGAGACAGGATGTTCCTAATCTTGGCAATATGCACAGGTGAAAGAAGGCAGTCCTAGTGACTTGTCTAATATGAGAGTAAAAGGGCATGTGCTGGTCAGACATAACTCCAAGGTTCCTCACAAGTGAACTAGAGGCCAAGGTAATGCCATCCAGAGTAACTATATGGTCAAACAACCTGTTTCTAAGGTGTTTAGGACCAAACACAATAACCTCTGTTTTGTCTGTAGGAGTAAAAAATCGCAGGTCATCTAGGCCTTAATGTCTTTAAGACACATCTGAAGTCTGACTAACTGATCTGATCCATCTGGCTTCACACAAAAATATAGTTGTGTATCATCATCATAGTGATGGAAATTTATGCTGTGCTTCCTAATGATGTTGCCTAGGGGAAGCATGTATAAGGTGAACAGTAACCAATGCTGTTTTTTGTGCTATGGTGTATTCTAAAAACTTCAAAACCGTTCCTATGCATTTGACTGCATAACTGATTTGCAACAGCCTTTTCAAGAGTTTTAGAAATAAACGGGAGGATGGATATTGGTCTATAGTG
Source organism: Datnioides undecimradiatus (assembly GCA_008933995.1). Lineage (NCBI taxonomy): Eukaryota > Metazoa > Chordata > Actinopteri > Lobotiformes > Datnioididae > Datnioides > Datnioides undecimradiatus. The sequence continues at coordinate 2,504,448 of WARS01000008.1, forward strand.
TGCTGAGACACCAGGGTCAAAAGAAGGCTTTTTGAGGTTTGATGACAGCAACCTTAAAAGCCTGCAGAACATAACCTGTTACTACAAACAGATTGATCTGATCTAATATGGAAGTGGCAATCAAGGGCAAAACATCTTTGAGAAGTCAAGCTTAAATGGAATCCAAAAGATATGTTGAAGGTCTAGATCTAGTAATTGTTGAAGACAGTTCAGCAAGATTTATGGGAGAGAAATAGTCCAAAGACAGATCAGGACCTGCAGACATTTCCAAAGCTGCTGCACTCCTTTTGTGTGTCTTTAATCAATTTTTGAAGTTGAGTCCACCAGCGGCACTCCTCTCATATTAGTTACTTGGCTTTAAAATACTAGTAAGTGTGTTTTTGATAGGTAATGAAGGAGGGTTAAAAGTACACTCAGTGTGAATACAATAGAATACAATAGAACAGTACTTTGTTAATCCTTTGGCAGGAAATTGTGGTGTTACAGCAGCTATAAATAATACAGTGCAAATAAGCTAAAGTAGAAAAGAAAGAGATAGAGAAAGAGATGGTAACTGAAAACAAGGTCATTTAACAGCAAGGGGGAAAAAAAGAAAATATATAAATAAATAAAAGAATGTTAAAAAAACATATTTACAAACAATCATTGCAAGATCAGTGAATATTGTACAATATGGAACTGATAAAGTCCAATGTGCAACCCGTAATTATTATTGCTGAGTGTTAAAGAGTCTTGCACCTTGGCAGGATCAGTCTGTGACTGAAGGTGCTCTGCCGAAACACCTCCAGGTCATGCAGTGAGTGTGAGGCATTGCTCAGGATGGAGGCCAGTTTCCTGAGCATCCTCACCTTGGCCACCTGCTGGACTGAGTCCAGCTCAGCCCCAATGGTGGAGCTTGCTCTCTTAATCAGTTTGTTGAGTCTGTTACTGTCCATAGAGCGAGCCCCCTCCCCCCAGCACGCAACACCAAAGAAAAGTGCACTGGCCACCGCAGTCTGGTAGAAAGTACACAGAAGAGATCTGCAGATGTTGAAGGATTTAAGCCTCCTCAGGAAATACAGTCTGCTTTGACCATTCTTGTACGCTGTCTCCATGTGTCTGGACCAGTCCAGCTTGTCGTCCAGGTGCACTCCCAGGTACTTGTAGCTGGGTACAACCTCCACTTCCGTGCCTCTGATGGTGACTGGGGCCGGTGAGGGCCTCCTCCTCCGGAAGTCGATCACCATTTCCTTAGTTTTGGAGATGTTCAGCTGGAGGTGATTGAGGTTGCACCAGTCCACAAAGTCCGCAATCGTGCCCCTGTACTCCTTTTCCCGACCTCCACTTATACAGCCAACGATCGCTGAGTCATCAGAAAACTTCTGAAGAAAGCAAGCATTGGTGTTGTACTGGAAGTCTAGTGTGTAGATTGTGAAGAGGAAAGGGGACAAGACAGCTCCTTGCAGGGCCCCTGTGTACTGGAGACACAGTTCACTGCTGGCTCCACCTGTAGCATCCTCATCTCTTCACTCAGCTGTCCTGGCTGAATTGTGTTAAAGGCACTTGAGAAGTCGAACAACGTGATCCTTACAGTCGCATCAGAGGAGTCTAGGCCATGGGTCCTCTGCAGCAAGTAGATGAGGGCATCATCCACACCGATGTTGGGCTGGTATGTAAACTGTAGTGGATCCATTTGTGTCCTCACCCTGGGTCTTAAGTAGGAGAGGACCAACCTCTCAAGTGTCTTCATGACGTGAGAAGTAAAGGCTACAGGCTTGTAGTCACTGGCCTGGTGGATGAGTGAGTGGATGGGGGATGGAGGGGATGGGCTGGGAGGAAGGTTTTGGACTGCGAGGGGGTGTAGCGAGGGGACAGGCAGCTGATGAAAGCAGGAGGTGGAGTTGTCGAATCTATTAAAGAAGGCATTCATAACTTTGGCCTGGTCCTGATCTTCGACAGGCAGGGGTCCTCTCTTCCCCCCCAGGCCTGTGATCTTCCTCATGCCTGACCAGACCTGTTTCATACCGTCCTGCTGTAACTGATATTCCAGTTTCTGCCTATAGGCTTGTTTCCCCTCCCTGATCTTCACCTTCAGCTCTTTCTGCAGTGCCATTGCTCTGTCCCTGTCAGCCTCCCTGAAGGTCTCTTTCTTTTGGTTTAAAAGGCTTTTCAGGCTGCTGGTGACCCATGGGTTGTTGTTGGGGAAGCATTGAATCTCTCTGCTGGATACACTGACATCAGCACAGAACTTGATGTAATCACAGATACAGTCTGTGAGTGCCTCAATGTCATCTCCACGTAACTCACAGAAAACCTCCCAGTCTGTGAGCTCCAGGCAGTCCTGCAGGGATTCTTCTGCTTCCTGTGTCCAACATTTCACAGTCCTGGTGGTGACAGGGGTCCTCTTGACCACAGGAGTGTAGGAGGGGGAAAGATGAACTAGGTTGTGGTCAGATCCACCAAGGGGAGGTAGTGCTGTGGATTTGTATGCACCCTTCACATTAGCATAGAAGGTGGGTAGTGCTGGAGAGAGAGGCGTGGTTGAAATCTCCTGAGAGGAGAATGAATGAGTCCGGGTACCTTGCCTGTAGTCTCGCGATAGTCGCATGAACTACGTCACACATTCCTTTTTGCAACGGCATGCGTCCCCCTGCGTCTCTTCTGTAGCAAATACTTATTGGGCATAGTGGTGAAATTAGTGTAAAAATGCATTCATTGAGCCCTGCATAAGTAAAAACCTGTTTACGTTAACAAAAATATATCCCAGACCACATGCTTCAACTAAAAAAACTTAAATTGACCAAGAAAAGAGTGATTGAAAATGGGAAGCAGATGACAAAATATGGCGTCAGTCATAACTCTGTAATATCTGTGTCATGGTAAAAAAGAAAAACTCAGACCTCAGGATGCAGACACGATCTTAAAGACTTTAACGCACAAAAACAAAGTCACAATGCAAAGGGATCAAACAGTCAAAAATGCCAAAAAAAAACTAAAAGAATAATGTCAAAAGACCACAGAGGTACACAATAGGGGTGGGACTCGATTAAAAAAAATAATCTAATTAATTAGAGATTTTGTAATTAATTAATCTTGATTAATCACATTTTAATTGCATAACAATATTTGCCCCAAAAAGCAACATTTTTTTAATTTAAATAGATTTGAATGGACATGAATATTGTAGACTCAAGCTCTTTTAATGTCTGGAAAAATGCATTTAATTGCATTTCAATTCAAAACAGTAGAAAAATAAATAGAAAATATCCCTGGCCTAAACTGAACAGACCTAAAGTTAAAGTGCCATTATAAGTACTTTAAGTACTTTTTCAGAACAGTCTTGACTTTAAATGGTAAAAAAAAACAAAAAAACCCAAAAAACAACAATTCAACATAAAGTGCAATTTCTACTTATTTCTTCTTCTGGTAAAACAACCAGAAATATAAATGGTCAATTGACATGCTTAAATCTCCTTTCAACTCCAAGTACCCTTAGCACAAATTATTTTGTACATTAGGTTATAACACTTACTAATTTTGGTCTTGAAGCCAGTCATTTGATCGAGTTTGGGCTGCCAACACTAGTGCTGTGCGATACTGCAAGATTTGATATTGAGCCGATACCAAGTAAATACAGGGCCAATATTGCCAATACCAATACCAATACTTTTTAATAATTAAGGTCGATGTAAATGCTAAATCTGAATGAATTTTCATGACCTTTAAGTGTTTTTGTGATTTTTTTTCCTTTGGATTATTAATTAGTTAAACCCAGGACAGAATTTTGGCGAAGTTTATAGGTAAATAGAAAATATTTTATTATCATAAAAGTTTTTGTTAATAGAACAGTAACAAAACAATTTTCCCCCAAACACTGTCATGTCTGGATTTTTCTTCTTAACCAAACACAGTGCACAAAATTATCACTCGAGGAAAAATTAAAAGAAATTCTTTTTTTCCAGGTAGTGATCAGAAACTACAATACAAAAATTAAATAAAAATTCTCAGTACAACATCAAAACAACAGGGGGAGGAAGAGCAAAGTGTGCCTGCTCCGCACTGTGACAGGAGCGGCACTTACACAGACACAGACAGCCAGGTTGCCTCTTTGATGAAAGAGTAAGAGATCAATATCAATACCAACGTTGGTATCGATAATATCGATATTTGGATCAATCCGCCCACCACTAGCCGACACCTCTTGTTCGTACTCGGACCGGAACTGCTAGTGTTAACAGCTCCGGTGGTTTCTGTGCTCGCTGCAACATGCTTTGCATTTAGATGGTACCGCAGGGTTGAAGTGCTTTGGTGGTATGCAAACTCTTTTTTGCACAATTTGCACAAAGCCACTCTTTCTGGTAGCCGTTTGCCGAGCTCTGACGTCATCAGTGTAATTGGTGTACCATGAAATCGTGCACTGACAAACATTCTGCGTTGTTTGGAATGCAAACTGTGATTAAATGCATTAATTTTTTTAGCTCATTAATTTTTTGTAATTAATTAATTGTAATTAACACGTTAAAGTCCCACCACTAGTACGTAATAAATTACAACACACAACAGAATGCCAAAAAACAGTAGCAGAGCCACACACAAAACTACAGTCTAAAAAACACAAAAACCCTGAAACCAGAACAAGGAAAAACTCTCTTGATGAGGAATGGGAGAACATGGAACGCATTTATTGCGAATCCAAGGGCAGGAAGTGCATGAGGTAGGGTCTGATACAGCAAAGCAATCTGAACTTGCATTTGATAATACGTGTCTGTTTTTATTTGAAAAGTTTGATCTTTGATTGATGGAGTAATGTGGGTTTCTTAACATGAAAAAAAAGGATTTACATTCTAATAATAGAGATATGTGCTTACATATATTTTTACATCTATGCAAATGCATGTACAAGATTTGTAACTTATATAATGATCACATACAAAGTTATTTTACAATATGTTAAGGAGTGACTGCATTTAGTCTCACAGTTGTAACCTGCCCTTTGAGGTCAACCACAATGCTGATGTGGCCCTTGGTGAAAATGAGTTTGACATCCCTGTGCTATGATAACAAGTTTTCGGGATTCCTTTGGGGTAGACTTGCACAACTGTTGATTTGGTTGCAGATCGGGTAACATCACTAGACACGAATATGTGATGGTGAAAGAAAAGGAGGGAACAGGGTCACACAGACATACTTAAGTTAGAATACTAAATGACATAGGCAGACAGAGAAATGCATTCACAAGGATAAACATATGGACTGCAACTTCCAGGATGACGGCAGAGTGAGCATGAGCTTAATTCATTAGCTCCCTTAATTGGATTAAATGCACCCACAAAACAAATGTAACTCAACAGACAAATGTATGGTATGACAGCTTGAGACACAAGAAAAAGCTAGATGACAATGAGAAGCAACCTAAACTTTCAACATGAACTAACTACATTCAAAGAGGAACCGAAAAATGAAATGAAGGCCGAAATCATTAATTTTCTATAGGAAATAGACCATAAGCTTACAGACAAAAAAACAAACAAATTTGAGGCTGAACAAGAAAGTATTCACAAGGCTCAAGTGTGCCTAACAGAGGTTGAAAATTGGAAGATGGAGGCGAATGAAGGATTGCTGGCACCATTGCTGACACAAGCATTGCTGATACCAGAAACAGCTCTGCACCAGGTGCCAGGGACCATCGCTTTCAGATCCTGGGCCCTAGGTAAATGCTGGAGACCAAATGGCATAACCCTGAACTGGAACAAGCCATATGGTGTGGTGAAGGCTGTCAGCTTCTTGGCCTTCGGTGCTAGAGCCACCTGCCAATATCCTTTGTTCAGGTCCAGTTTACTGATAAGCTTTGACCTCTCGACCCTCCCCAGTAGTTCATCAATCCTGGGCATCGAGTATGGGTCAAACAGGGATATGGAGTTGAGGTATCTGAAGTTGATGCAAAATCTTAAGGAATCCTCTTTCTTCGGCACCAGAACTGCTGGACTGCACCACTCACTGTTTGATACTTCAGTGATTCCCAACTCCAACATCAACTGAATTTCTTTCTTTAGTGCTGGCACTAATTGCTCAGGAATGCAATAACTTTTCTTTCGGCTAGGAGCATCTTCTTTGAAGTGGATGTTGTGTTGGACAAGATCTGTGAATCCTGGTCTCTCTTGAAACAGTGCTGGGTCCGTGTGAGTTTTTACCTCCTCCTGCTGTTTCACTGCGAGATGAGTCACATCCACTGGACTGGACTCTGCTTGGCTGGTCTGGCAAAACTGATCTTCCATTTCCTCTCTCTCCACTGCTTGGATCAGCAGCTGTCGTGACACTGGCTCACAACTGTCGTGGAACTCTTTTAACAGACTGATGAAATGTTTGATGCCTCTTCATTCTGTCAGGCATATGTATTTCATAGGTGACCTTACCCACTTGTTTGGTAACTTTGTAAGGACCCTGACACTTGGTCAGCAACTTGCTTTCACTTGAAGGAAGCAACAACAGCACCTTCTGTCCTGGTTGGAGAACTTGTTCTCTGGCCTTCTGGTTGTACCAGGTTTTCTGGTTCTTTTGTGCTTCCATCATGTTCTCCTTGGCCAATGCTCCTTGCCATCTTCTCCAGCCTCTCTCTCATTTTCAATATGTATGAGACCACACTCTCCCTTGAGTCTTTTGGCTCCTCCCAGTAGTCCTTCAGAAGGTCCAAAGGCCCCTCACCTGGCGCCCATAGAGCAGTTCAAACGGTGAGAATCCAATTGAAGCGTGGGGCACCTCCCGGTAAGCGAAGAGGAGATATGGCAACCACTGGCCCCAGTCAGAGCCTGTTTGAGACACAAACTTGCGCAGCATGTTTTTAGCATTTGGTTGTATCTTTCCACAAGCCCATCCATCTGGGGATGATAAGGTGTGGTCTTAATGCCCATTTGTTCCACAGTCTGTGAGAATCTCCTTGGGAATTCCTACCCTAGAGAATAGCTGGAACAGACAATTTGCCATGTCTGGCTTTAACTGACCTTTAGGGGAAACACTTCAGGGTAGTGAATGGCATAGTCACAAACAACTAGGATGTAGCGATTACCAGAGACGCTCCTTTCTAAAGGTCCCACTACATCCAACCCTGTCTTCTCAAAAGGAGTTTCAATGACAGGCAATGGCTGTAGCAGAGCTTTAGCTACCCCTCTACCTGAGGTAATCTGACATGCTTCACAGGATTTACAAAACTGGGAGAGTGTGCATACATGCCTGGCCATGCAAAATGGCACATCATGTCCTAAAATAACAGCATATGGGAGTTCAGCAGCTAGGGCCACAGAAATAAGAAATGTCTGCCCCCCTACTGTTAAATAAACCTCAGCAGTTGGATAGTCTAGCCCTATCACTGGTCCACTTCTCCCTGGGGAAAAGGCTGGGCTGCACTACAGTCTGAAAGCTGCCCGTGTCCTCTAGTGCTTCCTCACGTTGCCCATTTATGAGCACTGACACCATCTGACCTCCTTCCTGACTGCCAGTGTTTGGCCTAGTGGGCCTATGGACAGAACAAAGGAGTGAAGACTTACTCTGCTTAACAGCAGGACAAGAGTACTGTGTGTGGCCAAACTCATTGCAGAGATAGCACCTCACATCTGGTTTAACAGTCTTTTTAGCATAGGTATATTTACTAGCTGTGTATTGCCTTCCGCTGGAGTTTCTGCTCTGGACATGACCATAACCCCTCTCACCCCCATAGGACTTACTCCTGCCATCTGGGTAGTCTCTTGGGTTGGCTCCAAAGCTTCTGCACCCTCTCCTGGCCAACTGGAAAAGTTCAGCTAGACGGGAAACTTCCTCTGCAGTTTTTGGATCATGCTCCGGGATCCACACTTCCATGTCTGGGTTCACCATTCTTAAGAACTGCTCCAGTCGAGCAGTTCACAAATGTCCTTTACAGTGGCGGTTTTTGTTCTGACCCATTTACAAAACATGTCCCTCAAGCAGACATACAGCTCATGGGGTGTCTCACCCAGATGGACATCCAGGGCACGAAACCTTCGCCAGTAAATGTCAGCCGTGATTTCATACTTTGCCCATATAGCTTTTTTCATGTTATCATAATCATCTGAGTCATCAATGTCCATGAGTACATATGCACTGCGTGCCTTACTGATCAGGAGGAGAACCAATCTGACAGCCCACTCATCCCGGGACCAACAACAGACATGACCAGCCATTCTTTCAAATGTGGTGAGAAACTGCTCTATGTTATCTTCAGGTGATAATGACAACAGTTTTGGTTGTCGCTATCTGGGCGATTGTCTCCAACGTCAGGATGATCTGCGTCGTGCCATGGACATTTTATCCAGCTGATTGTCATAATCACTCCTTTCTCCATGCTGCTCCTCGTCATCCTGTTATTATCCATGTGCCGCTCCTCTTTCATCTCCTGCACTTGGGCCTGGATCTGCTGAAACTGATGCTCCACATTTTGCCACCTCAGTTGTTGGCGAGACAGTTCCTTTTCCTGATGCTTGTCTCTGGCTGCTTGCATTAACGCCTTCATCAAGTCAGTCAGCGCCTCCAATTTGTCTGGTTTGCTGCCTGCCATTGCCCCCTGGTCTGCAGCCAATGTAACCTCAACATCCTTTAGCAGCAACGTGAGGAGCTAAAGTTTAGCTCCTCACGTTGCTCGTTTTCACCTTCCGCCATGGTCACAAAACAAAAAAAAGTGAATCCTACTTCTGACACCACTTGTTGGACTGACCTTAGGAGTGGCTGATGAGTTTGGAATTCTGTGAGTTTTTTGGGTTTGTGTCGTGTTAATGTTTGTTCATGGTTGTACAGTGGCTTGCAAAAGTATTCATACCCCTTGAACTTTTCTATATTTTGTCACGTCACGACCACAAACATAAATATATTTTATTGAAATTTTATGTGAAAGACCAACACAAAGTGGCACACAACTTTGCTGCAATTACACCTGCAAGTCTTTTGGGTATGTCTCTACCAGCTTTGCACATCTAGAGACTGAAATTTTTGCCCATTCTTCTTTGCAAAGCAGCTCAAGCTCAATCAGATTAGATGGAGAGCATTTGTGAACAGCAGTTTTCAGATCTTGCCACAGATTCTCCACTGGATTTAGGTCTGGTCTTTGACTGGGCCATTCTGACACATGAATATGTTTTGTTTTAAACCATTCTATTGTAGCCCTGGCTTTATGTTTAGGGTCGTTGTCCTGCTGGAAGGTGAACCTCTGCCCCAGTCTCAAGTCTTTTGCAGACTCCAACAAGTTTTCTTTCAAGATTTCCCTGTATTTGGCTCCATCCATCTTCCCATCAACTCTGACCATCTTCCCTGTCCCTGCCAAAGAGAAGCACCCCCAGAGCATAATGCTGCCAATACCATGTTTGACAGTGGGGATGGTGTGTTCAGGGTGATGTGCAGTGTTAGTTTTCCGCCACACATAGAGTTTTGCATTTAGGCCAAAAAGTTAAATTCTGGTCTCATCTGACCAGAGCACCTTCTTCCACACGTTCACTGTGTCCCCCACATGGCTTCTGGCAAACTGCAAATGGGACTTCTTATGGTTTTCTTTTAACAATGGCTTTCTTCTTGCCACTCTTCCATAAAGGCCAGATTTGTGCAGTGCACGACCAATAGTTGTCCTGTGGACAATCCTTGTTCGGCCTGTAAGTTTAGGTGGACAGCCGTGTCTTGGTAGGTTTGCAGTTGTGCCATACTCTTTCCATTTCCAGATGATGGATTGAACAGTGCTCCTTGAGAAATCTTTTTATAGCCTAACCCTGCTTTAAACTTCTCCACAACTTTATCCCTGACCTGTCTGGTGTGTTCCTTGCACTTCACGATGCTGTTTGCTCCCCAATATTCTCTTAACAAACCTCTGAGGCCATCACAGAACAGCTGTATTTGTACTGAGATTAGATTACACACAGGAGGACTCTATTTAGTTATTAGGTCAACATTCAATCAGCAATCATCAGGCAACTTCTGAAGGCAATTGGTTGCACTCAGAGAAAAGGGGGCTGAATACTTTTGCACACTGCACTTTTCCGTTTTTTATTTGTAAAAAAAAAAAAAAAATCACATATAATTTTCTTTGTACTTCACAATTGTGTGCCACTTTGTGTTGGTCTTTCACATAAAATTCCAATAAAATATATTTATGTTTGTGGTCGTGACGTGACAAAATGTGGAAAAGTTCAAGGGGTATGAATACTTTTGCAAGCCACTGCATGTTCAGAGCTGTTGGGGAGTTTTACCTCAGGTAATAACAGTGACTAGTGAAGTTAAGATAAAATCGCTGAATGTAAGTGGCCTAAATGCAGTGATGCAAAGACACAAGATGACGGAATAATAAAGCACAGACAATATTTTTACAAGAAACGCATTTAACTAATACAGAACATGGAATATGGAGAAAATATAGTTATAATATTCTGTAGTATAGTGCCTGTAAGGGTGGACGTAGGAGAGGGGTAATAGTGAACGTGGTCCAATTTGAATGTGTAAAGGAAACCAGAGATAAGGAATGCAGGTATATTGTAGTAATGGGGAGATTAGCAAATGAACCATTCACACTGGTAAATGTTTACGCACCTCTGGAAAGCGACAAGAATTTTTCAAGTCTCTTTGATGTCAAAGCAGTAGAAGCAAAGGGGATCTTGATATGTGGAGGAGAGTTTAATGTTGCCATGAATCATAGCATGGACACAACATCTTAAAAAGTCTAAAGGCCTGTTAACAAGATTCATAAATATATCATTGGAAGAGGTGGGGATAATGGACACATGGTATAACCTTTGGAAAAAGACTATACACACTATTTGGCAGCCCACAAGGTATTTTCAAGGACTGATTATTTTTCATGCATGCAGAAGACAGACACAGAGTGAGAGAGTGTAGGATAGGAGGAGCAGACAGGCTTGAACAACAGGCTTGAACAACAGGAAACAACACAATGTAGTGCTATCAAATAATGAACACAGAAAGGAGAAGATAAAAAAAGAAATTAAAAAGTACATTGAAAAAAGATTACACTGCATTGTTGCAACAGCAAGTTAAGAGCAGTAGGTAAGAGCAGCAATAGCACAATAACAATAGTTCAATATATTGTAATAAATAAAATAATAAATAAAGATAAAGATATTGCACACTGGAATGTAAGAAGAAGATAAACAGAGAGGTAGACCCAACAATAAGTCTGGGATGCTATGAAGGTGGTTATTGATAGTGGAATCCGCATATGTTAAAGAAATCAAAATATCAGCAGAAATGAAAAAAGGTGTAAATGACCTATTATAAGATGAGATTAGAAAAAGGAATGTTTACTTGAAACAAAATTACAATGCAAATTCAAGAGCCATGAAATTACTAGCAAAACATCTGTATAACCAATGTGTAATCAATGGTGAACATAAAACAGGGGACCCTCAAACAAATGAACTGACTTATGCATCAGAGAAAGAAAAAGAGAAAAAAAATTTCAAAGCTATTATGAGGAACTATATACACAACCCACATTATGAAGTAGAAATAGGAGCATACCTGAACCTAGTGGATTTACGGTCAATTGGCAGTTTACAAATTAAGATGCTGACAGCCTATATCACTGCAGAACCAGTGAAAGAGGCGTTACATTCAAAAATAACAAAATCTGGGAGTGATAATGCTACAAGGTGTTCAGGCGATAACTTTGTTGCACAGGGACCTCATCCACAAGAGGAATTTCATGAGTTATGAAGTTGGTGCAGCCCAAGTCTCCATCATAAGCTGAGAAGACAGGGGAGTACTTGCGAAGAAGAGACCGCACCTTACCCTGCTCTTCGGCAGGCAGGTGTGACAGGTCCAGGGCCTCTATCTGATCTGGTACAGAACCTGAAGTGTTTTGGGAAGCCATGGTGGCCATGCTGGTGGGCACCTCAGTGACCCCTGCTGCGATGCTGACCACATGGACCTCATCCAGAGTGCCTACAACTGTGCAGGGATAGAGCAATATATCAACAGAACCTACATTCACAATTTGGATGTAGGCAGTGCCCCTTACTGCTTGCACCAAGGCAGGGGAAGCAATCAGTCCAGAAGGAAGGCCAGAGTCCAGGGTCTCAAACAACACTGTATCACCCAAATACTGCTCTGGTTGCTACGAAAATCTTCATTGCACCACCTGGGATACAACAAGCTCTCCTGCCTCAAACCCTTACCTTGCCTGTTTGTAGACTAGCCTGCTGGCATTTTTGCAAGACCTGCACAACAGGCCCAGGAGCCTCAGACACAAATCAGAAGGCAAATCAAACAAAGCCACGCCATGTTCCCCAAAGAGCTCTCTGTAACATTTCCGAATCACATTCATCCCCAGTATGCCAGGGATCTTTGAAGACACGTCCCTGGGGGGGTCCTTGATGACCAATACCCCACACCTTGGCATCAACTTACCACAGAGCTCAACATCTAGCTCCAGGTAGCCGATACAGGAGATGGCCAACCCGTTGACTGCTCGGAGCTGCAGCCAGTGCCAAGCTTGGAGCTTCTCTCGACCCCGTGGTTCAAAATGCTGGAGGAAGAAGCTCTTCATGATTGTAGGCACCATAGACCCAGTATCAACCAAGCAGGGGACCTCAAACATGCACACAATGACATCAAGCTAGCAGCTTCCCCCAGAACACAACCCCTGAGCCAGTGGCTGACTACCCCTGAACTGTGGCTCTGCAATTCAGTGGGCACTAGTTTTCCGACACCTTATGGAACTGGGGCTGCCAGCTAGACTGACGAACAGGTAGGGAAGCATGTGTGGGAGGCGGGACACGTACCCCATCACACTCCCTGGCAAAGTGACCAGGCTGCTGACAGCATCAGAGTCAACTGCTCTTGCTGTTTTAACTTGAAGTTTTAACATTTCCCTCATTTCCTTTCCAACATTTGGGAACTAGTTAGGGGGGCAACAGGAATTGATGAAGCAATTGGGGGCGGGTCAGAAGTATGAACAACACTAGGCCCAGGCACAACCACCGCCTGTTCCTGTCGCAGTCCCTCATTTTCTGTTCTCAACTGCACAATTAAATCCCTCAACTCTTGCAACTCTGGCCCCATAGCTAACCCTAAACCACTAAGGGAAGCCTTACCTCTATGATGGGGCGACTGAATTGTACAGGAACACCAGACCTGCCTAGGAACCCACTGCTGCTTTGCCTCTGCACAAAATTAAAAACACCCCACTCACACATGCCCAGTGCTCCACAAACAAACCAAAAGAAGAAACCTAAAAGTGAATGAGACCGCACACCAAACAGGCCACCCAGGGTCACCAGCACCACCACCTCGGGCCTTCCGCTCTGCAACATGAGGGATAAAAAAAACAAAAAACAAAACAACTAATAAACAATAGTAACTTTCAACCACTAAAAGTGGTTGCTGGTCAAATCCTAAAGCTTAAATCAATAGATAACCAATACATAACCAACTAATTTGGCCACAAAATGAGATAATTAACCCGTTTAATCCCACCAGCAATAATTGTTGCCGGTCAGTTTTTTTTTTAACTTTTGGAAGCTCTGAAAGTATTGTTTGGCTTTGGGCAGCTAATGCAAGCTTTAAAATAAAAGAATATGTTGTCTCCTCTAAACTGTATCAGTGTCATGTAAATAGTGTGAATGGTCACATGACCAGGCCTTTTTACTTCCCGCCTGCACCTCTGGAGGGAGATGTCTGTCTCAAACTTGTACAAGAGGAAGTATGTAAAATACCTTAATTAACAGATATAACTGAAATATTTTGTACATATATATTTTAAAGGGTCTACTACTGACATATAATGAGAATTATATGCCTGCATGCATCTTTTGATCATAAGAAGAGTAAATGTAAGCACGGCAACATTTGTTGCCGCTAACATAAAACATAGCCATAGTGTTATGCTAGGTGTTAAAGGTTTTGGCTGTTTCTTCTATTTATCTGATGCTTTTTTCTACACATCTTAAAACTATCAGAGGTTTTGGATCTTCTATGCCTAAAAGAACCCCAAAGTGATATATGTATGCTACATCACAGTCATTCCTACAGTTAAAAAAAGATGCAATTGAAACTGATAGTGACTGCTCCGATTGAGAGTACCAAGGTGAAACAGGCCATTTGCCTGCTAGACTGCTGAATGGTGAAGCAGAGGTGACCTACCTGGAGGATGAGGAAGATGTTAACCTGATAAGTCCAGACCAACTCACAGACCCCACCTACCCTCCTTGAAAGGTGTGTTAGATATGAAGGGCATGCTTTCAATGCCTTCTGCTGCCAGAGAAACATCACACTGGCAATGTTGTAAGTTCATATGTGCAATATTGAAAGTGTTAAAAAGCATAAATAGCAATGATTAGTTAAAAAATGATTTGATTGGTTTGATATTGACATAGTGGCCCTACAGAAGGTCCTGGGTTCAGCCCAGTTCTTTTCTGTGTGGACTTTTTTATGTACTCCTCGTGACAGTGTGGGTTTACTCTGAGCGCTTCGGTTTCCTCCCACATTTTAAAAACAACAATAAAAAACAATCAAAAATAAGCAATGTTTAAGCTCAAGATTTTTTGTATATGCTTTATATTTGTGGTACCTTCTTTACAATGATAAGGACATCAAATTATATGTCATCAAACAGTGGTAGCAGCATTTGTGCTAGTAGTAGATAAGTACAACTAATCAGTTTTGCTAATATATGTAAAGAGATAAATATATTAAAAATATATGTATGTAACCTATGTGAAATATAGGGCTACTAAAACCCCTCATGGCATTTAGAGGTGTAGTTGCATGTTGTTCCCACAAGGGGGCACATATGCTTTGTGTACGTCTAAAATGGTGGACAGCCTCACTTCCTTTCTACTCGAGGCCTCCCCTGCTGAAAAAAACAGCTTAAACCAGCTTAGGTTGTTAGCTGGTTTAGCTGGAACTTAGATGGTTAAGCTGGTCGCAGGCTGGTGTAGCTGGTATGCCAGCTGGAATGCCAGCTACACCAGCCTGGACCTGAGTGGAGCTCACAGTTGAGTCAGAGGTCAGGCTAGTCAGCCAGCTTGGAATGGATGGTTGAATGGATGGCCAAACAATAATATTTCATCAATAAGTAAATAACCATACAATACCTTAGAAACAATTCAAGACCCAATTGCATCTTTTCACTAAAAGAAAACAGATTTTAAAAAACTCTCATATGTACTATAGTATACTTCAGATTGGATCTGCAACAGTTGTTCCATTGACCATTAAATAAATCAAACTGATGATAAGATACTATATACAAGATATAACCTCGCAGTCACTTTGGATGGATGGTGTTACCCTGGCCTCCAGTTCTACCGTGAGGAACCTGGGAGTCATATTTGACCAGGATATGTCCTATCAGTCCCATATTAGGCAGGTCACTAGGACTGCCTTCTTTCACTTGTGCAACATAGCTAAGATTAGGCGTATCCTGTCCAAAAGTGACGCCGAAAACCTAGTCCACGCATTTGTCACCTCAAGGCTGGACTATTGTAATTCCTTGCTGTTGGGTTGTCCGACTAGCTAAGCCTCCAGCTCATCCAAAATGCTGCTGCAAGGGTTCTGATGGGAATTAGCAAGAGAGATCATATTTCTCCAGTTTTAGCTTCTCTTCATTGGCTCCCTGTAAAGTCCAGAATAGATTTTAAAGTCCTTCTCCTTACCTACAAGGCCCTTAATGGCCAAGCTCCATTGTACTTCAATGAGATGCTAAGTCCCTATTACCCCAACAGATCACTTCGCTCCCAGAGTGCAGGTTTGCTTGTGGTTCCCAGAATCTCCAAAAGTAGAATGGGAGGCCAAGCCTTTAGCTATCAGGCTCCTCTCCTGTGGAACCAGCTGCCAGTCTGGGTCCGAGGGGCAGACACCCTCTCTACTTTTAAAGCAAAGCTTAAAACCTTCTTGTTTGACAAAGCTTACAACTAGCTCTAGTTACCATGTGAACTACACCCATAGTCTAAACTACCCCTCCATGCCATCCCTTAGTTATGCTGCTATAGGCCGAGGCTGCTGGGAGACATCCCATGATCGTCTCCACACTCCTCTTCTCCCCTCTCTTTCCTCAAACTCATTTTAACCATCACAGATTAACCATTAACTCTGTGTCTTCTCTCCCCTAGTGCTGTGCTTGTTTCTCTCTGGTCTCTCTCTCTATACCTCTCTATAGATACCTGTGGCTCCAGAGCTGAACATCTGATCTGTGGCTCCACCGACCTGCCCCGTGTCCTCTGTTGCCATTTGCTGTCATTTGCTGTCATTATTCTATATTGTATTTCTCTCTCTCTCTCTCTTGAATTGAAATTGAATTGAATATAAGATAATACATATATTACGAGACACATATTACATATATATGATTAAAAGCAGAACCAGAAAATCCAGGTTGAAAATCGTCCATCACTGTTTTCGAAATCAAGAAACAATCAAGTGTAACAATCCTTAACTACTGGCACATTTTAATCTCTCTCATATGAGTTTGGCACTTCAGCACATTCTATGACGATACACTTTTGGTGTAGTCTCTCTACTGGCCTGGTGCTCTGCCTGTGTGAGATGCTTGACTTGTCCACCATCATCCAGTACAGTGGTGCTGTTGCTTTTTTTCCACTTTTGAACCCTTGAATACTCAGTCATTTGAGTACAGAAACCTAGAACGCGGTCACTCACTCTGTGTCTGGATGCAAAGTATGGAATGGATCTCTGGAGCAAAAATTTGCCCACAATCTGCTTAGGAACAGCCTTTGTGCCATGCACCAACTTGAGGAGACTCCCATTAGCGCTTTCAATAACAAAGGCAGAGTGTGCCCATAAGGGACCCAACAACTTAACAGATTTGGCCAGATGTGTCAGAAGATGTACATTTGATATCATGGCAGCCTCCCCAAACAGTGCTTGGAATCGAATTACAAATTCTAAGAGCATCTCTTGCAAAAGCAGGTAGATCGCTGAAACAAAAAGGCAGAGATGCTTTGTGTATTTCACATCTATGAGTCCGTCAAGACATGGCAAACAGTAAAATAACAGCCACGCCCTCCACTCTGATGCTTTCCAGAATTTGAAATCTGAGATGGGCCCTGGAAGTCGAGTGATAGGATGTGGTGGTTTGATACTTTCAAGTCTCTCATTTAATAGCTGCTTGCTGTACTTGGGTCACCGATGTAATATGGCTCATCTGCGCACTCAAGTAGAAGAGCTGCATGCTGTCTTGCAACACCCAGTAAGACAGCATGCATATAACCAGCGACAAAGCCCCACACAATGTCAAAGCATAGCAGATTAATCAAAGGGGATGGCCCTTTTACCCCTCTTTCACTTTTCTGTAGCATGGGAGCTTCTTCCATGTCATTCATCATGCTCTCTGCATCTCTGTCAGGGTAATCTGTATCTGTGATAGTGTATTGCACTTTACAAGTGTACCTGGCTGAAGGCAGAAACCACAGCCAAAATATCCATTGAACTGTGTGCATATGAAGGACCACAACTTTGCTGTTTACAAGGTGTCCATCCTTTCTCCATGACACTCCCTTGGTTGCAAGTACATTTGCTTGATCCACAAAAGGCTTAAGAAAAACATGCATCTGAGGTTCTGTTGGTCCAAACCACAACTCAGCCAACATCACATGTTTGAACCTAATGTTTGGTGGCAGCTCGTTGAGGTGAAGGTGAATAGGCCAGATTGAAAATTTGGATGACTTGTAGAGAGGTGACCCATCTGAATTGAATGTGTAAGACAGGTTTATAGGATCTGATAAAATTTCACCTGGTGCTGACAGTGCTTTGTACAAATCACCGTCATAAATGTCTGATATAATGTTCTCTGCTTTACCTTGCCTGTCCATCCTGTAGCTCAACTTGCTCTGTAGCTCTGGAGTTTCAACAATGTACTGAATCTGGGGATCTATGGGAACACTATTGAAGAAGCTCCCATTGTTCAGGGTGTCTGGGTCGACTGGTGAATTACACCCAGAACACAGTGTAATATTCTTCTCTAGTAGATCATCTTGACTTCCCAAGTTGGCTTTACAAGCCTTACAGTAAAGATGAAACTTTACCTTGTCCATGTTATTATGGAAAACTTTGTGAAAAGCATACTTTGACCCTGGTACAAACTCTTGCCCAAATAAGTGATTGATAAGGTTTAGCAAATCATCAAGCGCAGATCCAGTTATTTGATGCCTTGCAGCATAGGTCATGATCATCAGCAACGCCTCAGCCTTTGATGTTGTACCTGTGGCCATCAAAGGCATGTCCATATCTGTGTTTACTGTTTTTTCAGTTGGGCATCATTTGAACAGTCCAAGTTGTTGTCTTCTGGTAACTCCAAATCTTCTTCTGAAGATGTACTCTCTTGCAATGTGTCCAGATAATCATCTGATGAAGTTAAAGCCTAAGAGGAATAGAAATACATTAAACTCTATTTTGAAAACATCTTCAGACAACAAGGTTAATGTGTTTCTCTGTTGACTATTTACTACAGCCAATTTTAAAAGTGTCGGTTTAAAGGATAAAGCTGGCAATTTTCTATTTTTCTTTTGTCAACAAATGTTATGTACAGAGTAGTCAAACCAACAACAAACTTACAAATAGGTGTGTACATCCAAAGCTCTGTGCTGAAGACCGTCATTGTTTAAAAATGCTTCATTAAGACACTAATGTGACTCTCTAGTAGTGTTACTTACACTACTCATAATAAGTTAGGGATATTGTGAGAGACTCAGTGGATGTCATACATACGGTGTTTCACTTCAGAGATTTTTGGGATAGGGAGGCAATTGTATTGGGGTGATAGACACACCTCATTTTGTGTTTTCCACGTAATGGTCTCACTGTGTACAGTGTGCCTTACATGTTGGGGCCAATACCAAAAAAAAAGACAACCCTTTTCAATGTGGCATCAATTTCAACATTCTGTGGGTATAAAAAGCTGGTATTATCAGTAAGTCATTCCAAGTTCATCATTCAAACATCCATGAACACACGACGTCACTGGCTTGAGTGCCAGATGACCGTTGCAGGTGACTCCACTGACACCAAGACACCGCCGTGAACGTTTGCAGTGGGCACAAGACCATGTGACCTGGACAATGCAGCAGTGGTCTGCCGTCCTGTTCACTGATGAGTGTCGGGTCACCTTGCACAGAAATGATGGTCGTCAGCGTTACTGGAGAAGGCAAGGTGAGCGATACGCCGAGGTCAACATGGTCCCCAGGGTTCGCGTTGGTGGAGGAGTTCCAACAGTCTGTGCAGGCATCACCAGTCAGCGCAAAACAGATTTGGTTATTGTAGATGTCTCAGTCACTGCACGTTCTTACCTCAGAGACATCATAGAACCCATCATCATCCCCCAATTCCGCCAGCAAACCCCCAACTTTCTGTTCATGGATGATAATGCTCCACCACATCGTGCCAGAATTGTCACAGCTCGACTTCAGGAAGTCGGAGTGCCTCATATGGTATGGCCAGCAATGTCCCCTGACCTGAACCCCATAGAGCACGTCTGGGACCAGCTGAAGCAGAGACTGGATGATCGTACCCCACCCCCACGTGACCTGGCAGAACTGCGTGTAGCACTTGTGGAAGAGTGGAACGCATTGCCTCGGAACATCATGAATATCAAATAACAATATCCCTAACTTACTGTGAGTAGTGTACATTCCTAATATGATAACTGCAGAGTGAACATATTGGAACTGTGAAACCAGAGAAATGTAATGTTGGTACCCTAACCAACCGTTAGTTAGTGAGCCGTTAGTCATAGCTCGCTATATTTTTATACGCTAACTGGAGTTCAGCTTACTGAGATAGCTATTAAGCTTATTAATTTTCAACTTTGATCTCCTGCTGGTGGGAGGGGTATGGTGCGTTCAGAGGAAATAAAAATATATAACCTATGAAATTTACTCAAACTTAAACTCACTTCAAAGGGAAGCAAAAACTACTCGGCTAAGCATGAAATAAACAACTGAGTGTGTCTAGGTCAGGCAAGTAAATGAGAATGTCATCAATGTACACATAAACAAAACGGTCAAGAAAATCTCTAAGAACATCATTTATCATGGCCTGGAACACAGCTAGTGCATTTGTGAGTCCGAAAGGCATGACCAAGTACTCATAATGACCACTCGGGGTATTAAACCCTGTCTTCCACTCATCTCCCTCTCCTATCCTAACTAAATGATAAGCATTACGAAGGTCCAGCTTGGTAAATACGTTGGCCTGCTGAAGCTGATCAAATACGTTAGACTGTAGTCAATGCATGGTCTTAAGGACCATCTTTTTTTCCCAGAAAGAAAAATCCGGCGCCTGCTGGTAACGATGAGGGGCGGATAAGCCCTGCCTTCAGTGAGGCCTCAATGTATTCTCGCATGGCCACCATTTCCGGTCCTGAGACCGAATACAGACGGCCCTTGGGAATGTTGGAGCCTGGAATCAAATCTATAGCACAATCGTATGGGCGATGTGGAGGAAGCGACATGGAAAAGAACAAAAACAAAAAGCGCACCAATAACTATGGAGGCTTTTCAAAAATCTATGAAATCTTTACATGAAACAAAAACTCACTCTGGTTGAGGCAAACAAAACGGCTATGAAACAAAAACTAAACTAAGAAACTAGATCCTGAATTACAAAACTTACAAACCAAAAAACACTCAAAAAGAGGCAAGAAATTAGGCAACCGCCACTTGGTAAATCAAGGCTGTGGTAGAAGACAAGGACTGTGGTTGCAGGCTGGGGTGGTCGACAAAATGAAACACTCTGGCACAGGACAAAGGGAGACGCTGACTATTTAACCACATGAGGATAATGGGGAACAGGTGGACACAATCAGGAATCAGGGAAGACAATCAGACAGAGTTATTTTTCAAAATAAAACAGGAAATGACAAGACACTAAACCATGACCAGACAAACCTCACCACGGTGTGACAGACTCATCCTTGTAAGAGGAAATGACACGTATATTAGTTTATTAAAAAGCACATGTAATGTACAATTATATGATGACTACTGTGAAGGTACCTCAATCACAGGTGGCTGACTTTCATTTGCATTGTGATGTTCCACTTGTGAAAATTCTCCATGCGAAGTGACCTCTTGTTCATTTTGAAAAAAAGGTGGTATACAGTGAATCAGCTTGTGTTCATAAGGTACTATCAATGATGAGACAGTTTTGTAGGGCTGCAAATATGACTTTCATTATCAATTAAAGTCCACGATGACGTACCCCCTCAATTTCGTTGTCACCCCCCCTATGTACAATGACAATAAAGGACTATTCTATTCTATTCTAAAATGTCTAATTTTTCTCCTAAACGTCATCCAAAGACATTTAGTTTACTATCAAAGAGAACTTGTGAAATCAAAAAATATTCACACGTTTGTGTAACATGAGTAATTTGCCAAATATTTGAAATATAATATTTAATTTATTTTTACTAAACAGTAGATAATTAAATTGCAAGGTCTAAAATACAAGTTTTTACTTGTCAAGGCAGTACTCAACATGTATCTAAGATTACATGGGTTAGACAGAAATTTTGACATGATTTAATTCAAAACCTGTGGCAAAAATGAACAACATTCAACCCCCCATTCACCCATTAAAAATATTTTCCTAAATACAGTCAGACAATGCAGGTAATTCACTTTCTTTTCTTGACTTGACTCTTACAAGATGAGATACACTTAAGAGAAGCAGTGTGAAACATATACCCAACTAAAAAAACTAAGAAAAAAACAATGGTTACAGTTACTTGAAAGTACATACTTTGATCACATGTTGCAGACAGCCATGTTCAGCTCCAGCTGTCATTTCTTGTGAACCGTACAGGTACTCCTCCTTTTCAAAAGATGACATGCACATTAATAGAGCCATGTAGATCACATAACCACTGTGACTGTTTGAAAGAATGTACCCCTGTCACAAGTTGTTGTCCATCATCTGCAGTCGTATTCTCATCTGGCAAATCCTCATCTGAAGTAACCTGATTCTTTTAAAAAACGATAAGTTTAAATGATTTAAGTTCAGATACAGACACACTCTAGATGAATTCAAACCATTTACCTCAATCAAATGCTGCCAATTCTCGTGGCCACTTTCATTTGCTAGCTTCTCATTATGCTTAAAAGACATCACACATACATTACACATGGCTAACGTGCCATTTACTTTTAACAAGTCATTAAACAGGTTGTACCTTCCCAATATATACTTTCGTATTATTTACAGGATCAGGGTAATATGAAAGACATAATACCACATGTACAAATGGCATACATACCTGAATTGCAGTCTTGTGTTGACAAATTCTTCTCACAGTAGACCTTGGTATTACCGAGCTACTGCAAGGGTCCAGGTATTCTTTGTACTTTCGTTTTGGCATCTAAACAGAAAAATAATGTTACAGGCAGATAATATAAATATCTTATTCTGGCCTACATTTTAGCACATACAGTGGCCACTGTTTAGTAACAGCCAAATTCTGGTTATTCTCATCAACTGCATTACTGTTTAACCATGTCACGTCAGTTCACACCCGTAACAACATTAAAAGCAATATATCCGTAATCAACATATGTCATGATCCGACTGAAAAAAAATCCCACAAAATAATGTCAGAAGAGTTTCTGCCTTGTGGAGGCTGACGCAGGCAGAAATGAGGACGCAACATGGGACACATCTGTCAGGTATGTGTTATCAGTGTCACAAACATTATATATTAGATTTTGCATTTCTCTCTTAATGTTATGATATTCATCACCATCAACATCTAATGCAATAACAGCAGTGGCATTTAATGTAAATGCCCACTGTTCACCTGTACAAAGTTACGAAGAACCCTAGTACTAGGAGCAATAATAAGACAATAACAGTGTAGGTCTCTACTGCCATCTATATTACATCTCTGTGCCTCCCACAGCCTTTAATACAGGCAAAGCACGAGCAGAACAGTCTAATTCTGTCTAGTGCCCAAGACCAATGGCTAGCGCAAGCTGGAGACAGCCAAACAGCGTCAAACCAAGCTGGGGTTGTTACGAAGTTTGCCTACATTAAGTACATGGATAGGTACAAAACTATTGTTCCTACTTCACATGTAAAAAATTTGGATCCGAAAACATACCAGCGAGACATTCTTTATTCAGTACTTTGGGAAAATGACTACTTTAAAGGTCAGGTTCTTCTGGTAAAAGGTACGTAGCTAATATGACACAAAACCATCATATGCTAAGCTAGCAAATGTCACTTAGTTAAACAAGATAATGTTATCTATTGTATCTTTTCCTTCTTATTTGTTTTTAGGTAAATGAAATAGTGGCAAGTTAACACGGTCGGTTAATATTAGCAACGTTAACACTTATCTTTAGATCACAACCAGAGAGGAGGATAATAATTTGGCTTGGCTAGTAACCGTTAGTTAGTGAGCCATTAGTCATAGCTCGCTATATTTTTATACCCTAACCGGAGTTCAGCTTACTGAGATAGCTATTAAGCTTATTAATTTTCAACTTTGATCTCACGCTGGTGGGAGGGGTATGGTGCGTTCAGGCGTCAGAAACAAGTTTGCATTTTCATGGAAAGAACTTATAACAAGGCATGTAAGATATAATTTGAAAAACATTGATTCTATGAGAAATGATTGTCAGCAGTAAAACAAAACCATAGAATACTATGTATTTAATGGTTTATTTAAAGTGTTGCAAAACACTTAATGTATGTAATTTTGTTAACACAAAAGAAAGGGTCATGTTTTTCACATACATTAATGCTACTACCATCTACCGTCTTGTCTTGTAATGTACCATTTTTGATTCCATCAGGTGTAATATCACTTGTTTTTTCCCATTTTTATAGAAAGCATTTAAGGCAGCAGAGGAAGGGGGAAAAGGAAAAGCCTGATGCAAATCTTGGCTCAAAAGAAAGCGATGAAGAAAAATTTGCCACTGTTCACTAATGAGAAAAAAAGAAAGAGGGAGGAGACGCTGCAGGACATTTTTTCTGACAGTGATGAGGATGAAGGAGTGGTTCCCCCAAAGGTTCACAATGAACTACAAATGAAGTACCAGCAACTGAAAAGAAAACAACAGGATTTACAGACCTGGACCACTACAAACAAAAGTAAGAAATGTTAAAAAATGTACAAAAAGAGGTTGTTTCTGTATCACTCTGAAACTACATAAAAAGCTTATAACAGGTAAATCTAATAAAAGGTCTAATTGGGCATTTGAAATATGAATGGTGACATATTATTGTTTCATGGTACAAAAGCTTGTTTTTAATATAGTTCTATGAAAGTGGTGGACATTTTTTGTTTTTGACATTTGTACCTATGTGGATTTTGAATCATTGTTGAAGCAATACCAAATTCAATGTGTGGTTGGATGCTAAGGTGCTATGATGCTTCTGATTTTCTTTTCTTCATTTTATGTTAAAGATCTGAAGAATTGGAAAAGTCTAAATGTGAGCTGGAACAAAAGGTGGCCACTTACAGAGAGGCAAACTTAAAATTGCAAAGCAATCTTGATCAGCTGCTGCAACATGTCTTTTCTTAAAGTGAGTACATTGTGAAAATTAGTTTGAGGCATAATGGTAGTGGTCAGTTTAGCCTTTAGAATTGCTACTTCAGTATCAGCTACTACATTATTGGACTGATGTTCAATACACTATAACTAGTGATGAACTTTTTCTGTTACCCCTTCTTTGTGTTGTATCTACAATATCTACATTCTCCAGGGAAAGAATCAGTGACCTCGCACAACTGTGAGCCAGCCATTGCTCCCTTGACAACAGCAGAAATTGACCATGCCACTTTAGAGAGGGAGCCGCTTCAGCCGAAACATTACCCAAACCTTTTAGAAAAAAAGGATGGGAAGGTACATTTCTTCCAGAGGTGCTTGAGTCATTTGACTGCTCACTCTCAAACTGATGCCCAAATCAGTAGTGTTCATATAAGCATGCATATAAGTTACAGTAATAGCAAGTGAACACAGAATTAGTGTTAAGCAATCTGACCATAATAGGACAGAAGTTTAGGAATACTACTTTTAGCAACATTTTGTTTTATCTTGACTTAAAAACTGTTTATGGCTAACATGTTAGAAATACATACAACAGACAGTTCAATCAATTGTTTAGAGTCATCGTTCCGTTTACCTAACAAATATAAGACCATTATTAACTTTATTTAAATGCTCAATTTACCAAACAACTTTTTATAAGTTTCAGTACATAAAGACCTTGATTGCTGATTTAATTGTTGTGAGACACACACACACACACACTTATGTATGTATGTATGCATGTATGTATGTATTTATTTATTTATTTTAAAAAGCAACCCCTTTTTCAGATACACATTGGAAGAGAAATCTGGCTGCGGAAGGAGGTGTGGAGAAAAATTAATTCCACATCCAAAGACTCACTCTTTGTAAAAGAGTTGCCATTTGGGGTACAGTGGAGCTGAAGGAAGGAATACCCAACAAAAAAAACTGAAGCAAAGCCTCCGTTAACTCCACACAAGCTGGAAACCCTCAAAGGTATGCTGCACATCTCCCTACACAGAATGTCAACAAATTCAAAACTGCATGAAAACATTGAAGGCAGATGAAATACAGATATAGTTGGTTTTTTTTTACTTTAAAGACTTGTATTGTATATGATCTACATAAAGTGCAATTTTAGTAAAATTTTGTTTTACCTTTTTCATATCACAGTGCACAAATTAGAGGAATAAAAAAAATAATTATTGTCTTTTTTTTTCTCCCTTAATTTACAGGGTTAAAGTCACTACCTGTAAATATTGTAATTGAAGTCACACAAAATTTGTATTTTATGGAACTTGTGAAGCACCATGGTGGCCACCAATAATGAGCCTTATCAAAGGCTGCACTTTGTTCATTGTGGTGGTGGGTTGATTGTGCTTGGTGGCTGTAGTTGGTGGTTGTTACTGAAGAGAATTGTTGGTATTGAAAAGAGCGAGAGCTAGACCTGATTGCTGCAAGCAATTTTGATTAATAATTTTCCTAAACCTTAAACCATTTTTTGTAAATAAATCCTCATACTGTTGTTTGCACTTTACCTACTGCCTCTGCCTCCTCACTAATGGTTGACAGCTCCTAGGGTCAAACTGACAATATCTAAACATAGGGATGTAGGGTCTTTATGCATCCAAGTAGTAATAAAGCGGAGGTGCGCACTAAGCTGGTATTTTAGAATGTCAGGGAGGTCTAGACCACCTTTTGAAGATGAGAGGCATAATGTTGCTATCCTGAGGCAGGGTTTCCTCTTAGCCCATATAAAGGAACTGATCCAGCTATTCAGGCTCTTTATAGTTTTACATGGAAAAATAACTGGAATCATTTGAATTGCATGTAAAAATCTAGGTAGAATATTTTCAAAAGAACAACACGACCCAGCCAAGAAATGGGAAGAGCATTCCATCTCTCTAAATCCAATCTAATGTGTTCAAGCAATGAGGCAAAATTTGTTTTAAACATTCTGTCAAATTCAGGGGTGATATATATTCCTAAATACACAAAGCCTGTTGGTGACAACCTGAAATGAAAAGAGCAAGGGGTTTTAGGTTAATGCTTTAAGCTACCAAGGCATTAAAGTTAATTTTGTAGCCTGAAAAGGCACTGAATTTGCAGACATGAGGTTGGAGGTAGATATTTCTGGCTTGGTCATTAAGATCAAAACATCATCGGTATAAAGGGTTATTTTATGCTGTTTATGTGCTATATCCAAGCCACACACTGTTTTTCGAGGAACATTATTTAATTCAGCTTTATTTTAACCAGCCAAGTAATATTTACAACCTAAACAGCTACTTTTTTGCATGAAAAAAATGCGTAACTTAATTTGATGAGTTTATTAGTTGGGGCACAAATTGTATAATTTCCATTTGACAGGTTGACATTTAATTTTGTAGCATTCTTTGGTGTATTGGAACAGAAAACTCAATACAGCCGAATCATTACAGCAACAATTACTATCTGAGTTTATTTAAATGATTGAAAATGAGTGTCTCCAGATTTTGTTGGATTAAGTTATATTAAACAAATTCATTTATTAAGATAAGCTATTTTACAGTTTACTTCTGTAAAAGACACCTCCACAAGTGTGTTTTGCATGCATTTGGCATCTCCACAGTTGACAAGAAATCATGTAATCTCAAGTAGTGCAAACTGTGTCTGTGCCCTCTTTGCATACTCATGCAGAGCTGACTCTTGTGCAAGCTCTTATAGATGTGCTTATAGAGGTCTGACTGACTTTGGGAAGCTGTTCACTGAGAAGGACCTGGCCCCTAAAAGCACCCTAGCAGCATCACACCTAGACTGATCACTGGAAGCACAGAAGAAGCTCAAACTCTACAGAGCTTTATCTGCAGAACTGACCTCCACCACCTTCTGGCTAGCTAGTAGTGGGAAAGAAGAGCTACCATCTTGTTTATCCTGGCCTCTAGTTATGACTGTATGGCTTGATGGAAGTAATGACACATTATCTTAATAATTATCTATCAGCAGATTAATCAGTGTGTAAATTACCTGGTAAGATTGTCTATTATGTAGTTCAAATTGAAGTTACTCCACTATAATGGACAATTCTCTCCCCCTCACCTTCCCCTATCACCTAATGTATAGAGGCTATCAAGCCATTCCAATCTTGCACAACATATCACATATCTGTAATTTCAAGCATCACCTTTCAGTAATCTAACAATGTCTTATTAAGAACTCTAGCTAAAAACCCAACAATCTTCTGCTGTTCTTGCCTTTTATGCCTGACAAATTGTCTTCCCATGGGCTTTGATCGACATTTATTGTGGACATAGGGTCTATTCTTATCTCTACCAGGCTTAAGATACCCTTGCATACTCTAGGCTGTACATGTAGTAGGCTGGAAAGCTGGCCATTGAAATTGTTTGAAAAAACACAGGCACACTGAAGAAATACTGCTGATTTGATGATACACCCCTATTCCACTGACTCTCATTGGCTAACTGGAATGAATCAGAACAACAGATCGGGAGGAACAGCCTCCCTGACCTGAACCCGAGTGGTGTTTTGTTGTTGGACTCCTGTGCTAGTCGCAGTCTGTCCATAACAAACACCATGTTCAAACATAAGGGTGTCCATCAGTGCACATGGCACTAGGACGCTCTGGACTGGAGGTCGATGATTGACTTTGTGGTTGCATCATCTGACCTTCGGCCGTATGTTTTGGACACTCGGGTAAAGAGAAGGGCTGAGCTGTCAACTGATCACCACCTGGTAGTGAGTTGGATCCGCTGGTGGTGGAGGAAGCTGGACAGACTTGGCAGACCCAAACGTATTGTAAGGGTCATCTGGGAACATCTGGCCGAACCCTTTGTAAGAGAGGTTTTCAGCCGCCGCCTCCGGGAGAGCTTCAACCAGGTTCCAAGGGAGGCTGGGGACATTGAGTCCAAGTGGACCATGTTCTCCACCTCCATTGTCAATGCAGCCGTTCGGAGCTGTGGCCTTAAGGTCTCGGGTGCCTGTCGCGGCGGCAATCCCCGAACCCGGTGGTGGACATCGGAAGTAAGAGATGCTGTCAAGCTGAAGAAACAGTCATATCGGGCCTGGTTGGCTTCTGGGACTCCTGAGGCAGCTGATGGGTACCGGCAGGCCAAGCGTTCTGCAGCCCGGGTGGTTGTGGAGGGAAAAACTCGGGTCTGGGAGGAGTTTGGAGAGGCCATGGAGGAAGACTATCGGGCGACTACGAAGAAATTCTGGCAAACCATTTGGCGCCTCAAGAGGGGGAAGCAGCTCTCTGCCAACACTGTTTACAGTGGAAGTGGGGAGCTGCTGACCTCGACTGGGGATATTGTCAGACAGTGGAAGGAGTACTTTGAGGATCTCCTCAATCCCACTGACACGCCTTCCATAGAGGAAGCAGAGACTGGGGACTCGGAGGTTGACTCATTCATCACCCAAGCCGAAGTCACTGAGCTCCTCAGTGGCAAAGCACCGGGGGTGGATGAGATCCGCCCTGAGTATGTTGTGGGGCTGTCTTGGTTGACACACCTCTGCAGCATTGCGTGGCGGTTGGGAACAGTGCCTCTGGACTGGGCAACTGGGGTGGTGGTCCCTCTTGTTAAGAAGGGGGACCGGAGGGTGTGTTCCAACTATAGGGGGATGACCATTCCAGGGTACTGGAGAGGAGAATTCGGCCAATAGTCCAACCTCGGATTCAGGAGGAACAATGCGGTTTTCGTCCTGGTCGTGGAACACTGGACCAGCTCTTCACTCTCTACAGGGTGCTTGAGGGTTCATGGGAGTTTGTCCAACCAGTCCACATGCGTTTTGTGGACTTGGAGAAGGCATTCGACCATGTCCCTCGTGGCATTCTGTGGGAAGTCCTTCGGGAGTATGGGGTCCGGGGCCCTTTGCTGAGGGCTGTCTGGTCTCTGTAAGACTGGAGCAGGAGTTTGGTTTGCATTGCATGCAGTAAGTCAGACCTGTTCCTGCTGCATGTTGGACTACAGCAGGGCTGCCCTTTGTCTCCGGTTCTGTTCATTATTTTTATGGACAGAATTTCTAGGCGCAGCCAGGGGCTGGAGGGGGTCCGGTTTGGGGACCACAGGATTTCATCTCTGCTTTTTGTGGATGATGTCTCTTGACTGGCCTGGGAACGCCTCGGGATCCTCCTGGAAGAGCTGGAGGAAGTGTCTGGGGAGAGGGAAGTCTGGGCATCCCTGCTCAAGCTGCTGCCCCCAAGACCCGGTCCCAGATAAGCGGAAGAAGATGGATGGATAAATATAAGATGATAAACATAACATTGAAAATACACCTTTAAAAAATATTTGCAAATAGGAATGGGTGACCTAAGCAATACCGAGGTTAATGGAAACACAATAGTGCAACTGGATAATACAAGTGCTTTTGTGACAAACACAAAAACATTTTTATTTGTCAGACTAGTTTTGTTTGCTGATGGTGGCATTTTACCTTCCTAAATGAGGTGATCTTTGGCAGCAGTTGTCAGTAGAAGGCAGTAAGAGACTACACATGGTGCCTCTGTTGTTGGTTTCTATCTGCCTTAATCTCTCATACTGATTAGAACAAACTTGTTGAATGGCAGCATGTTTCCTTGTCTAATATTCTGTAGAGGACTATACATGTATAAGCCTAATCGTTGTCACAAAAAGAATATATGATGATCATTACATACATAAATAATAGAAACAAAAAATGTTCATGCTAGCCTAGTACTAGCTAGCGTAGGTTCTGAACTTGAGCTTAGTTTTTTTTTGTTGTTGTTGTTGTTGTTGTCAATAATGTGTTGAGATTTTTGAACCTAAATCTTTTCAGTTGCAGTTGTGACTCGGAGGTTGACTCTTCCATCACCCAAGCCAAAGTCACTGAGGTAGTTCGGAAGCTCCTCGGTGGCAAAGCACCGGGGGTGGATGAGATCCGCCCTGAGTATCTCAAGTCCCTGGATGTTGTGGGGCTGTCTTGGTTGACACGCCTCTGCAGCATCACGTGGCGGTTGGGAACAGTGCCTCTGGACTGGGCGACTGGGGTGGTCCTCTTTTTAAGAAGCATTTGGATGAGGTTTTGCTTCTGCACACTCGAGTGCTCCAGACCTGACAGTTACTGAATTATATTGTTTAATTAGGAGATGTTTTTGTTTGTCTACATACATAGATTAGCCACTTTCCCTCAGTGAAGGCACATGCTCAACATAAGTTCACCTGCTAATGTTGAATTGATTTTACATCAATGCAACCATCTCCAGAAGACATTAGTGAGCTAAGAGGTATCAGTGGATAATAACACTAAAAGAAGTGATGTTATCTACTTCATATAGGGTAGAAGATAAAGGTGAGAAATACACAGGGTTAGCTTTGTGTGTTTGTATACATATGTGTAACTGAGTGGTGTAGTTGGTGGTGTAGTTAACAGCCAGAATTTAGACTAAAAAATTGGTTTAATAGACAGTCTGATGATTGCAGTCACACTGAATGGCACCACATTTTCCTTTTCTCATATACCATTTTAGAATAATGGAACTGTTGGCCCTGCCTTGCACCTGGGAGGTGTTACACATGGATAATTCTTTCTACCTCAGACAGTGATAGGAAATGCCTTATTTTGAAGATTATTCTGAGCAGGTAGAAACTGGACTAGGCAATGGAATCTGCCTGCATGTTTAAACTTAAATTGAAATTTAAAATTGAAACTTAAATTCAAATATTAACCCCAGGTACTTTGAATGTAATCTTGTGTAGACAGAAAAGTAAATGAAGTTCTTGTCAGTAAAAGTGGTATGACATGGGGGACCAAAGAGTATAGCCTCTGTCTTGTCCTTATTTAAAAAAACAGTCTTAAGTATCTTGGAAGAAGTTTTGCAGTTGAATCATTGGTCTGATTTTCAGGATTGTGCAAGAGTATCATGGATCTAAAGCTAAACCCTGTGGAACAACCCATAAAAATTTTTGAGGAGTTGTCAATGTAAACTGTGTTTGTTTTATTTCCTCGATTTTTACTGCTTGCTATTTTTGTCTGTTTTTATTTGTTATTGGCTTTTATTATATTTATCTATGTAATTGTTACATTTTTTCAAAGAATAGAGAATTTCGTTTACTTAATTTTTTTTTTTTCTACTTTGAGGTTGTCCTTTTATGTGAAGCATTATAATTATTATTAACATTTTCTCAATATTTTGAGATTGCAATTAGTCAAATCTATATTCAGAGGGTTTTGACCTACCTATAGTCTCAAAAAGTTTCATCTCCAGGTACCTAGAATGTTGATAGCCAGGCTGTTTGATGTTGAGTGTGTATTAATCTTACAGTAAATGAAATGTTCACATGGTGGATGACAATTCACAGATACTTAAAACTGGACTTGTCCCATTATATCTGAAATATGTAGAAATGTTTTTTTGGGGAAAAAAGGAAATGCCCTTTTCAATACAAATTAAATACACAGTACACTCTAACATCAACGTCATAGCATCACAGCCAGAGGGGTAAAAATTAGCATGCCTCCCCAGGTATTGTAGATATGAGCTGGAGCTGATAAACACCCATGACTACAGCAGAGTCATTTGATGCAGTTGTGAATGCCAATCATGCACATTCATAATGACGACAAAATACAGATCTTTGTGAATGTTAGCGTGGTTTTTGTGCAGTGTTGTATATACATATGTGTGTGGTCAGCAGTATCAACTTCACCAAGATCTAGATCTAAGATAGAACAGGTGTCATTATTTGGTCTTAGATAAACTATCCATGGAAACAGGTGTACATAGAAATAAATGAGAAGAACTCAGAATAAAGACTGCTTGATTTTTCATTCAGGTGCACTGGCAAAAGTCTAGCCCTAATATTAGCTTGCACGCTACTATTGATAGATTTTAAAACTGAAAATTCAAGGATCTTGCTGGAAAAAAAAATGTATGCAAAGCATACTTTATATGTAAGATCAGGTGAAATAACACAATCATGTGAAGCAGAACACTCATTGTTTCTTCTGGCCCAATAATCTTATTAATATCCTGTAGTGTTTGATGTGATTGTAGTTTATCTTATTATAAATATCTGTTCCCTATGTAAGATTCAGCAGTTCAATTCAAAATATATGTACGCTACTCACATTAAGTTAGGGATATTGTGAGAGACTCAGTGGATGTCATACATACGGTGTTTGTTTCACTTCAGAGATTTTTGGGATAGGGAGGCAATTGTATTGGGGTGATAGACACAGAACTACTGGCAGAGTTCGTGACAGACCCAGGAGTGGAGCCCCACGAGTGACAGACCGCAACGATGACCAGTACCTAAGGACCTATGCACTCAGACATCGTTATGCAACTGCCACACAGATGCAGGCCCGTTTACGAGATGTGAGGGGTACTAGGGTCTCCAGACAAACCACCAAACCATGGTGGAGGAGGTGCAACAGTCTGGGCAGGCATCACCAGTCATCGCAAAACAGGTTATTGTAGATGGCTCAGTCACTGCACGTTCTTACCTCAGAGACGTCATAGAACATCATCCCCCAATTCCGCCAGCACACCCCCAACTTTCTGTTCATGGATGATAATGCTCCACCACATCGTGCCAGAATTGTCACAGCTCGACTTCAGGAAGTCGGAGTGCCTCATATGGTATGGCTAGCAATGTCCCCTGACCTGAACCCCCTAGAGCACGTCTGGGACCAGCTGAAGCAGAGACTGGATGATTATACCCCACCTCCACGTGACCTGGCAGAACTGCGTGTAGCACTTGTGGAAGAGTGGAGCGCATTGCCTCAGAACAACATCATGAGGCTAGTGAGGAGCATGAGACGTCGCTGTCAAGCTGTCATTGCGACAAATGGTGGAAACACCCGCTACTGACACTGTCAATTTTTGTTATTTGGGGTTATCCTTGTTATTGTCTAAATTTTTGGGGTAATAAATATTAAACTAATGAAAATGGTGTTTCTTCTCATTCATTATTAGTAATATCAAAGGGAACTTTTACTTATTTCATTAAAATTCAGACCAAATAGGAAAAGCACTCATGTAAATAACAATATCCCTAACTTATTGTGAGTAGTGTAAGTTTCAGCAGTTCATAATTTCAGTTAGGGTTAAAAATATTTTTCAAATATAACAAGGTAATTATCTATGTCTTTATACATTTACATAATTATTTATGTATTTGTAGGTTTATATATTTACATTTATTTTTTATTTATTTTATCATGTGTTGTAAATATATGTTGGAATCTCCCTCTTTGATTTTTACACATTTACGTTAATTTTAAGTTCTGTTAAGCTTTTGATTAGTTCATTTTTGATGTCATGTGAGTCACAAGGGAGAACGTTGTTGCAGTTGCAATATGAGCTCTCAGTAAAAGCACTGTTGCTAAAAGTTATCCGTCTCCATTGTGCTGACTCTTCAATTAGTGGGAGTGATACAGTCCCCATGAACGAACTCTTGCATTACATTTGGTCGCAGCATGGTGTTTTCATCGTTTTGTGCATTTGGTAAGTTTTATTCCTGGATGTGGTTAGCGTCACTTTTTGCACTGAATGGACTTTTTTCTTACTCTTGGTGAGCTCCATGTGAATCATGAATTCATGATATGGAGATATTAAGGATTTCTACAGTGGGGTTTTTTTTTTAGATTTTCCGTACTTTTTGTGGTTTTCTGCTGGACATTTTCCCAACATGTTGGGCAGTGATGGTGAACTTCAGCATGTGCAATGGCTTGCTTTAGTGTGCCAGTAGAGGTCAGTAAATGTCAGGAGTGATGCCGCTACTACTTTGGCTCCTCATACAGTCTTCAGTGCCCTGAAAATTAGTTTTCTTACTGCTTTTAAGGGAGGTGGGACTGAATCAAAAAGATTCAGTGAATCGTTTTGAAGTAGCAGTGCAGGCTATGACTTCTCCTGATGCTGATTTGTCTGCAGTTATGGCTTCCATTTTTCCTACTGGCCTAGTGGATGCTGCATTTCTGTATTGGGACAGCTTGCCTCCTGCGACTCAGAGAGACCCTGATCTAGTGAAAGAGAGACTCAGAGATGTTTTTGCACCTAAACACTACCTGCCATTCTTCCGGACAAATGTGAATGCTCAGCCACGTAAACCTGGGGAAAGCCTGGATGTGCAATGCAGATATCACACATCTTGCGTTGGAAGCTTTTCCCAGCTATGAGGATAATGCACTAGAAGGTGAATAATGTCATTGTTTTGTGGCTGACTTGGATCTGAACTTGCAGTCCAAAATACAGTGCTCTATACAGTGCACGCAGCCATACCAGCCAACATCCAAGGGACTTTTACCCTCATGAGCAGTACTATGAACATGGTCCAGGATCCCGCTGTGCACATTATTCTCCACCCAGTGTTCATCAGAGACAACGTGAGTGGGATGACAATGACAGACGTGTCAGGTACTACTCTCCATCACACCCATACTATGAATACTCCAGTCATGGTAACCCTGACAGTGACACTAACAACCACAGACGCAGGAACCCAAGCCCACATGCTACCTTCCAGTCTCCTGAATGACGTTTGCTCTACCTCTAGTCGTCAGGGAAACTTTCAGCAGCTGCTGTTGAGGGGCAAACATCAGCTACTGCATCACAGCCCCGTGATGATACCCCAGTGCCTGATTCCTTAATACCCGACAATGATAATTCACAGCCTGATGACTCTCTTTTTGAAGCGTGTGCTTTAATCGACTCCTGCTCTTTTGGCTGTATTGAGTGTAAAGATTTTCACAACTCCCACCCAACTTTGAAAAGTGGCCCAATGTCAGCCTCCACTGTGCCAGCTCATTCAGTAAATGGACAGCACTTGGACAGGCAAGTTCACCATTGGACTCAGACTTGGTGGACAGGTATGGCAGTAAGAAGTTGAAGTTCTCAGAGGTGCTTACCAGCCAGTAATATTAGGTTGGGATTTTATTTAAAACACAATGCCCTGCTTGATCTGAAAAACAAAGTACTGCAACTTTGGCACATGAAAGTTCCTCTCCTACCTAAAAGATATGAAGTGGCTGCCTGCTGTAATGTCTCTGTGCTTGTTCCCAATAAGATCCCTACAATTAGTGAAACTTATCACAGCCTGTGTGTCACCACCTATGCCTGCTTCTCCTGTACCCACAGACTATTGGGGTGTTGGCATGCCTAATTCATCCTGTGATGTCATGGTAGCACACACTCTTAGTGAAGTCTCTCTAAGTGAAGTTTGAAATGTTACTCCAGTGGTTAAAGTCTTGAATCCCTCCAGTGCTGACATTGAGCTTCATTCTGGGCAGCACAATGGTGAGTTTCATTCAGCCTCATTTGTTGAAATCATTCATCAAAGAAATGCTGTGCAACCTGTAAGTGTGGGAGGACATCAACGCCTGGAGGACATCATTCTGAAGGACAAACTGGAGAGGATGGGTGTGGACCACCAGCTGTCAGGGTGGATCCTGGACTACTTCACAAACTGAAAACAGTTTGTGAGAGCCCGGAGCTATG
Source organism: Datnioides undecimradiatus (assembly GCA_008933995.1). NCBI lineage: Eukaryota > Metazoa > Chordata > Actinopteri > Lobotiformes > Datnioididae > Datnioides > Datnioides undecimradiatus. The sequence continues at coordinate 2,540,415 of WARS01000008.1, forward strand.
TGTCTGACCTGCTCACCTGTAGCACGGGTGCCCCCCAGGGGACTGTCTTGGCCCCCTTCCTCTTCACCCTCTACATGGCGGACTTCAGGCACAACAATGATGGCTGTGTGCTGCAGAAGTTCTCTGATGACTCTGTTGGCCTCATCACTGACGACAATGACGCGGAGTACAGAGGACTGAGGCAGAACTCTGTGGACTGGTGTCAGCAAAACCACATCTTGATCAACACAGGGAAAACCAAGGAGATGGTGGCAGACGTCGGTCTGCCTTCCCCTCAGTTTTGGCAAGTTGAGCTTGAAGAAGCTCATTGTGGAAAAACAGCATTCACAACAGGCAGTGGACTTTATGACTTTAAAGTCATGCCAATGGGACTCAAAAAAGCTCCTGCCACATGTCAATGCTTGATGGAAACAGTGCTTCGTGGCCTTCCATGCAAGATATGTGTAATGTATTTAGATGGTGTTCATATTTACAGCTGCTCCTTCAGCAACCATCTCCAGCACTTAGAGGAAATCCTCTCCAGGTGTCAGTCAAGTGGCCGTAAGCTCAGTCCTGCAAAGGTTCAGTTTTTGGGCCATGTGGTATTCAAGAATGACATTCAGGCAGACCCACAAAATGTGAAAAGTGTTCAAGACTGGCCTACTTCATGCTCAGTAATGGAGGTATGAGCCTTTTTAGGACTTTGTTCATGTTACTGCAAGTTTATCAGAAACTTTGCACATTACAGTGTCTCCTTACATACACTCACAGAGAGGAATGCAACATTACAATGGACTTCTCAATGTAAAGATGCATTCACTTACCTGAAACATGCACTCTCAAACCCCCCAGTAGTTACATTTCCAGACTTTACATTGCTATTCTGTCGGACTGACCTTAGGAGTGGTCGACCATTAGTCAGGAGGCAGAGGCAGGAGGTAGTGTGCAACCAACCGTGTGAGGATTTATTTACAAAAATGTACAAGGTTTTAGAAAATGATCAAATCCATCTGTCTACTAAAACCAGGTCTAACGCTCTCTCTCTTTTCACCACCAGCAATTCTCTTCAACATCAATCCATCCATCCATCCATCCTCTTCCGCTTATCCGGGACCAGGTCACAGGGGCAGCAGCTTGAGCAGGAATGCCCAGACTTCCCTCTCCCTAGACACTTCCTCCAGCTCTTCTGGGAGGATCCCAAGGCGTTCCCAGGCCAGTCGAAAGACTCCAACATGTCCTGGGTCTTCCCCGGGGCCTCCTCCCAGTGGGACATACCCAGAACACCTCCCCAGGGAGGCATCCAGGAGGCATCTGAAACAGATGCCCAAGCCACCTCAGGTGGCTCCTCTCGATGTGGAGGAGCAGCGGCTCTACTTTGAGCTCCCTCCGGGTGACAGAGTTTCCCACTCTATCAAGAAGGGTGCCACCCTGCGGAGGAAACCCATTTTGGCCGCTTGTATCCGTGATCTTGTCCTTTCGGTCATGACCCAAAGCTCATGACCATAGGTGAGAGTAGGAATGTAGATTGACCGGTAATTTGAGAGCTTCACCTTTCAGCTAAGCTCCATCTTCACCACGACAGAACGGTACATCGACCGCATTACTGCATCCGCTGCACCGATCCATCTGTCAATCTCACACTCCATCCTTCCCTCACTCATGAACATGACCCTGAGATACTTGAACTCCTCCACTTGGGGCAGGAACCCTCCTCCAACCTGGAGAGGAGAGGCCACCTTTTTCCGGTCGAGGTGGCGTCAGACTTGGAGGTGCTGATTCTCATCCCCACCGCTTCACACTTGGCTGCAAACCGCCCCAGTACATGCTGAAGGTCCTGACCTGCTGGCAATGCGAACCAAACTCCTGCTCAGCCCTCAGCAAAGGGCCCCGGACCCCATACTCCCGAAGCACCTCCCACAGAATGCCACGAGGAACACGGTCGAATGCCTTCTCCAAGTCCACAAAACACATGTGGACTGGTTGGGCAAACTCCCATGAACCCTCAAGCACTCTGTAGAGAGTGAGGAGCTGGTCCAGTGTTCCACGACCCGGGTGAAAACCGCATTGTTCCTCTTGAATCTGGAGGTTCAACTATCAGCCGAATTCTCCTCTCCAGTACCCTGGAGTGGACTTTCCCGGGGAGGCTGAGGAGTGTGATCCCTCTATAGTTGGAACACACTCTCCAGTCCCCCTTCTTAAAAAGAGGGGCCACCACGCCAGTTGCCCAGTCCAGAGGCACTGTTCCTGCCATGCAATGCTGCAGAGGCATGTCAACCAAGACAGCCCCACAACATCCAGGGACTTGAGATACTCAGGGTGGATCTCATCCACCCCCGGTGCTTTGCCACCGAGGAGCTTCCGAACTACCTCAGTGACTTCAGCTTGGGTGATGGATGAGTCAACCCCCGAGTCCCCAGTCTCTACTTCCTCTATGGAAGGCATGTCAATGGGATTGCGGAGATCCTCAAAGTACTTCTTCCACTGTCCGACAATGTCCCCAGTCGAGGTCAACAGCTCCCCACTTCCACTGTAAACAGTGTTGGCAGAGAGCTGCTTCCCCCTCTTGAGGCACCGAATGGTTTGCCAGAATTTTTTCGAGGCTGCCCGATAGTCCTCCTCCATGGCCTCTCCAAACTCCTGCCAGACCCGTATTTTTGACTCCGCAACCGCCCGGGCTGCAGCACGCTTGGCCTGCTGGTACCCATTAGCTGCCTCAGGAGTCCCATTTGCCCCATTTGGCCGCTCCCTCCACATAATGGCTGCACTTCCAGGGACCCCTTTGGACCCAGCCTCACAGAATGCCACTCAGCAGCACCAGCAGCAACAGCACCCTCTGCACTGGTAACTAAAGAAAACCAAAATTAGAACAAACCATTATACAAGAATTGACTGTACAAAAGTTAACTAGATGTGCGCGCTACAAATAGAACCAATTGTACTGTCAAAAAAGGATAAATAAAGTGTCTATGTTGTATTAAACAAATCCCAAGTGTTGTCATTTATTCACTGTATAATGTGCTTAAACTAAATAAGGGTAAAATTATTTAAATGGTGAAAAGAAACTAAAGTGTTGGTACAGAAGGTACCGACATTGCAGTGGGTTGTGTGGCCACAGGTGTGATCAGCCCCTCTCTTTACCCGAGTGTCCAAAACATACGGCCGAAGGTCAGATGATGTGACCACAAAGTCGATCATCGACCTCCGGTCCAGGGCGTCCTGGTGCCGTGTGCACTGATGGACACCCTTATGTTTGAACATGGTGTTCGTTATGGACAGACTGTGACTAGCACAGAAGTCCAATAACAAAACACCACTCTGGTTCAGGTCGGGGAGGCTGTTCCTCCCAGTCACGCCCCTCCAGGTGTCACTGTCGCCGCTGAGCATTGAAGTCCCCCAGTAGAACTACGGAGTCCCCAGTTGGAACACTTTCCAGCACCCCTCCCAGGACCTCCAAGAGGGCCGGGTACTCTGCACTTCTGTTTGGCGCATATGCCGAGACAACAGTGAGAAACCTATCCCCGATCCGAAGGCGCAGGGAAGCGACCCTCTCGTTCACCGGGGAAAACTCCAACACATGGCAGCTGAGCTGGGGATCTACCAGTAAACCCACACCAGCCCACCGCCTCTCACCGCGTGCAACTCCGGAATAGAGGAGTGTCCAACCCCAACTCCAGGCCTGGCTCCAGGCTGGGGCCCCGGTGATGCCAATCCCGGCGACGTAACAGATCTTGATCTTGTGTTGTTCACGAAGGGCTTCTTGAACCGCTCTTAGTCTGACCCATCACCTAGGACCTGTTTGCCTTGGGAAACCCTACCAGGGGCATTAAGCCCCCGACAACATAGCTCCTAGGGTCATTCGGGTACTCAAACCCCTCCACCACGGTAAGGTGGCGGTTCAAGGAGGGGCAATATCAATCACCTTCTACACTCACCCTACATCACACTGAACAAAGGGCAGCCTTTTATAAGGCTCATTATTGGTCACCTCTATGTACTGGGTTGTTTCACAAGTACTATAGCCTACAAATCTTTTGTGATTCTACAACAAAATTTACACTTGTAGTCACTTTCCCCTGTAAATTAACCCCTTTATCATAACTCAATATCCTTCTGAGAACCGGGGGAAAAAAAGTATCTTTCAATTTTACTTTTTTTGTGATTTCCTAAAACTCACAATTCAGAATTTTATAAAAATATTTTTATTTTAGATTTTACAGTATGTCCAGAAAACGATATTACTGTAAAAACAAACAACAACAACAAAAAAAACCAGGTACACACACTCTTTGGGTCTACATGGTTGAAATCCCCAGCCAAGATGACAAAAGCATTCAGGTGGGCTGTCTGCTGCTGATTGATTCACTGCCTCAGGCATCAGGCACCAGGCATCACTGATGTAAACACAGGGCCCGCCACCACAGGTCTTACTTCCTTTGACGAGAGCTCTGTCCGCTTGGTAGCATGTTAGCTGGTTGAGCTGAGCTGGTTGAGCACAGTCTGGGATGCTGTTCTTGAGCCATGTTTCCACGAGCACAAAAACACAGCACTCTCCCACAGTCCTCTGAGTTGAGCGAAATAGTCTAATGTAGTCCAGCTTGTTAGCCAAAGAGTGTATGTTGGCCAGTATGATGGTGGGGATAGCCAGCTTGTGTGGGTTAGCCGCTAGCCTAGCCCGGATACCTCCACTCTTACCCATCTTCGGAATCAGAATCAGAATTGTGCTTATTGCCATGTAACTGAAGAGGTTTCACATTACTAGGAATTTGCCTTAGTGATTTGGTACATACATAAAACATAAAAATAAGTAACATATAATAAGAAGCATGCATGGTGTAAAATAAAATAAAATTAGATAAGATAAAACGAAGCAAAGAATGTAATCTAAACTAAAATAAGGCTATAAATTGACTATGAATTTACAAGGTAAACAAATGAACAGAACAAGTGAACAGAACAATGTGTAAGGGTTAAGTGTGAACACAAAATAGACCTTGATATGAACTCAGTGTAACAGGTACCACTTATGGATCTGTGAGGTGGTACAAGTGTGCAAAGTAGTGCAAGTAAGAAGGTAAACAGTGCAAATAGTCAGCAGGTGGATCATAACAGGAGCATGGTACAGTGACTATACTGGAGTAAAGTGACAGTGCAGAGCAGTATGATTAATTAGTGTTCAACAGTTCAACAGTCCAACAGCAGAGGGGAAGAAGCTGTTCTGGTCCGAATGGACCATAACCTCCTGCCTGTAGGGAGTGGCTCAAAGAGTCTATGTCCAGGGTGAGAAGGGTCAGCTGTGATTTGACCTGCACGCCTCAGAGTTCTGGAGATGCACAGGTCTTGGAGAGATGGGAGGCTGCAGCCGATCACCTTCTCAGCAGAGCGCACCACACGCTGCAGTCTGTGCTTGTCCCTGGCAGTGGCCCCAGCGTACCACACTGTGATGGAGGAGGTGAGGATGGACTCAATGATGGCTGTGTAGAACTGAACCATCATCCTGGCTGGCACCTTGAGTTTCCTCAGCTGCCGCAGGAAGAACATCCTCTGCTGGGCCTTCTTGATGAGAGAGCTGATGGTCAGCTCCCACTTGAGGTCCTGGGTGATGGTGGTACCCGTGAAGCAGAAGGAGTCCACAGTGGAGATGGGGGTCTCTGTCAGGGTGAGGGGGAGCGATGGAGCTGACACTTTCTGAAAATCTACAGTCATCTCCACTGTCTTCTGGGCGTTCAGCTCCGCACAGTGTCTCAGGGTGGAGGGACACACACCGTCTGGTCCAGGAGCCTTGCGAGCCTTCTGCTTCCTCTCGCGTCACACAACAGTTCCACCTTGAGCAAGAACTTGGCGCCAGTGGCAAGGAAGAACTTCCTTTTAACAGGCAGAAACCTTAGGCAGATCCCGGCTGTATGTATACTTTAGGATAGTAACGAACAAAAACACTGTAACTCACGCTGAAAACCACAAAAACACCATTTTGTCAGGACAGAGAGGCGCCTCAGCATTTGCATGTGTCGCCATCTTGAACATGGTTCTAAGTTCTGTTAGCTTTTGATTGGTTAATTTTTGGTGTCATTTCAGTGACAAGGGAAGGAAGTTGGTGAGGCGGTCGCGATATGAGCTCTCAGTTAAAGTGCTGCTGCTAAAAGTTATCGGTCTCCATTGTGCTGACTCTTCAGTTAGTGGAGTGATACGGTACCCTCGTGTTACACTTATAATTAACTGCTTGATTTTTCTCTGGAGTTTTGTAAGATTGCAGTAACAATTAAGTTACTGTTATTTCATTCTTTACATTTCAAAATCTTGCAGTTACATAAGTATGTGACTCTATATCCACTGCCTTATTATGCATGTAAACACACTGTAAACATCATATGTAAGGTAGTGGCACTCAACTCTCCTATCTACATACATATATACTCATAAACATTATGTAGTGTTATGGTGTCCTCTGACATTAAGATGAGATATTTTAAAGGGTTTAGCTCAGAGTGCTCCCACCTCTTATATCTTAAACAGCCATCAAGAGTGTAGAGTACACACACTCACATACACACTCACCTCAGCAAAAATATGCTGACTGATCCCAAGAGAGTAAAAGAGAGTTAAAAAAAAGAAAAGAGAAAAAGTGAAGATGATTTTCCCCTTTTTGAGATAAAATTAGATTCAATATTTCAGTCTAATTTATTAGAGGATTACTTCTGCTACACACTGTCGCTGAACACACTATGAAAATAAAATGCTTCTTAAGTATTCTTGTGTAACTCAACATGTTGGACCAAAATGATCTAAAATTTTATGATTTATTTAATAATTTTATGAAATTTAAGGTCATATTTTAATGTCAAGTTGATGGACTGGAAAATCAATACACTATCATGGCCAAAAAATGTGACTTTTTTAACAGCCTTAACAAAAATGCAGATAAACATAGACAAACCATAGCTAACAGTTCTTTGATAACATTTACACAATATCCTGCAATGCAGCAGTTTCCCATCAATGGTGTGGAAATTTGAGCGTGTTGAATTTTTAAACACAACTGCCCTGGCAAGCATCAGGAAATTACATTGCCACCTATCAGAATTTTGCCTATCAACACTTTCCCAACATTATCCAGAGCTGGTTCAGTTGGAATTAGCCCTTATTTCTCAGAGTTAGATGTGGAAATATTTTTTCTAGACACACAATTTCAGTCCTGGCTCACTCTCTCTGCTTTTGGTGGTCTGAGCATCCCCTCTTCATCAGTACTTCTCAACCTTTTTGAGTCTCAACCCACCCCAATATGCTGCGTTAAGATGCAATGTTACCTTGGAGCCATCTGAAGATAACTAGGTACAAGACAGATGCACAGATATGTGAAGGTCACCCACTCCAGTTTTATACAAAAGAACTATCTGCAGACTCAGACTGGTGAACCTGCAGGTTCACTGGTATTTGTTTTATACTCATAAAGCAAATACCGGTGAACCTCTGGACAAAGCTCTCCCCCTGTCTTTGGAGCAAAGAAAGAATGGCTATACCAGCATTTGATGTTTATACCTTGACCTTGAATAAATTAGCACTCTGGGTTGTTAAGCTAAATTTGAGCTGTCAGAAGCCTACCTAAGAGCGGAACTATGTTTGATGGAGGACAACTATGGTGATGGATATACACCTGCTGTTCACAGATCACCTCAGCTCACCTGCCTAAAGGTTTGAATAGTCTTCAATCTATTCTTGGGCAAATTATATCACTAGGATGGTCAATGTAATGTAAAAACCATTCCCAAGTCTAAAATATGTTATTTTATATTTTTCTCCACATCCATCTTGCAACCTCCAGAAATTAGCTCTCAGCAACACTCGCTAAACTGGGAGGCCAAGGAGGAGGGGCACATTAGAGGAGAGGTGAAGTGTGACTAAACCTCACTTAAAATTTGCACATAACTAATAGAACGCAGTCATTTATTAACATTAAATTATTTAGCTATTATAAATTATTTTTAGCATGTCTATACATGTCTATACATCACTCTCACACAACCCAGGTTACAAACAGAGTGAAAACATAAGAGTTGACAGTGGACTACTAAAACATGCTAGGGCAAAAAATAATAACGTGTCCAAAGGAAGCTGATACAAGTCAAGTCAACTCAAGATACAGGGGTGAGGAGCAAGGAGAGAGGGAAAAAGAGAGAAATGAGCAGCATGAGGACATGCAGGGTGACAAATTAAAATGATGTAATCTGCATTATGTATACTTGAGCAAAAATGCAAAACAGTACTGAAAACCATTGCACAGCTGCTAGTTGCACCCTCTTACACAACATAAGTTGCTTCAGTAAGAGCAGTTTCTACACACACATGCACATGCACACACAAGCATAGGAACTTTACAACACAAAAACCTATGTAAACAATAACAAAACAAGACATGTATGAATAATATATAGAATACATTGCTCAGTGACAGGTGGCAGGACTATTTACTGGGTTAATTCTAAGTAAACATGTTCCACCTAAACACATTGATGAGTTAAGTCAACATGTCTAACACTAGTGTAAACTTTGGACATTTTAGGCCTCACAGGTTAGCTACTGGGCTAAATCCACATTCGACTAGTTTTGTCTTCATTGATGAGAGTAGATGAGACTAAAATGTTTGTGGTGGGTTATTTTACATTCACAAAAATTTGCAACATACAACTCGGAGAGAAACATTATCCTTTTTCTCTCAAGGCTGTGGGTGTCAGGAGGAGGGCTTATAAAAGGGTTTGGGGCTATGCAGAAAACATACAGATTCCTCAACAAGTGGACTGGACCCTGAGACAGTGAGAGAAGTCTTTTGCACGAAAGACAACTTCTGCAACCGGAACCTTGCAAAATCTCATTTTGCAAACCCAAACAGGAATTATCCACTTCTTTAAAGCTATTTATTTCCACTGTAGCCTATAGAGAGAACCACAAATCCTTTAAGTATAAGGGACCATCTCAACAGAACTTTGACATTGACAAAACCATAATAACACTGAACAGAATCTCCCTGTCTGCTTGTCTAACCATATAAAGTAATTCATTGCGTAAATGCTCAGCTTGATGTTCCTTCAGGCCAGTGACACAGGTGGAGAGATCCACTCTACGCAGCCTTGTCATTGTCTATTAATGACTCTTCACACTAAGTGGCTGCTTGAACACTGCCTGTTTCCCTATTCCTGTTGACTCCCATTTGTTGCTTGGCACCTTTCCTACACCTCTTGTGTCAAAACATACTCATGGAACATGACAAGCATCACATACTAATACAGCTGTCATTCAGTGTCAGGACAGACTATGTTTCATAAACAGCATTGCACCCATGGGTTGATGAGAAGTGATGAAGACAAGTGGGTGCTGGGTTTAAATGCAGCAGCACAACTTGTTTTTTAAGTAAATTGTACTGAACAATTTTGTATTTATTTATGTCACAGTTTCCCTCTTTACACAATTTGTTGATTGGTGTTGGGAATGTTAAAGAAGAAGCTAACTGTTGGTGGAGGTAACATTAAGGCTGTGCTATTTTAATTGTTGTAATTACAATTTTGGATGTTGCAATTGCTGATATTGAACATATTACCATAGTACTTGATAACATTCCCCTTCTCTGAATTTCTCTTTTGCTTTAGTCACAACTTACTCACATTTTTCCAATGTCACTTACGTTCATGTTTCATATTCCCCTACGCATTTCATCTCCTACACAAATCTTCACACATCTCACTTTGTCTTACGTTATTTATATCCTCCTGACTACCAGGAAAAAAAATTTGTCCAATACATTTTTTTTTTAAATTCCCCAATCTTTGTAAGGTACCAAAGCCGCAACCCTTCACATTTAGTATCATTGAAAAGCCCTAAATGTCCTCTGTAATATGGCAAAAGGAGTTAATTCAGTAGTATAAAGTGTGTGGGAGATATTCAGGTTTAAAAATGTCCTCCACAGAGGACAAATTTGAACTACTGGTAGTCAGGAGGATATGAGTTGACGCTGATCTTTAGATTTGCCATGACTAAAACCCTATTGCATATAATACTAAATTAGTATTGTAGTTGCTAAGATTGAATGAGTTATCTCTTTAATCACTCTCTATTTTATTATTGCTTTCAGCTTTGACTCACAGTTTAGGTTTTATAGTGATTAACTGTAGGTTATTAGGCATAACTGGCCAATAAACACTTGGCATTCAGAACAGTGTTGCAATAATATATTCCATCTCTGCAAGGCTTCAAACCAAACTGCATGTTTTGGCAACAGTACAGTGACATTACACTGAGAAAGATCATTCAGTCTGCTCAATTCGCATTCACACACACACACACACACACACACAAATACACACACACACACACACACACACACACACACACACACATGTGTGATCCTCTGTTGTTTCCCAAATGTGTCTGAAGTAAAGCTACATTCAGCCTTATCCATTTGATTTCTATCTTGATTGACCTTAGGCCAGAGTAAGGCTAAGCCCTCCTGTGGTATTCATTTTTATATTGGTCTATGTGTGTGCATGAGAGTTACCTATCCTAAACACCAGCTATTTGATAAATGGCTAGAGTGAGGCTGATGTGGGCCCATCAATCACCCAGACCTTGGTCTATGGCAGGCAAATAAAATAAAACGTCCCAGGTGCATAGGCAGGAGAAATATGGAATGGACCAGAGTGACAATGACAGAGGCCCCAGAATGTGTGAGATGGGATTCAGACCTTAAACACACAGGTACATGCAAACAAAATGCATACACACATGCACATATACAAGCGTAATTATTATCTTACCTTCAGTGTCTGCTCTCAATATTTGCTGCTGTTTGCTGCAGCTGTGTGTGCATGGACAGCACACATTTTACAGCCCTTCTTTGGTGGGCAGAACTGACATCACTTCTTCTTACTTGCCCCAGCTGGGGCAGAGGCTCAGGCAGTGGCAGATCCAGCCACCTAAACAGCTTTCATAGCTGCTACAGAGGCCGTCATCTTTAGGATGATTTTTTTGATAGCTGGTGTGATGAACAGGTGAAGTATTGAGGTGATGACCTCAACATGGGACACAACATATCTTATGGGACCTGGAGTCATCTTTATGACATTTTGTGCTGCCTTCCTGCCCTGGTTGTCATATGGTAATGAGGACCATGTTATCTCGCCATTTTATGACAAAAAAGTTGCTTATTCAGCTTAAGGGGTTTCTTCATCTGAAGATAATGCATCATGCTCTGGGTTGTATTTTGACAGGATTTCTGCCAGAACCCAGCACGACTCACAGGCGAGAATTTTCAAAAATAGACGCGTTTATTGAACAAAAACAGAAAAAACAGAAAATCACTCATATGAGGAAACAAAGTAATGACATCAAAATCTCTCTAACGAGGAAAAAATCTCTAACAACAAAAAACTCTCGGATGAGGAAAAAAACCACAAACACAAAATCACTCTCTCGAGGAAAAAAGGAAATCAAAAGTTGTCAAAGTAGCAAATAATTCTAGAAACCGAACTGTAACAAAAATCAAGGAAATACTTAACCTGGAGATCACGCAATAACAAGAGCATGGACATGAATTGGCACAGGTAGTTGGCGTAACAGACAAGATGAACTGGCACAAGACAAGGGAAGACGCGGGCTTAAATACACGAGGATGAAGGGAAACAGGTGCAAACAATCAGGGCGGGGAAGATAATCAGGACCAGTGGGAAACACGAGAGGAAGGGCAAGCCACCTGAAACAAGAGAAAAGTATTAGTTTCAGAATAAAACAGGAAGCACGAGACAACACAAACAATAACCATAACTAAATCTAGCTGACTTTACTTAACCATGACAGTATTCCTCCCCATCTTCTGCAGATACCTCATCGTCCAAATCAAATGTGCCTTGCTGAAGATCTGAAAAAAATCAGCTCTACAGCCTGTTCAGTGGTGAACTGTGCACTCATGGCTTCAGCATAGCGGGAACTGAGGGTACTGTCATCTGCAGGACATTTAGAGAATCTAAATGTAGAGAATCTAAATGTAGAAGTATTAGAAAACAATGCCTTGATGGTTGTGTCTGAAATTGTTTGGACTTTGATCTCTGAAGGTTGTGTATGGAGTCATGGAAAGGTGATGGTACACCTGCACAAGAAAGTTGCAGTGTTGTGTGTGTGTTTTGTAGTCTGTAACTGACTCTGTGACTGTGACTGTGATTTTAACTGTCGGGTCAAAAATGACCCGAAGACAATCTTTGTACAAAGTGGTGTACAGCTTCCATGGAAATATGAAAAAAGGCAATATTTCCCTTTTTCTAATGTTGGGGTCACTTTGGGAAAAGTCATAAAATTTCAAGTTGAAAAAAACATTTAAGGGGTTTTCTCTGCTGTTAAACACAGTTTTAGGTCATTTTTGACCCGAAGACAACAGGTCACAGAGACTCAATTCCAAATGAATGCCAATGTTGCTTTGTGTCTGCTGAGTATCTAAATAACTGTTTGCAAGTTCAGTATATATTCATTGTTTTCACACTGTGAACACAACAATGCTAATAAAAAAATATTCCATCCAAAAGTAAATGACAAAATTAAAGAGAAAAAAAACTGCAATAGTAAGATTAACAGTTTAGACCTGCAGATTATATCATAACACTTAACACGTATATCAAAATGGATGCTAACATGAACTGTCAGCCACAGAGACAAGAACAGTATTTATAAATTCATTCATTCATTCATTATTTGAAATTCAATATGTCTACTTATATGCGTGACACAGTTCAGCTTTTGGTTGTCCTGCATATAATGCTTTGAGGAGCAAAACACGTGAGAATAAAGGTTTGTTTTGTTTTATTTTTACTGATTTTTTGAAATTTTATTTAAAACAGAGGTCCTGTTAAGTTTGCAAGGGAAACAGATGGGTGGCTACTGTGGAACACTGACAAGCAGAGAGTTTTTTTCAGTACATAAATTACCTCTGATGACTGAATGCTTTTTAAAATCAGTTGAGGGTATCTCAGAGCACTGATTGGGTCACTTGCTCATGTTGATTTCAACTTCAGGTTTGGGGTTTCTATTATTTCTTCAGTATTTGTTTTTTATCTGTGTTTCCAGATATCATCAGTCTTCCATCTGCCATCCTGTGTTTTTTCTCCATATTCTATATAAGAAAACCGTTTATAACAAGTTGTTTTTGAAAACACACATAGGCATAAAGCATGCACTTCAGTAAGCATTCAGGAATATCAATGTTGCCACAATGAAAGGTTTGACATTGCTTATAAATACTGCAATTGGAAATGACACACAACACAAGACAACTTAGTAATGCTCCAGTTTGGTGGACAAAAGATAAAATGTGTTAATGGTTAATCCCTGTAATATATGGTAAAACTATTATTGTGTAAAGCTAAGCAAATGAAACTAAAGCAAGAGACCACAGTGAAATAAATTAAAGCAAAAGAACCATGGACCCATACAAACATAACACAAACATACATGCAAACCAAAGACCTGCAGACACCAAAAATCAATTGAGTACCATTCAGTATAAATATTCTGCACTGATATGTGTGTGTGCATGTGTGTATGTGTGTGTGTGTTCAGTGTGTTCTCATCAGATGTGTACATGCTGGTATCATGACCTTGCCTTCTCTTCCACTGAGAGTATTTTATATGTGACAATTTGCTGTCCTTGCAAGTCATCCTTCCCATGCAATGTAGCATGATTTAGAACTATTTATAAGCCTTTCTTTCACACAGATACACCCACATGCATATCCTGCACATATACCTACCGAGAACTGTAATGGGAAAAGTGTGCATACAGCACCCATTTACTGAATATGCATGACATGCATGCACACTGTTTTATGCACATATACTGTAAACCTAATATTGAATTTTAGTTGCTCTTGTTAGTTTCACTTGTGAAACCCTTTCAGGCAGGAGTTCTGGGCATATCACAGTCAGGTCTGTACTATCTGTAGTACTTATGCACTTGACACCTGAGTCCTATTAGGCTCAAGACATTTCTCAGCACTTGTCTGCATTGTTTTCCCTATTTAGATCTTTGTTTGTGTTGTGCTCAATCTATATTTAAGTTGCTTTGTGTACAGCTGTGGTTTAATCTATCGCAAAGTTTAGTTATCACTTCTAAACTCTGACTATTCAAAACTAGTCTCTATTGTTTAGCTTACCAAGCAGCTGATGACATGGAATATTTTGGTGTGAAACTGGTTTCCTAATCCGGCTAGAGAGTGTGATATCCCAGATGCATGAAGATCATTCAACCTTGCATTAAACCATGATTAGTTCATTCATCTTTATTTCAGATAGTGTTTGAATTTTTATATATTGAAAAATCGCATCAAATATTTTGTTTCTGTCAATTTTTTTAAAAGAACGCAAAATTACTTAAAGATATCTTTCATTTCCACAATATAACCTCAGTTAAATGACTGCAGTTGGGATTGTAACTGTAATTGATTGCAATTCTCTACATTAATCTTCAGAGCAGTGGCAAAGTGATAAGTGGTAGAATTCCCAAATGTTTACATTTCACTACACTACAAAGTATCCATATTTGATCATAGTGATACACAATTAAAAAACTGTGCAAGTGCATAATGTTGGGTTTATACCTGTGTCAAGGAAAAGGCTTTATTATTAATATAGTATATACCATTTTGGGGATTGTAGTCAATTATTTTGCATTTTTCTGACCCTTTGTGAGATTTGTGATGTTGCTAAGACTATAACAGAGATTCAGAATTCAGGAATTTTTATCCTCCGTCTGTCTCTCTGTACATCTCTTCCATCTCTTCCCTGTGGCAAGTCTTGTAGTTGAATGAATTATGTATGAACTGGGCTCTGCTGTAGTCTTTGGGGAGAACAGTAAAACATGCATCCACATCCTCATTCATAGGCTTTGACCCAGATTATGCTAGCATCTCCACCCTGCAAACACAACAAAATAGATCCAGTATAACCCCAAAAGCCTACAAAACCAATATCACAACTTAGAGTGTTGTGACTTTTACTGTAGTATGTCTGCATGTCTGTGTGTGTGTATGTGTGTGTGCATGTGTTTCAGACAAAGGCTACTTTTAGGGAGACATTTCAGAGTAGGAATGAATTAATTGGGGATGTTTTGTCCAACTGGGGACAAAAGCTCTAGAGGTGAATGTAAGTCTTAGTGATGTTTCCAAAAGTGACCCAAGTAAATCAAGTGTGTCTATTCTGTATCTCTTTTTGTGGTGACATAGAGCAACTGCCTTGAGTGAGCACAAAGATACAGACACATCTGCAGGGACTTGCGCACAAACGCACACACACATATGCACACAAACAGTATGCCTACAGCGTCGGGCATATTTGTGTGGATGTCCGTGACATCCAGTAACTCATCCCAGTCTGATTGGCCTTTGTGGAGGGGCATTGTGGTCAGCAGAACAGAAATTGCTTACTCAGTACTTTGTTGAGGTTTCTTTTTTGTTTGTTGCAGAAATGAGTGACAGGAGGGTTAGCAAAGAATCCCATGGGTCACAGACCCAGAAACAGTGAAATGATATTGCTTCTGCAGTGTGTATTTTCTATTGTAGAAAAGAAAATCACAGAAAAAAAATGACAAGTAGACAGAAATCTAAAGAAAAAAGCTATTCATTTATTTATTGTTTTTTTCAGTGCTTTAGGTTTGTTGTTTTAAAAGTATGTACTGTATTATGTTGTGTGACATCACAGTAATGTGTATTAATTATCACCTATTTGACTGAACTTACAGTGAAATAGAAGCACTACTGACATCAGTGAGGTGCTATTGGTGAAGAAAACAAGAAGGTAGGTGTGTGGAGAAATATTTCCTCATGCTGGTTACACTGTAGTTGTAAGTGCCTGGCCAATCAGGAATAACAGCCCAAATTTACTAATTAAATGGGAAGAAAAGATATTGTGATGTAACAATTTTAGAGAATTCATCTTTTGTGTGTCGCTTGGACCTCTTAGCAATTGAAACTGCTATAATCTCACCCCTATGATTTTATAAAAAATGTCTTCATCTTGTTATTACTTCAATTTCCAACAGTTGAAACAGACAGCACAACAAACACAGAGGACTTTAGACTACTAGATGACAATAAATATAAAGATTATGACATCCACCTTCATTGGGCGCATGAAAATTGGACAAAACAGTATATAGTCAGAATAGAGGGACAATTAACTTGGAGCACATCAGAAGTGTTTATGTCAGACACATGCCACTTGTTTTGCCCTCCTCATGATGTCTTTCATAGCTCCTGCATATTTTAGCTTTGGTGAAGTACGCTTTGTCTCATTTAGAGTCATGTAATTGCCCCAAAAGTTTAAATATTCATCAGGCTCATAAAAACATCACCATTTTACTGCAGGGAAAGGATGAGCTATGCAGAAGCCTTATGCTCTCCCCCTGAAATTTTTCCAACTTTAATAGGGGATAACACTCTCTGTGAAACTTAGTGGCTTTTCATGTTTTTGGGAAAATTGTCACGTCATGTTGCTAAATTCTCTGAACAGCCCAAGCAGTATTTGTGGATTATAAGAGAAGCAGAGTGGAAATGGTAGATGCGGCCACAGGAAATGTTTCAAGGAAATGGTTAGATTTTGAGAAAACAGTCACTATGAATGAACTTGAACATCAAGTGAGACTCTTTATAGAAAAAAATATATTGGTATATTCATGAAGCATATTGACCGATTGATTGGTACTTAGGGTCACTGCTGTGCAAATGCCAGTTGGTGCTAAAGCTGTTGATTTTTCATTATTACAAAAGCACCTTTAGCTGCAACTTGGATTTGGATAATGAATCAGTCTGCCAACCAAGACACAAAAATAAAAAAAATGTGTTATGTTTTCTAATTGGTTCCTAATTCTTGGCCGAGGTCAAACTTCAGTTACACTTTAAATTCAGGTAAGATGTTAAAAGACGTATACAACAAAAATGATATGTTAATGATAAACAGTGACTAATATTATCCGAGTCACCCACAGAAAGAAATCAGTGTGCAATGAAAGATCCAGTGGCTTTACACAAATTTTCAAACAGCCACAAGACTGAAAAAATGTTAAGATAGTGATCTTCTGTATGGCTTTTATATTAGGCATTAATTTCAGTTCATAACAACAAAATGCACAGATTATTGAATCTGTGAAAATTCACACTTAAGACTTAAACACATGACCAGCAGGGAATAATAGTGATAATAATAATAGAAGTTCTCTTATTTGTCGACAGTAATGATGGTAGATGTCAATGACGGTATTAATAATTACATCTTAATATGCGTTGAATTTCATGAACATGACAAATACATGTAGGATGGTTACAATTAAGACAAGACAAGCAACTTTTGGCAACAAAACAAAACCAACAAACAACCAAAAAACAAAACATGAACCACTTAAGCAATTTGACTATATTTATGAAAATTCTGATGTTTCCAATGACAATAACAGCTGTAATGATAACAGAGATGATGAGTGTGCACTACAGCAACAGGAAAGTTGAACTGTAGCAGCCACTGCCAAGAACTCATCGTATAATGCAATGAGAACACTAGGTTCTAATGTGCAATGCTTAACCTTGCCATGAGGCAAGAGCAGTAGCACAGACAAGAGCAAACCACTACCAAAATATGCAGTGATTTTATGTATGCATTGGCTTACTAACACATTTACTTACAAGCACGGGAAGACTGTGCTTACATTAATGATGCATGTACAGTGCATATGCATGCAAGGGTGCAAATGCATGCATATCCTAAGTGAATGCACAACATATAAAATTATGCCCTATCCCTCTCTTTGTCTCTTGCCTTTCCTCACTCTAATATGTACATCCACATGCATAAAACATTTTAAACTAATCTATTTTTGGTTGGGGCACGCAAGGTTAAAAGATGCACAGCAGATGGGAAAACCACAGTGGTTCCCATCATGGACTAATCCTCTCTTTCACTTTCTCCCCCAAGTGTGTGCGTGTTAATTTGAACCATCCCATCTCTCTGTCCATCTATTCATTAATGTATCCATTATTCATTATCATAGTCTCCATTAATCCCTTCATCCATCCACCTTGCTATTATTTTCCCTTTTCTAAACTTAATTATCCATCCTACAAAGTAGTTTTGGTTAACAGACACTCAAACATGGAGTTTATAAAGATTGTAAAGATCTTTGTACAGCAATTAGCTGAATACATGTTTTTTTGAGCATGAAAAATGTACTGTTCACCTGGAACTAAAAAGAAGTGACCTGCAACAGAAATTAAAGAAAAGTACTGCCTGTCTTATACAGATATGTTGCCTTCTGGAAAGACAGCAAAATGCTTTTATGTGAAGGAAAGACTAGAAACCTACATAATTCACTCTCAAGTAAACATTTGATGTTGGAAATGAAGAGCTGAGGGATTTGAACTTGTGACCTTTTGAGTACCTCACAAGAATGGTATGTTGGAGATGTACTTTGGCATAATTAAAAGGTAATTTGACAAGGCATGGCCATTAGAAATGTGATCATGTTTTAAATACAGATTTCACAGTACAGAATATGCTAGTCAACAAATGAAAGACGTGCTAATGACTTACATTTCCTGTTTACTTTAGCCATAAAGGTTTATTTATCCTTATTTTTAGTCATGTGAATCGTATAGTGATATGACATGAGAGGAAACATATTGTTTAATCAATAGCAACAGCAATAGCAACAATAGCAATGCTTCAGTGACTCTTTGTTTTTGGTGTTAATTTAATGTAAAATTATTGCATCTAAAAGAGAAAAATTAGTAAAATTTTACATATGCCCATGAAATTCATTCATCTAAAATGCTGCAGTGTCTCAGGAACCACATTAAATAATAGTTCTTGCTTTAATAGAGAAGTAATGCAAGCTGTTATTGCTGATATGTTTGACATGTACTTAAATATATGCATTATAAAGCACTGAGTCTAGGTGAGCACTGTAATTTAGTTAAACTCAAGCTATCATCCAAAAGGCCAAAGTCAATTTAGAGTGTGTTAGTTAAATTACAACTGAAAGCCTCATTTTGTATTATTTACTCATTTCAGCACAGCCCTGGGATTACATGTCTATTTATGAATAAGAGGTATTCCTTTTTTACGTGTTTAAGCACAATAAAATATATCCTATCTAATTATATTTGTTTACCTAAGTTCAGGGGGCAGAAACCCTCTTATATAACAGTAGTGGTGTCCCTAGAAATTGTTCTTATTGGTGCACAGACCTAAAGTAAAACATCAGATAAAAGCATAGTATGCTCAGAAGCAGATGTATTATGCATTTGTGTGTTGTGAAGGGGCAGGAGTGAGGGAGCAGCATTGATATTGAACCATGGCCCTCCAATGGCCACCCTTTGTGAGCAACCTTGTGTGATATTAATAGCTATTACATCAGTTACCCATTTATTACTTCTAGAAATCTATTTCATCACTAAACCTGCCACCTCAGCAACTTATTCTTTCTAAAACATTTTGAGTGAAACTGGTTGATCACAAGACTCCCCCCCGTATGTGAAACTAAAAACACCTGATAGTAAAACAAGTCTCTGATAAGTAATAGTTAAAAGTAGGACTTTTAATAGCTACATCTGTAGTCAATGTGTGGGACTGTGGGCTGTTGCCAGACCATTTGTACCAGTGGTCTCTTGAGAGGTCTATCTGGGATTTTTTTTATGGCTATGGCCTGCATCTGGGCCTGTACCCCAAACCTCTAGAGAGGACCTGGCCTCTTTTGCCTTTAAATGCTAAAACTTAATAATGGATAAAATCTGTCAAGTACACACCCCACACAACCACTTGTACTCTGCACACAAACATGTCCATGAGACTTTATGGATTTCATTAAAATGGGCTTAAAGCTGCAGCCTTACAGCATTTTGTATATAAAGGCCACTGAATGCAGCATTGAGATGTGAACACTTGGCCTCATAGGATGGTGTACATTCCTTGGCCCCTTGGCCGCAGTTGTATACACAGAGGGAATTTGGGGATAAGTATTTTTGATGTACCTCACTTTCTTGAACACTGATCGTCTGTTTCCTGGAACTACACTGAGAACGAAAGAAAATAGCTCTTTGTCCTCCCTTATACTGTACTGTACATTTAAAAATAGTATAGAGTACAATTCCCTCACAGAGAAGAAAGACAAAGTTTTGAAGATTTTGAAGGTTACATTGCATATTTGTGGATCTACAGCAAACTGAAAGTTATATATTCGTGTCCTGTAACTGAACAGGAGCAATAAGAAATGACAAGACAGTATATTGTTCATATTGTCATATTGCTGAATGTTTACATCCCTCCCTCGACTGATGCAGCCTCTGCCTGCGAGCTGCTCCACAGCGTAGTAACTCAGCTACGGACTCAACATCCACAGTCCTTCCTGCTCATCTCTGGGGACTTCAACCACACCTCCCTCTCCTCCACCCTCCCCACGTTCACACAGTACGTGAAATGCCACACCAGAGAGAACAGAACTCTGGACTTACTGTATGAAAAACAAGACACATACAGTACACCTCCGTCTCCCTCCCCCTGTTCAGCCTTGTCCGTCTGCTTCCTGAATACAGTACACACCCATAGTTACAGTACAGACTAAGACTATGAAGATCTAATGTGAGGAGGCCAGTGAGAGGCTGAGAGACTGTTTCCAAACCACAGACTGGCAAACACTCTGCAGCTCTCATGGGGAGGACATTGATGGTCTGAGCCACTGCATCATAGACTATATGAACTTCTGTGTGTTTTTCCAACAACAAACCCTAAGTGACCACTGAATTAAAAGCCTTGCTGAACGAAAAGAAATTGTCTTTTCTTTCAGGGGACAGAGAGGAGCAGTTAAATACCGGATCAGGCAGTGCGAGACCAGCTACAAGAGGAAGCTGAAGCAGCGGCTAGAGCAGAACAAAGTGCGAGATGTGTGGAGAGGCCTGAAGCACATCTCGGGCCATGGCCATGGAAACACACATATATATAATGCGACAAGTAAATTTCCCCCGTTGATAAATAAAGTATTATCTTATCTTATTGTAAACTCAAGAGAAAGAAACTAACAAACAGCAGAGAACAACAGCAACAGAACATTACAGATGAACCCTCAGCTTTCTGTGTTTTTTACAGTAAACTAATTTCAGCCTTACTGACTTAAAAATGAATAAATAAGTTTCAACAGACTGAAAAGTACGGTTGTAACCTTAGAATATTCAGACCAACTGTGTCTGTGCTGCCCATTTGCATGACTTAAAGGAGTTTATGCTTTTACTTTATTACCATTTGTCCCTCTTTTACACCCTCGGGCAACTTGGCCAGTGGAACAGACCAGCCTTCTGTCTGTGCACAGATAGAAAGACAGACAGATATCTCGAGCACAGGCTTGATGTTGTGGATCAGCAGAGCTCCCTGAGCTCATATCTCTTCTTTCTGTGGAGGTTGGGCTCTTCATCCCCAGAGCCTAGAGATAGGCTAGTTGTGTTTGAGTCACTGCTGGGGGACGGCTGGATAGGATCCTGGGAGGATGTGTGTGTTTGTGTGTGCGTGTGTCCACCCATGCCTGGCTTTGGGCCCTCTGGCTAGCTGCAGCTCAATCTGCGGCTGTCACTCTGCATGGAGTGGGATGGCTGATTGACATTTTGTGTGTATGTGTGTATTGTTTGGGAGCATCTATGTGTGTGGAGATCTTATGTTTGGTTGCAGGCAGAAGTGGGAAGCTATTTGCATGTGTATGTGAGTCTTTGCGTGTGTGTGCGTGAGAGAGAGAGAGAGAGAGAGAGAGAGAGAGAGAGAGAGAGAGAGAGACAGAGAGAGAGAGAGAGTACCTGCTGCAGGACACAGCAGGACAGCAGTGAGCAGATGGAATGTTTGATCCAGAACACGGCTGAAGGTGGGAGGAGTGGGACACACTTGGTCACTCTCTCTGCACTGATACAAGCACACGCAGGGAAACATACACTGGCATAAAAATAAATAGAACTAAAAGCATTTTTTTCTATTTTGGTTCAGTACACACAGGGATACATACACATACACATATATATTGTTTGTCAAAGTAGCTTTTTCTGTACCAGTAGTACCAGACATAAATTAATCAAATACTCTGTATACCAAATGTATTTGCAATGCAACTTCAACTCTTATATTAATATACACGGTAAATTGATGATTCAATGCATATCCCCATGTCTCTCTGATGTCTAAAACTCAGTTTCATACGATATGAAGCTTGACATGTGATGCCAGAAGCACTCACATGTCAGAGCATGTTAACATCTCAAACGGCATATTGAGTATGTTGTATTGAAGACATCCTCATGCTCTTTCAAACCAACAAACAGTCTCAACAAAAAGGACAAACAAATGTACACTGAAACAGGTTCAAGATCACAGAAAAAGGTGTGCATCCGTTGTCAATTAGCAGAGATTTTCCAATGTGGCAAAGGAGCTTGAGACACAGAAAGAGTTGCATTTTCAGACCAAAGACCCACCTCTCAGTACAGCAGAAAAAGGTGATATGATGGGTCTGTCAAATTATCATATTGTGTGTGACATGATAAATAAAACTAAGCCCTTTAAGAACGTAGAGGTATCTTTGAGCCATTTTGTAACCTCTGAACCATAGACTGTAAAATCTGAATCAATATGATATTGGTTATGTCTTTCTAAAGCACCTCATGCATAAAATACCAAATATCACCGAAAAGTAAATATTCTGGTTTGTTTCTGTGAACTAGATCTTTAGATTGTGCCTTTCATTGCATATATAATAAAGATAATATGTGATGTATGAATGCACTCTAAGCACATAAAGTCTGCTTGTCTTTAAAATGATGTGTAAAATTGTTTTAAGACCATTTCTGCTGTTCTTGAATGCTTCCTATGTGTATCTGCACATCATCATTGCTGGATCATCCCCACTTATGCAAACAGCAGTCCTGAAAGAGCAAAGTTGGTGCAATGGATACGGCTAGCACGTTGCTTGTTTTGTCTAGCATTGGTGGGATTATGCACTGAGAACTTGTCCCAAAAAGACCCAAGTGAAGATGTTTTTAAAATAGTTCTTAAATTAAATTTATCAAGGCACTCAAATGTGCTTTTGCCTTTGAGTATTTTTATTTATTTATTTATTTTGCTTGTATGTGTTTGCCTGTGCGTTGTTATCATTTAGAGCTTTAATTTGGTTATTTACTGTTTTAGCTGGTCACTTTTCTGTTTCCTTTACTTTCTGTCTATTTGTGTTTTCCTTCCGTGCGATGGTTTGCCACACCCTTAATTTAGTGCAGGTAAACTAAAGGGTGTGTTGTCAGCCTTCCATCCACAGTTTAATCGTGTTACTTCCCCTGACTTTGTGCTCATTAGTGAAATTGCTTTATGTTCTTAACTGTCGCTCAATGTGCTTAGTATTTACAGTCTATCCTCGTGTTTCCCTGTGTTGTTGTTTTTTTCGAATTTGGGCTTATTGTTCCTTGAGTTTATTCTTATTTATTCATGCCTGCACTTATGGAATCACTGGGCTTTTGAACAGCTTTTGTTTTCGACTTACCCTTGTCTGCCATATCATATAGTGACATTTTGTTAAGCCTTTTGTAAAAAATTCTATTGAGCTACATCTGCTGTGTGCCCAGCATCTGAATGTTTTTCTGTTTCCAGTGTCCATGTTTCCAACATACATGTGACTGCATGAATTGCTGACCTGCTTCAGCTCTAATCTATCTATCTAGTGAGTAGAAGACTCAGGAAAATCAGTAACCTGAATGTCACAAACCTGACACCATATAAAATTGAACATACAACTGCCTAAAGTAGTTTTGTAAATATGAAGGGAGCAAATGACAAAATGTTGCTTGGCACAAATAATGGAAAATTAACATTTCAAAAACACTGATATGAAACTGAGTGAACATCATTCTGTTTAGTCTCTGCAGTAAGAAACAAACATACATTGGACTACATTAAACCTGAACCTTTACCTCAGTTGTTATGCGCTCCCTCTGCTAGTGCTTATCATGGTGGATAACTGTGCTCACAATGTTTTGTGGTTCCCACAGCTGTATCAGATTGAAATGATGAAAGCTCAATGCTGTTGATTATGTTAGACTTTAAATAAGAGCTTTATTAGGGGTTGTAAAACAATGCAAAGCAATAAGCCAGGGGTGTCCAAACTACAGCCCACGGGCCAACTGCGGCCCGCCAACCATTTTTAATTGGCCCGTTTGAAAGTCTAAAAATATAATAGACTATAGCCCACACATAATATTTGTGCTTAATTGTATAATACTATTTGGTTATACACTAGGTGGTGCTACTATTGTCTTGAACAAGGCAGCATCTCCACAAAGCAAGCATAGAAAAAATTAGCTCAGGGTCACCAGAAATGGCGGAACTGAAGAGACGCAAGATCGCGAGTGCAGAAAATTTCAGACTCGTTGCGCTGGCTCAGTCGTGGCTCCGTGCTGCAGCGGTTTTATTCCCTGAGATCAAATATCGACACGTTTTTGAAAGAAAAGGGCAGACCTCTGCATGAGCTCAGTGACCCTCTATGGTTGGCAGACCTGGCTTTTTTAGTTGATCTTACTGATCATCTCAACACCCTGAACAAGAGACTACAAGGCAAAGATCAGCTGGTACCACAGCTGTATGCACACATGAAAGCATTCTGCGCAAAGCTCCGTCTCTTTGAGTCACAATTGTGCAACTTCAATGTAGCGCACTTCCCTATGCTGACTGAAATCAAATGTGCATTTCCAGATGCCAAGCTCTCTGCTAAAACGGAAGAATTTGTGTCTGTGATCAGATCTCATGCAAAACGAATGATGAGTCTGTCTGGCTCAACGTACATCTGTGAGCAGGCATTTTCTCTCTTAACGCTGAACAAAAGCATATTGAGAACAAGAATGACTGACTGCCATCTCCGTAACGTCTTTCGCATCTCGACTACCAAACTTACTTCTGACCTGCCAGCTATCCTACAGACCAAAATGCAGCATCATTGCTCCCACTGAGTGCAACATTCTGTCCATTACAGTTGAGTTAAAAATAAACACAGTTTTAATGTGTTAATAAGCCTAATTACTTAATAAATTAGGTTAAAGTTGATGACAATTTTATAACAAACATCAGTTGTTGTGTTAACAAGCCCAATTATTTATTTGTGTAACAAGCTTGAAATATTCACATCCCCTCCCCTATTTCTCTTCTTGTCTCTCCCTTCATACAGGACAATGAAGGGGGATCAGCATCATAAAAAACAATCTGAGGCTGTCACTGAGAGAATGACCTGCCAATCTTTTTGTAAAAAACAAAATAAAATCTACTAATGGAGAGCTGTGATTGAGGATTTTTTTCTTCAAAAATGTTCAATTATCAAATGTAATTTACCCTCATTTGATTGATTTTACCAATATTAGTGCAATAGAAGTGGGGCAGTATACCTCACATCTAATGAGTGGCCCAGTCCTTCATATATTTTTTCTTTATGTGGCCCTCAGGAAAAAAGTTTGGACACCCCTGCACTAAGCAATGAGCTAATTAAGAAGATCGAGCCCATCTCCTGATGCTTCCATGAGAAACACGGGTCTTCAAGTTACACAAGAACATGTGTTTGGACACAGACTGAATAATTGTCCATGAGACTGTTCATCAGTTCATTCATCTAACGAAATGCATATCAACTGAAATATATGGAAATGCTTCTCATGGCAAATACAAATATATACTATATATTTAAAAAAAATAATCAGAAAACTTCAGTCTAGAAAACTAGAAATCTAGAAAACTAGATTATCTTTTTAATTATTTGAAAGCCCTCATTAAATTAAATATATAGTATTAGAGCATAAAAAAGTATCTACATGCTTACAATTCGTCCCACTGGCTCAACACACTCAGTGTCTGGGCCTCCTTGTCCACACACTCTCTCTCTCTCTCTCTCACACACACACACACACACACACACACACACACACACACACACACATACAAACCTTGTTCATACACATCACACTGACTGATATTCCAGGGAATGGATAACATGTGTTTGTTCCAGATAAGAAAGGAGTTATCAATTTCTCAGCATGTCCTCCCTTTAAACACTCATCTTTCATAAACACATCATCCATTTCCATAAAGTATGCATTCCATTTACACAGCTTACCAACAGGAGAGGAGGAAAGAGGGCAGATTAACATCTCTTTTATACAAAAATATCCACTGGACGTCAAACATGTTGAATGCAATATGTAATATCTCTGTAACATGTTTATATAAAATCAGATATAGATTACTTTTTCTGTCATTAGAAGTTTTAACTCAATTATATTTGCATATGACAAAACATAGCAAATATAAATCCCTAAAAAAATAGTGCAAGCTTTCATGGGACATGTAGTTTATTTAAATTATATAAACAAGATATTCAAAATAAATGTATAATCAAGATTAGTAATATAATCAAAATAAGTACTGGTCAAGACCAACATGGTCATCCCTGCCCATTCCATCATCTCGCATAAATCAGGTAGAGGATGATCCAAGGACAGATATAAATTATTTAGTTTTTAGGGTACGTAACTGGTGCAGTGTGCATGTGGTGTCTGATAAAATATTGTTTGTAGTGTTTTTATTTATCCATATATACTGCAATGCAAGGTCATTGCAAATTATTTTACGGCAAATAATCTAATTTAATGGAACTGGTTTGTGGTGAAGTTGCACAGTGAAAACCACGCTATTGTGATGAGATGATAAATGATCTAGAAAGCATTCTGAGGATTATGATAAAAAAAGATGTTGATCACCCACTCTGCATCCAATAATTAATTACAGGCTGTAGTCAGTGCACAAAGTAACGAAGTGAAGTTAGGTTAGGTGTGTCACTTAAAGTAGCTACTGGTAGAACTTAGGAGAACATTTCCTCTAACTGTTGTCTATCCAGTATCAGTTAAATGACTTTGAGCCATCTTGAACATGCTTTCTGTGACTAAATTATGCTGCACTGTGTTAAAGTTAGTGCTGAGGTCTCCAAAAATAATTCTGGAATGAGCACCTTGTCTTTTATAGGTAGGAAGTTGATGGGATGTAATATTGTTAGTACTGCCACCGCTTGATTTTGCGTATATTAAATTGATACTGTTCATTGATTGTTTTGTAGGTATCATCATGTTTCTACACCTGTTATATAGTGAGTAACAACATCCGTCTTCCATTCATAATTTAGATGCATTGCATGACATTTTCAGCCACAAAAATGACAAGTGTTTTTTTTTCTCTTTTTTAAAAAATTCTGTCCACTGCCTCTACATGTAGAAAAAGAGGAATTACAAATTCTAAAAAATGACTTAGTGGCTGACAGCAGGGCACACTGCAAAATACAGTGTCATGGACTGTATATTTCTGTTGGGCCAATGAATCTTTTATTTCCATACATACACCCATGCACAGAAGCAAAGACTGGTGAAAATCTCAGAGGGCTCACAGTCTTCATAGAGTCGCTGGGGAATGGAGATGGTAAGAGACTAGCAGTCATTAGGAAAAGCAATATGCTACTGAAATTGCATCATCATTCTTCCATAATAAAGGCATACTGTTTGTTTTTAGGTGGAATAGAATCCAATTCAGGAAAATTTCTATTTAATAAGATGGAACTACCCTCTATGGTACTCTGATTTCCAACATATGAATGTGCCGTGGAATGTAACCTATTTACAATGTTTAAAGCACAATTCCATGGGATGAAATTTGATTGTGTCTTTGATAAATGGTTTCAGGGCTAAAGTAATTTCAACTCTGACCTATGCTACCTCATTTGGGATAATGAGAGGGTCAGGTGATCAAATAATGAGAGAAAATAGAAGAGAGAGGATAACTCAAACAACTGAACAAATTTGATGGTGAAGAATAAAATGTTTTGTTATTATTGCTACCTATAAAGGATCTCATGGTCACAACAGCCTTATTATTTGGAATAGGCAATGAAAACATGGTTACTGTTCCAGTTGAGTAGACCTTATGCAATTAAGTATCTATTAATTAATAGTTCACTATCTCAATTGTGTCCTGCATAACAAAACATATAAAATGACTCTATAATAAAGCTAACTAGGGTTATCCTTAATCCTAGTACCCACAAAACCATCAATATAAACTTACAAAATGTTAACATTAAATGCAGGGCCACAATGAATGCAGAACTGAATTACATTCTGTTACTCAAGATCATTGTAAGATACTGGGCAGCAGTCCAACTGTTTTTAATATTTACATCAACAAACTTGCTAACATGATCGACTAGAGCCCTTGGGCTCAACCTACAACACAGTGACATTAAATTACATTATTGTAAGAGTGAAAGGATTTATTTCCTTTTGCACTGCCTGTAGGGTATCAGGTAAGCTCACTTTGTCAGAGATGTAACAGTTTTATATATAACATGATGTTTTACCAGACAGATTGTCGTTTGGACATCAGTGCAATTTATTTATTTTTTTATTTTTTTATTTAAAGAGTTTGTAGAAAGTAGAATTGAGAAAGTTAGTAGAAATATTGTTTTCAGCAATACTGCACACATATGACAGACTGCTCACTAGTAGTCTGTGCAAGAAAGAAAGCACATAGCAACAACGGTCCATCTTTTTTACACAACATGGTATATAGTAAGCAGAATGACTAGGTTAGGCAGCAAACTAGAAGGCAATGCAACAAACCACACCCAAACTGAAAAATGCAGCATGCATGCATGCTGGACCGAGACAGTGTCATCAACAACTGTTCATGCCTACTGTACTGTGGTAGAAGCAGCCATAAGGAGAAAGCAAGCTGCCTCCAGAGATCCTCAAATCCACTTATGTTTGAAATGTCCAGGTTATTACTGGACATAATGACACCATAGTTGTGGGTAAGGATCACAAAACATGAATCTGAAAAAAAAAAAACCAAACTAAAAAAAACTAAAAAAACTGCTGGTTTAGGTCAGCTGTGGGGATCAAATATGGCCAGCAATAGAAGATCCTGAAAAATAAGCCCTGTGCTTTTGTGGTTACTTGAAGACTACCGATAAGTGACGGTGAGGAGCTCTATATCGTAATTGCAGCCTACTAAGAGAATTTATCTAACGCAGAGACTACAGGCATGCATGCAGTATGCATTTTTCAAGCTTCCTCATAAATTTTATTACCAATAACTCTATCTCTGTCTTTTCCTGTTAGTGTCATGAAGTAACTGAATCATGTTCTTGGCACCATCTTTCACTTTCATATATCCTGCTTGGTCGTAAGGAATTACTGTTTGTGAGGAAGCACCAACTCTCTAACAATTTTGGTTAAAACATGAACAGAATCATCACACTGTTTCCTTTGTTTGTTTTTTTAAATTCAATTTATGTCCTTAATATTGATTCAACAATGCACTCAGCATTAATATTTTTAGCTATCATCTTTTGATATTGCAGGCATTGGGTTATAAAAGCTGTAACCTGTTAGTCTGGGTCCTTTGTGGAGGCCATCTTTTCCTGGTGATAAAAGAGGGGGAACGACTCAACTTCAGCCCTTTTATCTGGCTTAGGAGTGGGCGGGTTCTGGGGTTTGATTGGCCAAAGGGTGAATGAGGAAATGATGGCTGATTTAGGCTGATAGTGAATGATGTGAATATAACTTGCTTGTTTGGAAGATGAAGTATTTATGGTAACCTATTGAGGAATGAACTGAGGCTTGTTGGCATGAACAAGCAAAGAACTAATGTGCATTTATTGATAACCGTGGCAATTCTTCCCTCCTACAGAGCTGACCTGTTAGGTTAGTTTGAACTGGCAAGATGGACTCCACAGCTATATATGTGCATGTTGTGAGAGAGTTGGGGGGGATGTAGGGTGTAGAGTAGAGCAGGGTGATGCATCACAGAGTGTTTTGTTTGTTAAATCTTTCTTTGTTTCATTTTTGTATTCTTTTTGTTTTGTTTAGAGACTGAAAATAAAAGCCTAGTTAATTTTTCCAGCATAAACCTTTGCTGGTGTGATTTTTCCCTCTGTCCTCAAACCTCATCATGCTTCCCTGCACCTCACCATGCAGCACTGTTTATTACTGTTTGTTTTGGCGGGTGCTGAAGATTTTGGCTCAGTCAAAGAAGTTTTAAACTAACTCTTGTCAATTTTTGTGTGTTGTCTTAAGACAAACAGACAAAATAGGTCTATATTATTATGTACAATTCTAGCATTGAATGGGATATATTATGGCATATATATATATTATGACTGAAAGTTATTTTAAAATGCTGTGTTGAAATTTTTTGCAAAAAAATCTTAACTTCAGTCTCTGAGGAGGCTTTGCAGTCTCCCATTCATTACCTCCATTATCTATGCAGAGTTCTGAGTGGGCGGAGAGGCTATGATAATGAGGTGCTGTGCTGATTGGCTGCCTGGCTGAGGTATGGAGGGGGAGGGTGCAGTGCGGTGCAGGACCGATATCCAACATGGCTAGCACTCCCGACGAACAGCCCGCGGCTGTACACTATAGCTATGACCCAGAATCTGACCCTGAACAGCGGGAGGAAACAATTGAAAAGATAAAAAAGTAAAAAATAGTAAAATGCAACCACATTCTCCTCTGGTCCTCTGGGGCTGGGACAGAATATAGGCATTTGTGTGGGTTTTTACAACCAACAGCCAAATACACCGCTGCTAGTCAGTTGTTCAGGATTTGCCTCCACCGTCTACATTCTGTAACGGCTGAATAAAACTATTAGGATGAAATTATTAAAAGAAAGAAAATCAAAATCACAAAACACTCCATCAACATCTACGCGCACAGACATATCATTGCAGACAGGTTAGCATTACATTTGACTTCATTTAATATGTATTGACAGATGTATTTTGCACTTGTAACTGACAAACTAGTGCTATCTTGCCTCGCTTACGATACTCAAGCTAGCGCAGCTAACAAACACGCAGTTACCCTAGAACGCAATTACAATATGATACTTGATGGTAAACTTTATGGAAAGTTTACATGGAACTGAATGGGGGTGTCTATAAATATGCAAGGTAAAGTGTTACCATATAAAATGACATGTTAAACAAGTGCAATTACTTGCCACATCAGCAGCATGATTTAAAATGTACAAAAAAGAAGAATGGAGAGAAACATCCCAAATGCGTTTTGAAAGCAAGAGGATTAAGACCTTAAAATGATAAAAATCAGTCTTTTAAGAGAGTAGCTGGTTCAAGTCTAATTACAATACATGGTATTGAGCATTATTCCAAAAAATAAAAATACCACTTGTCCGCATTGCTTTTCCTACCTAGATCTTTGCTTGTGTTGTACTTATTCTATATGTACATTGCTTTGGATAAAAGCGTCTGCCAAATGACACTGTGGAATTGTAGAATTGTGAATTAAAATACAAATAAAATCAAAACAGTTCTTTTAACACTTCACTTCCATTTATTAAACCATTCAACAACATTTCAGTCCAGAGAAAATGCCTTCCTGAATATTGGTTCAGCAGCTTAATGCCAGCTGAGACCTCTGTGAAGCCAAATCCAGCCAGTGCTCCCCTGTCAGGTTCACCATGTGCTGCCAGAGACCCAGCTGGTCCAGCCAGACACCTGAGAGCTGTAGGAGGCTGCCAAAAAACTGCAGCTTCTGCCCTGTTGTAACCCTCCACTGAACTCGGCAGTACACTCTGTCTATCCATCATACGATCCTAAGTTCTTGTTTTAATTTCTTTTTCCTAGGGCAACTTATTCTTCACTAATGAAATACATTCTGAGTTTTTTCTTATACAGTTAGGTTGGGATCATACTCCTGACAATTCAGTTCAAGCCAAAAGATCACTTACCACAAGTCCCAAAAAGACTGATTATTTATAATAATATTGTTTCCATACTGTTTTGTTGTGTAGATACAGAGTCATTTGGTGATAACACCATAGTTACTAATATATGCCGTGTTTCCTATCCCAGAAAAAAATTAAGTCTACAAATCTGTGTTACAATAGTCTAATGGAGTGACCCAAAAAAGTTACACAAGCAAAGCGATGTCATGGTGGTTAACACTGCCAGCAGTGTTCAAAATTAACATTAACATTAAGTATATAGCCTTATGACTAGATCATCACCTCATACATTCTGTGGAGAGAATGAATCCTGTATGCAGAAGAGCACATGAAGCTAGTGACCCACAAGCAGACATAACAACTCAGAATTGCAGCGTGTTTGAAGGTGTCACTAAGGTTTGATGGTATAATTTCATCCTGATGGAGTGTAGGGGAGTTTGTACACAATTCCCGGCCACACATCCTTTGCACACTCTAATAAACATCCCTTACTCCTCAACTAGGCATGCATCTCAGAGGGATCACAATAAACCATATTGCTGTGTGCAAATATACTTTACTGTAAAGTCACACTTTATTGCAGTTTTGAAAAAAACCTTGAGTAACTGTGCAGGATATAAATCATGATAATTTTATATTCTAGTAATTAAAATAGATTTTTAAAATTCATTATGGATATTTTAGAACTTCAAAACCTTCCATAATTTCTCTCTTTTTGAGATTTGTGAAAATGTGTCCGTGAAATTGTGGCCATTATAGGGTTTTTTTTTTGGTCTCATATCAAGTCTTAATTTTCCTTTAGATAAGTTGCCTTGGGTCTCCGGATATACACAAAGGACAAGATGTTGAGAAGAGAAACAGACAGAAAGGTAGAGATTAAAACATTGCGGCAGCTGTCATATCTTTTTAAAGTGAATGACATTGTTGCCTTTAAGTGTTGCCTGTCTCACTAAACATGCCCAAGAGGCACGATGTATTCTTAAGATAACAAACAGAATATTTTTTGACCGTGTGCATGTGCATGTGTTTTGAGAGGATGTCTTTACATCTTCCCTTTTTGTAAATCAGTATTGACCTCTCAAAGTTAAGAGAGTAACAGTAAAAGATAAAACCATTATTGCCATTGCCATCATGTTTATGAAAATGGAAAGAGAATGATAATAGAAGTTTGAGCTTTGAATGTTTGAGCTTCAGAATCAAATGACAGGCAGGCAGGCCTGAATAGCAATGCTGATCATCAGGGCATTATACTGCCACAGTCTAATCCATCCCCAGTTTGGGAAGTTACAAACAGCAGGTGTTCTACTGACACTGAAAGGTATGTGAACAAACCATGTTTTTGTAGGATCTGGGGCAGGTTGTCTTGGTCCCTCAAGGACTAGGACAGATATGCCACCTAAATGTAAGTAGACACACCAGAAAACATTGTCGTCAGCATACAAGTGGCATAAAATGGTCTAAAATATGATTATCCTCGTGTATGTGGCTTAAAGATAGAAGAGAAAACAACAGGAAGAAGCCTTGACTGGGAGCATGTGTGATGACCATATTGAAGCACTGATTTTGATGATTACAGGAAACTAAAGACAACAAAATGATCACACAAGTTGACAGCGGTGGTAAAAGTGGTGTGAAAAAAGATTTGTTTAGATGTTGGAAGCCTGACAGCCATGTTTTTACTCTTAAAGGGGTAAAAACAACAAATTTAAACATGCACCTAATTTCCCTGCATAAATAAGTGTCAGATGCTGAAGTGATGTTAAGAAGATAATACCAACAAGACTGATGATATGATACTAATGATATGATACTAGATCTACCCATGACAGGAGGAACACTACAAAATAGCATACATAATTAAAATCTCTGAAAAAGAAATAAAACAGTAAAATAGAGGAGGACAGAAATAAAGGAACTAGAATTTGAAGTGGATTATTACTGGGTCTTCTAGATCTAGAGCATTAAGGAAAAACTGAACTCTGGTGTCGCCTGAAACAAGTCATGAACATTGTGCTAAGATATCACCTTTTAGGATGTGGATATACATGCATATATATTTTTGCGTGTGTGTGTGTCTGTGTGGATACATGTGTGTGTTGGTCTGTTGAGGTGTGAAAATGTCATCCTGTCAGAGCAGACGCATCAGTGAGAGCAGGTGTGTTGTGACAGACAGGTGTGACATTTAACTTTAGTTTTTATACCAGAAACTCCATCCATCTCTGTCTCACACTCATGCACATACACACATACATACGCACAGACACATCAAGAGGCATTTGCATATGCGCCAACACACACACACACACACACTGGAGTCTTACATAAACCCTTACAAATTGTCTTTTATTTTTAAATTACTGGAATTATCAATGCACTATGCACATTTTTTACATATGTACAGGATGTGTGATGTCATTTAGCAAAAAGGTACACATTCTTCTATTCAATTGCATAACCACCCCTCAGATCTAGACTCATCTATACTGTAACATTTTCCACACAATCAGTCAATGTATAAAATCACTTTAAAGAATGTCAAGCTATCTATTGGTTTTGTAACACACTTATTTCACTGTTTGTGAGTGACTTTTGGCAGGCATGTGGAGTCATGGGATGGTTTTTAAAATACATTTTTATTTACTAAGAATGTGCAGTTCACAAAATATACAATAAAGCTCTGGACCCATAAAAGAGATCAAATTAAAAAAACAAAAAACAAAAAAACTAAACATATACTTAATAGAACTGAACAGATGAAACTGGCATAACCAAGAAAATCTGACCCAACCAAGACAAACTTGATCTGACTGAAAACAAAGGGAAACATACATTTCACTGGCAAGAACTACATCATCAACTGGATATGTTTTAAGGATTTATTATCAAATAAAAAGATTGTGAACACAAATTATAGTTCTGCAGAAACTGCTGCATTTTGGTAATGGTACAAAACATTTTGACAGCTGTGACGCAATTGCAGGTATGACAAAGATATGACGGTGACAAAATGAATGACGTTAGGTGATACTGTACTGTTTGAGAATTGGCAGAAACTCCTCTGATCTGACCAGTAAGACAAGAGGCTTGAGAATGCTAGACTGTTGGAGTGACTGATGGAGCTTTGAAAAGCTGAGAATCAGTATATTAGTGCACGATTACACGTTAAGCCTTTGTACTTAATATAAAAGACTTGATGCTGGATGGGTCTATGCATGGCGTTCTGTTCATCTAAATGTCTGAAGTGAAAATTGAGAGTTGCATTAAAATGAACATAAGCTGCAAGAAGAACTACTTGGTGAGTAACATAGTGCCAAGTTACGCCCAGTGTATAGATCATTGAAGGGACATTTGTCCATGTTTTCTACAACTGTAAACTGTAAACTACCTGGACCCCAGGGAGATTTGGAGCAGCCATCTGTTTTCTCAGCAAATGGTTGGACCCCAATATCAGAAAAAGTCAGAAAAGTGAGAGCAACCAGATGGATAGTAGTGAGGGACAGGAAATTATGGGGAAAAGATTGAAAAGAAGAACAAGGAATGGAGGCCCTGAATTCTGATGTTGGTTGCTCTGTGTGAAGGTAAGAGATATTGATGATATTGATATTGATTTTTTTGTACGCTTTGGTTGACAAGTCTTGTTTTGCTACTGTCTTGTTTTGCTACTGCTGCTGGTTTTTCTATCTTGGGATGACAAATGTGGATGAACTCTCCCTTAGCAGTGCTGATGTCATGATGATGACATATAATTGCATGATGAAGTCAACTAAGGAAAGACTGAACAAGAGATGACAATATCTGCATGCCACAAATAAAAACTTGTACTGCCTATAGTGCTAAATAAGTAGATAGATAGATAGATAGATAAACTTTATTCATCCTAATTTGGGAAATAAGTAGTGTCCTCTAGTATTAAACAAAATCTCATCATCATTAACCTATTTATTGATGCATGTAAAATGTGAATATTCACTTTAATTCAGTTCAATTCAATTTTATTTATATAGCGCCAATTCACAACAAAAGTCATCTCAGGGCACTTTACAAACAGAGCGGGTCTAGACCACACTCATTACTATTAATTACACCCAACAGTTCCACCATGAGTAAGCACTTGGCGACAGTGGCAAGGAAAAACTTCCTTTTAACAGGCAGAAACCTTGGGCAGATCCTGGCTCTAGGTGGACGAAATGAGTTTGAGGAGAGAGAGGGGAGAGGAGAAGTGTGGAGACAATCATAGGACGTCCACCAGCAGCCTTGACCTATAGCAGCATAACTAAGGGATGGCATGAAGGGGTAGTTTTGACTATGGGTGTAGTTGGCATGGTAACTAGAACTAGCTGTAAGCTTTGTTGAACAAGAAGGTTTTAAGATTTACTTTAAAAGTAGAGAGGGTGTCTGCCTCTCTGACCCAAACTGGCAGCTGGTTCCACAGGAGAGGAACCTGATAGCTAAAGGCTCGGCCTCCTAGGCCAATGAAGAGAAGCTAAAACTGGAGAAATATGATCTCTCTTGCTAATTCCCATCAGAACCCTTGCTGCAGCATTTTGGATGAGCTGGAGGCTTCGCAGTGAGCTAGTCGGACAACCCAACAACAAGGAATTACAGTAGTCCAGCCTTGAGGTAACAAATGCATGGACTAGCTTTTTGGCATCACTTTGGGACAGGATATTCCTAATCTTAGCTATGTTGTGCAAGTGAAAGAAGGCAGTCCTAGTGACCTGCCTAATATGGGACTGATAGGACATGTCCTGGTCAAATATGACTCCCAGGTTCCTCACGGTAGAACTGGAGGCCAGGGTAACGCCATCCGAAGTGACAGCAAGGTCAGATAACCTGTCTCTGAGGTGTTTAGGCCCAAACAAAATCACCACAGTTTTGTCTGTATTTAGAAGTAAAAAAATACAAGTCATCCAGGCCTTAATGTCTGTCAGACATGTCTGAAGTCTAACTAATTGATCTGTTTCTTCTGGCTTCATAAATAAATATAGCTGTGTATCGTCCACGTAGCAGTGGAAATTTATGTTGTGTTTCCTAATAATGTTGCCTAGGGGAAGCGTGTATAGCGTGAACAACAATGGTCCAAGCACAGAACCCTGTGGAACTCCATGATTAACCTTTGTGTGCACAGACGAGTCGTTATTGACATGGACAAACTGGAATCTGTCGGTTAGATAAGATTTAAACCAGCTTAGTGCTGTTCCTTTAATCCCAATGACATGCTCCAGTCTCTGTAGTAGGATATTGTGATCAATGGTGTCAAATGCAGCACTGAGGTCTAGCAGGACAAGTATAGAGAAGAGGCCATTGTCAGATGCTATTAGGAGGTCGTTGCTAACCTTAACCAATGCTGTTTCTGTGCTATGGTATATTCTAAATCCTGACTGAAATGCTTCAAATAAACTGCTCCTCTGCAGGTGATCACATAACTGATCAGCCACGGCCTTTACAAGAATTTTAGAAATAAAGGGGAGGTTGAATATCGGTCTATAGTGCGCTAAAACACCAGGGTCAAGAGAAGGCTTTTTGAGTAAAGGTTTGATCACAGCAACCTTAAAAGCCTGTGGAACATAACCTGTTAGTAATGACAGATTAATCTGGTCTAATATAAAAGTGCCAATAATGGGCAAAACATCTTTGAGAAGACGAGTTGGGATGGGGTCCAAAAGACAAGTTGAGGGTTTGGATCTAATAATTGTTGAGGACAGTTCAGTGAGATCTATGGGAGAGAAGTGGTCTAGAGATAAATCAGGGCCTGCAGACATTTCAGAGGCTGCTGCAGTTGACACACATGGATCTCTAACAGTTGAAGGTAGTGCATAATGAATTCTTTCTATCTTTGACTTTACTAGTAAAGAAATCCATAGTCCATCCAAGTCATTGCTGTTGAGAGCTGCGGGAATAGTTGGCTCAACAGAGCTGTGACTCTTTGTCAGCCTGGCTACAGTGTTGAACAGAAACCTGGGATTGTTCTTATTTTCCTCTATTAATTTGGAGTAATAGGCAGTTCTTGCCTTATGCAGGGCTGTTTTGTATGTTATAATACTATCTTTCCAGGAAAGGTGGAATTCTTCTGTGTTAGTGGATCGCCACTTCCTCTCTAACTTTCGTGAGAACTGCCTTAAAGTGTGTAACTGTGAGTCAAACCACAGAGCTAGCTTTGTCTTGTTAATGGCTTTCTTATTCTGTTTCATAGGGACCACATTGTTCAGGGCTGTGTGCAGTGTAGCTGCAGTATTATCAGCAAGATAATCTATATGTGCTGGACTAGTGGTTAGGCTGCTACCCTCTGTTGTAATGGCACATGGCATCAAAGCCAAAAGACATGGAATAATTTCCTTAGATATATAATATAACAAGCAAACACTCAAAAGGTCAACAACTAAATGAACTATTAAGTTTAAACTAAAAAGAAAATGAAAATGACTGCAGGAGGGTTTCTGACATTCAAATCAGCTGTGTAGCAGCAGGTGCATTTGTATAAGTTTAATGTGTGATCTCTTCATTCACCTAAAGCTAAATTTGCACATAGGAAGTTAGAAAGAAGTTGATAAAAAACAGTAAAAGTGCATCCAAGAAAGAGAGCTTTTTTCTCCACTTCTTTCTAAGAGTGCAGATCCAGAGGAATGCCAAACTTCCAGATAGGTGAGAGCTATATGCCAATGCTTCCAGTCCGTCCTTTTTGCAGTGCAAGGATAAGGTAAGGTACTGAGATAATCACTGCTTTCTCCACACTGTGGCTACCAGTGTTCACACAGAGTAGTGTAGGGTGAAGAACACCTATCTTTTACTTGACTAATGTGGCTTCACCAACATGGATGTTAGGTACGTAGATATGTTAGGTACATTACGATGCCTCAGCAGAAAAAGGTAAATAAACAAAATTTTTGGTAACTTTTGGTAGCAGCAAAGTATTCTCTTCACCCTTTGCAGGCGTGAATTGTAGCAGTAGCAGATACTGGACTGTGGCGGAGAGCTCGGCCTGAAAATCATGCTACCATACATTATATAAGACACTGGTCACATTCAAGCTCTATTTAGGATGGTCCTGGATGCAGTTGTGGGTTTTTTTTTTCATTTTGCTAAGGGCAAAGCCTTACTGTCTATTCAATATGACTGCTAATAAATCCCAATCAGATCACACTGTGCAAGGTAAAAAAGCAAAGTTGGTGAGGGTCAATGGCTACTATGCAAGGGCAGGAAGACGCGATAACTAATTAGAGCATAGGTCAACAAAGTCATTCTTGACAGAACAATCCCACACAAGGTCCACTCAGCTTTCAGTTATATCACATGAGCACAGGTATTGCCCAGTCACTGTGAAAATATAAATGTTTAAGTTGGTATTTTACTAAGCACAGAAATTATCTTGGATGTTGCCTTAAAGGTTGGGTTTTCAATTCTTTATTGACCTCAAAACAGCATTTGACTTATTGATCCCTGTAAGCCTTTTCCACATTAAACCTTTGAACAATCTCTGGCTCCATGTCTGCTGTCTCCATCCCCTTGTTTCCCTGTTTCCTGTGTGGCACACTTACACACACAAAGAACAAGCTTAGATCATAGAAATTAAAGAAAAAAAGGACAGTAAAGCTATAGTCAGTAGAGAAGCTTTTTAAACGCCACTGAGCCATAAGTTCTCTAATTGAAATACTGAAAAAAATGTGATGATAAATCAATTCTCTTAATGTGGCAATTAAAGTTTAATCTAAGTCCAATACTTTATCTAAATTTCTGGTCTGTTTTTGCTCTTTAACATCAGCAGATGAAACTGAGCGCAGTCTATTTTTTTGTTATTCCTTTGGCCACCGTAACAATTATTTCAGTTTTATCTATACTCATCTCTCGTTTTTATAGATCTGTGCATCATCTGCATAAATGTGGTTGGACATTTTCATTTTATTTCAGATTGTGAAACAATCTGAGCTGAGATTTTAAACAAAATTGACCTTGAGAAGCATAATGTATGTTTACTCGACAACTGGGATAAAGTAGTCCCTGTGCATCAAATCAAATTTGAACCAGACAAGCATTGTCTCAGTTTTTTTCCCAGTCCAGTAAGTAGTTTGTTGTGGTAGATGACAGAGTACAGCAGTTAGATCTAATACAAGACCAAATTTCGAAACTAAAACAAGTAGCATATTAATTGGTCACATGTCAATGTGATTCCAACCAAACTACTTATACTACTGTAGCTGAGAGGTTTGTGTTGGACTGTGGGTGGCTCTACCAGCAATGTACAAGCCAAAGTCTCAGTTTGGAATGGGACTGCCCTGGTAGAGGAACAGTAAAGCTGGTTTGGAAGGCTGCCGCTAAGACAGCTAAGCCACTCAGATGCTTCAGAACCAAACCTGACACCACCATAATGGGAATTATAGAGGGATACCACACAAATCTGGGCTGTAGGGAGGAAGAAGGAGGCTAAGAAGGATGGAGGGTGTAACATGTTGGTATTTGTGTGTGTGTGTGTGTGTGTGTGTAGAATAAACACAATGTATGGTTAAATCAATTCTGTGTTAAAAGTGGACTGCATATGTTTATGTAATGGTTCTGTCACCTTTCTCAAAGATACTTTGTTTTGTTATCTCAGCAATCACATGCTGAACACAAAGCCTGAGCAAATTTTTCAAATGTGTTGTATTGCATTTAACATGCGTAATGATGGCCATCACAGGCCATAATTTATTCTGGTCCTCTCACACACACATTCTTCTTTCAAATACATTTATTTTCACTACCACACACAAACATTCTCCATCACATACATATATTTTAGCTGTCACACTTAAATTCTTCTTTCACAACATTTTATTACAAATCCGCAGTTTACTTTTCCACGTATACATGTATTCTTTACTCTCACATACAGTCTAACTCTAAATATTTTTTCATTCAATCATGTACAAGCACAGCTACATGCATCCCAGACTGTGGTATATCTCATAATTAAATTTACAATCATCTGTTCATACATATATCATCATACACGCACATTTCAGAGCTTCATAATGATGCTTATGTAGCAATTAAAAAG
Organism: Datnioides undecimradiatus; assembly: GCA_008933995.1. NCBI lineage: Eukaryota > Metazoa > Chordata > Actinopteri > Lobotiformes > Datnioididae > Datnioides > Datnioides undecimradiatus. The sequence continues at coordinate 2,581,279 of WARS01000008.1, forward strand.
AAACTGGAGGTTTCCTTTTTTTAAATCTAATAATGTTACTGAACAAAAGCAAAGAGAACCTACAAATTATTTGGTTCAGTAGAGGCTGTATGGTCAACGTTGTGATCACATTCAAATCATGGTTTCTGTCACTTTCAAGATTTGCTGAGTATCCAATAAATAGAGAAATCAGTGGTGAATGGAAGTGACCTGTTGCCAAATTGTTTCTGAGTCTGATATCCTGTTTGGAATTTTGAAAATTTATCGCCTCTCACTTTCCACCAAACCTTGAACAATGTAGTAATCCGCTAATGCTCAAGGAACGAGGACAATGACATGACACTTTCTGCGAATGAAAAAAAAATCTCAGTGGCTTGCTGCCTCATACATACTTATACTCATCCTTACTGTCCATACTGACTGTGACCTCAGCCAATCAAATCACTAGTGCCATTCATTTTCACTAAACTCCTTTCTTTTCCACAATAGTTCCTTTCAAACGTGCATGAATTCTTGTTTTACATAAAAATAGTTACTGCAGATATTTACCTCTTGCATACACTTATTGTTTATAATGTTAAATGTGTACATAATAAAATGTATCAACATGCATGGTAAAATATGAATAATGTGAATATGATTATAACAATAAATGGGTATAAGAATGAAAAGAAATTCATGTAAGAGCTAATATATATATGCGTATGAGTGTGAATGCTTCTAGTGTGATGTTGTCATGCTGTGGATTGCGACATCCTGGTAAACTTTCAGCTATTAAAATTGACTCTAAAATTGATACTGACTGGTTACCTTCCTGCCCAGACTCAACTTCAGAAGTGAAGATGTACAAGATGGTAAAGAATGTAGGGGGTACAAGGTAGACATATTTGTCATGAAACACAAGCTCAGCATGCCATTGAAGTTGTTAGCCAAATTTTATATCTGCTTCAATGGCAAGTGTCAAGGGAAGATAAATGATCATTCAGCATGCTGTATGAAGTACAGCCATACATATCATTCCTTAATCATTTTAATTGCCATTAACTATAGCGGTCAGTGAAATTAAACTGTTTTTTTACCAGCAGATGTAGACCTTCTGCCACAGTAATGATCGACCAAAGTCATGGAATCGTCAAGGAAAGTCGCTGTGTATTTTCTGGAGTATTCTATCCTAAGCAGTGTATGTAGACAGCTAGGTGTACATGATAATGTCCTGTAGTAGAACAAACCACATGACCAAATCTCAAAAATGTGTTGTGTCAGATCTAATTCAAGTCATTTTCAGCTGAATACATCTTGTATATGCGTACACATCATTTATGGAACTTCTCCCCCCACGGTAAGGAAGGAGACATAACACTTAACCCGGGGTAAGTCTCACACCAGGAGTGAAGTCTTTCCAAATCACGATCAAGCATTTACGCTTGAGACAAAGTCAGCTGCTTTATGAAACTGATATGCGCCTCTGCTGAGCAATTTTGACAAGCATCAGTTTGTGTTGCAAATTGGATGAAAAGGAGCACAAATAGATCCCTTAAAATAACTGCAGGTAGCTACTATGAAATAAAATTAGAACTATATTCAGGACTTGTATCTTGCACATGGTTGCAAGGCAGAAACATCAGTCCTTTACAACAATGTAAAGGTATTATTGGAAATATTTTTTTCTTATACTTTTTTTTATACTAAAAACCTAAAGCCTTCAATTGTGATTAGCTTAATTTGTGATTTAAAAAATGACAATAATAAGATTAAATTTTGATTACATTTTGCCCACCATCTTTCTATTTATCCGTAAGATCCCTTTTTGGCCATAGCGAATGTCAAACAGTAATAATAATAATAATAATAATAATATAATAATAATAATAATAATACTATTACTACTACTACTACTACTACTGCTAATAATAATAATAATGATAATAGTAAGAAGAAGAATATGTTACTCAATCACATTGATAAATGTGATTTTAATGTTATTTCTCATACTGTAAATATGTAGAGTTATGTCTGGTGAATGATTTCTTTACAAGACTTTTACAATACAACAAGGAATCTGCCTTACCTTTCTATAATTAAAAGCCCCATCATAAAAAGCAATAAAAGCCAATTGTAAGTGAGTCACTGTAGGAACTGAACTGAAATAAAAGGAAGAATGAAGAATAACACTAGAACTGCAAGATGGGGTCACTATCACAACTCACCGGACAACACTGACAGCTAAGCTGATAAGTAAATAAATACATATATAATTGTCACACTGAGTTCCCTTGGCAGTCACAGACAACACTAGCAATGGTCAGTCTTACAAATGCCTTAAATTGTTCACCACAATGCTGAGTATCAGAGAGTTCTCTCCAGTGATCTGGCCGTCCAGCCTGCCTGGTGCTGCATCCACATGCCACTCCCCGTCCCCCTCCCACAGCCCAATACCACAATAATAAAGGTAAAGTCATACCATTCTCAACACAAAAAGAAGATGCCCTGTCGTATCTTGGTAGAGTCCTTCACAAGGATAATATTGTGAATCAGTCTTGCTACATTATGTGTCATGCCTAACTCATATTAATATTCCCTCAAATTCCTAATGGGAATAGAGTGTGTTAGGCTGCAGCAATCCTACATGAGCTGACTGAACATCCTGTGCATGTTACACATCCTTTGCTATCTTACACGTCCCATGCAATCTTTCTGTCTAAAACTTCGAATAGTGTGTGTGCATTCTTGCGTGCATGCTTCCAATTGTCAAGTTATTAAAAAGCTAGACAGCACCATCTTCATGCATGATTTGTTGTTATGTATTCATTCTAAATGAAATGCAGTCAGACACAGACTGTTTAGATAAAATAACAGAACTATTATTTGGATAAACAAGACTCTTCTTCCGCTGATTTACTCAGACAGCTGGAGAAATATTATGGTACAGGATTACATTACCACTCTTATTTTCAGCCCCAGGGCTATATCATTAATGCAGATGATCCATAGTTTTGGATGCTGGTAAAAAGTTTATACCTGAATGTGAACGCCATTTGTTCTATCGCAAACAGTTTTAAAGGTTTGGTAAGGAGACGACTTGGTTGTCAGTGTTGTACCCTAAAAACTGTGACTGAGTTTCTGGACTAATTGGTCAAAAAACAATGGGAAAGACAATAGTTGTGAATGTGTCCCAAAACACTGACCAAAGGCTCTGAAATATCAAACAAGTAAGATAAAAGATGATCTTCACCTTAAAAGCACCAATTTATCATAAGTTCAAAGTAGCTGGGTTTGTTAAAGACGAAACCCCCAAATTCAGACTACAGCAAAGAAGAGATAATCTAGCCTTTTGCTGTCATTGTTACCTAATCCCACTATATTTGATATGCAGCAACATGAAACATGAACATATGTGTAAAATTACATTGGTGATAAAGTTAGATAGCATGGCAACAGAACAAGTGAAACCTGACAAACACAACTCAACAGCAGAATATGGACTACATTTCCAGTTATATGGACTGCATTGTTTTTTTTGTGTTTCACCACACTCTACTGAACTGATCCCTCTTTATATACAGTACCTGGTCTCTTGAGCATATGGCAATTATATGAAAATATATGCTACTGGCCTAAGATTGATATTCATTTCAAATAGCCAATACCTTGGTTTGGTAATTGAACTGATGCTGCCCAAAGGTGAATCTGTTTTATTTTAGACACTTCAGGGCATTGCTGTACTAGCATTAAATGATAGTACCTGTTTACTTTGAATGGAACAGACCAAAAAATCGTATCTTAAACCGAGCCTGTGGTGGAAAAGAAATAGACGTGAAGGGAGAAGGAAAGGGTGATTCACAGAGGAAAAAAAGGGAACACGTGTTGAAGAGTAAGAATGAAATAGAAGGTGGGGGCGACCAGTGAATTCTCATTGGAGTTCTATAATTACTTCATGCCATTAGACCTGCAGTCTATAATTAACTACCTATTTGGATTAGCATGTGCAAAGTAACTGGAAGAGAAATTAGATAGAAAGACAGAAAAAAAGAAACTGCAGGAAAGAGAGAAAAAGAGCAAGAGAGAGAAACAGACAGTAGATATAAACAAGAGACAAAAGCCAGGAAGAGAAGTAGAAATATATGAATAAGTGAGAAGAGAGGGTAAACGCTAGTGTATTGTATTAGCTGAGTGCAGAAATTAAATAACACAAAGATTAATTACTAATTTGTTTATTTAGTATAATACAATTTGGCACTGGCTCTGATATTTGAGTAATGCTGTTGGTGAGTTCAGGAAGGTGTCACAATAGATTTGAAGATACGCAGTGATGCTGGTGATGGTGCATGAAGGAACAGAGGAACACCAAAGCATAATGAATGACAGTATTCTAATATTCATAAAGGGTGTGTCTGAGTGTGGTTTATGCAAGACTGCTATGAATGATTTGGATGTGGCATTGAGGAAAGAGAGAGCATGGTTTAGAGACATTAAACAATGACAAAAACAAATGGTGCTAATGGGATAAAATGTATATAGCCACAGAAGTATGTTATGTTGATAGAGAATAACAGTAGCAGTATACTTTGGTTAAAGGGCTGTGGAGGAAAAATACTCAACCCAGCCCTAGCATAGCTTGAAGCCTCTGTTGAAAGATGGAGAATGGGTTAATTGAATATTAAGTACTGGTTACATAAATCCACTACTTTCAGTTTCTATCTCAATTAACTAATACTAAATGCCTGCATTACATTACTTATGCTTGGTAAACAAACATTATCAGTTGAAAAAGTGTGAGAGCCTTCATAGATTAATGCCAGTGTGTGTGTGTGTGTGTGTGTGAGAGAGAGTGTGTGGAGAGAGAGAACAAGACAAAGAGAAAGAGAGCGAGATGGTACAACAAGCAGACATAAGAAGACAGACAGGGAGCGAGGGGCAGAGAAATAGACAGAAGGAATTAGTGTGTGTGTTGAGGTGTGACTGCCCTGCTCTACTTGACTAATGAGCTGGTGTTAACTCAGAGGAAGTCAGAGCTCATTCTGGCTACGCTTGACCCCGGTGCTAACACTAACGCTGTGTGACAGCTACATATACACTGACTGCCACCATCAACCCCAACTCTATTCATTAACTCCCTTGGCCTGAGTGTGGTTATGAGTTTGTGCATGTGCGTGTATGTGTGTATGCACCTTGCCAAAAAAAAAGGGATGTATTTCCAAGTCATTTAAATTGGTCATTTCATCACGATTCTTAAAACTGGGTTGTCTAGTCAAGTCAAAATGATACTTGGTAGCAGGTCATTACCAAGGGTGTACTAGGTGTACAGACTACTGAACGTATAGATGCATCCTGTAGTAATATTTACAAGGGGTCAAATGAGAAAGCAGGCAGCAATACTGAAATTATAAATAAACAGAAAAGAAGTTGGGATACTGGTTGCAGTAAGATCTGAAATTGATGACAATCCCTGGCTTTTTATTCAGTTATTTACAGAGTGGCTCACAGTTAGAAGTAGGTAAATACTGTGCAAGGGCAAGGATGGTACTTAGTTGTGTTTGGAATTTGTAGTCATGACTCTGCTGGTGTTGTAGTAGGTGGTCTGTAATAGCTTTGACAAGGGATTGCTGCCAGCAGTGTGACCTGATGAGCTGCTAGTCATGGTCCATATGTCAGCTCCTTGTTTCCCTTGTGTGCCACAAGCTTCTTGGTCTGAGTGTGCTCTGCACTGCAGTTGTGATGCAGGGATATTAATGCTGTGCAGTGGGGTGCAAGGCATCACTGTCACAAAACATGCACACTGTACATACAGACAGCTGAACTAAATGGCTGAGAGCGAGAGGAAGACAAAGAAGGAGACCGATAGGAAAGCTGTGACAGATATATGGAGAGGCATTCATACAGCTAGTCAGTTGTTTGATGATGGCTTGTGTCATAACTTTTCCCATATGGCTTGTCTTGTCTCTCTCATCTGTACTATGGGACAGCTGTATGGAAGCAGGGGATACATATCTATCAGGCTATACATATGGGAGCTGTCTGTTCTGGATATCCCTTGGCGCATCAAAGCTACAGAATCTACTGAATCATCTTTCCATTGCTGAAGCAGCAGAGAGGATGACTAAGACTTGAATATGTATCCCCAGTGTACTATGGATGCATATTTGGATATACAGTACGGATAAAAAAGATGAAAGTGCATATGGAGCCAGGATTTTTGCTTTAAATGAGTGCATACATATACATTTGCTTAATTATAGTGTTGCATGTAGGAATTCAAGTTTACAACTTTCAACACAATCTGGACTCTCCAACCATTACCTGGGATGTTCATATGATAAGACTATTGATCTGCATAACAACAAGATGCTGGCCATCCTGTATAACAATGGGATAATGATCATCTGTTAAACTGACAACTATAAACTCAAGGACCACACTGACAGGGTAATTTGGAGAGAATCTGCATCTGAACTTTATAGCCTCACTTCTAAAGCCCCTCAGGCTTCTGTTGTTGGTCCCCACCTGTTTAACTCTTTATACAAAATCCCTTGGCTTTGTGTAAATTACACTGGATAAAAGCATCACCTACATCAGATCATTGCAATGTAACATAGCAAGACATGTTATGCCTCAAAGTACATGCCAAACACCCTGGATGTGTCACACCGCGGTGAGGTTTGTCTCGTCCTGGTTTTGTGTCTTGTCATTTCCTGTTTTATTTTGAAAAGTAACTCTCCTCTCATTTCAGGTCACTTGCCCTTCCTCATGTGTCACCTGTCTGATTGTCTTCCCTGATTCCTGATTGTGTCCACCTGTTCCCCCATTACCCTCATGTGTTTAAATAGTCTGCGCCTCCCTTTGTCCTGTGTTAGAGTGTTTCGTTTGTTGATCACCCCAGCCAGTTTTCACAGCTCAAGCAACAGCCAAGATTTTCCACGCAAAAATTTTTTGTTTGTAGATTTCATAGATTAAAATTTGTTTTATAGTTAGAGTTTCAGCCGTTTAGTTGTTCCTCCTTTGGGAGTGATTTTGATTTCTAGTTTTGTTTTCTTAGAGTGTAGAAGATCCTCCATTCTTTTAGGAGAGAAGTTAATTTTGTTCTTTAGTATAGTGTCAGGTTTTTCCTCCAGTTGAAGAGTTTTCTGTTGTTCATTTTGTTGTTCAAAGCCAGGTAGTTTTTTCCTCCTCTTGGAGTGAGTTTTTGTTTAAGTTTCATAGCCTGCAAATTATCTGCTCATAGTATTTTGTAAATTTTGATAGCCACGCGGCTTCCCCTAGGGAATGTGCGTGTTAGATTCATTTCATAGTCCTGATAATTTGTCACTCTATCACAAGGAAATTTGAGATCTCAATAAACTCTGCCTTTGCTGTCACTGGTCTCTGCATCTGAGTCCTGTTTTGAGTCCTGGCCTGACAGGATACCTCCCTTTCCTTTGTTTATTTCCTTCCCTGCCTTCAGCCACTAATTTAGCCACCTACCTACTCCTTCCTCTTTCTTCACCTGCCCACTAGTCCAAACACACAATTTTTATGCATATTTATTCATAACTGTCCTGCCAATCAAAGACCTGCCATGCAAAGTTCAGCAAGAATGAAATACTGCTAATATCCAAACATCTCTAGGCTGTATTTGCATAAAGCCAGAAATAATCGCTAGTGTCAACACACGCCTGATTGGTGACACCTCACTCAATTTGGGAAATGACATTCATTTCATGTGGGACCTGGATGGCTCTTATAACAACCTGTGCACATACTTAAAATCCTCCATACATTTGGAGTGCAGACAGTGTCAGGACATACTGAGCAATTGAGAAAAGCATATACATTATTGGTACCAAGGATAACACATGCATATTGTACATTATGTGATTGTCAAGTTCTTAGAAAAGTGACTGACTGCTCTGTTGATATGTCCTTTAAGTACTTTTTGTATTCATCCCATTATCTCATAGTGCAAGTAAGAGGAGAATTCTGGAATTCTGACTTTCAGATATGTTCTGTATGTCTTCTGTGGACACACAGAGAGCTTCAAGGACTTTGGTTTTTCTAGCTGTAGTGTGAAAGACTGTATATATCTACTTTTTCACATCATTAAAACAACTCTGCAAAAGTGTGCTCACCATTCAGTGTACAATGGCTAATTGAGCCATTTAAGCTCAAACTTAATTTAATCACACACGTCTTCACTATTGCAGATTAAATGGCAGTTTTCTATTGTAACGTGCTATTAGATTTTATTTAACTGGGTCCAAAGTGTCTAGAAAAGGAATGGATTGTCACCAGTCTGTCTCTACAGCACATTCACACTGTATAGATATTCACAGAAACTGTATGTGCTGCACATTAATGCATGAAAATCCAAAAAAATCATTGCAGTAACCACAATATATACAACACATCCTGGAACAGCATTGTTCACACACGCACACACACTCACTCACACACACACACACACACACACATACTGCTGCTGCAGTTAGGTTGCTAAATGGATTGAGTTAGCTACTAAATCACTGCTGTTAATACCATTCCCTTTTACCTGTTGTACTTCAAAAGGTATAGATCACTTTTATCAGATATGGCGAATTTGGTGCTTTAGAGACGTGCCAACAAATATGTCAAGGGCTAGCAGTGATCTTTTGGATTTTTTTTTTGTCCACATTTGCAGTAGGTCTTGGTAGCAGAGTGTGTGAATCTTAAAAAAAATATATATATATATATATATATAGCATGTGCGTTCACAGTTTGTTGCAGTTTTTAAACTAAAAAAATAAAGGAAACAAAACAACAAAATAAGGCAGTGGGACAGAATACAAATACAGTTTGTTAAATACATATTTAACAGACATAAGCCAATAAAAACACCCTGGAAATGTACAGTGTATGACTATAAAAGTCACTTACATTGCAACAACACCCAGTCCCAGAGACTGCATAATCGAACAAGTTGTCATTTACCGTCAGAGTAAAAAAAAAAAAAAAAAGTAAATTTTATACCAATCCATGGTAGCCTAACTTTACAATAAGACTGAGAATACAGAGGTCAAAGGTTAGTATCCCATATCCCATGGCACGTCTGCAAACCTCCTGTTTGCTCGCACGTAAATCAAGAATAAATGACGTGTCTTACAATATTACTCACTGCCACCACCCTGTGACCAAAGTCCACAATAGCAAGTGAGACAAAACAATCCACTCACAATCTGAACTTTACCAACTTAAGTGAGAAATAACATCTGAATAGAAAAACCACTCAGCTACAGATATATTGATGATTTGTGCACCAATGCTTGATTAAGTTTGGTTAGTCTTTGGTGTATGCACTGATGTGACATGTGATTTGATCTGAGTTTGGCAACATACAAGTCTTTCATTGTTAGATCCCAGCATGAATAGATGAATTCTCCCCCCTTACTATCTACACTGTGGTTAGGCACTCTTGAATGTTTCTGACTTGTTATGATAATAACAACGTTGACTTATTATGATAATAACAAATGCATATGGGGGTGCATGCACCAGAGCAGGTAGTGAAGCAACTGGGCCATGCAACTTCAGCCTATAATGCTGATTAGAGGCTGAAACCAATCATACCTGTAATTTATTATTAAGTGTCTACACAGTGAACCTTTAACCAACAAAACAAGGTTTCCATTAATATTGTGGTGAACAAATACAATAGTGCTCATAGAACAATGATTATATGTATATTACCTTTTATATAACCACTTTTATTAATGTGGCTCTCTTTTGCTGTCTCTTTCTGTTTTTTCCCTTCATTAGTTTCTTCATTATTCCTTATTTGCCACAGACACTCATATAGTCGCACATGTTGTTGAGACAACTCTCAAAGTAACTCAAAACATCTTTTATCTCTATCGCTCACTCTCTCCTCTGTCCTCACCCCATCCTAAAATCCTACCCATTGCCCCTGTGCCTGCTGTTCATCCATGTGTGATTGATGGAGGGGTGCAACCATCCCTTCCTACGCCACTCAGCACTCTTTCGTCCCCAAAGCCCCTCCATCCTTCTCTCTTACCTGCCGTCACCAGATGGCTCACCACCTGCCGTCGACAGTCAACAAAAGCTGCAATTACCCTTCATGTCCAATAAAGGGAAACTCGCAACAAATGCATACTGCACCAACATGCACCCCCTCACACACAAAAGCAGGAGGAGATTTACACGGAAAAGTAAGCTGTGACCATCAATCACACACCAACACTCTTTCTTGAATGAATTATTAGTCATTCTGATCAAATCTGTTTGTCTTTTGAACATTTTAAATATATATATATATATATACTTTATGTTGCTCATAAAGTTGGAATAAAATATTTTTTACCTCTTCTCATGAAATGATTGTGACAATGTGATTTATTCTTGATAGATAAAGTGCATATCTTCTCAAAACTTTATTGATCAATCTCATCCAAACATATTACAGTGAAAATTAAACCACAATTAACTTTTCAAACTGTATTCGGGCTTAAACAACATTGGGGGTATTGAACAATAGGTTTTATTTAAATTTTTCAACCTTGGTCAATTTAACAGGAAGCACATATTTGAGGGCATTTCATGCATTAGAATGTACAATATTACTATTTCAAATGTCGCTCAGTCACTAATATTGAGTATGGCCACCCCTGACATGGATTAACGTTGTGGCAACCTGTCCACAAGCTTGTTGATGTCGTCAATGGGCATGGCAACCTACTCTTTGGTCAAATCCTGGGCTGATTCCTGTAGACTCTGAGGAATATTGTCCCTCTCATTAAGGATGCGGTCTAAGGTATCCTGGGCATGCTCGTTAGGGTTCATGTCAGGGGAGCATCAAGAAATTCTCTCACTGCAGCTGCCCTATGTGCTCTTGCGTTGTCATCTTGCAGCCTAAAGTTGTTCCCACAGACCCTTCTTGCTTGTGGGAGGCACTGGTTCTGCAGGATGTCCTGGTACATGAAGGTGTTGACATTTCCATCCAGCACCACCAATGGTGTTTTTCCTCCATAATGAATACCGGCCCATACCATCACTGAGCCGTGACCTCCTTGAGTGGTTTCCTGGATGCAGTCATTGTGGAGGTTCTCACCATGTAATTGAAGCACCCTTTGTCTTCCATCTATACGGTCAAGGATATAGTGGCTCTCATTCATTAAGAAAACATGTCGACAATGCCCAAGCTGTAATCCTCTGTGCTCCCTATCCCAGTGAAGTTAGGTGTGGACACTTGGTCACTTGTCTTGAAGCAATCTTCAATTTACAATTTGGCGGGAAATGTTGATTTGTGTCTTCTCCACAAACAATTTTTTCCGATTTGTACGGCACAGATTAAGTAGTTGCCAATCATCTCATCTGGTAGCTGGTCGTGGTTGTCCATTTTTGTGTCCATCCTATCAGAGTACAAACACTCTCTAGTTTATTGCCAGTTGCATCGGACAAGGCACAGCCTAGGGAACTTCTGTGTCAAATTTGGTTGAAATGTGGACTGCATACAGACTTGAAGCAGGAAAAGGACAACACAGCCAATGTCTTGCCTTTTACAGTGCCAAACAATTTTGTTTCACCTGGGTAACTGGGACTCAGTATGTAATCATTGCACCAATTCATGACAGTTGAAATCATTTTAAGAAGTAGATGCAAACTGAGTAGAAACACATTACACACACATACAGGTATAGCAGAACCGAACTGAAAGTACCGACTTGCTTGTCCTCAAAGGAATCCACATAGACGCATACATCGTAAAAACTCATATTTGAGGTTTATACGCACTCAAACAAGAGAGCAGACACACAGGGACACATTTACATGCACACCTACAGTTGAGTTAATGATGGGTAGAGGAAGCACGATTTGTTAGAACTACAAGGCTCTGTCTTTATACCTTAATGATGGTTATTATTCTGTCATACTGTGACTCTCACTATGCAGAAACGTTACTGACTGCAAGATATTTTTCTCTATACACCATAATTACACATGATTGATTATGCATGTGTGTGTCATGGTGTGTGTAGGCAGTTCCCTATTGCTGCTGATAATTACAGTGATGACTGACAGCTGTAATAAACAGAATCACTGCAACACCTACTGTATTCTGTTGCCCTAGGCTGCCAGGAATCAAGAAAAAAAAATGCAAAAACTGAAAGAGCCCTGAAGTAAGTATTATGACATAGGATTTCATTCTTGACTTATAGACTTATGTTATTGAAGTGGAAATGAAAAAAAAAAGCTATAGGAACATTCTTCAATATGATATGCAAAATATATATTATTATATATATCAGCTTTTATTCAGATCTCCTCCGTCCATTTCCTAACTGTCTCTAAAAAAGCCTGCTACGAGTATTTGAACCATGCAAAAATACAACAATGCATATGTCCGGATGATCTTAAATTTATTGTGATCATAGAATGTATATGAAATCTTCTTATTTACTAGAACATCTAAAAGAGCTGTCTTTCAATGTCTTTTTGTGAAAGGTCAAATCCATTTAATAATAATAATAATAATGCATTACATTTATATGGCGCTTTACATGACACTCAAAGACGCTTGTTGAAAAAGATGTCAGACTGTGAACATCATAGATCACTTGCTTGCCATGCATTTGTTGTTGGTGTTTTGTTGTTGGTGTATGTGTTATTTATGTCAATGCTCCATGGTGAAATTGCATGACCTGTTTTGGAAGATCTTCTGTGCTAATTGCTATGGCTATGGCATGTTTGTCAGTTTGTCAGATTGGATTTGGGTGTTTATCATAAAGGTTCAACTTTGTCCTTGGTTTAGTGACATTTCTAACTCCAAATACCAGTGCACCATGGAGCATCTTTCTTGGTGAGCTATTGGTGTGGTCATCCAAACAGTCAATCACAGTAGATGGCAGCAGAAGAGATTGTACCATCATCTGACTTAGAATTTGTTTAGCAGACTTCTCATACAGTTTTCGGTGGAGTCATCAGTGGAGTTGAGAGTGTCAGTGCAGGTAACAGATGGGAGTTGCACAGCCCTGCCTCACGCTGTCCAGTGTCACACTGCCCTTTTGTTTCTTTCACAGTTAGTTCTGAGTTTTGAGAGTTGGCCTCCAAAGCGTTAAGTATGCATTGCTGTTCCTCCCGCATTGCTCTATATAAAATGATGCAGCCAAAAACCAAAAGTAACAAGAGATTTGACTGACAAAATGAAACTCTTTTTCACTAATGACTCGAATCATTGATCTTTTTCAGGGGCAGCCCCAGTTTGCTGGTTTCTTTTGTCAAGAAAAATATTGGGTTTTATAAGGATCAATTGTGCTAAATGTAAAATTATAATTAACTCATGGTCATGGGCTCTGAGTTAAAGCCATCTAATTTATCCCTTTATCATGCACCACTGGTTAGTGAAATTACATCAGATTTTAAAGCAATGCATGGAGTGAAAATGTAGTCAACTAAATTGGGTAACTAACACCTTGTAGTAGCCTGTTTTGCATTTATAACTGCGACAAGACTTTATGAATGAGTCTCTGTTAACACATCTAATGCACATTTACAATTTTGAATATTATCCCACTCTTCTTTTCAAAATCTAAATTCCAAGACTTTGATTTTCCTTTTCTAAAGCCACATCTTGGTCGACTTGCACATTTGCTTTGGATCATCAGTTGACAAATGTGTTTGGTTTACTTTGAATACCCCATTATCATCATCATCATGTTCAGCATCGTGGGTAACGTACTGCGTCACTTCCTATTGTTGTCTTTGCACTGTGGTGGATTGTAGCGTGCTGTAGCGTCGTCAACTGCTAAAACATTTCTCGTTTAAAACATTTAATTTCACCGCGGTGATTCACTGCATTGAATTGGTGCACATACATTTGCTAAACACCTGTTTCACACGGCTTTTTGGGGATTTTACGCTTCCTTTCCACTTTTCCCCTCTGGTTAGCCCGCTTGATCACTAGCAATGGCTGCTCTCTCTTCCCCTGCTTCTCCTTTGTTTTGCTCTGTGTGCGGGATGTATAGTTACTCCTCGACCTCCTTTAGCGATAATGACATGTGTATTAAATGCAACATTCTTATAACCTTGGAGGCGAGGCTTAAGGAAGTAGAGGCACGGCTCCGCATCATTGAAAGCCCCCCTGTAGCGTTAGCTAGCCGGTCCCCAGTAGCCGGTGCGGACCTGCCCAGTGTAGCTTCCGCTAGCGATCCTAGGGTAGCTCCTGTTAGCCGTCCCCCAGCAGCTCCCGAGCAGCCGGGAAGCCAGGGTGGCTGGGTGGCAGTCCGAAGGAAACGTAGCCCGAAACAACGGCCCACGGTTCACCACCAACCGCTTCACGTTTCCAACAGATTTTCCCCACTCAGCGACACACCCGCTGACGGAAAGACTCTGGTTATTGGCAGCTCTATTTTGCGCAATGTGAAGTTGGAGACGCCGGCGACCACAGTTAAATGCATCCCCGGGGCCAGAGCGGGCGACGTTGAATCCTATCTGAAACTGCTGACTAAGGATAAACGTAGATTCAATAAAATTGTCATTCATGTCGGCGGAAATGACATCCGGTTACGGCAGTCGGAGGTCACTAAAATTAACATTGAGTCGGTGTGTAAGTTTGCCAAAACAATGTCGGACTCCGTAGTTTTCTCTGGACCCCTGCCCAATCTGACCAGTGACGACATGTTTAGCCGCATGTCGTCATTCCATCGCTGGCTGTCGAGGTGGTGTCCAGCAAACGACGTGGCCTTTATAGATAATTGGAAACCATTTTGGGGAAAACCTGGTCTCATTAGGAGAGACGGTATTCATCCTACTTTGGGTGGAGCGGCTCTCATCTCTAGAAATATGGCAAAATATATTAAAACTTGACAAACCAGAGCAGAGACCAGGCGGCAGAGCTGCAGTCCTACACGCTTCTCTGCAGTTTCCTTAGAGCTGTCACCCTCCCATGACCACCACTACCCCCAGTGTCCTATAGAGACTGTGTCTGTCCCTCGTCCACCCAAACTACCTGGGGCAAAAAATTCAAGAGGTATTATTCATAAAAACCTCACAAGAATTAATACCACCAAGGTATCTGGACCTAAACACACCACAATAAAATGTGGATTATTAAATATCAGATCTCTCTCGTCTAAATCCCTGTTAGTAAATGATTTGATTACGGATCATTGCATTGATTTATTTTGTCTTACTGAGACCTGGCTGCAGGAGGAGGAATATGTTAGTTTAAATGAGTCGACCCCTGCCAGTCACATTAATCACCATATTCCTCGAAGCACAGGCCGAGGAGGAGGAGTGGCAGCAATCTACCACTCAGGTTTACTAATCAATCCCAGACCTAAGCCTGGGTTTAAAACGTTTGAGTCCCTCACTCTCAGTCTCCCACCCTAACGATAGATCAGAGAAACCAGTTCTGCTTGTGGTTGTGTATCGTCCGCCTGCTGCTTATTCAGAGTTTTTATCTGAATTCCCTGACTTTTTATCTCAACTAGTGCTCTGCTCAGACAAAGTAATCATAGTGGGTGACTTCAACATTCATGTAGATGACACCAATGACAGCCTTAGGAATGCCTTTAATTCAGTTTTAGACTCAATTGGTTTTTCTCAAAACGTTAACAAACCTACTCACTGCTTTAATCACACCCTCGATCTTGTTTTGACATATGGCTTAGAAACTGAACGTTTAATAGTGTTTCCCCAGAACCCTCTTTTATCTGACCATTTTTTAATAACATTTCAGTTCACAATTATGAACTTCTCAGCATTTGGCAGGGAGACTACCTACAGTCGGTGTCTCTCTGATAATGCTGTTTCCAAATTTAAGGAAGTTATTCCGTCTCTTTTGGCTTCTATGCCACGTGCCATTACAACAGAGGGTAGCAGCCTAACTACTAATCCAGTACATATAGATTATCTTGTTGATAATACTGCAGCTACACTGCACACAGCACTGAACAATGTGGCCCCTATAAAACAGAATAAGAAAGCCATCAAGCAAAGGAAGCTAGCTCCCTGGTTTGACACACAGTTACGCACTTTAAGACAGTCCTCACGAAGGTTAGAGAGGAAGTGGCGATCCACTAATATTGAAGAATTTCACCTTTCCTGGAAAGATAGTATTATAACATACAAATCAGCCCTGCGTAAGGCAAGAACTGCCTATTATTCCAAATTAATAGAGGAAAATAAGAATAACCCCAGGTTTCTGTTCAGTACTGTAGCCAGGCTGACAAAGAGTCACAGCTCTGTTGAGCCAACTATTCCCTCAGCTCTCAGTAGCAATGAATTTATGAATTTCTTTACTAGTAAAATCAAAGATATTAGGGAAAGAATTCATCACGCACTCTCTTCAACTGTTAGAGATCCATGTGTGTCATCTGCAGCAGCCCCTGAAATGTCTGCAGGCCCTAAGTTATCTCTGGACCACTTCTCTTCTATAGATCTCACTGAACTGTCCTCAACGATCATTAGATCCAAACCCTCAACCTGTCTTTTGGACCCCATCCCAACTCATCTTCTAAAAGATGTTTTCCCCCTGATTGGCACTTTTATATTAGACCAGATCAATCTGTCATTACTAACAGGTTATGTTCCACAGGCTTTTAAGGTTGCTGTCATCAAACCTCTACTCAAAAAGCCTTCTCTCGACCCTGGTGTTTTAGCGCACTATAGACCAATATCCAACCTCCCCTTTATTTCTAAAATCCTTGAAAAGACCGTAGCTGATCAGTTATGTGATCACCTGCAGAGGAGCAGTTTATTTGAAGCATTTCAGTCAGGATTTAGAATAAACCACAGCACAGAAACAGCATTGGTTAAGGTTAGCAACGACCTCCTAATAGCTTCTGACAATGGCCTCGTCTCCTTACTTGTCCTGCTAGACCTCAGTGCTGCATTTGACACCATCGATCACGGTATCCTACTACAAAGACTAGAACATGTCATTGGCATTAAAGGAACAGCACTAAGCTGGTTTAAATCTTATCTATCTGACAGATTCCAGTTTGTCCACGTTAATAATGACTCGTCCGTGCACACAATGGTTAATCATGGAGTTCCACAGGGTTCTGTGCTTGGACCATTATTGTTCTCCCTTTACATGCTCCCCTTAGGCAATATTATTAGGAAGCACAACATAAATTTCCACTGCTACGCGGACGATACACAGCTATATTTATCTATGAAACCAGAAGAAACAGATCAATTAGTCAGACTTCAGACATGTCTGACAGACATTAAGGCATGGATGACTTATAATTTTCTGCTCCTAAATACAGACAAAACTGAGGTGATTTTGTTTGGGCCTAAACACCTCAGAGACAGGTTATCTGACCTCGCAGTCGCTTTGGATGGTGTTACCCTGGCCTCCAGTTCTACTGTGAGGAACCTGGGAGTCATATTTGACCAGGATATGTCCTGCCAGTCCCATATTAGGCAGGTCACTAGGACTGCCTTCTTTCACTTGCGCAACATAGCTAAGATTAGGAGTATCCTGTCCAAAAATGATGCCGAAAAGCTGGTCCACGCATTTGTTACCTCAAGGCTGGACTATTGTAATTCCTTGTTGTCAGGTTGTCCGACTAGCTCACTGCGAGGCCTCCAGCTCATCCAAAACGCTGCTGCGAGGGTTCTGGTGGGAATTAGCAAGAGAGATCATATTTCTCCGGTCTTAGCTTCTCTTCATTGGCTCCCTGTAAAGTCCAGAATAGATTTTAAAGTCCTTCTTCTTACCTACAAGGCCCTTAATGGCCAAGCTCCATTGTACCTCAATGAGATGCTAAGTCCCTATCAACCCAACAGATCACTTCGCTCCCAGAGTGCAGGTTTGCTTGTGGTTCCCAGAATCTCCAAAAGTAGAATGGGAGGCCGAGCCTTTAGCTATCAGGCTCCTCTCTTGTGGAACCAGCTGCCAGTCTGGGTCCGAGAGGCAGACACCCTCTCTACTTTTAAAGTAAAACTTAAAACCTTCTTGTTCGACAAAGCCTACAGCTAGCTCTAGTTACCATCTGAACTACACCATCCATGCCATCCCCCAGTTATGCTGCTATAGGCCGAGGCTGCTGGGGGACGTCCCATGATCATCTCCACACTCCTCCTCTTCCCTCTCTCTCCTTAAACTCCATTAGCTCTGTGTCCTCTCTCCCCTAGTGCTGTGCTTGTTTCTCTCTGGTCTCTCTCTCTCTGTACCTCTCTACAGATACCTGTGGCTCCAGAGCTGAACATCTGACCTGTGGCTCCACCGACCTGCCCCGTGTCCTCTGCTGCCTATTGCTGTCATTTGCTGTCATTATTCTATATTGTCCCCCCCCCAACCGGTCAAGACAGATGGCCGTCCACCTAGAGCCAGGATCTGTCCAAGGTTTCTGCCTGTTAAAAGGAAGTTTTTCCTTGCCACTGTTGCCAAGTGCTTGCTCATGGTGGAACTGTTGGGTGTAACTAACAGTAATGAGTGTGGTCTAGACCTGCTCTGTTTGTAAAGTGCCCTGAGATGACTTTTTGTTGTGAATTGGCGCTATATAAATAAAATTGAATTGAATTGAATTATGAAAGGGTATGTAGAGTGTATACAACATAGAGCATTCCGTCACATTGTTTTATTACTGTGTTCATAAAAGCAAAAGCAGTACCTGATTTAAATTTGGCCTCTATTGACTTCTAAGTAGTGAACTTGTACAACAATATATTTCTCATGGGTCACTCCCTGGATATACAGTTATGTAACAGCCTGCAATGGGTGTCCTACACTGTCTCAGCAGCAACCAGGTTGAATTGCATTCTGAGGAAGAGGAAGAAGTCTCAACCACCAATTCCAGTGAGTAGGGCATTTGGGGAGGAATGAGTGTGTTGCCCCAAAAAACTCATGTCTGTTTAATGAGCTGCATGCCTACTTGGTGCAGTAACGGACAACCAAAGCAACATTGTGCATGGCTCAAGTTGTCTGTGCCAAATTAAAAGCTACCTTGAGCTACCCATCCTCACTAGAAGAAAAAAAAAAAGTTATTAATGAGCATAACAAGACCCTCATTGCTATGGTGAGAAAACACTTTGGAGGGTGCAGTGCTTCCTCCAGAAAAAATGGAGGGCAGAAGAGAAGAGAAGGTTGCCTAGCCTGAAATGAGGAATGCGTCATCAGCTGTAAATAATATCAAGAACGCTTACATCTATCCTGATATCAGTGGTAACATTTGTAATGTGATTTTTTTCAGAGTAGACATTATCATGAAACAGCATTTGTCTGGGACATAATGTACTGATTTAGAGACTGAGTGGAACTGGTGACAAAAAGGCATTCTGACTCTCTGGCTAAGTGTGGCTAAGTGGCTAAGTGTCTCATGTGGGCAGTATAGTGGCTCTACCTTGTTATTACAGTTGACAAACAAAAACTGCAGAGGTCCTGCAAGGACACATGGACAATTTCATAGTGCACAACCCACTGCAAAAACAACAAGTTGACGCACCGACTTCCTCTTCAATATTGCAGGATGCACTGCAAAGATTGCTGTCTGGTCTCTGATTCATAGACAGATTGGCTCCCATGAAGCTTTGGTTCAACAGAGGATTTGACATTTACTCTCTGCTAAAGTTTGAGGTCCATGATAACACTGCCCAGATGCAGACAAGCAAGGTTCAGAGGAGCCAGTGGTAATGGTCACATAAGGTAATATAATTGTGGTCCTACTGTCAATGGTGCAATGTTACTTGGTATCTTAACTTACAATAGTTGTAGCTAGTAGCTACTACATGCTAGTTACTAGACTGAGATACAAAGAAATGAAAAAGTCAATGCACTAACGAGAGCAGCTACAGAGGGCTACCGCATGTCTTACCCCAAACACAAATATGTTACTTTCACTTGTCTTGGTATGATGATAGTTATACAGTTTTGTTTAGCAGGTACACATGCAAGCTTATGAGCAGGCTTTCAAATAAGAGTGACCGACAGGACACTGTGAATTACTGTGGTCTGAAAAACGGTGAATTGTTCATCAAAGCATAATTACTGCCTACGCCATGCTTGCTTTGTTAAATTCCAACTCCTTCCAAAACCCTCCAAAAAACAGGTTTAAATAATCTTGAGTTAAGTTAACAAGGCACTGCATCCTTTCAAGTAAACCTAATCACCAGTTCTCTGGCTGAGCTTTAACCGCAGCTTAATAATTGTTCCAGCTCTTTGGTCCAATACACATAATAATGTTTATTTGTCTAGTTTCCATTATCTCAGCATCAACACCTATATTTTCTACTCTGCTGCATAAAAGGCCCACTACTTCCTGCACTACTTCCCTTACTTTTGTCTTTCATTGTAATCAAATATCACTAAATTAAATGTAGCCATACAGCCAGTTTGATCTATGTATATTACAGTAGATCCAGTGAACTTTCAGTAAATATATTGAGGTATTGTGCTGATTGGCTGACTCGTAGGAAACTTTTTGTAAGACTAACAGGAATTAGTTTAGTATGGCTGGATTAACCTGCTAATTACATCGCTAAAATCTTAATTACATAAAGGTTTCTCAATAGAAAAGGGTGCACAAAATCCAAAATTCCTCACACTTTGCCCATTTTAGTTCTTTATTGGCCCACTTTCTTTTGCATTATACGTAAGAACTTTACTGTACGCGCCAGTGCCTTTCAATAAACTCACTTCGTCAAATTCATACTCAAGTGAACACTGATTCGGCTTTATTGAAAAGTGGATCCCTTATTTGATGCATGGCCTCACGATGGCTTGAGCCGTCAGTGAAATGTCCATAAAGAAGTAGAGCAATGAGAATTACAGCAGGGAAAATAAAATGGAAAAAAAAGTCCTGGCTCATCCATGCATCACACTGCCTTCCTTCTTCCTTATTTAGTCAATTCCTGGTTATGATGGATATATCAAATATGATTTATTTCCCTCTTATATTTCCCATATTTCAAACTGCTTCTGAATATATATTACTGCAAAGTGATGTTATTGGTTATTGCTGCTTGCAGATGCAAATGTACACACACAGCCACACACATACACACACACAAACACATGCATGTGCACACATACATGCACACAGACACAAAGACAACCACATACACACCTATACACATAGCAATAGGATGTGTCTCTCACAGGGAAGCCAGTCAAATGTAGGTGGCTCCTGGTGCAGCAATCAACAATGATAGGAAGACCAATTACATCAGTTAATCATGTAATATCAATTATTCCACTTTACAGATCATTTACTGACACTGTTTTACATATGCAGGCATACTTTCACACATTACTCAACAGATACATAGGTATGTGCCTTGTTACATAAAGTATTATTATTTAAATGTAACCCATTAAATATTTTATTTGAAAAGAGAATACATGATTTATTTTTTACACACCTTTTCATTCTAAGTTAAATATTACTTATAATAATGATGTTATTGAATCCACTACATGCACCTCATATTTTTATCATTTGAATGCTCTTATAATAATTTGTTGCCACCTTGTTTCTCATTTCTCAGACCAGTGTACTTAGTTTTGTCATATTTCTGACAGATATTTTAAAGATCACATTATGAAACAAAAAGTGAAGATTTATTCAACTGCAAAGGATTATGCAATAAAGAAGGAGTCCTTAAATCTCTGAGGAATTCATTGCAATTTGCTTATAGTTATTACAGTCTACAGTCTATCAAGAGTCCTCTTTTGTTCTACCAAATCGCAACAGGGAGAAAATGTTTATAAGTATAACCACAGATTTACATTTTCCTTTGAGTTTACCAGACAGTGGTGCAGCATGTAGGACTTCACCACAAAACCCCGCTCTCCCCTCTGACAACTCTATTACAACACAATGAAAGGGGGGGTGGGGGAGGTACTGGAGTGGAATCCCACCAAGCTGAGATGGCAAATAGTAATTCTGCAGAGCAAATTGAACTTAGAATCCAATTCCATGGACAGATTTGATGTGTTTCTCAGACCTGCCACAGAAATTAACTAGTGGGGAACAGAATTGCAAATAAGGAAACACAAAGTATTGTAAACAATATTTGCCGTGCAATACACCAATTTGCTGTATGGAGAACATATTGTCAGTGTTCCTTGTTTATTGTATATGTGCAGCAAATTCTTGGTATGCATACTGTATATGGATTGCATCTGATTTTCCCGTCTGTGCTTGCTATATAGTCAACTTTATTGATTTACTTGATTTATATTGAATACATGGTCCACATGTGTTGCAGCCAGAATCCAGTTTTTCTTGTATATGCTAATCTCTACCTCAGCAACATGTCCACAAAGACAATGAATATTTTTTTTTTTTTTAGATTCAGCTTTCACCAAATTTTCACAAACTTGCAAGGAGATATCACTTTCACTGTCCGCTTGCGCATAAATCCACATAAATAAACCGTTTGCATTGAATTAGTTAAGAGTGAGTAATTAGAACAATGAGCACAAGTAAAAAAGAAGAGAATAGATGTGGTTTTATGTACATTAAAACTAAACTTGGTAGTGAACTGTGAAATCACTATGGGCTGCTACTCACACTTTTTTTGTTGTTTACATTGTGCATGTGGCAACATATCTTCCATCTCGAAAAAAGAAATCAGCAGTATCAACACCATCTATACCATCTACTTGCTTCTGCAGGCCCTACAACTCTGTTTTGGCCCTGTTTGGCCTGCCTCTCTCAGCTCCCTGATGACTTGTGTACAGTTTTTTACCAACCCTATTGCTTGTTTTATACATCTTATTATGTCATTACCCATGGTTTTGTTTCCTTTTACATTTAATTACTACTCTAGAAGTATTACCTGGAGTACATTAAATTCAGACAGTTTTTCTCAGGTGGCACTGAATGGCCTTTGTAGTGTTTGAGAGTGTTGTTCTTTTCATTAATGAGTACTGCTGTGCAGCATTGGGACAATATTATTTATTTTCTGAGCTTGGTGTTCTCAGACAAATCCCACCACCATCACCCACTGAACTGTACTTTATGGTTCTAATTTTTTCACAATATGCCCAAATATAGTTCCCAGGTGTTGCCTGTGTGCCAGACTACATCAGTCACCAATTTTAGTAAGAGGTAATTGGTCGTATGCAGACTGTCAGTGTTAATTCAATAAAACCACCTTTTGACCTATGCTTTCCTGTCCATTAATACAGCCATCAGCATGTCATACTATATGATACTATGATACACTCTCTCTCTCTCTCTCTCTCTCTCTCTCTCTCTCTCTCTCTATATATATATCATATATATATAATAAATAGAAAAAATATATATAAAAAAATAATATATAAATAATGGCATGCTGCTCAGGAAATAAAACCTTTGAATATATTGAATGAAAACTTTGAATATATGGAATGAAACTGAATATATGGAATGATCCTGAATATATGTTGAATGATTCCGAACATATGGAATGAAACTGTTGAATGAAACCTGAATATATTGAATGAAACTTGACTGACACCAGACTTCCGCGCCTGCCATCTTGCGGTGTAACGTGGATGTTGCAGAAAAGTGAATGACAATGAGTCAGTTCTGCTCTGTAATCTTGTAGCAGGAATATCACTGGCGAATGCGCTGTGTCCTTCTGATACCCCCTGCCTGTTACCGTTCTTCTGACTGCCAGTTTGCTCCCTTTTAATCTTGTAATTTGTGTGTTCGGGCAGAGATTGTGCCAATGGGACTGTTGTCACCCTGAGAGGTGGAGGGCATGCTCAGGTTGGCTCGATAAGCAGCTGCCTGGCCTGTTGCTGTAGGCCTGCCATGGTTAAAAATGGAGCGAACTTCTTCTTCAGAAGAACGGGCAGGGTATTGGGCAGGGGTATCGGAAGGATTTTGTAACGCATTCACCAGTGTATTTATCATGTTATCATTAGTTAATATTGCCGCAACGAGATTGCGGGCGGCCTGACTCATTGTCATTCAATTTACACACTGTTGCACAAGATGGCTGCAGGCACTGCTGTGAAGTCTGACGTCAGTCAAGTTTCATTCAATATATTCAAAGTTTCATTCAATATATTCAAGGTTTCATTCAATATATTCAAAGGTGGTTTAATTTCCTGAATGGCATGGCATAATAATATATATATATATATATATATATATATATATATATATATATTATATATATATATATATATATATATATATATGCTGAATTTTCAGTCCCTCTCTAACTGTAAATTTACCCTTTTACTATATTGTATTACAGTGTGTGTTTGTGTGTGTGTGTGTGTGTGTGTGTGTGTGCTTTATAACTGTGTGCTTGAAAGACTGGCTTAGTATGGACACTTATTGCTTTTTACCTATTTGCATTTGGAGCTTAAATTCAATTAGTTGTCCATTGTTTTCAACTAATGAATCAGTTGAAGTCAATTAAATCCATTCAAAGGTTCAGTAATTGTTTAATGCTGCCTCAGGTAATTTATGGCATATAAAATACAGTCACTGTCACCTGAAGTTAAAACATGTATGGGGTTGTGGGGGGCATGGCCTTTTGCAGGCTACAGTGTACAGTATTGTAAGTCTACAGAAGGTGTGCATTTATATGTCATTCATTTTAAAGTGTGTGTGCTGTGTGCTTGCATGGTATCCAGTGTAAGGTGACTGTGTGTGTGTTTCTCTGAAATCTCCTGTGTGCTAGTTGTCAGTTGAGTGCCAAAAAGAACAGACGCCCTGGGAAACCAAGGTTCACTGCAAGAGACAGCGATGTTTAATAAACCATGTGGCTTGTGTGTGTATGGATGCAAACACACATACATAATGTTTAGTGTGTGTTTTAAAGAGTGTGTGTTTGCAGATTCATCCGGGATGCTAGTTTTGGCTTGGTGGCAGAGTAGAATTACTTTGCCTCCTGGTGCGAGCACACACATTTTGCCCTTGGGAGGGTGGCAGAGAAATGTGGCTGAAAATGGCTTGATTGAATCAGGGAGAGGGTACTTGGAGTTTTGTGCTGTGGTGCCATATGGAGCTAATGGTACAGGATGACAAGGTTCGGACTTGGCATTTTGGAGCAACAACTTGATAGCCTATTTCAAACTTGTCCAAAACTTCCTCACTGAATGAAATGATGAAAGACAACTTTAAAAGACAATTCTTTTGTATTGTGGCTGAGGCTGCTGAGATTCCCACGTCATAAAGTCTCTAATTGCAGCCGTTTTAACAAAAAACATTATTTATTTTATAGTTTCAAACTTGAGAATTGATATTCACAATGCATACTGAATGTATATCGCAGAGCGCTCTTGATTTTGTGCTGCCTTTAATTCATTTTCAAGAGTAATGCATTCTATTGCATTAAGTCTAATGTGAGCGAACATCCCCTCTAATCCAATTCAGCCAGTGCATGTGATCTCATCAACCTTCACTTATGCACTTTAAACATCTGTTACTGAAATTCTTGAACACACATGCACATACATTTGCTATTTGACTGAGAGGAAGAACAAGGAGACCCTGCCACCCCTTTCCTTTCTTTTAAACACACACTTTAAATACACACAGCGCTACTGTATTTATTGAATGTGTGAAGGCTTCTAGCTACCAGGTATGAGGGACAGTTGTTTTATTTAATGAATGGACTTTCTTGTCAGGATTGTGGAAAGAGCTAGTGCAGCTACTAAAAACAGCCCCATCCCAGTAGCCAAGACCTTAATGATCTCAGCCAGCCACAGGACTTCCACAGAAAACAATAATAATTAGGGGTGGGCAGCAGATTGATACCAGTTCTGTGTGTGTGTGTGTGTGTGTATTTGAGTTTGTGTGTGTGTTTGTGTATGTGTGTGTTTGTGTGTTGTGCTTGCTTTTGTTGGAGTGTTTGCCTCAGGGGATATAAATCAATGTGTCCCGTAATTGCTTGAGTGACCTTTGCTGATAAGAGACGGTAGCCTTTTGAAATCTCTATCTGTCTCTGTCACTTTGGCCATCTTCACCTCTCAACCACTGCTTTCTCTCTGTCACCTGCTCTCACATCATTTTACACACACGCAAACTCCCCAGTCTTTATTGAATTCTTATTGTTAACCTATGCATTCGCATTCTGGCCAGCAATCCAATCACCTACATTTTCCTGCTTTTACAACAGCAGGGAAATAATCAAGAGATAATTACCATGACCTTTAATAAATCACCATATCATATCATTAATCAAGGAGAACTCATAAAGTTTTAATATTATTTACAGTAAAGTAGGTAGATCACATATTTGATGTTTAAATACTTTAATATTTTGGTCATGGAGGAGCAGCTAATAGCCTATGATCCATTTTATATTCCAAAATCAAGATTAAAGCCTGCTGAATTGTTATGAATGGAGGCATTCAGCATTGGCTCTCTGAAATTATCGTAATATATCGTAATAATGTTTGAGTTTTTATGGTATTCCTTTTAATTGATGTCTCAATTTGCTTGTTGTTAACCCCTACTTGCCTGCCTGTGCTACCATGTATGTAACCATTGTCTGAATCTAAGCCTTTCCCATGTTGCACCTCTGTTAATTAGAATGTAAGAATACTTTGACATGGGTAATGTAAACAGCACATTCGGCCTTGATTTTCTGAATTGAATGTAGCATTTTCTGAGTAAGACGTGCATCTGTATGATTTGGGTCATTGGAGCAATTTGTGGATATTTTGCATTTGGAATGTGTATCTAAGTGAGGGTTTTACAGCAGTTTGCAACCCATGGCCTCTTCCTTGTTCATGCTCAACTCTGTGTTTTTAACAATACCAATTAGCCAACAGAGATGCAATCATAAAAGAAAAATACATTTCTGGGTAGAAAGGAGACACATCTACCTTGAAAAATGATATGTCTGTGATTTATCATTTGAAAAGCAAGTTAAAAAAGTTTTTCAACCTTGTTTTTACCAACTCAGAAGCATCTCAAAACTCTCTTTGTCTCTCAGCCTGATGTTGAGAAGGTCATCCATGCCTTTATTTCTTTTTGTTGAAATGATTGCAATTCATTGCACTTAGGGTTAAGTCAGAAAACTATTTCACGCCCACAGCTGGTTCAAAATGCAGCTGCTCGGCTCTTAACTAACACCAGAAGGTAGGCTACCTTTGCCCTGTGTTAGCCTCTCTTTACTGGTTACTGGTAAATTTTAGAAAAGGCTTCAAGGCTCTCCAAGTGTTCGCTCTCAGTTAGCTTCCATTGCCGCTATACAGCTCCCTAATGAAACTTCACTGCAGTCTCAGACCTTAACTCTGCTTGCTACTCCCAATTCCAGCTTAAGACAGAGGGTAACCAAGCTTTTTCAGAGGTTCCCCAGCTCTGGAACTAGTTGCCTGATGACATAGGGCTTGCAAAATCAGTGACATCTTTTATATCACTTCCGAAGTCTTTTATTTTTTCTTTCCTTTTTTTTTTTTTAGTAATTTATCTCAATGGTTTTATTCAACTTTATATTATTTTAGTTTAATTTTCCTTAGCCTTTAAATGTTAATCATGTTTTAACTTTGTAATAATATTTTTTTCAAAGTTCTTTAAAATAAAGGTACAAAGATTATTATTATTAGTAGTAGTAGTAGTTGTTGTAGTAGTAGTAATACAGCTTTATACAAACATTTTCTTTTCAAGAATAAGGAATAAAAATATTTTCTCCATGTTAATGTTGACACTGAAAACCTCAAGAAGTGTACATGCATGCAGCACAGTTACAGTCATTTCTCTACTCCCTTAGATTCACTGTGTTTTTTCTTCAGTCTTTATTTAGAATGGGAAGCCTGATTCTTGCTCTCCCTCTCTTTTTTCAGCGGGGCCCCCGTTCACACTCACTCTCGACTACAGTGTATAATCACAAAGCTAGAATTGTTAAAATGTTTTCTTAGGCACATGGTTAGCAGTTCTTATTTATTGCCTCGTCTCATATTCTCTCAGTTTGTGTTAATTCATGCTTGTTCTTTTAAAAGCTCTGCCCAGTCTTTTCACCCTGTGGATAGTGCATATCCACTGTATATACATGTCTTTTGGCTGGATGTCTTACTTTCTAGTGTATTTTGCCTCTCTGCCAATATGCCTAAATCCTCTCTGTAGTTCCCCTCTCCCATCCAACCTTCCTCCAGTTTTTTTTTTTCTTCTCATGTGCCTGACGGTTTTGTCATTTACACTGGTGTGTCATGTTAAATCTCTCCCCTGCTGTGGCAGAAGCCTGTGGAGAAGGAAGGAAAAAGAGAGGAGGAGAAATGAACAGAGGAATGATTTGTCGTTCCAGGTAGTTGCTCCTTTGGGATGTGTAATGGCCGATGGCTCTTCAAAGTGTCTCCCATCTGTCATAAATGTTCACTGCAGATGGACACATACAACAGCTCCCTGCCTGGCTGGGGTACAGCTGTGTGTCAAAGATTGAGGCAACATTTAAGTATGTGAATGAGGTTGTCTGTCTGCTATAGCGCACATGCACGTGTTGGCTTGTGTTTGCCTGAGTGTGACTGTGAGTATGTGAAGTTGTAAACTAACATTGTTTTTATGTACAATGATACGCCTACAGAGTAGTGTGAATCAATGTGTGCTAAAATATTTTTTTGCATGGCACTTTGTATTGGATGTGTACCTTTGCATTTATCTGCACATGTGTGCACGTGTGTGTCTGAGTGTGTGTGCATACATCTACTGCATTTACTGTCGAAGGAAGCATGCCACAGAGTGCTCTATTACAGTAAATAGAAACAAGAAGCGCTTCATCACATTGTCACCTCGCCTTGCTCTATACTTCAGCTCAAGTAACAGCTCTATAGCGCTGTTGTCACTTACACTGCTCCCTCTTCTTGTAATGCTGCCACTCTTTTCTGTCACATTCTTCTTTCCCACTTTCCTCCTCTCTCTCCCCTCTAACTTTGTCACTTTTTCTGTCTTGGTCTATCACTTGATTTTGCCATTTCCCTTTGTCTGCCTCTCTGTCTGCTGCTTTACCCGATTTCCCTCTTCATTTCAGCCCTTATATGATGTTTCTGCCTCTGGCCTAGTTTTCATTTTGGCTTAAATAGACACCACTGCTGTAATTGTCAAATAATTTGTATCATTTTGCCCAGAAGGAGCACATGAAACTCCCAAACAATATGGAAAAGTGCTTGGAACTCTAAAAGTACTGGAAAGAGCTGAAAGCAGCTTCAGTGTTTTTTTGTTTTTCTTCTACTACAAACTGAGAACAAGGACATTCAAGTTATTGCATTTGTCTGCTTCTCTTTGTTCTCGCAAGTACTGGTACATTTTTACTTCTAATTCAATTTGTTATATATCAACTTACCCACTCATTTTCATTTATGACATATTTTATCCAACCACTTCACATGTCCACTTATTCTAATCAGGGTCATGCAGGGCTGGAACCAATCCCGGCATGCATAGGGACAAGGGAGGCATACACTGGGCAAAGTGCCACTTTGTCGCAGGGTACACACACACACACACACACACACACACAGAGTAAATAAATTTACAGGCAAATTAGCATTCACTTAGCTTTGAATTAAGCATTTTCACAGTTTGATACTTGATTGATCCTGAACAAGGATCAAATGTATGATTTAGTTTCAGGACAACCTACCAGCTTCCTGCCTTTAGTGCTCAAAGGTACTCATGTTGGGAGGAGACTTGCTGTCCCTGTCGTTTGAGTTCCAGGTTTCTCTAGTTAAAGATGGTAACAACACAGCAATAGTCTGGAATTCCTTTCTGCAAGCCTAAATAAGATATTCAACAGAATAAGCACACAGCATGCAGCTTTGAAACACACTTGAGCAGCAGGGAGTCTGGCTGTCTCAGAATTATTCCTGAGAATGAAGGTAAAAAGAGTGTGTACTACCTAAAGGGCACTTTCTTGACAGAATTTAAATCCTCATTAGCAGTATTTTCTACCTACCTTTCCTACCAGGTTTGTGTAATACCAAATGTAAATAACTGCATTATTGATGGTCTGAAAAATATGATTCAGTATTCCTATACGCATTCATTTAACATCACAAGTCACAATACTCTGAGGTGTGTGCAGGTTTGCTGTAAATAGTTGATGAGGTCTCATTGTAATTGGTGTAAATATTTCATGAATAAGAAAGATGCAGAAAAACAAGCACTGACAGCCAGGAACGCGACCTGCTTTCTGCTCCTTCCAGGGTCGCACACACAGACACACATAGACACACGAACACACATACAAGCTTAAACTTTCTCTTAGTCTCTCAAAATATCACCCAGTAATGTTATTCACTCACATATACCTGCATAAACACAGAGATGCACACACGTTTACCCTGAGGCTCTAAATTGCGGTCTATTGAGTTAGCTTGCAGGACAGTATTGTGTTATGTTTCATAATGTATCGTGGGACCTATTCAGGATTGTCATTGTGTGTGTGTGTGTGTGTACGATCAAATAATTTATAATTGATTTACAAAGCAGGCCTTTAAACTTTCACTTAATATGGGTCCCTGGAAGACGTAAACAGCATGGTTTAGACCTTGGAGCTGTAAAATTCACCCTTACAGCTAAGCTTTTATCATATATAACTCTCGGACAAAAGCTGGAAACTTTTGAATGCATAAAAGATGGCAAGTGCGTCAAACAAGTAACTTTGGTCCCCAGGGTCAAACAATTACAAACAAAAGCTAGATGTCCATTGATTTCTTCCTAGTGTGCTTCAAATGCCAATCAATGGAGTAAGTGTTTACTTCATTTTGTTGATTTATTTGTGCTTGTGTTTGCTGAGAGTAGACATTTTGTAAAGTGCATCTAAGATATTAAATAGAGCCATGTCTTTTGCGTGTCAGTCAGGGTATGTGTTAGTCTATCTGTCCATCAGATCATCCGACAGCTATTCGTAGAAGAGCACAGTGGTTCCAAAGCAGTACTAGAAAATGATGAAAAAGTACTGATAAATCATCTTGCATTTTAACAACTTGTCACCAACACAGAGTGCATGGTGGTGCAAGTTAAAGTTTTGCAATTGTAAATTAGCTTTTGCTGGGGCAATTAAAGAGAAAACAGAATGCTAAACCACAGCAATCATATGTGTTTTCATTCATGCAAGAAAGCTAACTAGGTTGTGCAAGCACCTATCCAATGCAACAACAATTGAGTAGGCGGCTTTTTGACGTACAAGTCCTCCATCTTCCAGCCTTACCTCATCAGAAATGATAAGATGAAAAAATCTGTGCTACAGAATTAAAAGAGGGGAAGAGTTCCACTGTTCCCTATTAAGAGATACACTGAGTAACCTGAAAACAAGGGTTGCAGCCTGGACACAAGTGCATGTTAGAAATAATGCTTCCAAAACTTGCTATAAATGATAAAGACAAATAGGACATGGAGTCAGGGCAGCAACTGGCTGCATTAGACAATTCTTGTACCAACCATATGTGTTTCCTAGTTAATTCCAAGTTTGTTATTGCATTATCCATGGTTTATTCTCTAGTATAGGTCATCCCAGTCCAAATGAAGGGAGTTTAATCTGATGTCTCACATCTAATCTAG
Organism: Datnioides undecimradiatus; assembly: GCA_008933995.1. Lineage (NCBI taxonomy): Eukaryota > Metazoa > Chordata > Actinopteri > Lobotiformes > Datnioididae > Datnioides > Datnioides undecimradiatus. The sequence continues at coordinate 2,612,685 of WARS01000008.1, forward strand.
AGGAATTTTCAGAACTTTATGGTTCTGTCATATCATCACGCCATCATCATTGCCCCACTTCCTTCATTTGCAGTCTCTCAGTTGAAGCAGTTTGTTTCAGATTCTGTTGCTACATGTTTAGGTAGTTCCAAAAAAAAAAAGTGTGTGAATATTTATCTTGTTCTGGCATCCCTGTACTGGCACCCTTTCAAGTCTTGAGTTAATTTAAATGCGCACTGATGCAGCGTATTTGTATTAAACCTACATTTGTAAAGCCTGCCATCTTCAGTTTTCTGTCAAGAAGTTACTGATTCGGTTCTTTGGTCATTTTTGAGGCAGTACATGGTGTGATATTGTTTTGCACTGTAACTAAAGGTGCCCTTGTTTGACCACTCAATTCAGATAGCCTGTCACTTGAACCAACACCTCTCTGACAAAAGGGTCAGCAGGTGGACTGTGGATGTTATGCAAGGTTGTCATGTTTATATGTACAAATATGATTGGTCTGAGCTTTGGGTTACATTTGTTTTCCAAGACAAAGTGTATTGATTGAGTTAAGATTCACAAAATCATACTTTAACTTTTTCCTTTATTGGGGTTGAGTCTCTGGTGGTCCTTCCCCAGTCAACCATATTGATCTGTTGTTAAATGCAGCTTTTGCCTTCATTTCACATGGTGCTATGTGTTTTAGACCCTCCATGGATGTCTTATTTTCAGGTTGTGTTGGTTTTCTTCGCTGTTTTTCCCAAACCATATTTCTTTAAGCAACAATAAAGTTTCCCTTTTTCCACATATTTGCTTTATATTTTATATATTGGAGGGGAAAAAAGAATCATTGCTCAGCTTTTCCTACCAGTCTAATGAACAGTATCAGCACTGTTAAAATTTACCAAACCTTGCAATTAAGGTGATTGGACACGAGCCAGCCTCACAGTTTAACTCAGAGTTAATGTTTGACATGCTTCTTCATGAAAATTGCTAGGTATGGCATACCATGGTTTTCATCCCAAATTAGGATTTGCACTGCTTCAGAGAGAAGAAAAGAGGGAGCAGAGACGGTAAGAAATTAGAGAGCAAAAGGGAGATCAGATGAGAGAGAGGGAGGAGAGGGAAGTTAAGAGGGATGGGAGGAAAAACAAACAATGAAATGGTGCCACCTGCCACTAGATCTTTGAAACATACATGCAACCAAACACTATCTGCAGCCACTCACTACACAGGTACACACACGTGTGGACGCATTCCCTGAATACACACACACACACACACACACACACACACACACACACACACACACACACACACACCACCTGTCTGGGTGTTTAGGGAACTATTTAGGCAAGTTGAGCAACGATCTGTCTCATTCATCTCCAGCGTAAACAAGAGCAGTTGCCGACGGTCTGTTGGCATAGAGCTCTGGAGAATTTGTGTGTGATCAGTTGTTTTACGTGTATTTGCATGCATGTGTGTGCGTGCGTGCGTGTGTCAGCAGGAATCATGCAATGTGGGACTGAGAGAGAACAGGAGAGGGAGACAGACATAGTGGGTGGGTAGGGGTTTGCATAGCAGAGAAAGAGTCTACTCCTGACAGGTGGCTAATGAGAGCAAGGGACACTCAAGCCCACACTCTAAATGCTCACACACGTGCACATGAAGCACATGACCACACATCCAGCAACTGTTAAGTATGGAGTATCTGGGTCCCTGATAAGGATGTGATATGGATTTGCAGACAGTCTTCACACAGAGGCTTTTTAAACACAGACACACAAATCAATCCAACACATTCATACAAAAATCAATCCACAAAGTCAGTTTTCTTGCCTTCTTTTCCTCTCCCTCTCTCCCACTCTCAGACTCACAAAGACTGACAAACATGCATGCACACACACCTGCCTTAAGTCCCAATAGGGACGGTACAGGAAGCCATGGAGCCAAGCCGCAGCCAAGCATAAACAGTCAATATGGTGCAGGTTTTCCAAACAAAACTTGCCTGCCCATATCAGCTAATAAAAGTACTTGTTTTATTTCTACAGCTTTTAAAGGATGTGTCATTGATGGGAGCTTTTGCACTGCTAATACGTGATTCGCTTAACAAAAGGCGACCTGGGTGAAAGTTACAGTGAGGACAAGGAGGAAACAAATTTCAACCTGAACAACCTGATGAATGGGATGCATTTTGCTCTGGCAGAAATGAAGTTTCACTTTATCTCCTAAATCCTGATACCTGTTGACCTTTATTCTACAATTACTTGCAGTGTTTTTTTTAATGGAACTCACCAAGAATGTTTTATAAATAATTTTATCAAACCTAAAGCACACATACTCATGCAAGCAAACACACAGACATGAGGAGACAGAGAACTAGTACTAGGGAAAAGTAAATAAAGAGGTTATGAGGCAGACAGACACAGGAGGGAGAGGTCACGGAAACAAATGAAGATAAATATAGCAGATAGATGAATAGACTTGCAGAAATATTATTTGTATTGATCAGTGTGCTTCAGGTTGCTAAAGGCGACGACTGTCTCACTGATTCATTTCAGCACGGTTCCACTTTCACCCCCCACTATCCCTCTTGTCATCTCCTTGCATTTATTCTTATCTACTGCCTCTTTTGCCTCTCACATAACCCCATATCCATCTATAACCTGTCTAATCCCTGTTACCCCTGCTTCCATCCAAAGCCCCATTAGTATGATGTTAGCATCAGTTACAGTTGAGGAGAAAGGTGGGAGGTTAGAGGGAGGAAAGGAATGAGAGGTGTTGACAAAGTTTTGGAGATTTATACGTGCAAACGTTTCTATCTGCAGAGATTTGTCTTGTAGGAGGCTGACCTTTCTGGACAATTTGGCCCCCTCTCCAAATAAAAGCTAGTCTATAGGGGATAAATTGAGCAAAATAACCATGTGTATGGTGGCCCTGAGAGTTCAAGACATATATTCATAGATGAATGTGAGCAAATTAAGACAAACCTTTAGCAATTTGACATTACAAATAAATAAGTACGTGCGGGAAAAAATGTTGCAACTGGAGAAAACACAACCGAATTCAGAGATGCTGCAGGTAGCATAGATGACACTGGGACATGTTTATGCAGAAGAACAAAAGCAATGAAAAAAAACATCTTTTATGGATAAAAACTTAAAAACCTTAATCAGTCACAAACCATGACTGTATTCACCTTCATATTGCAATATATGCAACATACTGCATACTGCTATTCATAATAGCTATTGTTTACTTACAGTCGGAAAAACTCGTCCTCCTGGCTGTCTGTAGCTCCTGTCCTAGCACTGCAAGCACCAACCATGGGCTGGTCTGCAGCTCAGTCAGCTAAGGATGGCTAGCTGCATTGCTAACTGAACTAACTAGCTAATGCCAGCTAATTAGCAGCAGTTAGCTGTCTGTCACACTACAAAGTCCATAAATCACTAAGAGTTGAGGCAGAGCAGCTGGAGGACATCACAAGGACAACCAGTAATTATTTTAACATTGAAAAAGATCAATTGTTACTGAAGTCAGTGCATAGGATTGCAAAGTTGTTGTTTTTATTAAGTTAGAATTTGTGTTTGCGTTTGCACAGAAATCAGTGGAACCTACATTCTTCTGTTTTTTCTTAACCCAATACTTGACTCATTTGTGCTCTGATATATAATAAATGTTGCTATTTTAGGAGTCACTGTCGCTCTCCAACATTTCATTAGTTGCTGGTTGTTGTCACATTATCCCTATGCTTTGCATTGTGAGATACAGTAGGCCAGGTGGACTCGTTGAATGCACGCTCAGGATATTTTCTGTATCAGTGCAGTGTCAGTGATCAGTGCTGATCATTCCTTTGTTTGCATACTGTGCACTACATGCTACGTTTTGGCCAGAACACTTGAATGTCTATGGCATCAACAAGCTTGTTTATCACTTGTCATTGTTCCCTGGAAATAGTTTTTGTAATTATTTGTGCTATGTAAAGTGTTTTTTTAATAAAAAAAAATATTTTCTGAATTTGTAGTATTTTTTCTAAATGCTGAGTATTTGTCCATGTGTCAGTGTCACTTTTTTCTGTGTAATTGTGAGTGCAGTTTGTGAGTACATGTGGTGTGGTGTGAGTGTGCACTACTATATGAGTGATTATTTTCTGTGTGTGTGTGTCTATGTATGTGTGTGTTTGTTTGCTTTAGAAGACTGAAACGGGATTGTTGGTGTGCATGCCTGTGTGTGTTAGTGAAACTATTGACGTGATAGATGGCAAATGGCCGCCAGGTCAGTACAGCATCCACATCCTTCATAACCCATCACCACTCTGACAAAAATACAAGATCAATAACCATGTACTATATGTGTGTGTGACTGTGGATATGTGTGTTTTTTCCTCACCCTCTCCACCCTGTCTATGTTTACTAGAGAGTGAGTAAAAGCTTTGTTAGGTGTGTTTAACCGAAGAAATCTGACAGAGTGAAAAGGCAAAACCAGTGGTGAAAGAAATTTACAGACGTGGACAAAATTGTTGGTACCCTCCGTTAAAGAAAGAAAAACCCACAATGGTCACTGAAATAACTTGAAACTGACAAAAGTAGTAATAAATCATCAAAAACCAAACTAATGAAACTGGCCTGGACAAAAATGATGGTACCCCTAGAAAAGATTGAAAATGATTTAACCATAGGGATATGTTAAACTAAGGTGTGTCCTGTAATTAGCATCACAGGTGTCTTCAAACTTGTAATCAGCCAGTCTGCCTATTTAAAGGGTGAAAACTAGTCACCGTGCTGTTTGGTATTGTGGTGTGTACCACACTGAACATGGACCACAGAAAGCTAAGGAGAGCGTTGTCTCAGGAGATTAGAAAGAAAATTATAGACAAGCATGTTAAAGATAAAGGCTATAAGACCATCTCCAAGCAGCTTGATGTTCCTGAGACTGCAGTTGCAAATATTCAGAAGCTTAGGGTCACGGCCACAAGAGGAAAATTGATGACAAATTGAAGAGATGGATAATACAAATTGTAAACAAAGTGCCCAGAACAACTTCCAAAGAGATTATAGGTGAACTCCAAGGTCAAGGTACGTCAGTATCAGATCGCACCATCTGTCGCTGTTTGAGCCAAAGTGGACTTAATGGAAGACGACCGAGGAGGACATCACTGTTGAAAGCAAATCATAAAAAAGCGAGACTGGAACTTGCCAAAATGCATATTGACAAGCCACAAAGCTTCTGGGAGAATGTCCTTTGGACAGATGAGACAAAGCTGGAGCTCTATGTTCACAGACGCAAAAATGAAGCATGCAAAGAAAAGAACACTGTACCTACTGTGAAACATGGAGGAGGCTCAGTTATGTTCTGGGGCTGCTTTGCTGCATCTGGCACAGGGTGTCTTGAATCTGTGCAGGGTACAATGAAATCTCAAGACTATCAAGGCATTTTGGAGCAAAATGTGCTGCCCAGTGTTAGAAAGCTTGGTCTCAGTCGCAGGTCATGGGTCCTCCAACAGGATAATGACCCAAAACACACATTAAAAACACCCAAAAATGGCTAAGAACAAAACATTGGACTATTCTGAAGTGGCCTTCTATGAGCCCTGATCTAAATCCTATTGAACATTTGTGGAAGGAGCTGAAACATGTGGTCTGGAGAAGGCACCCTTCAAACCTGAGAGAGCTGGAGCAGTTTGCTCACAAGGAGTGGGCCAAAATACCTGTCCACAGGTGCAGATGTCTCATTGAGAGTTACAGAAATCACCTGATTGCAGTGATTGCCTCAAAAGATTGTGCAACAAAATATTAAGTTAAGGGTACCATCATTTTTGTCCAGGCCAGTTTCATTAGTTTGGTTTTTAAAATGATTCAAAAGCAATGTCTGATTTTCATTAGTTAATTTTCAGTAAATTTTTATTTATTACTACTTTTGTCAGTTTCAAGTTATTTCAGTGACCATTGTGGCTTTTTCTTTCTTTAATGGAAGGGTACCAACAATTTTGTCCACGTCTGTATGTTGTACTTATGAAAAAGTAGTAATTAGTATTAAGTCCAGCCCTTAATATATACGTTTAAAGAAGTATTATTAATAAATTTACTTAAAATATTTAAAGTAAAAATATTCACAATATTGGACTGATGTCCTTTTACTGTGTTGTATACTCAAATACTTTTTAAACTCAGTTTTTCATTTACCTTTGTGAAGTGTTGTTTCAGTGAAGAGGGTTCATTAACACTGATAAATTGAAAAATCAAATAAATTAATGTGTACTGTATTGTAAAGATATAACTGGGTTAAGTACAAAGTGGCAGAAAATGCAATTGTCTTTCCACCATTGGACCAAACCTATGGCAATATCTCGGAATCAGCATAATTTTGTCACAACAGCAATAAACTGTTGGTCATAACTTAGTTGTGTGTGTGTGTAATCAAGTGTGGATTATAAGTTGAGACAAAAGTAAAAACACAACATTTGCTCATGCAGGGCCGGAACACCCTTAAGCAGCCCTTAGGCTTCCACACACACACACACACACATACACATACACACACATACACACACATACACACACACACACACACACATGCACACACACACACAATTGCACACACACGCATAACCACAAATGCACACACACAGGAAAATCATTTCTACTGTGTTATTAAAATACTGGTTGAGAGGTTTGGGAAGATTGTGCTGAAACATCAGTGGCTGTTCTTTGGTGCTTTCCCAGTGGATCTCCCAATTTTCCTCTTGCTCTATGTCTATTTTATACTTTGCTGCATCATTTAATATTTTTTTTTGTCAAACCACCAGCAAACAGAAATACAACCTATTATTTTGTTGTTTTTGTTTTGTGTTTTTGAACATTTGTTGTTGTAACAATGTTAACAATGATAATGTTGTTATGGTGGCTAAGAGAGCCTCATGCAAGACAGTGTTGAGCTTCCTTCTCACTTTTGGAGTTATGTTATAGATTGAATTTGTTAAAGCAGTCAAGTAGATTTAAATTTACATAACCCTATATTACGAATCACAATTTGTGTTAAGGGGCTTTGCAATCAGAAGAGCATAAAACACCCTACAACATCCCATTCATAAACTCCTGATTCCTTTTCTATTTAAACTTTCAGTGTGAGGTTAGCAGTTACTTGGCCCTTGTTTCAGGGCTCAGCAGATGCACAAATGTCATACCAATTAACATCAACACCTATATCCAAAGGTTGTTACTGCATTTAATGTATAATTTCATGTTGTGAAGATAATCTGAAAAGGAAATTGAGCCTCTACATTAAGTATGAGTGAAATGTCTTTAATTTTGTCTCAGTGACTATTCTTCCACATCCTTCTCATATCATCAGTCATTGTTGCATCTGTTTCTATCTTTATCTCTGTTTTGATTCCCCTTGCACAAATCTCTTTGACTCTCTGACTGTTTCTTGCCTTATTATGTTGTGTTTCCCATCTTTCCTTTCCCTGTCGCTCTGCTGTTTTGTCTCTCTTGTTTTACTTCCTCTTCCAGTTTGACTCTGTTCTTTATTTAATGATATTACAGATGTTTAGATATTCTCTCACACATCATGGACAACAAAAGGCACACACACACACACACACACACACACACACACTAGAATTAGCTATTGGATTCCATTTTAACAAGGGAGACACCAAGGTTGTTTTCAGTCACCTTTCTGTCTGATTTATTGTTAACAAGAGGGCAGATTTAAACAGGAATGTCTTCTGTGGGATCTGTCCCACCTTCATCTTCTCCTTCATAATCCACACTCAAATAACCATAGTTCTCACCAATGCAGCCATCAAAATATGTCAAACTTGAGCAGACCTACGTGCCTGCTGCTCTAAACCTTTGGTCTTCAAAAAACGTTTTCATTTAGGTTTTATTAAACCTTGCTGAAGAATCAGTTCTAATTTTTGGAAGCACATCACACTGCCTTGATTATTAAACGTCGCCATGTTTCATAAAATACACACAAGCAAACACACACAGAGACGTACACACAAACACCAGTATTTTCATAAGTGGCTTTCAAAGTGGCCACCATGGATTCGGCAACAAATATCACAAATATCTGTTCACAGCAGCCACACAACAGTGACTCAGATTCCTAAACACATACACACACACACAAACAAGCACGTTCGTACACAAACCCATGCAGCGCCCCCAACAGTCCCAATGGAACCGATGATACACACAAAGTCCGCTTTTAACAAACCACACACCAGTGGCTTTGTTCTGAGCGACTGCTTTAATCTTTAATGTGTTTTGGTTGCTGGTGGCTGCTGATGTTTGGGCCTTTAGATTGCCTCAGACTCTACTGTTGTCACACTACAGAGGTCAGTCCAATAACTTACCTCCCCTGGGTTGAAATACACAAACCACGTCAGGCCAATTACACACACTGACACGCAAACTCATGGACACGCGCATGGACATAGACATTGACGCTTACAGAGTTGTGCACCCGTGCACTCACCCAGAAACAACCCTCCTCCCCATGACACACACACACACACACATATAAGCAGACTGTTGTGCTCACACACAAACTCTATCTGGTTTAGTGTCTCTAATGCACTCCCCTTTCAGTTCACATCAATTAGCGATGCTTTGTGTAAGTGTGTGCCCTGACCTTTCATAGTGAAATGGATTGTTATGAGGAAAACTCTGCGAGGCATGTCACTGTGACCTGTCTCACAGCTTTAGTGGAACATAATGCATTTTTAAATGTTCAGCCGCACATTCCAGCTCTTGCAAAACACGTAGATTTTCCTCACTTCCCTGAAGAATCTAATTAAACACATATATGCATTCACACAGTCAGACAATCACTGCGCCAACATGTTCATGCATACATAACAAGTTATTATAGGTTCATTTTACAAAATGGACAAAAAGAGTCATATTTTTGCTACACATGCAGATACACAAAAACACACAATGAACTTTATTTAAGAGAATGAATAGACTTCAGTTGTGGAACAGTAAATAAAATGTGAGCATAAAGACATGAGACAAAAGAGAACCAAGACTAAAAGAAAGTACAAAAACATAAAGGATTTAAAACCCAGTGTGCTCCTTTGATAATAATGGTGACAAGAACACTGAAAACTCAGAGCTTGCTTTAATGCTAGCGGCTGGTTTGTTTTAAAGTCACTTTAGCAAACTCATTCATTATGAACATGGCGCAAGTCCTGGCTGTTGCCATTAATAGTCATGTTTCATTAAACAGAGAGCTAAACTTGATTTGTGGATTACTGGGCTTAGTAAAGAGCACATTTGTACAGTAGATGAAGACAGAGACAAATAATCGAACACATACGTATTGATCACAAGCATACATTGCAGTTTAATGGAGTGAAAATTAGATCTTAGTGTAGCCTTTAACTTCTATTAAAAACTATAATTCATTCCAAGCAGGGACAAGAGTTAATAGAATCAGTGTTCCTGTAAGCTACAATACTCAGCTACAGCCCTAAAAAATGATTATGTGAATAAAAACACCTACAGTAACTCCTATTTTAAAAATGTTTGAGACATAGGGTAGACTTCTTAAGTCATAATATCATTGCTGAAAGACATTACTGTTGTTATAGATTAAATTCATTAATATACAATTAGATTACAAGGGTGGAATTTTAGCGGAAGTGGTTTGTTCGTTTCGTTTATTTATTTATTTTTATTTATATTTCTGTCATCAGTATCAGCAGTAATTCAGGGGTAAAGCTGTAGCTATGGGTCCCCTTATTGTGTGATAAACATGGCTAATAACCTTTGAAACCATCCTAAAGCAGCACAATGTGCAAAAAACTGATACGCAGTCAGAAAAATAATTTATTTGTGTGATAAATTAGACGCAATGCTTGTGTCCACTGGTGTCTGTATGATTTCCTCTGTGTTAACCCTACTTCTATGAACACATGGCTCTGCTGGCACATGTTCTGCTACCCGGGGTTCAGGCTTTTTTGCTAGATAGAAGTAAGCAGAAGTAAGCAAAAATATAGGTTCAGGTCTCTCCTCAATTTGGCAGTTCAGTTGTGCCAGGTCTTAATATAGGAACACAAGTACAGGCATGGTTTGGGTCTTAATTTTGGGCCCACGGCAGAACTTCAGTGCATGAAACCATACGAACTGATAAGACAGAAAGAATATGCTCTTTTTTGTCACAAGGTTGCCAGCAAAGTCCTCACTCCAACTAGATTTGGCGGAATTTTAATGTGACAATCCACCATCACATTCCAGAGGAGTAAGTGGCGGGTCTGATGCAGTGTCATGCATACTGCAATTTAGGAGATTGGTACAAAAAGACCCACCGCTGCCAACAAGTACAGTCTATCCAGTTCTAAGAAGCCTGATTGAAAAGTGCTGAGACACATAAAAGAACAGTTACATATGCATCAGACAAAAAACATTTTCAGGTATATTGTCATCTGATGTCACTGAAGTAAAGAGGTTGAGGAATGGGTTGATCTATGCCCTCTTATATGGGTAGCTCCAATGAGATTGAATAGGTTCTGATTGGCCAGTCACATACATGCAAATTTCCATAAAGGTTAAGCCTAAAAGTGGTGTTAGAGGGACTAGCCTGGGTTTTGAGAGAGGCCTTGAAATCCAAGAATCTGTTATATATAAGTGTGAAATGTGTCAGTGTGGAAAGAAAAACAAAAAAAAGTGTTCTTAATGCCTTTTAAATGAAATGAATTCAACATTTCTGCTATTTTGGCATTGCAATTCTCATCCTAACTCCAGAGTACAATCATTTACAGAACACACTCTTGATAATCAATTCAAACACAATAAAATGGAGCTACAGCAGTGTGCCAAATGCACAGCAATGAGCGGTGCTCAAGTAAAACAAACATCTGCACTCTGAGTGCATTCAGGATCACACCATCATGAAAGTGGCAGCCAGATTATGATCAAAGGCTGTGCTGTTATCATACAAGCACCTGCATTCAGGTCACACATGCAAATAAGAAAGGGGGGGGTGCACGCAGACCAATCACAAACACAGGTCTGCTTTCCCTCCCACATGTAGACAAGAGTCTACAGTAACATATTCGTCTAATCAGGTCTGTCATTCATCATCAGCTAGCCTACAGGAGAGAATAAAAGGAAGAAAGAAATAATTAACTGACTCATCTTTAACTAGGCATTTCATGCCACCTTGAGGCTGAGTGCAGTGACCTTACTGGATATTCGTCTGTGAGTGTGGTACTTTACAACTTGTTGGGCTTCCTAAGCAAAGTACTTAATAATTTAACAAATCAAGATTTGCAAATACACATCTGCCAAACTGCCTCTGATAAATCAGAGATGCTGTAAGTGAAAATGAAGCCAGCGTTAAGACCATCTCTTTGGTAAATTATTTGAATGATTCATGCCATTGTTTTCTGATCTCCCACTGCTAAGAATGCAGATGAGCCATCTGTCAAAGTATTGATAGGCTTATTAGAATTAGATTAGAATGAAAGTCATTTAGCAGATGGACAATCTCTCTCAAATCCAAACTGAGCTCATGAATAGAGAATGTCTGAAAACAGGCTGAAGAAACAAGCATGCAATCTTTTTAATGCTTCCTATAAATATGGGAACACAAACTCAAACTGTAAGAATGGCTGATCAGTGCCAAAATATGTCAGCCATTCTTTATCTGCCATTGAATTTGACAGTCTACTTTCTTTACCATTGATTTTAAATTAAATAAACCTGCACGCAATGAACTCAGTATGGACACATTCTTCCAACCTGTACCTATTACAGCAGATCTATGCAATGTTTTGAAAAATTGCTTTTGCTTGAAAACTGGTATGGCCACAGATATGTGTCTGTTTGAGTACACAGACTCAAACAGACACATGAATGTACATGCAGAAAACCACCGCAAATATTCTGAAAAACTTTTCACTAAAATCTTTAGGTTTGGAAAGAAGTCCTTAAACAAAGCACATGTCGACAAAGTAAAGACATGTCAGCAAACTAAAGACACTGAAATGCACCTATGTATTTGTAGAACTACGTTTTAAAATGAAAATAATAATTTGTATTAATATATAATATAATGTCCTGATGTATGGATCTGCACATCCCACCCAACAAACACTTTGCAGAACACCTTTTGCATTTGTTGCAAGTCTTTGTCACTAAGTCTCTTTCAACTTTGCATGTCTAGACTTTTAGAATTTTACACCACTCTTCTTTGCAAAAAAGTTCAAATTCCTTCAAAATGTGAGGGAATCTCCTGTGTGTACAGCTCTCCTTAAGAGATTCTCTCATCAATTAAAGATGAGCAACCATCATGTTTATATTTTGCTGGATTTCCACGGTCCTGTGTGAGCCACTGACTGGCAAACACGCAAAAAGAAAATGTTGGTACGATGAAATGTGTCCATTTATGAGTATCCTTTGCTGTGTCAAGAAACAAAAAAAAAAAAAAGAAAGAAAAAACATCAACACTTTGGAGAGTGCTGCAGAAAAGATAGTATAATCCCCAAAACACACTGAAGGCAGTCCAGAGAACAAGATCACAACAGCTTAGTTTATTTGTAGCCCTTTCCGTCTGATTTCATGCCTTGTCAACTACTTGTGGGGTTGCCCAAAACACAAGAAAATCTGTATTTTGTTTACACTTGGCCTGTTTCCTACTTAGTGCTACACTGCCAGTCTGCATAAGCCCTCAACATGAGGCTATTTTACCTGTAATGTATCTTAAATCTTAAGCAAATGCACATTGTAGTTGGTGTGACTACTTGTGTACACATCTCTTCTGTCTTTCCCACTTAACGGCATTGAGAATAATTCATGAAGAGCAGAAACAGCAACCTCTTGGCTTCCCAATGTCCTCCAGATGGGGGATTTTGGAGTTCTTAAACTTTGGTGTGGCAACAATACTTTTATTTGTATTGGTTGCATTTTCACACAAAGAACATGTAATTCTACAAAAGCAATACTATGATAGCAGCTATAAGAAAACATAATCTTTTTACTGAAAATCACATTTTAGGCACAAACATCTGATCCAACTTAGTCTGGGATTAGATTTGTTAGTTGATTTAAAAGCATATGGAATCAGACCCAGGGTGCACCACACACTGTGAACGGACATATGGAGAATACAAACTGACTAAACAGTCCAATTCAGCTGATGCATGGTGAATAGCAAATGACATCCACCAATGTATTTTACAGAATAGAGAACATCTTCTTGGCACAGACTCCCTCTATCTGCCTCCTTGTATTTTTTATAGACACACACACACACACACACACACACACACACACATACACACACATATATATATATATATACCCAATTACAGCTTGGTTATCCTTTACATTGAATGCTGAATATAGGCTTGGCAGTCTATGTTTTCTTATCCATCCATCCATGAGTGGCTTGATATGAACAGCCTGTTAGGAATACCTCTGACTGATATCATCAATGCTAATCATGATTCATAAAACTTTGTTGAGTTATAAATTCATACCTTTATTCACTGAGGTGGCGATGCTCCATATGTATTAAGAGTGAATGTTTTTGTTATCTCTTTTCTTCAAAACTTTATTTTACTCTTTTTCCATATGAAATCACCCTAAACAAGGAATTTTCATCTGTTTGATGTGTGTGCTTCTTCCCATCTCCCTCCCACTTCTTGCATCTCCTTTCCATATTAACAGAGACTCTCTTCTTCAGTCTACCTATCTGTGTACAGAACTATTCCTGAGGGAAAGCACAGCGCTTTAACACCTTACGCTTTCTAAGTTAAAAATAGCAAACGAAAAGGTTATCCAATTAAAAGTAATTGCCTGAGAAGAGGAATGGATGTGCTATTCTTCCAGGAAAATAAATAAATAAATAATGACAACTAGTAGCCCATAGCGTGTGTTATTGCATTATTCAGCATGAAGTCCCCTCAATCTACATCCCCCCGGTCCTCCTCTGTCTCTCTTTTCTCATATTTTAGCATAAAAATCGACACATCAAAGATTTTTAACTCTTAATTTAGAGAGAGCCGTGATATGAAACAGGACAGAGAGAAAATGGAGACTGTCAGACTTTTAGAACATGTTCTCCAGAAGATGATGAATATAGAACAATACACAAAAAAGAAGGCTTATGGTAGTGTTAAAGGCTCTGAATAAAATGTTCTTGGTCGTTACTGGTGAAACACATTTAATTTCAGGGGTAATTTCAGAGCAACATATATTTATGACTGTAGTCAACACTGTTGACATCATCATTTGGCATTCATTCAACATGCATCAGCACTTCTACTGCACTGTTAATTGCGCAGTGATCAACTAAAGGCTAAATAGTTGCGTTATAAACTTCCCATAATACATCAGTGAGTAAACAATAGCTGAAAATCATTTCAAGTGTAAACTGACCTTAACACTGTCTAAGGAATGTACAAAACAGCTTTCATAGCTGTATGGTAACTGTACTACCTGTAACACTATTTGCTCTTATACAGGTTAAAACCTTGTATTATTCCTTTAACTGCATTAACTAGTTGACTTGGGTTGTCTGTCTAGCTTTGTTATCTGCTCATTTCTATTGGCTGCACAATATAATAAACACAGTTTCCCAACCTAATTACCTAACGGCAGACAGCTTTATCTCTAGCAGCAAGCTGAATGTTCTTTAGCAACGACCCTTTTACATACTCTGAATACACAAAACAATTACAGGTCAAATCTCTAAATTGTCATCCAGTGAGGTAGTGAAGTTTAACAAAATCAATAACTAATCACTTGGGCTAATTACTAACACTTATATTAGCCTGTAATGCACTGGTTCTAATCGCTAGCATGGATTGCTAATGCTTCTAGTACATACACATATCCCATTTGTGTATGTGGCCTCAGCTGAGATTCACAGTATTAGTTGCAATCAAAACACATGCTTATACAGTAGCTTGTATAGAAATGGTCATCTGCGGTTCACTCAGTGCATCATCTCTCCCGTCGCTCTGTGGAACTGGGCTGCGAAGCCATTTTTCATTCAACAACTTTGTATACTTTTATGACCTCTACACAATGCTGTGTCTGTTCTGTTATATGGCCACAGCAGATGCATCAAATGAATCAAACGATGGTATTTGGAGTCACACAAGCACACACAAGCAGACTGATGTAAAGAACCTCAGACACAGTCACTGACACAGAGTTCATTCAAATAACACACAAACTGTCTATAGACAGGTTAAATCAACTGAGGTCCATAACTTGCATGGTCATGGAGGACAGCGAGGCAGCAAGGGCTCTGCAAAATGAGGAATGCAAAAGGAGAGCAGCGTATTGAAAAAGATGTGATTGAAAAGCCACAAACAATTGAAAAACCACAAAAAAGCATGACACGTCAAGAATGACAACAAGCTACGATAAAAAAAGAACATAGCAGAGAGAAGAAAGGAATATCAATGTTGTCCTCTGCTCTGCAATATGTTGCCAAAAGTGGAACAGAGTTGTTGCCTCCTAGATTCTCTGCCTCCACCTCTTTCTGTTTCCCTCTTCCACTTCCACTATTAGTCTTGCTTTCTCCCTCTTGCCCTTATTCCTTTCATTTATCTTGCTTCTTTACACACCATTTTCAGCTCTGTGATCCCGCCTTTCCTGTATCTGGCATCTCCTCCCCATTCCTCTTCCACTTTCCCTCTTATCTCTATTTCCATCCTCCTCTCTTTCTCTGTTTGCCTCTCTGTTCTTCTTGACGTTTGCCTCTCCCACTCTCTCTAACCCTGTTTTCAACTCACTCACTCTGCCATCATCTTTCTCCTCCCTCTGTCAATCATCTCTCTATCTGTCTCTCCTCTCCCTCCCTACTGTTTCTTTGCCAGTCCCTCCAGCCTGTTGCATTATTCAGATGTGCATCTCCTATTTCTTTTTCTTCCCTTCACCAACTTGTGTCTATAGGAGACCATAGGAAAGTGATTGGACAGTCTAAGTCTGCCATTTATCCTGATTTGCTGTCATACATCTGAGTGATGCCTATTCAGGATGATTGAGTGGGGATGATGGGATTGAGAAGGGCGGATGAAAGAAAAGAGATGCGAAGGGTCAGAAAGTCAGAGGACATCTTGTCTTTATCTCTGCCTACCAGATGGCTGTCTTTTAGCTTGTGTGCCTTTTAAACAGGCGAATTGCAGTGCCATTGAGGTCCTGGGGAGGAGTGTGTGAGTCTGTTCGTATTTATGGGGCTATTTGAGTTTTATAAAAAGCATATATTCTATTTTTTTAAACCATCATCAAGTAGCTTTGTGAAAAGGTTGGAAAAGTTCTCGTCTTGAAGAGATTATTCTGTTTTTAGTCTGAGTCTCTTTGAGGGAGAAAAAAGGGGCAGTTGTGACCTGAAATCACCAACTCACTGGAATGGCAGATACCTGTTACTAAAGCTGCAAAATACACACTAGTTATACACACAAACATGCACAGGCACAGAGGCGCACCTTGCCACTTCAGCCATGGCCAGTGGCAGCCTCAGTGATACAGCCAATGCCAAGAGAGGAGCTTAACTCTCAGCACCTTGGACAGCACTCACTCAAAAGCTTACAGGGCAAGTGCATGTTTGTGTGTTTGTGTGTGTGAGGCAGAGAGAGAGAGAGTGAGAGAGACAGAGAGCAAGCCATTTTCCTCTAAGCTGCTGTGACAGGCATGTATCAGAAAAAAGGGATTTATCCATCATAACAATAATACATGCAGCATTGCACTGCACTGGCTGGATGGATAGATGGATGGATAGATGGATACACACACACACACACACACACACACATACACACACATACACACACACACACACAGGTGTGTGTGTGTGTGTGTGTGTGTGTGTGTGTGTGTGTGTGTGTGTGTGTGTGTGTCAAGCAGACATTTACATCTTGTATGCATGTATAATGTAAACTGGCATTGCTTTTGCAACTCTCACAACAGCAACTCCAGACTCCAGACACACTCCAACATAAACCACAGTTGTATGCAAAATTTAAAATGAGATCACTTGTGCCACAGACATTGCAGTTCTCCATTCTTGATGCACATGATCAGTTTGCCACCCATTGCCAGTGAATGCACCCGACCAACACCGAATACCCACGCATTCACACACGAACACATGCTTCTCTCATTTAGATCATGAGTTCTATAACATATGCTCATACTTCTTGTCACATCAACACTAATACGCAACCCTTTGCCACCAGCGTTTTACCCTGCAGCTAATTAATGCTGCAACAGCACACCATTCACTCAGACGAAAACTGAATTCACTGGATTCCCACGCTTCATTTGCACTGACAAACATCAAGAATGCTGGGCAGATGGTAAAAACATGTTGAGTAATATCAACACCAGACATGTAAACAAAGAATAATAGGCTTTGATGTTGTAAATATAACAGATCTGCCAAATTGTGTATCAAAGACACAAAATAGTCATTATACTTCCATTATGATACTGTGCTATGGTGTTTGCACAGACAAGGACAAAGGAAGGTGAAAGAAGAAAGTTTTCCAAATGCCAGTGGACATGCAATTTCAATTTTTAAAAATCTCTATCTTTCTGTCTCGCGATCTGTCCACCATCCCTCGGTCTGTCCTTATAAGCATTAAAGTACCTTAATGCTTTTTATATGAGTCATTTTTACACAGTGACGAACCTGTTTTGTCATTTTTTTGTATTTCTCGCTTTGAACAGATTATCAGAGGGACCGTTGGAACCAAAGTGAATATTATTCTATAAAGACCATGAGGAGGAGTTAAACGAGAGCAAGAATAAAAATGCACCATGTAATTTTCTTCTTAAGGTAATTGTGAGAGAATTATAGGCTCAAGCTTTATTGTTTAGACAAGAGCTGTGAGGAAGGCTCATACAACTATCACCCAAATTACTTTGCTTTATTTGTGTAATATGGTTGTGATGTATAATCTTGTGCCCATGTGGACAAGATTATATATTTTATATCAGTACATCTTGTGGACTTTTTGAATCTTAGACTTTATTTATTTCAATCAAATATTGTTTGCTTCTCATTCTCCCTTACTCACTTTGTTGTTTTCTCTCTCACTTTATGTTTCTCTCATCTTCACTTGCCTACTCTGTCTCTCTCTCCCTGGCTGTCTCCAGCATTATGCTAACACATTTAAAGCCAGGCTCCTGCTGTGCAGAGTAATCCTTCAGTGAAGCTGCACTCCCTTAATGTGTCTGTGGGGCCTGAGATTCCCCCCAAACCGATCTATCTCTGGGATGACACCAGCCCCAAGGTTAAACCAGGGTCAGGCACCGGCTGCACACACGCTTACATTTATATGCAAGAGCACACTCAAACTAAACACATCTAAGCACACAAAATAATACATTTCCGGTGTTTTTATGTGTTGATGAGTCAAAACTGGTGTTACTCATAGAGCTATGAAAATATATTTAACTTGGATCACTGCTGTAGTGTAATTGTAGACTCAAAAAAAAAGTGCACACACAGAGACCTATATAGAGACATCATTAACATGTATAGGCAGACATCAAACCATAAACATACTGCATGAGAATGACCTTTGTCACAAAGTCAAAACTGTATACTCACTAACCTCAGGGCAATGTTTTAGTTGTCAGTCAAACATTTTATCTTTTACACAACTAAGACATTGTAGGCTCAGTGTTAGCAGTTTACACTCATCAGAAGTAAAATGAAAAGATTACTCTCATTTGCCCATTGTGTCTTCACAAAGTTTGTGCTCTAAATCTACACGAAGCACCTGTTCCGCCTCTGATGTCTTCATTGCATTGAAGAAGGATTCGCTCATCATCCCCATCTTAGTTGCTGCGGCTATTACTTTCATCAGGATCTGAGACCAAGGGGGTTTATGTGATGAGGATGTTATTAGACTGCCTGTTGGAGGGAGTGGAGGTGTAGAACAGCAGATCCTGCAGGGGTTCAATTCTAAGAATAGCACTGAAGGCAAAGCTGTCTTATGTAATGTACACACACGGGTCATAAAGAGCAGAAGGGCCAAACCTAAATGCCTAGCACTGATGATTGGTTTGATGTGAGAGTCCTTTTGTCGCTGCTATTCTGCTGTCGGTAAGAGTATCGCAGAACTACACGCTACCTCCATGACTCATGGCACGTCACCATCTGCTTCTGGCCAGCAATGAGCATCACATAATACAGAAAGTTCATATTTTCCCTATATCCTCCACCCCCACCCCTACTATGTGGATGCCCTTGGCAACTGACAACTGCAATGGCATGGTTGAGAACCCTTGATGACTTCCAACTCCTGAGTACAGTCACATGGAACCCTGTGCCTCCGCAGTGTTGCATGAGTGATGGTACTTCACCACCCATTTTTCATAATATGTTTGCAGTTATTAGACTTGCAGTTAGACTACAGTATTGCAGTTGCAGTTGGTACAGGAAATGTAAAAGTCTACACATCCTTGTGAAATTGCAGGTTATTAAAATGGAAAGAGAGAAATAACAACAATGCAAATGTCTGCCTTGTTCCATCTTTTATGCAATCTTATAACAAACAAAAATCCCAAGGGAAATCAAAACAAATATCAATTATTAGGAACAGGTTAAATCAAAACATCTAAAACAACCTGACACATCCGCACACCCCTAACGCTTCATAGGAGCATCTTTTGCATGATTTACAAGCAGCAAGCCTCATTGATTCCACTGTGGAATTTTGTCCCAGTCTTTGCAAAAAAAAGTTCATTGACATTACAAGAGGATTTCCTCTGTACAGGTCTTTTTCTCATTACACTTTCTCAGCTCTGACTGGGCCATTCCAATACTTTTCTTTTATCTAACCATAACTTAGACAACTTGGAAGTATGCTTGGGTCATTGTCATGTTGGAATGTGAAATTCTTCTTGACCTTTAGCTGTCTGAACGAAGGTCAGCAGATTTTGCACCTATCTGCACATATCTTGACAATTGGAGCTATTCAGCTGAAGAGAAGTAAGCTCAAACAATAGTGCTTCCAACAACATGCTGTTGGTATAGTGTTTCTTGGATGATGAATTTAATTGTTGAGTTAAGGCTGAAAAGGTCAATGTTTTTCATCACATCTTATTTTCCCACAGGTTTTGCTGTAACTGTATCTTTTGGTATGATTCAGATGGGCTTGGATATTCCTTTTTACCACTCTTCCAGATAGCCCAGATGTGCAGAATACTGAAGGTGATTTTCTTGAGGTTTTATTCTCATCCCCTCGTCAACTTTGACTTAGGGATGTCCTGTTCTTTACAATGTCTCAGTCGTACCACATTCTACTTATTATTAGTTGTTTGGACAGTGTGCCATTGATCATCCAAATAGGGATTTACATCACTCCCATCCCTCCCCCCAATACTTTCTGACAATTAGCTATTCCAGCACACTGGTAACACTTTGAAGCCCATGTCTCTTCCACTATGATGTCATCCAAACCTACAGCAGCATCTTAAATCTGAAAACTTTCACAATAATAATTGATGGCAGGTGCATGCTATTGATTTCTGAATTTGATTGTGTAGGTTTGAACATAGCTACAGCACTTAGGGATTTATTGTTGACAAGCACCCTTTATGAAATGTTTTGTGAGTAAAGGATGAGAAATGTTGACCTCTTTGACTGTCACTGGAGTTTCCCTTGAGTTTAAAGACTCAAACTACAGGACATTTTGGCAGAATTTACCCAGATTAAACCCTCCAGACAATCAGAGATGAAATCTGATGTGGGACCATATTTGGCATCAATGTTCAGCACAGATTATCTGGTGATATTGAGGGTGAAAAGAATCTTATCCTACCCAAACTGCTGGAAAACGCAACAGGAAATCTGATTTAAAGAAGACTGTCTGACTGATGACTGACTGCTATAACAGATTTTCTGAGACATCCTGATCATACAGACAAAGACGAGAGATTTTTAGAAATCCCCTTTGCATAAAGATGTGCGGGTGTGTGTCGGTGTGTTTGTGCATGTGTGTGAGCAAATGCAATACACAAATGTTAACAAAAGGTATTTATCAATCAGTCTTGATTTGCTACATACAGTGGGATTATTACAGGTCTTTATGAAGATTTTTAAAGTGAAATCAATGAAAGCGACATAACAGAATTAACTGTTCTTGTAGCAGTGTTTTTGTTGTTTGCGACCTACAGTGCCATCTCTGTGTGAGGTTGTAACACTAACCTTAGAGGTTTATGATTCAAACACTGCTTTTAGGCCTTACACCAATGACTGTTTGTGCCTTTTGATGGGAGAAGATATCATGTGTTGCTACTATCCTTTATCATTTTAATATTATTACTAAAGCAGCATGAATGGAAATATAGAAAAAAATGAAAAACATGAGATCACATGAGGTGGTACATTCATTGTTCCTTCTCTCAGGATAATCTTATTAATACCCTGTAGTGTGTGATGTGACACTTTTTTCAAATCATGTAGCATGTGCATTGTTAAGAATGGAGGTGAGAGCATCTCTGAATATTCTCCTTGTGTGTGTGACATAACCTGATTTCAAAATTGGGAGGGCTTTAAAGACTCTTGTAGTTTGAGCCAGGTTTGAGAGGCCTGCAGAACTTTTTTAACAATACAGGGTGGAATAATCATCCTCCTCATATGAAAGGAACCCTTATTCTAAACCAGCTTCGGATGCGGGGAATAGCTGCATCCAACAGAGCTTTTCCATCAGTTCTCATTTATTGACCAAACTGGGTATTTTTGCTTTGCTTTTAGGATAGATTGTGTAAAACCCCTGTGATTTTAAACCTTGAAAATGTCCTCAATTTTGACTTCTTCAGGGTGCGTTAGACAGTCAAGGCAGAATGTCTTGAAACATAAATTGATGGTAACAATTCTTTCACATCTGCAAATTTCATGGTAAATAGGGTGTAATTCTTATTTGGAATCCCTTTGAAATTACCTCAAATATTTAAACTTACCTTAAACACTTACCTCAAAATTTATTGAAAATGACCACAATATTTCTTAGATTTGTTCTGCTAGTTTCCAAAAGAATGTATGCAACAAAATAATAAAAAAAATAGATTTTTTATTCTTTAATACATTTCCAGGAAATTTCCAACTACATTCAGCCTAATGCCATCTTAACTTCTAATACCCTTATGTCTTACTTTGTTGTCATAGGATACCAGAGGAAAGTGACTTTACTAGTGTACATTGTATGGAGTATGCCAAGCTTGCAATTCTACTATGTCGTTTGGCGGATACTTTTATCCAAAGCGATGTACATATAGAATAGGTACAATACAAGCAGTAGGAAAAGCAAAGTGGACACGTGCTAAGAAATGTTTTGAGTCCAGTCAGACCAAGGTGTCAACAGGTATTGCTGAAGTCGAGTGCACTGTGATGAGGAATGGGTTTGGCATAATGTATTAATCTGTGTAGTGTTTGATATGATATTCCATTTGTTAGTATGCGTTACCTAATCTAGATGTGGTGTGCAACCACACACAGAACCCATATCACCTGTAACTCCAGATCACAATTACACAGCAGGTGATCTCCTGTTGTTGTTGCAACTTGACTTGAGAATGCAAGGTCTCTGGGTGGTGGTGTCTATATTGGCCGGGCATTTTAATTATTTGGCTCCGCAATGATTTCAGGGGTCCAACGTCCCTTGTCATACCATAGAAAAAATATACACAACTAGTGTTGCACAAATTCTGTGTGTCACATGTATACATATTCAGACATAATCCATTTGTTAAGTCTTATGCCTCCACCCTTTTTACACAGGTTATCAGCAGTTTTTTCCATGCTTTTGTGCAAAATTGGAGTTTAAGTTCTGAAACTTTCAAGAACAGGATGTCCTCTCTCCTGCAGCCTTAATAGTATTTAGTTAGTTATGCTTGCTAAGTCTTTTTGTGTACTTTCATGCACACAAAACCATGAGTGTAATCGTGTTCTGATGAATTTGTGTGAACCTTTCTGTTTTTTGCTTTTTATGTTGACATGTGTGACACTGAGCATATGTGTGCACAGTGCCGCTGCTCTTAGCATTCACTGTGCATACCTCCTGTTAAAGCTCAGTGTGCAATTTTGAATCAAAGCTAAGCAGGTGTCACTCTGTCTACAGACAGATGGGAGACCTCATGCTGAAACCCGAATCCTATCTTCTCATCTATTTCTCTCTCACTCTCTCAGATCTCTCTCTGTTTGCTTCCCTCCATTTTTATCCTTGCATCACTACAGGCTGGCATTTTCACTCAGGGGGCTTTTACATTGACAATTTCATATCAATTCAGTGGTGTTTCCCTTAAGATAACATAACTAAACATATTATATTACAGTACGAGTTCTTTTTACTGAAGTAGAAAACTATCCAAAGCTGTCCATGTATTTTATTTCAGAGGACCAAATCTTTAAATTTGAAAATTATTAAAAACATTTGGGTACACCTACCACAAACCAATGGAACATAAAACGTAGACCCACTATTTTTAGACGTTTTAAAACTTGAAATGTTAAATATTATAATTTTAATGTATAATATATAATGGTGGTAGATTTAGAAGCAGTATAACAGCAGCTAATGAATGGACTCCTATTATCATTAGTGTTTTAACTGGTGCATAAACACTAATGTTAGTTTAATGTAGTTTTGTCAAGGTATCCCTAAATTTAAATACTCGGTAGGCTAATCTATTAAATTTTAACAGTGATATCGGTAAAATATATATATATATATAATTTGCACGAATGTACTAGAATAGAATTATAAAGGTAATACAAAGTACAAATAGTGTTTCAGTCAATGTGCTTTCAATACAGTACCAGCACCACCTCTTACCAATGGTGGTAAACAGCTATACTCTGATTAGGTTTTCTGCAAAGATGTCATTAATCAAAACAACAGTAAACAAGTGCAAAAGCAGGACAACAGGGTAAAAGAGATAACTTCTACTGAACTGGGGTCTGAACTAAAAAACAGTCTCAGTCAGTCAGGTTGCCTCTTCCTTTCAGTATTCCTCCCTGCTTTCTCTTTCTCTTAATCGTCTTCCTCCCCCTGTATACACAAACTATAAATCTTTTCCTCCTACTATTTCTGTGCATTACAGGGTTTTCTGTATTTCTTTTTCCATTCAGTTGGATGCCTTGCCATTTATAACATTCAAAATGTGTTTGTCTCATTACTACAGAAACTTTTTGCCCCTTCTTTCTACTTTGTTTCCTATTCGGTGCACCACTTCCTTTTTCTGTATTGGTCCACCATTGTATATCCTGCAGCATATGTATTTCTTTTCTCTCGCAGTCTCTCACGTTGTCCTTCACTTTCCATTCCTCTAACTGTAGATCTGCCTCCCCAACTCACTTATTCAGCACAATCTGCTCACAATTTCTACGTCTCTCCCGCTGTAATTTTTCTTTTTCTTGTCGATATGTTTCTCTCGCTCTTTCTCCAAGCACTGTCTCTCCTCTCTCCCTGATGAGGCCAGCCCCTCCATGGTGATGAGACCGACAGAGGGTGATTAAAGTGGAGTCTCATCTGGTGGGAAAACTGACCTCAATCAGAACTATTCTACGAAGAGGACGCTCCCCTCCTCTCTGTTTCCCTCCATCCATCCCTCCTACTCAGTATATTCCTGACTCTCATCCACCATCCTTTATTCTCCCTGACCCGCTCCCTCACCATGTCAGTGCTCCCCATCTCTCATCTTCCCTCTCCTGCTTTCTACTCTCATTTCTCATCTTCCCCCATCCACTCTCAGTGATCACTCTCAATTTGTCATCATAGACTGTATTGTTCTGTGATGGTAATCTGTCCGTCTGGGGAACTCTCAAATTTGGTATCGTCAGCTGTGTGCAAGAAACCTTACATTTACAAAAGACAGAGTCAGACTATGTTTAGTCTTCAAAGTTCTGAATTGTCTTATGTCATGCTACAGCAAACAAACAACTAAAAGCAGCATACACAACAGTTCACAAACAACAGAGTGACGCTAACTTCACTCCCTGTGGACAAACTGTAATGTAACAGAATGTTAAAAAAAAACTGTAAATAGTATATGGCCCAACAATTAAAATCCTTGTTCTTGCTCTGCAACTTATCTTTGCTAAATTAAGACTCTAATGCTAATGTCACACCACTGCTTATATCCACTTGAAGCATCTCCCAAAGCAGTCTAGGGAGCCAAACTGTCTAGGCAAAATAAATTTTAAAGGGTACATATTGTGAAAAACACATTCTTTCTTTCATTTCTTGCCTATACATATTTAAACTAGTCCCCCCTCAGCCTACCAACTGAGAATGAGGAAAGCAAACAAGTCCTGCATCATATCTACTGCCCACCCACTGGTAAATTGGGGCTCCTACAGGCCGTTCAGATTCAGCTCCTGTCCTTACATAATTTCCATGGGCTGTCCTCCTCAGAGTGAAACCATGAGAGGGGGAGTTTGTACCGCTAGGTGAAGTTCGCTGTTTCCAGCATAAGCTAGTGGTGTGCCACGATGTCGTCAACACAAATGCCTATATTCTGTCCCAGCCCCAGAAGACCAGAGGAGACCATGGTTGCATTTTATTTTTTTTATTCTCAACCGTTTCCTACCACTGTTCGAGGTCAGAATCTGGGTCATAGCTATAGCGCACAGCTGCGGACTGTTCGTTGGGAGTGGTAGCCATGTTGGAAACCGGTTCTGCACTGCTCTGTACCCTCCCCATTCAGGCAGCCAGTCAGCACAGCGCCTCATTATCATAGCCTCCCTGCCCACTCAGAACTCTGCATAGATAATGAAGGTAGAGAATGGGAGACTGCAGACCCTCCTCAGAGGCTGAAGTTCAGACTTTTTTTGCAAAAAAAATCAAAAGCTTGTAAGACATCCAAGACCTGTTTAAAACAGCTTTCAGTTGTCATAATATGTCCCCTTTAAAGCTTAAATGTTGCACCTCTTCTTTTGCTTCTATGTGCATTTTCCCTGTAATGTTAATTCCAATGGCTAACAAAGTGGCATAACAGTACTTGTGCCTACCAAGAGCTTGGTTGCTCCTATAACCCAAGGCTGTATGGTTGTAAGTGTGTGATGTTCTTTACAAATATAAGGCTGGATTTCACCAGGTCCTGTGGGCCCCCCTTTTTTTCTACCCATAGCTAGCCAGTTAGCGTGCCGGTACTACTCTAAAATGTTGTAAATAGTAGCATGGAGTGACAGCGGCCACAGGGCTTGTGCACATGGGTATTTTTGGTTTAACTTTCGGAATAGGTAATTTATTTTCCTAGGAGAAAAACTAAGTTTCTGTATGTCTGCATGTTATTTTAAGGTCTTATTCTAGCAATTCTTTCACTTTTAAATCTACTTATTTTTGTACATTTTCCTGTTAAGCAACCAGGTAATAATTTCTGCCAGAGTAACAAGTTGAGAAAATCACTGTTGACAGTTACACTTATATATACTTCTATATACTATAGAATGTAATTGCACTCTAAATGCACAGTAGGTGTGTGTGTGCGTAAGCTGTGGACTGAGAAGAACAATCCCTGAGTGTCTTTTTTTAAATGTCAGTCAGGCGCGATGTGTGTTGTCATGGCAACATTCATCCACAAACTAAATAAAACAGCTTCCCGTTTTAGCTTTTCAATTACTACCATGCATCATGACTGTCAGCCTCCTGCAACATTCTTCGACTTGTGCTGAAAATGCAACGTGTATTTCCCACAAACATTCATTAGCCCGTGCCCACACAAGCACGTGAAGTGTGTCAATGAATCATGTATGTGTCATTTTCTAGGGGTGATTGTAATCTACAGTGAAGGTAGAGGTGGATGGTTCAGTCCCTTTGTTCCTATTGTGGTGCTGTAAGTTTAAAAAAAAAAAAAAAAAGAAGGAGGGAGCCAAACCCAAAATAAACACAGCAATTTCACCGCCCTCTATGTACATAATGAGAAGAGATTATTCATTCGTTTATTGGTCGTCTTTTTTCATGTCCCCGTTTTATGAGCTGACAGGCTACAGGGAGCAGCTGTCACATGTTCTCTCTCATATTCAGATGAGGCAAGCTCAGTCACAAAAATTGAAATTCAGGAGTTAAAGGCAGCAGGTTTGACCCTTTAAATATGTTGCATGTAATAAAGGTGATGATTTGGTACCGTATAAACACTCAAGGGCAGAACATATTTAGTATAAGTGGCTATACCCTCTATGATACTACAGGGCTTGCTTGATTTGAATCTTCAATTTGTTGCTGATCCTGTGTGCAGGGTGACTTGTGACATTATGCACACTATCTGCAGTATTGAATTACTTGGCCACCAGAGGCATTTGACGAGCTCTGCTGAACCGGAAGTGATGCAATCACACTGGCCCCATTTCCAGTGATATTTAAATCCTTTTCCGCGTGGATGGTCTGGCCAATTGGCAAATCGCTCTTCCTCCGTGCGTGCCCTGTATTTGATTTGATTTGTAAGGAATGTTTGTGCGAGTGTGTAAGTGTGTGGGTGTGCCGTTGTGCCATTTGATGTGATTTGTGAAGATGTGTGCGTGTGGCCATCCTTTGCTGCTTAATCCACAATCTGCTGTCTGCCAGAAAGAAATGTCTTTTTTTTTCATCAATGCTCTTTCTCCAAAAAAGAAAAAAAAATCTGTTTGTACTGACTCAGAAGTAGCCTTGCATTTTCACCCCTCTTTGCAGCAAGGCCTAACATGGAAATGTCTTATCCAACATTTTCTCAATTCAACGCCAACCTATAAAGCTTATTGTTAGCTTTGTGTGCAAGGGGTTGCTAGGTAACTTTGAAGCAAACAGGGACAGTTTCCCTTTACTTAACGTACAAGCTGAACAACTTTAGTGTCATCTGCCACTGCTTCATTTTCTGTCAGTCAGTTAAACGCAAATGCAAAAAGCTACACAGAACAGAGTCAAGTCATAGAAAACATGCAACACAACACCACATGAATGTGTGCATTAGTGGTCCCTTTCAACCTTGGTGTCGATATTTCTTACAACTTTTATGAGAAGAAATATGATCTATTTTATTTTGCTTGTTTCCAGTGACTCATTTATGGGAAGTTATCTTTCTGATCTTGAATGAGACATTTTGAGAGTGATGACAGTGATGATCATGACGATGATGGTGATTGTTGCAGTTATGACTGCCATGCCACCTGAAGGGGTAGCGCGAGTGTCGACAGATGTGTTTTAATGGCATTTATTAATTATAGTCATTCACTCTAAAATAAAACGGCTGTCTAATGCTCTCTGCAGATTTGTCGCCCCCCCTTTTTTTTTTTTTGCCCTCGCCTTTTAACCTGATTTGAACAAAAAGCTGTTGCAAACTGTGTCAGTGTCACACCTCCATATCTTCACATCTGATGCCCTCAGATGGTTCAACTGTCATGTTTTTAATCCTATAACTGTGTCTGGTTCACTTTTCCTCTTCTTGCTTTGCCACTGTTTAGAGTAGAATGCAACATAACAAAGTACATTTATTCAAGTATAACACATGAATATACCTTCAAAATACTTTTACAATTTATAATATTGAGGTATAATATAATGTTTATAGGCTAAACTTTTTGGCAGTAAAGTAGTTAAAAGTAGCTCCCACTCTAGTAGCTGTGACAACAAATGCTGCCCGTGTTAATGCTTCAGTGACAACAGTCACATAATAATATTACATAACTGACACTTTTGATACAATTGATACTTTTACTTTTGATACTAGTCTATAGTATGATTCCTTTTGTACTTTTACTCAAGTCAAATCTTGCAAGTAGGATTTTGTTGGGATATATTGCTACATTGCTTATGTGCAGAGAAGTTGGTGTGCTAACGCTTGGAATTCTTAATCACAGCAGACATGAGAGCCACACTGCTTAGATGCTTAGAGTAGCAAATCACATGGGAAAAGAATGTCGACAGGGACAGAGACATCAGAATGATGAGGTAATGTACCGCAGGCGTCAAGAACAACTCCATTAATGGTATAACCTACAGCTGCGGCCTTCTGAGATAGTTACTGTCTGTTCGGGCGAAAGGCCACCAAGAATGCAGACGATAGGTTTGGGTGTGGGTGTGTGCGGTGTTGTATTTTTTTTTTCTACACAGAAAACAGGAGCTATCAACGGCTGACGCTGATCACGAGAGCGGAGTCAGACTGCACGAGAAGGACACCGGCACGAAGGACACCTGCAAGAAGGGGTGTCCAGCCATGCAGCCAATGAGAAACGACTACACGCACATTCCTCCTCTGTGTAACAGTAATATAAACACGGACCAGGGCAAGATAGATCATCAGACTTCGTGAACTGATGCTGTGACTGTATGTCTGTCAGGGAAATGTAGTCTGGTCCAGAGCTCTGTAAACAATCTCTTTTTCTTATGCACTCTTTGCTGTTAGAAGACAAATAAAATACTTTAACTTTTAAGAGACTCCTGCATCCTTCATCAAACGAACACGCGAGTTCAGGGTAGAGAACTCAACAATTTCTTGCAGGGGATTCTGACATTTTGCTACTTTACTTATGAAATATGAAATATTACTTTGTGAAACACTTTTTACACCACTGCAATGGTGTGTTGGGTTGTTAATGTCAACAATTTATGTATGATACTTTCATAACCTGCTTCCAGCCTGCCTATGTGAAAGATCATTAATCTCAATGTGATTTAACTGGCCTCAAATCAAGCAGTGGAGCGTAGAGAGTGCAAACAAAAACGGATTCAGGTGTTGTAATGAGTCCACAACTTGTTAACAAAGGAAAAATGGCATTTCAGACAGATACTGTGTTTATGAAAAATACTGAAGGAGGAAGAGGCAAAAAACACCTGTTTACTTCAAGGGCACAACTGACAAATAAGGATGAAATGAAAGGATGGATGACAACGTCAAGAAATTAAAGGCAGATGTGAATCATCCAAGGGGGAGCACAATACAGCACAATTTTATAGAAAATTCTTAGAAGAGATTTTTCTTTTTCTTTTTGCCCATGGCTGCTTTTGCACCCCCCGCTGGCTGGGGTGTGGGGGACGGGAGGTGGGGGGTGTCTCTGGGAATTGCCTCTCCCAAAGTTTTTTTTTTCTCATTTACTCATTTATTTATTTCGTCTAAGGATTTTGGAAAAGAGCTTCATTTCGTTCGACGTCTAGGTCAGGAACAGCTAACACTCCTTCAGTGCGGAGCAGAAACACTAATTAGCATAGCAGGCTCTCAGTGGGCAGATATGCACGACTGCCCTAAATGAGCAGTGGTTTAGTGAAGGTGAAGAGAAAATTGCATGGCTGAATCATGGTGTCAAACAAGTGAAACGGCTCATGACAAACAGGTGAGATGTTTACACTGCGTGCTGGTGTGCATCTGTTAGCAAAAGTGTGAGGGTTCAGGTGTCAAATGGTGAAACCGGCTGCTAGGGTATGGCTAGGTGGGATGCGCTCAAGCTGTGGACATAATATAGTAGAAAGGCTCATGAAGTGACTGAATGACAAAGAAAAAAAAATGAATGTGTGTGTGTGTGTGTGTGTGTCAAGGAGTATGTAAGAGTGCAAAGAAATTGAG
The DNA here is from genome assembly GCA_008933995.1 of Datnioides undecimradiatus. NCBI lineage: Eukaryota > Metazoa > Chordata > Actinopteri > Lobotiformes > Datnioididae > Datnioides > Datnioides undecimradiatus. Next base: position 2,643,164 of record WARS01000008.1, read on the forward strand.
ATAATTGAGATTGACAAAAGAAGAACAAGAACGCCAGTGTAGAAAATAAAAATTTACTTTTACATCTATATTTTCTTACCTCAGTGAAAGGGAGCTGGAGCAGTGCGTGACTGAAGAAAGTTGCTTCATGTAGAATTTACTTTTTTGTGTTGTCTTAAAATCCATATTGTCATATAAGAATATCGGCTGTTGACTTTATTTATATACATTTTTACTATATGACTTTTACATAAGCCTGCACTCACTTGGTTGTAAACCTATGCTTTTATCATATCTGTTCATAGTTCTAACCACACTTAGGCTTCCCAAAGTTCTCATTAAGGGCACATGCACAATCTCGCACACTAACACACACAAGCATACAAAAGTACACCAGCAACACATTAAGTGTTCATGCACACACGCCCATCACATCTGACAGTCTTTGAAGTTGTCTCTCTCTCTCATGATGTTTTATCTTTTTGTTTCCCCCTTCATCTGTGACACACTTGTATCTGTCATTCACCCCAGTAACAAAGACACTTTGTTACTTCAGCTCATTTAAAAGGATGTTGTCTGGTAAGACGGGTTCTCTTTCAGAAAATCAGAGAAAAACACATTGATCTATGGACAATGAGATATAAATGAGACTTTCTGTGAAAACTTCTGGGCCACATTATTCACTGAAGAATAATAATTCACTAGAAGAACCCTGAAATCATGGAAACATCATGCTTGTTGGAGGGTTGTGTGCAAACTTTTAAGACAGGTATGTCAGCAACAGTTCAGATATTTGAGTGTTTAAATTAGCCATTAATGATATACTGACTAATATTCTTAACAGTAAACATGTTCCATAAATGAACAATTGTGATATGGATATGGTCAAATTCATTTTTCTAAGCTTTATTGTCATCTATGCATATTGTCTATAAATTTCTGCATATGTAAATATCATATGCAGTTATATGTATTATGGTTTTCTCGGTGTATACCAATATTCCCTTCCCACTGTTTTTGTTACAGTCCACTAACTTCTTACACATACAGGTCATTTTTTGTCAAAGGCTACAGGCTGCACTTGTATATTTAGGCCAATATTCAGCGTGAAATGAGTAGTGGAACTGAAACAATTCTCTTATTCATGCATAAAAAACATTTCTTTAAAAAAACAGCTAGCCAAACACTTCCAAGCATAAATAGATATGAGATCCTCTTGATGTCTGAGAAAAAAAGCCAGATTTAATTGCCCCGTGGCGTCTGACGAGGTACTTTATAGAAAATTTTGACAGGAAGGAAAACACGTAAAAACACTTATTCACAGCAACAAATTCTCACAATGATAATGTCAGAGGGCATTCATAATCTACTTCATTCCTCCAGCAAAATGAGAGATCTAATATTATTTTAATAACAACTGAAACCAGAAATACAGGAAAGTGGAAAGACAGATAAAAAGCTAGTTTGTCTCTGTGTTTTCACTTGTCCTTTCCTCCAAAAGCAGCATTATGGCTTCAGTGTGAACCAAGAGAGAATGCCTTGTCAGATCACCAGCTCAATTAATTGTTGGTACTAGTGGGTGGTGTTGGTGGCTTTGTTTCTGAAGTCAAAACAGTGAACCTTTCAATCTCATTTTACCTGAAGATGGGGGCTGGAATGAATCACAAATCACAAATCGAAACTTTTTGGATACAATCACAGAAACACAGATGGACACACATCCACCCAGCATTCAGGGGTAAATCTGCACCCATACACTGCTACCAACGGACTGGCGATTACAATGGAAATCAATTTTAGGTGCCCATGGCTAAATTGATATCATTACATTTACTGCAGGTTGAATAATGGATGAATGTATCGTTATATGAGGAAGTAATGGGACGAGACAAAGTACAGGTAGAGAGCTCGCCGCAGGTGAGAGCTATAATTAGTATCTAGTTCCTGGCACTCCTCCACAGACACACACACACACTCACACACAGGTACAGATGCATGCACATGTGATACTGTTGGATCACACAGGTGTCCACTCACACTAAAATGCAGCAGTGGCACAAAATGTGCTAAAAAATGTAAGCTGCTTTTAATATTTCTACTTTAGTCTCATATTTCTCTGTTAGTTACTGATGTGCTGCAGCGAATTAATCACAGCATTGTGTATCACTTGTATCATTTCCAATTATCAAAAGCAGACTTTTCGAGATGTTGCATGTGATTCCTTCCACTGGTCATTAGTTCTCGCTGTTTGTTATTATAAACACCTGTTCACTCATTTGGCACAGCAGTTGGCTGCCTACTGATGCCTCTGTGCAGTGAAGTAAGGGCCAGAGCAATTTCATAAAATTACCCACTCTGCAGGTGATTTGTTCTGGACACAGATTAGGTTAACATTTCTTTCCTCCACTATCTAATGGATAATGTGACAATAATTAAAATTAGGAACAATGAATTCTGTCCATTATATATATATATAAAAATTTAAGTTCCTCAAAAATAAGTTCCTCAATAAATTGAAACTTTATGTATTTAACACTAACTGTACTGTAAACTGTATTTAACTGATTATTTGAAAAGGAAGTTTACAAGCAACAAGTACAGGATTGCATGTCGTTAATGTAAATAAATGTTATTTACAGTCACTGAGCTGTGGCTGTGGATGGTAAGTCATAATTATAAAGTTTGTTTGAAATACAATAATTGAAAGTGGTATGCAATTATTTTAGTTACTCAACAAAACAATTAACTGTATCAACATTAATATAGCTCACATCAAACATTAATTCAGTGATATTTAAAGTGAACTGAAAGTTGCATTTGGATTTCTTTTTCTTTATATTTCTGTGTTGTTTACATTTAATATTACAAGTCAACACAAACTGTCCTTGATATGAAATAAAGGTGATGAACACATTTCCCTCATGTTTACCAGCATGCATCTTTATTCTTCCCTGCCTTTGTCCACACGTAAATAAAGTCTCTCTAGAGGTGAAAAACCTGTCAGGGACAACACAACACAACAGTCACCATTTAAAGTTATTAAGTTATTTATTGTAAATACATTCTGTATGTTACATTAATAATTAGGAAAATATTTTATTTTAAAATACAAGATGTAGAGGAAAGCTCGTCAATAAACATGGGAGTACATTCTGATGGTTTCATGTTCAGCACACATTGCACTTACATAATTTATGACAATGAACCATTATGTACAGGTATATTAATTATTTCCCCAAAAACTGGACTCTGTTGATCAGGCGCTGGTCCTCCATTCGATAGTAAAAGCCTGATCCAAAGAAACGGATGCTGCGGTAGCATCTAAAATCAGCTCCTAGAGACAAAAGATGAAAGAAATGCATATCATATTTCTTCAAGTGTGCACCTTCTTTGTTGAAAAAACAGACATGGCCTGTATTAATTTAAATATATCTGTATTTCTCTAAATATTAGTGTGCAGACATACTGCGGTACACTACGTCTTCTCCTTGAACAACTGCACAAGTCAAATGGATGGAAGTCGCTCTATGTTTTCTAACCTCCTATACTTCAGAACATAATTCTAGTAAATATAAGAATATGTGTGAAAAGGCACAGCATACTCCCCCTGCTCTGCTCAGCATATTGTTTCTAAGGAAAATAATCCATGTTTCATTCATGTCATATAACCAGCATGGGTCCCCAGTAAAATTAAACAAGCCTTGGTAATGCATGTGATGAGATATTGTATATGGCATAATGAAGAGGCCTATATAGGTTCAGAATACAAAGACAGAAATAGCTCCCCCACCTCACTGTATTTAAATGAAACAGTGCCAGCTGCTTACTGCTTCTTTCAAGTTGTTACCCTATCAGACAATACTTAAGGAGATGAATGGATTGTCTCGCGCTGAAAAACCACTTATTACCATGCGCACACTGTGTCATCCTCATTCACTCTCTCTCCTTCCTCTCTGCCCTTCTTCTTTCCCTCCGCCCATCTTTCATTCTCCCCGTTTTATCTCTTTCACCTCTCTATTCCTCTCTCCATCTGTTTTCTGTGATGCATCCTCTCTCACTCCACCACACTCTGTCCTTCCTTCCCTCCTTTCCAAAGATGGACTGTCTTCCTGTCTTTTCATTATTCTCTACCCATCCTTGCATCCCCAGCATGCACGCACACACACACATGCACTCTTTCTCTCAAAATCCCTCAGTCATTCTGACTTTCTTCATCTGCAATTCTCACCATCTCCTCTTGCTTCTCCCTGTCCGTCTTCTCCAAGAACAGTATAAATCAAAGGCTTCCGGGCTTTTTCACCTGCGATTATTTATGGAGCTGCTGTAGCTATCATTTTCATGCTCCCGATAAGTGCACTGAGTACAGTACACAACCTCGACAGGAATATTTTATCACAGTCTAAATGAGGAGAGGGGAACAACACTGCTGTCTTCTTAAACTTGGCCTTGTCTTTCCCTTTTCTTCTGCTTCACACTGTTGTAGAGGAAAGCCTCCATATTGCCCTGTTTCCACCTTAGACATATAAAAGCTGTAGTTGTATACCTTGCCTGTCTTCTTCTTCCACATGATCTATAGCTTTTTCTTTGAACAAAACTTGGTCCCATTTGGATTTTTACATTTCAGGATTCTTACACTGACGGCCTCACCTAGTGATTAAAGACATTTGGTAACCTCAGCTGCACTCGTGTTTTGTTGTCCTTGTCTAATAAACTAAACATCTTCTAGGTCTAGCTGCAGATTTTAGCTGACCTTGAACTTCATCCACATTTACTCATGGACACTATTTGAATTTCTTTTACACAAGGTGCCATCAAAACATTCGGAGAGCGATCCATCACGGCAACGTGCCAGCTAGCAGCGCATCTAAAAAAAATATACACGTTTTTTGGCTACACCAACACAAATGTCACTGTCACTTTCACTGCAGTACTGCAGGGCACTTTGGACAAATGAATCCCCCATGTATCAAATACTGCAACAGGCCATTTGTTTTGCCTTTGTTTGCACAAATTCCTCCTGATTCTCCATCACATTTCCAACCACTGGAGCAGATGATGGCCAGGGTGAGAGGAAGGAGTGACAATCATTTTACATGAGCAGCTTTAAAATCACTGTCTTGAGTCAAGTCTTCAGCCCTGTGTTCATTACAAAACAACAGTGTCGTGAGGAACCCAGAGTTGATTACAGCTATTTGATGACAAAGTGCGACACAGCAGGGGTTGGGTTGTGAACCTGTATTTTTTGTTTTTTTTTTGTTTTTTTTCTTGTAGTGACAGTTTTTGACTGGCAGGGAAATGCTCAGTCAACTTCAAAGATGGGGTGTGTTTATGATATGTGTGTGTGCAGTGATGTAAGAGGCTCTCTGAGTTATGACATGAATATACAAAATGAACTATTAAATGCAATGACACCGTGTGCATGTCAGACAGTGATTAATATGTTTATTTTGAGGTTATTAGAGCAGAAATTTAGCTGAGTGCATTCAAGTGATGCAGCGGAATGTGTACGCTTGTCTACACAGGAGCTAATATTGTTCCATTACCTGCAAAGTTTCCTATCCCTGCTGGCAGATGCCTCCATCTAGTATTTATGTTGTTAATGATCAGTGAATAATACGCACCTACTGACAATACTTAGTCGTTATTGAATGACAGTATCTACAGTTGACTTTAAGCAAATGCTGAGCAGCAATTTAAGTGGAAACCATAAATATTCTTTCCTGTATTTAATGATATAGGTCTGCTGAATTATGTTTATAATGTTGACATTACCAGATAACATTAAAACACATAATTCTAATGCTATTTAAAAACTTGATGAATGACATGAAGGATGGTACTTTTTATAAAGGATCCAACTTGTACTAAACAAAACTGTCAGTTGTAATTTAATAAAGACACATATCTATTTGTATTAATTGTATCACTGGTAAATGTGTTATGGTTACTAAATGATAATCACACAAAAACTCTTCTGACCTGAGTATCAAGGTTGTGCTGTGGGGTCAGAGGATGCGGGTTTCCAGCTGTGCCTGTCAGGGTCGCCCCGGTGATCCTAACAGTGCCTGCACCCCAAACCCTCACCACACCCAGGGTTAACCGGTCAGCAGGGGCCAGGCCATTATGGACGACCTCACTGGTCACTGTGTTCTGGAAATAAGAAAGTTTCAGACTGAGCGGTTATACAAAGATACAGAGAGCATTGTTTGAAATAGAATAAATACGATACTTGACTGAAATTAAGTAGTATTTTTCTTTAATTCTATGCTTCACCTCTTCAGGATATTTAATGTTTCAGTATCTTCTTCTATCAATCGTTTTATATCCCCCATATTTTAGTTTTACTCTTTGCTTTCCTTTTAGCAGCTTAAACACAGAGGAAGACACCCTGAGGGTCCAACATTGATTTGGAGCTGCAGGAAGACAAATGTGCATCATGTATCACGCACACACACGCACACAAACACACGTGCACAAATACATCCACACTCAGATAGCCATCCAAAATGGCATACGATCTGCTAATCTGCCAGGCAGCACTGGCCTCATTGCCCAACTTATCCTCATCTTCTCACATCTGCCTGTTCACCCATACACCCACACACACACACACATAAATTCAAACATAAAAAACACACACACTTGCGATCCCTTTCTCGTTCTCTCCCCCTTTGGCTGTCAGACAGTGTGCCTGTTTTATCGCTGTGTGAAATTGCTTTGGAATGAGCCTGATGGTAGGCAGAGGACAGCCACAGATGTTTGGCCATGGTTGCTGTATGTGGGTATGTGCGCACTGTAGATCTGTGCATATCTGTATGTGTATGTGTGTATGTTTTTGATCAAATGTGTGCTCATTAATGTGTGTCTGCGTGTGATTGTGTGCCTTTGCTTGGCTAAGAAGCAAATAGGGCTGGGTTAGTCCCATTAGTCCCAGTGATTAGGGAGTGTCTGTCATGTCGGACTCAGAATGTGACCAAACTGTGGCATGGTAAACATCGCATTTCACTGAACTTGGCTGTAAGACTTAAGCACGTGCAACGCAAACTCTTAGGACACTGTTTTGGCCAACGTGCAATGATAGCAGAGGGACAGTTTCATATTTTGTTTTCTCTCTTAATATATCTATATTTTAACTCATTAATAATGTCGTGGCTCCACATAAAAGCGCACGTGCCAAGGTCAGTGGCGTGATGCAGCGGAGGTTGTTGTGATCGGGCTTCACAGTACAGTTTTTGTTTCCATTTAGGCACAAAGGCGCATCCCAATCTCCGCTGCTCAGAAAAATGCAAACATACAAAACAGATGTTTGAAGCTTTATCTGGCACCTTTAAATGCAACTTAGAATATAAGTATTTCTACCTCTTGCCATGCCTTAATATAAATTATTTAAAGCTTATTTAATGTTGAGGTGTTTGACCTATGAAACATTAGATATTCGTGAAATTAAAATATGTTGATGGAAAACATCTCAATGCTAATGCCGATGGTGGCTACATATATTCAATCTACTCTAAGATGCAGGAAAGCATCTGCAGGAACATCGTTGGTAGACACTCATTGATCTAACCAGGTCAAAATGCTGTAATGACACAGACAGCTGTACACAACTCAATTGTCATGTCAAATCTGTCGTAAGTGAAAGAGTTAAGCGCAACATACATTAGCATTTTTTTGTGTGTTGTTTTTTTGTCGTTTAGGAATCAGCGTTCGTGCCTTTGCCAGCTAAAGCCACCAAACTGCTCTTTGTGCTTGTGTTTGTGATAAGAGGTTGTCTAAGCAGGCAGAAATGTAAGTGCAATTTCATGCCAAAACAAGTACCAGAAACACACTGTGATCTGCATAAACACAACCGCAGCTGCTCCACTCCAACCTCCTTCTTTTGGAGTCATGAAAATACAAACCAGGTGCGTGCACAACAAAATCCTTGCACCTGATGAAAATAACATTGTGACTTCATTATGGCTGTTGGCGCGTTGACAGCACAAAACTACAGGCTCTAGGCTCTTAGTATTATGTCTGATAAACCCTTTATTAATGGATTCTGCAACAGCTATGCTACAGTATTTACTTTCTTATTCTGCAGTCTTAAAATTCTAAAATTTTAAAAATAATTTCAGTGTCACCATGACATACACAAGACTGATATATCATATATCAAAATCAATAAGGAGAACAGGAAAATTGCAGAATACCTATAAAAAAAAAAGCTCCTGCCTTGTGTAAATCTGCTTTGTTACCTCACCATTTCAGTTCTATAAAAGACACTGTTAACGCTTAAGGTTTTGTGGTTATGGTAATAATAAATACAATTGTAAAAATTTTATATTACTATAATAGTGCTATGATTAGGCAATTCACCGTTTGTATGTCATTACATTGATACAGGTGTCAGCAGAAGAGTTTTTAAAGTGAGAACTTCATCTAAGCCAAAAGGGGTAAAGCTACATTCAAATTGCCTCCCCGCTGTTAGACATGAAATCTGTGCTAATGGTTTCCAACAGTTAGCCTTTGACATCCGCCTGCCGAAGCCCTGTTGCATGTCAAAGCATGGGCTTATTCACTACTCTCACTGCATTAATAACATTGATGATGATAAAGAAAAAAAAAAAAAAAAGAGGCGACATGTAGTTGGCCCTTGAGCTTACCGATCTTGCTGCAAAGGAGGTCAGCAGATATTGTTTTTTCTCAACTGTGTCTGAGGAGAGAGAAATAAGAGAGTGAATCACATACAGAGTGAGAAATGGAGACAATGCAGAGACAGAAAATATAGGTGTGTGACTGACTGAATGAATGACAGAGGGACGGGGAGAAGTGAATCAATGAGGGAATGTATGAGGAAGTGAATATTCATCAAAGGAGCAAGTTCATATTCCTGTGGTTGACTGGAAGGATAGATAAATAAACACCAGGTGAAGTGGATAAATGAGCGAGCCGTGTGGAGGGTTGCATCCACAAAGGCTGAATATGAGTAAATTAAAAAGGTAAGGTGAAACATTCATTGCACACAAATGTTTCCTTTGACTGTTTGACTGATATTACATAATTTAATTATTATTCATGCACAAAGATAAAAGCATAATTTCACAGTTAAATCTGGTTGAGATGGAGCTCATTTAGGACCACTTTGATTAGGACTGCAAAGATTAATCTGTTCAGGACACAAAGTGACGATCAAATCTAGGAATGATCGTGGATATTTTTTGTGGAGCTGGAATTTTGACATGGAAAATAATTTGATTGTCAAAAAAAAAAAAAAAAATACTGTCAAAATACCAGTTGATTTTCTGCCACTGAAACAGCTGACTTATCATCTCAGTTGTACTTGTAAAGTACTTGAGGCTGTTAAGGAGTTAAAAATACATTATTTTGTAGTGGAGTGGAGGTAATTCTCATGTCAAGTACTAATACCTCAAACTTGTTTTTAAGCCTGCTTGAGTAAAGTACTTACTTATTGGTTATTATCATTCAGCACTCATTACTGACACACCCACACACTGACTTATTAATTGACACACTGAGCAAATAATATAAGTGTAATCTGGACATACTGCAGGACTGGTTGAATGAATGTGGGAATAACTGATGAGTGACTAATGCAGAGATGAGTCAGTCTGACTGACAGCAGAGTGAACAGAGAATCCTCAGAAGTGAAACTCAAACCTGCAGACCTCAAGAAAAGTAGATAACACAGGTAAGCAGGCGCCATAGCGAGAGGCAAAGCAAACAAGAAAGACATAGGGAGGCTACATTGCAGACAGACGGGGAGACGCAGAAGAGAGGAGCGAGCGAGCAGATAAAAGAGGAGTGATGGAGAGCATATCTCCAGGCAGCGACACGGGGAATTACTGTAATAGTTTCTGTCACTCCCCTTCTCTGTCATTCCTCGTTCTCTCTCTATCTCCCCCTCTCTTTTTTGTCCCAAGACAAACACGCCTTTCACAGAGGAGAGCATCTTCTCACAGAGGCACTTCAGAGACTGATTCTGTTCGTACATCGGTGTGTATATGTGTGTAAGTGTGAGAGAGAACGAGTGAGAAACTGGAGGGAGACTATGCTGTAGTTGTCTGCTGCTATCTGATAAAATCAATGAAGAAATTCATATTCAGTAAAAAAAATAAAATATAAAAAACCTCCATCTGCTCTCTCCTACTGTACATGATTACTGGGGTGAAGGCTGGTACCTTAAAAACTATTTCTGTAGATAAACAGATGAAACTCCTGCCTGCCATTTAAACACCAATGCTTGTACTTTCATCTGTAAATCAGAAAATAAATGTGACCTAATTTTAACCGTTGACTGCACACCAATTCAGTAACTGTCCTCTATCAAAATTTGTTGGAAAAAGTTTTAATCTTTCTTAATTAAACTGCTCAAAAGAGGTGAAGAGGTCTGCAGTGTGTGTGTGTGTGTGTGTGTTGTGGGTATTGCCAGCTGTTGATCAAGTCAATTTAGATCATTCTAATTGTTTATAATGATTTAGCAAATGTTTCTTGTTTCAGGTTCCAGCATTTTAGCTGTGTAATGTAACAAAATGGGCTCCTGACAACATATAATAAAAAAATAAATCTTGTGCTTAGGCACAGAGCTGCGTTGAACTAAATGCTGACGTCTGATTGCTAACAAATTTGGTTAAAACAGTGGTATTCTAACATTTGCTAATTCCAGGCTGATAAATTTAAAATTAAACCTGAGGATGGCACTGGATTAAGTTATGGAAGTTATTAGAATTAATTGTTAGGAGATATGAATATGTATACAAAATTTGAATAGTTCTTGAGACATTTAATTGTGACCAAAGTGGTGGACAGACTGGCACTGCGTCCACAGATCCACGCCACTAGCATTAACTTCTTATCATCAAGATATGAGCTTATACCAGCTAAAAGGAAACTACATGTACTAAACTGAATATCATCAGTTAGCATTCCATAATTATACATGTAAAAACTCAAAATTATGTCCTAATCTGTGTGTGTGTGTGTGTGTGTGTGTGTGTGTGCAAGTGTGCGTGTGAATGTTCTAGGGTGACCCTTTTACTTACCTATTCCTTCTCCATCGTCCCAGAAGAGTGATCCTTGAGCAGTGCCTGTGTCGCTCAGGGCAACGATCAGTCCTAAAGGATTCCTCCGACTGACACAAAAGGGGTAGAGAGGGTTATAGCATTTTGCTAAAGGACAACATCTATTTATACCTGCTGCTGAGGACAAATACATTAACATTTCTGCTGGGGGCATCCACCTGATCTCACTGCTGCTGGGACACTTATCACCCTTTAACCGTCTCTCTTCTACTCACTCCCTCTATCTTTAACACACACTAACAATCAAAGATGACAGTTTGTTGCATCTCGAACATACATGCCAAAGTCCATGAAACACTGAATCACAGCAGTGATGCATTCACATATGTAACTACTGGCATCCTATCTCTCTGCACACTGAGGCACAACGGACTGTCTGCACATCAGACAGGCAACACAACCGAGTTCACACCAAGCACACTGGATGCCGACCTGTAGCCATGTGCTATCGTGATATGTAAGCTGTGATGTGTGTGCCCTTACCTGTAATGTGTATTGTTCTCTGGTTTCTGCCAGGGTAAGATATATCCTCCTCTGATATGAAGGTTAATATGGTTTAGGGGTGTTTGCAGTGATATATTCTGGCCCCTTCCTTGAAAACCTTCGCCCTGATGAAAACAGTAACAATTATATACTATTAAATTACCAGAAATACTATAGGTAATTTTTTTGATTCATTTTGCTCAACAATTCCTTTGTGGGAAATTGGCATTTGGGTCTTGCTGAATCACAAAGCACGTAGTAAAATATGTGACATCTATAAAGGCTACATCTGAAACATTTCAGTAATTTATTACATGCCGAATGAATTCTTTGCAAACTTCTTTTTTTTTTTTTTTTGCAATATTCTTCACAGTGTCCTTGGTCTTGTCTCTAACAGCTTGCCCCTCTCTGTTTGCTGAGGGGACAAGTTTAATGGAGGTAACCACTCCTCTCCACCATCCCGTGCCCCAATTTATGCTGTTGTTTCTCATGTTTTGTTTGGCTTTATGATGCTGTCTAACAGATGGGGAGTCCCCTAGCTAGAAAGAGACAGAGCGATTGGATGTTTGTTTTTGTCATCAAAGTGCCTTCTGCAGTTGTTGAGCTGCAGCTCCTTAATGATGTTGTCAAAGATGTCTCTTGTTGATATTGTAATTTGGGTTTTTGTTGTAGTTGTGGTTTGAGTTTCCCTTTTTTTGTTCTTGTTCTGGGCACATATTTGCTTTTATAGAGACCTCAGAGATACAATGCTTCATCACAAGATACGATGCACAGGTGTTACGCGTATTGTCAAAGCATTCCCCATACTATGCATGCATCAATCAGCCACTCAGATATGGTTAACTAAATCATTTTACAGTGCTATCTACTGCACTGTTGCACCAGGTGTATGCTTGACTCTGTAGGTGCATTTTCATCTGCATCTGTTTTTGACAATGCATTAGACAAGATAGAAGAGTCTTTCTAATAGTTTTCTGGGACTCACCGTGTAGTAGTTATACCAACGTGTAGCAGGAAAATAGCCAATCACAGATGTGGCTCCCTGTCAATCACAAAGTCAGTTAATCAAAAGAATTGCCAACAAACGCCAACAAAATAGTACAGCAATAAAAGGCAAATGCTACAGCCATATCTAAAATGTCTATGAACTTGCATCTATTATATGTTTATTAAAATAAATAGAGTGAAGGGTGATTAAAAATAAAGTAAATATAAGAGTAAAAGAAAGGCTGTGTGTATACCATGTCCAGGGCAGGGGAGATAAGTAGGGCAGGTCCCCAGAGGAATTGTCTGTCGATGTTCCATGTTTTTGGATCTTTCACGAACCTGGGACACAAGCACAGCGGCCATTAAACTTGACTGGGAAAAAAAAAAAAAAAAAAAAAGGTTTCTAATGCTCTCTCCTGTGTTCTCAGCGCAGACGACTGTTCAAGTACTTGTTCAGAATTCAGTGGTTCAAGATGCAAGCCAAATAATCCTGCCAGCTCCTTAAATACCATCTGTGACTTTAGAAGAGTCTCTTAAAATGAATAAATATGTCATTTTTTTTTTCATACAGTTCCACACATTCACATCTGGAACTTGCTGAGTATAGCCATAGTCATCTACTCTTGGTGTCTAAGCGGTCAGTGGAATTGAAACAGGAAGTGCCTTGCTCAAGGGCTGCTTAATTGCATTTGGTGAGCTAGGGAAGACACTTCTACGTTTCCTCAGCTGGCCAAGTTATTTCAACAAGCAACAGCTAATAGGGGAGAATTTGGTAGCAAGATTTTGGCAACTAGTTGATAATTGGTTGGGAGCAAAGCTGAAAATATGTAGGAGCACTTAAGTTAAAGCTCTACTTAAAGTGGTTTTCAGTCTAGCAGCCACCATGTGTGATATTCTGCATACCGATGACAAACAATGCAATGTGAAATAAAATCAACTACATAGCCTGACTAAGTGATTACATGTGACGCTCAAGCCACGATGTTAGCAGGAAAGATCTCTGTATGCTGTGTGTCTGTGCTTACTCATGCAAGAGTGGTCTGACTACTGTGCTTCCCTTGGTATGAGCCTCAAACATCAGTGTGTAGAGGTAGGGCAGGAGGGTGTAGCGGATGTTCAGGGTATCCCGGGACACCTCTGCGAAGGTGGCATTCCAAGCAACAGGATCTTGTCTCTGGTAAAAAAAATACAGACAGGTTAATGGAACTTAAAAATGCTAATATATTGTCATGAATGTGTGTTGGAAGACAACTTTGGCTTGTTGGCTCTGGGTTACATTTTTGCTCACGACGGCTTGTTTGCCCTCTCAGTTACGATCGCCACAGCAGTTCTGTTCTCGTACAGTACATATGCATTTACAATGATAATGGCCATTCATTTTTTTAGGTGGTCTTGCCACCAGCTTTCATCAGCTGCATCTAGCTAAGCTTGTGTTAGCCATAGCTAGATGGTTGTAACTGTGTGTTTTGTTTTTAATAAGTTATAAGTGAATTATTACATGAGGTGCTCTGAAAATGAAGGTTGTGAGGGACTCTGCAGATCAAATGGAGTTTGGTTACTAATTCCAACACTGAAGAACGACAGAGAAGAAGAGTCTAGCTTTTGGTTTTGGGCCCCGTTGAGATGTTGGGATTATGATGAACCTTTTTAGGTAATGCAAAATGCAAAAGGTCCCATTTCATGAATCTATACTAGATCCACTCACTTATTCAAATTTAAATGTAGCTTGAAACAAGTTCTCTTAGTTGACATATTCACTGTTTCAATAGACTTTACAATAGACTTCAGATTCTCTGTCTGTGGTTCATTTATCTCGGTTACAACTACAGATACACACAGGCATGCAGAGCAATGCAGAAAAAAGCCAGCTGTCTTTAAAAGCATTACTTTAAGATTTGTCTGCTGTGAAATAACTGTACATTTACACACAGCTCTCTTTGCAGCAGTGATTCTCCGCTGTTTGGGTTTCACAGCACGCCTAAAATGAATAACTTTAAAACGTTTCCATGCATAAAGACAGACTGATTGCAACACATGCTAATTTACTGCATGCCAGAAATACTCGAATGGCCTGCGTGCATTTGTACTGATAAATGATGCTCAAACTATCCTGCCCTACACTGTACTGACATTTACCTCATTTTAATTGGCAACAAGTGTCCCCTTAAGAGACAAGGACAGAAAAGAGGACGCTGTGTTCCGCCATTCTGTAGATATGGGCCAATCTAAATGTATTAGCTAATTTTCTGGAACTGTATTGAGGACAATAATCAGTCTGGTCAAGTACACAGAAGTGCACATACACACTCACGCACGGGGGATCATGAAGATTGTCATCTGAAGTGTGTTATCACCATATGCTCCAGCCCTATGATGCCATGTGTTTGTGCATGAGGTGTTGGTGTGTACTGTATTTGCATTAGTGTGTGTGAATGTGTGTGAGTGACTGTGTGCATGTGTGTGTGTGTGTGTGTGTGTGTGTGTGTGTGTGTGCTGGGGGGGGGCTCTTTTAGTGTGGGTGTAAAAGTGTCTCCTGTCTTTCACTTTAAGAAAAAAAAATCTGATAAGAAGATACTACCATAAAAATCAACACAGAGACCTATAAAATGACAGACATTTTCTTTCCAGCTGCAATTTAGCTGGGTCAGATTTGATAATAGTTATTAACTGTAGCCCAGTGGTTACTAAGTACAGGCCTAACAGCACATGATTGAATACAGAACATTTCCATTATCTTATGACCTAAGGAGTTTACCAGATTATCATTTAATTTTCAGAGGAAATTTACAAGATTGTAATTATCTGGGAACCCAGGAGTTCTTCTACCTGCCTCCCTTTTTAGCAATGCTCCTTTTGCACCCTCATGCCTTACAATCAGATGTGTTCACCAGGAAGTAATTACCATCGTAAGTTGCAAGTGCACGCACGTGTGTGTGTGTGTGTGTGTGCGTAAGACAGAGATAGACAGAGATAGATTGATCAAATGAATATAAATGAGTGAGTATGAGCTTACTTTGGTATTGCAGCCTGAGAGGACAGATACAGTTCTACCTGAACCCAATGTGAATAAAAGTAGTGCTGTTTTTCAGGAGCATTTGGGCAGTTTTGTTGTGTTGTACAGTTTTATGCTCAAGTCATGTTTAGTAATTTTCTAATGTAATTTTATAAAGGCATTCTTATTTTGTTTCTCTCATCTTTATTCAAATTATGGGTGTCATGTGTTGCAAGTAGATACACAAAGCCCAATGGGAATAAAGTCAAGCATCAAATTAGCTTGGTGAGCTAGTAATCAGTCCTGGATGGAAAAAAAGAAAGAAAAACTTGTTAATAGGGAGCTTCTTAAAATTATAAATTATTTGGTGAACGATAATGCATTATGGAAACATTCTGACCTTGTTGTGACAACTGATTAATATGCAGTGTGGCATATTCTGAAAAAAAAACCCACATTATCTCTGCAGAGACACTGGAGTGTTATTATGGATCCCCATGTTGCTGTTGCCAATTGGGGGTGAGTGGCCACAGACAAACAACGCTGTCAAGCGAGCATCCTGACACTCACTGGCTGCGGTAAATTTATTCCATTCAACAAGTGTGTGGATTTCTCTTTTTCTCAGTATTAACAGGTTTTATATATCTAGAACAATACCATATATGGGGTTTTGCTATAGTCATGTCATCATCATGTCACACTAAAGCCAGGAAGTACCATAGACAATGTCTGCATTCATGGCTGTGCTGGGTTTCAATGCAACCATTCTGAACAAAGATGAATGGTAACTGATCAAAATACTAGTGCTGCACCTATATTGCAAGGACCAGATCAACAAATGTGTAGTGCTGTACTCAGGCATTCGTCAGATACAGCTGAACTCAAAGAGACTGTCCCCAAAGTTGAAGATCCCTCGTTGGCAGCAAATTCACAAATCAGTTAGACAGCTGACAGTGCAGAAAAGGACAGACGCTCAGTTTAGCACTGTGTTCCATACCTAGCATTTAGTCCGCCTAAGTTTGTAAAAAGCTTTATAGTCGCCAACAGTATCATCTCCCAAAAAGTCACTTCATACTTTTTAACATTCAGTCACACAAATCTTGCATGACTTGACAGTTATACCACTGTCTGTTGGGCCCTCAAGGTAGACTTTTCATCTGCAGAAAACCAGAGATGGGATTGATGAAGAGATGAGAGCGAGGGGTGCTGAAGACTGAGAAGCAGACAGAGACGTCTTATGAATTCACCTAATTTATGGCCACATTTATAGGTGGCAAAAGACCTTGTGACACACACTGATTGTAGACAGATATGTATGTGTGCGCGCGCGCTCATGCTCACATGCACGGCCTCAAGGAAAAATGAGGTTATCTGCCTGTGTCAGCCCTTCTCATCTTTTTCTCTCCCCTACTTGGTCTTTCTCTTCATTTATCTGTCTGGAATCTACTCCCTCGCCCCGTCTCATAAACCTTTCGAGTTTCTGTTTTGCATTGCAGAGTTCACATCGCAAAAAGAAAATATATTTAGACGAACAATCTGTCCCTCTGGGTGAAAAACAATACACACGACTCGAATGTGACTACGCTGCTGAAACAGCAATTGGTGGGGAATATATCGTGTTTAATTAATTTTGCATTGTTCTGGTTTGACTGTGGATGCTGCAGTATATTGCTGGTGCAGTGAAATTATCTCAAGGTCAACACTGAAAGTTGTCAGAGGGCAAAGAGACACTAGGCGTGACGGAGCTCTGGGAATGACTCTGCAAAAACTCTCGTCTCTTTCTCTCTCAACTGTCTCTGACCTTGTGTACCCTCCGGCCTGGTGTGTGGTGTTAATACTTTGTTGTCAAACGCCTTGTTAAGCAGACTGGAGGTTACAGTCACTAACTGTCTGATGATTGGGGATTTTATATGGCTGACTGGAAAAATAATACAGTTTTTACAGTAGACTACATAAATAGCTGACCTTGATCCCCCCCCCTTTTCCCGCATCTCCCAGACCTGGTTTGTGTGTTTTTTTTATTTCTTGTCTCTCACACACCACTTTTTGGACTTGATCGCAGATGTTTCAAAATTGGCAAAGTGTTTATTCAGCCTCGTCCCAGCTCTCACATCCTTATCACTACCCTCTGTCACTACCATTTAACTTGCTAAACTGCCATCTTGCTTTATTCCCCGCCAATTTTACCCCTCATCATTTTTTTCTTTTTCTCTGTCTCATGGCTTATAAACTTCTCTCCCTCTCTGTTCCCTTGTCAGTATTTCACTTCCAGATCCTTTTGTTCTTTTTACTCTTATTTGGTATAAAAACCTTAACTGCTCTCCCGCCAGTTCTCTCTTTATCCCTCTTACTTGACTTGGCCTCTTCCTCTCAAACTGTCAATCTATGCCACTCCTGTCTCCTGCCGTGTGTGTGTGTGTATGTGTGTGTGTGTTTTCTGTCAATTTTCTCCATGTTTAAACATCCATTTGCAAGCCATTATTAAATGATTGGAATCATGGGGTGTGTGTGTGTGGAGTGGAGGTTAGGTAGTGTGCAGTGGTGCCCAGATCACCTTGAGAATTCAATTATATCCCCACTCCATGCCGTTAAAAAGCACCGGCACTGACACACACACACACACACACACACACACACACACACACTCACTTCTGTGTCCTGTCTAGTATTGCAGACTCCAGTGCAGAGAAAGTTTGCCCGGTGGGATCGATCTCCGGACGGGCGTTATTGGATTTCTCAGATGTGTTCCAACACTCTTAAAGGTCACAGCTAGAATGAATGCCACCGACACTACACCACCAAACAGGTCTATCTTTGTGTGTTTGTGTACGTCAGCCACAGATTAAGAGAGCGATGGGTAGAGGAAGAAACATTTTTTTTCAAACACAAAAGGAGTGCTGGTAAATTTTACGTATAACTATGTTCACACAACATGAGCCGCCATTTTCAGTGCACAAGAACGTGCTAGCTAACCTAGATTTCTGATCATCTGTTGACCAACAGCGATCACCAGCTTGGTGTCATTCAGGCCAAGAATTTCAGCTCACATACAATTTTAAAGCATTTGGTTGGTTGTAAAGCATTTCAGAACATTCTAGAGATTCTAAAATTATTATTTACTGGAAATAACTTTTATCGCCCTTTTCCCCGGATTTGTGGATGTTTGCTTAGAAAAACAATCTTTATTTCATATTTTATGGTTTTATTCTTTCTAATTCAATCAAATACTTGAACAATTCCCCTTAACTGTCGTTCCAAGGTAACATTCACTATTTTGACAATAGCAACCATGTCCAGGAAAATCATCTCCCATTACCGTTTTAAATATGTTCAAGTATTTATAAGGAGCAGAGTGGCTGTATTATATTCGATCTGAAGTTATACTGTGTAAAATGTGTGTAATGTAATGTGTAAAAAATCTGAAGCATACAGGCATTTTGGTGTGTTTCTGCAGAAAAAATGTTGCTTGACGAGGTGCAGGTATTTCACTGGTGAATTGGAAGTAAAGTTTATGAGGAATTCCACTTAAATATCAGCTAACTTCACAGAACTGGTTGTGAAAATTTGAGATGATTTGATCACTTTGAGTTTAAGTCCAGTCCAATATGAATGTCAAGAAGTAGCATTGTCTACTTTTTGTCCCCGAGCTGGTCATCAATATAAAACAAAGGGACTACAGATGAGAGCAAAAATAAGTAAGTAACACAAAATAAGCACCTTTACAGCCCAGTGTGTCTCTGTGAGAGTTTTTCTACTGTTTTGAATCCACTCACCTTGCTACCCTTGCCGTTGTGGTTACGTGAGTATGGATAGAAGGCACCCAGCTGCATCCATCGAAGACACATCTCGTACTCAGCATCATAAAAGAACCCACATATGTCTGCCCCGGTCTGAAAAAGAAGAGTGGACAAAGAAAGTGTTAGTGTATATGGGCGTTTGTGTGAGAAGACAGAGATGGACAGTGAAATGGGCATCTGGGTGCAGGTGTGACTACAAAGAGCACTCTACAACCACAGAGCCTGGGGTCACATTTGCTTTTGTTGCAAAGCATCATCTGCCTGTGGTGTCCTTGAGCAACATACCACACGAGTGAGACACACTCTGTCTCTGACCCTGTGACTGGGCTGGAGCCATGCAAATCATTTACCATAGAGGAATCGATAAGGTGTCCGATTATAATTATTATTGGACACACTGGGAAGGTGAGAGACCACAGAAGGACAGTATGTGAGGGAGAGGAGAGAAAAGAAAAGAGACTGTGGAGTAAACTAGCAAAGACAGGACAACAATCTAAAAAAAGTTTCATTAAAAACTACTTATTTAATAACAAATATTTATAGGTCATGACAGACTAGCGCTGGGTCTCTCGGCTGGGCTGGATCTTGTAATGACATGCCTCACATTGTATCTCAAGATGTCCTTTGATCAAAGGGTCTAGCAAACAAAATAACATCACTCAGGCCGCTGTAATCTACTTAGAGAGGACAAGGTCACATCAATAAGATTATGTCTTGTCAAAACCAAGATCAGATGACGATACTTACGTAAGGGATGCCAAACAGACTGAACTCCATCATGCCTGCAGAACAAAGGAAAATGGAGAGTTATGCCAAATAAGGATTTCTTTTTATTTTCTGCATCACGCATTTTGCAAGCATGTGTGCATGAGTGTGCAAGACCATATTACTGTCAGATTACTGGCCGCAATGCAGACTGCCGTCACAAATTAGGAACCAATATTTACCCCAAAGAGAATATTTACATTTGTCTATGTGTACCTATAATGGATTTGCCCAACTGGTCCCATCTGGCTGCGTTGTCTCCGAGCCAGTGTCCAGCCCATTTTCCACTGGATGGGTATGTGGATCTGGTCACAACTATTCCTCTTTTACCCGTCACACTCAGCAGGGCGCTGCACAGAGAAGAGAGACTCAAGGGTTGGAGAGTGGTAACAACACAAAGAATGACACAAAACGACTGCAGCAACAAGTGCATTGTAAAAGTGTCTCCTCCCTTTTTAATAAAGTAAATTCATTTAAGAAGCAAATTAGTCAATTAATTGTGATTGTTAAATTCAGCACTGTGATAAAATGAAACTATTTCAAAGCTGCAGCACCTGGGCTCAAGGCCCAATGGTGCCAAACATCCCCGGGCTTCTTTGTAGCTAACTCTGCAATCTGTCCTCCCCGTGGTAAGAGGAAAATGTCACCACAAGGACCAATATAGTTTCACATTGGTGATTATTACCATAAAGATTTGATGAGACTGTCTCGCCATGGATAACTGGAAGATATCAGTTATCTCCTGCTCTTTCTGTTCTCTGTATAGGATTGAGATTGTTATGTTAATTTGCCTATATCCAAATGTAGTCTGATCCAGTAGGCAATATAAACTGTTTTTTTGGATTCATACCCATCTAATTGATAATGTGTTGTCTGTGTTTTTTTATATAGACATTTTATACATTGGCATGGTGATTAAAAAGATATCTGCCCTCTTACAAGGAATATATTTAGTTGTTAAGTATAAAGTAATACCACCTACTGTATAAAGAATATAGAAGCTGGCATGCAAGAAGACGTGAATACACAGATACACACATGTAAACACACAAATGTGAGGACATATTCACTTACTCATAGGTTGGCTTGGTGTGGGACCACCCGTAGAGGTTGTGGACATCATAGTGTCTGACTTTCTTTCCATCACTGAGTATCTGCTCACTGTTCATGCACAGTGTCTTATGGCTCAAACCAAGGTGTTTAGACTCCAGGGCTTTTAGAAGGGCGCACACACACACACACATGGACGCACATACACAAATCCAGAGTCACACAGAATCTTTTATTAAGGCATAATCCAAATTTTGACACCATAGTTTTATAATCTAATAACATGAGGATAACAAAATATAGAATAATTGTGTCTTACGTGGCATATAAGGAGGATCCTCTAGAAGCTGATCACCAAGACACTTCCCTCCAACTGTGCCATGCACAAAACTAGCAGGCTCATTCATGTCCTACAAATGGAGACATGAAAGTGACAACAAAATCACACAGAGGGAGGTAATAAGGTCACTTTAAAAATTTTGTCTTTCAGGTTACTCACTATCCAGAGGCCATCAAACTTTGTGGTATTCTCATAGAATTCCTTGATTTCTCGACTCCACCACACTGCTGTTGTATTGCGGAAGAAGTCTGGGAATGCAGTGTATGCCCTGTATAACTGGAAATGGGAAAGTCGTATCAGATCATGAAATAAAATGCGGAAAAGTATGAACGACTGCATGCATTTTAACTGTATGTGGCTGTATTTCCTTAATTTTAGCAATAGGGTCACTTCAAACCCTGTTCGTCAGCAGCTGGAATGTTAAAACGTACTTGTCAATAAGTAAAAAGCCAGCAAGTTTTTTGTGGTCAGTGCAGAGTTTTGTTGTTTTTTTTTTTTTTTTTTTTTTTTTTACCTCTACTTGGGTATCCCAATCCAGAGATTCATCAACTGTGACGTTGGGAAAATCTGGCCAGACCTGAAGAAAAGATGAATAATTGGGCCGGCACACTTTATGCAAAAGCCATCATGTAGGTCTCTTGATTTTGATCTTTCTGTATCAAGGCATGTTTGTGAATGTTGTCCATTCCGTCTTACCTTCCCCCACACAATTTCATCCTTGATGTGTTTGGGCCATTTGATGAAGACGTCTGCTTCTTTACCTCTCACATAGGCAGGGTAATAATTTGTCTCATTGCCTGAGATGGCTGGATCCTGGAATTATAATACACATAACGCAGAGAACAGAGAGCTATTTCAAATCTGTCCTTATGGTTGCTGATCCTTGAGCGCCCAGTCATGTAACAGTATTAATGGTTACTTTAAGATATAATGGCATTACCAGGATGAAGATAAACCTCATGCCCTCTTCTCTCATGCGGTCAACCAGGGCAGGCAGACCTTTAAACTCTGGGTCCAGAACAAAGTCCAGCTGACGGTCCATGTAGTCAATGTCTGCATATTGGACATCCTGCAGCAGATATCAGTAAAAGCATTAACTGACTTTGGTTTATTGAGAATATCAGAACCAGAAAGGGATTTACAAAAACTTACTCACAGAAATAATTTTAACACTAACATTTTCCTGCATTAACAGGTCTTCTGTTATTTTGTGTACATTAGCATAACAATATCACATAAAAAATAAATGGAAATATATAGATATATAATAACTTATAACTTAGATAACATCTTTGCTTCATATTCAGCTCTTAGAAATTTACAGTTGGTAAAGTACTGCTGTGTATGTGTAATTAGGACAGGTTTTATAGATTTTATAGTAGCAACGTCCTTGCCATCATGTAAACTAATCGCACATTTTGCTACAATAATGTCAAATGTTGGAATTGCTGCTAATAGATGTGGAAGTCTGGAAAGTTTTGCTTGACATATGGCAAGCAACACCTGAGATATGAGAGAAATTAGGGTTTCATTTGCTTCTTAGAGTGAGAAAGAAAGACTTCATCTGCTTTGGTTGCCTGGTGTCTGTGGCAGTTGAAGGCTGGTTACTCCGTAAAGCTAGCTGATGTGTAGCCTCTGTAAGTAGCTGCATTTTCTACCTCTTTCATTCCAGTTAATGGTGCAGGATTCTTTTTGGCTAGCGTCAGCTCCGTGCTTTGTGAAAACATATTCTGAGGGCCACTTGATTATCAATGGAAATTCTAATGTTCTGCTCAGCAGAAGAGTTTGGGATCCTGGCCTGGTTTCACGTGGAACAGCTTGTCATGGTCAAACACAATGCTTATACAGATAAATATAACCCCTTGTTTTGTCAAAAACGTGGTTCTTAATCCTGTTTCTTAAAAATGTTATTCATATGTGAATCCCTGGATTTGACTGTCAGAGAGAATTACCTGTTGTAGTACAAACTGTATTTGTCAAGGGGCTGTGAAACCCATAATGGAATGGATTTCAAATGAAATTAGAGATCACATTTTATTAGGTTAAACTTGGTGTACCCAGTGTAATCCATGAAGTCAAGGTCTCCGTTTTGGTTCATCCTAATAACTTCTTTTATCTAATCTAGTTTTTATTCTGTTATTGTCTGTATGCAGTAAATCATATTAGAAAATATGGGTTGATAGTGTCTTGGATTTAGCTCAATCTGAAAGCCTATCCATATACTGTACAGCCTACAGTGGATGTGAGGAAGGATTCAGATTGCATTTGTTTGGATGTTTCAGCAAAAGCAGGAAACATACATACATTTAAGTGTGTAAGATGTATGTGACAAGATTCACATTGTATCTGCAATAATCTGTAATTTTAGATCACTTTTGTGAAGTTGTAATACCTGGTTTCTTTTGACACAAATAACCTTGTCTTGGCTCACTGATGGATGCATCGATGGATGAATGGATGATTTTATTGGGTTTGCTGTAACCTAAAGCTAAATTTACATGGAAATGTGGGATGATGAGGTTTTCTTTAATGCTCATTGCTTTTTTTAAGGTGATGATAAATACTTACTACCATCATCTATATTCTATTGTGATTGTTGAGGTTTCTAATTTTGAATTTAGACACCTTTAAAAAGTCCAAAAACTTACATAAGGTATACCAGCTTCCCTCATGTCTTTGTATAGATTGGCTATCTCCTTGTCATTGGTGTAGCCATAGCGACAGAGCTGGAACCCAAGGGACCAATAAGCAGGTAGAACAGGTCGTCCAATCAGCTGTTAAGAAGAAAAACAAACAAGGAAGTCAAAACAGTTCAGCACAGAAAAAAGTTGTTTTGCGGGAAATCGGGACAGTGTCCACAAAGTGTTTGTTTGATTGTTTGGGTGAGTGTGTGTGTGTGTGTGTGTGTGTGTGTGTGTGTGTGTGTGTGTGAGCGTGTGTTTAGATAGGCTAAATGAGAGAGCGCAATGAAGCGAGGAACTCCCAGCTGCTGCAGTCCATCAACAGCGGCCCAGGGCCAGACACTAAACACACACACACACACACACACACACAGGTGCAGAAGCACACATGAATGCTCACAGTTACACACACACACACACACCCACACACACACACACACACACACACACACACACACAAGCAGAACAGAAGTCCAAAAAGACTCACTGCAGTGTACTCTTGCACCACCATTTCAGGCGTGGGTCCCAAGACCATGTAGAAATCAAGGATGCCTCCCACAGTTCGGTAGGTCAAAGCTGGAGTAGGCTGGAAAGTCACATCTGGACATAAAGCCAAAAAGACATTTATGTCCCTTAGTAATATATATTTAGTATGATGTGTATGTGTCTATGTCTACATAATATATGTGGCACATGCATGTTTTAGTATGTAAAAAGCAAGCAGGATGGAAGACACTAAAGACAACTAAAATATTTCTTTCTAAACAAGTATACATAGTGGTTTAAAGTGGTTAAAATTCATTAAAGAGTAAATACTGCTATTACAGTTTCACAGTGACAGTTGAATTAGACCTCATCATTACATGACATAGTGTATTGTTAATCAACAACAACAAAACTTTAATAGGACAGTGGCACAAAGTGAGTAACTCAGCTCTATGTTGTGCGTGATACATGTTTTGAGTGTGTATTACTGTGCTGTATGCAAAATATACAAAATGAGTGTCTCATTATGCTGGGCTGGCCTTATATAAGAAATGCTCAAAACATGCAAGTAATCAGGGTGATTATTTGCATTTGATTGAAACTGCATGTACTGGCAATGCATATCTGTTTGCATGAATGTGTGTCTCTCACCCATGGCATTGCTGTTCAGTAGCAGCACACCATGAGCATTGGCAGTCTTCTCAAGGCCCATGTAGAAGGGATGCACTCCATAGCAATTCATCTTGTACTGCAGCAGAGAGACAGAGAGTAAGAATGAAAGAGAAAAGTGTCAGACAGGTGAATGTTGGTTAAAGAATTGGTCTGTTCTTTGGTTTGTACTAATGTTTGCTTGTGCGCCACTTTTTTGTATTCATGAGCATTTTTCTATTACACCTGACAGGGCATTTCTCACTGTATTTATGGGTATGACAACAACACTGCATGTTCCCAGTGCTGTCAACATTTAAAGGTTTTCCCAAAAGGAGAAGAAAATATTCCTGCGACTCTGCTCCATGCAAATTAATGTGCACTGACTAAAACATGTATTTAAATATATACTTTTTGTGATAGTTAAAGCACCCAGTAGTGCTCCCAAATCCCCCAAATTCCTCTCTGGTCTGATTTTAAACACATCAGCAGACAACTGCACTGTTATTTGGGGATTTGAGTTGCTGCAGGGTGCTGTTATAAAATCCGGAAGTCCTAAATGTAGCTTACAGAATCATAAAATTAATGATAGAATTGTAGCCTGGTTATTACCAAACTCAGCTTAGCAAGTTATCCTTTTGTCCAAAAAAAAAGTTATTAATACTTATTTAGCTAATACTTAAATCAGCTAGTGTGGCCCAAGGCAATTTGTTTTATCAGTTTGTTTTGGAATAATTCACCACTTATTAACAAATACCTATCTTTTACAGCTGTACCTATGTGTACATTTGCAATGATTTCCAGCATGTACACGGAATAATGTGATTTATTTTATGCTTTTACAGCAATATATTATTGTAGTGGGAGTGAGTAGAGTTTCATGGTGTAAACTTTGTGAGTCTTTCCTCTGTAACTACTGTGAGGGTCCCGGTGTTGCCTTCAGTGTTTAGATGAAGATGGAACAAGACAGGCTGGGCTAAGAGGAACAGATGAAGGTGGCGGGGGACAGGAGATCTGCCACTTTCAGATGTCACTGTCCTGCAATGAAAACTCATGGGCACATCACACTACATCAGCCTCCTGCACATCTGGTACATATGAAGTTGCTAAACAATAATATAATGGCTCTGAGGACTCACTCTGACTCTGTCTGTTAGGCAGGATATGTGGTTTTCTTGTGTTGTGTGTGTGTTAATATGGTCCAGCCACATAGTGTGATGGTCTGACTCAAGAAGGAGAAAAAGGTCATTAGCTGATCTACTAATGAAGAGTGACAGCCAGTAACTATGTTCTCTTGGCCTCACTCTCATGGCCTTTCTTCACACATTGTTGGTTGGTGGTACATCAACATGGACTGTAATAGTCACCAATGCATACTCGTCTAAACAAAATAAAGCAAGCAATTTACTCTGTGCCTTGTAAGACTTTGTGTATATATATATATATATGTATATATATCAGAAGTGGCTGACATGGAGAAATCCTACCAATGGCTAGTGAGGGCTGGACTGAAAGACAGCACTGAGGCGCTCATCATGGCAGCACAGGAACAGGCCCTGAACACAAGAGCAATAGAGGCCCAGATATACCACACCAGGCAAGACCCAAGGTGTAGGCTGTGCAAAGAGGCCCCAGAGACAGTCCAGCACATAACGGCAGGATGTAAGATGCTGGCAGGAAAAGCATACATGGAACGCCATAACCAGGTGGCCGGCATAGTGTACAGAAACATCTGTGCAGAGTTTGGGCTGGAAGTCCCCAGATCCAAGTGGGAAACACCTCCAAAGGTGATAGAGAATGAGCGCGCAAAGATCCTGTGGGACTTCCAGGTACAGACTGATAAGATGGTAATGGCTAACCAACCGGACATTGTAGTGGTGGACAAGACCCAGAAGAAAGCCGTTGTGGTGGACATCGCAATCCCAAGCGATGGTAACATCAGGAAGAAGGAACATGAGAAGCTGGAGAAATACCAAGGCCTGAAGGAAGAACTGGAGAAAGCCTGGCAGGTAAAGACATGAGTGGTGCCTGTGGTGATCGGGGCACTCGGAGCAGTGACCCCCAAACTGGAGCAGTGGCTACAACAGATCCCAGGAAAGACAACAGACATCTCAGTCCAGAAAAGCACAATACTAGGGACATGTAAGATACTGTGCAGAACCCTCAAGCTCCCAGGCCTCTGGTAGAGGACCCGAGCTTGCAGAGGAGGAACTGCCCGCGGAGGGCGAGATGGGAATTTTTATATATATAACCTAGTTAATAGCTGAAGATATCCTGTCCAATAATACATGACAGTTTCAATCAAGTATTCAACCTCAAAACACGTTTTCATTACTTTATTTATTTATTTTTTTATTAATGTTCAGATTGTGTCTGTTATTTCAAATTGATCTCTTTTTTCTGCGTAGTTGTTGGCAGCTTTGCGTTGGCAGCAACAATGCAAAAAGACAATGTAATGTCAGCTAATGTAACTTTTAGGATGAAGGCTAAAACGGCTCCACTGCGACATCACACTATCAAGAATCTGGCCACCCATCATTTTTATAATTTTTTTGGCGGTGGTAGAGAGGTCTCGCAAGTGGTGACATATTGTATTTAAGAAAAAGTTTTTTGCACTTTCTGTTACTTCCGTCAATCAGTTGCCTGGAGAGTCCTTATGTGTAGTGACAATGCCAAGAGCAATTTAATATCCTGTTTTAGCTTGAAGGACCCCCCCGACCAAAATTTCAAATATTACTTTAAACCGGGATCCACCCACTGACACGTTTCAGCAGTTTCATTGCCCTGACCTGGCAGCCATCCATAACTCACTAAACCTTGGTTACATATGTAACCTGTACTGGCCAGTATCACCTTGTGCTTGAATGGGTTTTTGTTTTTTGTTTTTTTTTTGCAAGGACTTACAGTTACCACAATTGTCTGAGTCTCCACCTTCACTGACATACCTAGCTTAACTTGGTGAGGCTCTAACAGAGGCCATTGCGATTGACTTCGAATCTGAGTATGTAGGGGATATAAGTTAGTAGCAGCAAAGGTGTAAAGTGTGACGTGCAAGAGAATGTCCAAGATATTTCACAGATATTTGGGTGCTCTGGAGGAAAATAACTTCTTTGTTAACTTTATGGAATAGTATAGAATCAATTAAAAACGCAATATAAAGATTTTGCACAGAGTAATACTCAAAAAGTTTTTAGTTTTTAATCATGTGTCAGATTTATGTTTTATGTATTAATTTGACAATATTACTCTGACTATAACCTTATACCGTGCAAACTGAGAGTTCGTGTCATCTTGTCTGCTCAGTATATTTTTCCTCATTTTCCTCCTCTTTCCCTTTTTTTTCTATCTCTAATTCCCCGGCTCTCCGAGGGGCCTCACAACATTAGTCTGAACCCTGTGGAGCTGTCCTGACAGCTCAGCAATTAGGCTTGATAATGCTGATGCAGGTAGAAACCTCATCCTGTCTGGCCTTGACACTGGTAAGGAAAACATGGTGACACTCTGTAACCACCATCCTTATCAGCAGCATCACATCAAAGTGACACAAATGTGAGAGAGACAAGTTTACATACTGTGTGGGAAGGTGGTTTACAAGTCACCTCTGCAGTCTCTAGAGGATGTGATGTTGGCTGAAGAGCAGGGTGCTTGGTTACATATGCCCTAACAAGCATACAGTTTGTTTTAATGAAACATGTTAATGCTTTAAAAAGAAAGGAGACGGGGGTTCATTGAAGTTTATGGGAATGTTTATCAGTCAGTCATGTTAAACTATGCATTGGCAGCATTGTGAAATAAAAGCTGAAGCTGATAAAGATGTTAAAACTGATCAGTAAAGTTACAGCATGTGCTTAAATGTGATACTTACACCAGGAGGCTGGTCCTTGGAGAACATACCCCAGGTATGATAGTTGAGATCGTGTTTATAGGTTTGATGTTCTGTCTCTCCAAAGCCGTAGACAAACTCAGATGACAGTCGAGTAGACACTTGGATGAACATGTCTGAGAATGTAAAACCTGGCACAGTGGAGTCCCAACTAAGAAAAGTGACAGAGGATTAAATCAATGAGAAATGGAGGGAGAAGGGGAGAGGGAATTATTGTCAAAGGGAGTTATTCACAATATGTTTGACACAAATAAGCATAATAACCCGTTGGAACTGCAGGCATCCCTTCAACGTACTTCATAAATTTTAATTAGCAAAACTTCAACTGACACTTCTAAAAAACACGGAAGGCTTAACTACAAAATAATGTCACCCTCGCTTAAAGATATGCTTTGAAAAGACTCTCCGACGCTCGACTGCTTCATGTGACATCATCATGACTGCTGAACAAGAGGAAACTACTTTAGGCGCTGATACACAGGGCAACTTTCCTGAGCATATCTGATTGGGTAACAGTGCCAGAGGAGTTGACTCAGCATTGTTACTTTAATCTCGCAGGGGAAAAAAAAGGAGTTTCTTGCCTGGAAATAGTTGAGAAGAATTTTTATCCATGTCTCACTTTATTGCTTGTTAATGGGATCTATTTTGCCAAAATTGTCTGGTGAATCACTGCCCTAAAGGGGCCAATTTAAGGGACACTAAGAAGGGGTTACATCGTGTCTGTGAAACTGAAATATAGCACTGGATGCATATTCTTTTACCTTAATGATAAGGCCCATGCGGAATTAATTTATTAATTAAGCCTTTATTTAAACAGAAAATCTCTAGGGTGAGTGAGGTACCTGGCCATAGTGTGCACCAATAAGAAGGGGTCAAAACCACACATTTTTATTACTCAAATTACTAAAAATAAAACCTTGAAACTGTCATGGATTTCACTCCATACTCTTGGACATGGACAAAATAAAAAGAAAAGCTGAACGCTGAAGAAAAGCTATCAAGTGACATTATGTGTGACATTTAAGCTGACTTTAACAACATTAGTTTCCCCATTAGCCCTAGATCACTGCTGAAACTAAAAAAGAGAGTTAGTCAAACAGGGGCACACAAAACACTCTATGATGTGATGAGATCTATGATTCTGCGATGACGTGAGTCCCCTGTAATGCTGAGCAGGTATATTATATTGTGGGAGTTTTTTTTTTATGGTGAGCTGAGAAATTACTTACAGTGCAACTTTTTTGAAAATCATTAAGGTTTTAGTTTCTCATAGCAGGTGCTATAGTGTTTGCAGTATGTGTCCTGTAATGTAAACTAAAGCAAAATACCCACATCCAAACCACTGCAGATGTTCCAGAATGGAGCTGCACGTCTGGTCCTCAAACAACTGAAAAATGCACACATCACACCTCTATTCATATCCCTCAACTGGCTTCATGTAGCTGCTTGCATCAAGTTTAAAACCTTTACGCTCGCTTACAAGATTGCGGCTAACTGCACCTGGCTCCCTGAACTCCCTTATTCAGGTCTACACTCCATTGCACTCTCCATGCTCTGCCAATGAAACACACCTAGTTCCACTATCACAAAGGGGCCTGAAATCACAAGTTAGACTGTGGTGAAGTGGTGAAATGAGTTAACTGAACTCCACAGATGTGTAGAAAATTGTAGAATTGTATCTGAAAGCATCACAAATAAACCCAAAACTCATGAAGCACAATGAATCATGTCAGCCCACCTGAACTACTCATTCAATTGATATACTCACATCTTGGTTCCTGTGCTTTTCCTTATAACCTGGATTCCAAATGGCTGGTGGGTAACAACGACCTTGTAAAGCCTTTTGTCCTCGTTAGCCTCAGGAAAAGCAGGAACTGACAGCGGCACTGGAACCTCATAACGATCTGTTGTTGGGTCAAAGATCTGGACATGGACAAAGTGATGTCAGTGTGTGTGTGTGCAAGAGTGCATTTATGTGCAGCTGGCAAGTGGGATGAAATGCATTAGAATAAAAAAAAAAAAAGCCATGGAGAAAGTAGAAACATAACACATAAGAGGTTGCACCATGGCTGGCACAAACAAACACACACCTTGAACTCCAGCATGTCACCGCTGTGGTAACTGATCTCAACACGGAGGTTGTCGATGTCTGGCGACTGTGGGCGACCACTGCTCCTGTACTTCTTGTTTCGAGTGATATCAACTGTCATGCCTGTGCTGGTTTCTTTGGATGCCGTAGTGATGTAGCCATAGTCTTTTGGATAGTAGCACCATGGAACGCGATCTATGTTGGCTGGCTAAATGGGGATAAAGAGAAAAGCACATCATAATTTGATTTGAAGATGAAAGATTTTTAAATTAAAAAAAAAAAATCAGTACAATAATAAATTTTAATGTGTAAATATGCATATGAATCCCTTCAGGCTAACCCCTCACCTCCCAGATGCAGCCTCTGGCCTCACACTTGGCCTCATCTGCATTTTCCTCTGGATAGCAGTCAAAGCGTTCATAATCTTCGTTTATCACTTCCCACTGCACCACATAGGTCTCTCCCAGAGTCAAGGACAGGCCGTACAGGAATAGAACCTGTGTGTTTGTGTATGGGATGAAAGAAACAGGAGGAGAAAGGTGGGAGAGAGTAGTGATTATTCAGTCTGAGGAGACCAGTCTAAGAACATTCTTCCCAAGTCTTCTCTTAGGGAAGAGTTTTCTTGTGCAAGTAAGCCCAGACATGCTTTCTTGAGACAGAATGTGTGCCTGACGTTGCGTGTGCTATCAATTAAGACACAGCTGTTAATTTCCCTTGCTGTTTCAACAGCCTCTGCTGGGAATTATGAGTCATTCTCACAACAAATCTTGGGCAGCCCCTCTCACTCTAGTCACTACAGCCACCATCACATCCTCAGCTGGTGGTGAGTAGACTTCCAGGATACTCGTCTTTTTTTTTTTTTTTTTTTCTGGTGTCATGTTATTTTAGAAGCATGCTCCAGCAATTCTATCGTGCAAAATGCCTCAGTCCACAACGCGCAAGCACACACGACAGCATATTTGGAAAAGAGCAAAAAGAGTGAAAGAAGAGGCAAGAATGGGCAGAGGGATCATGAGGAAATGTAGAAATCAAATAACAAGGTAAATGAGCAAAAGGAGAATGAAAGAAAGGCAGGACTAAAAAGAGGGCACACAGACTATTTGGGAGGCATTTTACACATAATATGCAGGGCATGGATTAAAAAAAAGCATTATTGAAGTCAAAAAATTGAAATAAAACGCAGAGAGCCAACGTATTGTTCTGCTCTGTTCAAGTGTATATGGAACTAATGATGTCTGGCAGCTGTGAGCTATATTCAAGGCCCAGTCTGAGTAGGCATACAAAGACTGATGGACATGACAAGTTGGAGTTTAGGTTTAACAGCACATTTACCCTTCACCCCCAGGAAATGATTACCGCTGAGAGTCATTTGATAAATGCATGCTTGCATGTGTGACCAAAAAGACCTTGAGGTTCTACACAAGCATAGCACACAACCACACATAATCACACACACACACACACACACACGCCACCATGAATATATGTGTGTACGCAAAAATACACAAGTGCGCAAAGCAAATCTTTAAAGTATTACTTAACTGAACCCCATGACACTTTATAGGCTTTTGCCTTTTGCTCATAACCAAGGGCGCTTACTGTGAGGTCTGAGTCACTCTGTCTCACTCTTTCTTTGTCTGCACACACACACACACACTCACATAGAGCTTTTTCGATCATCACCTAACATAAATTGTTATCATTTCTTACACTAATGGAATAACCTTGAAATGTACAGTTATGGTTTCACTCCTGGTTGTATTGAAACAAATGGCAGACCTGACAGAAGAACTCATCCATCCGTCTGTCCTGCATCAGTGCAGCAAGGATCTGACAAATACTCAAAACTACATGTGGGTTTTTTCACTTTATGACTATGTGATTAGTTAGGTACTATGGATAAACATTAAAGTCAAAACAATCAAACAAAAACAACCACTAAAATAAATAAATTGCCAACTGGAGGCGGCACAACACGCTGTAAACACGGCACTGACATATTATCGCATTACGGAGTTGACACGGTAAACTTGTCAGCAAACAGTTGCCTATTTACACATTAAGCAGACACTGAGCAACATTAGTATTTATTTTGCATTGTGTCTCTGCCCACCTGGTGAATGTGGTTCCAAAATTCACCCACTGCTTAGTTCAGATCGGGTCTCTATTAATCTCTATAAACAAATAACTGCATTTGAATTCAGAATTAGTAGGGAAGGGACAAGATTTTGGCAGTGCTTTGCTTTATAGTATTTGCAGTTTTGATAGCATGCAGAAAAACAGCCTGTATGGTGACCAAAGAAGTGGACCACATTGGCAGAAACACAATCTTGGAACCCATCAGCTCCCATCTTTTCTTAGCTTTATAAAAATGTATTTCCATCCACATGCAGATAAACAAATAAGACACCATCTCTCAACTCCCACTTCATTCTGATAAATTGACTGTTAATAACGACTTGTAAATAGATGAGGAAAGTCTTGCCCTGGACACAGTTAACTGAAGAATCAAGAGGTTCAGTTCTGTGTGTCACCTCAAACGACACCCTATACATTTCAATGTGGTAATTTAATCCACTTCTTATATTAAAATATTGATTATCATGATTAACATGTCTCTCCACACAACAACCAGAAGATAAGTTACACTGTTCTCATTACCAAGGTTTTCTGTAATTTCACCTAGCATGAAAACATAAAAAAAAAAAGATTTATGTTTGCTGTAACGCACATGGATGGCTCCGAACATGTGTGCACTTACCTGCTTTATTTCATCATGATTTACGTTGCGGTCCGACAAAGTGATGGTGGAGTTTTCGGGTGATTCGCTGTTAACGTGAGTCACAGAGACCGACTTCGGAGGATAAGGCACACCAAGGACAGTAATATTCTCAAATTTCAGGTTGTTTGGATCCTTGAATCCAGCATTGGTCACCATCATTGTCAGAAATCCCTATCAGACAGAAAACACACATATTTATACCTACCAAACCATCGATGGCATATTTTAATCAAAGATAATAATTTAAATTAATTTCTTTTACTGTTTTTAATAGATTGAGAGTTAACAGAGACAATTAAAATGTGCAACAGCCACAGTTTACATTGCTTGTTATCACAAATGCTAATGTAGAGACCAGTTCATAAACTCTAATCAGCTTTTCCAATAGACTTCCTGTCTGTAAACCTACACCCCAGTGCAATGCTAATGTACATGAAGAACATCACCATCATGCATTAAACATGCGAGGAAAACCTCAGTGCTGTGTGAAGCAGGAACATGGGGCACTTGATCCAACAAAGCTTCGGCAGTGTACCACGGATCAATCATGCTTGGTGTACTGGAGTGGGAAAGTCTAAACTCTCTGGTGGTGTTGAACTTTGAACTTGTGAAGGAATGTGGATTAGGGAGTTGGTGTGAATGTGTATGAGGAAAACTTACACGGTCAAGGGAGAACTTGTAGTGGATGTAGTTTCCTGATTTAACTGTGTCTGCAGAAAGAAAAAGAGCACAGACGTTTGACGCAACTGATGTACACCAGTTAGGTTTGTGAATGCAAATTAATGCGTGATTCCATCCACAACTGTTATCTAAATATCAAGATTTGGTTCTTCGAGACAAACAGCTGGTGCTACTAATCGTCCGGAGGCTATTAAACCACTGCAGAAGACGAGGATGGAACAAGATGATGTAATTAAATGAACATTAAATGGTGAAAAACAATGTTGAGAGCTCAGTGCAAATATGGCATTTATGTTTGCTTCATGTTTTAAATTGGCTGTCTCTTAGTGCTCGGCAGAGATGTGAAATTTTTGTCCACCATTACTTTTCATGTCTTCAGGCTTATTGTTTCACCTGCTTCACGTAGAATGGGATTTATTTGGTAAGTCTGTCTCCACTGAAAATTGTTGCATTGCTTCAGAGGTAATCAACATTTTATTTTGACAATACAGCAGATTTTCCACCTTTTTTGTTACCACGATGTGAAATTCAAGACTTTTCTAATTGTCACAGTTTCTGCTAAGGTTTTTTTTTTGAATGAAGAAAAATGAACTATGGACAGAATTGCAGCTATTGACTGATGAGATGGTTTCTACTTAAAAGAAGAGACAAAAATTCAGTTCAGTACTCAAAGAAATAAATGCCAGCAATAAGTATGTAATAACAAAATGCAGATGACACACACAAGCCCATTTGCACACAATACCTCGGGTGTCTCCATCATCCCAGAATAGCTCCCCAGCTGCCTGCTTGTTGTCATCAAGAGTAACAATCAAAGCCATGGGGTTACGTCGACTAAAGACATACACATAAATATACTCTTAAGTGCAAACACCAAACACACATATAGTTACAATCCAGTGAATTAAACCGCAACCATTTCTTCATACATCTGTACACATTAATCAAATATAACAGGAGACACAGTTGTGACACAGCACTTCACAGTAAAAATGGGTTTCTTGATCTGTGTATATGCTTCTGTGCCTGTGTGCACGATAATATGAATGTGAATCCGTGTGCATGCATGTGTACCTGTATTCGGTCGTGACAGCAGGACTCTGCGTGGGAAGGATTGCACCACCTCTGATGTGTAAACCAAGCTTGTCAGCTGGTAGATTCATATTAATAAGCGTTCTGCGGTGTGGCAGTCGTTCCATCTGATTGGTAGGACAACAGAATCTATTAGCTCACTTAAAATCCCCCATGTCATTCTATGAAGGGAAAACAGTCCCCATGCTGCCCATTTCAAGGTCAGGCCATTAGCAACACAAGGAAAATCTTTGTTTGCTATTGAAGTAAGTGGATCGGTTATCAGTCTGAATCTGCAACCCTGTTATATATCAAGTGCAGCATATGTTAAGTGCAATCAAACTCAGCGAAGTCTTGGTTTACAACAGACTGAAAGACGCTGATGAGGAATTTTGGCCTTCTCAGCCATAACTGTCACTCTTATAAACAGCAGATACTTGAACATGATTGCATCAGTTGTTGCATGAAATTTCATTGCATGAGCTCACATAGTAATTCAAAAAGTAATCAAGTCATGTTTTGAAGGATCGCTTTGCAAAACAGCTCTTTTTACTCTCTTAGCCACAGTGGTATCGAGCGGTGCAGAAAGTTTGGGTTTTATGTGGCCAAGTTTTTAGCTATTAGTTTACTCTGGGTACTTTGCATACCTCACTAAGGACAAATAGTCTCTAGAATATCTGTTCATTTTTGTGATCTATTCAGTCGTTCATGTTTTTTTTTTTTTTAATTGTGTTTGTAAACTTGTGGGTTCTGCAAATAAAATTACAATGACCTCCACCATCAACTGGGTTGCAGCAGAAATCTGTACAGAGAAAATGCATATTTTTGTAATTTGGGTGAACTAAATCATTCAATATAAATCACTGTGTTAATAGGGAAAAATGGGAAAATATTGCATTTCTTTGTAGTTTATAGTTGTTTTAACAAACTTATGGCTTACGCTGGACAAATGACTCCATCACATTGACGTTTAGATAATATAGCGACTTGTGCAGGACGACAAATGTACTTTTGGCATTAATGAAAAAGACTGAGCTGTTCTGCTAAAAAACACTTATTTAAGAGGAGGAGACAAATTTGTTTCTGCCTCTCTGTCACTCTCTCTATCTCTCTGCCCCTCCACACATTTCTCCCAGGGCCCAGATAGAACCCAGTTAATTTCTGATCTCCTGAGGACTGAATCCTCAGACTAGCCTAAAACAATTTAAAACTCCCTTCTCTCCATCTCCTCTCATTCTCCTTCTGCCTACTTCCTTCTCCAAGTACTGTTATTCTCTCTTGTGGTGCTCTATTTTTTTTTTTATCTTATTTCCCTCCATTCCTAAGGAGGTATGTATGTGTGTGTGTGTCTGTGTGTGCGCATGTACCATTTTATGCAGTACAGTAGAGTACGGGCAAGTGTGTGGGCTGGAGTTAGTGGAGCGTCTACAAGCAATTTCAGATCTTATCAGCCCCTCATTGTGTGCCTTAAGGAGGTCTTCTCTGGCCTTGTCTTCTCTTCTTCTCCTGCTGGCCAATCCTCCCATCACCCCACTCGTCTACATACAGTAATTGTCATCCCCCTTTCTTTCTTCTCATCTTCCCTGTCGTCACAGTTTTTCCTCTCTCTTTCCCTCAACCCCATGTGCTTTCCTTCTTATTCCTATTTTCTTTTTGTTCAAACCCTGTCTGTTTCCATTCTTTCCTCCCTCTGTTTTTCCATTATTTCTTTCCATTGTAACTTGTTTTTCATGGTCATTTTCACTGCATCAATACCCCCCACCACACACACCCCTCTTCCCATCCTTCTATCCTCCTACCCAGATAATCACAGGGGACCAACCGGGACAAGGGGCCAGCGGCAAGACAGCCAATCTAATCGTTCATCTGATCAGTGGGCGCTTTACATCGCCACTGTGACGCCCAAATAAGGTCCCAAAGGAGCTCAACACCTCTTTTATCTCTCTGTCAGGGAGATAGTCTCTCTCCTCTCTTTCCTGTCCCCTCTTTCACTCTATCTTTGTCCTCACTCTCGCTCTGTGTTATCGCTCTTGTCTCTCAGTCTCAAACAAAGAACTCGAGGCAAAGACTTTCATGTGATACATGTTCTCTGTGTATGTGTTATTTCCGTGAATGTTATAAACTATTTATAAGTTTATGCAGTTTTTTTTTTACCACAACACATCTGTTATCAATTAATTACATACCCCTGTGTCATCCCAAGCATTTGCAAACAATATCCCTTTGATTAATCCTGTTTAGACTATTAGGCTGTACGTCATTCAATTTTCCTGTTTATCATATTTATGAGGCTTATGATGTTTCTTAAAACTGTATCACAGAGATGTTGATTCAACTCTATGGTAATTTTTATGCCTTGTGGTTTTGTAACAGATTGCATTTTATGGAAAGGTGTTTTTAATATTCTGTCTCGGCTTTTCTCTCAGTTTTCTCTCTGTATTTAAATTGGGCAGGAAAAGCACCAGAAACACTCTGTCTAGTTAAGTATGAATTCAGTTTTCTCACATTTAAGAAAAAATCATTACATCATAACATAGAAAAGAATGCTGCTCATGTTATCTGCACTTCACATTGAGAACCATCAATTTGCTGCAGGTTAAGTCCTTTTTAATCATTTTTAACAGTTTGATGTGAAGGACATGTGCAGTGTCTCCGGTAAGAATATTACAGACATATGAATGATCATATGAATCATATTTACAATGATCATTCAATTGATTTCTTTCTTTTGACCTATCTAAAGAGGAAGTAAGGGGAATAGTCTTACCGTCTCATAGTCATACCACAAAGCATCTGGGACATATGCTGACACTGTGGTTACACCCTGCAGAAAACAAGACAAAAATATGATTTCATATGTGAGCACATTTCAAAAATGTTTCAGTTTCTCTATTAAATACATTATGTGCACCTAACTTCTGGAGTAGACATTGAAATGTGTTAGCTTTGTGTTCTGTGTGAAAGCATGGCTGTGTGGCTTTGTGTTTTCAGCCAGTAACACCTGCTTTAGCTCACTGCACCCATATTGATACTTTAATCTCACAAGGCTAAACATGAGGAGAGACGCTACAATACACCACAAAGGAAGCACGGATCTGTCTTGCTGCTATAAATCACTGCAACTTAATAATAAATAAGAAGAAGATAAAATGTTTCCATCAAGGAGGGTTATTTTCAAACTGCCTATCATCTGATATAAAGTTTCCACAAAGCCCTTATGACATTTCAGACTACAGTGCTACGGTACAACAGATGATGGAAAAGACAGCATCAAGCAGCGACTGATAGGTGACACCCTTTGATGGCTTAAGGTGGTGGATAGACAGAAGCAATCAATAGAAGAGCACCAAGCCTTTGATAGCGTTGTCACTTCCCTGCTCTTTCTGACAGGGCAGAACAGAGGGAGAGAGGGAGATAAACAGCGAGAGCGAACCACGGGTCCTTCTCAAAACACGCCAAATTGTGAAATACACTATGTCAGCTGCGTAGGCCAAGGCCGTCTGTCAGAGGCACCGATGACACCAACATGTCGCTTTCTTTCTCTCCCTTCAGCAGCATGTCCTATTTTGTGGACCTCTGAGACCCATTATTAGGAACAAAAAAGAAGAGCGAGAGGAAGCCAAGAAAAAAACAAACCGGTTAGAAAATAGGAAGCAGGATACAGAAAGTACATGTGAAGCACTGTAAAGTGTAAAATATAACAGAGACAGGATTCTATAATGGCCTGTTGATCAAATTAAATGGTTTAAAGTCCTCTTTAGGGGCCACATTCACAGTTTGAGGCAGATCACCTGTCACAACTGCTGAACAGCCTGTGGGATGACAGCCTGGGGAAATGGATGCTCCCCCTATACCTCGTTTTCTGGTGTCTGATTTGCTTGCGGCGCCTATCACTCACCCCACTGACAAATGGGAAGGGACTACAGGACTTAGCATGGCTGCTAACTGTGATTGAGAGGGACAAGGCATGAGGCCTGTATCCTCATTTAGAGTACTGAAGCTCAGTTAGCCATAAGGTAAGATTTGATCAGGTGAGCCAACAATTCATACTGGCAGAATGATCAGATGGTAGCTGAGGTAGATGAGAGAAAGAGAGAGAGACACTGAGACTTAGTGGGAGTGAGAGAGAGAGAGAGAGGGGATGACATGAAATGGGATCACAAGGGTGAGTTGACAGCAGCTGATTAAGAGAATGCAGATGAGATGAGGGAGCCAACGTTTGATGAAAGGATGAGCTAAAAAGAAAAGGGAGTAATGGGCAAGAGGAGGGAGACTGGAAACATGGATGAAGACCAGAGGGGATGACAGAGAGAGAGTGCAGGAGATCTCCCCAGTTTATCACAGAGATCAAGGTTAAAGCATCGACTGATCTGAATGATAGAGCAAGAGCATCATTAGAGAGAGGGAAAGGCAGGCAGACACAGCGATAAATAGAAAGAGACAGAGAGAGATGAGAATAATGAAAAAGGAAAGTGAAGGTAGGATGTGAAGGGTTGTTAAAGATCAGGCTGTGACCTTACTCAAGTGGCTGACACTATCTCTTCATGTGGCCCTTCACAGGCCGATGCATCTGTAACAGATAGTGGGCACTCTGTTCTTAATGCCTGCCCTTAGCCTGGCTTAAACCACAGCAAGACGGCTCAGCAGCACCCTGCCACCACAAAAGATGAATATTCAGCCACGTCGGATCTGTCGTTCGGAAAGAAACACTTTTCAAGTTGTGGAGCAGAGGTCCGAAATGCTTTTAAAGCTGATGTCAGTGTGCCACACTGTGCTGCTATGTTATTTTTTTTTCTCGGCAGATTAAGGTTTTCATGTCCAAGTATCACAGGCCGTGTTTAGTAGCGCAATGTTATTTACAGACATCCCAGGAGATAAAACGCTCTAACATAATATGTGAGGGGAAGTGAAAATCATCATTTGTGGTAAGTCTTAGTAAGACACACACACAAGTTATATATTCAACTCATTTCACAGAGGTTTACACAGGTAGATAGAGGTGATATTATAGCCCTGTTGTTGTTGAGATATTCAGTGTGAATTGCTAAATTGTACATTGCTCAAAGCTGCACTAGTTGTCAATGGGTATCATTGCACCAGTTGTGACTGCCTTGGCTATAATCTGCTAACATGTGGCTTATCTATCAGATACAGACTTTTTGCTTGCTAACTTGTACCTTTGTGGTATCTCTCTGGCTGCGATGAACTTACAGTTCGTAGAAGTGGGAGCAGCAGTTCGGTATGCGGTCTGTATTGATCAGGCAGCACGGTGCATCTTTGGTGTTTTGCTGGGGTTTGGTTTGACCCAAATTCTGGGCACATGAACACATGTTACTCAGAAGCTCACTCTTTTGCTCACAAACTCTGTTTATGGATGATATGTTCGCCAAATCCATTTTAAAGTTGAAATTCCTCGAGCAGGGAAAGGAAATTACTTCCGTTTGTCATTCCAGTGGTGTGCTGTACATTTGGCTGTGGTGTGAAAGACTGGGTTCGAACATAGACCTGTCATAGAGTACCATGATGCAATATGGAAGATTGCAGGGCTGAATGCATTGTCTGTGCATGTCAGGGGCCAGGTGTTAGATGTCCCCCTATAACCAGACTGTCCCTGCGGTTGATGTCACTATAAATTTATGCATGGCTGCACCATCACAAGTAAAAAAAAAGCACAATAAAGAATGATTTTGCTTCTTCCTAATTTCTATTGCAGACTTTTCTTTCTATTCAGTTATCAGGCCACTTTGATGCAGAGCACATTGCTTTTAAAGGTTGCTCATATTTGATGCCATCCCCTAACACACCCACTGATAATGGATTTCTTTTATCCCATCCTGTTTCCAATTGCACTGCGGTTGAGCTGTGCCTCTAGCTTTGAAAGGACCCAAAGGAGGTGCACTTTTGGCTACTATTTGCGTTTGTCTTGTTTGTCTTTTAGATTCACAAAAATAACAACCTGCATAGTCACCTTATGGCCCTTCGTTTTCCCTCCCTTTAGGAGAGCTCCCACCCTGAGGCGTTGCAAACACAAACCCTCCACTTCTTGTATTAGAAACTTTTCACACTGATTGAAGTTACTTTATCCCGGCCCCACTAAGAATCCAATTCGCTTTCCACTATTCCGTAATCCACAAGAGGCCATGCTAAATTGCTTATTAATCAGGCCACTTTGACATGACCGCAATCGCTGCGTATGCGCACACATACACATGCACGTACAGGCGCGCGCATATACATGTACACATTCACACACACACTAAGGCAAACATGCACAAACACACACACACACACACATACACACTTCTATCTACACTTCTAATCTGCTAGTAATGAGGTCAGTGCTCTCATTAGAGCTGAGAGAAAAGAGGGAGGATATGAAAGAGAGAAGAAAGAGGGATGAGAGGAGGGGAGGGCAACAAAGAAAATCCCATGTCATGTTTTCCCAGTGGAGGTCAGGGTGTGTGTGTATGACTGTGTGTATGTGTGCGTGTGTGTGTGTGTGTGTGTGTGTCATCTGCATAGGACACATTTCTCTATGAGCTACATGTACTTTTCTATATGTAGTATATATGATACTTTTTGTGTCTGACTATGATGCAGTACATGTAAGAACCTGTGTTTGAGGGACCAAAGCATGTTCATATATGTTCGCGTGTTGTGAGATACGTTGTTTTTTTGTTTGTGTGTTGGCTGACCGGGTCCAGTACAGGCGTGATGAGCAGGTGTTTTCCCCAGAGGAACTGGCGGTCCACTGACCAGGTGGCTCTGTCAGAGTAGAACCTTGGGAGTGACAAAGAAGAGTATAGAATCATTTGGATACATCCTCCAGTATGTTCTGGATAAAGAAAACATACTTCAGACTATCTTGTGTAAAGCCACACTGTCCTCTTTTGCTGAGTCTGTAAATATCTCTCTATACTGTGCCACTGTCCAGTAACAACCTTTGGGCCAATGTGGCTATGTTGGCGTGATTGAGGTTACATTCCCACTGTTTCCCCTGTTTGTTATTCATTATCTATTCAAGTTAAAAAGTGGAATGTATTCTCACAGTCACATGCTGTGGTCACACAGAGGATGACACATTTGAGACATTTGTTAAAGAGAGGAAGCATTGTAAGGTCCAGAACAATTAGTATACAAGAGAAGACCAGCATAAAAAAATAATCTTATAACCACTCTTTCAATGGAAACATCATTGCCCACAATTTGGGTCTAAAACAAAATCATAGAGTAAAATATACAGCTGAAACATCCCATCATCACTGAACACAGAGGCTACCTTAAGAGGAATTATGTAGTCCTGTTACAGGACATTTTACGAAAAGCAATTTCACATTTAATATTTTTTATTTTTTTGTAGGCATAGAAGCGATTAAGAGGTGTTAATTTGTGATGAAAAACTGAGAAGCTTTTAGGATTTTCGGTTTGTATCATTCATTGATCGTTCTTTTTGACCAAATCACACACATTTAGGTGTCAGCGTCTCAGCTAAGTATCTGCTGCTGTGCTTTTATTCTTTGCCAGTAACTTGGCACGTTTTGGCTATATGACAGCCTGTTTGCTGTTGCTCCTCAAGTTTCATTTTGATTGGCATGCATGACGTCTGCTTATGTGCATGTGATGCTGTTCCGCCGGCTGTGCACTTTTGCATGCTGCTGAATCTATGTGTATTCATTTGCAGTTGGAGGTCTCTCACCTCTCGCATTTTCTCCAGCTGATTAATAGAGAATGCTTTGCTTAGTTTGGTTTATACAAAAAAAGAGAGCAGGCCTGGCTTGCGTAGGAGCAACATTAGAATGCTCCCTCTGTGTCAAGGTAACTAGTAATAATTTTCTAATTGTTCATAGATGGCTAGGCAATATATCAGTAGCACAATAATGTGGTATTACATAAGTGTTTTTCTATTCTATATAAGTGCTCTTCCTCTCGGTTTTAAAGGTTTCATTGTAGTAAGATGATGTGATTATCTGAACTCACTAGCCTGTCCTTGCTATTTTATTATTCACCTTTATTTACCTTGGGTAGATGGTCAGCTATTTACAGGTGAAATGGTCTTTGCTAGGCTAGCATTCAGGAAAACATGCTTGTTAAATAGGTTTAGGATGGTGCATCACAGTGATTTTGCTGTTTTAGGCATCCAATGCACTTCCTCCTAATACTTAATAAGCAGGCAGCAATATTTCTGTTTTGAGGGATTAGCTCACTGAATCCAAGCAGCAGATCCCTCAACAGTGGAGCCTTTTCTGCCAAATCTATCGGTGTAACTGTTTTCCAAAAATGGTTGATTCCTGAAAGTATACTTAAATATCATATATTATATAAATTAAAATATTTTAAATGACTTACTCATGCAAGACAGGACGCACAACAGTTTCCCCTGTGGTGTGGGCTTTGTAGAAGAGCGTGTAGAGGTACGGCAGAAGTGTGTAACGTATATTGAGGTAATGTCTGGAGCTCGCCACCAGCAATGAGTCAGGGCCAAACGCAGCTGGATCCTGGGGCTGGAGACAGAAAGATGGATTAAAGGGATGGGGTTGATGAAGGAGAGAGAAGAAGGGCAGAGAGAAAAATTGCTAGAAGATTTGCCTCTTATCCTCAGGGAAAAAGAGAGAAGGAAAGAGGGAACTTGTTTGAATGAGGGAATGAATAAATTGGAGGGAAAATGAGGGAAATGGAGAGACTTGAGGTGAGAGGAATGAATTGTGTTAGGATAGAGAAGAGGGATGAGAAGCTGAAAGGAAGGAAA
The DNA here is from genome assembly GCA_008933995.1 of Datnioides undecimradiatus. NCBI lineage: Eukaryota > Metazoa > Chordata > Actinopteri > Lobotiformes > Datnioididae > Datnioides > Datnioides undecimradiatus. The sequence continues at coordinate 2,687,705 of WARS01000008.1, forward strand.
ACAAGGAGCTATGTATTTTTATCATCAACTTATTCATCATAAATAGATGGATATCAACTTTATTTATAATGATTAAAACGGCAATTGTTTCACATTTGAGAAATCTCAAAGCAGAGTTTGAACAAGAATGGAGCAAAAGAAATAAAGGGAAAAAGTGTGTGAGAAAGAAACAGAGAAGTATGATTTAATTTCTGTGATGGTGGAGAGTGAGAGGGTGATTAGCTGCTAACAGGCCGTGCTCCTCTCATCTGGCTAATCATTTATGCCCTCGGCACCTCTGAGAGTGTGATGAGAACTCTGTGTATGCGTGCGGGTGTGTTTGGACTGGCCTGCATGGCCGTGTGATGAGAGCCATGATTAGGGCAAAGCAAAGGTCACACATTAGCTGTCTCGTTTAGTGGAAATCGTACTTCAAATTCATCATCATCATCATGTCCCTGTCCTCCAGCAAATACAACCCCCACCCCACTTCCTCCTTCCAGCACACAACATTTCTACCCCCCCCCCAATTCCTTACCTCACTGCTGTGCTATTTTTTGCAGCAGTGATGAGCATGAAAATGTCACATGGAGGATGCTGCGAGAGCATCAATTTTCACGCTATTCAATGCTGTAGACTGACTTTTCTCCCGTTATTTGTGTTCATTTACAATAATAGCTTAATATGCAACATCAATAGAAACACTGCTTTAGGCTCTGCGGGTGTTCTTCCTGTGTGTCGTTGCTTGTCATTTGCGACATGTACCAATTACATTCATATCATATAATTCATAGCGTGCATGTTTAAAATTAACATAAATATGACTTTATCTTCATCATTGTTCAAATTCTTGTGAATAGACACATTGAGACATTTTGTCATCACCAATCTTTGCTGCTCTGGCAAAAAATTAAAATAAAAAAAAGATTTTTAAAATAAATATTTACAACATTTGTTCAGTTATAGCTTAGCAACTGCAACTAGACAAAGCAACCTGTCAACCCTTACATGAAAACATCAGTTAGTCCTTATTATTAAAACCTTTTCTCTTTTGACTGGAGAACAATGAATGGTTGAAAACAATAAAACCTTAATGTAAATTATTGATTACTTTTTAAGAACGCAAGATAGCAGCTGATGATAGCTGGCTCATCTAGCCCTACAATTTAGTACAAAAACAACGCCGTTTCCACGTCTTTTACATTGTTCATGAGCTAGGCTGATGACATTTAAGACATTTAACATGGGATATCTTTTGTATGATACCTTGTAAGTTATCACGTGCATATTTCAAAAGTGAAATTGAAAAGTCAGCTGTAGACAGATTTTTCCATCAACATGTGATCTAACATTACTTTAGCTGAAGTTACTATCTAATTGTGCAGGAATGGAAAGTCTGGCAGATGTAGCACAGGTCTCTTGGGGGTAGCAGGTCAGTTACAGAAGCACTTTTTGTGCCATTATTAGCCAGAATTAAAACACTAGTGGGAACATCACACGCTACATATGTAACCAGACTCATAGGTTGACTTGAAGAAGTGCTGCTGTGTATGAGATGAGAGATAACACTACCTACTTAAAAGTTAGTTAAGGCTCTGATGCCTCAGTGAGCTGCAGTTCTCAAATTGCACTCATATTTTACAATACATCTGCCATATTACCACCATATGTTAGATCATATCATCATTTAGCATTGACATTATCTTTTAGTGTAAAATCTTAACCCCTTTCATGAGTGTCAGTCTGGCACATGGCTCCCCTGCTACCTTTTACTTCAGGCTCAGATGTTCCAATACCCACTGCAGCGATAATGATTCAAAACAGATAACATTCCCAGTGTTAAAACCAAAATCAGAGGTCCCACTGCTCCCATTTTATAACACAGCTGTACTAGTGCTGGTATGATGACAATCTCCATGGATACAGAGAGAAAATTCTATTTTTAACCATTTGAAGTTCATAGCACCTATGCAATGTTATGAAATGAAGGGTATACCCTGAAGCACTTTAGACCAAACAATGGCTGTGTGATACATAAATCTAAAACTGACAGTCTAATATAAGAATTGTAGAACAAAGTGCTTTTACAGTACCTTGTAGCCCTGAGCGTTGTGGTTCCGGCTGAAGGGGTAGAAGGCTCCCACCTGCATCCAGCGACGACATAACTCTTCAGTAGAGTCGTCAAAGAATCCACAGATGTCGGCTCCGATCTGAAACGCATGAGGGGACGACAGCTTGACATTTAACTGGGGCATACAGTATATTTCTATTATCTTAAATGTTAAACTCAGTGTATTGCCATCCTACAGTTGGCGTGAGATCTGACAAAGTCAGAGAGAAAGTGATGCTGTGGGTTCCATTGGAAGATTGTATGGCGATACTGAAATGAAATAAAATAGCTGTATGTATGTCATAAATGTCACTCTGGCTTCAGAAAGAAAACAGTTGAATCTGAGGTCAGAAGTATTAAAAAAAGAAAAGAAAAGAGAAGTGACAATAACTGCCCTCATATCACATATTTGTCTTTCAAGATGTATTTGTTCAAGTCAGTCAAGATTTACTGGCAGACAGTGGATGTGGGCAGTGATCTTTATTAACATTAATTGCACAATGGAGTCCGAGAAAGAGACTTAAGTCAAAGGCCAGTCCACAGAGACTGCTTGCATTCTATTGTTTACTACTAGCCACATTTTACAATAGACTCAATGGGGGGGAATCAATCCAAATCCCATTTCTCCTGCTGCCTCTCTTTCTGTCTTTCTCTGTTTGTTTGTGTGTGTGTGTGTACATACGTGCATGTGCAGAAGAACCTAAAATCTGCTTGACACAGTCCCACCAGGATGGTAGTTGGCATCTATAAGACCACCCGAAGTGCACAGCTGGAGAAGTGTGTGTGTGTGTGTGTGTGTGTGTGTGTGTGTGCGAATGTGTGTGTTTTCATGTGCTACGACTCCCTGTTATTTCCTTACTGCTGTTTGGACTTTGTGTACTCTGCAGTCTGTGCAGACACACAAGCAAGCACAGAGTACACTTGGGCACTGCCTAGGAGTAGTGTTTTTATTTCAGGTCTGTGTTTTTTTGAATGTGGTGGTGTTTTTGCAAAGACAACCAGTGTTCTTCCAGGCATTTTAATGGATCTCATTCCAGACACACTTTTTCTTGCCTGCCCCTCTGTCTTTATGTCTACGCCCGAACATAGATCTCAATTAGCAGCTGAATCTGCTTCTAAAAAACAAAAGAGAAACATCTGGATGCAAAACACAGGGTTAACTAAACTGAAACACATCTGGTGCTAGTAAACATTCTAAGAGATGATTTTTATGATACAACATTTCACATGCCTAAAAATATTTATGTTTCTTTCATTTTTACGAGTGAATTCTGAGACTCGAGTGAAATGTGTCTGTGCTGTTGGATTGGATATTTCCTTTTTTATTTGCTCTTATGTGCTTGGATTTTTTTTTTTCTTTTCTCCAAATTTACAGGAAATTGAAATCAAACAAAGTGGGTTTTTTTTGTTTGTTTTGGGTTTTTTTTTTGCAAGTGTAGTATAACAATATCAAGGTCCCAAGAGAAGGCTACAACACAAGACTGCAAATAGCAATGGTCTACACAAAGGCTTGAAATCAGGTCCAAATTAAAATGTTAACACTGATTTTTTTGGTGTGATGTTTGTAGCTCAAGTGAAAAATGAAAAAGGTTACTCCTCATAGTCATGTTAAATCCTGTCATGGCAAACAGGTAGAACATTTTTCTTGTCAGGCTCACTTACATTAAGCATAGAGCGAACAGTATTTGCCCTTCTATGAGGGTTTGCTACTCACATAGGGAACTCCAAAAAGTCCAAACTCCAGCATGCCAGGGATGGCCCATTTTATGTCGTTCCAGTTGGCAGCATTGTCTCCCAACCAGTGACCCGAATATTTTCCCACACCTGGGAAGGAGGAGCGGGTCAACATCAGGCTGCGATTTTTTCCAAACACTCGTTGCAGGGCTCTGTGGGATGGAGAGGAGGCAGCAAAGAGAGAAGCAGGGGGAGAGGAAGGGAAAGAGGTCATTAAGATAAAAAGGACATGGGGACAGAGAGAGAGAACAGCACAAGGGAGAAACAGATGTCAAACACACATACACCATTGCATACATGCTCACAGGGAAGAGGGAAAATGGAGATCTATTAGATGCGGACAAAGCCAGAACTAGTAGTACTTTTCCTTCCCCATTGTACATTATTATTTTGTTTGATGAGGGAAATCGAAGCAGCATTGATTTCCATGACAATACAACACCCTGATGATGTTTACAAAATGTGTCTCCTGCCAATAATACATTTTAATTAGTGGATGGGGGGTGGAAGCAGGGAGTGAGAAAGGAGACAACACCAAAGGAATGAGTCAGCAAGTTGACTTATCAGAGGGCCGGTATATCATAGTCTCCATGCATGTGTGTGTTGGGGTGTGTGTATTATCTTCTGCTTTGTATGTAGATATTATGTTGTGTGGTTATATATTAGGTGTGGTTGTGACAGATATTGCTACATCAGGGAGCACTTTGAATAAAATAAGTTGATATATCCTTTAGTCAGTCCATGTTTTCTTTTAAATGCCCATTTTATTGTCATAGTAGGAGAAACAAAATGCCCCGACAAGGTCTGACGACTTAGACTTCACACTTGTTTTCTTAATATCGATGTGCAATAGTTGTCTGAATGAACGTGAAAGGCTTTTCTCCGAGTATACGTCCAAGTTGATCAGTGGGATGTCTTACAGCCAAATGTCGTAGCAACCTTTAAGATGTCGCTTTAATATAAAAACATACTAACAAACAAACTGTGGGAATACAGTGCCATAATAACGTCATTGTGAACAAGTCTAGCAGGCGCTGGACTGCAATGCTGAGGCTAAAAAAAAAAAAAGGATCACATCAAACATTTTATTCAAATGCAGTGATTTTTAATGGTGGTGATAATGCAGTATAAAGTGGCTGCAGAACATTCCCATGCATAGGAAAAACAGAAAGATCCCTTGTAATACTGATAAGACGTAATCTATTGTTGAAAGTTAAGTTATTATTAATTTGACAAACTTTTTCACTTTCTGTTGTTTAATGTCAACATATGATATCTCTGTATATGTCACAGGTTGAGGTCACCCCCTATGATATATGGTATATAACTGCATCAAGTAATGTTTAGCTTTATGGGATTTGAGTTTCCATTAGCTGAAAACCCATTAGCGCAGGTGTGTGCTGCTTTCTAATTGTTGCAATTTTCCCATACCATCACCATTAGTGGATATTAAAATTCTGCAACTGATGTCAACTTTAGCCTTGTGTGAAATGACTCGCTGGGGGCCTTGAGACTATAGAAATTCCTGCTGCAAGAAAATTGTGACTGCAGCTTTTTATACGTTTGTAGCATTTAAGCTGGTTTGTGGTTTTGTGCAGCACTTGCTCACGTGTCAGGTTTCCAGGAATTTACTCATGTGACTATCTTGATTATGCTAATTTGAATCTGATGTGAATGTCCTCTGCTACTCGTATCATTTGTGCTGTCCCCAAGCACAGTTGCAAAAGCAAGACAAATTTTATATAGCATATTTGATGTGAACTTAATGGGTTTTAAAAATATTAGCATAACTTGACTATAAGATACACAAAAACTGGTGAGCCACCTGCATGCATGCATAATCGTGCCTAAACTTAAGGGGTGAATTGGTAGAACGAGTCACATGTTTGTACTCAAGCCGGCACTGGTGCACTCAACTCACCACTGCAATTAGTTATTAATAAATAAAGCATAAAGCAGGTTAAATAAACTTCAGCTTCCTTAATGCTTCATCAATTTCCATATCTCAATGATCCTATATGCACTTTTATGCCTCTCTGTAGGTTTGTGTAAGTAATGGGCCCTTAAACTGTTTCAGTGCCAGACCCAGATGAGAAATTCATTCACTCACCCTGGGAGCCGGGCTCATTAAAACACATTTCTGCACTTATCACATGGGATCCAACTTGCAAATGGTCTGCAAGAGTCACAGGCTATGATTTAGCAGAGGGCATAAGTCACTGCACTGCTTTGAACTGACAGATTTCTCTGTTGCACTTTCGCCTGCAGCTTCACATTTCTGTTCTAGGGCCAATCCTCATCTGATTCTAAAACACTTGATTTTAAAGATTTTGTGTGTGACACTGTTTTGACATTAGTGCTTTTTAGTCTGCCAGTGCCTCATTGCCCTGAAGAAGTGGGAGCCTCCATAGCGCATGCTGGCCAAACTCTTTCTATCATTGATTGTGAATGCACTCACTTTTCGCTCGACAGCACCATAGAGTAGCCATACAGACTGTGGACATCATAGTGGTTCCCCCAGGCTTGCTTTGCGTCCATACACAGAGTCTTACTGTACATCACCTCATCCAGAATCTCTGGGGGAGAGAAAGGAGGTAAAAAGAATTAGGGGTAAGAAGAGAGGAGATATGGAATGAATACAAAATATAGGATGCAGTGAGGGGAAAAAAGGTGAAATAAAGGGACAGAAAGAACGAGACAGACATTGATATATACCGCAATAGGAAGTGGGAAAAATGAGGAAATGAAAGACAGAAAGAGCAATGGAGGAGGATGACTAAGGAGGAGTGCAATAAAAAGGTGGCATCAGGGGAGCATGCCTTTTCCAGTTATGATCATCCTGTCTGGGACACAGTTGGAATAAAAGACATGGCAGAAGAGTCATTTCCAAAATTCCTCACCGGGGACCCACTATTCTAGATGAGTTTTCCTCTGGACCTGAACTTACTTTATGAGCTATTGTGGCAAATTTATCAACTCGTGCACAGCATTTGGGCTACAGGCTGCAAGCCCATGACAACCTCTATTTGATGGTAGTGCGGCAACCTCAGAGAATACTTTGTAGATTCCTAACTGCTCTGTAAACAATTTCAAACTAACAATGCTGCCATGACAAAGTTTCGTGACTTAGCTAAGACTTTTAAAGGGAACATGGAGATCGTGGATACTGGCACTGCAGAATAACAGCAAGTATTAAGTGTGATTATTGCTCCAAACATAGAAAAAAGGTGTCTTACTTGGAGTGTAAGGAGGGTAGTTGAGGTTGTTATCAGCGCAGCCCTTGTTTGAGCCTTTCTTGAAATTAGCCACCTCATTCATGTCCTGAAAGTGCACCAGAGAACATTGCTTGATAAAACACAATTAACTCATCATTTTGACTAATAGTTCCAATTATCTACGACATGCCATAACAGTTTTGTGAATCCCTCCTCTAAAGAAACAGCATTATTCTCATCCAGCATTTTTTTCCCCACTGATAAACAATAAGAAAGTGACCTGGGTTGAGCTAAGGTGTTTGAAGTAAAGTGTGAAATTGTGTGTACTGCAGCAAACAGCCTGGGTAATGAATGAGCCAAATCCCAAATTTTCAGTTGAGGAATCATTAACAGTATAATATGAATATCAGCCTGTTTTTGCTGCGGCCTGTGCTGGGTGCTCTTTATTGGCCTTGGTGTTCATCCCACAATGAAGTAATTGCCGCTGAAAATTACACAAATCTAAGCTCGCTGCCCCTGTGCGTGGGTAATTGGCTGCAGATAAATGCCACTCTCACAATTTTTGGTCGGGAAACACCTTCATTTTTCATGTTCGAAAACTGACTTACAATCCAGAGGCCGTCATGTTGGATCTCTTGGTAAAAGCGCATGTACTCATCAACCCACCAGTCAGTGCAACTTTGGCTGGTGTAGTCTGGGAAGACGGTCTCTCCTGGCCACACCTGAGGGAGGGTGGGTGCAAAATGTTTACAGGCACTTTTTAATAGTTTTGAATAAAAGTGTGACAACATCAGTTTGGCGATAGTTATTCCTCATATGCTTTTCAGTTTCAGTTAAAAAGAATCTGGAACATGTCTTTAACGAAGCAAGAGTCTTGCCTACGCAACGCTGTGCATGTAAATAACATGACGGGGCACGATCCCCTAAGATGGTGTAGGCGTCACAAGCATCACAGAAGGCCTATGGAAATGTCAGAGAAGCAGCCTAGAAATGTGGAAATGACAAAGAGGAAGAGACCAGAAGAGAGATAAAGTAAGGGAGGGGGCAGGATTGATGAGACAGAGAGAGCAAGAGAGAGAGTGAGAGAGAGACAGAGGGAGAGAGCAAAGGAGAGAGAGGGGATAAGGAGACAGACAAGTTGAGGAAGGGAACAGAAGAGAGGAGAAATCGATAATGCAATAGAAATCTCTAGACGTGACTGTGTGTTAGAACTCGTCCTTAATGACATGTATTGAGAAAAATGATTAATCCACAGAGAAAGGAGATTTCGTTTGTGCGCGTGTATGTGCGGGTGTGGGTGTGTGTGAGAACCCTTCTAGAGCATAGTAGATATTAAATCTCAAGGTTGCTCCACACTAGCTATCTTACCTTTTACTTCCACTGCCAATAACTTTACAACCCAGTTTGTAGCGGAGGCATGAATCATGCTTATGTACGCTCACGTTCCCGCTTGCACACACGCACGCATACACACGCACGCACGCACACACACACACACACACACACACACACACACACACACACACACTCACATACACGTTGCACATTGATTTATAGGCAGATGTTTTTGGCAGGTGGTCAGAACTCCAAGGTCAAAGCGTACTGATAGCCCATTGCAGTTGCCATCTTTCGTCAAACAGTCATTTCTTCCTTCCTTTAACTCTAGATTCTGTCTTTCTGACATCTCCAGCTGCTTCCTAATACTGACACCCCAGTAAACACAAATCTGCTGGCATTTGTAGCTGCATATCTCACTCTATCTTTATGTCTATTTGTCTGTTTTTATGCTCTCCTGTCTGTCAGCCTGCCTATCTATGTCATTACCTGTCTGTCTTTCTTTTCTTCTCCTTGTCTCCATCTGTCCCTCTGCCTGCCTCTGCTCCAAAGTGTCTTTCTACCTTCTGTTTTGTCTGTCCCTTTTTTCTGTTTACCTGATAATCTGTCTTTTTGTCTCTTGTCTCTCACTATAGCTGACTTCCTGTGTACCTCCCTGTCACTCTACCATTCAGGAAGACAGCTTGTCTGTCCCCCTGTACATTACTCTCTAATCTATTATTTGTGACTGTCTGTCTGCCTGCACCTGCCTTCTTCTCTGCCCATGTTTCTGTCTGTCATCCCTACCTTTAAACCCACATAGACTCTTTTTTTTTTTTTTTTTTTTACTCCAAACCATGTTTTTGCCTCTGTGCCCCGAACAAAAATGTTCATCTGGGCGAGTGAGGTAACACTATGATTTTATTTGCATGCTGAAACATATGGGCCACCAGGAAAAGCTTTTATCTTTATCTTTGCGAGCAATTAGCTGTCTTAAAAGCAAAATAAATACCAGCCTGTCGCTGTGTCTCCTTTATCACTGAAACAGCTACTGCAGAGGTCGTCCTGCTTAGACCCCACTGTTTTCATAACCAGGACACATACATTCATATGGAAATAAACTGGAATCAATTATAATCACACACATGCGTGCACAGACATAAAGCACAAACAACCAAGAATAGCTTCTCATTTAGAGAAATGGATACACACAGATGCACACACAGCCTTTTTCTCTTATATACACACATGCAGACACACACACACACACACACACACACACCTAATCTGTGATGCTGTGATGCAGAACATTTTAAGATTAAACACTAATGCGGAATCAATGCATATGTTTGACCTGTTATAAACAGCATGAAAAAGCGATTAGGCGAGGGACTGGGCCTAATCGTGTGCGTAATCAAAAGCAACACTATAAAAGCATGGGAGCAACAGACTTTTACCCCCCACCTCCAGCCCTCGCTGCAGGGGAGAGCTTTTTAAGCACATGCTCTATGGGAAAAAGGATCAAAAATAACACACCGGAGGCTTGAACTTCCTTTAGGGAATATTATGGTTTGATGAAGACTGCTGAGAACCAGTCACACATACACTTGCATCCACACGGCTGATGCATATATCTATGCTTATGTGGCATGATATATTGTCTCATGTAGGTAAGACATCTTGTCAGCCAAAAAGGCAAGTATATTAAAAAATGTGTCTGGAGAACAAATACTAACTGAATGACTGTTCCAGGAGGTGCCAGTAGAGCTGTAGATGCTTGACTGCCGTTCTGCTTAAAACTGGACTCTGGGACAACTTGCAGGTCCCGCCCAGCAGAGCCTTAGCTAAGAGTCTTTTTGGACAGTAAGGAGTTAAGAGTTTAATCATAATGTAATGCCTTGTAAGTGATTTGAGCGTCGTTTTCACTAAAGCTGGACTTTCACCTTGTACCTCAGCAACAAAATTGTACAACAACATTGGTGCACATGAGTCATAAAACACATCTCACTTTCATAACAGATATCAAGTGAATGGAAGCATTAACTGATACTGTGTGCACCCAAGGCCAGTCATAAAACTTAACCAAACTTATCTTTATCATTTATTTATTTATTGTAGCTGCCATGCAAAATTAGAAGAGTCAGGGAATAGGAATTACCCAATATTACAGATCAGTCTGTATTGCACAATTTGAGCAAGCAAAGGCACAAGCTGGTTAACAAAGTTCTGGTTGGGAACAGTAATAACTAACGGAATATGTTTTATCACGCACATTATTCTGAGTAAAATCCATATGTTGAAGAGTATAAAATTCCTACCCATTTGGAAGTTTATGAGATTCCAGACTGAATGCACCTGGCAGGAAGCTTGACATGCTAAATAGTTTTCAATCATGTCTGTTGTCATTGTAGCATGAAGTGGAAAAACGTGTGAACCACTCAAACTTGACTTCTACCTTTACGTACTTGTACAACACCTATTATTATATTTGACACTAGCATTTAAAATGTCATTCGCAACATTAAGGCTGACACATGTAGGACATCTACACAGCCTCATGACCTGGATATGACCTGAAAATCATTGTGATGAGCCATTTACACAAGATGCCAACATGGGACTCATGTAGAATGGAAGATTGGTGTTAAAGAGACATTAGTATCTGGAGGAGGGAAATCTGTGCTCGAATGGAGATAAGTATCTAATTAACGGGGTCACTAAGTATATTGTTTCATCGGTACGCATGCTAGTCGTCTCCCAAATGCAGCTCACCTCTCCCAGTAGAGGAGTTTTCCCATCTGATTCAGTGACCCAGGCGTTCTTTGCAGTCCCACGATCATATGACTCATATGAAGCGTTCCCTACCCTCTTACTGGTAGCTATTGCAGGATCCTGGGGGCAAAGGAAGGCATTAAATGTTAATGAAAACTGTCATTGCAAGCTGAATAGTACCGCTGCCTTATAATAAATGTTTTATATTTGCTGTATTAGAATGTTTTGCTTGTTGCTTGTTGTCACTTAAGGGTAAGAATACTACCAAACAGTGAAATAGGATCCTGAAATGCAAGGTTAAATAACTATTTAGTTGCAGTAGGGTATTTGATGATACATTTTCTGTTAGTGTGTCCACAACATGAAGTGGTTCATTAACAAATAAAGTACTTCTTACCAGAATGAGGATGTATTTCTGCCCCTTTTCATGAAGGTAGTTTGCAAACTTTGGCAGCTCACTGAACTTGATTTTGTCATAAGTGAAATCTTTCTTATCTTCCATGTAGTCAATGTCAGTGTACTGAGTGTCCTGAAAGGGAAGAATATGAAAAATGTTAAAGGGCATGTCATGCGATACCTTGATATACAGTGCAGGAAAAAGAAAAAGAAAAAGAATTTTTTTCTCACAGAAAAAAATCAGTTTCCTACTTTTGCTTTGAGGTAATCTTTTGGAAAACAGCATGTTACATGAATAACTTGATGAGTTTACTCCAAATGGATTAAACGTCATTAGATATTCAAAGCTTAATTGGAAATGCTAAAATGCTTGCTTGGCTTCCATATATTAAAGTCATATTTGCATCTTGAATGAATGTAATAAATTAAAAATGAGACTTAATACCACTTAAATGTACCCACTCGTGTTTCCACCTCTGTGTGTAACTTGGAAACAGCCACTCAGAATTCAGCATCTTCATCACACTTTCTCCTAACACAGTATATTCCCACCTCAGCATGGTTATTAAACATGCTGTTAGACAGTTGCACCGTGAAAAAAACCTACCTGAAAAAAAACCCTTCTTACTTTAAGCTTCTCTGTCAACCTACATCTGCTGGATTTCTGGAAACCTGATGTAAGTCCAAACAACTTGGTTAATGTGCTGCTAAACCTTGTGAGGACAATGGGAATGTTAACACATTCTTCTTTTTTTTTTTTTTTTGTCAGGGTGAGACTTCATGCTTGCTCACTGTCTGTCTGTTGTCTGCCAAAATCTACTCGATAGAGCAGATGGTTTGGAAGGCTCTGCCAGATCCTTCCTCTAATGGTAATCAGCTCCAGACATATTAGGGAGAATGTGATAATGCCCTCTGTGGTCTATCTAATGGTTATCAAATATGTCCCTGAGTACAGCAGGAGAGGAAGCAGCTGCATCCTAATGTCTCTGGATATGAAAGAGAGATTGGAGATTATCAGAGTGAAATATTGAGATGGGTTGGAAAGATGTTTGCATTTGATCTTTAAATAAGACAAGTTCAAACCTCGTCCTTGATTGGTGCAGCCTTTGCTGTGTTTCGATACAGTGTTTTATGGGGACATGCAAAGATTAGGATTAGCAGTTTACCTTTGTAATTAAGGAACAGAAAGTACATCAGATATCAGTGCATCGTGTGGAAGAAAATTCTTATGGTTACTGGTCACAAGCCCAGACAAAGATAAGCAGCGAAGCTCATTGGCAAGAAAATGTCAACCAGAACTGGTATTTATCAAGTGTCTCAGAAGGGAAGGCGGTGTTGGAGTAGTTTTACCATTCAGATCAGGATGAATGAGATAATGAAAGGAACTCGGTCGATTTATCTTTGATCAGCGTTAACATTCAGTGATGCTTGAAAAATAGTTGTCCCGGGATTGAACCTATAGAGCCCAGCAGACTCTCCATTATTTGACAGAAAGCTGGATTACCCCGTCTAAGCTAAAGGCCATTGCTATCACTCTGACTGTCCGTCCGACTCCTGCTTCAACCTTCATATCACGTTTTCACAGATAGTGTAGTGGTTAAGGCTTTTGCCTCTGGAGCCACACAGTAGTGCATGAATGGTTCAAATTTAACACGGGGTGCACAAGGTAAAGCATTGATTTTGTTCACTTCCCTTCCCCCTAAAAAGCTATACAGCTGTGGTAACAGGACATATTATGCAATGTCACAACATAGTTTCAGACATTAGGTCTTTGAAATGCATATTTTGTCTTAAGAAAGAACTATCCCTCAACCTCCTCACTCACTCATTTGACATCTGAGGTCAAATTCAGAGGCCTGCTTCTGTTTTATCTACAATTTCCATTTCTTGCTTAAAGAAAACCAATGACTGAAATACAAAGGCAGACTAGTATCCCTAGCCTACTGATAATTTGGCGCTATATAAATAAACTGAATTGAATTGAATTGAATAATGATCTCAAGTTTCTTTATTCCTTTGGTAGATTTTGTTACATAGTTTCTCAGTAAGAGACTGCTGCTCTTTCTCTTTGTCATGTCGTCAGGACTGTATGAATGGACCGGAGAACGTGCAGCCCCACCTTGCTCCTACTCTGATATGAGTTTATTGTTCATTTTTATTGTGATAATAAATGCAGTGCAAACAAAATGTGACCATAATTTCTATGCTTGAGCTTTACAACACAGAGCTGATATATAGAGTGTGAAAGTGCCAAACATGTGAGGACATTTACGGACCTGAAAGCCATTATTTATATTGGAAGGTGATATGATATTTGTTGAATTTGGAGAAATACTTCTTTTACATTGTTATCACAGAATGGACATACACTTTATATGAAGAAGCAATAGGACAAAGTGATTGTCAGGCATGCTGCATAAAGACAACCTAAAAAAAAAAGAAAGTAAAGAGAACAAACAGGATCTTACATATGGGAGTGCAATGGCACGATTCCTCTCCACTGTATGCTTGACTTCACTCAGGCTGCCGTAGTCCCACCGAGAAAGCTGGAAACCCAGTGACCAGTAGGGAGGAATGACAGGCCTGCCAGTGAGCTAGACAACACAAATGGACATATTGTTAATGCAATTACTGTGCCAAGGCAACTCAGTAATTGCACAATATGTCCACTCTTTGCACAACACACTTGCCCAGAAAACCTTTCCTATGCAGTTTTTGTGTGCCTCACCAGCAGGAACTCTTGCACCACTTGTTCTGGTGTTTCTCCAAAGAGAATGTAGAAGTCAAGGATGCCGCCGATTGTTCTGTAGGTCACTGCAGGAGCAGGTTGCAAAACCACCTCTGGGAGAAAGAAAGAACAGAGATAGAAACACTACAAATTTAATCCTAATGCCATTTTAACAACAAATCATACCTCAAAAATGTTCTCTTAAACCAAATCGTTTGAGAATTTCCTCATCTTTTTTCAGTATTATGAAGAGTTTTGGTTCACATATAAACATCATCTATGTATCAGTAAAGACGATTCGTGAAAGATGAGAGAAACTTTTACATGAGAAGACAATAGACATGTGCAAGAGGAACATGTCAGGACACCCTTCCATTACTTTTAGTCATGTCCTTTATATGGTGAAACAGCCATGCAATATTCCCTTTGATTTGTCAGCACAATTTTTTGATTGAGGCAACAACATATCCATTTCTGTTAGAGGGATGAGCCATAACTGATGGACCATTTTGATATGCTTTTCATTTTTTTTCTAATGGTTTGCCTGCATGTGCATAAATGTATGTATTATACCACCTTTTTTCAAAATGTGTGTGTATGCACTTCCCTGAGGACTGCCACTGTTCCTTTGCATTCACATGCATGTGATAATGTGCTCTATGTTCCAGTATGTATCCTTGTATGTCTTTGTGTGTGCTTTATCTTTACCCATAGCATTGCTGTTCATGAGAAAGACCCCGAATGACTTTCCGCTCTCATCTTCCAGGCAGAGGAAGAAGGGATAATGTCCATAGAGGTTATGGGTTCCCTGCAGGAAGGGAAGACACACAGAGGATGAAGGGACATATAGGAGAGGTGTGAGGCACAGGAGGGACATGGGAGACTTTACTGCCTAATCAGCTTACATTCAGTTATAAGCCCTTTGGGAAAGGGAATACCTATGTTGGGAGCGTGTAAACATGCTGCTTACACACACACTCTCTCTCTTTCCCTAGGTAGATGTGTCAGGTTAAACCTTTTAGGCACACAATATGTCTGGTACAACAATAACCAAAAACAAAACAAAACAAACAAACAAAAAACCCATGACATTAAAGGCACTGTCATACAGTGTATATAGATGCAGATACATACATATCGATGTGCATGCAGATGTACCGTTAAATATTAATGCCACTAAAATGTGATTTGTTGAATTAAAATCTCACCCCACACACTGAGTGTGTGAGACTGCATTTCTCACCCCATTAGGGAAAGCATCTCTGGTGAAGATGGGCCAGGTTTTCCAATATGTGTCATGGAGATATCTTGTATGCACATGCTCGCCCAGGCCATAAATATTATGGGATGGAAGCTTAGCAGACAGCTGTAGGTATTGGTCTGCAAACACCAGTGGAGCCATTGTTGTGTCAAACCTGAATGTATGTAAAAAAAAAACCAAAAAAAGTAAGAAGAGGAGACAACAACAGGTCACTGCAAGAAGACAGACTGATGTGAGAAAGAGCAAAAGGGATGTGGGAAAAAAAGAGAGACAGCAGGTGAGAGAAAATGTGAGAGACAAAGAAGTACAAAGGAAAGTGAGAGTGAGATGCAGCGAGATGAGGGAGTGAGAATGGGAACGAGACAAGGACGTGTGGAGGAGTTGAGCTGTAGAAAGAAAAAAGCAGGGAGAAGACAGACCCATCCCATCAAGCACTAATAAGCCCTCTGGGTAGCATTTCTCTAGCCTTCAAAACAAGACATACACTGGTAGTTGAAATACTAAGCCTACTTTAGCTGAATGCAGCTGCCAAAACAAAGCTACAATATAGAGACAAAATATACAAGTAAAAGATCTAAACACAGTAATTATACTTTGATATAGCCTCTGTTACAAGAATGCCAGCGCAACTTCTAGACAGGTCAAAGACCAAAATGATTATGAGTATAATTACTCCCATGAGCACACCACTGAATAAACCTTGGATATCTTGGGAAATTATACCCTACCAAATTCTTAATCATCACTTGATGCGATTTTTATTATATGAAAAGTAAATATATAAACCTTGTGGTGCACGCTCAAGTGATTGAAAAAAAAGGTCATAAAAATATTAAGCAGTGAATGTTGCATTGCTCTTGAGAACAACTGCCAAATCATTCATCTCATGGCATGCAGAAGCAGTTATTAATCTTCACATTGGCAGATGTATGTACCCAGTATTTATCCTCAAAAAGGCATGTTTTTTAGATTTAAATGAGACAAAATAAGGACAGGACTCTTCAAACGACTTTAAGCATAATCAAACAATGAAACGGTCAAATTATGAGCAAATGGCACACGACACATTTTGACAAATTAACTGAGAGCACCTGTTAATTATTGTCTTATATTAGCTTAAATGAACCCTATAAAACCACTTGTATCATATTTGCTACACGAGTTTCTGAGACCTCTATCTTATCAACATAATCAATACTTTCCTTAAAAACCTGTTGTATATGATCTGACACATATATTCTGCCCTCTGAAACTTGTTTAATAAACATCTGACTGCCAAAAAAAATTGAATTTTCTGGCTGATATGCCAGACTTTACAAGGACAAGATACTTATAGTCAATCTCTGTCCCTCCTTCAATAGAACAGACCTATTTTCAAAAGAAATGCTAGTATTCTACTTAAATCTTAAATTCTCAGGATCACTTCAAAAACACCACATATTAGGTGGTGTGGGTGTTAATATTTTTTTTTGTTTGTTTGTTTGTTTTCTTTATTATTCCTGCAACTGACAGAAACCATTGAACTGACCTCAAAAGTTAAGGGGGTTTCTATGTGATGCCCTGTGGCTGTCGCAGAATATAATGCAGAGGAGGAAATGTCACCTTTTGAATTAATAAAATATAATCTTAACAAAAAAAGCGTTAAAAACCCCAAGTCTGACCTGAATACATCACGAAACTCACTGAGTGATAATTCCGCGTAACACCAAAGCCTTGTGAAGACATTTATCAGAGCAAAAACAAAGTTGGTGCAATCTGATTAATAAATAGCTTCTAATCTTCAGTGCAACCTCACTGCTCCTAGTTGAAGGTCATGCACTTTGTTGAGAAATACAAGAGTGCTGCTCGACAGTCCTGCAAGTGATGTAAGTTGGTGAGGCGAGTCAAAGGTTGTGATGTGATATAAGTCTCCAGAATGAAAAGGTATAAATGCAAAAAAAAAAAAAAAGTAAAACTAAAAAGTCAGGACTGTGGAAAAATTTCACTCTGCAATAACAAAATCGAACACAGAAATAGAATTCATGAAAAGACAGTGAGTGATTTTCACTGCTAAACGTTTGGTCATGTCTGGACAATGTCTAAGTCTTGGTAATTTCAAAAGAGCAGCTTTGACTTTCACCTTCCCATAAAAGAAACATCTGAGTCATCCAGATTAAAGATAAACATTTGCCTGGCAGGACAAAATTTGTCATCCACCATAAAGGGCAATGTGCTTTGATTCATAACAACAGAACATGATGATGTGAAAAACACCATTAGTGTATAAAGTATGGTTATGGTATGTGCATAACACCGTAGGTATGCTAAAAATATAATTTTTTGTGTCCTCACAAGTTAGAATTATCAGAGAGCACCAGCAATAATAATTTAATGCTTTTTGGTGTTTAATAGGATGTGTGTGTGTGTGTGTGGGAATACGGCTCTGAGTGGTAGTTGATTACTATTACCCACAGACTGACATGAACATATATATTTGTTGCTATGGGAAACTAAGGTAACATGGGAAGGTGTTACAGTATTGACTGTATATGTTGTATGATACATCATAAAGTATACAGACAATGTTAATACATGCATTGACTGCAGTCTTTTGTGGTTCTGTTCACATTCCAACATGGGTACAACACACACACACACATACATGCACACATTAAACAGGCACTCACAGGGCTTTCTGGTTCTCTCTCCTGTGCACAGAGATGCCAAAGGGTTTGTTTGTCATCTTGAGAGTGTTGCTGATGGGGGTGGATGGGTCACTGTTGAGGCTGTTGATGTGCTCATGGGGTACCTCGAACCTGTGCCTGTGGGCATCATAGATCTGAGGAGAGGGAACAACAAGCAATGAGAGTGTGGACTTAAATCTCACGGTCATGTTCATACTTTGTTGTGTACATCGCCGTTTTTGTCCTCTTTTGTTCTGTACAACGTTGTATTAAACATGCTTTGATAAAAACTGCTCTTGAGATTAATTTAGAGGTTTATCTCACTGTTTCCTCTGTTGCTGTCAAAGTGTGTGTCTGTGCGTGTATGCATGAGTGAGAGCGAGAGCGAGCGAGTGTTAGTGAGAAAGTGTTAGTTTGTATGCAAGCAAAAAAGGTGTTTAACACAGACAGAAGTGGGAAGGAGATAGCGTCTGTCAGTTTTTACCTTAAATCTGAGTCGATTGTTTGTCTGCATTTCTGCGTGAAATGACAGCTCTTCAATGTCAGCCCCGAATAAAGAAGGAGAGGCCATTCTCTTCAGCTTGGCTGTCATTACTGCAAAAATTAAACAGAGGACAAAACATATTTATTTTAAGAAATATATCACATTAAACTATTTAACCTCCCCATAAAAGATGAAATAGCATTATAAGAGCACTGTTCTTGTGGGACTACAGTCGTGCTATTATTATGGTGTTATTTCAGTCAGTATGAATGACAATTATTTGTTCTTTGCAAAAGATGTACTTAAAAATGACTTAAATCACTCCTGTAGCTGGATGAAATTTTGATACTGTGATATGTATTGTTAATATGAAGCTGATGCCATTATGGGGTTTGCTTAGTGCAAGGACTGGAAACAGGAAAACTAAATTAATATGTTTTATTTTGTTTGTTTTAGCCTTATAAAAAGCGCAAAAACAATATGTTGTTGTAGGTTGTGGGATTGTGAGCTGGATTGCTATAGTAACTTGGTATCCATTCTTTTAACACGTATGTACTTAATTATGAAACTTTTTGGGAAAATACAAGTGCATAAAAAAATAAACATTTTATTATATTGAGACTGACTGACGAATAGCAGTTCATAAGTGAACTGCAACGATAAATAACCTGTGACAGTCCTCAGTTTGAGCTCTCTTCAAAAGGTCAAAGGGTGCAATATGCTTACAGAGTCCTCAGTTGGCTCTGAGGGGAGATGTTGATGATTTGCATTGTAGCCTTGAGTGATGCCACAGCAGTATGCATGTAAAAATATTTAAAGGCAGTTAAACTTGTATAAGAGGGAGTCCTTTCCTTTGAATGTACCGCTTGAGGTCCCTTTTGAATACCATCAAGCCCTATTCAAGGAGACCAAGAGAAATAATTGTTTTTGATAGTGTTACTCTTAGTCTAAGCATTTGCCATTTTTCAATTTAACCACCTTTTTCCTCACAAAACAGGGCCCCAAATTGTTTTTTTTCTTTAAAAAAAAATGTTCTCTTGCTATTTGAACAATATGATGGAAAATGTTGCAGTTCAGACTTTAAATGTCCAGTGGTTCTTGCTTGTGAATAACTGAGTTCACATAAGGCAGTGAAATCAAGCAGAAAATGGAAAAACCTGCATGCTGCAAAGTCAATCATGTTTTCTGATATGCCATCCATGTCATATTTCACAGAAAACCATGCCTTAGGCAAAGTAAGTGAAAAAGGGAAAAGATGTGAGGAAGACTGACAAACATATGGTGGGAATGTGGAGCATTTAGAATTAGTAAATGAGCTAAATAGAAAGCCAAATATTTTCATCAGTCAGTGAGCGCATGAGCGAAAGAGCAGGGTAGAGAGAGAAGGGAAACAGGGATTTACCATAAGCATTCTGTTGCTCCACTGATTCCACTGTGTATCCATGGTTGGTTGAGAAGAAACACCAGGGAACATTTCTTTCATCCCGTGGGCTCCAACAACATCCACGCTGCTCACATTTTTGCTGTTCAGGTAGGATGGTTGATGTTCTTATCATTATTATCATCCACACTGGCATTATTGTCATTGTTGCTACTATACACAATGTTATTGCCATCATTATCATCATCTTTGATCATTATGATAATCATTACAACTAGGGTTGCAAAGATTATCATCATCAACACTATTTCAGCCATGACATTACTAGACCAGAAGTTGAGTTGTATGTGTCATGAGAAAAATCGGTCATTTTGGAATATTTAACTCCTTCTCAAAGCCCTTTTTGTTCAAGGTCTTTAGAAAAAGACTACAAAAGACCACAGACAGTACTTTGCAATTTTGTACATGATAGTGACTCATACCTTTGAGGCTCCAGCATCGGGGAAACAGTCGACTCTTTCAGCCAGAGGAATAACGGGACACTGAGGAACGAATACCTTCGTTCCTTCTAAAAGATGACATGTTTACTAGTTACCCAACCATTACCAGGTAGTTGCAATTGTAATTGTCATGACAAAGGTCACTTAACTTGACATCGTACTTTAGGGAAAGAGACTGACGTTCATTTCACATCTCTAATAAACTGATTTATTATTCCACAGTGATTTATAACGTTTTTTGGAAAGTGTGTTGCTCTGATGCTGATAGGGTCATTGAATAAAAGACAAACATAAGAAGATTCATATAAAATGAGTTGTTCTAAAAACTTAAATATGAAATATTCAAGTGTTGCTTAGTGTGAAGGCAAACGACATTAGTTTGCTGCACTAGCAGTTTAGCAACCAGCAGTACATAGGCTTCTGTGGACTATGGCTAAAGCTAAAACAACCTTTGAACTAACCTTTTGTCTCAGCTCCCTCTTACAAACTAACTCCTGCTCCCCAAAACATCAGGAAGAACAACAAACACAACCTGTAACCATCTGCAAGGCATAGGTAGGTGTCATAGGTAGCTTCAAATGAATGACATTCTTCACAGCATTTACGTTTCAACATGTTCTGACACCCTGGAAATCTCAAACTGCAATAAACAATCCTTTTAATCTTGGGTTTACTCTTATCTCTTGAGGTGACACTCGTGTAGTAACAGTTAAACACTGACGTGTCACCTCTTTCAATATACTAGTTGTCTATTGATGATTAAAAAAAGATATGTAACACTAAGTGGTGTTGGTATGTTTTTAATGAGCTTTGGTCTCAGAACAGAGCTACATTTCAGTAATCTCTGACCTTGGCCTCAGTGCATATGTAAGTTAGCAAAATGAATATTCTTCCTCTTTCTGAGGAGGCTAACAGTTTCATGAATACAGATGGTGCATGGTGAAGGTTTAGGGCATGTTTTGTAGTTGTGTTAAGGTTTCCATGTGTGTCTCTGGTTATGTGTACCTACCTTGCCCTTTGGTCCCAGATTGTCCAGAGAAAAACAGAGCTATGAGAGTGATGGCTGCCACAGACATCAACGCAAACAGGACTATCAGGGTCACCTCCAACCCTGAGAATCGCCTTTTCCCCATCTAACACACACACATACACAAACGCACACGTGCACACACATACACAAAGAGTGATTACAAAGGCCAGCATCATTAACACCCAATAATGACACCAAGTTTACCAAAGGCAAGGTCTCAAAGGTCTCTAAAAACTTCCCTGCTTAATGAGGCCCATTGGCAGGACACACAAGAACAAAACAACCAAAATATAGTAAACACACATGCACTTATTTTCCTTGCATTAACCTTGGATTCTGAAATTGGTAAAAAGCAATAAACTGAAAAAAGTATATAGGGTAAAGAAATGGAGAAGGAGAACAAAACTTTGGAAAACAGAAAGAAGGAGTTGACAAAACTGCCAGACAGGCCGGGTCTAGTCTTTGCAAAGGCACCCATCATATCACTCAAGCAATTAGGCTTCACTCCAATGTACTCTTGGAGACAAAAACAAGGTGAATGTCTGTGTGTGTGTGGGTATGTGTCTATTTGGTTGAATGAGAGGCTTATAGCCATCCTGTTTAATGTGCTGTGAAGAGCAGGCGAGGGCAAAGAGAGAGACAGAGAGCCAAACGTGTGCATGCCCCCAGCATATCATTCGCACAGGCACTGAAAAGCGCTTGCAAACATGCAATGAAATACTCCAACAACACAGAAAAACACAATCTCAGAAAAAATACATACAAACATTCATACGGTACAGTACAAACCTTTTAGCCCCCTCTGTTCTCTATTTAGCCAAGTGCCTAAAAATAGCTTCCACCCATTACAGCATATCATTTTACACCCCCCCCATCCTAACACAGACATTCTGATACATTTAACAGCTCCACCGTTTAGGTCACTATAACTATAGGGAGTTCAAGCTATCATCTCATATTTATTTAAACTTTTAATTAATTACTTTAGTTCACTGCTTACTTTGAGACATATCCTTATAAAGTTAGCGTCAGGCCATGAGGAGGTTTGTCCTCATTTGTAATTATGTTCAAGAAAAAAGTGAGGACTGTTGTGTGGACTGTTGTGGTGTACATCTGAATAAAACCATCTCTTTGCAGATCAGTAATCAAAGCCCTCTATAGACATCTGTTCCTCCTGCATTTCCAGTGGATTATATACTGTACTGGCAAAAAGTAGCACATTAGCAACATTATCATAAACAAACTTAGTCTCAGTCATGTGGATAGGACTACATTATACAAGCAGCTGCAAGCTGCAGAGAGTTAAAAAAAAGAAGCAGATTATCAAATTTAGCTGTACAGGTTTCCTGTTTTATGCAAGTCTTTTTCTATAACAAGAAACATGTCATCATTTTTATTTATTCAGTATTACCATACTTGATACCACAGTTATTAAAAATGAACCCCACTAGCATCACATTAATAATGATCCAGAATCATATTATAGTGTATCATTAATAAATGCTATTACATATATTTTTTGCAGATGTTTACTTATGATAGAGTATAATAACTGTAATATAGGATAAAGATGATTAATATTTAAATTAAACAGCGTGACAGCCTGCAGCTGCTGTCTTACCTCAGCTCTATCCAGTGTTCAGGGCAAAATGCTTCAGAGTTCAAGTGAGATAGCGCCTTATAATCCACAGGATGTATTGTGGCCATAGGGACTCACCACTCCTTTATTGTTTGATGTGTGCGTGCGTGTGTGTTTTACAGCCTCAGCATGCAGGCCCCAAAGCCATAAAATTTCAGATAGCCATCTACATTCTGAGCAAACAACTGCAGCCTAAAATCCCCATATCAGCTTGTTAACAATCAATGCTTCTATCATGTTTGATGCCACAGTGCTTGTGAGTGTGTGTTTATGTGTGTGTGCGAGACAGAGAGATGGAAAGATTGTGTATTTGTCTTGTTTTATGTAAGCTGTGACTCAGCACGAGTAATCTTTACCCAACTGTGACCACGTCTCTGGTGTTAACACATGTGCACTTCGACACATGCAGGCATGCACACGCACACACATACACTACTATGTAGTTGACTGGTTGGAGTCCAACAGAGAAACTAATTTGAATATATGATGGTAGTGATTGAAAATAATTGATCCATGGTGACCAAAATTCCATTTTCTAAAAAGAAATAGCATATTTTTTCCTCTTTTTTAAAAATTTTTCTATAACAATAAACTGGTTTAACTTAAAATGGTTGCAACCTATTATACTAACTTCACTTCTTCAACTGATATTATTCAAAATGTTTTTTAACTGTAACTTTACTCAAGATAATGATCCTGTCATGGTTTTGAGTTGAGTTCCTTGTTTTGAAAAGTTTTTCCCTCGTGTGTTTCCACGTGAATTTTGTTTTTTGGGGATTTTGGTTACCATGTCATGTTTGGACTGATTACCTGGATTTGAACCCTGCCTGCCTTGACCATTCGTAAGCCTAACCCCTTAAATAAACTGTTAAAATATCTTTTGTCCCTTGTCCGTGTCTGCATTTGGGTCCATCTCTCCCCGTGAACAACTGATTGGGCGGGGAGGCTACGCTGATTGGTTGCCTGAATGACATATGGAGGGGGAGGGTGCAGAGTGGTGCAGGACCAGTACCCAACATGGCTAGCGCTCCCGACGAACAGCCCGTGGCTGTACACTGTAGCTATGACACAGAAACTGACAGAGAGCAGCGGGAGGAAACGATTGAAAAGAATAAAACACAGCCACGTTCTCCTCTGGTCTTCTGGGGCTGGGAGAGAATATAGGCATTTGTGTTGGATTTTACAACCAGCAACACAGCAATGAGCATGTCTAGCTCTGACCGACGACATCGGGACACATTGCTAGCTTACGCTAGCTTAGCTGGAAACAGCGAACTTCACCTATCGGGATGAACACCCCCTCTCAGTGGTTTCACTCAAAGCAGGACAGCCTATGTAAATCACTCCTGTCATTACGTAACGACAGGAATCTGAACGGCCTGTAGGAGCCCCATTTTACCAGAGGGTGGGCTGTAGAGATGATGCAGAACTTGTTTGCCTTCCTCATTCTCTGAATTCTCTCTTAATTCAATTTACTGTATAAACGTTTTAATTTGAGTAGACCAATTGAAACAGTGATAGTTGCCATTAACTTAGCCAATGTACTGCTATAGTTTCTCTTAAAGCATCTTGTTTCAGAGCCCACAAACTTTCATTAAATTTGTTTTAAATTTTGATGTTTTGCATTATCTGGAACTTATGTAGCTGTTACCTCAGAAACTCTATCTTGTGGAGAAAACCCAAGTGTTGAAAAGACATTATCAAAAATCAAACAATGTCAAAATTATGTGCCTCTCCAAAACAACAGAAACAGAATGTCTTTTGCCAGTATCCTTGCTCTGCAACAATGAAAAGCCCAATATCCACTGCTCTTGTAGCCTCCTTTCCAAAAATGAAAGTCTAAAAAACTGTGTGGAGGGATGGGGAGACTTTTTACATAACTCATTCATTTAATTAAATTAAGATGTCAAATTATGCATGATTAATGGTGTGGCTTCTTTGAGTAACAGCTATCTGCTTGCTGTCCAGTGGATTTAAGCAACCAAATATCATTCATTATTCCTGCCTCATCACCACCCACATCCCACCTCTTTGCACATTTTCGGATTAGCCGAGAATTAGGCAATATCGTGCACAGCCAAGATGGTGAAGTTGAGACCCACTACACACCGAGCTTCACATGTCAATAGGTTAATAACACCAAATGAAATGATACCAGTTTACCAAAATATGAAACTCATACCTTGAGACGCCAAGATATTAGACTGTATCCCTGTTCCCAAACCAATTAAGTTATACATTGAAACAAAGGTTAGCTTTTGTACTTGGGTTAAGACCATAATTATGGACATAATCGGATGAAAATAACAAAGCCAAAAATAAAGTTGTGTTTCAAATATGTGTCCTTTAAGCATAAATGACCAGCTCTAGTAGTTTGTAATCATGTTAATAATGTCTGTGTTATTTATGTTTCAGGTAATGAAATATTGCAAGACAACACAGACTGAGAAAATGGTTAACATCGGGTCTCTGCACGCATCCTTTACATATCTGTCAAGAAGGTTGATGAATACATGGTGACAAAAATGTGGGAGGGTGCCCCTTCTCAAAGCATTGTGAAGAGGTGGGCGGCTGAAATCAAACCTGTCAGAGAAAGCTTAAATGATAAACCACGGGACAGAAGACCAGTCACAATAAGTGGCATTTGATGATTGAATGATGCTGATGATTGCCACATTTAGGTGCATACCTGGAATATGTCAATGTGGTTATCCCCAACCAAGTCCAACAACCAAGACTGTCATGGTTTTGAGTTGAGTTCAGTGTTCCTGCCTTGATTCCTTGTGTTTCCCTGCGTGTGCTTTGAGATTTTGGTTTTCTGGTTTTTGGACTCTTGGAGTTTTGCTTTTTCGTGTCACGTTTGGACTGATTACCTGGTTTTCGACCCTGCCTGCCTTGACCACTCGTAAGCCTAAATCCTGAAATAAACTGTTTAAATATCTTTGGCCCCCTTGTTCGTTTCTGCATTTGGGTCCTGCTCTCACCTCGTAACCCAAGCCCTGACAAAGACACCAAGATGTCACTTTGTTGGTTTCCAAAACTCTTCTGGTTTGATAAGTAGCCACCTTAATTTTATCTGATTAAGAGACACTTAAAGTAAGTAGGGCTAAAGATGATCTATCTCTTTCAATGTGCCTTGCTTTTCAATATTCTGGTGGTTCTGCAAACATATTATATGAACTAGTTTGTTTCTATCTTTATCAAATATAGAGCTATGGGTAAACAGTATCTCATTACAAAGCCCTGCTTGTAATCACAGAACTTGAGGTACTATGTGTAATTTACTTCTGTGTAACTATCACTCATTTTTTAGATCGTCTTTGTCTTGTAACAATGCTGCCCAGGCTTTGTGGGGTGAAGATGGATGACTGCACCCTCTTCTGTGACACTAACACAATACCCCAATCATCATCGCACAGGAGGTCAGCAGCAATAATGAACAACACTCACCTTCTCTCTGGTCATCACACATGTGGGAATAGCAGAAACCCACAAAAAAGCTACACCAATTTGTTGGATTTAAGCCTTGAAGCAAACGGGTCTATTGTTTGCTTTAAATAAATATTAAATATGACGGGAAGCAGTGGATTTGTTTGACAGGGATCAGCTTCTGAACATGATGTCATGATCTTGAAGTTTACTGGGCCTGGTATTCGAAGTACCTAAAAAGATCTAAGGTTCTCTGTAGTGCGGCACCATGGGGTCTGTGCAGCCTTCAAAAGCGGGGCTGAACAAACATTTAGTTTGCCAGGCTCCAAAAAGACTGCAAATCTAAGGTTTAGATTGTGTACAGTTTCCATGGCCAGACATTCATTTGTGCCAATACACTTGGTAGTTTGGTGATGGCTTCAGTCCATGTCATCCCAATAAACAGAATGGAGAGGATCAACTGAATGAGCTATTCACTATCTAGAGACACAATCATCTGCTCTTCCAACACGAGCTTGATTGCCATGGACTATACGATCGAAGAAGCCAAGATGAGATCTCAGTAAGTGTGTGAGTGGGTCTATGTAGGTGAGATGGTGAAAGACAAAAATGTGTGGGTCGTGGAATGGGGTGGTGGGTAGAAGTATTTTCACAACGGTCTCCATGGTTTGGCTGAGATACCAAGTGTGCAAGAATGTCTTATGTCAGTGAGTGTGTGTGTGCGTGCGCGCGCGCGCAAGCGGGCATGCATGGAGATGTAGGCATCCAAGTCCTTCTCCCATCATTCTGCTCAGTCTTTTCTCTTCTTACAAATCCAATTCCACTCTGCCACTGCCAATTTCAGGTGCTCTCCCTCCGGAATGCAGCACCAGCCGATTTCAATAGAACAAACTGAAATTGGCAATTCACTCCCCTGTATCGATCCAGTCACTTTAAAACTAGGCACTCAACATTGAGAGCTGCCAACCAACTGCTTTATATATCTGTGGCCATGTGTGAGTGTTTCGTTTTCTGTGCGTGTGGGTATGATAAGGAACCCTCACCAGTAACCTAGAGAACCATTACCCAGATTCTATACCCAATACCAGATTTACATATACCAAGGAGTTACTTCAGCTACTTTTGGATGGCTTCACTGATAACTGCTAAAATGTTTTTGTACTAGTATCAATTGGGGGTGATCACATGTTCTGCTTGGGATCTTTTTTTTTTACTTTATACTTTACTTTTGTAATGTTCTATCATCTACTGTATATTCCTCTATACTCTATATAGTCATGTGTCTCCTGATGCACACTAAAACACTCTCAAGGTCACAATATAATAACTGTGTTTATAATGATTTTCACTTGGGTTTGGCTCTGTGACTACGTGCCTCTACACTAGATTATTCATGCTGGTGACATTATGAAGGTATTGTTACACAGGATGATTACTGTCGAATGCACACTTTCAGTTTAATGCTTGAGAAAGGAGACATTTTCATGCTGGGACTTATTTTTTTCATTTAGTCACACAGTCATATCATATCATTCCCAGTTTCTGCATGTGCATTACCAGAACAAACCTCTCCATATATTGTGACAAAATAAGAACTATGTTGCTGGCATTTAAAACCTCTCTGTATGGCTGTCATTTAGAAAGAGATTTTGTAATAATATGTTTGCACAAATCATTAATTCTTATTATTAAACTGCTAAACATGTGTACAGGAATCACTTAGCTTATTTTTTTTCCTCAGAATAACTCACCAATTTGTCTAAACACCCAGAGTGTTAGCAGCTGGCTAGCAGCTATGTTTTGGTGTGGAAATACCTGATTTCTTCTCCTCAAACTAATATTTTCAAGCAGTTGTGCTCAGACATAGTTGTCCTTGAGCCGCCCCCCTTACTATCTTGATTATACAGTTTTAAAAAGGATATTGTTTTAACACTCATGTTTGTTCTGTGCTGATTAGCGTTGGGTGATAATGGCATCCATAAATTAACTGAAAGTTGTCAACCGCTTTTGTTAACCCTTACCTGCAGAGGGCTGTAATGCTTAGTTGTTTGCTCAATGCTGCTCCGTATGCAATAGATCTCCATAGTATTGCCTCTTCTGTTGTCCACCACCTTTCATAGGTGCTCCACTTCACAGAAATCCATCTGAAGAGTCGGTTGCATGGGAATCTGTTCTACACACCAGCTGGTTTTGGTAGTCTTCTTGGCAATTACTGTTTCCAATACATACAATTTCACTTAACTCTTACATACAGTGCATTAATAGGTGCCATTGAGGCTTTGTGCTGTTGTTTGTCTTCATTGATTGCAGGTATCAAAACAGCAATCTACTCTCTGTAACCCACTTGTGAGAGTCTATTCCTTACCATTAACCACATGTTTCTGTTTTCAATAAGCGCCCTTGTGGTTCAGCACAATTCACATCTAACCTCACCCCAGTGATAAAGAGTCTCTCTTGATGTAGGTCTGCCTCCTTAACAAGCATCTATGTTCTGCTGATAGCATAATGGTGACGATGTAATTACAAGCCATGCAAACATGCTACAAACACCACCACAAATTAGCCTGCTGTCCTGAGCTTTTGTATGTGAAAATAAAAGCCTCTTAATGTTGTGTAAGGCTGGGAGAGAAGAGCATGGGTGAAACTGATACATCCATACAGCAAAATATTTTGAATAATAAATGAGCAGAAGCCAACTTTTGATATAATCAACAAATAAACAAAAGAACTTTCAGGGGTATTTTGTATGTAACCCATTAACCATCCTGCTTAGTTTTCTGAACCATTTATTCCATTAAAATAACTGATGCTTGGTGACTGTCATAGGCTGCCAAGACCACAGGCTAGTCCTGTGAAAGATGCCCTGTATGTTATTTTGTTTAAGTCTATACAGCAACAGAATAAAACGTGTAAAAACATAACTAGACTGCATTCAATGCTTCAGTTAAATAGCCAGAACTATATTAAGAGTTCACTAGATAGTTAAGATAGCTTTCTAGTGATAGTCTGCAAAAGGATTCATTAATGTATATTTTCAGTTAATGGCCGTGTCTTTTATAACACATAATTTTATATATGTTGGTGACATAAAACTGATGATTCTTCCCATAACCCAAAGAATACCCTGGAGGGTACTGGAGGGTATTAGGTCTCCTACTGCAAAAGCATTTACCCACAAAAAGTTGGAATAAGGCTTGTGATGGAAAAGGGATGAACCCTTCCTGGCACAGTCGAACTGCTTCCACAGGATAAAGTTCACTGCTGAAAACATGACTACCTTTGCTTTCTGCTCCACAGAAATCAAGCCATCAAGGAAATGGCAACATAACAATGAACTGTCCATGTTGATGTAGTCATTCAACCTCCTAGGAGACAAAGCCATCAAGCAATTATTATGTGGTTTTGCAGTTGTTCAGTGTGTGCATGTGAGTATACGTGCGTTTGTGGATGTGTGTGTGGGTGCGTCTGTATTCGTTATATCACCAATGGCTACACAAGCCATAATATGCAGGTGGCCTATCTAAGTGTTCCCATTATACAGTTCTCTCCATAAGCATGGCACAGATGTTACATCTCTATGGGGGACAAACAGCATAGTGAATGAATAGGAAAATGAATATGCACAACTTTAAGCACACACACGCAAACACACACTAGGCTTTGGCTGCGTCATTCTTCCAATGTCTTCCATGTCTGCTGCATGTTTTAACAGGAATACACTCAGACATAAGTACAGAGACACACTGTACCATAAAGTAATGAGTACGCTAACAACCGTCATTGTTCAGCCTTGATCACATTCTAAATCCAGTATATTCATTAACCACTGTTTGTTTGTGTGTGTGTTCGTGTTGTTATTCACATTCAGTGCAAAGCTCACCAGTTGTAAAAAGAAGGTCAAAGTTTGCATATTTCTAATATATCTCTAACTCTTAACCTTATATCAGTCATGTTTTAAAGCACAACAGTGACCTTGTGAACTCTAGATGGCCTGGAGCTCAGTGGAGTTGTAGAATATTACACAGGAAGCAGCAAAGTAGGAAACAAAGGAAAACTTCTTGCTCTCCTCTCATGTGTTGAGGTCTCAAATTTACTACTGTTGCTGAGCTGTTCACAGTCTGTGCAGTATCAATATTTCATTATTTCATATCTGTGCACCGAGCAAAAGAGGAAGGCATACTGTGTGTGTGTGTGTGTGTGTGTGTGTGTGTGTGTGTGTGTACGCACATAAAAGAGTTTTTTAGTTCTTGGATGACTCCCTGCTTTACCCCAGCCTCAGATTGCTTGGCAGATTTAAAGTTAATATAATCTGACAGCTAATTATCTTAAATTGAATGTGCTGACGATAGCAAAACTGTTCAGCCATTTATGGACAAACACTGCACAAACAAAACTTACAGTCATCCATAGATAATTATTTCCTTATTAGTATATTCACACTTTCTTCCCATATATTCCAACTAAACTACACCATAACAATTATTCAGAGAGATATCTATGAGAAGCACTAATCAACTCCACAATAACCCTTCTTGATCTGGAGTTATGAAAGCCACTGAGGTTTCAAATTGACCTTTCTCAGCAGAGATATGAAAGATAACATGAGCTGTAATTGTTGGGCAGTAATAGTTTTACAGTATGTATAATGATTGATATTAATGGATTTAGCAAGGTGACAGCTTGGCAGTTGCCAGATGAACCATGGTTCAGCTCCTGCACTGCTCAACATCTGCCACACTGAAGTGTTTCCTTGCTGTGTGAGTTTTGACAGCTATTTTAATGTTAGTCTTGGTCTTAAGATGGAAATGCTTATTAGATTTAGTCATATTTAAGTTATTTTTTTAATCCTTCATATCTTTATCATTAGAATAGCACAAGTTCCAGAAATTGGAGCAAAGGTGACAGTATCATGTGAAGTGTGTACATGTACGTGAGAGTGAAAAGCTCACCCCATAGTCTCAGAGTTCAGTCCAGTTGGTTACAGTGTCTGTTTTTTTAACCCACAAACCCAAAACAGTTCATTTCTAATTCAGTTCACACCTACAAATAGAAAGACAACTCAAATGTCCACTACAGGTTTTGCTGTCTATGCCCAAAAAGCGCTGCCAAGAGCAGAAACTCCTGGAGAAACTCTGACAAGGAAATACAAACATCCAGCAGCTTATCCCTCCTCCTGACACACACAGCCTCCAGAGACAAGGCTCATGTTTTAGTCGTATGAGTCATATGTCATTCATTTTTGTGATGTCCAACAGCCCATTATTTACATGTTAGTCTATCCTTGTCAGCAAAAAGAAAACATACATTTTCTATATTTTTTATATATGAAAATCTATTTTTAGCTTGTCAACATCATGTCTTAATGATGGTAAAAATGTTTTTGTTGAGGAAATGAACACCGTTTCCTCCAGGGGTGCTGTTGTACAGCTAATCCTGTCCCTCAGCCTGTCTGGAAAGACTATATTTCCAAGATGTTCAAAAAAAGTATGTTATGAAGATGTAGGCCTTTATGTGTAACCCAGCGTTACATCTTCTGGCATGTAGCTTTCTTGTATGTGAAGAATTATGCACATATGTGTGATCTTTTGTATTATTTGACACTTGTGTTGCTGTGTTAAATTTTGCAGTTGCAGCCCTGCAGAATGTTAAGAGCCTCCATGCTCCTTCATCATGTCTCCTCCTGTCAAGCAAACTCAAAGAAAGAACAGATAAAAGAGAAACTAAACATCAAGAAAAGCAGGGAACCTTTTTGACAAGTTGCTGAGACACTATGTTTTCTGGTTCTAGTGCTGTAGGAGTTGCATTTGTATTATTTTTTATATAATTTACAGTTTGCACGCACTTTAATATGAAATGAATATGATACTGAAGTTTGAGATTTTTTAACATGATTCTTGGTACACCGTCACTCATAGTCACCATCCTGTTTTATTATCAACTATTATGAAATATACAAACTTTATCTCACATTATCCATTTATTATCGCCATCGTCCAGTATATCAGCAAATAAAATTGTGTTTCAATGGTTGTGCTGATCTTTAATCTGTGCCATAAAACAAATTTAAATGACGACCTATTGCATTAATAAATGTATAATAATAACAACACATAAATACACAATTTGATTAGATAGAGGAACAGAACATTCTGTTTTGTCAGATTTGATTGATGGCTGAGCTGCTACTATTTTAAAGACATGCTTTAATATAATATTGATTATGACTATTCTCAAATTTGGCTTATTTAGACCAGACATGGATGGACTGGATTGTGTCAGGGTTTTGAGTTGAGTTCTTCTTTTGTTATTTCCTGTTTTATTTTGAAAAGTGTTCCCCTTGTGTGTTTCTGTGTACCTGTTTCCTGTTCTTGATTAGTTGATTGGTCTCACCTGTGTCTCGTTTTCCTGTCCTCCCCTGTCTATTTAAGTTGTGCCATTGCCTTTGTTCTGTGTCGGTTCATTTGCTCTGTTTGCTCTGTTAGCATCCATGTCCCTACCTTGATTCCATGTGCTTTTTGCAGTTTTTGGTTTTTGGATTTTTTCTTACCATGTCTTGTTTGGACCTGGATTTTGACCCTGCCTGCCTTGACCATCCGTAAGCCTAGCCCATTAAATAAACTGTTAAAAGATCTTTGCGTCCTTGTCCCTGCCTGCATCTGGGTCCTGCTCTCACCTCGTAGCCAAGCCGTGACAGATTGCAATTGTGTGAACCCTTTTTACTACGCACCACAACAGAGACCAATAAATGATAAATGATTGTACCCCCCCCCCAAAAAAAAACAAAAAAAACAAAACAACAACACAAAACTGGAGTGTATATTTGTAAAATAACATGATGGTCAAACATTAATTAAAAAACACTTAACAAGTAAATATGGAATGTTTGTAGCCTGAGATTCCAATTTGCTCAATTTTCTAATCAAATTAACATCCTGATTTAAAGTTCAATTAGCTGTTTTATCTTTTCTTTCCCTTCTCTTCTCTTCTCTCTCTCTCTTTCTCATCAGGCTCGGAGTCGGGCTGTACGGGTAGCAACAACGAATCTCCTCGTTGCCATGGCAACTCTGAGCGGTGAACTTTTGTCAGGTGCCAAGAGCTTGCTGCAACAGTGTAGTGTTGGTTATGTGTGCATGTGTGCGTGTGTGCGTGTGTGTTTGTGTGGGTCCGTGCGTGCATACACTTGCACGTGGTGCCACAGTGAGTGTGAGGGTTAGCAGGATAGAAAGAAAACAGTGTGCTTATCTTTGAGAAAGACTGCAAATCCCCCTTCGGTCTGTCACTCTCACTCCTCCAGCAGCGTGACTCTCGTTCTTTCTCAGCTTTTCTCCCGGTATCCTCTATTATCTTTCATTCAAAAACGCCACTGTTGCACACCCTCCCCTTTCTCTTACCTGCTCCCAAGGCTCTTTCTCCCTCTTGTCCTGAGCACGAGGAAAGAAAACATGAAAACTTTGTGTGTTGACTTTTCATTTTTTTCTACACCTACTCTCCTCCCTCGCCCTGTTCCATGATATGCCCATTCTTAGCTCTCAAAGTACAGTCTGTATTGATCTTTTCCATCCTTCCTCTCACTCTCTCTGCCTCTGTGCTCCCTCTATCCATTATCCTCTCTTCATTCTACTCTTTTTTCCTCCCCTCTGTCTCTAATGACCTCTCTGCTGATTCAGAGGCCACGAAGAGTTATGGCATATCTCTATTTCTATATGACTGTTACAATAATTAGAAAAACCTATTAGTATCCAGTGGAAGTTAAACAGTGAACAGTGCTGCAGCTGAACGCAAAAAAAAGGTTCTTTTTAAAACATCTTGTGCAGCAGATTCTACATCCAGGGTGATCAGAAAGATTTTGGAGTGAAACATATTTGTGTGTGTGCGCGCGCGCATGTCCTAAATTAGGTGAATGACTTGTTGTTGCTGTGTGGCTCTGCCTGCCAACACAGAGGCCCTCTCTTCGACTTCACTTAATCAGTATGCAGCTCCTCTCTGCATCACTGTCCTTGTGTTATAAATACTTAGACACACTCACACACACACACACACACATGCACGCACGCGCGGACACACCCAAAAAAGGGCAAATAAACACACACACTTCATCGAAATTCTGTACCTGACTTCATCTCTGTCCTTGTGGTATAAATATAATGTATAAAAAGATAAGAAGAATACACAGAAGTTGAACCGAGTCCACAGAGTCCACATGTGTGTTTGGGACCCCCAATCCCTCCGATCTCTCTTTCATTCCCACACAGACACACACCAGAACCCTCAAATGCAGACACCCTTGTGGGAGGCCAAAATATGTAAACACATACATACATACACACAAACGCACACACTTCGGGGTGATAAATAAAGCAGTGCGAGCTCAGCAGTAGCCCTTTGCCATGTCAGGCTTTACTGATGTCTCGTTCAATCCAGGGGAGTGGTTCAATCAGGTCTCACAAAACCAATCTAATCTGAGACCCACAACATGTGTCTACACACAGACATGCACACACTCATATAGCTATGAAAGATCATTTTTAATCTTTCTCTCGCAAACATGACGTTGCCTGTTTCTTCAGTGGAGCCAACTGTCGAAAAGAAAATATAAATTACTTGATCAAATAAATATTAAAAAAACAATTTAACCGCTGTTC
This sequence comes from Datnioides undecimradiatus, assembly GCA_008933995.1. Taxonomy (NCBI): domain Eukaryota; kingdom Metazoa; phylum Chordata; class Actinopteri; order Lobotiformes; family Datnioididae; genus Datnioides; species Datnioides undecimradiatus. The sequence continues at coordinate 2,722,982 of WARS01000008.1, forward strand.
ACCTTCGGATTTCTCAGACAGTTGAGACAGCATCTTTGAAAGTTAATAGATGAATCATGAACCAGGGAAGCGAGATATGAAACAGAGCAAAAAAAAAGAAAAAAAAAGAAACAAAAAGTAAACGAAATGACGTAAAATTATTGGAGCACTGTAAGAACTGATTATTAAATAGAATAATACTGAAATATGAAAGGTGCTCTGTGTAACTTTGATGTATTCTCAGTAAAGATGATGAGAAAGGTGAAAATTAGAAAAGAAAACCAAGCCTCTTCAATTTAATACTTCTGCCTGAGAACGTGGCCATGATTTCAGCTTGCTTCAGGTGCATGCTGTCACACTGGCAAATGAAACCAGACGTCACAAACAGAGATCCCAAATCAGTCCTTTGCTGGAACCTGAGAAACAGCCATATCCAATCACCAAGCATATGAGGGTTTTATGACTGAGTGAGTCACAGGCAGTCCCTTTGCAGTTAGAACTTATTGGCTTCACACACACACACACACACACACACACACACACACTCCCAGGCCTTTAATACAAGAAAAGAGAGAATCATGTACGTGATCAGGCATACCAGCACACCGGAAAAAAGAGAGACTGTAGAGAAGCAAATCATATACGATACTGTGTGCATTTCTATATGTATATGTTCTATATGTATATGTTTAAAACTTTGGAACCAGTCCACTAGAATGAATCTGTAATACATATAAATTATGAGATAAATATGAGGCTTGTCTTGCTGCTCTGTCTGACTGTACGTTGGTACTTAGGTTGGTAATTTTTCTTTTAAAATAAAAAAATAAAAATGCAAAATAAATGTTTGGGGTTTTTTTATTTGTTTTATTTTATTTATACATTAATTAATTTTGTTTTTTTTCTACTGAATCTTGTGACCTACTGTAACATTGTTTGCACTAGCTCACTCTGTGCCATAGACAGACTACAGCTTCTGGCCACAACCTCAATGTCAGTCCTCTCCAACCTCTTTCAGACCCAGGCATTGTTTACGCATGCATGCTTGAGTGTTTATTCATTCAGTCCAACAGTCCAAAACCCAGGAAAAAAAAAAAAGTACGATGTTTGTTTGTCCTCCTTCCACTCCACCAAGATGATCAATGTGTAAACACTCTGGACGATTTTGCTCTCGTGTGACAGCATGGGCTTCAATGCGATGGGGCAAACTGAAGATAAAAGCTTGGATATAGATGTTAAGCAGCTATTCTAAGTTAAATATCTATTTTTTTATTGTTCAAACACAAAACACAGGTTGCTATTAAGTATCCCTGGAGGAAATCAATAATGTTCTGCTCTTAGTTTGACTCACTAAAGACCACTGCAGTATAAAATCTAAAGCTCTTCGGCATTGTGTGTAAGACTGTGCACTGTTGAGACCACATCGCTGACATCTCATGCACGAGATTATATGTGTCAAAGGGTTAATTGTGAAAAGTAAGTAGCTTTAGGATTAAATTAAAGGTGGAATTCATCCATTTAACGTTATGCACTATACTGTGATTAGCAAAATAGCATTTATATGAATGTAGAGAGTCATCAGATGATTACCCAAGGAAAAAAGGGAAGGGTATGTTGCAAATCAGCATTATTTAATACTGATACAATAGTCAGCTACACAAGGCATACAAGAACAAGTTTGTGACCAGTATCTCCATACAGTATTTTTATGCTTAAAAGGGAATAGTTTGGCATTTTGGAAAATAAATGTCTAAACAACTTGTTTTCTTGCAGAGAGCTAGGCGAGAAGATTGACAGCACTCCATCTGTTACATATAAAGCTACCACCTGCAGCCAGTTTTGGTAAGGTTGATGTAGAGACTGGAAGCAGGGGGAGTAGCCAGCCTGTCACTACAACTTTTTAAACAAACAAGATATAACATGTTTATTTGTGGGCTTTATGCTAAGCTAAGCTAACAGATACGAAAGCGGTATTTATCCCCTCTGCTAACTCTCCTCAAGAAAGAAAATAATGATATTTCACCAGAATTATTAACTTTGAATTTAAATGTTATTTTATATGTGTGATGTATGGTTGTGTATTGTGTTTCTTAATCACATTCCTGCACCTTTTCTCTGCCAGGTCAGAGATGTGTGTTAGTAATCCCCTGGTCACAGGCTTGCTTCTCCAGCTTCTAGGCTACTGCTGCTCCCTAAACAGCCCTGTAAAAGCATGACGTGATACAGAAAGAGGAAGAAGGATGGGAAAATAGATGGGGTCAAAGTGTCAGTGGATGATTTTCAAAGTGCAAAGGATGAGGGCATTGAGAAGAAAAAAAACATGAGAGGGTGAAGGAGAGGATGAGGGTAGCCCTCCCTTTCCCTCTCTTTTTCTTTCTCAGAGAGATGGAAAAACATGGCATGCATGTGTGTGTCGGTCTGTCTCTTACATCAACCTGCCCGTCAACCCTGCCGACCTGAACGATCCATCAACTGCTGCTGCTCCAAGAGATGGAGGGAGGGATAAGGATGTGAGGTGAAGGAGAAAACAAAGAGAGTGAACGAGAGACTCTGGTCAGAAACAGGGACACCACCTTCTGTGCTGCTTCTAAGATACATCAAAACAATGGACTGGCTGAGGGATTGGCTTTACGTTTTGCCCCTGAAACCATGGAGGCTCCATGTGCGACATGTGCATCTTTCTCTCGTTTTCCGAGCAGTTTTCCTGCCTAATCACTCTCACCATTACCACTCCTTCTCCTCCCATTTCCCCAATGACTTGTCTGCCTCCATTTCTTTTCACACTCAGAGAACTGATGTTAGCAAAAATGCTAAATGCGCCAATTAAACGAAGCAGCAATCTCTCTGTGCAAATCCTCTGTGACTTTTTTTAATTTTTTTTTTTTTTAATACAAAATAATTTGGTGTAATGACCAGTGAAAATTATGATAAATCGCCCCGGCTTCTGCCTTAAGTGCCAGTCCAAATTACTGCCTGAGCACGCACTGATAGAAGGTACAATATTACAGCTTTACATTTTACAGTTCATCCTCCTCACCCGCCTGTCCATCACCTGCTCTGCTCTTCTCTTCACCGCTCAGTCATTCGCGAAAACCAAATTATTCATGGAGCCCAGAAAATTACTCAGTCGCAGCAGTTAAGCATGCTCATACATCAGACATTTAAAAATAGTTCCTACCCTTTACCTCACTGCCCCCCCTTCCACCTTTCATTTCTTAGTTTTCTCTTTAGTTGTCCATAGTTTCCCTTCACGTCGGCAGTGTCTACACTGTTTATCTCCCCATCCTCTCTTCTCCTCGCCTCTCCATCTCATCATTCTCCCCTCTTCTCCCACAAGTTTCTTATCGCACCCTGCCCTCTCTTCTCCAGGCAAGATAGAGAGAAGGAGAGAGAGGAGAAAAAAAGAGGAGATAGTGGAGAGAAGAGTGACAGCAGCTTAAGGGGAAGAGGGTGGGGGCTTTTTTCCTTTCTCACTATCCAAGTCTATCTCACTCTCCCTCTCTTATACACACACACACACACACACACACTGCAGGTATCTCCGTTCTTCACTGTCGAGTTGTGTTTCCTTAAGGGTTCTCAGCTTCACTCATACACAGCTGAGATCTGCCACGTCCTGCCCTCACTTCCTTGCAACGGACATGCATACACACACAAGCTTGGAGGAATGGGTTGCATGCATGCCTGTCTGTCTACACACAAGTACTAAACAAAAGCCTTCGGGCAAACACAGAAATATAGTCTGACAGAAAATATATTCATAAATCCACTGTGCACTAGTGAGCAAGCAGGACGTGTAAGACACACACGCTGATTTGCAAAAGCAGCACCCAGACACCCATGCAGTGTGCCACTGTAGAGCAAACATACTGCTTTTGTCCTGCCTGTGACTGTGAATCAGCATTCTGCCTGAATTATAGGGCTGCATTATGGATTCTCTCCACAACCCACATACTCTCTAGACATTGTTCAGAGAAACAAACACACGAGCACACACAGCAGAAGCAAGTAGACCAACAGACATCAGTGGAACCTTTTAAACAACAAAAAAAATAAGTGCTTAACATCAATTTTCCCCCATTGGTGAGACTGTTTTTTTTTTAACACCACCACAGAAATTATACAATGGCTTAGCTGTGACACAGAGGAACACATGCTCCTCCGACGTTCACACTTGCAGGCAGAGCTCTATAAATTGCAAACATGATAATAACCTTTGTATTGTACCAAAAATTTTTACATCTGCAGTTTTGGTTTCCTTTCTCCCTCATCTTCTCAGGGTATTGGCTTCGTGGGGTTACTACAGATTACATGGCAACAGTCACGGTTTTATCTATTGTTTCTTAGGCCTTAGGGAACGGTAAGATGGAATGAAGATCATTTATGCATATTCATAACCATGGCAGCGTGCTTGATTTTGATTGTAAGAAGAGCAAAGCAGTGGTGATGTTGATCCGGCTTTTTTAAAAGAACTGAAGTAACATTCCCAGATATATTACGCATATGAAAACCATTATGACAAGGATGGCGGTTGCAGGCTTTATTCATGTAGTATGATGCATTCACAATGTATTCACACGGTAGTCTGGTGAAAATATTCTATTGGTCAGAGATAGATTTTAAATTCCTCTCGCCTAAACTGTTTGGCATAAAAAGTCCTGGTAGCTGTGGATTAGTGAATCTTAAAATGCTCATTGCCTATAGAAATGTAATGGTGTGTGTGTCAGTTTGTGTGTGTTTGTCCATGTGGGTGAGTGCTGATCCTCTAAAAGCACCCGGGCCTTAATTAAGCTAACTCCTGTATTGTTGAGCTAACGCTAACAATGCAAGTGATCCCTGCTCATTAGGCAAAAATCTCCACAAATCCCCCCCCCGCTGTAGTAGTAGTTACAGAGCACTTTCACTAGCACAACAACAGATCCACATCATTACACACACACACAGATACACAGACACACAGTCGGGTCCATACACACATACAGTGTGGAGACACATTACGCATCATTACGCACTCTAACAGAGCAGAAATGTTTGGCTAACATCCGGTCAGTGGGCGCGGACACGCCAGTGGTCTTGGTACAACTGCCTGCACACACACACACACACACACACACACACACACACACACACGCATACACACACATGCACACACAAATTTAAAGCACAACCTGGTAGTAAGCTAGCTTTTGAAATACAAGACAATCAAAGATGGCGGGGAGTGGCTCAAGAAGCATTATATGAAAACATTATCAGGGGCTGAATTGTAAAAGACATTAATTTATCCAAAATTTAGATTTAAGGTCTGGGTTTGTTGCACAAATTAATAAAAAAAAAATACACTTGATGAAAACATAACAAACATAAAAACATAAAAATATAAATGAGTGACCTGAAGAACATCAAACAAAACTCCTCACTCCTCTAGTCAGCTATTTTATGATCGATCCTGAAACATAGCTACCACTCTCTCCACTGCAGCCCTGTTAAGTGCACCTTTGTCCTTCGCCTGTTTGTCTTCTATCACACCTCCCTGCTTCTTTCTTCTCAGTTGCTTCCTCCTGCTCTACTTGCCTTCTCTTTAAGCTTCTGCCATAGCCTTGAGCAAGCGAAACTAGTAACACACGCACATAAATGATTTGTACTATTTGCAAAAAATGCAATTACACACACACACACACAAAAAAAAAAATGCAGGTCAGCTTTACCCAGTATACAAAAACCCTTTTTCCTGTAGAGGAGACGTTTGTGTGTCATATATATAATTTACATGCATAACTATGTATAAATGTGATATTCATATTGCTTGAGGTACAATATGACATCACTTGACCTCATAAATTTAGCGTCGCATCATGTTGACCCTGCCTAAAAACATGAATCATTTATTTCACAAGCAAATGTACTTTGCGGTTGTCTGCGCTGTGCTTTTGAAGCATTAGTGTCAGTAGTTCTATCCACAAACACACAAACACAAAGCTGTTTAAGCAGCCAAAAAGCACACCACAAAGATCCACCAGTCTGTGTGGGGCAGAAAGAGCGAGGCCCAGCACTCGTCCCTCACCCCTACCTCCCCTTTCGTTCTCCCTCCATCATCTCTTCTTCAGTCCTCACTTCTGCTTCTCTCTTATTTCTAATTATTCACAATCCCTGTGTCACTAAAATGTCTCGTGTGCTTGCGCAGCAGTCTGCATTATCCTATTCAGGGCTGGTTTTATTGGTGTATATTTAACATTTGCTTTGATGCTTTTATTTTTACATCAGCAACTAGATCTTGCTTTCACTAAATCTCTGAATACCAAAAATTCCTAAATCTGCAACAGCACTGAAGCCCCCTGAAGGCTGCTTTTACGTAAGATGCATTATACACTTTAAAGAAGCAGGCACATCATTTACAACATCCACCAGCAGGTGGCCTTGGCCGACTAAACCATTCACGATCTGTGTACTGCAGCTGAATGTCAAACCACTATACTCAGGCACAAAAGATACACCAGTCTTCTTTAGATTGAATTTAATTTTCTTTCAATAAAACCTCAAAGAATTCAGACTAATGTCAGAGGCCTAAAGAGAACATCTTTGTTAAACAGGTTTAATTTAAGGCAAAAATAAAAGCACGAGATGGAAATGCACAAAGGGAGTTTAAATGTAAGCCTGTCTCTATAGACTTGTGAAGCAATCAGTCTAACCAATCAACATGCTGATCTTTTGAATGATACGTTGTACACCGCTTTGCTTTGATTTTCTTTGCCAGCAACACGACAAATAGCAGCCATTTAACAGCAGATATTCAATGTCTTGGATGTTAAAAAGAAACACTGAAAGTTGGCTTACTCTGTTCCTTGGTTATCAGCCTCTTATTTCGACCAGTTTAGCCCATTCTCTCGGGTCACTTCTAGATGTGATGGAGCACTCTCTAAAAAGCAGTGCACCTGGCAAACGCGCACAGACACACACATGCATCCCCCGAGACAAGCTGCAAAAGCAGTTGCATCATGTCAGCTAAAGCAAAGCACAGGATACATGGCTGAACTAAACTAGTGTCAGTGGAATATTACCCAGCCGTGCACAATGTACAGGAGACTAGCAGCAAGGTCGGCGGGTCAACAGTTTGCTGTTTGTCTGTGTACTAAATAACAGATACATGGATGGGCTGGTGAAGGGATAGAGGACAGAATATGGAACGGACAGAGGACAAGTGGAAGGAGAGGAGAGTTCCAAAAAGGACAAGTGCAGTGGAGGTGAAGAGGAGAAAAACATGATTCCACATGAAACCAGGTGGCAGAAAGAGCTACAGATCACTGACTTTAACCTGTAATAACAGCAAGGAAAAATAAAGAAAATGTCCAAACTCCTTGCTGTTTGAATGCATTAGGATCATTAGGAAATTCACTATATGACATCCTAAAGCACAAAGTAGGCCCCACACTGCGGAACAAAGACAGAGCAGGGCTATTCAGAACACCAGCCGGGGACACTATGCTCCATATTTTATTTTATGAAATCCTGCCTCTCCCTCTGCCCTCCCCTTCCCTGAAATGAGGGATAATGACACAGATTGCTAATCTTTCTTACATACTGAAGCTAAGACTGTAGCACACTGCTGAGCAGCACAAATGACTGCAACTTTTTCCAAACTTGCAAGTTTTTTTTTATTTCTTTTTTTTTCGACAGGAGAGAGGGCCGTGATCTCCAGGGACCCAAAACTCACTAGGCAAACAATACGAATGCAGAGTTTTACACCGCAGACGGCAGCAGAAGTAGCAGAGGGTTGAGAATCTCTCTCTCTCTCTCTCGCTTTGTCACACACACACACGCACGAGCTCTCCTTCTGCACTTTCTCCTCTCCCTCCACCTCTCTCTCTCTCTTTCAACATACTGGGTCAGTCAAGCTCCTGCACTGCAGCACAGTCAAGCGATATGTTAAAGGCTTTTCATGATCTCAGGACTGAGGAAACCATACAGGAGTGGCGCTTTTTTCTCTTTTTGAATGTTTTTTGTTCATGAATTCTTCTGTTGATCTATAATGTGCTGTGTCTTCCCATAAAAATGTTTAACAATTATTTTAACAAAAGCTACGCTGTCAAATTGCAGTCCTCTGAGGCTTATCCCAGTGGACATACTTGGTGCAGTATACAGCATAGCAACAATAGCAATCGTATTGCGTGAGTGTAACAAAAAAAACTGCACTCCCCTATTCAAACATGTAAAGCTATGGCCAGTAACTGTCATTGCACTAAAAGATACGCGCAGCACAACGAATCCTCGAAGTAAGTTGAGCCATCAGCATAATCACACAATACTCAAGTAAGCTCCTTGACACATACAGAGGCAAGAGAGCTTTCCCCACATTTTGCACCGCACACAAACAAACACGCGTGCACAAAAAGTGGAACGTGCCTTTCTGTATGCAGCACCTGCGGTATACTGCAACTTCAGCACCATGGTCAGAGACAGATTGGCTTTTTCAGCAAACTGGAGATAATTCCCTGTTTCCCGAATGGAGAAAGCGTTACGCACGCGCACACACGCGCGCGCACACACAAAATGCAAAATATCAGTGGTCACAACCCTTTCTCGTTCCCTTCCTAACGTGCCCACTCTGCTTTGGACTCTCTGTTTGGTTAATTGGACAATTACAGCTTCTTTCAGCGACAAAAGAGCAAAAAGAATCCCTACTTTCTCTAAGTGGCACATCCTTCACAATCCTCTACTGACAACTCCATGTTCTCTCACCCTTCCCTAAGCCGCTTGTCTGTGCCCCCCCCCCCCATCAATAGTGCTCTCAAACTGATCCCTTCCTCCCATTTTTTTCCCCTTTTCGCTATTCATTCTGTGCTGCCGTTCCAAATCATGTCTCAGCTAATCAGGACTCTCTAATACTCATCAACAAACACACACTTAGAGCAGAGGAGAACAAGAGAACAGAAACACATTGCAAATGTGTGGCCACCACATGGCCAGATGGGTCTGTGTCTGCATGTACCTATCTGTCTATCTCACATTCCTTCTCTCTCACACACGATGCACAATTGCACACACACACAGATGCATGCACACCCGCAGACACACACACACACACACCGACAACTGACAGCACCTTTCCTTCACTATGTGGTGCTGGCACATACCAGCCAAACAACAGCCAGAGGCCCAAAAATATCCTGAGCAAAAATGCCAGAGGAGAGGAGCAAAATATAACAGCACACTACACATGAAACCACATCCCAAGGGGATCACCTAAAAAATGTACCTGCAATCCACACAGTCATATCCAGGTGACTGGCTCCACTCAACACAAATAATATCCACTTATATTTACAGACAGCAATTGGCTAGGGTGAATTCTGAGCTGGTGCAAGAGCCCACAGAAGCTTTTATAATAGGCTTATAGTATCCCATATCTCTTAAATGAGCTAATTTGAAACAACTGTGTCGTGGTTAACGTTCAAATGAGCCAATTGATATAGAATTATGTGTCATTACGTGTGTGCGTTAATAAGCATGCATTATATTCTGCATTATGTTCTAATGAGACTTTTAGATAAATGCCTCAAGGAAAGAGTGCCCAGCATTCTTACAATTTAACTTAAGCACAACGGAAGCAGAGGCAATGCCAGTGAAAAACCTTGCAGAATATTCGCAGCATCATGACTTATGTGTGTATTATTGTACTGTGCATCACTTGAGCAGAGTGACTGTGCCAGTGAACAATCATTCAACCATCAGAGCAGCATAAGAATGTATCTTAATAAAGAAAGATGAGCTTAAAGCCAGGGTGTGGGAGATGCACGACAAAGTATGCAGGTTTCGTTCAAATAATGTAAATCTCAAAAGGCCAAGAGTATACAAGAGAGCCAAGGTGGACCATTTGTTTGCAGTGAAGTTAGAAGATAGTCTAAGGGATTTAAAATACACATGAATAAAACCTTCATGAATCTAAAGTCAGACAACACCTATGAGGAATTTCACCCTGAACATACTTGTGTTTGAGGTTGATTAAAAATGTTTATAATAACAATCTCAACTGACCCCAGAATAAGGTTAAACATCCCAAATATCAGTTCAAGAATGGAGAAACAAAATAGATCAACATGCAAACTCAGCATTGGGGAGCAAAGAAAGACGTACATTGTAAACTGAGAGGGAGAGACAGAACCAAAGGAAGTCGTAGGGACACAGACATGGAGAAGGCTGATACAGAAAGAAAGGGACATGCTGCATTTACCGTGCTGAAGTCTTGCCAGCGTACAAACCTCAAGAGGATTGTTGAAGGAAAGGTTAACTCCACTGCAAAATTCAAATATCACTGGCATAATAGAGAAAGATTCAAACAAGCAGCACATGTTTACATTTCACACACAAAAGACGAAACATTTGGCCAACCCTCAATCCCAGTGGTTGCCCCTATGTAATATTCCACCAAAGTATGAAATCACTTGGAGATATTAGTGCAGGATAACAAGAGGATTTATTGGGATAAAACCACTCAGCATGGTATAATGGGACAAAGCCCAGCACTCATTTGTGAAATATTATGTTTAGGTGGGTGACAGGGGTGGTGGATAAAAAGTTACCAAGATATGGGACTATAGCAAAATCATCAATGATCCCAAAACTTTATTTATTTATTCATTTGAGGTTGGGGGGGCAATGGTGAGGGTTGGGGTTAACAGAGTAATGCATTATGTTTTTAATCAAAGTGAGTGCACGCTGAAAATGCTGACCATATAGTCTAACCTCTTGGTTAGGAAAAAGAAGGCTTATATATATATATGTGTGCGTGTGTTTGTGTGTGTGTGTGTGTGTGTGTGTGTGTATGTGTGTGCATGTCCTTGTGTGAGTGTATTAGTGATAAAGTATTAAAAAAAAAAATAAGGAGCCAACAAATGAGGAGGGGCAGCAGAACATGGGGGATACAGCATTGTGAAACTTTCTGCAGGTAGAAAACAAAGAGCCTTGACGTAATGCTACCATGCTTACAAAGGCTTTATATGAAGGTGACCTCATTTGAGCAACAATAATTGTCAAAAAAAATCAAACAATGAATACAACACAAGGTAAAATGTTCCATATTAAGCAAGCTTATAGACTGGATCATTGATGATCAATACTGGATATGACTAGACTAGACTAGCTAAGGGCCTCCCCATTTAACAGGGAAGTATGTGGTTTGCTACATATCTTCCACATAGTGTAAGTTGACACATATGAGAAACTATAACACCCAATTGCAACTGAGGATCACCACTCCTAGTAAACCTATTGAAATCAAAGCAAATTGCATATCATGCCCATTTTAAAACAAAACAGAAATGCACCCTCCTTTCCATAGATATTCACAAATTTATAGACATTGAGATATTGATTGCATCATATTTTCCCAAATTAAAAATTTCACCTTAGGAAAGAAAAAAAAGAAATAGCACTATGATAATGTGTACTTTAACACCATATTTACGCCACAGCTGCTTTAACCTTTGTTTCTGTCTGCTTGTACTATTTGGTCCCAAAAATGAATCAGGCTAGGATAGTAAAATATAAAATCTCCAGTATGCCACAAAAAAAGTTATTTTTTGCAGTGGAAAAGACTACTGAGGATTGATTTACCATGTGGGATTTCAGTGTAACAAAAGCTAGTAATTAACAAACCAAAAATTAAAATACCATTATGTAAATTGATCAGCTCTTTCAAGATTGTTTTCTTTTTGTAAAATGATTTGTAGATACAGTTAGAGTGATCTGCTTTTATTCTGCTATAGCAGGACAGTTGATTCAAATAAAGCAAGAAAAAAGGAAACATGAAACAGATGAAACTGCGCTAAAATGAACAAAATTATCTTATGCCACTTGTTTATATATAGATATTGTGAAAATAATTCATACCAATAATGAGCCTTGATGACTTTTTAAGATAAGCATTTTGTGCATTTCATTATACTGTAACTGCATCCAATCTACTAAATACCCAATGAATCTGAATGCCTTTTTATCGCCCTCCAGTGGACTGAAGCCACACTGCTACTTTGGAGGAAGTCTGAGAAATTAGATGCGCAAAATCAAAAAGCGACTTCCAATCACGTTTTCACTCCCTCTCAATTACTGTTTATTAGCCTACATCAGCAATACCCGTTTAGATAATTGAAATTGCAGCGTGCCTCACTGATTTGGTATACCCTGTCATATCATCTACTTCAAAACCAGCAGCATTCACTTGACTCGTTCTGGCATTGCCTTTTCTGTGTCTCTTACCTCCAGATTACATCCAACTAGGACCAGTAATGTAGTGGCAAATCAAAAAAGAAGAAAAAGAAGTGCTCTATGATATCCAGGAGCTGAAGATCATAGGACAAACTATCAATTGACAGAAAAGGCAAAAATATATATTTTTTGGAAAAAAATCCCTAGAATTTAAATAAATTGGGTACTAATCTGAAAATAAGAAGGAGTTGAACTGAGTTTAAACATTATTGCCCAGCACTACACTCCGGTCTAGTACTCTATTGGTTCAGTAGCTATTCTTTCATCTCCAGCAGCTTTAACTGATGATGGCTGGCCACAGCTTCAGCGTGCCATTTTACCAAGACACCAAATACACAGCCTGTCAGTAGTGCTCCACACACAGGTTCCCGTGGCATCAACCCTTTCATCATTTGATTGAAGAGTTTGTTTTTATTAAGAAGGCTATACCAGACGCATAATCACTATACATTGATTAGACATTACCTTTACAATTAAATTCTTCACTGAAATTACAGAATAAATATATGCACATTTTTCTTCAAATCTTTGTGAGAGAGAAAACATTAAAAGTGCTTCCTACAAAGCCGTTAGTGGGTGACGATGGGGAATCCAGAAGCAATGAAAGGGGAGGGGGGTGGGGGGTGGGGAGGGATCAACAAAGTGCGTGGAAATATCCAGAAAACCTTGAGCGTTGTCTTATAATAATATTCACAAATGTTTTACCATCCGTACGTCGGCGCGTCCTTTTTACGAGAAGCACCCTGATATAGACAGAAGTCCTCATTGATAGTAATAACCATATTAATAAGATATAAAAATTAAATAGAACACTGAACTGTAAATGCGTTGCAGTATCTCTGTTCATAATGGGATGTGATAGTTCTGAGTAAATCCCCTCGCTTCCTGCACCGAAGCGAGTGCATGCAGCAAACTGCAGTTCAATTTCATATATGTATTTTTTCTCTCTTTCGATCATTTCCTACAAACTTTATGTGCACGGCCTCCGGGTGTTTGTACATCCTAGTCAGGGGTAAAAGAGATAGAAAGGAAACCCCCAAGTCAGGGAGACGTCCAGCTCCCGTGTGTCTCACACATCATGGTAACTCCATAAAGGGGGGTTTTAGAGATAGATGTATTTTAGGATGTTTTATATGTTTTATTCCCCGGTGCCCCTCTCATTCCTCATTTGCTCTCTCGTGGGCATATAGAGATATTTTTATATTATAAAAATAACGGCTGTTGACATTGCTGGCTACTCTGAAAAAAAGGCACTTCATTGAAATATCTGAGAATGGCCTCTCCTCCAAAGTGATTTGGGGGGGGGGGCTTTGTTGTAACTGTAATATAATATTTCATTTTATATCATGCTGCTTTTTCAAGTTTATTTTTTGATATTGGTTTTGGGTGGTTTTGTTTTGAAGGTGGCAAAGTGAAGGTGTTGATTTTGTGGGGGTTTTTTGTTTGTTTTGTTTTGTTTTGTTTTTTTTCTCCATGGGCTCAAGATGTTAAAACCGGTAAGATTTTTCCAAGACTTCGAGGTAATCCGGCTTGGTTTGAAGTTTGGCCCTTAACTCGAGGTAATCGCTTTGGGACGGGTCAGGGTAGCAGCCTTTCCCTGCCGTGAAAAGCAAAGTCTCCTTCAGCCGTGCATCCTGCTGCAAATCCGGGTACTGCATGCCTGGTGGGTGCGCATGCGCCACATGCATGTCCTTTAGTTTGGGCACTGTCCCATACAAACAGTCTACAAAGCCCACCGTTGGTGTGGGCCTCTGACTGTCTATTACTGTAGGGCAGAGCCCTCCATTCTCATGAAATCCTGCCATGTCAGCAGTAGTGTGGTTGACTGTGACGATGGTGTTGAGTTGAGAGTTGGAAACGGCCAGGGTCCACTCTCTCTCTTTCTCTAACAAGGTTCTGTAGTTACTGTTGCTACTGCTGCCATTGTCTTTCTTCTCTGAAAACTGCGCTCTGTCTTCCTCGGCTATCTCCCCCTCTCTAGGCTTATAAATGGGGTTGTTACACATCTGAGTCACAGGGTGGGGGATGTAATCATAAACGTGACCGTGGGCATGTGTGTGACTAGTGTGAGTGTGCGTGTGTATACTGGGTGCCGGTTTCTCTGGTGTGCCAGTGTTACCGGCACTACTCTGCCTTGGTGGATCCTCAAAAATCCTGCATTGCATTTGGATGCCTGTCAGGTCGACCTCAGAACGTTTCCTGAAGGGCAGTTTCTTCCTGCGACGAAGAACAAAAGCAAAGAGCCCGGCAGCCACAAACACAGCAGAGATGAAGAGGATGAGTAGGCTGAGGATGAGGACAGACAGTGGGACAGCCCCTCTCCCACCTGCCTCCTCCATGTCAGAGCTCCCTGTGGTAAGGTCATCCCCACCAGGCAGGGCTGGTGAGGGGCCTGAAGAATACTTGAGCTCAGGGCAGATGACCTCAATCTCCAGTGAACGCAGGTCCTTTCCAAAAGCAAACTCTGGCGTCTTGCAGATGACATCTCCAACCACAATGACGGAGGAGAGCTTTTCCAGCCACTGTTTGAGGGGAATGATATCACAGGAGCAGTCCCAGGGGTTCTGATGAAGATCAATCTGGACAATGGAGGTCAGATGCTCTAGGACACCACGCACAGGCAGGTAAAGGAAGTAGTTGTTGCGGAGGTTGAGACGTGCAAGGTTGGTGCCAGCAAAGGCATCAGTGGGGAGGGAGCGCAACAGGTTGTCATTGAGGAAAACCAGCTGGAGGTTTGGCATTAATGAGAAGGAGTTAGGTTGGATTTCACGTATGACATTATACTCGAAGTAAAGGTAACTCAACATCTGTAGCCCCCGAAACATCCCAGGTGTGAGGCGCTCAATGTCATTCCCGTTCAGATATAAACTTTTCAAGTTTGGCAGGTTGATAAAAGCTCCCTCCTGGACGTAGGATATCCGATTATTCCCTAAATGAAGTAAATCCAAACTTGAGAAGTTCCAAAAATCAGAACGGTAAATTTTCTGAATAAGGTTTCCACTGAGATACAGTTTCTTGGCATTGAGGGGCCGTGGCAGGAGCTCAGAGATGTTGTGGAAGCCTTTCTCTTTACAGTTCACTGTTAGCCCCAGGTCATTGATGTGAAGGTTGCAAGTACATCCAGCTGGACAAATTATTGGGATGGGAGGCCTTGTTTGGTAGCCAGCAATTGGTGGCTGGTTTAAGCCCGGGTAAATGCTACGAGGGGTTGGGGGGTTCTTTGTGGGTCGGGGTCGTTTGGTAGGCTTGACAACTCTTTCCTTGTATTCCACAGAAGATGCTGTGTTGTGGAAGGATGAGAGCATGGAGGAAGGTTTAGTAGGCCATGTGTTCTCATTGCTGAATGGGATCCGGGGAATTCCCAGCTTGGCCTCAATCTCTGCATCGGAGAGAAGCGGACAGAGCTCACTGCGCTTGATTTCCCGTAAGTCTTTGCCATGTAAGTGGAATGGGTACTCACATGTGATCTCACCAACCAGAGCTGTATAAGGGATTCTCTCCAGCCAAGTTTTTAACTGGACAATCTCACACACACAGTTCCATGGGTTCTCCTCCAGCTGGATTTCCATTAAGCTCCTCCCAACATACTCCAGTGTGCCCTTATACGGCAAAGTCTTTAGTCTGTTCCCTCTCAGGTCCAGATGTGTGAGTGACACAGACCGGAAAAGATAATTTGGGAGCACTGGGATCAGATTGTCATTTAGTATGAGCACTCTCAACTTGTGAAGGTGCCTGAATGCACCACTTTCAATCCGTTTTATAACATTGTAGTCCGCTTGGAGATACTCTAAACTCTCCAGGCCCAGGAAAGTGTCATTCCGGAAAACTTCTAGTTTGTTTTCATGTAGGAACAGCCGTTTGAGTATTCCCAAGCCATTGAACGCTCCGGCGTGGATATCTTGCAAGGCGTTATTACCCAGATTAATGGATATGGCATTGTTGAGATGGAGGAAGCTGTTAAAGTAAAGCTTCCTCATGGAGTTTCTCTGCAGATTGAGCTTAAAGGGCCGACTCCATATCTGGGAGATCTGGCTGACATTTGTAAATCCTTTACTGTCGCAGTGGACATGGAAAATGCCCTCTTTGACCTCACAGTAGCAGGGCTCAAAGCAGGGCTCGTCGATCTCCTCGGAGTCCTCTAGTAGTGGGATCGGGGTGGTCCATCCTAAGGCTATGGTGCTCAGCAAGGTAACCCACAGCATCCTCGCTGACACCAAAGGGATGAAGTCTCGGCTCCAGGGACAGAGCCACTTCACAGCACTGCAACACAAAACAGAGGGAGAGAGAATGGGACGGAGGGAGGGTGGGAATAGAGGTAGGGAATACACACAAACACACACACACACACCCTCACAAAGTGGAGTTGGAGGTGGAAGGCAGACAGAGGTACGACAGAGAGAGAGAGAGAGAGAGGAAGGTTGCATTAGTTTCAGTCGAATGGAAGGACAGCTTTGAAATGAATACCAATGAATAATAGAATGGCATTGTAGGCTACTTTAGCTGTTGCAAAACTGTTGGGTATCTCAAACAAAATATAAAGACAGTACTCGTGGATGGGTAATATGATACCCAGCAACAAATCTCTACACTCAGACAGTTAACGTCAGTATATACGGGGAATTGCCATTTATTATACTGCAGATATGCTGGTAAGGTCGCAATAAATCACCTCAGAGATGCTTATCGCCGCGAATAAACGAAGGCAACAGCAGGTGGGTGAGGTTAGTGGTGAGGAGACACCGTCCCCCGGCTGTGTTTATTACATAACAGGGACCTCAATCCCTCTTTCGGTAAATGAGAGTCTAGAAAAGCGCGGTTGAAATTAGAGTAGGTGCATCGCAGGTCTAGCGCAGGAAGAGGGCACAGGAAAATGGGTGTCAGCTTGGTGGCCATTAGTGAAACGAGATGAGGACTGTGGAGGGACTGGCTGAACATTCATCTCGTTGTAATGAATCTCAGCACGTTTCTCTATTCTCGTCTTTATCTCGTGAAAATCTGATCAAAAAAGGCAAAATAAGTAAATAAACACATAAATAAGATATACGTAAACACTGCCACAAAGGCCATGGAAAGAGCAGATTGAATTAACCACGGAAAAATAAAAATAGAAATAAGAAGGAAAAAGAGAAATATTCCAATAGCTCCAATGATTCCGTCGTGCAGAAAACGGCGGAGCCTTAATGTTTGCCTTCAGTGTTTTCTTTGGTTAAATTCCCCAAGTATAATCCCAGCGGACAGGGAAAACTGTCAACTTATTGACTGAAACTGAACCTCTCATTTGTCAAAAAAAAATATATATATATATACCACGAATACAACTTCTTTCTTTCTTTCCCAATTGCTGATGCCGTTTGAGGATTGAATGAGCAACGGCAAAAGTGAAAAGCGCAGTGGGCGAAGCCGCTGCTCTGTGAGGCTCAGTTATGAGGCAGTGTTTTAGCAGATAAAGGTGGCCTATAAATAAATAACATTATATATTAAGAGTGGAGGACTGGGGAAAAGTAATTACAATAAATATTATGATAATAATATTAACAATAGTAGTAATAATAGTGAAGGTCTCGCTTTGATTAAATAATGGGGTGATCGAAGATTTCGTTTAACATCTCCATGGTGTTAAGTGGGGAAAAGTCACACACACATACACACAAGCACATAGGATTTGAATAACGGTTCTGCAGGCTGTGACTTTCATACAAGCTCGCGCGCGCGCACACACACACGCACTTGCGCGCGCGCACGCGGACACACACACACACACACACACACAGCGCTGTCCGTTCAGACAAGGGTGCTGAAAATCCAGAGAAGACGCGCTGGGACCGTCTGCCAGAGCAGAGCCGCTGTCCGTGGTGCTGAAACCAAAAGCCCAGCGACAGGAGGGAAAAACGGAGAATAAAAAGGAAAATGGATTGTAAATCCCCGCAAAACGTGGCAGTAAAACTGGAAAAAGAAAGGCTCCTTGACCACGATCTCCTCAGTGCAAAAAACCACTGTTTTCATCTCCATCTCCACGCGTAATCCTCCAGGATTTATTGACTCCGCTTCCATGATGAAGATCAAAAAGCGCGGATGCGACGTCAAAAAAGTATGGACCTTTAAGGCAATTAAAAATAATGCGTGCCATAATACATTCCCTTGGGGTGTAACAAACCGGGTGGTATACGTACTTAGTTTAGTGGGATTCCAACTTCACATATCCTCCTGCGGTGTGTTCTGTTGTCGCCCGGTGCGTCCCGCTCACCGTCCGATGCCGGGCTGTGAGGGAGAGGACAAGAAACGGGGGGGGGGGGTGACCGAGCCGTTAGAGGAACAGGGGGAAACAGAAAGAGAGAAAGACAGAGGGATGGAAGCATTGAGGATGGAGAGAGAAAGAGATGCGCATGTGAATGAGCCACGGATTCAAAACCAGGCTGGGGGAATTCGTACGTGGATTAAAAGTGCTCATCGCGAGTGGCAATTTCAAAACGACCTATGAGAAGATTTCAATCTGGGATTTATATCAAACTAAGTTTTTTTTTTTTTTTTGGAGAAACAATGATATCCGGCAAGCACCAGACCAACCAAAATCCTGCTTTCGTTTCCTGAAATTTCCCCTAAAATAACCTTGCTGTCAATACAGCGGAGAGAGCAGTGCGCTTATTGAAATACATGCCAAGCATAATGCAGTAGCCTTTCGTCGTGACATTGGCAGGGAAACGGTGAATAAAGAACAAACGGCTATTGATCAGTCGACTGGATCCCTACGATCCGTTATCCTCGATGTATGGAGAGCGCTTGTTGTGCCTTTTTGAAGTCCATGGCTATGCAGACACCAGTAGACACATGAACACACACATACGCACACACATATCTGCATAAGATTTCCCTTATGATACACTCCACCACTGGCAAAACACAGCTCATGCACTCACCTTAGTTTCGCACTGCAATAGGAAAGCATCGGGAAAAAAGACCACTAGTGTGAATCTTGTTAGATCTCTCTCTTGCTCGTTCTCTCTTCTTTCTGTCTCTCTCTCTTTCTCTCTCACTCTCCTTCTTCTCTCACCCTCTCTCACTCCGTGGCTGAGGCAAAAGAGAGGAGAGAGGAGAAATGAAGACGTGATAGGAATGCAATCTCCCCCACTCTCGTTCTCCGGTGACTCTGACTCTCTCCCCTTCTTTCTCGTCTCCTTTTTTTTCTAAGCAGTTTGCTTAAAATGCAAGCCCTCGACTTGTGCCCGTCCGCTTCCTCTTCCTCCCCTCTCCTCCTCCTCCTCCTTCTCCGCCGCCGTCGCCGCCCCCCGGGCGAGCGCTCAACAACAGTGTGGCCGGGTGAGAGTGTTCTCCTCTCGGTTTCAGGACCGTGCCTCCGTCCGATGCAGCAATAGCAGTAGTCTGTGGATCATATCGACGGTTGGGTCAGCTGCTGCTGCTGCTTTTTCTTTTTTTTTTTTTTTTGAAATCTTTCTTTCTTTCCTCGGGTTCGTTTCCCTGTCGTGCGTCAGAGGAGTGAGGGACAGAGCCGGGGAGGTGGAGGAGGGGGGTGGGAGCAAAGGGGTGAGAGACGCAGTGGAGAGAGATCTGGCGGTGAGAGAAAGAGGAGGAGGGGAGGAAAAGAGTGATGGGGACGGTTGCGCTATAGTTCTGGATGCTGTCGAGAGGAGGAGAGGAAGCGAAGTGAAGAGAGGAGAGAGTGAGGAGCGCTCTTGCTTTCGCGGCGGGGACGCGCGTCAAGGAAAAAAATAAATAAATATATAAGAGTGAGGGAGCGCGCCGTGCGGGGTGGGTGAGACTGGCAGACCTGTGGATGACAGTAAGGACGCAAGACGACTCCCTCTCACCGCGATTGTCATTTTTTTTAGTATTATTGCAATTTATCTAATAACGATCACATACTCAATTCTTCTACCGTGGGTAATTTTCTTGGCTGCAAGTGGGCGAGCAAAACGTGGAGTTGGCAGCGCTCGCTCTGCCAATACCTCTTCTCTCTGCTGTGGAGACGAAGAGGGTGGCCGCGGCTATCTACAGCAAGCGGGGGAGAGGCAGGGAAATACTTAGCGCTTCATCTTTCCTCTCCGTTTGCGTGCCTTCCCCCGCCTCGCCTCCAGCGGGCAACACAAGCCCGTGTTGTGAGCGGCATGCCCGAGCTCACGAGCACGACTGAGGCACCATCACGATTCCCAGCTCTTGCAGCTCTGCAAGGAGGGGGCTGATTGCAGTGAAAAGTTGAAATCTTACCACTGTTGGTCTGCTTTTAACACAGAACCTGTTTTTTTTTTGTTGTTGTTGTTATTGTTGTTTTTTTTCTTTTTTTGGCTACAATTGTGCAGTAATACTGTAGTAATAACAGTTGTATTCCAGGTACTCTTCATACACCCTAGCAGAGCTACTTCGTAAAGCAGGTACCCGGTTTTTGTACACAACCAGCTGTGTAATAATCTATACAGGGCTTTCTTCACAGCTGTGTAATAATCTATACAGGGCTTTCTTCACACCTGTAAGCAGATCCTCCCACTGTTTTGCTTTGAGCATCACAGATCAACCTCATGGCATCATGATCAGATATTGAAAAATGCAGAAAACAGTAGCCTTTTGAGTGTCTGACTGTACTATATCTGTCGATATGGGTAACCACCAATGCCGCTCAGGGCCCCTGGTGTTCCTCTGTAACCCACACACAGAATCCACTGACCTTTAGGATTATTTCTAAAAGTATCCTGTTGTAGGATTAGAGGAGGAAACATTCATCCCATTTGTAACCCCTGTTGAGATTTAGCACTTTTAATGTCAGTGTGGATTAAAATAGGCTAAATTATTGAGCTCTTGGGAGGTTGTCATCATGGAGGTTGCGAGACTCTAATATAGATATTTCCCATTTCTTTCCCTTTTGCTGGATATTTCCACATTAAATTAACTTCACCAACACAAATCAAACATTAAAATGAATGAGTGAATTTATACACACATACTCTACTTGTACTTTCAGAAATCATCATTATAAGTATGTGTTAGCATGGAACAATTCACATCATTTGCTTTGTTATTTTACTTGATTCGGTAACTGCCTTATACAGCCTGTACGCACCAATCCACACGGTACACACGCACACACACACACACACCCATACACTAGCATTGGATGGGAGGTTACAGAGGAGTGTTTGGGAGCAGCTGGTGGTCTGTAAAACTGCCATTCTTCTTTATGAAAAGCCATCATTCACTCCTTCAGCCTGTCAGCTAATGTCAGACAGACTGACATAAGGCCACGACAAACCCTTCATTCAGCTCACAGGACATGGATTGGCCTGGGTTTGTCACAATGAAGCAGCTCTAACCTTAGGATTACAGATCGGGGCTAATGAGATCACCAGTTGGAATTTTGGCTTTGAGTGACACAGCAAAAAAAAAAAAAAGGACATTGATCTGTTTGGGTTTGACAAGGATCATGTCAAAACAAAGGCTTTAAAATGAAACGTCACAGCATAAAATAAAGTCATCAGGAGTTTATGTGCATAGTTGATTAAATCACGGTACTGTTTCGACAGCATTGGTCAACATACAATAACTTGGCAATGACACTGACATCTTGTGGCAGTATGAGTAATCATTGTGAAGTGGTGTTATACTAAACTGTGAGGGAGGAGGAGGAGGGTGGACCTGCAAAGGTGCAGGACATTGATACCACAGTCTGCAGTGTGCATCTCATCTGCTGCAGTACTTCCAATCAAATGATAATTAAAAACATGCCTGAGCTCCTTTTAAACATGACCACAATCTTTTTTATTACCTCAACCAAGTAGTTTTGGTTGACTGTGGTGATGGCAGATCAGCACTTACCAGCACGTCATGTAGTTTAGAGGACACAGAAAAGCAAAGTTGTGTGGTGGGTGATCAGATAACACTCAAATGGGTTAATTTGGAAGACTATTACTGCGCAAATGCTCTACTTTGTCATTTGGGTAGAAGGACTTGTAGTTTAAAAAAAAAATACCTGCCAAATGAGACCTTCACTAAGGAAAAGATAAAAAAAGGATTCAGAGGGATAAAAATGGGCTAAGCCTGATGAGAGGCCTCAAACGAAAGAGGAATCCCCTTCACTCTGTTAGGCACAGAATGGGTGCAAAGTCTGAAAGATGTTCAGATCTGTCATTTGTAATGCTGATAATGAAAAGGAAAATAAACGTACACAGAAAAGCACAGTTTGACTGATACGTCTGAACATCGTAACGGCATTACAGTCAACTCTGTCATTACTGACCTTTTGAAAGTCATCACTGCACGATGAAGGGACATCACTGACAACTCTGTCATCGCGGACGGCAAGTAGCACTGCAACCAATGAGGAAAGGGAATGGCTGCCGGTGCTGCTCAACCACAGCCACATCCTGAAATGAAAGGAGACAGTAAATATGGCAGAGGGATGTCATTCATTTACTCAGGCTTACAGAATGTGGCACAGCTACCAAGTGTCGTGATAAGTTCAAGACTCTGTTCAAGACAGTGGGGGAAGAAACTGTTTTGGATGAGTGGTTAAAGCACGGTTGTTTTGCAGAATCACTGTTACCAACAACAACTAAGGTACAACAGAACATTGCTTAAAGAGAGGAACATCACGGCCAAGTAAAAAAAAAACATAATAACCATATAAATTCCAGTTTCCAGTTGGTAATTAATATCAACCATGATCTGTAAATTAAGGGTCCCTACCCAAGGAAAAGTTTTGGAGGAGAGGGGGAGGAGTTTGGTCTCCGTTCAAAACTTTTTTTTTTTGCTGTCACCTTTTGAAACTTTCCATTACCCCTTCTCCACTTGTCATCAGGGGTTTCAGTGACATACCTCATGCCACCTGCCTAAGTCCTTTGTGGACCACAAGGGATGGTGGGAGGCACACTCAAATAATTCCCCGTCTATCGGTCTGTCTATCTATCTGTCTCTCCTCCTGTCAGTCTGCCTGACTGCTTGGGAGTCAGTGCGTCTGAATGCTGGTCTGCCTTTCTTGCTGTCCACTTACATCCCTGCCTGGCTGCCTTCCAACCGGACCAACCTGCCTGCCAGTCCCTCCATCTGATGGCCTGCCTCTTTGGCTGCCTGCTTTCATGTCTGTCTGTCTCTGTGTCGCCATACCTGCCTACCAGTGTGCTTGTCAATGTGACTGCCTGTCTGACGGTGCTCCTTTATGCAGTTTTAGGCTGTGCCTTGGTTTTACTTGTCTTAAATTGAACACAGACAATAATAGGAGGAGAATATGGATCCATCTACGTGGAAGGATTGTTGTCTGGGCTGTATGTTCAAAAACACATTTATGAATTGATATTATTTTGTGTCTTTGCTTGGCTGAATGAAAAAAGAACTTGCGCTCCAATAAGCATATTCAATTAGTGGAGGAAATTCTTTATTAATTCGACATCTAGCTTTGTATCTCATCTCTTGTAGTAGATCTGTCCTTTCACCCCAAGCAAGGAACACAGGATGACTGTGATGTTTTTTTTTTTATAATTAATAACACAGTAGTTCAGTCTGTACTTTTTGAAATCCTGCATTCTTTGTTGATGTTTCTGATCAAGAGATTTTATGGTAAGCCCCGGGGAATGTTTGCAGAACCCACTGGACAGAAAAAAAACCCAACAAAAAAAAACATGTTGTTGTTTATCAATGCTTGAGGTGCAAAACAGAAAAAAAAAAACATCTAATGGCGCATATGGCTTTAATCAAAGCAACAAGATTGAAAAAAAAACTGGCAGACTATGTAATTGTATTTTTTTTGCTTTTTTATACTATATTCAGTGGATTGTGCATTCCAGTTTAATTAAGAGGAATTTATAAGGAGTGCTGACTGACAGCCACCAGAAGCTATAGATAAGGCAATAAAGGGTATTGTGTTGAAAATAAGGAATCTGCAGCTGTGTTTTCTTTGTAGTTGAGGGCTTGGCCTTGAAATTTCAATGTGTTTCCAGAGAGAGTCTAGTCTGGACGAGGCTTTAAGGAGATTGGCTGGGGAAAACTTTGACTTGGAAAACAGAAGTGAAAACTTTCTTTGAGGAGATCAATTTATGTTTGTATTCAATTTGCCACTGCCCCTCCCCCTATTGAAGCCTAGAGAAATTCTTAGTGAAAATTAAACTAAGCCCCGTGTGCTCCTTTTTAATATCAACCCAAGTGTTATAAGTTTCTATTGTAGACCTCTACAATAGGCAAAAGACCCTCTGAGGATTAGTCACTGCAAATACACTTGGCCACAGAATAAGTTAAATGTCACACTGGGGTTTGCTGTGGTGAATTTTTTCCTAAGTTTCTGAACTGTGTGTGTAATCTCTAAAAGAAAAAAAAAAGAAAGCTAAAAGCTAAAAAAGCTATTGAAGCAAGCTGTAGGTGTGTGTGTGTGTGTGTTGGCTACTGAGCTGCATTTTAATGTGGTCACGTCTGAGTGATTGGCCCAACAGTGCGAATGAAGTTCAGGACAAAAGAGCATCCAAATATAAAACACAGACAAGTTCTCTCTCTCTCTCTCTCACTCGCACACACCCATATTCATACTCCAGAGTATCTGACATTGAGATGGACAAAGTCAGTGTAGGAGTCATTGTCTCATGAGAACATTGCATTGTAAGGCCTAAAAGTGTCTATGTTCTGACCTCAGGTATCGTTATGGAGCCTCTCATCCTAAAAATCTGGAACAATATTGTTGCTGTTGCTGATGTCTCTGACACCACTGCAGTGTTCAACAGGAGACCAGGAGAAGAGAAACTATGGTAATGTGATGTTTTTTTGTTGGATGCTTGAATAATTGGAGGATTAAATATAGTGACTTAATGGGACACACTCTGTCCTGCGTGCCCCTGTCACAGCATTCCATCTGTCTCTGCCTCTGCATCTCCTGTGCCCCTAGATACAGTGAATGTTCAAGCTTTTGTAGCACACACACACACACACACACACACACACACACACACACACAGACATGCACACCTGCAGCATGTTTAAATAGCTCATAAGAGCTTTTTCTTTCATGTAATGTTTGACATTCGTATCAAAAAATAAGTCTAGAAAACATTGCACCAAGTGTGAAAATTGAAAAAACCTGGAAACCTAGACTAGATATCACATGTACCAAATGAATAAACTTTCTTATCTGTGTGCGTTAGGAATCGTTTACACCCACAAACAGGTTAGCACGACAAGAAGCACAGAATATGCACAGGAAGTGTATTTTGTGGGTTTATCCGCTAAGATAACAGTGACAAAATAATGGTTACCTGCACAGGAGTGTTCAAATGTATGTAAAGGTGTACATGTCTGAATGTTTGAATGACAATCGTGCAAAGCCCTGGAATGCACTCAACAACTGGAAGAAGGCTTGTGGTTACACTGTGGTGAAGATATGGTTAGAGCCATGCAAATAAAACACATGGCCAAAGTTACGGAGAGCTTAATTACATTATTGGTGAATTAAAACCTAAAAATGAATCAGAGATCTGTGACAGGAGGTGAGCTGTGGTTGAAGGTTAGACTTAACGCATGGCAGTTCATCACCGTTGCCTCCGCACCCTGATCTAACCCTCTATACCTAAAGACCATCTACCTCAGAGGCCCTTCAACCTTCTTCCTGCACTAACACTGAACATCAGTATGAGGCATAAAAGCAGGAGGTGCAGCATAGCACAATATATATGTAATTCCTCGGGATCCTTTGCTACTACACTAGAGGTTATCTATTTAACAATGTCCCTTCTATTTTGCCTCCTCCCTCTGCATCAAATTCCAAGATCAAGGACATTTTCCCCCAAGTGTGTTTTTCAGACACTGCAATGAAATAATATTTCACAGCTTAACAATAGAAGTCAAACTACATGGAGCCATCTTTCACTCTGGAACGTTGTGTACAAACCTTTAATGATCCCAATCAGATCAATGACCTCAAGAGACAATTACCACTGATTATTGCATCAGTGTTCGTCTCTTTCTCTCTCTCTCTCTCTCTGTCTTTGTGTGTGTGTAAGTGCGTGCATGCCTGGGTATGCACCTTCGATGCTTGCATGTTTTGTTTATCTTCTCACAGTCATGCTGGATGAGTTTTTGAGCCTGTGGCCAGATGGTGTCCTCGCCAAAAGCCTGTGTGGCGTGGCACACGCTCTCTCTCTCTCTCTCTCTTTGTCCCTCTCTCTCTGTTTTACACACACAATCACAGACACACATGTATAGAGTCTACCTTCCCTTCCACTATCTCTCTCTCCGCTTGCTGTAGCCCCAAACTGTCGGAGCAAAAATACAACACGTCTGCTGAGAGACCTAATTCTCACACACTGCTCTCCCTGGAGAGCTAAAGAGAGAGAGTGCGTGCGTGTGTGTGTGTGAGAGAGAGAGATAGGGGGAGAAAGAGAACATTAGTTGCTGCCTCAACGAGTTTTTTGGGGTAAATTACAATGGCAAAAAGGAGAAAGAATGATGGAGAGAGGTCTAGTAAGGATGGGGTGAAATCAGAAAAAAAAGAAACCTTAGACACTCATGCGCACACACACAGTGAGGGAAGAGGAGACTAACGGTTTAGAGTTTAGCCTTGTAAGCGTAAATGCCAAACACCTCATCAATGTTGGATTCCAACTCGGCTTTTGTCTGTGAAATGAAAGCAGAGGGAAATGAGACAATCATGGGGGAGAATTGTGGGGAGAGGGCAAAAAACTTGTTGAAGGCTCATGGGAGCCAGCATTGGAATTCATAAGAGCTACTATTTCAACTTTATCTCTCGCTTGTCTTTCTTCTTTCATTCATTTTCATTAGCCCTGAACGTCTTTCCCTAGAGTTCCACATCGCAGATGGAAGGCAAGGCAAGACACAAGAAGCGGGAAGCACTAACAGGCTGCAGACTGGGAGATTCAAAACTACGTGTGCTTTTAAGTCAAAATCATTCAGTCAGTTTTCTGGATGGCCAAGCCTCCTGCAGAGTCTGTCCTATAACCAGAGAGTGACAGGTTTGATACTCTGGCAATATGTTCCACAACAGCTGTGAGGAGACAATGATGAGTGTCAGCATTATGTCTGAAACCTAAATGAAAATCTAAAGGCAGCTGTGCATCAAGACTGTATAATTGTAATCTCATGTGAGGCCCACAGGAGAAGGGCTATTGCAGGCTGGTAGTGAGACAGGCTTTAAGCTGTGGATTGCAAGTACTCTGGTGGTCCCTGTATAAACATGGATTAAAATGGCCTAAATCCAGATGAATCAGAGCTACAGCAGCCATTTCAGGGGTGTCATGAAATCAAAGAACAAGACGGTAATTCTCTTCAAAACTTTCTTTCAGTGACACATTTACACGCACTGATCAGATTGTTGGTGTCAGAAGACAGTGTAAGGCAGTGACATTGCTCGTTGTTTTTCTCTCCGCGAGTGCCTCTCTGACACGTTTTCCCCTGCATCCCAGATTTTTGACAGAGGGAATGAACCCAGAAACAAGAAGAACTGGGTCATCTGCCTGACATCTCTGTGACAAGATTAGCTCTGGGTTTTTGGACAGTTTTTTTGTCAGTGTGACCGAGATAGAGAGGCTACACTGACAGACATGTAAGCTGTGACAGCTAGATAATCATAAACCAAATAAATGTCTGAGGTACCATTTGAAACTCGTGACAGATAGCAGTTTCCCAGCTCCTTTCAAATGTGTCTGAAACACGCACAATGATGGCCTGTGAAGTTCTAATTCATTTAGGATGACTGCCACCTGGTTGTCAAGTGTCCAAATGCTGTAAAAAAAAATAGGCATAAAAAGTCTCTCAAGGGTTTTGTGGTCAAAAAGCAGGCACATAACCTTTTATCCCAGATTTTCACATCACTTCCACTTTGTTTTCTGGACTATTAAAATATGAACAAAGTTGCATGCATCACCCTACATAGCTCTGCCAGAACACTGCGCTTGGTCATTTTGCTGCAGGCATAAACTCTAACCCGCATTATTAAAGTCGCAAGGTGATGAAGTGAGTCATACGTTATATTAAGCCCAATGTTTTCATGACCGAAGGCCCAATATGTAAAAACTTTGAATAATAATTTCATTTTGAAGAATTCATTTGAAATATACTACTTATTCTTTGCTGAATATGATATTGATTTGGGCCCACTTGTGGGAGGTTTAAACTAGATAAAACCTTGGCATTTATTTATTGAAACGTGGTCTGAAAAGACAGTAAATTACTTAGCATTAATAGGTGCAACTGAAGGCCAATGTCTATGTCGCTTTTACTGTCCAGCTTTTATCTTTAAGTTGCAATGTAATGCAATAAACTTAATTGTAGGGCCATGGGGGAGGACTTTTAGATGTATTGTCCTGGATTATTGAACAGTTCAGGAATACATCTTCACAAAACTCTGACTCTTTACAATCATGGACCTTAGTGTTTTGACTTGCACTGGTATTGTGGCCAGGACCTCCAATCTCCACAATAATAACAATTTTGGTGGTATGTGTGCTGTGACCTTAGAAAGTATGCATTTCTAGTTTTTAAAGGAATATATACATGTACATGCAGCCTACTTATGAGTTATCTTTTACAAATTAGCTTAATGTATTCTTAGATATAAGCTATTTTGTCCCCTGAGCAAATATTAATTTTACAGTGAGTCTATCTGACTAGACATAATAGACATAATAATTCTGTATGACTTATTTTGGCTGCAGTGTCTTCAAGTAACTACAAAATTTGTCTTTTTTTTTTTTTTTACTTTTTTATGGGACACAATTACCCCTAGTGACAGAGGAAGATGTAAGGACTAGATGTGAAGCAATGGCATTGTTTTTCTCCCTTTCAGCCCCCCCATCCCAGTTTTTGACAGAGGGAATGAACCCAGATACGGGAAGAACTGGGTCAACTCTCTGACCTCTATGTGTAAGAGTAGCTCTGGGCTTTGGCCAGTTTTTGAATGTTTGACCGAGATAAAGAGAATATGTTCAAAGAGGGAGCCATAAAAACAGTGGTGAAAGGGCCACCAGCAACATCCATGGCAATAGATCAAGTTGCATGTTTTTTTGTATTTTTTTCTAAGGTCTAATGTAGCGACACTGAGATTATTTTGTCTTAATAGTTTGACATGTTTTTGAACAAATAAATAAATAAATCAAATAGTAATGCAAAATACATAATGGACCTATAATGCATCATGTTAGCTTTCACTTTACTGTTAAGGATAAGCTACATCTTGAATCACAATAAAAACTGTAACTGTAATAATGGTGAACTTGAAGGCTTCTAGAAACACAAATGTTATATAGACTATTTCTATCAATGGAAAATACCAGTTAGAAAACATATCCCAACTGTCACGGCGTTCTGCTTTAAACTACTTTAAATTATGGCGTAGTCGAAAACTGATGTTGTCGTGAAAATCTATTCCCAAAGTGCAAACAGTGCAAAAATATTTACAGTGGGAAAAATTGTGAAAAACGACAATAAATGCAAAAATACCTATTTACAAGAAGAGCTGTTCAATGACTCTTGGTACAAAAATACAGCACAAGAATGAACAGTCCATTACCTCCAGTGCAACCAAGTTGGGGCTGATTCTAGACTGCCAAGATGGCCACTTTTGTACTCATAGCCCCTCCCCTGGGTGCAGCCCTTCAATAACAAAATACAAGTAAACAATATTTTCGTTGCATCAAAGTCAAATACAACATAATCTCCTTTGTCAGCACCTAGACACCTCTTCTTACAATAAACATATCCATTTCTCTACATCAGAAATAATCGCCGACTGGCTACAGACAGGATAGAATGAAAATAAAATAAAATCATTCTGGTCACCTGACCACAAAACGCGCCAGAATGCCCTACATATACGCGGAAATACACCGGCCCTGTTTTTGCCAGTCAGATACCGGGCGGGTGATTGGCACGATGCCAGCAGCGTTTTCCATGACGTGAGTGAATGCAGTGTTTGATTCATATAAGAAGTACTGCAACCAAGTGTGCTCCGTGGTCGCGCTACTTAAGCTGTTCTGCAGGGGAGACGTGAAGTGATTTCGGAGTGTTAAAGGTGTGTAGAGAACACGGAAGGGAGCGGAGCAATGAGTGGATGTGTGCGTGCGTGCGTGCACGTGTGTGCGCGCGGCCTATAGCCAGCGACGCAGCGGAGAGATACGCGTCTGCGCTGCCCGCAGTCGGTCACAGAGCCGCTCTGTCACGCCATCATTCATGTTTCCCAATCGGGCCATAGATAGGTTGGAGTGAAGAACTGGAAACCATACCCTGGACATGAGCAAAGCTGCACAGGTGCTTCCTCTAACTCCACCTCGCCTGATTTTACAGTCAGTGCTCTCTAATTAGATACCCAGATACATTAGATAATTAAACAAATGCCATCAAATACACAGTCCAGCAATTATAAATAAACAGTATGATTATTTGAAGGCTGCAGTTTGTGGTGCTGTGAATTCTATTGTTATACTGACAGGTGTGTGTATTATTATGTCCACTGCACTTATATAAGTGAGGGAGGTCTAAAATTACATAACGACCTCTCTTTATAATGCAGTGTAAACCACAACAACACCACAATTAAGTTAAATCTGCGCCTCTGTAAAACCCTGAATATTATAAGTTTCATAAAAGCAGGACTGTTGTATCAGTCAGTTTTAGATTTAGCTAGGTTCAACTAATAAACTTAGTGTATTCTATTAAAAAAAATCATGTCCAGGTGTAGGGCAGAGGCTACAAAAGCACTCGTAACCATCTTTGGCCTTTGCTGCTACCAATCTGTCCCACCATCTGGCAAATGGGTGATGAAGATGAAAGGGCTATCATGCGCATCATCCAGTTGGTGCCAATGAAGCATCGGTGGCCTTGCCTTCACTTTGTGGGAATGCCTTTATGGAGCCAGTGGAAGCAGAAGAAAGTGTCAGTTGGCAGATGTCTGTTTGTCATTCTGTAGTATTAGTGCGATGGCCTATGAGAAGAAGCAGCATAGGCTTGTGGATACACTCCCAGCTCACCATGGATGGGGCCATTGAGGTAAGCCAAGAGACTAGTCATCTGAATCCAGGTGCTGGGATTCACTTTCCCTTGAGCTGGCAATGTAGGGGCCACATTTGCTCTGGGAGCAGTAATTGAGAAGGTAGTCTGACAGTCATCAGTGTGTGAAGATGTAAAACGAGTGGGTAAGACTATTGTGTACCACCGAAGAAGAATGCTGAACTTTACTGAATCAGACCTATTGTTTTTAATCCCTTTAGCCATTTCGCAATTAAAAGGCCAAATAGAGTTTTCTATTTGAGAAATTACATGTATGCACAGTATATTGACAATATTAAATTGCTTGACTGGTTTGAACAGAATGGATGAAAGCCAGCTATTTCAGTATGGAAGTGAAAGTACATTGGTCACATTTCGAATTTTCACAGATAGACATATGTTTCAGCTACAGCCTGCGCATTTAAGGGTAAACAAGGACACAACAACAACGATTTCTCTGGGAAAAAAAAAAAAGAAAAAACTCCAAAAAGGTCAAATAAGATTAATCAAAGACTTCAGCTGTTGCTGGGATCTTTGTTGTGATGTCTGCGCTGTCACTCTGTTGCAGCATTATCGAATTACAAAGACTTTCTGCTTTTACGCACTGAGGAGATTAAGCACTTCAAGTGACATTAGAGGGCAGATACATGTCAGTGTTTGTGCTGTAATGTAATGTGCGTTTGTGTGGAAATGCACGTGTGTTTGTTTTGTGTGTGGTTTTTTTTGGATGCACTTAAAAAGCTTACAAGTAGCTATGCATACAGTATATGGGTTCTGGGTTTGTGTGTTTTTCCATGTTCATGTGTGAGCTGGCATGTGTTTGTACACACGGATGTGTGCATTGCCCTCTACATAACAAGGGGGATAAAACATTACACTACTATCGCAAAAGCAACTAGTGTATGTACGAGTAGGCATTCGGGTTTGACAGAATACAAATAGGATTTGGCAGAGGATGTAGCGGGTGGTTGTGGGTGCCACTTTGGTGCTATTCTTACTCTAATGAACCTTTGAAATATAAACTGGAAAACTTATTTTTATACATTTGCCATATCTATAAAAAGTACACCCTTAAAAATACTTGTTTTAGGATGGTAATATCAAAATAATTTCTCTGAACATGTCCCAGTCTATGTTTACTGGCTTCCTCTGGGTATTAATGATTTTATTCAGCTGGTACGAATGCGTGTGTGCTAATCTTTTACAAATTAGGGTTTATTTATAAAAAAAAATAACCAGAGGAACATGATAAAGATTTTTAAATAGGTCCCTAGTTAAGAGTTGGTGATGCAATCAATAGTAGTTTAAAGAGCTATGCATTATGGAAGCTATTGACGTGGATGGAATGAGTTTTGTACTGTAAGATATTGCTAAGATTTAAGACCTAACTGTGTAGAAGTTTTGCAACTAAATGTTGTGCAGCGGTTGAATTAATTTACTGTGCCGAATGCATAAGGAAGAGTAAACACAGTGAACTTTTAAAAGTAAACCAGAGAGGTATATGCACCTTTAATCAGCAAGTTGCAGATGCCCTTTCTATTGGGAGTAGGCAATATGAACAAAATGGCATATATCAAAAAAACAGTAATTGTCCACTAAACTCAGAAATTAAGTGATTCAAAATAAGCATATCACACTTCATTTTATCTCAGTTGACTATTTTATTATTTTAGTCGGAATTTGCATGCAAAAAAAATTTCATTGGCAAAGTATTAATCTTATCCTCCTTCTTGCTCGTCACTCTCTTCTGCTGTAGTTGGCAAACCAGGTTACAAGTCAATCACCTCCTGCATTGCCTATTTCATATTTGGCCAGTTTGTTCATTGCTACTGTCAGAAAATACTGCTGTTGCAATGAGCTGTTAGCTAATCTTTTGTAGTTAGTTTGTTCGATGGATCCACATTCTGCAGTCATGCATTTGACTAAATGAAACTAACATGTCATTATAAACTTACCAGAGAGAAGCTGCACTGTTGACAAGAGTTTCAGGTCAACTTACCTTTTAAATCTTCATAGCCTTCACAAATTCAGTAATCACCTTCCTGCATATGGCAGCGTAGGTCCTTCCCCTTACTGAATGCTATCACGGCCTTGAACAACACTGAGCACCGGATAGAAGGACATTTTCACATTCCACTGGGATATAAGAACATAGACCCCAGCCCACCTAGGGTCTACCCTTGGGATCAACCCCACACTCACCCCTCTCACACGCAGTGAGCATCTGAGCAATGCCCGAATTCACAGCTTCGCACTATCTGGTGCCAAGTCCTCTTTCTCTTCGCCTCACTGTCCCTCTCTGTCGCTCTTTGCTCACCGTATGTTTGCTTTATTTACTGCGTCTATCTGAATTTTCAACACTCCTTTTCCTGTTTTCTTGGCTTTAACATGACTCTGACTGACATGACCAGTTCCTTGTATGTCCAGCTAAATGTTGTACTTGCATAAATGAGAGAACAGCAGAGCTGCTAAAAGGTGTGTTCATTATGCGTTCAGCACATTATGATGACAAAAAAATTGAAAAAGGGCTATGGCTTTCTGATTCTCAGGCGTTTGTGATTTGGATGTCACACGTGTATATACCTCAATGATGCCATTAAGAATACAGATTTGAAGTATGGCTATCAATAAACTGTAAATTTCAGACAGAATGCATATGTCATATAAAACTGTGGAAATGACAGAGTGCTCAGTCTAGATAGAGCGTCTGATCTGCCATCTGAAGCCACAGAAAAAAATCAGCTCTCCTATTACCTTGACACATTCTGGCTTCTGAAGTGCTGTGTGGGGTCTTCCAAGTTAGAAGTGCCAGATGTCTCATTCCCAATACCAAATTCAGAAATCTGGAAAAAAAAAAAAAAAGAAATTCGTGATGTGCATAGAGACTCTGGCTGATGGGGAACCTTGGCTGATATATGGTGAAATAAACGTGCTCAGCCTGCATTTTGAAGAAGGTCTTACATCCCACAACTAATTTTGACTGATTTGGGTGGAGCCTACCCAAGATCAGCTCACACAAACATCAGGACATAAAGTAGACAGTGAAAGTACACCCATCAGTGCTTTAAATCAATAAGCGGAGAACCTTTGTGAATTTGGCCGCGAGAATCCATTGCAGCATTTGGTTCCCTGTCAGTATTATACTTTCTACAGTCATGAGAGCCAGTAATTGCTTTTCCATTCCAAGCACTCTTCCAGCTCTTGCACTCTTGAACACAAGGCTAAAAACCCAATCTCCTGGGACTACGAAAGTAAATGGCAATTTGAGCCCCAGCACTTTGCCAGTAGATTGTGTGGATTATAGTGTTCTTTCTGCTATGTTGCAGTTCTGGTTGAGGCAAACGGACAGAATGATGGACAGAAATATGGACAAACTGACTGACAGACATGCTGACATACTTCCTGGAGGGTTGGCAATGATGTGGATGTATCTGGACAGCAGGTTGGACGAATGGATGTCCGAGCAAAGATGCCTGGCTGACTCGTTTATACAATAGCTGATAGACAGTTTGGCTACTCCACTCAGTAGCAGCAGAAATTACTGTAAATTAGCATCTTTTTTTGTCAGTTAACTGACTGATGTTTGTAACTAAGCAACGGACTGACAAGAGACAGAGTAACAGTGACATGGCAGAAAAAAGGAGAGAAGAAATGAGAGCACAAACTCTTCCCCAGCTCTGATCTGCCGAGCAGCTTCAGGCTCCTCTCTTCACAATGTCACCTACCTCTCCAACATATTTACAGTGCCCCTCTTTGTCTCACACACACACACACACACACACACACACACACACACACACACACACGCGCGCGCTCTGCAGCACACTTTTTTTCCACAGATAAAAAATTAAGGGCGCATATTTTAGGAAAGCAGAGAACATCAGCACTTTTAACTTGGGATAATTGCCCCCATTGAGTCAATCTTTTTTTGCTTTCCCATAAACTGTTTATGATACATTCCACCTCACCAACTTTACCACCCCTTCCTGTTCTTCTCCCCTACATATATACACTCAATCGTTCTTACTCGCACAGTTCTCTCTGTTGTTACCTTTGCTTTTTATTATGTTGCATATTTTTTTTTTACTTCATTCTTCTCTACCACCCTCCTTGTGTTCCCTTAACCCTTTTTCAGTTCATGCGTCTGTCTGTTTGGTACTTTGAATGTGTATGATATGTATCTATCTCTTTCTCTCACACACCCACATTTTCTCACTCCCATCACTGTTATTCTTTCTTTCTTTCGCTTGATATGTCGTATTAACTGTCAGTCAGTCAAGTCCAAATCCTGTTTTTTATTTAAAATCGCTAAAGTAAACACAATGATAAACAACATCCCGGGCACTTCAGCACAAGGTGAAGGGACAGTCCTCAAAAATGTGCAGAAGTGCCCTTTTGGATGCCCATATGGCAGACGATAAAATGCTCTCTCGTGTGCTCCTCCATTGGAGAAAACATGATAAAGAGCCTTCAAAGGGGGCCCTTACAATAGAAAAAACATGACCATATGCCCTCTAGGGAGCCCTGACAGTGGTAAAAACATTATAAAGTGCCCTCTAGGGGATCCCTCCAATGGAGAAAACATGATACAGTATCATATAGACCCCTAAATGCTGGAAAAGTATAGTATAACAGGATAATTATACTTAAAATATTCAAATTTAAATCTGTGTCACATGATAAAACAATAATCTTAACCAGCATTTAAAACCATTTCACCATTAATGCACCGTGACACTGCATGCAGCTGGTGACCTTTTTGATATTTTTCATCTATCAGACAGTCATTTGCATGTACTGCACCTGTGCATCAGAGCTTTAAAAAGCTGTTAATCGGAGTGTGCTCGTGTCCTTGCACATGCACTGCGTGTGCATAAAGCGACAAATAATTATAGTCTGTGTGCGTGACTTGGGTGGGCAGCTGAGTGGGTGTGGATTCCATCTTTGTTTCAGATTTTGTGCAAAAAAGTAAGGGTCAATATTTATACAGTAGCTGGAGAAACCAAGTGCACAGTGTCATTTTCATTAAAGAGTAAGCAGGAGTGAATGTGGTACTTGAAATATTTAGCACTTTGCCTTTCTCTGCTCTGCGTGTTAAGAATGGTGAGTTCACTTCTTTCTCTCCCACACGTATCTATCTTTTATAACAATGCTTTTGCATGCGATATCACATCAGCCGCAGACTGCTGTATGAGTGTAGCTGACACATGTTGATTGCTGTGCTTTCATGTGCTGTGGGAATCTCTGACGTTTGAGGCTTCCAAGTCAGTGAATTATTGCTTATCTTCTGTGTAAGATTGTTAACATGCTGTAAATCCAATGGTATCAAGCAACCGACATTAAAGTGTTTGATGTCAGGTGCTTTATACCAGCATCTGAGGGCATCTTACGCACACGACACAGCCAGGCCTGTTGATTTCATTTGTTGGGTTGAAATGTACTCTGCACATTCCAACATGGTTTTTGTTTTTTGTTTTTTTGTTTTTTTTGAGAGTGAATTGAGAATGCTTTCTAAGAAGACACAGGGAATGAATCTGAGCCAAATATTCTAAAGCGCAACCTTTTGCGGCACACACACAACACGCACACACACACGATCACGAAGTCACACAAAACCACACTGCTGAGACCGAAATAGCAAGGACAACATGACTCATACAGTAATATGAGAGGCTCGGAGTGTGGGTGTCATCTTATATTAGCAGAGAAAGCTAGCATAATCTCCCTGGACACAATTGCACAGAACACACTAATGAAGAGAACTATCCAGGTTTAGTGTTGACACCAGAAAACAGTATGTATTTCACACTGATTATATGCTTAACGTAATAATTAATCACTGTTCTTCAGCGAGCTTTTGTCTTCGTTTTTGACATTGATTTTAATTAACACTGCATGTTAGAAAACAGAAATCTACGTGAAACGTAATCAACCTCATCAGAGTTTTT
The DNA here is from genome assembly GCA_008933995.1 of Datnioides undecimradiatus. NCBI lineage: Eukaryota > Metazoa > Chordata > Actinopteri > Lobotiformes > Datnioididae > Datnioides > Datnioides undecimradiatus. Next base: position 2,760,145 of record WARS01000008.1, read on the forward strand.
CTTCACTGGTTGAACAAAATCAAAATAAAGATTTGACATGACAAACTCAACCCACAAGAGATACATGTAAAGTCTTACTAAAGATATTTTAATATCGCAGTGTGGTGACGTATTATGGAGGTGGAAGTGGAAATGTGAAAACAAAAATAAAATAAAACACTTTGCAGCTCTGGTATCAAGGATGTTTGGTGATTCAGCTAAGTTTTTTATTCCGTACATGCAACGCATACTTGATGACAACGAGATCTGCAGTAGTTATCGGTGGTACGTGCTTTGCTTATTGCTGCAAAATTGTCAGGAAAGCAGAAACACTTGAGTTTACGAGGCAGACATAAGGAGCTTAGGCTACCAGGCAGATATACACGCCCACACCCATTGCTGGGCTGGTCTGAGTATTCGCTGTTGACAGCCTCCCACACAATGCATACTGATGCGTGCAGGCACTGGAGCAGGTTCTCTGAGGAGAGGACCGCCGATTCCTCTGTCTCTGTGAATGACACCATAGCGGTGATAGTTTGAATAGGCCATTAGCTTGGACTGGTTTGTGTAATTAGCAGTCCCTGTAATTACTGGTGTGACGTTTCTTTATATAACCGAGACTTTCAGATTAACAGTGAGATATTATAAAGGTTTTCTCAGTGAAACAATCTGTTTCCCTGTGTATTTACAAGTCCACTTTTTCTTTTTTTTTTCCCTAAGCCATTGGTGTTTTATGATGTACTAAGTTATGTGATTTGGGAGTCTGTTGAAAGACTGCACCTTTACTTAGCTATGATTAGAGAAGCATATTCCACTAAAGCACCTGAAAGACCTAAAACCTAGTACTTATATTAGCCTTTATTAGGTGGAATAAACAAGTTGGCAGTATTTAAATTTCAATAACAGGTCCAAGCAAACCTCAGAGAGTCAGCCAGCTGTTGTTGGTCATCAGTAACCCAGGTCCTTGCAGATGGGAATTTAACAGGTATTTCTTGCTTTGTGCCCACAGTGATGTGTATCAGTCTGTTGGAAAAGTGCAAGAGAGGAATGAGTATAAACAAGACAGGGAGGGAAATGGAGAGAGACACAGTGAATGAGGAGATGAGGGATGTGTGGTGTTGGGAGATTGGATGAGAATTGGAAACCAGAGACGAGTAAGTCCACTTTTGCTGGGGGAATATCTATCTATCATTCTATCTATTCAGTCTTTCTCTACTTTCCACTACTTTTGTCTGTCTGTGCACATTTACGATTCAATTCAATCTCACCATCTCTGTCAGGAGGATTTGACCCTGTGTGTGCGTGTGTGCATGCATGTCTGTGCATGTGCAGGCCTTATGTGATCACTGATATATCACAGAGGTAAAATTAAGTCTTTATGGCGGCCCAACCTGAGCATAAGGACTCACAGCAAGCAGTCGGGGATGGAGTGAGCCTGTGGGAGAGAGAGTGAGAGATAAAGTGATCGTGAGACAGGTTACAACTCATTTAACAACACAGTGGTCTGTTGCACCTGCAATCAAGATACATTCTGCGCAGGTCATGCAATAAGTGACAAAACAGTTTTTGGCAGAGAAAAGTGTTCATGTGCGAACAGACAACAAAAGACACAAAATTGTCTGTCTGAGGCCACAGAACACACTTTCGCCGCATGAATGCACATAATATATGTAGCAGCCGGGCGTTTGCACTGCATGCTACCTCAAGACATGAATAAATGCACCAACCTTAAAACAACAGCGGTGTAGCCTCACTTGTACCTGAGCTGGCGGAGAGGTGAATCATATTGTAAAGGTGGTTTCTGTGATTTCCTCCCAGGAGAAGTGACCCAGGAAGAAAGGAAAGAGTCATTTACATGATTATCCTCCAGTGAGCAGTCAAAAACAAGAAAGAGAGACAAAAGGGAAGCACAGGATAACTGAGGTCACTGTGAAATGGTGCTATTGTTAGAGACATAAAAAAATAAAGGTTGTTGCACAAAGGAATCAACAGCTCTGCTCACGCTGCTAGGCTCTGCTGCAACTGATTTTATTTTATTATTTTATAGCTGTTGAGAAAGCGTTTTCCATTTCTGAACATTAAAAAGGACGCAATTTATTACTCTACAACTTTGTGACATTTTGTGTAAAATCAAAAGCAAAAAAACCCAAAACAAAACAAAGAATTATGCAATCATGCACTTTGCAAGTGTGTTTCCAATTTTGATAATTGATAATACTTGTATTTTGAGGATGTAATTAAAATAAAGTTTCCTTAACACATAGTTGTTGTTTTTTATACCGGGGTGTGAATATTTTGTATTGTTCTGACATAAATCAAAAATAGAAGTAGTAAAAGTTATTTATGGAAACTTCTTCAGATTTAGGAATGGACTCAGTTACACTTTTCCTTTATAGAGTCCTTGATGTTTGTAACACCATAAAGAAAATATGGAAATATTGCTCCTCTACAGCTCATCTTCCATACTAAAATGGTTCAAAGATCCATATTGGGTAGTTTTCATGTAATGCTTTTATGACTTTGCTTGCACTTGTCAATGAGGAGAACACTTTCCCCCGTTTGTGTGTGCGTGCGTTTGCTTCAGCTGAGTGAGACAAAGGGAGAAGAAAGTTTTGGCAATGCAATAAACAGCGATAATCAGCCGCGGGGCTTTACATGAATATGCATGAGCCCAGTGACAACAACCACGGGATGGAACGAGAGAGGGGATGCCTTGGTACGTGTGTGAATGAGAGTGAATGAGGAGGTTCTGGTAGAAGAATTGGTCTTTGTCCAGTTCAGAAATGAAAAACACTGTTGATGTTTCAGTGCATGATAGACTGACAGAAAATGAGTGAGGAAGTGATGCAAGCAAAAGAAAGAGAGACCAAAAGCAAACAATCAGGCTGTGAAATCATTCTGCAGGAGATTAAACCTGGCAGTGTACAGGCTTGGGCATGGAGAGCCTGAGCGTATGTCTTCACAACAATGTTGAGACAGAATTAATCTGAGCAGCTCGGAGCGCGCTTGATACACTGTGCGTTCTCGCACGATTCACTCTCACTGACTCACACACCTGAAATCTCAACCTGTATAATTATTGCAACTAAAATGTTTTAACAAGACTTACAGTACCAATCAAAACTAATTACGATACTTGTTTGATAACAGTGGAAATAGCTGTGTCAGATACTGCTGCATTATAATTACAGCTACATCAATAGAAAGCTGCAATGCTCTGGTGCTGATGTTGCATCAACAAAGCTTCCCAGCTCCACAGCGAGTGATCACAACAGATCCAGTGTTCATCCTGTGCAGCACAGACTGGCCTCCCTCTGGCAATCAAGGAGGGCATCCTAAGCTTTCAGGCCCAGTGGTACATTGATTCTCTATTTAGGTCTGTGTGAGAGAACAGAAGCACTTCTCCACTGGAAAGCATGATTCAGGGAAAAAAAACAAACCAAAACATAATTATGAATGTTAAGGTCAATATTCTGAGCAGACTGTTTAACACTAATACTCACTGGCTTTGGAAACATTCATTCATTTATTGAACTTTTTAACAGTCAGTCTCCTTGAACTTCGAATGTAATTCAACGGGAAAACAAATTAAAAAAGCAAACCATGCATCCTTCCATTATCTGTGACCAATTATCCCTTTCTGAGTCGCAGGGGTGCTGGAGACTATCCCAGCAGTCATCGGGCAGGACAGGTCGCCAGGCTGTCACTGGGCTGACACATATAGACAGACAAACTCACTCGCACTCACATTCACTCCTATGGTCAATTTAGAGTTCTCACTCCACCTATCATAGACATACATTCGCCTTTCATGCATGTTTTTGGGTGGTAGGAGGAAGCCAATGGGCCTGGAGAGAACCCCTGCAGCCACGGAGAGAACATACAAACTCAACACAGAAAGGACCCAGCCAGTTGAACCCAAGCAAAGCGGTAAACACCGTGCCACCGTGTCGCACTAAAAACATTTTATAATATTTAAATAAACAGTAAAACACTGTAATATGATAATGTGGATGTTTGAAAGGATTGCTGAAATGTAATTTCCTTGTGTTTTTTGGTCTCTCCAGGCACCTCTGCCATAACAGTTAGATGCACATCATCAATTCAAGCAACCTAAGTGGCAGCTGAATTCAACACAATGAGCTGAACTAAGCTATTTAACATCAACATTTAGTGATAATAATCAATACATATTAGTATATTGCATTATTTCCACTCACAAAATGAGTCTGGACTGGCCTTGACACTATAAAAAAGGGGGGTGTACTGACCTTGGAACAAGACAAAATGAGGGTCCACTATATTGTGATGTTATTTTGACTGAAAGGTCCACTCACTAGCATTTAAAGAAGGGGTTTGTTAAGTCTTCCTCGTCTCGCTTGTCATCGTACATGTCCATAACTCTTTCTGGACTGCTTTCCTTAGTCAACAAGGTTCCAACTTTAGTTTGCCATATATCATAAAGTTTGGCTAAAGCATCTCACTATCCTTGTGGTCTTCAAAGCAACATTGGTCTCACTCCATTTGTCCTCTGGAACCTGGTTGATGACTTTTAAATATGTCTTTATACTTTAAACAGTGCCTAAGTTTTGACATCTCCAAACTATTTGCCTTATTCACACGCCATCAAACAGTGAGAAGTTGGACCACAAATTTGCTCAGTGGTCTCACCCCCTTCTCTCGCCCGCCGCCCTCATTACTAAGACGTTTTGCTCTGTGTGGGAGGTTCATCGTCGCTGATCTATTTGTGTACATTCATCCCTTTTATATCAATGTGGGGGATAAAATATTATAAAACACCTCTGAGTGCATAACATAAAAAAGTGTAAAAGCAACACTTAACCATTTAATTAAATCACAATTACAATAATTTTCTTGAAAGCACAATTTATTGCATTATATCTGTATTAAACTGCATTAGTTTCAGCCAGTTGTATCTAATAAACTGGTGTATATACAGTACAGACAAGCCTATGCATGCATGCAGACAAGCATATAGACCTAGGACCCCTCTCAGCGCTGCACACAAACATGTACCAACAACTGCATCACTCTCCATCACCTTCACATCCAAACATTTTTAAAAGACCATAGTGGACTTCCATCCCACGAACCCACTCTTTGCCTGCTCTGTGCTCATCTCTGTAGCAGTATTAGCAGTGGTAGGAGTATAATTGGACACCGGGGCTGACCAGAGTAGGAAGCCCATAACAGCTCCAGGCTGGATTTAGACATGAGCAACCCGACAAATCTGATTTCAACACCCATCGTGACACAGATGTGGTTTTCACATCATCAGCTCAACATGGCAAAACACCATCAAATTTGAGGTCAAACAGGGTTAAAATCAGATTTTAGGGGAAAATCCAGCCACAGAATCCCAGATTTAGCCGTGTATTTGGAACCACACATCCGCAACAACATTCAACTTTAATAGCACGGCCACTCACAATCCATTTGTCGATATCTGGCGCAGGATGCTGGGATGGTTGGGTGTGGGAGGGATTGATATGGATCAATCTCACAGGGTGAAGTAAACAAAGATAAGGGCTTAGAGTCACAGTTACACATCACTGATCTAATGGTCTTTTCATATGATTACACAAACAGGAGAAAAGAGGATTTTTTTCCTAAAGGCTTGTCAGTGTATCTGTGAAATATTTGTTAAAATAGAAGATCACAATTTACTTTATTACAGCGTGGTTGAGTCATTTTTCTGGTTCAAAAACAGGACACGCGAAAAAATCACAATGAAGAAACACGCATACAGATAAACTCACACAAACCAACTCAAGGGTTAAATTGCAATGGTTCATGTTTCCAAACACACGAACAAATGCAAAGGTTCATCATTACATCAGTGAGGTTTCAGCATCACATGCTTCTGTCATGCAAAAAGACATAACCATAAACAAATGAGTAGGCTGCTATGGATATGACATATCTGTTTGTTTGTTTTTTGTTTTTTTTTTACAGTGGAGGAAATGTAGGACATGACATGACAGGACTGCCTTTACTACAGAATCCCTTAATCCTGTTGTTGACGTTGCACTGTTTGCACTGAGTGAGTTCAATCATTTATTTCATAACTTTTTAAAACATAAAATGTACACTAAGCTGATGTCACTGATGGGCTGTAATCTTTTTTTGCCGATTTATCTCCGGCTGCTTTTAAGGACATTTAAGGATTTTATAAGATTCGGTGTATGTGATTGTGTTGCAAGCTGGATCAGCCATATTCCACAAACAATGCAGAAAAAAAACGACATTACAAAATGATGGCGTGCAGGTGTGTACAAGCATATCTCTGTGAATATATCAATGTGTTGTGTATGATAGTATGTATAAGCCCTGCAAATATCCAGGAGAAAGACGTCTGAGATATTTACCTCCATCTGCGTCTAACTTCAGATGGAGACCTGACAAATCCAAGTAAACCTGTAAAACTGCAGTGTTTACATTAAAAGAGACATAAGGCATTATAGATACATGATAGACGTTTAGCACTAGAATAATGATGCCTATTTAAGGAACTGCATAGAAAATTGCTCATATTAAACATGCAAATAAATCGATGCTACATGTATGAAACTGTATTTATTTAAGTTTGGGATGATGTGACATCAAGTACATTAGAAGTGTGATACATACATCCATACCATAGAGGTGTTTTGTTTGGCCTGTGAAACAAATGCAATTTATGTCTTGACATGTGTGGACAGAATTATATAAGGTGACAAGACGCAGTATACGTGTTCACATTTCTGTGCTCATGTTCACATTTATGTGTTTTCACAGGGCAGGGTATGAGTCATACAAGGAATGCCATGTTTCCGGGTTCGCACATAGTAGCATGGCTTTGTTGTCATGTGGTTGTTTATCGTGGTGTAAAATGGTACAGAATGACTGCACATGCCTGACACGCGTGTCTGCATGTTGACAAACAGCATGCTGACGTATGAATGAAATGCAATTTAACTTTGACGCATCAAAGCAAACAGCTTTCTCTTCACATTTGTGTTCCATGTTCGGCTACAACACCATGGCATGGCATGTCAAACACGTGCAGTCAACATGTTGACTCTCCTCTTTGATTGAGTTCAGCGTTAACATTGGCTTCTGACTTCAAACACTGCAGCGTTGTCACACTGATCGGTTATCATGTCGTGCAGATACATATTGTTGCGGTATATTGTATTTGTCAGAGTAAGGACCACATGGAAATAGGTTCTAGTCAAATAGGATTTTTGTGCAGAGTGCATCAGCCAGCTAAGATGGCTATAATTAGTAGTGAAAGAAAGACTGACAGTGATGGGGAGTAGGGACTACAGCTGAGCAACATTTGGTAGGAGTACTACATCTTAAGGAACGTTCACACCAGGTTGTGAATGAAAGCTGGGCTCAGGTTCAAGTTGTAAACTTTTTCAATGTCAGGTCTCAAACTGGAAACTACTTTAGCTGCATTTAAATACAGTGGTGTCACTTTTCAGGTGATGGCTTAGAAGAGACTGTCCTGCAGCACAGTGGGTTCTCAGTTGAATTTTAATTGAAAGAAGATTTACTGGCACAAAAAAATGATTCAGAGGTACTTACTTCCAGGCAATAACTACAAATATAGTATATATTAAATTGACAGTACTTACTTATTTATTTGTTAACAAGGTAGCTGGATATCTAGCAATTTTGAATGCAGCAGAAAAATGTAATTTAAACAATACAAAATGTTTATCAGGCCTTTCAATGGCAGCACATTTGTCATAGCTCATTTACTCTATCGTACACTGGCTTCTAAATTGGTGTGAAAGCTGTGTTTCAGCATGGCCCTAATAGTTAGTGGGTGGAAGCAAAGTACAGTGTGTATGTAAGCATTATGCATGGAGGCTCATGGGATATGCACAAGTCAGAGCACGTCATATGGATGTCACTGCTTACTCAGGAATATACGTTTTGGTATGTACGTGCGTTTCTTTATTTACCCAGAGAACTGCTGACAGTAGGAAGTGCTTGGCCCTGAATGAATCACACGCAAGGACATGACATGTGACAGAGAAAAAAAGGAACAAGGAAATGGAACAAGGAGAGTGGGAGAGGTGGATTGAGTTAAAGAAACGAGAGATAAAGAAAGGGATGGAGAGGAGATAAAATAGAAGTCAAGGAGAGGAGGAAGGAGACATTGAAGAATATTGAGAATACCCAGAGCAGTCCCAAAGATTGAAATCCCAGGGTTATGGAAATAATCACATTTATTGTAATGTCAAACTCAGACTACAAGATATTGAATACAGCACATGCAATGCACTATCTGCATGTGACTTCTGTCCAAAGAATTGCGGCAAAGTTCTGTATAATGGGATAAAATGAATAGTTGTGAAGACAAGAATGTGATGTAAACTGCTTCCATTGGTACTGACCTACAGTTATTGTCACCTATTTGATGTTTGTGAGAAACTGGATGGACAATAACTGCCACCTAAGTGGACCACAGTGAGCCAACAACTACAGCTAAGTCAACACTAAGTAGGAAATAAGAGGACTTTTAACCAGTGAGCTACAGATTTGAAGGACAATCATAGAGAACAGGCTTGTGAAAACGAGGCCTTGAACACAAATTCAGCAGAACGGATAAAGAAGACCTTGGCAGAACTTGTGGGTGAGTGAGAGAGGATGTGAAAGAAAAGGAGGACTGTGACTCTAAAGAATATTGTGATGCAGCATTAAAACCAAAGCATGTGCTGCGTGTTCGTCATCGGTCGGAGCGGTATTCGCTGCATAATCAATTTCAATAGACTCACTGAGGCTAGTTGATTTGCTCGTAGGGCAAAGTTAATCAATGCAAATCTCTGCCGTGAAGTTTAACTTTGAACTTAAACATGCAAATTTGTATCAGTGACCAGGTCTTGACAGTGCTGACCTATGAGGAAGCAGAGAACTGGACCCTTTCAAAACTGAGGAAGCTAAAAAGGAAGAATACATTAAAAAATCATGATCTTCAGACAGTCACGAAACAGCAGCACATGATACAAACATCTCCTAAATAAACTATGCTAACTTATTTTCCTCATAGCAATTGAGTTAACTAACTTGACAATAACTAGCTCTGACAGCTACCCATCCCTTACCACAATTACAATATGCAACACACAAATACAACAGCAAACAGAAACATGTTATTGCTAATTGCTAGAGCGAGTATGTTTCTGGCCTGCTAGCATGCAAGCTCTTAGCTCACCCGCTAAATGTACAATAGTTAGAATCTATTTTTGAAAGACAGATCAGTTTTGCTGTGCCACCTTCTGCCGGTGTGACCAGACCTCAAATCCAATTTGCGGCCAATTACAAAAGAGCTAAGGGATGTTGAATAAGAATTTGGACTAATGCCATGAATTTGACACCTGTATTGCTCTGCAGACATAACAGGAAGTCTTTTTTTTTTCCCCCTCAGAGCTTTTGTGACTGCGTGATTACAATTTTTAATCCTGGACTGTAATTGCGCACAACTCTTGCTCTGGCCAAAAAAAAAAAATAAAATAATAATAATTTATCTATCTTGAAGCCCACCCCGACTCCTCTGTCCCTCAATTAGTATTGTCTTTTACTCTTCTTTCATTCTTCTTCTCTCCCTTGTTCACTCTCTCCTCCCATCTGTATAGTCAGTAGAGATGTTTAAGTCAATAACTGGATACTTTTATGCTCTCTGTGTCTCAGTCTCTTTCATGAGTATGTATTAATGTCACCATGAATCCACTGTATCTGTCTCACTGTCCTCTCTTTTCCTATAGTTATTAGTTACCATCAGAAATACTGGTCCATCTGTACTCTGTAACACATTACCTCCCCTCCCATCTTCTCGGAAGAAGCAAAGTGGTGCTCACAACGCATACCATTACTTAACAATTACCCTTTCAGATGGAACTGCATGACTATTTATGGTCTTCCTCATTTATTTCAGCCAGGCAGCAAAATGCTGATTGCTTCTAAAATTTCCATTTGTGGCTCCGCTGAAAGTGAATTTATTGTAAGTGTTGGATTCTGGAGTGTGACTCCACACTGTCTGTGCTTTTTTGGGTGTGACCGATGCTGGTGCATGTGTATGTGTGTTCATTCATATGAAGAATGGCAACCCTCTGAAACGTTTGTCTACATGTATAATTTAATGAACTTTTACACACACACACACACACACACACACACACACACACACACACACACACACACACACATACATACAAAGATACACATATTGTTATTATTATACAGTACTGTACTGGTCTGTGTCAGTGGACACAAGGTATAGTATGTATTATAATACAGGAGAATGAGTGGGAATAACTGGACAGTTCAACAATACCATTCTGAGGTCAGCTGTCTCATCTCTGTATTGTCCTTGGGAATGTGGGCCGACGAGACAACTGATTCTTGGTGTTTCTGAGGAGAAGCAGCTTCCAGTTTGAGCAAGGGTATCCAACAAATGCAGTATATTTTTATTAGCTCAAAGTTTGAACCATGCTGCAAGCCTGGTTTCACCAAATGGCACAGGGAGATGGCACATGTCTTACGTCAGTTCCCTGGTCATCACGACACACATTTTGTAGCATCATTTAAACTCTACTGACATACTGAGTAATGTCATTTGAATATCAGAAAAAAAAAGTCAGTTGTTTAAAGAGCAACAATGCGCTTATGGAGGAGGTCAGTGTAGATGATGAATGGGTTAAACAAAGGACTTTACTCCTTGTGATGTAAGACAGCATTTTGCTTATTTCTAATAAGGTAAATAATGCAATTTAATATAACTTGTGCATGTAACATAATTGATGTACGGTAACTAACTTTTAGTCCAAACCTTGATTTTCATCTCTTGAACAGCAGTTTTATTGCCAAAACATAATCTAATTTAAGTTGTTTCACACTACACACGTGTTGTTATCATGCAGCTCCTCCAACTATGCTGACAAAAGTCGCCTAACTATTGCCACCATGAAAAGGAAAGTCACCTGATGCAGGCCACCTAACTGTCTTTTTTTCTGCACATCTCTTCACAATCAATAGAAATGAACTAAATGGTGTGAAATGACGTGCAAAGAGCCTAAAATACATAAAAATTAGGTGAAATGAATAGTGGCCTGTTATTTATACACTATTCCCCGATGTCACATTGATGATATGTAATATAAGTGCAATTAGTCCTTGTTGCAGACTTCTTCTGCAAAAAAACAATAACAACAAATCCAGTTTTTAGTTTTTTATTGGCCAAGTACTGGCCATTTCTTTCTTTTTTTTTTGTTAGTAATTTGAGAGTCCTCTCCTGCCTCCACATCTCACTGATTTGTTTTGGTGCTCCAGTGTTGCCTGATGCACTGTTTGACTAAGGGGACATTAAAGTTTGTACTTTAGGACACCAATTATATTTTGAGTGTCTACGAACCTGGTTATTTAGGAGTAACATTGAGCTTTAAGATATTTTTTTGAATATAGCCTCTGAAGGCTAGTTTCGCTGAACTTACAATTCTCTCTAAATGAGACCGTCTAGCCCCACAGACACCAAAACTAATGATGTGATCGTGTGGTCCCCTGCTACTCCATAAGTTAGAAATTTACAAAGTTAGCCTTTTTTATGTTGAACTGACAAAACACAGACACTTCCAATCAAAATCACCCCCATATTTACTTTTGATAAATTAATAGCAAATATTTGAGTCAGTCTGTAACAGAAAACATACGGCATGTAAACTGTGTGTGCGTGTGTGTGTTTATCTTCTTATTGTCCAGAAATTAGAGTGCTTAGTGTTATCAACAGCAGGGATTTGCCAGGTAAGACGTGTACACTAGTGCACATGTGCACACAAGCATACAGTCTCTACTGTAATTACATATGTAGAGATAAAGACAAACATGCACAGGGCCTGCATCCACTGTGCCACAGCAGACACGCTCACACACAGACACAGGTACAAGGACAAGGAAAGACAGAGAGAGAGGGGCGTTGAGGTTGCTGTGTCACATGATAATCAGCATCTCTCATGTTCTTCAAAAGAACCATATGTTTCCCTCGGGGGGCTGTATGGCAATACATTAGAAGGTTCAAGGACATTGTGGCTTATTAGGGAAATCCTACTCTAGAATTTTCTCTATCGCATTCTCTTGACGTAAGCAGCGATGGGAATCCTCGGTGTGACCTCGCACTGCAACACTGTTATTTATACCATTGCCTTGGTGAATACTAATTGTGGGAAGAGATACATTTATTTATTTATTTATTTTGCTAACTTTGCAGGTCCAATCTTCAGTCAAGCTTCTATATAACTGCACAGGCGAAGGAAGAAAACTATGGGGTAAATGAAGATAAACTAATGTTTAGATCTGTGACTTTGAAATAATGAAACATATATGTTGATTTTATGGAAGTTGGACAGGCAAAATAAGCATACATATTTTATTGATATATGCATTTTCTTATGAGTATAAAATGGACAATAAAGTTCTATACTTTAAGAAATCAGCTTACAGCAAGACATGTATTTCATGCCTTGAACTATAAGCCTTGGTAGCCTTGAATTATAAGCTTTGACAGTGATGTTTACCCCAGTGAACAGATTTTTTATTTTAATCAACATTTCCTGACATGATGCCCATTTTGAACTAAAATTGTTCTGCAAACTAACTGATGTTAGTTTTATCTTCTCGCCCCAAAAGTTCACAACTCTCGTAATGTTTTGGATTTCATCTGTTAAACAGACTAAAAGTTTATACAGAACAGATTGCTGCCTTCAAGGTCCACCTTAAACAAAGCAGTGGAAAGTCACTGAAAGATTAAAAATAATGATTCATGCCGGTGTGTATGCGTCATTCAACATGCTTTGCAGAAGAAAGGCACACACAGAGCGAGGAGGTTTCATTGTAGACAAGGATGGGGCTGAAGAGGAAACAAAGAGGTTGTGGATGATGATCTAATTTTTCAGTGGTGTGACAGGAAGTTGTTTTACACAGGCACAGCTCCTCTTGTGGAATATAGTTCATATTACATATACAATTATATCCGATCAATTTAAATTTCCCACTTGAAATGTTAAAGGCACAAGTAAGTATTTTTTGGCTTCTGTGATCAGCTCAGCAGTTGTTGAACCTGTGCTGCTTTTTTCATTCTCTTTGTCGCCTTTTGTGACAGTCTGTGCAATTTTGTGGAGTTACCTGAATAACTATGTTACGGTGGCAGCAATTATTGCCGTTATTGAGCTCTTTTTGGGCAGAAAGCCAACAATGTCCTCCCACTTCCCTCTTCACTTTCGTTCAATCAGACATTTCATGCTGTATTAGCCTAAATATCCCATTATCTGACTCAATTAGGCTTTCATTTTGACAGATAAATGAGTTGCACTTCCTGTGTCTTTCTATCAGAGTATCTGCCCATTAAAAAAAAAAGCCAGGTTAACTTTCTCTGCCACTTTATTTAGCTCCTGTAATCATTTCACCCATCAGCCCGCCTGCTTGTTGAGCAGGATATTGAGAATGACGGCAGTTTTATTGTGGATTTAATCCATTTCAAACAGGGAAGTGAGATGCACACCTTGATCAAGCCGTTATCAGCAGAGAGGGGGAAGCAATTAATAATGCAACAAACGAGGGATTGAAAATGTGAAATGAGCACACAAATACATACCCAAACAGATGGGTATGCATACAGTGCATGTTGAGTGATAATAATCAACTGTTTGTACTGGTAACATTTCACTTTGAGCATTTTGTATTATATCCTTGCAGAAATTTTAAAGAAGTAGCATACAAACAAATGAAAATTGCACAGTGAAAGTGTTCCTGAAAGTGCTCTTTTAATGAGACACAGGGACACCCGAGACTTTATTTTAATAATTTATGAGGTAAAACATTTTTTGTTGTTAGAATTTTATACATCTCCACAGAAAAGTCCAAGATAGTGATGCAAGATTGCAGTTTCAGAGTGAAAGACTAAAAAGTCAATCTCGATTCATCTCTCCATCCAACCAGCCTTCATTTTCAAGCAAGTTTAACTCAAGCCCTAATTTTGAACAAGCTCTCATTTATATTGCGTTTCGTTCCTGCTTCACTTTAAAAACAAGTGGGCCAAAATTTTTGTTCAACAAAATAAATAAAACCAGATGAATATTGGTTCATTCAACCATAGCACAGTGGGCTATAGCAGATGTGACCTATCCAATGTCAGAAGGATAGGTGAGGAACAAAATGCTTCTCTGCTTTCATTCAGCATGTGAAATATAAATATCATACCTGTTTTGAAGTCATACAATTTCAGAATACCTTAAAGTGGCTGCACCCTTGTAAACTTAAAACAAAGGAATGTTGGGGGCGTAACTTCATTTCCCCTTAAACGTGGGGATGCAGGATGATCTTACAGATATCAGAGGTTAAACCCCTAAGTGGTTTTTTGAAATTCCCAATTAGGAATGCATGCATCTCTGTATGTATGTGTTATAGCTAATATATGCTTATATCTATTAAGCAAGTTATCTTATTTTATTTCCTGTGTGACAGCATCCACACATGTACCAGCCTTATTGATCTTAGTTTCTTACCATGTATTTCCTCGTTCTCTCATTATTATTTTGTATTTGGTCTTTATTTGCTGCAGCTACAATGACATCCTTAATAATGCACTCAGATTAGTTCGCTAACAGCATCAGTTTGCTCTGTGGACAGAAGACAAACTTTTCTCTGTCCATTTGAATTCTGTATCATAGAAACATTCAAGGATCTTTTAAAAGAAAAACTTTTTAAAAAATCAGCATTTGGGAAAATTTCAATAAGACATATTTTAAATACAGTTCACAGTGAATGGCAGAGCATTTTAAGGCTGTTAACAAGACACTATATAGTTACAGTAAAATAACTTTACAGCCACGGCGAAATGAGGTCTGAGTGGCCGCATAATCAATGTGTGACAGAAAAAAAATAAAACCGTCATGTCCTCAGGTAAAGTAGCTCGTGCCAAAGCTCTCCACCACCTCTGCTGCTTCTTCATCCCATCTGTTCTTTTGTTAATTTCATCTCTCTGTTTCTCTCTCTCTCTGGTTCTCTTTCTCTTTCTCTATATCTGCCTCTCAGAAGTAAGGACATAGCTGAGGGACCGGTGACCCATATTACCCTGGCAGCCACTCACTTGTGATGAGTAGTTTCTGTATGTCTCTGTGTGCGTCCACCCCTTCACGGAGGCAATTGCTTATGTCTGCGGTGTAACGCAGATGTACTTCACACAGCCAGTGGACTGAGATGATCCAGTCCTCAGAGGGGACCTCACAACTTGTCAATCATCACTTACTTTGGCGTGATGATCCTCACATCTTTGACTGTGTGGCGTTTGATTGTAACAGATTGTAATATGTGCATGTCGGACAGGAGCAAATATATGTTTGCATACAAGTGTGTGCGTGAGTGAAATCTGTGTTTGTGTGAGTGTGTGTGTGTGTGTGTGTGTGTGTGTGTGTGTGTGTATCTGTGTGTGCAGGCTGCTCTTCCCAGCTGTGTATGTGAGGCAGGAAACAGCAGTGATTTGAAGAATGGGCTGCTACAAAGGTCAGTCTGACTGTGGCCATTTCATTAACGATGACTGTGTGCACATCTGCAAATGCTTTATTTATTTATTTTATTTTTTTTTCCTTTTTGCATTAGTCATGATGACCTTGTGGTCGTGGGTCTGCCAGTGATCTAGCATGTGCATGTTTGTGTACGCTTATATGAACACATTTATGCACAGAAACAGTCTTCATCCTCACCTGCTGCCTCTCTATATTACCTCTTATTTTCTTCTTCCCACTCGGCCTTTGTTCTAAATCCATCTGTGTTTATCCCTTCATGTACAATTCCCTTGTTTGACTCCTCATTTTTATTTTTGTGACTGTAAATAGCTGACAAAGATCAGATATACTGGTGTTTTTTCCCTTGTGGATTCAGAACAACTGTACTTCAACAACAATTTGTGTGATTAACCTATTTTAACACAAAAGTAGCACAGCAAACTATTTGACCCTCCACAACAAATGCAGGCACATGGGTGTTTTGAAGATTTACATTCTTTAAAATGCAAAGTATTTCTCCCAGTGTCCATCCTATTCATCATGCCACTGCTATTGTGAGTGGCAGACTGACTTGAGCACATTGAGGAAAATGTGAAAGGCCATTAGCTCATAATTTGATCACATGAAATGATGCTGTATGTCCATAACAATCTCCCCGAAGGAGGGTTTGACATGACAGCAGTGAGGTGCCATGGTTCTACTTAACCCCTACATTAGACATGCCATCGTACTCCCAGGAAATTATAGTGATTTCATGTTCTGTCATCTCTCTCCTTTGAGGTGGGGTTGTTGGACTGAGGACAGGCTGTGTCATCTCAAGGACAATGGGCTCTGAGGTTAGCTCACCCAAGTCTTCCAGGTTGGACGAACCAAACTCTCTTAAGTGCACAAACATGAGCGCTACAGACTCATGACGAAGTGAATGTTTGTGAGATGAAATCATCTCTAAAGCTGTTCTATAAAGTCATACCTTATTAGTGTTGTGTCATCAGTCATAAAGTCTGACACTCATGGCTTAACTGACAGGCAGTAAAGGGGATGTGAAAGTAACAGTTATATTACTGAGAGTATGTTTTAGTTTGCAGTGCTTGATGTTTCATGTCCCATGATGTTGCAGCAGAGGATGGATACTGGACAGTGACCAGCACAGAGACCCTGAGTCAGCTGTCAGAGAACTTCCATCAGACTCTACAAACTGCTGTGCGAAATTAGGCCAGTAAAAATCAATTTATAAATCCTCAGACTAAATTGGCATGCCTTGGTGTTAAGTTTGCATTAATAAATTTAATTTTGGAATCTTGTTCAAAATCCAAATGAATTTGGATTGAAACATGATGATTTAATGTCAAATTAGTGCAGGGTTTTTGCCATGTGGGCACAAGACAGTGACTTGTGTGATAGTTCTTGACGATTTGTCGATTTTATTCATACATGAGAGAAAATTCTAACTATGAGAAGATCTTAGATCACTCTTATGTGCAGAATAAGAATCAATCTCCTCACACGAAATGGCTCTTTGATGAAGCCCATTGTCTCTCATTGCTGCTCCAGTGTTCAGATGTGTCAGAAAAGTCAATGACAGCTAATGGGTACTGGTCATCACAGCAGTTGAACAGAGTAGAGTAGTGTTTGGGTGTTTGACAGGGAGACTCTAGGGAGACTTGGGAATCTGGAATGGTAGCTGATAGGTCTATCAGAATAACACAAGAATATCCTCTCTTGGTGTCAGACTGTCAGTCTGACACAGGGTGAGTTGACTCCATCTGGGAAGGGCTAACCCACCATGTGTGGTTACTAGTCAACAGTCCCATCCATGTGCCAGCAACAGCACCCTGCCCACGTCTTCCTCGACAGGCACTGGAGCAGCAGGCACGTCTCTTCTTCAAACAGCTAAGCTCCTCTGTTGCAGCCTCACTGTCCATGTCTTGTGTGCGAGTTGCATTTGTAAGACACTACAAATACAAAGATTTTTTTAACATGAAGGTAGAGGAAACAGCCTGGGATGGATGCCTGACATGAGCATAAACATCTGTTACAAGGTCTGTTATGGCAAACCTGTTGTCCTGTGTGTATGCATTTTGCCTACCCATATTTTTATTTCAAAAATTCACATTCTAGATCAAATTATGGCTAAGGTAAAACATCAATTCATGGTTGGCATAAATAAAAATAAACAAGAAAGGGTTTAATTCTCCAAACATGCAAAACAAATCAGTTATCGTGTAATAGTATTTATAGTTTATTTGAATATCAACTATTATGATAAAGTAGGGCAGCTGTTTCATTAGTATAAGACATCACACTTTAATGTCAATCAGTGATAATTAGTAGACATCTATTATGACAATCATCATTTATCAACACAAAACAATACAAAGTGCATGGCAATGTATGCAAACATTTTCCAAATAAAGACAATAGCCGGCCTACATATCCATTAACCAGATTATGGTATGTGGGGAGGAAAATAATCATCATAATAGCATCCTGGCAGATACATTATGCATCATCAACTGGGTTATGAGTGCAGTGTGTCTCAACCTTTCCCTCCCTGTGACCCACAATGAAGGGGATGTCTCTCATCTCTCCAGTCTATAAGTGACACAACAGCAGCGCAGCATCATTTGGTCCATATGGTTCGGGTGTATTGAGGGTATAAATCTAGCAAGAGTCCCTCTGCAACAACAGTTTGGTTGAATTACGGCGTCTGGGATTTGAATAGTCTGGTGGAGACTTTGAATACCAATAAATGTAAGTGAAGCTGCGGAGCCATGATTCCTCCCTTAGTGTCTTGTAATTGCCTTATCCAGATTTCTATTTCTGATTATTCCCTCATGAGTCTTAGCTCATTAACTATGTATGTCAGCCCACAAGGGCATTGTAATATGTATATGTTAAGGATTTTTGCAGCATCAGTGATCTCATTCACCAACCTAAATAGCATCAGACCATCTCTGTCCAGCTAGGACCTACAATACCTGTGCCCACCACCGACAAACAAACACACAGGCAGTGTTTGCTGCACTAGCTTGTATTGTTAGGGGTTACAATTATTGGATGGATCACAATAAAATTTCACTAGCATTTGCTAAGAACTGTAAAAAGGATGAATCCTGCTGACTTTGATGATCCCCTGGCATTTACATAGTGCTACCACCACGTCAGAATTTTCATTTATTTGGTGAAACATCTAACCAGATGGATCAGGACAAGATTTTGCACAAATAAATTAATGGTTTGCAGATAATAATTCCTAATACCTTTTGTTGCTACCCTAATATTGCAATGAGGCTGACATTTGAGTTTATTATTGTTGGTGGTGTTTTTGAATAGAATGGCAAGATCCGATGCACAAATTATTGTCTCAGTCAGGATAAACTTTAGAACTCTGGTGAAACCTTATTTTTTTCATTTAGTGCCTTCATCAGGTAAAACTTGAATGTATCCAATACTTTTATTGATCATGTATTATTTTTTACAAACACCAGAAAACATTTTTTTTGATATGTTGTACTTTGTGTTTCATACTAATAAGCCTTTTAGATCTTTTTCATAAAATCAGCTTCTTTGCTTCTTCTGACTTCTCTATATAGGTCAGTGGACAGTGCTGGGTCTTGCGGTCACCAGTGGCTGGCTGAAAGCATTCAATCAAATGGATTTTGTATGTGGCACTCCGGCTTTAATACAACATGTCCATGTAACATTTGCTGTTTGTAATCAGATTTATTCATGACTTCATGCAAATATTCCACTTGAACTTTCATTACTGTCAATGAGATGGATAAGATTGTAGAAATTCGGTCAAAGTATTTTTTTAACGTGTCCCATCTAATTTGTGATTGCCAGAATTATGAGTAGCAGCAGTCAAAGATTTTGTAAAAGGCCAGGGTTCACTGTCATCCCATGCATCCCACCATATGGCTACAACATCCTACTGTGTTAGTAGTGTTGGTTAACCGTGGTCTCTAAGCAAGGGTTAGAGGAGTATGACTTGGCACCGTTTTCTGATGAAGCTTAGTTGTTGTCAGGTAGAGTAGGGTGTGAATAGCTCGGCCTGTGTAGCTAACGTAAAGTGTGTGCAAATGCACGGTACACTCATGCACAGGGGTAAGTGGCTCAGCCAATTAAAACAGGTAAATGCACCTCCAAAACACACCAACAATGGTACTACAAACTCAGTAAAGAATCCCTGCATTAGATAAGCCCTCTAGATTGCATTACATTATAACAGTCTCAAGTATGAATGAGGCATAAGTTGCCCCCCACACCCACCCTCTTTGCACATACAGTGGGACTGAGTGCATTATCTTCTGTTGCGGTAAAGGCCCACTTCTTTTCTAAATGTTCACTGTTGTTCTGTAGTCAAGGAACTAGTGCAGAAGCTCAGAGCACTCTAATTTCACACCGCGTTGTTTAGAAAATAAGTTTTGTGTGCTTGTATATGGGCTTGCTTTTCTGTTTAAGTGTGTCTAAGCATGTGTAAAATGGAGAAAATGTGTATGTGTAAGGAGCACTTAGTATGTGTGGGCAGGCTCATGTAGAACTGGTGTGGTGGTGGGTGTCTGTGTGTGAGATATTGCTTGTTTATGTGAGATGTGAGGGAGAGAGAGTCACACGGGTTTGTGAGTATATGAGTGTGTGTGTGTTTAATTCCTGTTCTGTACGGCTGGCTAATTCCCTCAGACTTTGCTGTGATAGTCTGATTAATGACCCAGAGCCCGACTTTAAACAGCAGGCAACAGGATGAGGGCACAGACACCTTCTCTTCCTGCCGTCCTCTCTTTCTCTTTAGCTTTGTTTTCTCTTTGTCTTTTTCTGCTTTCACTCTCTCATGTTTTACTTCTTTGTATTTAGCAGTAGTATTTAACCCTTGCTTTCCGCTCTTTGTCTCATTGTATCTTATTGTCTTTTCTTTACCTGTTACTCCACCACTCTTCACCTGTCTTTTCTGACTTGCTTTCTGCTTTCTCTTTCCTCATTAACACATTTTCTTTTTGAGTTTTTTTTTTTTCTCTTTTTCAGCCTTGCCCTTATCCCTCTTTCTCTCTGTCTCTCAGAGTCACATGAGTTGCAATGAGTTTGTTGAAACAACCAACGCACCCACAAGATTTGGACACGTTTGATCAGGCCATAGTGGATCTATCTGATGGTTCATCTTTTCCTTGAGATAGTCAGGTGGGAATCAGTCATTCTGGCAGCTCTGTAAAACTTGCACAATAGCCCCACACAGCCCGGTATTATAACATAATTACCTTGGCTGCTACACCAGTCTTATTGGTGTACTGGCTCTGGTGAACAGTGCAATAGGCCAGGTGCTGGTTTCACAGTACATGAACCCTGCATGCCATCCGCCAATGAATTTGAGTGTATGGTTTAGTTAATCCAGAGTGCACAGTCTTAGTGTGGAACCTCACTTTAAAAAGCAAACTGGACTAGTTTTAGTTGTATTTGTGTCAAGAAAAGGGGCTTAACTTGTTGTTCTTTACGATCACTTGGTGCCTAGGTTGGACAAAATTTGGCCTTAAAGCAAATTACCCTCAATCTGGCAAATATATCCATCTATTTTTGTTTGCAGCGACTTTAGTGAAACAAGTTTATGGGCCGGTGAGCTCAACAGACCCTATCAACAGACCTTGATCTTTCTTATCCTTTTGTCTAGGGGTGATGAAACTGCGTCAGTTGTGTTCGTTTGGGTCTTTACATGCCTTACATCTACTTTACCATCTCTCTGTCTCCTCTCTGTTTTACCCTGTCACCTAGTCTTGCACTGATAATTGCAGATGGTCCCCAGTTCCACATGGGACTCATCAGTGTTGAAAGTGAAACTAGTCATGAAGGAGAGTGCCTGAGGAGGGAAGGTAAATAATTTCACCAGACAGCAGTTTACTTGTTGATGTCACTAACAGGCTCAAAATAAATTGGCCATTTTTCTATGTTCTCCATCCGATAAAGTCTAATATGTCCAGCTGAGGACTCTTTTATGTGAATATGAGTACATCATTTGTGTAGTGTGTAAGTACGGGTATGTACAATTGTGTGTCTGTGTAATTCTGTTGAGGTGGCCTATGGATAAGTGGCTGTGGCAGTTTGTGATTACCGTTTGTTTCATTCACTCCATCCTCTTTACCTCTCTGCTCCCTCCACTCAATCACCCAATGTCTGCACACACGTGCAAACAGGCAAGCACACACACATGCACACATTAATTCTCTTACTTGAAGTTGTCCACAAGTCCAACGGTCTGTGATAAGTGGCTCAAAGACAATACTGTGTTTGTGCAAATGCAATAACTTCCCTCCTCTGTGTTTACACCTGTGTGAGTTTCACTGTACACAATGGGTTGGATAACTCCGTAGGTTTTTAGGGTTGATAGTTATGTGATTAAAGTTGAGTTGACATTAACGTTAACTCACTGATGACATCATCATTAAAACCACAAGAGATGGGAATGCCTTGCAACATGCAACAGTTTGTATTCGCAAAACTTAAAGTACATGCTGAAAACAGACAGCTCATGGTGCAAGAAAACGGCAACAATAACTTTCTTCATGCAACAACTTTCATCTTGTTGCAAAAGAAAAATGATTGATACAAAACATGTCGGTACAACACTTGGGGTGGAAAACAAAACCTACGCAATATCTAGCCAGTAGGCTGACTCACTGTCATAGTCCTGCTCAGTCACAGTTTTTGCTTTTCAATCCTGGTTCGCGTGTAAGAAGATGAGGGCATCAACGTGGGCTGGATGAAGGCTTGTCTGCTGTCGGGTGATAGTTTTCCCAGCCAGTGAAAAAACTGTCTGGCTTGGTGAGCTGCTGGGGGGACAGCCAAGTAGCTCTTGCAAAGCTTGGCCACACGGGGAAATCTGTCCTGGTTGCGGGCCCACCACTGCAGAGGGTCCTCCATAGTGGGAATAAGCAGTGTTGACAAATATTCACAGACTTCTTTGGGTGCTGTGGAGTGCTGTCCAGTTTTCCTCCCACTGTGACAGTGTAGTCCAAACAGGTCTAACATCTTTGAAAATGAAATCCACCAACACTGGTGATTTTCTCAGTTACAACAGGGCGTTTATTGAAGTCACTAACTGACTGCTGTAGGGATAACGTGGCTCATTTCTCAGCTAACGTTAGCGAATGCCTTTTCAGATGTGTGTGCATTGCATTTGTACTTTTGATGTATTTCAGGATGGACATGCACATTTGGCAAGTGACAGTAGTACAGGCTTCATCTTTAGTGAAGTATTACCGCACACTTGATGTACTGCTGCTAGTTTGAGGCAATGACCCCTCAGATTCCTCACCTGTTGTCTTCTGCAAGGCATCCATATTGTTGCTGTCAAAATCACATGATCAGTAGCTAGTCAACATCAAGCTTAAAGCGTCATGACAGAGCATTAAAGTCAACAAGTCGACTAGTCAATTAGTCTTTGCAACCCCTATTGTACACTGCATTCAGAATGGCACAGTGGGGTTTATATTTTAACTATAACGTTGATAGAAATTCAAATAATAGAATAGAACTTTAATTACCATACTGTTTACTGAACATTGTAACTGATAGAAAAATTACTACGGGACAAAGGTTGATAAAGTTCAGAGTTCTTTATTATCCCACACAGCACAAAGTGGTCTGTGAGAAGAGCTCAAAGGACTGTAAGACTGTCTCAGACATTTATACAATCAAGCAACACCAAATATGGTTATTCCCCCACTACCACATAAGATAAGAATGCACCTGAGACATGTATCTCAGGACATGACACTCAGTCCCTGTTACTGAGTTGCTCGTCTCCATTTGAAGTTGAAACATAAGTACAACATCCTCTCCCTTTACCCAATTCGGACTGATAAGGAAAGCTTGAACTGAGCGTAGAACTCTCCAGTCGTGTGCTAATGATGAACAGGTTGCATGTCTCAACAAGTGTCTGTGAAATGGGCAATTACAACAATTTGCTTGGTTCATATAAGGACATCATACAATATTTTCCCATCAGTTACACATTTCCCCACTTTAGCATCCTGAAGTGTTAGATTATTGATTACATCGCCTAATCATTGTCACCCACATATGAGGTCTAAGACATGAATTATATAAATATCTCACATAAAGTTCACTAAAACCTTAACAGCTGGTTGTAGAAAATGCTTCATGACCCATGCTGCAAGTTGACATGTGGATAATGCCATCCACCCACTCACATTAGAAAATAGCTTAACAAAATTCATTCATGCATCATGATTTGGTGATACCAGAAGCTTGGGGACAGTGTGTCTTCTTGTGAGTCATGTGATCCAGATATATTGTGTAGTTTAAGTCTTTCATTTGGACTCTTGAGATATTCCCTTAAAGTTTACACTTTCAGGTTGGAAAGAGTCAAACAGGTAAAGCTGGTCCTTGGTGTAACCGGGCCCTCAGCTCCAATGCAGTGCAGCAGTTCCCTAACCTGTTTAGAGCCAACTAACCGTGTGCAATGAGCTTATAGTGACTAATATTTATGCTTTTTGTTAGTCAGCAGTCCCAAGTGGTAATTCTGACATGAGCAAAGTCATGTGATGTCGTATCAAGATCAACGAAGTCCATTAAGGGAGAAGATTGGGGTGGATGGATGGGTCAAACACGGGACCTTCACTTAGGAGGTCGCTGTCCCTGTTACTGTCTGAAACCAAAAGTCAATGTTGACTGAATATATACATTAAATACATAAATTACTGCATGTTGTTATGAAGCCTCTGGCAAATGACCTTGTTTAGTATAAAGAGGTCTCTGTGTGTGTGTGTATGTGTGTGTGTGTGTGTGTGTGTGTGGCCTGCAGTTGTTAGTAATGCTAATATATCCTACTCTTTTTTTGTTGTGCCCACTCCACTGTGAGCATATTTAAATACAGCATGTCACTTGACTGTTGGTTCAATTTCCTCTGACAGAAAATCTCACCTAATCCTTTTGTCTTTTTGTTTATATATAAAAAGCAAAGTTAGAGCAAACTTATATAGAGGTGACAAGTGAATTAAGTTGTCTTTACCAAACATAGATCCAAAGTTTTTTTGTATTGTCAATGTCACCTTTCTGCTCCTTTCCTCTGTTCACTGTGAAAAAGATGAGAGATTGAGCTAAATCCTGAATCCATAAAATGAGTCTTCCAATTTCTGGACTCCACAAATGATCAGAAGTCCAAGGTCAACGCTATATGCACACGCACACACCGGCTGGCTCTCTCTCAGTCACAACTCATACACACACAGAGGTTCAATTATACTCTTCTTACCTACACAGCTAAGCCAGGTTTCACCCACATTTATCTATGTCCCCCAGTTCTTCCTGGCCACAACAGCCTGCTAGCATCAGGTAATTATGAACAACAAACAGCAAAAATCTTTCAAAAGTAAAATGAGACAGTGATGTAGAGACAATGGAGTTACAAAATACATTGAGTTTCCATCCCGTTATGTTTTGTCTGGTATCATAATCTTATCTTATCTCAGTCTGCTTCTCTCTCTTCAGATCTGCTGTACCCAAAACATCATATAATTTATATACAACTCATAATGTACCTTCAACCTGGATCGCAGCAGGACAACATTCTTCTCCTGCTATCAACCAACTTCATCTGGACATAAAAGAAAAATGACAATGATGCAAATATAGTTTATATAAACAGAATCTGGCTGGTCGAGCAAGAGCTATTGCAAATATTCTCCATTTTTGTAGTTTTATGCATCTGATAATGCCATTTTATCAAGTGGCATGGATTTCAAGTGTTTCCATACCTGCAGCAGCTGCTACAAATGCTCTTTCAACAGCCTAAAAACAGATAAAACAGATAAACAGATTTTGGGGGTGCTCTACAGTTTACACATATCAAAAGATACTTTAAAAGTCTATTTTTAAGCACTTTTAATACTGAAGTCCATATCCAAATCCCACATTATAAACACTGTCTAAAATCAAAAAGAGACCATAAATCCAGTAATTCTTTATGTATTCTGTATGATAGACAACATTTCAGCTTTTGTCTTTTTGTATTACACAAATCATTATTTTCTAGGCTCTGATAATCTCCTCTGTGCTTTAGGCAGAATATCCTATTTGTTTTGCCTTACATTCTTTTCATGATTTGGTGGAGAAAAACAACTTATTCATTACTTGGACAATGCAATATTTGTGGACAGACAGACTGAAACAAGGCAGAGATGACAGTCTGTGATGTCATGCCAGTGCATAGCCTCAAGATACTAAACTAAATGGCAGGATGACTTTGTCGACATGCAGACGTGCTTCATAACAACAGCATGAACGACATTTTTGTTATTGCCAGGGGTCGTCCACAGTACCAAGTCGAATTCAGGAAACAAAGTCGATGACACATGTCAAAATCTAATGCTTGGGGCGGGGTAACATCTGGGAATTTTAAAAAAAAGTTTAAAGCTTAATCTGCATCACACCAATCAGAATGGATTTTGTCTTGTAAAATAATCTGACTAGCATGTCCTCCATTATAAAGTCATAATACAAAGTTTTAACTTAACATTAATGTCTATTGCTACATAAAAGAAACATTTGCTTGAGAAAGAATGTTCCATCCACCCAACTTGGAAACCAAGATCTGTGGTGAAATAGGTCAGATTATCATTTTCCATCTGTCCTCTACAGTTTGGAGTGGGCACCAGGCTACGCACAGCTTCAGGGCAGAGCTTACTGATGCTCACTGTTATAAACCTCTTTAGCCAGAGGGCCAGAGGTCTGTGACAGGCTGTGAACAACGCATGGCAGTCTTTTAAGGGGAACCACAAAAGATGGTTAAAAAACAGGAGAGCTACAAGTTTAATATCTCACTGATATTATTGATGTGCCACTGCTGGTGTACCAAGATCCTCAAAGATACAGATTTGGGCTATTTGGGTGTGCAAAGCCAGATGACCCAGGTGTAGGAGAGGACACTGAAGAGGTAAAAGAAAAATAAAAATGGATGGTTGAAAGAGATAGACGTCAAAGGCAAAACAGAAAAAAGACCAGTATGAGTCATAACTGTGGTCTCTACATCCCAGAAAAGGGCAGGTTCCCCCAGCAAAACAGTCATTGCACACATACCAACACATACTCACACAATCTCTTTTCACCTCTTCCTTCCTGAGAGGTTTGCTTCTTAAAATTACACACTCCATATTCAGTTGCACTCAAAGTGATTCGCGCAGATACAGAAGAGCATGCTCCCCCAGTCACACGCGCACACACGTTTTCAAAAAGTAGACACTCAACGCAATTCAGCTGCTTTGATTCCGTGTGTTCTATTATTCCTCACTTCTTTCCCACTTTTCCCTGAGTCTCTTTGGAAACCTTTGCTCAGGGAAACTAAATCTGTAATCAGCTTAGTCGTGTTGATGCATCAGACATTTTTAATCAGCGGTATTGAAAAGAGAGCGGCTCAACGCTAAGGCGCTTGGCAAAAGCAATGCACCGTGAGAGAGGAGAGGAGAGATGAAGAGAGGACAGCACACGTTTGGTTTTTTTTTGTGTGTGTTTATACTCAAATCTGTAGTGCTTTTTGTTAAAGTATGCAGTGCACCTATGACGTTTATACAAGAGTGCATGCACCCAGTGAAGTTGCAGCTGATTGTGCAGGTTATGTAACAACCACTGTTGATGCAGCGACGCGCTTGCATACGTTAAAAAACACCTCAACGAAAGATGAATTATTATCAATCAATGAACCAATTAACAAAAGTAGTTTGACTGGAGAAAGGACTACTCAATTACTGTGTGCTGCTCCCCAGCCACCAGCAGCTAGTGGTAGCTTTTAAGGAAGGATGTTGGTGAATTCTTGCATGTAACTTAAAGCATAAAATTAAAATTCACGATAATGATAATAAGAAGAGGATGAAGTAGAAAGAGAATGGTCAATGGTAAGAATAGAAAATCTTATAACTCTGACCATGGAGATAAAAAGTGTTGAAGTGTCGTTCTATGGTGCTGTCCATGTCCATAACCGTATAACCCTCTATCTATTGATCAAATAAAGAGGGATTGAGCATAGCATCACTACTCTTTATAATGATTTAAATAGACTCTTTCTTGGCAAGACGGCAGAAAAACTGAACACAAATTTGTTTTCAAAGAGGAAGAGCGATTGAAGAATGGCACGGTAATCATCCAAGTTTACCTTGAATTAGAGCTGTTAGTGGCTGAATTAGTTAGAGTAGAGCCATGAATGGAGCCGCGGCTTCTGTGGTTTGATGCATAAACAACAACAAAAAAACCGCTGAGGCTTGGTTATAAATTTCTCTTAAAGACCAGTGAAAGAGAGAAAGAAAGCTGGCAGGTTGTTAACTTTGTTTCCCAATGTCTTTCTCATTTCCCAGGTGAGATGAAGCTCCCGTATTTTGAAGGTAAAAGTGAACATGTGCTGGGTTTAGAATATGCCACGGTTGCATTTTCATCTTGGTTAGATTTTAAGACTCGCTCCTTGCTTGCAGAGTGAAAAAGAAATATTCATAATCGTTCCCGAATCCCTAGCACTGATTTCAGATGTTATCGCATATCCATGAAAAAAAAAAAAAAATACTCCTTTGAAGCAAAGAGAGTCAACAGTATTTCAAGCCAATGCGTCTTTGCATTGTAAATGCAAAAGAAGGTTAGGACCACCACAGCAAAACAGCTTCTCTCCAGCTTCAAACAGCATCACAGCACTCTAATTTTATTCTTAGAGCTAATTATTCATCGCTAAAGCCATACCATATACTTTTGTTGATATTTCAGACTCCATCCATGCACTGGCTTTTCCAGCTTGTAGGACCAATCCAAAATGTGATTTTGGGAGTGAATTTAAACTTTTAGTGTTTGGTGTTGATACAGACAGTGAGCCTACCTTTAACCTGACTTGCGCAGACAGACAGGAGGCCGCGAGTACACTCAATCTACAGTTGAAATAATTTGTTTTGGAATATATTTATATCTTTTTTATAAATAACAATAATAATAATTTAAAAAGAGAAGTAAGTAAAGTAACCACCGCTTGGGGGGGTTTAATGTGTCCCCACTTTACGAGAGACAAGGTCCTACTTTATTCACAGGTTCTTTAAAAACCTGACTGCAAAACTACTAAATACACACATATAAAGAGAAATTGATTTTTTTTGTTTATTTATTGATTGATGGTTTGATTTGATGTTGCAATTGAATGTCTTTGAAATTGTGGGAGAAAACCCACACAGGTGAATGTCACGAATAGTTGTTGAAATGGTTTGATGTGTCATGTCATGGAATATGTCGATGTTGATGGATGGCCAATTGTGTAAGTGACAAGGACGTGAAGTTTGAGTCCGTGGACCGAATTTGGTTTTAGTTGTCCTAATTACGCTTGTGTTTCTTTAGAAAGTCATGTGTTTTAGTCCAGACTGAGGTCTTTGTTGTCTGTGGGAGTTTGAGAGCCGATGCACTAGGGGTGGACTCCTATGCAGCAGGAGTGGCATCTGCTCAGAGACGTCAACCTTCACGGGTGGGACAGAAGGTTCAGTAGGGATAGGTGTCTGCTGCTGGCAGAAACCTACAGTAGGGGTAGGTGTATGTTGCATGATGTGTTATGTGATGGAATATGTCAATGTTGATGATGGCCAATTGCGTAAGTGACAAGGACGTTAAGTTTGAGTCCGTGGACCAAATTTGGTCTTAGTCGTCCTAATTACGCTTGTGTTTCCTCAGAAAGTTACGTGTCGTCTTTGTTGTCTGTGGGAGCGTCTGCTCAGAGATGTCGACCTCCATGGTGTGACAGGAGGTTTAATAGGGGTGTGTCTCTGCTGCTGCCAGGAACCTACAGTACGGGTAGGTGTCTGGTGCTGGGCGAAACGTACCCCGTTTCTGTTCTGTCGGGATTGGAGAGCCACTGCGTTAGGGGTGGACTTCTCGGGGATGTCGACCTCCATGGGTGTGACAGGAGGTCTAATAGGGGTGTGTCTCTGCTGCTGCCAGAAACCTACAGTAGGGGTAGGTGTCTGTTTGCTGAAGCCAGCATTACATTCTGTTCTGTCGGAATTTGAGAGCCTCTGCGTTAGGGGTGGACTTCTCAGGGATGTCGACCTCCATGCGTGTGACAGGAGGTTTAATAGGGGTGTGTCTCTGCTGCTGCCAAAGCCTACGAAATGCGGGTAGGTGTCTGGTGCTGGTAACGTACTGTTTCCTGTTCTGTCAGATTGGAGGCAGCTGCGTTAGGGGTGGGCTTCTCGGGGATGTAATCGACCTCCATGGGTGTGGGGGTTTATGGGGGGTG
This sequence comes from Datnioides undecimradiatus, assembly GCA_008933995.1. NCBI lineage: Eukaryota > Metazoa > Chordata > Actinopteri > Lobotiformes > Datnioididae > Datnioides > Datnioides undecimradiatus. The sequence continues at coordinate 2,789,947 of WARS01000008.1, forward strand.
TGTCTCTGCTGCTGCCAGAAACCTACAGTAGGTAGGTGTCTGTTGCTGGGCAATGCCCGTTTCTGTTCTGTCGAATTTGAGCCGCTTTCGTTAGGCGTGAGCTTCTCGAGGATGTCGACCTCCATGGGTGTGACAGAATCTTCCAATAGGGTAGGTCTCCTTGCCTGAAGAACCTACAGTAGGGGTAGGTGTCTGTTGCTGGTGACAGTACCCTGTTTCTGTTCTCATCTGAATTTGAGGAAACACGTTAGGGGTGCGTCTGGGGATGTCGACCTCCATGGGTGTGACAGAATCTTCAATAGGGGTAGGTCTCTGCTGCTGCCTGAAACCTACAGTAGGGGTAGGTGTCTGTTGCTGGGCGAAACGTAGCCCGTTTCTGTTCTGTCGGAATTGGAGAGCCGCTGCGTTAGGGGTGGGCTTCTCGGGGATGTCGACCTCCATGGGTGTGACAGAATCTTCAATAGGGTAGAGTCTCTGCTGCTGCCCGAAACCTACAGTAGGGGTAGGTGTCTGTTGCTGGCCGAAACGTACCCTGTTTCTGTTCTGTCTGAATTTGAGAGCCGCTGCGTTAGGGGTGGGCTTCTCGGGGATGTCGACCTCCATGGGTGTGACAGAATCTTCAATAGGGGTAGGTCTCTGCTGCTGCCCGAAACCTACAGTAGGGGTAGGTGTCTGTTGCTGGCTGAAACGTACCCTGTTTCTGTTCTGTCTGAAGTTGAGAGCCGCTGCGTTAGGGGTGGGCTTCTCGGGGATGTCGAGCCTCCGCTGGGTGTGACAGAATCTTCAATAAGGTGGAGTCTCTGCTGCTGCTTGAAACCTACAGTAGGTGGGGTGTCTGTTGCTGGCTGGCGTACCCTGTTTCTGTTCTCTGGTGAAAGGCAGCTGCGTTAGGGGTGGGCTTCAGGGATGTCGACACTCCATGGGTGTGGCAGAATCTTCAATAGGGGTAGGTGTCTGCTGCTGCCAGAAACCTACAGTAGGGGTAGGTGTCTGCTGCTGGCAGGAACCTACACCTGGAGCCAGGTTGAGTGCCAGCTGTTGATGGAGGGCGTCCCGCTCAGATAACAAGCCCTGGATCAGGTGATGGCCTGCTACCACGATGTCTGCATGAGACTTGATTTCCCTATCAAGGTCACGCTGAAGGGTTTCAGCCTGCTGTTTGACAGGTATGACTTCTGTCTCATACCTTTGGCTGATCTCTTTGTGTGAAGCCTTCATTCTCTCCAGTTCTACATGAAGACGCTTCATCTTCTCCCTTTCCACCTGGAGCTCAGCTGCAGACTTTTCCTGGCTGGAGGTATGTGTTGAGACCAGCTCCTCGTGCTCTTTTTGAAGGAGATTGTGGTGCTTCCTCTCCTCCTCAAGCTCACACTGAAGGATGTCAGCCTGCTGTCTAACAGAGATGACATCACTTTCATATTTCAACCTGAGCCCCTGGTGTGAAAGAGTGATCCTCTCCAGTTCTTCTTGGAGAGGTTTGTTCTTTTCCCTTTCCACCTGGAGCTCAGCCATGAACTTGCCTTGACTGAGCTGATGTGCCACTTGCAGCTCCTCATACTCCTTCTGAATGAACACCCTCTGCTTGTTTTCCCTCTCCAGCAGACTCTGAAGGCTTTCAAGCTGTTGCCTCACATTAATGGCATGCTTTTCATACCTGAGTTTAAGCTCATGATATGAACAAGTTGTCTGTTCCATATCCTCTTGGAGAAGCTGCGCCACTTGCAGCTCCTTGCAATCCTTGTGCAGGTCTCTCTTCTTTTTCTGCTTGGTAAGGTCTCTCACCTTAGTGGCAATCCTTGCAGTGCTGAGAGCTTCTGCGCTACTGTATTTTCTGAGTGTTTCGAGCTCTCGTTTCACTTCTTTTTCCCTGTTGATGTACATTTCTTTCAGGGTTTTCTGTCTTTGCCATTTTTCTTTCATTGCTTCCAACTCTTGGTCTATTGCAATTCTCCTCTCAGTCTCGCACTGAAGGTTGGACCTCTCTTTTCTCAGGTTTTCATTGAGCTCTCTAACTTGTTGACGAAGTGCATCGCACTCCCTCAAAAGGCTCTGCCGAGACTTGAGTGAGACCTCTTCTTTTGAGGTCATCCTGAGCTCTGCTGGCTCTCGATGGCATTGACCGCGCTCCTGCACAGTGCTCTTCGGAGACCTGTATATGGTGTGCGGGAAGAAGATCCTCTGGGGATCTCCTGAGTTGTTCGCTTGCTGCATTTGTGTGGATGATAAAATCAGTCCCAAAGTAATGCTGTTGTCTAGAGTTGCAGTTTGCCTCTGATGAACAGATGTCGTGTGTATCAGTGGTCTGCCACTTGAAGATTTTCTTTTCCTTCACTTTATCACACTGGTGTGACGTGTTGAAAGGTTAGAAAAGGTCTGACTGTATAAACCGTAGATATCCTATTTATAGACATTTGTCATGATGTCACATGTGACATCACATGTCACAAAAGTCACAAAAGTGAATGGAAATTCCGTGACCTCATGTTTCCTTTGATGTTGCTTTGATGTTTCAAGGTCACATTCTATCTTACAGTCAAGGTCATGTTGATGTTTACTGTTCCATTTGGTTTTCCTGTAAAGAATTCTTTCCTAATTTGTTACCATGGAAACTTCATTACAAAACAAAATATTCAACTCAGTTTAGACATTCCAGCAATTACTCTTTACTTTCCTATATATTTCATACTCTCTGATACAGTGGGGCAAAAAAGTATTTAGTCAGCCACCAATTGTGCAAGTTCTCCCACTTAAAAAGATGAGAGAGGCCTGTAATTTTCATCATAGGTATACCTCAACTATGAGAGACAGAATGAGGAAAAAAAATCCAGAAAATCACATTGTCTGATTTTTAAAGAATTTATTTGCAAATTATGGTGGAAAATAAAGTATTTGGTCAATAATAAAAGTTCATCTCAATACTTTGTTATATACCCTTTGTTGGTAATGACAGAGGTCAAATGTTTTCTGTAAGTCTTCACAAGGTTTTCACACACTGTTGCTGGTATTTTGGCCCATTCCTCCATGCAGATCTCCTCTAGAGCAGTGATGTTTTGGGGCTGTTGCTGGGCAACATGGACTTTCAACTCCCTCCAAAGATTTCCTATGGGGTTGAGATCTGGAGACTGGCTAGGCCACTCCAGGACCTTGAAATGCTTCTTATGAAGCCACTCCTTCGTTGCCCAGGCGGTGTGTTTGGGATCATTGTCATGCTGAAAGACCCAGCCACGTTTCATCTTCAATGCCCTTGCTGATGGAAGGAGGTTTTCACTCAAAATATCACGATACATGGCCCCATTCATTCTTTCCTTTACATGGATCAGTCGTCCTGGTCCCTTTGCAGAAAAACAGCCCCAAAGCATGATGTTTCCACCCCCATGCTTCACAGTAGGTATGGTGTTCTTTGGACGCAACTCAGCATTCTTTCTCCTCCAAACACGACAAGTTGAGTTTTTACCAAAAAGTTCTATTTTGGTTTCATCTGACCATATGACATTCTCCCGATACTCTTCAGGATCATCCAAATGCTCTCTAGCAAACTTCAGACGGGCCTGGACATGTACTGGCTTAAGCAGGGGGACACGTCTGGCACTGCAGGATTTGAGTCCCTGGCGGTGTAATGTGTTACTGATGGTAGCCTTTGTTACTTTGGTCCCAGCTCTCTGCAGGTCATTCACTAGGTCCCCCTGTGTGGTTCTGGGATTTTTGCTCACCGTTCTTGTGATCATTTTGACCCCACGGGGTGAGATCTTGCGTGGAGCCCCAGATTGAGGGAGATTATCAGTGGTCTTGTATGTCTTCCATTTTCTAATAATTGCTCCCACAGTTGGTTTCTTCACACCAAGCTGTTTACCTATTGCAGATTCAGTCTTCCCAGCCTGGTGCAGGTCTACAATTTTGTTTCTGGTGTCCTTTGACAGCTCTTTGGTCTTGGCCATAGTGGAGTTTGGAGTGTGACTGTTTGAGGTTGTGGACAGGTGTCTTTTATACTGAGAACGAGTTCAAACAGATGCCATTAATACAGGTAACGAGTGGAGGACAGAGGAGCCTCTTAAAGAAGAAGTTACAGATCTGTGAGAGCCACAAATCTTGCTTGTTTGTAGGTGACCAAATACTTATTTTACTGAGGAATTAACCAATTAATTCATTAAAAATCCTACAATGTGATTTCCTGGATTCTTTCCCCTCATTCTGTCTCTCATAGTTGAAGTGTACCTATGATGAAAATTACAGGCCTCTCTCATCTTTTAAAGTGGGAGAACTTGCACAATTGGTGACTAAATACTTTTTTGCCCCACTGTATATGCCAGGTTTTCAGGGCAATTTTTCCCATGAAATGAATTGAAAGAATGATTAGTAATTTATAGCAGCCTCTCCTAACCTTACACATAATACAAAAACAACCACGTTACCATTAGGGATAATAATAATAATGGTAGTATTCAAGATAAAAAAAACCCAAAAACTCAAAATATGAAAAAGTCAGGATAAAAAGTAGAGAAAAATACATAGAAATTGGATTAGAGAAATGGTTCAAAGCACTTCCTTACTCATATATATAGGGTGGAGGGGGCCGAGCCATTTAGAAACAGGTGGAATACCTACGGTAGATTGCTTGTGTATAACACAGCACACAGACACAGAGAATTATAATATCATTATCATGTTAAGTCTTTCCCTGTAATTTATTTAACGAATCATGTGTCTCGTGTATCTATTCTTGCTTTTGTGTCTTTAAAGCCCTTTGCGACTTGTGTGTGATAAAGCGCTAAATTAATAAATGACGTATTGAGAAAATGAAAAGACTGAATGAGGGAAGCAAAAAAAAAAGAACTAAGCACATGACTGAAATTTCTTTCAGTGAGCTTAGATGCTGGGAGCTTTCTAAAATATCAAAGAGGTAATGAAAACGCATTGTAAAGAAGGGAAAAAAGTGAAATGGTGGAATAAAAAGGAAAGAAAAAGGATTTGTTGAGTAACCAGAATTCATGCAGGCTTAATATTACAGACACTCAAGAAAGGAGAAAAGCAGACACTCTTCCTTTCCTCCCCTATTTATTTATTTCATCATAGTGCAAAGTATAACAGAGTAATATTTTGCATACTGCATCATCAGGTGTGGTGTAGCAATAGAAAAACACAAGCGTTTAACACAATCCACTATCACTTACAGGTATAAATGAATGTGATGCAAACATTTATAATACGAGGTGAGGGAGGCAGGTGAGACACAGTATCCCTGTTGCTATGCGGTGGTTTGGGGATTAACAGATTAAATTTGACAGCATCCCATAAAAATAAATAAATAACTGCAATCCATCAGTTACTGAAAGGGGGGTAATATTTATCAGATCATGTATTAATTTAGCTTGGCTTAAAACGTAAGCTCAGTTTGCGGCTGCTAGACGCTGCAATGGTGCTTACATCAACATCAACGATCCTGCAAGGTGAAAAATAGGGAGCAGAAATCTAACTAAGCTGGATGATTACAGGCATGAAGTGTGCAGAGACGACCTCAAACATCCATCACACTGCTACTTGATCATTTATTTTATTCACCACTTGTATATGATGATTAATCCTTTGCTCACCTTCACTTGTCATTCAGTGACAATAGACAAGGACGGTCAATCCCTGGATGTCTCCGAGTCTTATTCTTTATCATCCCATTCATCTCCTCATACCTCTCAGTGACACGCACCTTCATCTGTTCTCATTAGGCCAAAGCTGCAAAGGGGAGATGATGAAGTCTACCTTTTCCTCAATGCAGGAAGATAGCTAATTTCCACAAATTGAAATTACACAAAGCAAACCAATTTAATATCTATAATATAATGCATGACTGCTATTCCACATCTGCCTGACGTCATCAGATCATCTTTCAGCTTCCTCTGCCCTTCTTCCACGGAGCAAGGTCAAGCCAGCACTTTGCTGTTTTTGTGCCAGTGTCTGGTCGGGAAACACACCGGAAACTAAGTATTTATTTTACCCTTGGTTCTCTTAATTTTAAAACCCTCAGAGCTGATTAAAAACTACCAACAGTGCAGTTTCTGTGCAACACATTAGCACACGGTTCACATGTGATGAACCTTGACTTAGAAAGGCATTTGCATAGCAGACTACTAGGCTCCAACATACTGGAGCCTCTAATAATCAGTATCACATTATCTGACATCATCCGGTTTGCTCTAGTGTCTGTCCTGCAGTGCGTTGCACTCAAAGCCTCTTCGCACAGGCATCAAGTGTGTGCAACAAACTTTCTGTTAGGAAACTTTGTATGCACAGAAAATGCACTCTAAACGGATAGAAAAACTGCAAATTTCTACAATAATATTCTCCCCCACCTATCTGTCACCTAATTTACACAATTTACCCCAAAGGTCACAGCATTTGGACTATAATATACAGTGCATTATCCACTAATTTCTACGATATTCAGAATGATCTCCTCATAGTGACCTCAGGCTCTCGGGTGTCCATTGATCTGTTTAGAAGTGATGTTAAAATACTGGTTTATATAAGTTCACTTTCTGGCTCACAATCATCAGATTCATCTGTCTGTATGGCGCAAACAGGAGGCAATATCAACCAAAGCAGCAGGACTTTTCATGATGCAGTTGTGCCAATGTGTAATCAAAAAAGGTATAAGCTAGAGATGGTTTTAAATTTGATAGTTCTACATTCGCAGAGGTTCATCCTTCATAAGTTTTCAGCAGTTTTCTCAAGATTAGTTGTGCGTTACAGAGTCAGACTTGACTCATGTTATTTTTACCTCAGGTTCTCAGAGTGAAGTCTGTGAGTATCTTGACAGGTGCATGGAAAATGTGGAGCTGAAGTTATGGGCCGTCTTAAAAGTGCATAAAAGGTTTTGAGATCCTTCTCTCAAGCTTTTTTCTCTTTAAAGAAAATTTGAAAGAACTTTTTTTTATATGGATCCTCTTCCATAGCCTATATACTGCCTACAGTAAAAGGCAAAGAGCATTATGAGTTATGGCCTCTTCTTCTGGCAGATTCTTCATCTTTTTCTGTTGTGGGTTTGTTTGTTTTTTTGAGCTGACTTTAACATTCATCATACATGTGAAATCAACTCTATTTGAACTAAACCTCCCTCACATTTTATTGACTCAAAGATGAGTCATGCAATTATTGGTTTAATTTAAAATGCTTTAATATTCTGCAATTCTGTTGACAGTTACCCTCATAGATGTGTATGTATGGGCTTAAAAATGGCAGAAAACAACTCAAACAAAATAAACCTGTTACTCACTTATAATAATGTTTGGGATAAGGCACACCCACTCCACACACCTCATATCTTTTGTGAAATAAACGCATAAAAATACATTTAATAGCTTTGTATCTCAGCCCAGGTCATTGATAAGCTGCAATGACAGTTAAAAAGCATCCACATTATCTGAGTGATCAGAACATCAGTATTGCAAGTACATTCTCGGGGAGCTAAAATCTCAGATGAGTCCCGCCAAATATGGTGCCGTTCCATTATTATCCCCATCATCATTAGCATATCCGCTGAATCAAACAAAAAGACAGATCATAAAATTATAGAATGAATGAGACTACTCTTAGGTCGCAGTGAATAATTGTGAGCCATATGAGCCAAAATGGCTCACAATAGCTCATCTTGGCTGAAATACATTTTGCTGCAGATCCCTCCTGTAGCAGTACATTGTTTAGCTTTCTACACTGGTACTCCTACTACTTCTCTAAACTGAGTGTGGACAAGTAAGACACCATCGCACTTAAAAATAAATAAATAAATGAATAAATAAATAAATAAATGTAAATGTCGGATTTCCCGATCAAACAGAGTATGTTCAAGCACATATACGGCTATGTTCCTGGGTGAAATAATGATTCACTTGAAAAACGTAACAGTAGTTTGTGGGAAGCAATTTGACCTTTTGCATCTGAGGCTATAAACATTTTTGTTTGTGACTGGATATCTGTACTGGAACTGAATTTCCCTCAAAGGTTTTGATTGGTTTCAGACACCAGTCTCTCATCTCTCTGACGTCAAACCAGTCCTCAATGGTGCTCATATGCACACAAAGTAGCAAGTTTTTTTTTTTAACGTAACATGCAGATACATTATTTAAACTTAGCTAAAAAAGTGGAAGAGAGATATGGAGGGGAAGGAAATAAAGAACACTTATATGGTCAATTGTTAGACGTGTGCTGCAGAAGTGACACATCCACCTTGGCCTTGTTGCTCCATCCTGCAGAAGTGTACTTCACAAAACAAGCTTGATAGCACTATTATACTGTGTGAGTATGCAACCCAGCACAGCTCTACAGTATTGTTCTGTCTTTTTAAATGGTGAATGTCTGTCCTTGAGGGTGAGTGAGTGTGAGAAGACTTCACATACACTACTCACAATAAGTTAGGGATATTTTTATTTACATGAGTGCTTTTTCTATTTGGTCTGAATTTTAATGAAATAAGTAAGTTCCCTTTGATATTACCAATAATGAATGAGAAGAAACACCATTTTCATTAGTTTAATATTTATTACCCCCAAAATTTAGACAATAACAAGGATAGCCCCAAATAACAAAAATTGACAATGTCAGTAGCGGGTGTTTCCACCATTTGCCGCAATGACAGCTTGACAGCGACGTCTCATGCTCCTCACTAGCCTCATGATGTTGTTCTGAGGCAATGCGTTCCACTCTTCCACAAGTGCTACACGCAGTTCTGCCAGGTCACGTGGGGGTGGGGTACGATCATCCAGTCTCTGCTTCAGCTGGTCCCAGACGTGCTCTATGGGGTTCAGGTCAGGGGACATTGCTGGCCATACCATATGAGGCACTCCGACTTCCTGAAGTCGAGCTGTGACAATTCTGGCACGATGTGGTGGAGCATTATCATCCATGAACAGAAAGTTGGGGGTGTGCTGGCGGAATTGGGGGATGATGATGGGTTCTATGATGTCTCTGAGGTAAGAACGTGAAGTGACTGAGCCATCTACAATAACCAGATCTGTTTTGCGCTGACTGGTGATGCCTGCCCAGACTGTTGCACCTCCTCCACCAAAGCGAACCCTGGGGACCATGTTGACCTTGGCGTATTGCTCACCTCGCCTTCTCCAGCAACGCTGACGACCATCATTTCTGTGCAAGGTGACCCGACACTCATCAGTGAACAGGACGGCAGACCACTGCTGCATTGTCCAGGTCACATGGTCTTGTGCCCACTGCAAACGTTCACGGCGGTGTCTTGGTGTCAGTGGAGTCACCTGCAACGGTTGTCTGGCATTCAAGCCAAAGCGGTGGAGTCGGTTGCGAATGGTTTGTCTGGAAACCCTAGTACCCCTCACATCTCGTAAACGGGCCTGCAGCTGTGTGGCAGTTGCATAACGATGTCTGAGTGCATAGGTCCTTAGGTACTGGTCATCGTTGCGGTCTGTCACTCGTGGGGCTCCACTCCTGGGTCTGTCATGAACTCTGCCAGTAGTTCTGTGTCTATCACCCCAATACAATTGCCTTCCTATCCCAAAAATCTCTGAAGTGAAACAAACACCGTATGTATGACATCCACTGAGTCTCTCACAATATGCCTAACTTATTGTGAGTAGTGTAATTGTTGTAACAGGATGAGCTGAGGTGAGCGAAAAGTTGAAATCAGGCAAATGAGATGCTTGACGTCTGCTTTCAGACAAGGTTGTGTTTATTTCTGCTTCTGCACGCCTAGAAATTATCCCCCATGCCCCATGATAAACCATACAGTGTGCATAAAAATGATTTCAAAAAACATTTCCGGGACCTTTTTCAATTTCCATGGAATGATACTATTATATTTCTCCGCTTCCACTCATCAGTAGCCTGATGAAAGCCGGCTGCCTCTTCTTGTATCTTTCAGTGTCACCAAATCCCTTCCCATTTTGAAAGTCTTCAGTCTTTCATTACCCTCTCTGTGTGTCCCTTTATCATATTTTTCTCTCTCCTCCCAGACTTTTGTGTTTATTTTTCTTGGTCTGCGTAAAAAGGAGTCATCCTCCCCTTTTCTTTATCCCTTGCATTTTCTTTCTCTACCCGTCAGCTATTCCCTTCACTACCTCAATCTGTTTCTCACCGATTCTATGCCTGAACCCTATTTCTGTTGTTTCTGTATCCCCAATTTCTCATCTTCTCTCCAGCATCATTTTTTTTTTTTTACTCTTCCACATCACTGCAGCCTATGTCCATCTCTTCCTGTACCTCCCTCTTTCTTTCTCTGTTTCTCTTTTGCTGTCTGGATTTGTCCTTTCCCTAATCGCCTGTCTCATTTGAATGATGGGTGTCTCGGTCTCAACTGACAGCCGAGGTCAGACTCATTCTCACTTTGCCATGGTGTTAAATAGCGTTTTCTGGTTAACTCCAGGGGGTGTCTGAAATGCTTCTTGTTATGAGAATAACTGCTTGAGCTCTGCGTTTTCACAGACACCAAACATGGGCGCGGCCTTATGTCCTGACAAAAATTTTGAAGGTGATTCACTTTTCGCCATAGCATACTGCTGGAGCTGCAAAAAGATGAAAGAGAAAGAAGGTTTCAATGTGATGAGGCAGTTTTGAAAGAGTTACACGTTGAATTAAAAATTTCAGTGCGTTCAAGTCAGTTGTGTGACTTTTTTGTTGTGCATTTGTTGTTGTTACCAAGGTCATGCATCCATGTATGTTTTTATAAATTTGGCATTTGCATTTCATAGCTGAAGATGCAATTTCATCAGTTTATACTCAACCCAGCGCAAAAGTTGTTAATCAAGTTTTATTAATTCCCGGAATACACTGACTTAATTTCCATGCAAAGAAGAAATGAAAAGCCTTAGTTAGTAAATTCAAATCTTTTCCTTGTTGTGTGGTTGTCCCTGAATCTTTGCCACCTTCTCACATCTTTCGTTTCTCTTTTTATATTTTTGTCTCTGTCTGCTTTCATCATTTTATTATATTGGACTGGAAATCAACAACTCTTCAGAAGAAGCGCATGTATCAGTCAAAGTATGCAGAAGGGCACCTAACCTCCAGCACCACCCAGTATCTCTGCAGACACTGAAGAACTGCTGCAGAAGAAAAGAAGCAAGAACAACTAGAAATGTCTGATTAAAGTAATTAACGATGAGCTTGAAAAGAGTTGGTCTGAACAGAATAGATTTTGTAGTTTTCTAGTTGTTAAGAAACACTTTATAAAGGTGTAGTTTCTGCATAGATCAACACACATGAAATATCATAAAGTAGACTGAAAAATTCAATTTTGATGAGTTAGTTAAAAAATAAGAGTGTACTGGTCTTTGTCAGCCTTAGATCCTGCTGAGGGCCATGAATTTAAGAATTCATTTAAAAATGCTTCAATGGCTCTGTAACATCACAGGTTCCAATCATTAAGTAAAAAAGTTGAAAGCCACAACAACTTTGTGGATTCTCATAAATGGTCAATAAAATCATTCTATAGATTAGGACCAATAGAAGTAAGGAGAGGGCTTACATAATATGATACTGTGTTCAGTGACTCCGTTCTGAAAGCATCTCCCACATTACTTGTATGTAAGAATCTGTTTGCTCAAAGTCACCCTTAATCTGCTTATTAGGGTCTTAGTCTGTCTGACCATCAAGAACATTGTGAAAAATTGCCTGTTCTAACCACCCAAAGGTTACTTGTCTTATCTGACCATCAGTACAAAACCCATACATATTCAGTTTATGGTCAATCCAATCCAAAAACAATTATTATTTTAGAGAAAACTGGTTAATTTCTTCAGTTCTATTAGCTTTCAACACTGTTGCAAGAGTTCCAGTAGCTCAGAGTGAAGCCATTTCAGAGATCAGTGGCCATTTGCTATGGATAAGACACCTGGAAAGAATGCCAAGCGGGTGCATCCTCTGGACGGTGAACTAGTAACAGCTGACACCGGGGCAGACAGGAAGCATCAGAAAGGGACCTAAAGGAAGTTTGCCAGGAAAAGGACATGTAGACTCCACTGGTTCAACATAGCTGCACCCAGATAAGAAACAGACGGTTACCATGTGTAACATGGTCATAAATTACTTTCATTATAAGGCAAAGGGAGCTCATACTTTGTTAAATTGGACTGCCAAGGAAATACATTTAAACAGGTTGTTCAAGGTTTACCTATACTGCATTGTACAGAATGTATGAATACGAGGAGTATTAAAAAGAGAACCAAATACATGATATTTTTCGGGGAATAGTGGGTGCTACGCGAGGCATCCCACTGAGAATTTGATTTTCATGCAGCGTTTCAAATGTCGTTTCAAATGGGTACCTTTTTTAAAGACTGTAGTTTTCTTGAAAACTCTCCATATGTTTCTGATTCATGTGAAACAAATGTTGTTAGTTTCTCAAATCAAGCATTGTCACACTTTTGACAATGTGTTCGGCCTTGACTATGCCTGGGGATTGGTAATAGTAATTTTGCATGATACGCAGTGGGAGGTGTTGTCCTCTTAATTAATGAAGCTGTCACTGTCATGTGCATTAATCACAGCTCACCCCTGATATCTGTCAAAGTGTCATGTCTGAGAACTAAACTGTGGCACTGACATGAGTCAAAACAACTAACCTCCTGTGAAGCAGCTGTTCGTCTTTTAAATAATATCATTTGTGTATAATTTGCTAATGAAACTGCAGTTTTCTCAAGTGGATTGATACGGCGGCTATGATGCTGAAAGAAACAAGAACATATAGCTAAATACAATTTGAGAGTTCTTCCCATAATGCCATGCAGCTATTTCAGAATTCAAAAATTTGCTGTGCCCAAGTACAATCTGACACAGACCCAAACATGCCTATAGACTTTGAGTAACCTTATTTTCACAAATTAAAGCACACAATGTAGTTTTCTTCTTTTCTTCCTCTTTGCTTTTCCCAAAAGAATTCCTTTAGTGTTCATTGTTCAATAAATTCTTTACCAAGGAATAACATGAACTGAAATATTGTTATTTGAAAGCAACTCAAACGATATGATGGGGCTTTAAACTTCCCAGACTGGTAAACATCTTCTGCCAAGACGATTCATATTGAAATGTGTTGGATGCATCAAGCTCTGAACAGGCCTACAGGGAGACATTCTTGTCCATTATCGCAAGCTAACCAGCTAGTAACAAGTGAAGTGAGACAGCTGTTGATATTATAGTCTAATCAAGGATGCAGGCAGTCTCAAGTACATTGTTAACACAAATACAGGCATGGCAGGGTGAGTGCAGAGTGAAGAACTGAGTTTACAGTTCTTGTTAGGGTTTCTTAGACTATGATATGAGTTGTGAGATATATGTAATTTGGGATTCTTTTCCCTGCTCAGAACATTTTGAATTATTGACAGGAGGATCATATCAATAACACACTGATGGCAGACCTGCTGAACCATGTCCCAGTAATAAAATTGTATCTTTTGTATCATGAAATTGAGTCAAGTCACTTTGATTTATATAGAGTAAAATCACAACAACAGCTACCTCCAGGCACTTTATATGGCAGGGCTAGCCTCTGTTCTACGTTTATACAATACATTGATACAAAGTTGTTTTGGGGGATTTTTAAGATGTCTTTAAGACAAAAACTGCTGTGGCTCCATGACTGCCACTCCACTTACAGCATCTGTCTGCCTACTGCGGCACATGGTGGGCTAGCAAAATACAGAACAGATGCAGCCAAGGACGAAAACCCTGCTGCCCCCCGCTTTCATTCCCACTTGAGGGGCGGCGAAAAAGGTTAAACAGTTTTTGTTCATTTTTGTTCATTTTCAGCTTTTCTTGATCCCAGTGCTCATGACAAGAGAGAAGCATCACCTTGACTTTAACATAGAGAAGATTCTCAGCCAAGCACAAAAGACTTCTTTATCATCGTTTACAAAGATCCCCTTCTGTTTCTTCATTTTCTTTGTAGTCCTCTTCTTCTTTTTCTTCTCTCTCTCTCTCTCTCTCTCTTTACCTCAGTCTCTCTCGTACTCCCTCTTGCTCCACCTCACTGTCTTTATTGTCATCCATTATGGATGAGGCACATTGAAGGCAATGTGATCCCCATTGGAAAATACCAAACCTTCTCAGAAATGAGTGTGCAGTGATGTCACTGCTAATGCCAGCGGGCATGTCTCAGCAGACCACCTTTGCCAAATATACTTCTTCGCAACTTTCCTCAGTATGCATCTTACCTTATGTCCTTTCCTTTAACACTGTCAGATATCAGCACATACTCCACATCCTGTAAGCAGTGCTCAGGAGTCGTCCGACATCAGTCACTTTAAAAGGTCAAACAGAAAAGAGCTGCTGCGTATGAGTTTAAGTGTGTCTATGTATTTACGGTGGGGAGGGATAAAGATCCAAACAGCTGATGGCAAAAATAAATTGCTGCCGTTTAACAACAACAGGTTCTTTTTGGTGCAAAAACCACAAATTGTCACACAAAACAGTAGATACAAAACATGTTAGAGTCATATCAACTTCTTAAAAAAACTTAAAAACACCGCCCACTCATACTTTCATGCACACATGCACACACACTCACACACACACACACACGCACACTTTGTACCAGATGCTCAAACAGTGTAATTACTTTTGCACCAGAGGATTTTAAATAGCAGTCAAGGTCATTCAACCAAAGCAGTTCATTTCTCTCCAACATCTCATTAGCTTTTTGTATCAACACTCTGACCTTTGCTCGGCGACACTGTTTATTATCACATTACTGTCTTCAGTGACAGAACGAGGAACAATAACACAGTATGCTAAACTGTGAAACACTTCCGTTGACAAGGCTGAATACCATCCAGCAAGTACAAATGGCAGCTATGAGATTATTTGGCACCGGCAGAGAAAACAACTTGTGCCTACAGAATACTTTCTGTTGCTCAATATCATGTGTGTGAGGGGTGGACAGGGGGTAAAAAGAACAAATCAATTGATACACCTAGATTTTAAGTGTTTAAAAGCGATGTGACAAGTGCTTCCTACTGAAAGGGGACACTGATCACTACGAGTCTCAGAAAATAATAACCTTTGAGATAAACTATATAATATTTATCTGAAATCACACGTTTCTTTGATTTCTTGAATCTGATGTCTACCCATTTTAATGCCTAAAATAAAAATGTTTTTATGACCTTTCTTCCATAACAAAAACTAAAAATAGTAAGCCTGTATACAATGTAGGAAATGAAGTGATGGTTTAAATTAATTAAAGAATACCCCACTCTTTATCCACCTTGAATTTACATCTTTAATGATAATCACATTTTTTAACTGATCAGTGCAATAACATATACTAATACAAATAATCCTTGTTTTATTTACCCCACAAGCCTTACTTGTCATTGTGGAATTAATGTATTTTCTACTGTTTGAAAATTCATTTGTTTAGGTGAAATTTCAAAATCTGAATGTTTGGAGTCAGCTGCATTATGTTAAACTAATCTCAGATTTTTTCAATACTACTGGACTCAAATGTCTCAATCAGTCTGCATTTACTGTAGGCGCTGTTTATACATTGCAGGCAGTTGAAAGACTGATATAAACACATTTAAAAAAAGAAAAGATAGCTGAGCATGACAAATCCCATGACAAAAGGATATAACAAAGCACAATATTTGGCTGGTGTGCACTTGGAAACAAATAAAATAAACAAACAAACAAACAAAAAAAAAAAACGCAGACAAAGTGCTTATTCCATCATGACAATTTAGATTTTAGCCTTCTAAAATGTTGTTTCTGCAGAACATGTAGCTATGACATATACAGCTCCATGTCTGAATGACTCAATCACAGCAGGTGGTGGTTATAGTTCAAACAGTTGCAACAAAGATTCATAATAAAACACAAGTATATTTGTCCCAAGCAATAGGTTCAGATAATATAGACTACTTAAGTGGAGAATCTCTTTAGCTGCTTTTTATTCAGTTCACAATATTAATAAAGACCAAGTTTTATTTGTAGATTCTGACTTCTGTTTTTATGTAAACTGCATAGCCCAAGCAAGTCTCTTAACTCAATCAGTAGGTTAAAGTTATAGCCAATAACATGAGGAGGAAGGCATAATTGCAGTGAAGTGTAATCCCATTTCCATTAACACAAACCAGCAGATCATCTGTGGAGAAAGAGAAAAACAGAGAGACTTTTATTTCACTTTTATTTTATTGCAATATTTCTCAAAAGGATTGCTTAACGTTGGCTGATTTGTGCATATATTTTTGTGTGCATGTAAGGTTTCTATTTATTGATCTTCAATCTCTAGACAGTGCTTTGTATGATACCAAAGATTCTGCATGTGCAGATGAACATTGCAGTGTGTGCATCTGTGTGAATAATGACCTCAGTGGAGAGGTGTATGAGTATTATTCACCCCATGTGTGATCAGTGTTTAGGCAAGTAATGACTGACCCTCCCACTCAATTCTCCAGAACTGCACCAGCCAGGATACAAATCTCCTCCACAGGCTAAACAAGGCAAAACGCCTCCCTGGCAGTTCCTGACGCAATGCCTCCTACTACAGATGACTATATAGTGTTCTGTGAATGTGTTAGTGTGTATATACTGTATGTGTGGGAAGGAAGGATAGATAGATGTGTATCTAACCTGATAACTTCTGTATTTTTGGAATTAATTTGTTCCAGAGCTGGCACTCTTTAGCTCTCATCATCTTCTTTTGTTCTGGGTGGTTGTAGTTCAGAGTGACATACTCCTGCTGTTCAGGGGTGAACACAGGCCATTTAGCACCATCAATGCCTGGATTCCTGAAAACAAGAAAAGCCAATCAAGACAATTCAATGGTGTCAAGCGGGTCCTCGCACAATTTGAGACACTGATTGTCTAACTGATTATGCTTACCCTGTCCGGGCAAAGTTAGCCCAGTGTTTCATGAACTTCTTGGTCATGTTAACTTCATTCTTTGTGTATCCCAAAGATGCATTCAGCGGCATTCCGAAGACAAACTCTATCTCATAGCCGTGCATGACACCCAACCATTTTGGCCAAGGATTGACGGATGATCGGTGGTCAAATAAATAAAGGAAACTCTTACCACCCCGCTGTGTGTACCTGTAGAACAAAAACGGCAGATATTGAACTGGGTCATGTTAGTAAGAGAATGTCAGCTACAAATATTCTGCGTATAACTATCACAGGAAATAAGAATAGATGTCTTATTTTTAAGATATTGCAGATCCAATTCATCCAGTAAAGCGAGGCAACAGTGACAGAAAACAGCGCTTTATGATGAAACACAGAGAAAAAAAGAGGTAAATGTGCAGTGTGCAGAGCAGTTCCAAGGACTCCCTGAAGAAAATATGCCAGACGAGGGCTGAGCATGTGCAGAGGTCACAGTCAGTCAGGCAGTTACCATCCTGGTGGCCTGAGGAGAGAAGCTTTTTCTTCTCTCTCCCTGCCGCTGTGTTGGACTTCTAGCTATAGAAGCATTTGCACAGAAGCACATGAGCTGGAATAGTCGTTGGGGTCGAGACAGCCCTTCGTAATCCTACTAGCTCTGGTCCTGCACCTTCTGGTGTATAGGAACAACACAAGCCCAACAAGACAGCCCTCTGCTCCCTTATTCTTCACTTTACTGCAGTTAATACTCTACATAAGATACTACCACTATTACTACTACAACTACTATAAATACACATCTTTCTCAGTCCAAATTTTGCTATTTTAAACATCACTTATGATCTTAAGTCAGAACACCATCATTAAAACTCACCACAACTGGTCTTTACCTTTGAACGAACTCTAGCACAGGACAAACAAACAGCTGATCTCCGACCAGAGCACCCAGTGAGTCACGATTTTTCATCCTGTTGCTCACATCTGTCCAATCAGTGTACTGGAAAATGACTGCTTCTTTAATGACGTCATTTACATCTGTCATTGTAAGATCAACTCCATTCAAGAACTCATCCCTGGAGATGAGACTCTGACCGGTGAGGTTAAATCCAGGCACGCCATACATTAGGAAGTACGTCCCTTCATCCTGGTTTAAGCCGAACAGCACCTCTTTCTTTGGGAGGTTACCACTATTCAGCAACACCTGAAAAAAGCAAGATGTGTTACAAAACAGAAACTTGAGGGTATAGTTTGTTAGACATTTTCTGAAATTAGACAGGTTACATCATATAAATATTGTATCAACTGATATTCAGTGTGTATTATCATATGTAAGAGGTTTCAAAGTGTAGTAACAAAGAAATGATAGTTATTGAAATGCAATATCTAAACAATTTGACTTTGCCAGTCAAAGCGAGATTATGAAAATGCACAAAACATGTTTCATGTTCAGTTGAAATAGTCACTCCTGATGCCCTCGCCACATACAGAAACACACACACACACACACACCTACTTCGACTGTATCTGGTAGGAAGTCCCCATCGACGACGGGGACAAATGTTAAGGTTAGGATTGCAGGCTGCGTAATAACTTCATATTGCTTCAAAGTGATTTTCCCAGCATCAGCCTGCTGCAGACACTCTTCAAGACGAGCTGGATCAGATGTAGGACAATCCAGTAACAATGCCAGCTTCTTGGACCTGCATATTGATGTAGAAAGGAGACTAGACAATCAACAATACAAATCTCTGATCAAGCACCATATATCCATCTACAGTTTACTAGGACACTCGTTCTTTAGGGAAAAGCTTCACATAGGAGCCCCAATGTTATGTGAATGAAGGTTATATGTGTGAACAGATACTGAATAGGACCAACGTGTAACCTATTCATTTAATGTTGCAGCTTCAAACATTCAATTAGACAGGAGACGAGTGTGTTCCAACATGTCACATGAGTGACAGAGGGAATGAAAAGCTGAGCAAATCAATAAGTCTGATTAATTAATGACTGAATTAGTACTCCCTACCTGCGCCAGGCCTCAGTCTGGCTGACTGTGGCCCAGGGTGCATTAGGAGAGCCACTCTGCATCACGGCCCTTTGAAAGAGACCATGGCTGCCTGGGGAGAGCAGGTGGAAGCCCACTGATCCTGATCCAGCACTTTCCCCAAACAGAGTCACCTGGAAACAGCAGCAAATCACAAGCCCACAGCTTGTTTCATTGTTTGTTGACACAATTTAAACAAATTGTGTTATCTGATTTGAGGAAACAGAGACAAAAACCTTTTTACCTTTGAGGCATCCCCTCCAAAAGCAGCTATGTTATTGGCTACCCATTGGAGGGCCAGGCGTTGGTCCAGAAGTCCTGCATTGCCCTGGATGTTCTTGTTGTCAGGGAGAGACAGGAAACCCAAAGGACCAAGTCTGTCATAAATAAGCATGAGGAAGGATGTTGACAGCATTGAGATAAAAATGAATTCCTCACTCACTTATTCTGTAGATTCCACTGTAATCTAGAGTTGTGTACATAGTGATATGATGGCAGTCTTGTTTACAAATTCCATTGGTCTGCTTAATTCACTGAAACCAGCTCCCCAACATTAGCAACTTCAAAGGTGGGCAAGAACCCAGTAGAGAAAAGCAAAAAACAGATTTTCTCATTGCTAACAGTCAAGGGGGTTCCAGTTTCATACACTAACTATATCCAGTCATTATTATGATTTTATATTTTTACTTGACTTCAAATCTCACCTGTAATTCATTGATACCACAACAACACCTTCAGATTTAGCCAGGAAGCGACCGTCGTAAATGTCCAGAGACGAAGT
Source organism: Datnioides undecimradiatus (assembly GCA_008933995.1). NCBI lineage: Eukaryota > Metazoa > Chordata > Actinopteri > Lobotiformes > Datnioididae > Datnioides > Datnioides undecimradiatus. The sequence continues at coordinate 2,809,602 of WARS01000008.1, forward strand.
TCCTACACTGAACCCTCCTCCATAGATCCAAACAAGGACCGGAGCCAGGGGTGAGTTCTGGGCCTGGGTTTTGTTGACACGTGGAGCCCACACATTCAGGTACAGACAGTCTTCGCTCTGAGGAGTGTTTGGGTTCCACATCTCTGCACCTTTGAACCCTGCAAAGAATGATCATATTAATCAAGGACAGCATTGCAATCGATATATAGTCTTATCTCTGTTCCTTCAGGTTGGAAAACCAGTTAAAAGTTTAAGTTCAACTTCATTATGACACTTAATTGCTGCACTAGCCAGATTTGGAGTCAAACCGTTATAGAGGCAGTAAATAAATAGATAAATCGCTGGTTTGTTTTCAACTTAATGAGCACTGCTTTGTCCAAAGCAGACACAACAGTCTGAAATCAATGCCTTGTGTCCATGTCTGTATGTATGTATTTGTGTTGTCACATCTATATTTGGAACATGTTTTGGGCAATTCCTCAGTACATATGCCTGGCATTGGGTGCAGCAAGATTCCAAGCTAACCCTGACAGGTGGCTGAGTTTATAAATAGGTATGTGTTCATGACCCAGCCTCATTTTATCTTTTGGGTGGGGACTAGGCTTGTATCAGATTCAGTTTGTGTAAGTGTGCTTATGAATGCGTGTAAGCAGACATTCCCTTGTTCGCTAAACCCATAAAATGGTTCCAAACTGTTTCTTGCCATCCACATCCAAGATTTATTACTGCCTAAATAGAGTAATAAATCATTCAATCACTCCCACACTGTGTGGGTATGTATGTGTGACATGGTGTTATGTAACCGCCAGCCCCACTGAACCGCCTACCTGACATTAGCACCCTTTAATATCATCTTTTATTCAAACATTTACTTTACTTTGAACTTTGGTGCCTTGTCATAGTTTGGTCATCCAAGGGCGTGAAGTCTGTAAAAATTCCACCTTAAAGGCACAGTGCTGCACAGCCAAATGTTTTCACTGGCCCTGAAGCTGCCTTGCCTGAATCTAAACAAAATAACCCCTGATGATATCACAGAGATGTTGTGGGGTTTATTCCGGATAGGACTTTAAGATTTTAATTTAAAATACAAACATGGGCGATGAATGATTTAAAAGCAGTGAACATTAACAAGGCAGGGACAGTGAAATGAACAGACACTATTCACTTGAATCAGGGGAGGGTTTTGCATCCAGTGTTTTCAAAACTTCAGAGGTTAACTGCTAAAGTGACAAATTGTTTGGAATAATTCACTGGACCTTGTACCTTTTACAACATTTCAATAGCTCAGATGAGAGCTAAACACATGAGAAAGATCTAATGATATTCTACTGATCCTTCCGAGTGGATGACTGCTCAGTCTTTGGCATTTTGGCTTTTTCTCACCACTTAAAAAGTGCACGTTTACTACACGATGCTCTATGATACATACACAATTAGAGTGAGAGCCAGAATGTCAAGCATGACAAATTACTTATCTGATACTTGTCCTACAAATACAACAACAACTTTTTTGCATATTAAACCACAGTAAATAATCTTTTTCACAAAAACATTCAATGATAAAAAAAAACAACAACAACAACAACAACAACAAAAAAACTTTTTAGGACCTTAGGCCCTCCATATAGTCCTGGTGATTGGGTCTCTTTTTGGCAAGTATTAAAGACACGACAGTGCTTGACTTATTCACAATAAATATACTCAGCACACGTGACATTACATATAGTATATGCAATTTATCTGTGTAAACATGGATCCTACCAGGATAGGCTGTATCCAGTATCTGGTGGCAGGTATTAGGGAATGTAGTAGCATCCCTTATCCCTTGCCATCCCTCTACAGGCTCTGGGGCTCGGAATCTCAGCTTCCCCAGAGGTGGTTTTCCGTAAGGAATTCCAAGAAATGCTCGGACGTCTCCGCCCAACACTGAGAGCAATTTCCCTTGAACTTTTCCATGCTTGGTACTTATTACGAGTTCATCTTGAGCAACAGGTGATGCAGTCAGGAAATGAGTGAAGAGAAGGGGAGACAGAAAAAGAAAAACAAAGCGTGTGCACGGAGACACTGCCGCCATTGAAAATCCTGGGGACAGAAAAAAGAACATGCACATAAACACTTTATTAATAATCCTGATTTATTAAAAGACACTACACGTGGTGCTTAACTCTACTTTTTCACAGAGAAGTTATTATTTTACATTTTCAATCTTTGTTGAGACAGTATTGGAGGTACATTTAGCTACTTTAAAGGGCTAGTTCATTTTGTTTTTTGAAGCTGCATGAAGTACTTATCTGCAACACATAGCTGTCAGCACACCCTGTAGTTTGGGGAGGCAGTGGGGCTACCAGTGCAGCATGGATACAGTAATCTACTGCTGTGGATGAGGTCAGCAGCAAAAATTTATTTTAGCAGCCTAAAAATCCATCTGTATCAGTTGAAGTGTACACTATATTTAGAATATTTTCACCACTTTAACCTTAAAGTCAGACAGCCAGTTCCCACGGGAAACTTAACTCTTTATGATCCCCTCTCCAAAGTCACCAGACTCTTTTGGCAAAAACAGTCACTTTACATCAGAAGAACACAGGAGCTGCTGGTCTCCCTCGATCACTTAGTCTGTACGTGTTAATGAGCTACTTCTCAGAATCTGAATTAAGCCATTAAAACACTGTGATCTGCAAAGTAAAAAAAGAAATGATGATTTTTGTTACAGGATAATCTGGCGGATTTGAGAGAGTTCTCCATTGAAAAGGATTGTCTGATGGCAGGGTGAAGCAGTGAAAAGATAGTAAATAAATTGTCTCATCGCTTTTAAGTGTCTTAAGTATGTTTTACTGCTGACCTTGTCCACAGCAGCACACCACTTTTCCTTCCACACCAGTACACCTGCTGTTTCTCTAGAGGCGTGCTGCTGGCTACTGTAGATAATACACCGATAATGGATAAGTACCTCATACAACCTGGCTTCAAAAAAAACAAAACAAACAAATAAAAAACCCCCAAATAAACAATAACAACTACGATGTACCCGTAATCTTTTACTTTTATACTTTCTACTTATACATTTGGATATTATTTTTATTTGACCACAGATGGCAACAAATTTAATTAAATCAAAGTCAGTGTAGAGCGCTTTGAAGAGAATGAAGTTTAGTACAGGTTAATTTCAGATTCATTCACTCCTTTGTTTAGGGACCATGGGGTTAGGTTAAGTGATCAAGAACTAAGTTAGGGTTACACTAATTACTCTACAAGGCATAGTCCAAGTTGTGTAAATAGACTCAGATGCACTCTGCAGCTCAGCTGTTGTGGAAAATGCCAGGATGCGTTTGTCACTATGAGAAGCATAAGCAATAGCCAGCAGCAAGACGTTCAACATTTCAGCAAACGTTTGTACAAAATATAAAACCTTTTTTTTTTAATGTTTGTGCAAAATGTTAAACATTTAAACATTAATCATTTTTTTTCCCAGTATTTAATATTTTCATATGTGGCTTTCAGTAAAGCAACTGGCGGTAAACCTGCTGGCACTGGTATTCTGCATTCAACCCACGCCTTTGGCTGAGCAAAGTGCGGATCAAAGGTCCTGTTCCTCAAAGAATACAACTAAAGAGCGGTGTGTGTGTGTGTGTGTGTGTGTGTGTGTGTGTGTGTGTGTGTGAGACAGAGTGAGCGCGAGCGTGAGAGAGAAAGAGAAAGAGGGAGGGGGTCATTCCCGCGGCAAGTGTCACTTTAGAAGCGACTTCTTATAATCCTCAAATATTTGAAAAACACTAAGGCCGTCAGTGAAAATGAAGACGCGAGTGACTGCGTGCGCGCAGCTGAGTCGTGCCGCCGTTCCACTTTAAAAAGACACAGACTGAGCAAATAGCAAGCTTCCAGAGTCAAAGCCGCGCACAGCTGGATTTAAGAAGGAGACAACAGCCATTGTGGAGAGACGCGCTCACTCACAGATTTTGACAAACGGGTTTTAAAAAAATGCATATCCTGACAGTGAGGCTACGGATGCTAATTTGTCTTACAAGTAAAAGCCTTATTGAAGTCTTACCTCCTCAGTTAGCAGTTTGTGTCTGGCTGGAGTGAGTGAGGACACTGCATTGATGGGGTGAGGAAGGCGTGGACAGGATCCCTCTGTCCAGCGTCTGCTGGGCTAGCCCTGACCGCCACCCACAACCAGGCTACAACAACTGCAGTTACAGACGTAATAATAATAATAATAGTAATAGTAATAGTAATAACAACAATATACTACTACTAACAATAATAATAAGTAAATAAACACCCATGCAATTTAATTCTTACTTTTTATTTACCTTCCTCTTTTTTTTATATTAATGAGCCTAATATTGATGATGATAATGATAATGATAATGACGGCGATGATGATGATGATGATGATGATTCACGTGTGCAACATTTATACTGAAACGTCATATTCAACAGTCATTATAAAAACCACAGTTTGCCGGAAGTACATAGATCATTTTCTTGTGGAAGAGCTGCCAGAGCAACGATGAAAGATATTCCAATACAATATTCTGCTTTATAAAAGCAAAGGCAATCCAAAATTGCGTTTTACTGCCAGTCAGCTTCTTCACAGGCTTTCTCGAATTCATATCGCAAATGTCATCCAGCTTGACGGCTCACCCTGGCTTGACGTCATAGACCTTTGCCAATTATTAATTTGAATGTTTTTCTACTTTTAATTTGGTGCTTTTGCCCAGTGACTGTAGGGATTTATCCATAATGGTTAACCTGAAATATTCCTGTTTCCAAGCATAACTCCAAGGCAAATCCAGTAATTCCCTTGCTGGACATTTATTTTATGACTACCATGTTAAAGGAGGATGATTTGTGATGATGAGAGAGTCTGGATCCTCCTCATCATACCACTTCCTGTTTCCGTATCCTCTTTCTCACTCTGCTATCTGCTTATTCTGTCTGTGGCTTTTTTGTCATCCTTGCTTTCCTTTTCCACTTATCCCGAGGCCAAAGCCGGAGAGAGAGGTAAACTTGTCGTGAGGAATTTTTAGTGCTGTATGAGTGAGTGTGTTTAGGTTTGTGTAAGCTGGCTCTGTATGTGCGTGTGAGGGGCTAATTACCTTGTTTATGGGTGAATACATGTGAGGTCGTGTGGCAGCAGTCTGTCATTCAAGATTCATATCCAGCATTTGATTGAATCAAAGAATAAGACTAGGTTTATTGTACTGAATTAAAGTGTGTTTGTCTTCTTCCAGCTGTAAAAGTATTGCAGTCAACCTTCCTGTCTGTCTTGGCTATTGATATATTCTGCATTGTAATGCAGCCACATCAGTGCTTCAGCAGTTAAACCCCTTGTGCCACAGTGCATTTTGCTCTATCACAAATGACAAATTTCACACTCATCGCTGTTATTTGTATCACAGTTGGATGTCTTCCTTGCAGTTGAGAAGAAATAGCCATCTCATGTTTCATTCATTTATAAAGCTCTGCTGGTGAAACGTTCAAACCACCTCCTAACTCTTCTACAGTACATGATCCAGTGAGGTTCATTCGCAAATACCCTTCACGTTTGCACTAATGTTGGCCGAACTGGTTTGAGGCAGTATGCTGCTTTTAAATGAAATGCCCTGCAAACTGCCCTCAAAGTGGTGTCATACATTCCCCTTGGATATTCTAAACCTTTATTATTATATGATGTATTATTATTATTATTATTATTAATGTTTAGTTGTAGTTGGTGTGACTGTGTGGCATGGGCCACAGAAGAAACACTTTGTTTTTGAGAATATCTGATTAATAGGGCAGATACACAAACTCGTTTCAGTTTCATTACAACTGTGACATAGGGTATTTGGCACTGACAGAATAAATAGCATACATTGTGAATTACTGTAGATGTTAGTGAACTGCAAACATAGCCAATAGCAATTCATTATCTCCATATTATCCAAATTCACAAGTACCAGTGATCCTCTGCAGTAGCCCACACACATAAAACAGCTGCACATTCATATATAAAGCAGTTGTTAGGGAGCACTTGGGGACAGTGGTTTCAGCTGACTATGACAAACTGTGACATTGCCTGTAACTGTAACAACACTTTCTTCTCAAACTGTCGGAATCTAAATATACATGTCACATAACTACTTATTTAACTACTTAGTCTTACATCCCAATGTGAATTGTTTGCAGTAAACTCTAGGTTTTGTGTAAACATGTTCAAAGCCTGATGCAGTGTCACGGCCCCTCATACAAACTGAGGCACACAGGCCTATGTCAGCTTGATTAATATTATGCTCACTCTCACCAATATGCATACTGTTCATAGACATAGACCCAAAATTATTCTTTGTGTGACTGAAGCCTGGAAAATGTGATCTAGATCAGCCTGGATCTCCAGAAAATTGTGTATCTCCAAATTGGGTCAATTCTCCTACTTCTCCTACATCCTAAGCTAAATAAACTATTTAAAAACGCTTGTGGATTAGTAGAAAAATGCTGAAAAAAGGACTGTTTTTCTGAGTTCATGAAAAGTTGACTATTGAGAGATAAATAGTTCTCACAGGACAGTGATACTACAAACATATATATCTATCGCTATTGATTAAACTACCCAGACACATATAAAGTGGTTAGACATTGCCCAATGCCAAGCATCTTCAACAGTAAAATGCTAGACACATAGCAATGCAGCAGTAATATTAATTCAAAAACATCATATATAATTGTAAATCTGCATTTTACATGATTTCTCATGTAACGTTTGCTGATGATACTCACCTTAAAGTGAGGTTTTAAATGCAGGGCTTTTATTTGTAGTGGAGTATTTTTGGCAGCGTGCTATTGATACTGATCTGAGTGCTATCTCCCATGCTGCTTTAGGAAGTGGCAGCGTAGACGTCCACTATGTTGCATGCAAAGTTGGAATGTATGTCAGTGAAGAAGCAAAGTGCGTACAAAAGGTGAGGGTTCCAGTAATGAAGATTGCTCTACTGTTGCCATGGAAACCAAACCTCAACCTCAAAAATACATTTAATATCACCATGGTGGATTCTCCTTACAAGTTTTACCCACGTTTGTCCCTATTAACTGCTGTTGTTTCCCTTATTTTGTATTTATTTAAAATATAATAATAAAATCTAACTAATATGAAACACATGCCATTTTTAGCTTGATATCACCTTCTTTTACCTTTTTTAAAAAATAATATTTTAATCTATTTCCCATGTAATCATTTAATAATATATATTTTTCTATCTCTCTCTCCCCTCCCACTTTCAACATACCAGCCAGTTGCAATAGTGGACATCAACCCAAGAGAAAGGGAGCCATGGGCAGTCTGGCTCTTTAGAGACTTAGTGCAGCTCAGCAGGAGGGTCGGGTGTATGCACACAGAGGTAGGAAGAGACACATTCAGATCGAGAGAGACACACAGCAAACAGTTTGTTTGAGAAGCAAGACAGCGCCATAACCGCACACCATCAGGGATTAGGCAGTTAAAGGAAGAAATGACAGGCATTTGATAGGAGCCTTTGAGAGAATGTTTTCTCACTCTCATTCCAGCATCATCAAAATAGGCTTGGGACTGGAATGCAACACACCCACCCTCCCAAAACACGCACATACACGCGCACACACACTTAGACAAGTTAATTTCACCCATGCCCTTTTAATGCCAATCTGCTGTTATGAAGGCAGGGATAAGCAGTAAAAAAAAGAAAAAAAAAAACAACATTTAATTCATTTCTTGTGTGTAAGCTTGGAGCAATGAGATAGTAAATATCCAATCATGGTGTCACAGAGAAGGATATTGGTTTATGTCATGCTCTTTCTGTCTGTCTCTATTTTGTTTGAATGTGAGTTTGTGCGTGTGTGGGCATATCCACATGTATGTGTATGCAGTTATTTGAAGCCAGAGGTTTTTGAGGCACTTAAATCCTATACTGAAACACATCATCTATAAACAGAGAAAAATCAAGACGGTCTGCACCTTAAGAGCATATTAAAAACAATGAAAAAACAAATTAAAAACAAAAAAATGAACTAGCTGAGGTGTTTAACAATTACATTTTCACGCTGGACTGTATTTATCAGGATAGACCTCCTGATTAGCAATTACAGAAATAAGGGGGGCAGGAAAGTCTACTCATTTGAGAAAACCTATACTGTAGAACTGTGTTCCTTGACTTCCTTAATCAGAGCCACCACCTCATCCTCCCCTGATTTCCAACAAAAACATAATCAGTTGCAATGTGATGTGTATCAGACGTGACGTGCAGATGCATGCCGTTGCATACTTGCACACACACTAGCATGCACAGGCACAGAGACCAGATTAACCATTAAAAGTCTGGCTTCCTTTAACCTTCACAGGTAATAGAGCACTTGTCCTTCACTGACAAAAGCCTCCCTAATCGGTAGAACACAGATAGATAGAACACAGGGACAGAGCGAATGTGGGTGTATGCAGGGTGTTACTTAAAAGCAACTGAACTGAGGAACAGGGGGGAAAGGGCTAATGCATTTGAGACAGCTGGTTAACAGGTTCCTGAACACACCACTTTAACTAGATAACTGAGTAAATGGAGTGTGGAATGGAGACTGACAAGGTCAGCTGGGACAGAGCGGTCGATGCTATCTATAGTTTTTGTGTTTTTATCATTTTCATTTTGGTGGCCTGCAAGTATAGTTAGAAGATACAATGCAGCGGCTGGACCCAGGATACAGTGCATGCATATTTCTGCAGCTGAAAAAAAAACTGTAAAGACAGCACATTAGAAGCAGCAGCTGCTGCATTTTCTATTTTCCGGTTGCACATGGTAACACAACTCAAAGCACCAGGACTCTGCAAGTCAAGGCTGTGTTGTGTAATATTTAATAAAGTTCACTGTGCAGCTGTGTATAGATGTAGAGATAAATGAAGAAATAACTGAAAATGTTGGACTTAGATTGGGAGATTGCTTTAAAAAGAGCTCTGACTGGGGCATTCTTGTCAGTGAAAGCTGACTCTTTCGGCTGCATTTCGCACCCTTTCAACATCAAATGTTTACACACAGTGCAGTGACACTGCACTTGTTACTGACTCACACACTGCAGTTTCATTTTTGAGTCCATTTGTCCTGTTTGTTAGTAACATTATTTGTTACAATTTGTCAAACAAAGCAACTTTCATGCATGGCTTAAATTAACTAATATCAACTCCAGTTAACCCACTTATACCTAACTGACATCATGAGACTTTAAACAGCTTAAATTGATAAATGCATCTTCTTTTTTTCTGTTTCAGGCCTTCCACCAGACAAAACAACCAAGTTTTTTTTCTTCCCACATAAAGAACTTTTATTACAAATGTAGTCAGAGCTGGAAAAATTTGGCCTATAGATGTTCAGTACTAATTGGAAAGGCTAAACCAAGCTCACCGTGTTACCAAAAATCGACATATGCAATATTTGGGTCTGGGAACATTAAAATGAGGTACATGAACCCCAGGTTGGGAGCAATTAATAACTGCAGACTGAAAAAAAGAAATTAAAAAAGATTTTTTTTTCTCAATTTCAAGGGAAAATTATTCTTCATAAAAATAAAGCAAAGCACAGAACACATTGGCAGAAAGAAACACTCTAACAATTATTTCTGCCTTAATCCTTAATACCTTTCTCATTTGTCTTTCCTGTTTGACTCTTGTTGAGGTGGACATTTTGCTGCAACAGGGACTGTAAAGTTGTAAGTTAAGAAAACTGCCAGAGTTGCCAAATACATGTGTATCTGACCTAAACACATGAAATCTGTAGTTTGAAATCACTGCTGAAAAGCAGATGAGCCCCTAAGTCTAAATTTTAATTTTGGACTAATAGGTTTTATTTTACTGGCTATATGCTTTAAGCTGGTTTAGGTACACATGGTCACTCATGTTTCTTGTCATTAAATGAGTAATTAAAATATAACTTCAGAACATATTTCCCTTCCTTGTAACAGGAGCGTAAGAGAAAGAGAGAGAGAGAGAGCGAGAGAGAGAGAGAGAGAGAGAGCACTGCCCTGAAAGCTGGATTTGTCAAGATGGTTGAACCTGGTGCTTTTTTAAAATTCCCACCAGCCACTTAGAGCCGGATATTTAGGTCAGATGAGTGTCCACTTTGCTGATGTCACTGCATATGATTCTGGGTAATTAAGTCTTTAAGACCCAAAAAAGGAAATCTCGGTCATCTCCCACTGCCACTTGAGGCTGCCATGTCCATTTGTCCAACCAAAAGACTATCTTCTTGTCTCCATGCATTCATGCATGACATCATATTACTAAATAATAGGTCACAGTCTTGGCTCATGCCCACATCCATATTTGGGTCAGGCTTCACTCTTCAGAGTAAGTCAACACGGTCCTCATGCATGTCACAGACAGATTACCAGGGATTTAGCCTGTTTATGTTACAGTATGCTGGTGGCTAAAAGGTTAGAGTGTGAGTGCAGCGTGACTGCAGGATAGCAAGGGGGCAAGAGTTTTCTGTGTGTGCGGTGATGTGTGTGTATGTGTGTGCATGCATGAGAGGGAGAAAAAGAGGGAAACAGTATGATAGATTATACAGCCATTTCAATGGTGTAAAATTTCATTTGAAATCCTACTTTGGATTCGATCTTAATAAAGCACTCAGCTGTCTTGCGACCCATTTAGTGTCCCATTGCTCACATACCTACCCCGAACTCACTCTGTCTTTCTCACTTGCTCATGCGCTCAGAAACAAACTCGCGCACACACTCACTCGTGCACACACAAAAGGGTCTTATCAGGCTGCTGTGTGTCTGAAGTGTTGTTTTTATATTGCAGCCATATTTCATTTTGGCCTAGTTTCTTTAAATTGCCTATGGGGTTTTGTATGGGGAGAGGAACCATCACATTTATATATGAGATTGAAGGAAAAGAAAGAGAGGTGGGAGACTTGTTTATGTTCTTATTCATTTTCTGTTTCTCATTCCTACTCTCTGTGTGCTGCCCGTTTCCCTATTGTTTTTCATTCCCTCCACTTTTGCTCCCTCTGTTCCTGTCCTGTACATGTTCTTAACTCACTCTCTCTCCTTCCCTCTCCCGCACTTCTCTGCAAGGTGGGTCACTTCCTATAATTGTTGTTAGGACTCATATGTGAAGTGATATATACATGATATATACATGGAAGCACAGGAGCAAAGGTAAGGAAGGAAAGGGAGGATGAGTTAAACAGTCTATGATGGTCTTTTAAAGCAGACATCCAAGTTACATTTGTGGGGGAAAAACAGGATGGTAGGGACGAAAAGTGAAGTCTTAGACAGGTTCCCTTTCTGTCTATTTCAACATGTATATTTCATTAAATGCCGTTTTTTCACTGCAGCTCATCACATTACTTGAGTTGAGTTGTGCGGAGTGAGAAATTGCTCTCTCCTCAACAATTTATTTGCTTTCCTGCCGTTGCATCACAAATTTCAAAATGTTTAACGTGACTTTTGTGCTGTAACAAATGGTAACCCACTAGAAACATAGATCACACCAAACTGCATGTGAGAGATAGATAGATAGATAGATAGATAGATAGAGAGAGATGGAAAGGCAGATTCTATTCAGTTCGAAGCTGACACAATGACTTTTGATTGGTTTTAGGGATTCACATAAACACAGAGGTGCGCACACACAAGTGCACAGTCACCCACACATACTCAGACATTCGTGGACATAATGTCTCTTGCTGGTGACTTTCAATTTGTTGCAGTAAAAAACTCATTTTAAAATCACTTTGCCCTTTGACACAGTAGATGCTTATTTGCATACAGACTATATGTTTCTGCATGTTATGTTTGCGCCTGTGTTTATTTGTGTGTGTGCGTGTGTGTGTAATGCAATATTGTCTATGCATGTTTATTCAAATCATGAAACCAATTTAAAACAACATGCAACCCCAGTTCAACCCAGACATCAGTTGAGAGTAGATGGCAGGTGAATGCAAATCAGAGTACAGTTGTGTGGTTGTGAAATTAAAATTAAGCTGTATTCATTCCCAATCTTATCAACTTCTAATAGAAACCACTGAAGCCACAAATTGTCACATGCTCCGAACATGCCAAGCATAGTTACCTCTGTGTGAATTGTGTGTGTGTGTGTGTGTCTGTGTGTGTGTGTCTGTGCGTTTATGCAAGCTAGGCAACTTTTGCTCATATTAGCTGTTGGATTTGTCTTAATAAGATTTGTGCTTAGCTGCTCAGCAGCCCACCAGTGAAAACAAGTGGAACTAACAATTATGATTGCAGTAGTTTTGATGGTTTTTTCTATTTTAATATAGCCTAACAAACAAAAAAGTAAAGATAAAAGATAAGATAAAAAATTATATGTGAACATTTTATGAAGATCATTTTGAACTTGTGATGTTTATCTAATGTCAGACTGTTAAAACAGCACAAGAAGGCCAACTTCCTTCACAATGCTGACACCAAGAACACAGTGTGAGTCTGTTGGTCTGGTGTGTCAGTCAGTCAAAGGTGGAGAAAGATGAGTTGAGTGCAGGATGCTGCAAGTTGTTGTTTGGGGGGGGCTGTGGTAGAAGGTAGGTGATGACCTTCATCTGTGAGGTATTTTGATTTAGTCTCTGTGTGTTTTAGACTATTTGGTGACCTGGATGGACTTACGCCAATGCAGAGCTCAGTGTCCCGTTAACAACACAAGAGGAGAACCAGGCCAGCAACAGCCACGCTTCAAGGTAGAGCAATTCTGTGGTAAAAAGCATGCTCTAAAGAGTCTAAATTACAGTCTGCAGCAAGGGGAATGTGGTGGAATGCCTCTATTGGTGAAAGAAGTTGAAGGAAATTGAAGGTGACACTGTATTAAAAATAAATCAGCAAGGGATAAATCATCAGGGAATCACAAACGGCAGAAAATGCTACTTTAAAATGCTTTCTGATTCCTGTCTTGCATGAATCAGTGATGTCAAATGGTTTATCATCTGCTGACAAGGGCAAACATCAGCTGAGCTGACATTACCGACAGGGCCAGAGGTAGGACCTGAATATTTCAGTTGCTTTATCCCTTGTTTGTTATCGTCTTTTCTTCTCTAAAGAGTCGAATAAAGTTGAGATAACCTATCTTCTAAACATGTTAGAAGGTGATGTTGGACCCTGGTTCTTTCACACATCTGACACCTGGCTAGCTGCTGTGCGAGGTAAAAAAAAGTCGTTGCTTTCTTCTTAAAGTTACAAAAAATCCTGGACATGGCCTCCAGGTGTGGTGGTTTCAGGTGCTGTTTGACCATTTGACATGTAATTTTGCACTATTATGGATAAAGCACATAGGTGCCATAAGAAAAATGTGTGGATCCTACTGAAAATTTTTTTGGGGCATTCTGTATTTCAGTGTTTTGCGGCTACATAAATTGACTTATGACTTCTATTCCCTTGTGTTTCTTCTGCAAGTTCAAGAAGAATCCTGCCCCATAGCAAAGTCATTACAAGTTGCAGGTTATACATTACACTTTAATTCCACTGAATGAAAAGCACTGTAAAAAACAAAAAAACAAAAAAAAGAAACAGTGTCACCAAACACAGGAGGAGGAAGTTTGCTCAGAAAGTGAACACATTTGCAAGTGTTGGGGCACTGCAAACCATGAAATAAAATACCTAACTTAATTTACAACAACAGAGAGTTTCTTCTGCAGATAAATACATTTCTTTTTAATAATGAATGTCATCACATCTGTTCTTCTGTTTGAATCAATGAAATTCATTTCTTCCAGCTGTATGTCTTTTGAAACCTTTTTATGTTTTAATCTCTACAATGCAGTACTAATCTACTGATGCTAATGACCTGCCAGCTTTGTAGGGGTGACAGTATATAATAACGTATAAGATGTGTGTGTGTGTGTGTGTGTGTGTGTGTGTGTGTGTGTGTGTGTGTCTGTGTGATTTCAACTGGACTGACCTGCTGGCACAGTGGTGGGGCTGGTTAATGCCAGTCACTCAGCAGGACCCTATTAATTAGACACCAGAGAAGGATCATGGCTCACCAGTAGCAGCTAAAGGGTAAGCTACATGGATGTAAGTAAGGAAGAAATGTTATAAAGAGAAGGAAAGAGAAACTAAATATGAGTGAGAGAGAGGGGGATGAAGCGATGAGGTAGAGAAGAAGCAGATGGACAAGAAGGGGTTTGGGGTCAAGCATGAGATAGGGGTGGATACAAAAATGTAACAGGGTAAGCAGTAAGGTTAGACAAAAAGGGAATGAGAAAGATGGAGAAGAGAGTTTAAATAGAAAAGAAATAAGACAGACCAAGGGAGGAGAAAAGAGAGGGGTAGAAGGAGGATCTGGTGTAGATTTGGGTGCTGAAGGGGAAGCCTCTACTGATTCTCAGGTAGTAAAGAATCAAATTTATGGCCACTGAAAAGGTCATAAAAGATCAGTACCAGTAGAATCACTTCAGGATCTGGCAAGTAAATGTACAGATGATGGAATATGACATCAGAGGCAGAGAAGTTTATTATACATATCAGTGCAGTTTACTTTTTATGCCTCAGTGCTGGTGACAGCTGTGGCTGAAGGCACTATGTTTTCATGTTGCCTGTCTGTCCACCGTTCAGTCTATGCAAACTGTTCCGTTCTTGTGACATCAAAGGATTGATTCTGGGAATAACTTCAGTGATCCTAACTTCAGTGAGTTTCTTCAAATTTGAAAATGGCATTCACCTGGATTCCAGGATGTATTGATTAAAATTTGGTGGTCAAGCATCAAGGTTGCCTTGACCTCAAAAAACATATTAATAACCAAAGATTTAATATGCAAATTAAAAACAAATGTTGTAAATCAAACAGCAGGGGAGATTGTGAACATTTTTCACATTTGGTCAAATACTTAACTGGTGACATTAACCTTGGTTATGTACTTTTCATCTGTATCAACTGTAGAGATCTTCTAATCTTTGGATGTAAGATATGTGTGAAGCATACACGTTGCTGAATTTGTCACATGCAGGATTTGCACAAAAATCCATATTTGTATCACTGAAGTGGACCACAGTCTCTTCGTTGCACCATTTGATGAAGCTCTCCATCAGACAGCATGTTTCTCATTGGAAATTAACTTTAATCATACATATCAATATAATGTTGACTTTAATTTCTCCACAAACCAAGTCCTCTACCTTTTAGGAAATCTTAAACTTCGTATTCTTCACTACATATATAATAGTCTTTCCAGACATGGATGTAAAATGCAATTTGACTGGTTAGTGAAGACATTAAACTATGAGACTGTATTTCTAGGTCTTTTATAACTTTCAGTTCAGAGAATGACATACTGTGTAACTTAGAAATATAATGCTGACTAATGAAAGGCTTGTAAAATATCAAGTAGCCATCTGAGTCATGCATTAAAATATAACTCTATTAAACAGAGTAATTGTTCATTACACAGTCGAGACGATCTATAAATGCCAACTCATATTTTTTTTTGGTCCCTCTTGAAATAGCTTCTCAGTAGCAGTGATCTGTCTTTTCTGGTAGATTTGATAAACGTACACATCAGATGACATGATGTGTTCGTTTCTGCCTATTTAAAATCAATTTTAGTGTGATTAGTATAAGATTAAAGCTTCTCATATATGGTTACAACAAAATTATATTACCAGGTGAATTGATGGTAAAATCACCCTCTGGGTTAATGAAGTTCTCGTTCAAATGTTCTGCCAAACTCTCTCCAAATAAAAAAGATTTCTTCTCCACAGGGTAAATTATTTCAAAAGCTATGTAATTGATTGCCATTCAATTTTGTGCATATTCATAGTCCCCATAGTGTGAATAAGGGCGCTTTTCATGGACACAAACACACGCACACACACTAACACGCATTGCTGTGTGAGTGTGTCCAACATAAGTGTGATATGTACAGCTATGACACCAGGCTGTATTTTTTGCATAGAAATCATGTTCACAGTGACAATCCAAACTGACAGCTGAGGCTGATGGTACTGTCACTTGATTTGCAGGTATTTGCTGAAAAGTACTGGACAACAACGACAAAAAAACCCCCAAAACAAAACAAAAAAAAGACCCTGTGATGATGTTAATGAAAAGTGAAGGGTTCATTTATACAGTTACATGGAGAGGGCTTCATCCTCTGGTGACCACGAATGTCTGTAGAAAATTTAATGCAAGTCCATCAAATACTATATGTATTTCACTCACACATGCTACACACGCTACATCTTTGCATCCTTACCAGCTTTAATATTTATGTAATGTACACATGTTCAGTAATGTAATCTGTTATTATAATTCAAACCATGGGTTAATACCAGATTCTGATTCGGAGTGTCCATTATTTCCTGCAGTTCTCATCCACTAAGTATTTCCAGTTAACTGTATCATACACTCCATACTAATGCACTGGCTAGTATTAACCTGTACCTAAAATGAGTAACCAGGCAACAGAGATCTAGCCAAACCAACTATTGTTATTCATCTCTTAACTTAAGGCTAGTGACAACATTGTCAATCATCTTTTTTTTTAAAAAGTCATGATTTGGCGGAAGTGACATAGCTGGATACTTGATTTTAAATCTCGCAAGCTTAGTGCTAGCCTACTGCTAGCTACTTTGGCTAATGCCTCATCCATTCTGGTGTCCCCATTGCTTTTACAATTTTGAAGGCTTTAATTCTATGATGTGTTTTTCAGCTGTAATGTCTGTAACTTTACATTCAGTGAGAAATGTGAGGACTTTCTACCTTTTTTGACAATAATCTCTGCCATGGGTCTGCATTCAGAGTCTCATTCAGCTCTAATTTCTTTAAATTGCAGTGGGACATAGAGGAAGAGTGGATATTTATTCTCTGACAATAAACCAGCCGAGAATATGATCTTAAAGTAGATTGTGGATGACTTCAGGTGTATAAGATTCAGACAGGAAAAGCATTCAGACAGGTGAGTATAACACTCATTGTGCCGAAAATAACATTTGTGTGTGTATGTGTGTGTTCATGCATTTTTGTGTGCGAACAATGAGGTATACAAAAACTGCGCAGTTCCTCCCTCGCTTTATTGTGCGTTAGGTGGGGTTTCTTAAGGCGATGGTGGATCAGATTGAGAACAATCAAGTCAAGCTTTTTGAAAGCTTTGGTACACGCCATGCATGCAGTATGAAGTGACAAAGAACACACACATGGACATTTCCCCCTCTGGTATCCATTACACGTTACAACATATGTAACAAGCCCAAATATATACCACAACTGACGTGAAGTTTATCATATATTGTTATGTGTGTTTATGGCGACATCCCACTACATATGATTTTACTTGTCAAAACGCCGTTAATTGCATGAACACAAAAGGTCACTCGCTGAGAAAAAGTAAACCTACACTGCTTGAAAAAACAACTAATGCTGTCGTTTTGTAGTAAGGTAAGTCTGTAAAAAGAATGGCCGGAGGGGGTAAGGTGGAATTGAGTGCCATAGACAGAGGAAATGCATTGCACATACGAGATGAGATATTTAGAAAAGATTACTACAGGTATTTTTTCTATTATTATTCAATACACATCACTACACAAACTCGCACACACACACACAGACTTACAGCCACTCTCTACAACAGTGTAAGTGTGTATTTGTTAAGCCCCCCCCCGACACACACACAGTATTAGCAAGGACATGTGGAGTGAGAATCACAAGGGGAAAGCCTGTCTTGCAGTGACAGCACTTTTCAACACAATAAAAGCTCCGTGCAAGATTGCAAAATGCATGGCTACATAAAGTGTCTTCATTTTAAACTCGGGAGAAATGTATATGACAAATGGAAATATGGGAGGAGAGCGTCTCTCCTGTGCAAATGAGAATTTTATATTTTCTCCTTTAGAAAGAAGGATGGCTCTGTGCAATTCTGCACAAACTGGTGCCAATTAAATACACTGGCTGGCTCGTTCCTACTATTACATTAGATTAAATTATTGCTCTTTGTCACCGTCCTGTGACACAAATAGGAGAAAAATAAGGCCAACCCCAAACACACACACACACACACACAAAAGTCACAGGATGACTCAACAACCATATACACTGCTCACAATAAGTTAGGGATATTGTTATTTACATGAGTGCTTTTCCTATTTGGTCTGAATTTTAATGAAATAAGTAAAAGTTCCCTTTGATATTACTAATAATGAATGAGAAGAAACACCATTTTCATTAGTTTAATATTTATTACCCCCAAAATTTAGACAATAACAAGGATAGCCCCAAATAACAAAAATTGACAGTGTCAGTAGCGGGTGTTTCCACCATTTGCCGCAATGACAGCTTGACAGCGACGTCTCGTGCTCCTCACTAGCCTCATGATGTTGTTCTGAGGCAATGCGTTCCACTCTTCCACAAGTGCTACACGCAGTTCTGCCAGGTCACGTGGGGGGTGGGGTACGATCATTCAGTCTCTGCTTCAGCTGGTCCCAGACGTGCTCTATGGGGTTCAGGTCAGGGGACATTGCTGGCCATACCATATGAGGCACTCCGACTTCCTGAAGTCGAGCTGTGACAATTCTGGCACGATGTGGTGGAGCATTATCATCCATGAACAGAAAGTTGGGGGTGTGCTGGCGGAATTGGGGGATGATGATGGGTTCTATGATGTCTCTGAGGTAAGAACGTGAAGTGACTGAGCCATCTACAATAACCAGATCTGTTTTGCGCTGACTGGTGATGCCTGCCCAGACTGTTGCACCTCCTCCACCAAAGCGAACCCTGGGGACCATGTTGACCTCGGCGTATCGCTCACCTCGCCTTCTCCAGCAACGCTGATGACCATCATTTCTGTGCAAGGTGACCCGACACTCATCAGTGAACAGGACGGTAGACCACTGCTGCATTGTCCAGGTCACATGGTCTTGTGCCCACTACAAACGTTCACGGCGGTGTCTTGGTGTCAGTGGAGTCACCTGCAACAGTCGTCTGGCATTCAAGCCAAAGCGGTGGAGTCGGTTGCGAATGGTTTGTCTGGAAACCCTAGTACCCCTCACATCTCGTAAACGGGCCTGCAGCTGTGTGGCAGTTGCATAACGATGTCTGAGTGCGTAGGTCCTTAGGTACTGGTCATCGTTGCGGTCTGTCACTCGTGGGGCTCCACTCCTGGGTCTGTCAAGAACTCTGCCAGTAGTTCTGTGTCTATCACCCCAATACAATTGCCTCCCTATCCCAAAAATCTCTGAAGTGAAACAAACACCGTATGTATGACATCCACTGAGTCTCTCACAATATCCCTAACTTATTGTGAGTAGTGTATATTCTACAGTTGAATTTCTGTGGTTTTGCAATGTGTGCATTCCCAGTGTTTAAAACAGTAACACGCATACATACAGTATGAGCACAGTCTTGATTAATTCATTTTGAACTCATGATTGATTTAGTTTGGGCTGAAACTTTATATTCTAATTGCCTGAGCAAACTCTGAAAGTCATTTCATTTTTTGTCCAATATTGAATTGAATCCATTGTCATAATTATGTTGGATTTTTACAAAGGCTTGCCTTGTTGCAAATAAAATCATCAATAAGGTAACCTTGCTGTGCTCGCTCACTCTAAATATGAAATCCGCTTAAATCAATGGGAATCTTTGAAAAAGTGCTCCTTTTGATATATTTGATAGAATTATGCATAGCCAGATCATAAACAGCATTAAAGGAGAAAGAGTCTATCTCAGAGGCAGAGAATGAGCTGATCATTTGCATTTCAATTCATTTATGTTGTATGTTTGCCGTTATGTGAATCATCACTCTATTGTGGTGGAGTGGTTTGTATGTCCTTGTGACCCTGGGGGTTTGTTGTCAGGGAAATCATTACCGGAAGAGTCTAAATTGAAGTTGGTAGACAAAACTGTGCAATTCAGAGACTGTTATTAATTGGCTTCAGTGGGAAAAAAGGCCTTCCTGTTCTCAGGAAGCTCGCAGCCATCAACGTTTGCCACATGCCAAGGCCACTATCCAGGCAAAGACACTGGCAGTGGCAGAATGTCCCCTAGATTTGTAAGGTGGCTATGCAGAAGTGAAATGACACAACACATGGTAGAGAAAGACTTAGAGGCTTAAATGTTACGTTTGCTATTTGTTTATTTTACTTTGTCTTGTCTGATGTTACATGCAGTCCTACGAACAGTAGCACAGATGTATGTCAAAGAGACTCTCTCCATGTTAATTAACCAAAGAGGAGGTCCGTCCCACAGCACTGTACTGGGGACTCTTGCAGTTATTGACCCTAAAATAACACTTACAATGTCAACAAACAAGTCATTGATGATTTTAATTAACTGAGCCCAATTAGAACTAAAACTAAAAAACTAAACTAAAAAAGATCTAAAACTCAGATATAAATGAATAGACTTGGACAGTAATATGGCAACAAATTCATTAACACACAAAGCTGTTGCTATACTAATAAATTAAAAAGTTATTACATATCAAGATGGTTTGATTGTTATTAGTAATGGACTTTAATGGATTCAATGACAACATCCAGATTTATTCCACATACATCCAATATAATGCTCAATCCAACTCTCCACAGACTTATCATTGGAAACAATATAGAAATTGATATTCCTCTGACAAAAAAAATAGGTCTTCATGGTTTATGGTTGATCATAAAACAAACAAATTAAAAAAAAAAACATCAAATGACTACTCATAAGTGTTGCCCCAAAATAGCCAACAACCTAATTAGCAATTTTGTTACATTTCAACACTGAAGTCCTTCAAAGCCCTTCAAGTAGTGAGTATTCAACACTCCTAATAAACAAAGATTTTAACACCTTTTTTCTACAGATTTCAAATTCTACCAATTGAAAGAAAGAAGAACAAGCAGTGAAAGCTAAAAAAAAAAAAAAAAAATCCCCACCATAATGGCAACCAGCGAATTACACCAACCAAGGCATGTCATTACCGTTTTTGTTTTTTTGCCACCACCTACTGTCATTAGTGGGTTTCCAGAGTTACTCAGCATTTTCAGTGGCCTTAAAGTTGTTGATGGGAATGTATTTGTTATTGTTTATTATTGTTTATTTGCTTTATTTGATTAAAGTTGACTACAGGGTGCAGCACTTCACTTAAAAAATGGATTTACAAAACTTGTAAAAAAAAAAACTTACAAAACCACTGTAAACACCAAATGTTAAAAATTACAGTTGTCAAATAGTCAGCTCCGATAAGGTTGTGTGTACATCCATAAAGTATATTCCAATGATTTTGGTTGGTTTCAATCAATATCAAACTAATCTGATATGGTACCTCATAAACAACACACCTTAAACAACAAATCAGCTGTGCTCTGTCATGTCCTCCACTTCCTGCCCTTTTGTGCTTTCCTGTATGTGTGACTACTCGACCCGGCTCTAAGATGTTACACCTGTGTCCAACTGTCTTTCTGGTCCTTGTGTGTATACTGTGTACCGACCATTATCTGCGAGTAAAAGTTTCTGATTTTACTCCTGGGTCTGCGTGCCTTGACGCTGGGTTCAGCTCAAAGTCCATTCTAATAGGATCTTGCTATCATAAGCAAATCAAACAAAGTCCATCCACATGGACCAAAGAAACCGTATAAAGCGCAGACATTCAGCCATGAACTCTGACGAAACACTCTAACTCACCTTCCACATCTTTTACTAATCTGTGGTCGACACTTGTAGTAACTGACTGGAGGTCAACAATGGGGGGAAAAAAACACACACACACAGCAAAAAAAAAAACCCCAGAAAAACCTTCCTTATCTCCAGCAAGACTTGACTGATATTTCCTGTTAATCCCATCCCATAACAAAAAAACCCGACTAAGAAATATCTTATTAACTGGAAAAACTAACCTCTAATCTCTTTATCAAATAGAATAAAAAGATAAAGCATTAAAAGTATCCACAGTATGCTTCATTGTTCCCATGACCCTAGTCTCACCTACATCAGTCTGGTTTAACAGTTACAACAACAGCAAAGAGTCAAACTATTCACATCACAGAGTGAACCTGGCAACTTGGTGAAAGCACACCCAAATCACCGGATACACCATGTTCCCAAACAAATTCAATCTGATATCGAATAATTCAGTGTTTATACCAATATCAACTTTTGGAAATGCATCTACAACACCACTCTGTGACATTTTTTTTTTTATTCAGTGAAGAACAACAAACAATACCCTAGCTGCATACATCTGCACACTCTTTGATAATGGAGGCTCTAGCTACGTTCATAGTTTACCAGTCACATTCAGAATCATGCTTGTAGGTAAATAGCAAACACCTGCCATTAAAGGGTACATATTATGAAAAACACATTTTTTCTTGCCTATACATATTTAAACTAGTCCCCCCTCAGCCTACCAACTCAGAGAATGAGGAAGGCAGACAAGTACTGCATCGTCTCTACAGCCCACCCACTGGTAAACTGGGGCTCCTACAGGCCGTTCAGATTCAGCTCCTGTGGTTACGTGAGTAACAGGAGTGATTTACGTAGGCCGTCCTCTGAGTGAAACCACTGAGAGGGGGCGTTCGTCCCGCTAGGTGAAGTTCGCTGTTTCCAGCGGTAAGCTAGCAGTGTGTCGCAATGTCGTCGGTCAGAGCCAGACATGCTCATTGCTCTGTTGTTGGATGTAAAAACCAACACAAATGCCTATTTTCTGTCCCAACCCCAGAAGACCAGAGGAGACCGTGGCTGCGTTTTATTTTTTTACTCTTTTCAACCTTATTTCTTCCCACTGTTCGCAGTCAGTTTCTGGGTTATATCTATAGCGGGCTGTTTGTCGGGAGCGCTAGCCATGTTGGATACTGGTCCTGCACCGCTTTGCACCCTCCCACTCCATACATCACTCAGGCAACCAATCAGCGTAGCCTCCCCGCCCACTCAGTACTCGACATAGATAATGAAGGTAGAGAATGGGAGACTCCAGACTCTCCTCAGAGGCTGAATTTCTGATTTTTTTTGCAAAAAAATTCAAAAGCTTGTTTTTAAGACATCCAGGACCTGTTTAAAAAAGCTTTCAGTTACCATAATATGTCCCCTCTTATGGAGCTGACTGATGTAAGCTAAAAATGAAGTCAACAGTTACTGTAGGATTTGCTTGAATGTTGGCAGTTGCAACCTACTGACAAAGCCATGGGCCACTTAAAGTTACTGAAGAAACTGATATCAAATTGTCAAAAAGTACCGCTGAGGAATGGGGCATGAAACAATATTCTAAAAGTCAGCCACATAACACTGTCAAAACGATGACGGAACAACCGTCTAAATAATGTAAAAAAACAGTGGGCCCCATTTATCAATTCTGAAGACACTCCTCCAGCATACAAACATAGAGTGTAACAGTCACCCTCTCATTTACTCCACTTACAGTAACATATAACCATGCCACAAAATAACATCCACCTTCCTGTAGTGCTTAAACCAATAAAGATCAACACACTTGCTCACTTTTTCATTCACTCATTCATTTACTTGCATAATTTTCTTCTCCATGCCTTCTCATTTATTTATTTACCCTTCCCCATTTCTTTTGCTCTCATTCATAGACTAAATTGTCTGTTATAGCCCGTCTGATTGTTTTAGTCTTTTTTTCTGAATAATTTATTTCCCACATACCCATTCCCTCCCCATCTGAGCTGCGGTTTATCATATCAGGAAACCATCCCACTAGTACTGCTGATGATGCAGCACATCTGGCTCAGCTGTGGCTTATGCTAGAGGGTTTTGCTAACTATGTGAATGGGTGCCCAATGGATTCTGGGTACAATGAATTAAAAATACCTCCCTGTCTCAACAAAAAGGTTCAGAGCAGGTACTGAAAGAAGCTACACATATCTGCAAAAGGCAAGCACCCTCGCAAGGGCCTGGGTGCCAAGTGAAGCATATTAGTCATATAACTGTGTGACTAGCAGGCCAACCTAGCTGACCTCTGCCTGAGCTCTAGTGCACTACAGTGTCCAGAGGTGCCAATTTCAGTGCAGTCTTCCTTTTCTCTTCTGTCTGTCAAGTTATAATATATATGCACTCTCACAATAAACGTGTTTGATCTCCACTACTCTTAGCAATTATAATTGGCTTGCATAAATCACCATTACTAGTAGAAGTACTGGTATTGATATTGCTACCACTATTACTTATAATACTATTACTAATAATGGTATATGCTGTTGGAAAATATTATTCTGTCATCTTTTTAACTAACCTCTATAGAAGGTTGGAGTCTCTCAGACGCATCCAGGCTGAGACATGCTGGATCCACGGTAGATGCCATTGTGTCAGATCTTTCCAAGAAGTATGAAGGAATGAGAGGCAAGGGTTGACTGGCAGCTTTAAACAGACTTTTGTGCTGAAGAAGCTTAGTCTCAAAGTATTGATGTGGATTTGTCTCTCAATACTCTAGGTTCCAATATCTGCTCTGAGACGGAAATGCTGAGAACATACAGGAGACAATGATGTTCTTATAATTATTATGTTATGAGTTTATCATTAGGAACTGAGTGACGATTATATCCAGATATCCAGAGGAGACTCAAAGTAAAACTTATCCCTGTTTATGTTGAGAGGAGTCAGCTGAGTCGTTTTGGAATACCCTGTGGAGGTATTCAGCACCTCCAACTGGGATGGGTCTCTGAGTGCCTTGGGATCCCCCAGGTAGTACTTATTGACAGCTGTACATCTGCAACCCAATTGTAAAGCTGGATTCAGTGACATGGCCATAATCACAGTAACATTTGTGAGTATAGCATTGTGCTGCAAATCTCAATAAAACTCACAGAGCTCACCCACTGTTTGTCTGACCTTCGGTGGTCCCTCTGGTGTTTCATATTTTAAAACTGAAGCACTCTTGTGAATATTGCATGCTTTATCTGCTACACCTATAGCTAACTTCATTGCGTCAAAGTAGCTAATAGTTTTTATATAATTTACGTGACATGCACTTCACACAAGATTAGATAACCATGCAAAAGTTTGCCTTTTTGTTTATATTCTAGGAAACTGCGACAGTGCACAGCATACTGTACATTCTGTGCATCAGCAGTATTTAACAATACATATTCAGCTCAGGCGTTTTGTGTCATCATTTAACATTTTGTGGTTGTTGCTGTGCATACTCGTGCACTTCTGCATGCAGGTGTGTGTGTCTGGGTGTGTGTTAAAATGTGTGTATATAGGTCCCAGTGGCAGCATTGGTACCCTGACTATGAGCTAATAGACCTATCAAGCAGTCCCCCCAGGTCATACAAGGCTGTGTAATTGAACCATTGAGAGTTTTCCACTAACCTGTAACTACCATTTCTCTCTCTCTATCCCACACACAGTCTCTCTCTCTCTCTCTCTCTCTCTCTCTCTCTCTCTCACACACACACACACTCTCACACACACACACACACACACACACACACACACATTCAGCCCTGTGGCCCCAAACACATAGCCTTTCCAGCTGCTGTGTGGGTACAGGCTTTTCTTCACACATCCTATCATCCCAATTGCCAGTTCTCTATCTTTTACCATATTCCTTTAAATCCCTTAACTTCTCTCCTCTTTCCCTCTGACCTCCAATTTTGCAGGCATCACTCTGAGCTACATTCCTACCTTGTTTTAATAGACAACTACTCCTCTCATTGTTCGATGGGAGGATCTTGCAACTGCAATCATACTTAGTTATCCACACTCCCTTAGGAGAAGCTTTTTTAAT
The DNA here is from genome assembly GCA_008933995.1 of Datnioides undecimradiatus. Lineage (NCBI taxonomy): Eukaryota > Metazoa > Chordata > Actinopteri > Lobotiformes > Datnioididae > Datnioides > Datnioides undecimradiatus. Next base: position 2,835,272 of record WARS01000008.1, read on the forward strand.
TTAATTTGTACCCAACTTTTGAGGAAATGACTGTCAAGGTGCACAATAATACAGTTAAACTGCTGCAGAATCCATCTGCAACTAGATTGGCTAACATTCTTCTAAATCATCCATAAGTCAACACACTGTCACTGTTGGTGAAGGAATTTCTAAAGTAGCACAGGCTGCTAGATCTGAATTACAGCACCTAACAGGTACAGTGAGGACCATGTTGCTGTTGATTTCGGCGAACACCATCATTACGAAGCAGAGTTATGAATTCTGGGGCAGATGAGGCCCCAGACGCCATTAATAATCAAAACTGGTATTTCTGCTACCATCTTTTCATTGAGAGCAGACCCCTCGCCACATGGTGTAACTGTGGATGCTCGACAGACCAGCTGACAGAACTGCAGGAAAAACATGCGTCAGACTTACTCTTAAGCTGGCAGATAATGTATCATATCAGTCAAAGCATTCATATTCTCTTATATCAGCTCTTCTACATGATGCCATAACACATAAAATGGAAGTGACAGCGCTATACACTGTACAGAATATTACTCCGCTCTCTTCCATTCACACAATCATTGAACTTCTGGGGCCCAAATCTTAGAGTTTTTAATAAGTTAAGACAATGACATGCAAATGTTTCAAATGCAGTAAAATAAAATTTCTACACAGTAGCCACTTCCTTTTACCTTTTGCTGTCTAGTTTCACATCTCACTGCACAGGCACCCTGACCATCCAGTAGGAGTTGCTAATTCTGTAAAGAGTACACGAACCCCTCTCTCATCCTCGAGGACACGGGGGATGCTTGACCACCTCAGAGATCCAGAGGTACAGTTACAGGGACTGGAACTACTCCTGCACACTCACAAAGTTTCTTTATTTCCAATCGTGTCCAAACACCTGCACGATGTTAACAAACACACACACGCAAGCAAACTTTATTACTATTACTTTATTATATTTAAAACCATAATACCTTGATAGCAATATCTTGTTTAGTTAATCAATGATCACTTAAAATAAGCTCATAACCAGTTGTTAACATCAGCCATACCACCACTTTTGTGTGTGTGTGCACGTGTTCATGTGAATAAGACACACTTTGTGGCCAGACAGACACACACACCCACACATACACCCTCTCTCTCACGAAAACAACTACACACACACACACACACAGTGACACAGAGACACAGCCACAGGAGTATTTTGCATGTCATTGATATTCCACTTAGCTGCAGAGACACCAGCATCCATTGCCCACCATGGTAAACACACAACGAGGAAATTAGCAGATAATAATAATTTCTGAAATGTTGTCATTGAGTGGGATATGATCCCTCTGGACTTAAGTCACAGTTGTAAAATGAGAAAGCAGTGGTTTGGGAAATAGAACACTCCCCATAATTTTTTATTAAGTGCACCCATGGGGGTTTCCTAACATGAGCAATTACAAATTTATATAAACCTGACATGGAGTGAAATATAATAATACCAGAAGCCTAAATTGTGTGTATGCTCTGACAGTCGCTTTGCTTACAAAATGTCAGACTACTTACTTTCTTCAGTAAACATTGTGAACTGGTTAGTATAATTTATATATATTTATAAATCATATTCACTTTGTGAAGTGAGTGTAGGAGTACAATTCCAACACAATTGGTCTCACATGAGATTTGTGTGGGGCTCGAAATGATGCCATGCTGCCTTGGCATTTAAAATCATTTTGCTATTGTGTAATTCTGCTAAGAACATCTCACCCCTTTCTTTGGTGAAGCAGATCTCCCCCCAAGTGCTGAGGTCCACTGCTGAGACCACTGGTGTTGAGTTTACACCTCCTGGCCCTCACTACCAAAACTGCCTATTAGAGGTTGCCTACAAGCTTCGAGGCAGTTTTCTTTGCCCAAAACGTAACAAGCTCTGGGAGCGTGTGGAGGCAGTGTGGCAAGATCCTCTCTGTGTCACAGCCCATATCTGGGGTTTGCAAACCTCACTAGAGTAGAGGGGGAGACTGTTGTCCAGTGCCAAGACACTGCCCAACTTGATGACGTGTGAATTGCTTGGTACCTGGTTCTGTTAAGTGGTTTGGGGTTGAGGGACCTACTCCCTTAGAAGGACAAGGAGTTGGTTCAGTGCTACATACTGTACTGTGCCATATATCTTTGTGGATGGTGGTGGCCAGCAGTCAGGTGCTGTTGGTTGTTTCTCTATCAACAGCTCTTACTGTTCTTTATTTTTGGACAGTTAAGAACCTTAACTAGCACCTAACATGTTTCGCTATTGATCACAACCATCTAGAAGTGGTACCATGTTATGGCTTTTCCATAGATCTATTCATTTAATGACAGCTTCTGGAATAAATCAATTTCTATACTTTACAAATTGTATTTGAAAGCAATTCTGTCATTCATTGTAAGGCTCCAACAGTTGTATTCCACAGTCAATACAAACAGTCAATATGTCCAAACTGTCAGGTTATTGGCTCAAATAGTGTGTTGACGGTCACACAATGCTTAAAGTTGTATGAATCTCACTGTACCAGTCCCACTGCTGTGTATATGGTCAGTTTATGGATGGCTTTTGAGATGATACAGGTTGTTTGAAATCAAAGGTAATATCTTATTTAAAGTGACGAGGATATATCATTTAGATTTTCATTAAAAGTCAATCTAAATAAGTCAAGCCAATCTGGCTCCTCAACCCTCCTCGCATTCTGGGTGGGACATGGGTTGGATGTTGGGTGAGCAGGTATTTGATCTTAGAAATGAGATAAATGATGTTGAAACATTTAAATTTCAAAATTAGTGGATTTAAAAGCGGACATTTCTACTCTCTACTACCGAGCTATAAAGTTCAGCACATGGGGTTAGGTACACTTTCTGGCTGAGCACTAAATGCACAATTGAGTGGTGAATGGCTAAAGTCTATTATAAAGCTCTTCCAGTAACAAGAGTTACTGTATGCAACTATGACTTCATTCATATCCATATAAGGGACAATAATTGTGTAAAGAAGCCTATACTATAGAAAAATCTAGTTGTTTTTAAAATGGTGACAGCTATAATCTCAATGCAACCAGAATCAGTGAGCATCTGCCCTCCTGTTTTTATTACTTTGTCTCTGTCTATTGCACTGTTGATGCAGCAGCGCTGATTGATTTGTCCTCAAGCTGACCTATGACGTCAGCATCCCCCCCGTGTCCTCTCCTTTCTCTGCCCCTTGACATCTAGTTAGGTCCAACCTCATCATGACCCCTTGACATGGCCCAGGCACAGTCACCAGCGGCATACAACTCACATCATTACTAATGGATGTAACCCAAAATAAAAACTCATTTGGAGAGTCTAATTCTTTTCTGAGTGCTCTGTGGCACTATTGTTTTATGGGGTCAGCTAATCTGGCACATTTAGAGATGAGCAATTATCCCGTGCTCAGCCTGTGTCTAACTTGGAGAAGAGAGAGAATAAAAAGAAGGTCATGAAGGATCAAGTTATTTCTCATGAGGTCACCGGGTCACTTGTTGACATTAAATGTGGATCAGAGAATATCTGATGTGTAAGGTGCATTCAGTTAATGCCCCACACCACTTGAGAAAATATTGTTTCAATATGGCATGTTTCTGCGTGTGATAATTTGATTTTCTGAGTTCTCCGTTGTCTTGCTCTTCTGTGAGTGTTCCTGCAATTCAGTAAATACAGTTTTTGTAATGTGCAAGTCAACGTTTCAACCAAACGCATACAGTAAATGTTCCATTCCTCATATATACTCCCATGGCCCACTGAAGGAGAGAACCCGTGTATTGTGTCAGGTTTTGTGTGTGTGGCAACCAGGAGACAGACAGGCCAATTACCCTGCAGTGACACTTTAAGCCTGATCCCTCAGCAGATGGGTCACAGGGCTGTGGGCTAACCCAGGCTTGGCGCACACCAAGGGGGACATAGAGGTGCTCTTTGCACTCTTTTTCTGTCACTGAAGCCCCGTCTGGAACAACAAGGTCAAACACCCTGTCCTCTTAATCTGCTTTAAAGATAACAAAGGGCGTGTCAACAAAACTTCACACATCACACGCACAAACATACGTATACAGACCTACGCTCATATCTAAACGTACTGGGAGGTCTTTGTGTCTTTTTGATATACATGCAGGCAATACAGCATGCATTAAATGATGAACAACTCACGCATTCATGGATGTGAACAGATGTGTACGTATGCACATGAGGACAACTATGAAGAAAATACAAACACTTTTTCATATTAATAAAACACACACACAGAAACAAAGGCAACCCATGGCTAGCATATCTCTAGTGTGTGCCCAACACACACACACACACACACACACACACACACACACACATGCACGCACACACACAGCTCCTTTGTGAGCAGCATACTAAATCCAGTCTTTTAACTTTGCTGTTGCCTTATGTCCTTCAGCCATGTCCTCACCAATACCCTCGCCTCCATTCTTTCCCTCTCCTCCTGTGCCACTCCTTCTTCTCCCTTCATCCTCCTGTGCATGTTCTCTTCCTATTTCTTCATGTCCTTCTTCACTTGCTCTCATCTCCTCTTCTTAGGAAACATGCGTAACAGGGAAGAGGGACAAATGGGAGAAGAGAAACAATGGAGTAAGGGGAGGATACGGTCTTTGGGATTTGTGTGTATGCCAGCCTGCTTATCTTTTGGTTTGTGCTGCATTGTGCGAGTGTTCCTAGTTCCTCAATCGGTCCGTGGGTGTGTTTGCTTTTGTTTGTTCCTGTCTGCCTTTAGTCTTCGACGTCACTTTGGGGGGGACCAGCAGGCCTAAAGCAGCAGCCTGCTGAAGCCTAGAGGCACTTCAAGCCAAACATAGAAACATGCAGAACAACAAGGCAATCACACACCATTTGTCCCTCACTTTCCAACAAGGTTAGAGCTATTATAAAATAAATAAAAAAATAAATAAAGACAAAGATCGCTCGCGGCCCTGTGCTCACACAAAAGGGTTTTACATTTTGTCCTTTTTTTGATTGAATACGAGTGTGTTTCCTTGCCACGCATTTTCTTCCAGGCAAATGCAGTGTACCAGATTGTAATTGACTATGTGGCCCACCACTCTGGCTGACACGCAGGGGCAATAACTTCCTCCCCTCTAAATGCTGCATTACTTGTTGTCCTGTTCAGGTAAAATGAGTTGCTGATGGACTTTGCAGCTGTAGCTTACTATGGATGCAATGTGTTTGCCCCGCCCCCCCTTCTTTCGATAAAGCTCCTGCTAGCTGTGACTGACTTTCTGTGACAAATGTCTCGTTTGTTCTTCACCCTTTCAGATGTATCTGTTTACATGAACTATAAAATGGTAATTCACAGAAATAACTGGAAAACTGGCTTGATAGAATTACAATTACAGAATTACAGAGATTTGTAGAGTCTACGTAGTCTTTTCTTTCTCATGCCCTGCCATTCCCAACTTTTTGTGCTCCATATTTTTGCCATAGGTTAAAATTATTCAGTTTGAATTAATCACTGGTTAACATTATTATTCATCCATCCATCCATTTTCCATGACTGCTTATCCTATGCAAGGCACACACTCGGCCAGAGGCTGGGTATGAGCTGGGCAGGTCACCATACTATCACATGAATAACACATATACGGTCAAGCCTGCAGTCTTATGGATAATTCTGAGTCCTCCAGTCACCTAATCTGCATGTTTATGGACTATGGGAGACAACCGGAGCAGCCAGAGTAACATGGGGATAACATGACAATTCAGCAGAGAAAGACCCTCATCAGCTGGCATATTCAAACCAATCCGCTTTGGGGCAACAGTGCTAACCACTGATCCATCATGCTGCCACATTATTATTCATATTATCTATATTATATAGATATAAAAACTTAGAGCAGAATATGTACTTTAATTCAGAATTAGAATTAGAACACACTGTGTGTCTCAAACACTCACATGCATATGGCTTAGCCTGCATGTATCACTCTGCATAAATAAGGCATGATATGCTAGATCCAAAAAAGTCACTCCATCTCCAAATCAGCTCATTCAATCAAATAACCGTCAAAATTAAGGCAGTGTGATGTGCGCGCACACACACATACAGAACATTGCAATCAGCGAACACACCAAGCATCCCTACCGATCGTCTAAATAAACAGAATCTGTCTAGGCGTATGTGCCGCATTGAGCTGATACTATAATTAGCTGCCTAATCATAATCATTGTTACATTTCTCTCGTTCACTTCCTGTGCTGGGGGAAATCTCAGTCCAATTTACGTCATTAAAGTAATTGCCCAACACTTGCTAATGCACCAGTTAATGCCAACTTATGCCAATCTAGCCTCCCTGCTAGCTCTCATTTGCCATGATTAGCCGCTGATGCTAACTGAGCAAGTCGGTGGGAGACACATCAAGAGTTGCATCCTGGCTCGTACGCTAAAAATATGCCGTAATTCACAAGCAGACATGTGAAATGCAGGTTTTTTGTGTGAGAGAGCGGTGTTACAACTTGTTGCCACAAATACACACACACACACAAAGTTTGATATGAGGAGTGCATTCTGTCTCAGTCATCACTGATAGTATGCACCTCTTCTACTCAGTTACTTGCATGAGTACACTTTTATCCAAAGCAACATACATATAGAATAAGTACAACACAACTCAACAACCAACAATCTGACGAAGGATTTGTGCGTTATGCTAGTAGCTAAAACTAAAGAAATGCCATCATCTGTAGTTGTATTTCCTAAAAACTGTAAACAGACTTTGGTGAAACTTTCTTTAAGAGAAGAACACTAAAAGAGTCAGTAATGGAGACCAAAGCATTAACTCAGCCTTTACTATGCTTTTTTTAGCTTGTTAAAAATGTCATTAACCATGTAGTGTCTCAAGAAAATGTACATTTGATGTTGTTACCCAGTTATTATCATGAGTTGTTGTGAAATCCTAACATTATACCAGATGCCTTCCCTCCTCATTGTTTTAACAATTATACTTCTTAGTGATGAACTTCTAAATGTTATACTTTATTGACACGGTGACCCTGAATGCAGAAATAGTTTTGGTCTCTCTGAGGCTAGTCTCATTCCGTGAGGAGGTCTCAGCCTGGCCTTGAGGTCCTGTTTGAAGGACCCACATGGACCGCATGGTTGCAGTAACCAGCCCCTGAACTGGAGAGCATCGCATAAGTGCAGACTTCTAAGGGGGGAAAACAAAGCAAGGAGAACCATCCAGAGCAGGACATGTGTAACAACTGCTACATCAAAACAAATCTGGGAAAGACAAATTCTGAAAAACAACAACTGCATATTAATACAGTTTCAAGGTGACCAACTATCAGAGGATTGAAAATCATTTCATTTCATTTGCACTTGCAAAGAGCGAGTGGACAGTGTGCATTGCCTTTAAAATGTACCTATCTGGCTATTGCTGCTAATTGCTGAGTCACACACTCTTTATAGTGCTGTAAAAAGCACAAAGGTAGACATATATACGACGCTTTGATTTATTGACAGTAGATTTAATTACGTATCTATATATTCATAAAATACCCATGGGTGTCACACCCAGAGCACACAGCCACAGACACAATTTTACCGTGGCAGTTAGGCAGTACATAATTTTTCCAAAACATTCATTCACTTGAAAATGAGCATCGACAGAATCCGATCCTCTGTTTTGTTCCATCTTATTATCATTTTTCTTTTGCTTAATTATGGATATAGCAACCTCAACTGTTGAGTGATATTTTCATTTAAAACAATGTCCCATGCTGCACAAGCTTAAAAAGAAACACTGGTTTAAGCTATGTCATTCTTGTTTGAGTTTCTTTTCCCCAGTAGATTGTAGAAACAACTGACTTTATAACTCTGTTAGAGATGTACACTGTGTTGGGTTAATAAGAGAGCAGGGGCGTTCTCTGGGGTGGCATCTCTGTTTCTGTTTGTCTCTCTGTTTAGAGAAAGACAGAAGAGGGAAAGAGAAGGAATGACACGCTGATAATGATATCTTGCGTAGGTCAGGGGAGAGAGTGGGAGGGAGACCCTAACCCTGAATGTCTATTTGGAGGAACAAGTGCTCCACTTGCGGTCAATTAACCTTGAAGGCTATTACTGTGTGTGGTCAGTTCACACACACACATACACACCTACACACACCGAAGAGACCCCAGGAACTAGGAAGAGAGTAATTTACTGAAGACAGGCCTAACCCCTGCACCCTCATGCTGTCACTCTGTTTAACAGCGACTGACAGGGAAACACTAATGTACACACACTCCACCATCTTGTCTCTCTGGCCCCTTCCATTGTCATTCTCTTCTGTAAACCATGCAAACTTTCACTTTAGCTACCATATTACAATATCACATAGTATTTTTAAGCAAGAGACAGCGGCATTAGGTTCAAGGTCTATAGGATGCAATGCTCTCAGAAAGGAACATTTCAATATATCTGTATTCTTAGATCCTCTGACACAATCATGCCTTGTTGTGATGAATGTAAACCATGTGGGAGAAGTTCAGGGCTTTCTGCCTGAAGGCTTGGTGACGTAGTTTATAGAGCAACAAAGTCCCCATAGGGAGGAGGTGGAGGTAGATGGATGAATGGATCAAACACAAGATTGATAAGATTAGTGTTTGTGTCCTGTGTGAAAACAAAAGTCAACATTTATCATTCACTTCACTTACATTTTACCCAAACCATGATTCTTTTGTTTAACTTTGAACTAAACTATCTGGCAGAAAGGCCTGAAGACAAACTTCTCCCACAAACAAATATGAAAAAGTCTAATTTTATTAATACTCTTGTTTTTCCAAACTGGGATTGTTAAAGCATTACTCCAAGATGAATACCCATACTGCAGGCACTGTAATAACATTAATAAATAGGTTTTTGAGGTATGTTGCCATAGTAAAGTAAAAACATGCAACCTTTCACACTTAATGACACACTAAAATGTTACTACCAAGAGTAAACTGCTCGCATAACATAAGAGTTTGGGATTTGTGATTTAATACAGACACTGTTTAGTTTCATGATGTTGTCTTTTAACTTAAGTCATACATAAGAAATAAATCTATTAATTCTTACTTCCCTTTAAATATATATATATATATATATACACACACACACACACACATACACACACACATACTGTTGCCCATAAAGTTGGAATGAAATCTTTTTTTTTACTCTTCTCATGAAATGATTGTGACAATGTGATTGATAAAGTGTATATCTTCGCAAAACTCATCATTGCATCTGGTTAAAAGTGATTACTGATGTGTATAAATAGGAATAAAAAGAAGAATATGTCTGAAAACAAAATTATTCCAACTTTATGGGCAACAGTATATATATATATATATATCTGAGTATATATATAATATAGAGAGAGAGAGAGAGAGAGAGAGAGATAGATAGATAGATAGATAAGATAGATAGATAGATAGATAGATATAGCCCTCCTTATTAAGCTGCAGACATATAGGTGAATTTTCCCACTATGGGATGCAGAAAGAAAGCACAAGAGACAGTGGGAAAGGCATACATGTGGAGAGAGCTCTAAAAAGAGATGTGCGGTATTCATTTTCCTGTCATAACCTAGTGTCTCCCCCCCGCTGACCTCTGGAACACTGGCTCTCATAAAGGCTGCATATTTACAGTATGTGAGCAGGGGCCTTTAAATGCCACCACTCCGGCCTCCCTGATTTATGAGTTGGGATTTTAACCCTCACGTGCACGTGCATGCAAAGATGTGTGTGTCTGTGTGTATGTGTGCAATTAAGAGTTTGCGTCCATATCTGTAACTACTGTGATTGTGCTTGCGTGCCTGTGTATGTGTGTGTGTGTGTGTGTGTGTGTGTGTGTGTGTGGTGCATGTCAGTTGCGACCTTGAATGGGCAGCATATCATCGTTAAGCACGAGTGGCCTGTGCTCACCTTTGCTGTAATCTACAGCTTTACCCCGTGTGTGGCCAGGCACTGGGCAGAAAATTGTGTGTGTGTGTGTTTGTGCGTGGGCAGTGTGGTGGACAGACTATGGGAATAAAAAGTGTATTTATCAGATTTATTGTTTTTACTCACTGTGTAGAGGCGAGTGCACTCCTACCTCCACTATAATAAAATTGTAGACATCATAAACTAGAATTTGCAGTGTTCTCAAGATCCATAAATTTAATGTCCGGTTCTTGTAGTCAAAATATGAACTCCCCTCCTCACAGTAATGTTACTCCATCTAATGCCAACTCTCATGAGGCATTATGACAAACCTAAGTGCCTGGCATTGATGTGGTCTGCTGTTGCTATAGTTTGTCAATGCGTGTACAGGCAGCAGATGCTGTCGCCATAATGATCCAAGTCTAGCTCTAATGAGCAGCACACCCTAATTGATTACAATCAGCACCAATGAGACAAATCAACCCACCACAACCTCAGCTCCAACCCCCTTTCCTCCCTCTGGCTGCTTTGAATCCCCTCCAAGTAAACAAAAGTAGAAAAGAGAGGCAGAAGCGGTGAGCAGGTGGAGACAAAGGGGAGAGAAAGGTACACAGATGGAAAGAGAATGAGGGGAAAAAGCTAATGAGAAAAGGTTCATCACTAGGGAAACACAAGAGCTAGGATAAAGAGCAACAGGAACAATATTTCAAGCTTGGATTACGTTGGTTTCATATTGGCAACCACATCCACAAAGTACACGCAGACTGAAAGAGAAATCAAGATGACAGGTTGAGATAATAGCGGAGTTCAAAAGTGGTAGATGAGACAGATGGAGCGATCCAGTGACTGACAACAGCACATCTGAACACAAAAACTGTTTTAGAGATATAGAGGCATGAGAGAAAAAAGAGATACACCAGAGGTACGAGAAGACAGTGTAAAGGGAATATAACAAAGCTTTGGTGTTCAACCATTGTCCCAAAACATTAAACTCTGATATGGCTGCAGTGAAAATGGAGAAAAATAACAGCGAAGCTCTTCACCCTCCTCCGCCCTGCTCTCTTTCTTCCCTGATCACCTCCTCCACCTCTCTTTCATTCATTCTATTTCTGTAACTTTCCATGTCAGCGCACTGCATGTGCTGACACATGGTTCTTTGAGAGAACCTCTTCCCAGTATCCTAGAGTAAATATGTGATGAATGCGTGCGTGTATGTGTGTGTGTGTGTGTGTGTGTGTGTGTGTGTGTGTGTGGATGTGTAATCATTTCACCCTCTTGGTATAAAACGCATGGCTGCAGCTGATTTAAGTAGATGAAGACAATGACACCAGGCACAAGCCACGCATCCACACATACATACACAGTGGATTTGTTACATTCTACAAGGCGCTTCATTAGAGCGAGTATCGTTGGCCCAGCATTTTATAAGCTTACTTACTCATCACGTCAATCTGAGTGGACACTTTTCCACTGGAAACCTTTTTCTGACAGGCCTGAAGAGTGTTAATAAGTGCTAATAAATCTGATTGAGGTTCATACATTTATGTATTTTGAATATGCAGTCACTTGTGAACTGATTAAAAATCTTTTTCTCTGTTACGCTTATGCCACGCATGTAATATTCTGCAGTGCTGATCTTCCAGTTTCAACTGCTTTCACATACCATGAATGCGTTTTCCTTAGTGTGGTTCCGCTTCCCCATCTGGCACCCTGGCGGACTCCAGAGAGAGTCTTGGAAGGTACTTTGATGTAGTTGACAATTCAATAATGAGGAGTCTTATATTCATCTGATCTGAGACCGCATGATGAAATAAGTAAATTTTGGGTCATGTTTGTTGATATCATTCAGCTACGCCACCGCTGTTGATTAATGGACAGAATGCTGCCAATGTCTGACACTGATCTCTATTGAATCCATCCTTGAGAGGGCTCAATTTAAGGTAGTTTTAGGATGACTCCCTCTCACTTTTTCATTTGCATGTGCTTTCCCACTCCTTCCTAAGTCTTTATCTGCCTGGTAAAGGATGTTAAGAATCTTGATCACAGAATATACAAACCCCTAAACATGTATACAGAAATCCTGGTTCGGATGAGGTTGTGATGTTGATGTGCTGCTTAGTGCTTTGAGCCACGTAGTCAGGCGTTGTCAGACAAAGTCTCCCATTTCTGTCCTATCTCGTACATCGCCTCTGCTTTACTCCACCACTAGAATCACAATGCGCTCTGTCAGTCACGGTCACTAAACAGGTCTGATTTTGAGACGCATTTGCTGGCATACCTCCAAATAATAATGATAATACACACAGGTATTGTATGTTTATATTCATATATGCACACAAGAATGTATACAAACAACGACATGCGTATAACTTGCAATTTTCCCACGTGTCAGTCTTTCCTCCCTGTCTATCAATCATCAGTTTAGCCTATTTTGTACTGTCTGTTCGTATGTGCATGTGTGTCTTTCACCCCATTTTTCATAGAGCTTACTAATTATGGTACATGTGTTTAATTTGCAGGCACAGATTTCACACTAAATTATTCAAGGACACGAGCAGAAATTTATTGTCTCTGCTTCTTTTAAAATACAAATTTTCATAGCACGCTGGTTGAAAACAATATTCTGCCTTTTCTCTCTCTCTCTGAAACACTTGAAACACATCCAGTAAGGGACATCTGTGGTGGATAAAATAAGCAGTTGAAATAAATCACTGTGAGTCATGTGGCAAAGTAACAAGAAAACAAGCAGGAGAGGAAAAGCAGAGAAATGATATTGCCGTCTGTTTACTGTAAACGGACAGGCAGCATTTTATTTTTTATCCAGTGATGTCCACTCCAGTGCTGCAGCTCCGTTTGTGTTGATGATGTTGAGTCAATGCAAAGCTTTAGAGAAACCCAGGTATTATCAAGCTTTGTAACACTGCACTTTATTATTGCTGATACACACTGACTGCTATGGCCAGACTCACTGTCAAATACATGCACACAGCTTTTGACATACAAAAAAAACCAAATCAGCGGACATTTGAACCCTGTTGGCAGCATAGCAAGGCACTATGAATTCCGGTGATTGTTTTATTATCAGATCCAAATGTGTCAGCAAAAACTCAAATAATAATAATATTCTTAACTTTATTTTATTCCTAACTGCCCCTAAATGCACCTTTTCCCTGTATTAGTTGCAGCTGAGGACCCTAACCCGAGCAGTTTAGGGTCAACTTTCCTGATTAAGAAATCTATATTGCAGGGGTTTTCATAGCTTACCCAGATATACAAGAATGTGGTTAAACAAGTAAAGTTTTTATCTATGTATTTATCTGCTTTTTAGCATTCTGTCTTTGCTACTTACTGACTAATGAGGTGCTTCCATATCTGTGAGCTTCAGGGAACATGTTGGGGTCATTTTAAGGCAGTATACAATATGTGCGCGAGTTTTAATTTGTCACAGTTTACATGGGAACTCCTTGTGCTGAAGCTTTTTAGATAAAAGCGGGACGGTCGTGGACATGGCCACAGTAATTATGCAGCATGGTTTTACCGTTTACTTTATTGCGGTTGTGCCCTTTGTATTAACCTCTGAGACACTGGAGAAAGAGGTATCATCATTGAAAGTTGTTCATGTTGGTACAAATTATGGTCCTTTTGTAAAGTCAGAGAAGTACAGTAAGCAACTGACTTGATAGGAGCAGGAGTAAACACTGGGCTGTTTGATCCCTGACTAGGGCTCGCACAGACTTAAGTTCAATTGGGCATAGAGTAGAGGCAGATCATTAGCTTAATCGCTAAAAGCAATGGGGTTATGGTTGTACTCGAGAAACATAGTCCAAAATGTCTCAAACTAATTCCAAGGGAAAGAAAACGAGTTACACATGCTGAAGCAACTGTACACTCGCGCGCGCACACACAACATAACACAGAGCAGAGTCTGCTTATCATCTTAGAATAACCCAAAAGACATGAGAAGAAACATGACTACCAATTAGGTTTTTATCCCTCTTGTCCTTCGCCCTTCTCTCTTTGTCATGTTTTCTGTTTGCTCCTTTTTTTTTCACCTCCCTTTTTGCTCATTATAAGATGTTCCATAACATGAGAATGACTCGTTAACCTACAGCTACATGAAAATGTGCTTATCTGTGTTCTTGAATGGAAACAAAACCTCTGGTATGGACAGCAAATTATTGTAAAGAGCTAGTACAATATATGAAGTGTAAGTTGAACTGCTTCTAGGACCTGAAAAACTTCTCACATTTCAGTCAATATTTTTGTAAATCACATAGAATATAATTATGGATTATAGATGTAGATTTTTTTTTTTTTTTTTTAACCAATAACCTTGATTAAACTTGAATAACCAAGTTTTATTAGCTCACCATATCACCAACAGCATGGCTCTGCAGGGTTACGTAGTCAGGGGATGAAATATGATACAGGAAGGCCAATTTGAGCAATAAACTTTTGAGTTTGAAGGTTTATCAGATGCAGAAATTGGAAACGATGGCTTAGGAGACAGGATATTACAACTTTAATAAGAAACAACTCCAACAGATCACAAAGTGATCAACCAGGAATGAGAAGCCAACATCCCTGTGTTAGATTTGAGGGTTTATTTATATGAATGACAGAGATGGGTTTTTTTTTAGTTTTTTTTAATTTATTCATCTTTTTGTTTGATTGTTTATGTTACTGTTGTCTTTTGGAACACAGTTTTGGTAGGGGGTCAGGGTTGTTCTCCCACCATCTATTGTTGCTAGCTTTATTATATTATAAAGCCAGTCTTTCCCCAATGTTTACCAGGTCACACACACACACACACACACACACACGCACATATGTGTGTGTGAAGACTTATTTTTCTGTTGTTTTGTCCACACTGATATAATGAAACATGTCATTACAAGAAGTGGTCACAACATGTAGTTTGCATGCTCATCACAGCTGTCAGCACACATGTCAGCCTAGCATACAAATGTCATACTAAATTAGGGCCTATCATCATAAAAATATTCTGAAACATTTCATTGCAGCTTCTGATTAAGGCAATTTATGTATGATGGTTTTAATGAACATTTCCCTTCTATCCGTAGATGATTTATAAAACAGATTAACAGACAGGTGGGTGATCCTTTACAACTGTATGACATTTAAGGTGCTATTCAGGCTTCATATCTCGTAGATTAAGGAGACACATAGATCCAGCACTTGTTCATATTTGGAAATTAATTTTTTTTTTCTGTATTTTCTATTCTTATCC
Source organism: Datnioides undecimradiatus (assembly GCA_008933995.1). NCBI lineage: Eukaryota > Metazoa > Chordata > Actinopteri > Lobotiformes > Datnioididae > Datnioides > Datnioides undecimradiatus. The sequence continues at coordinate 2,850,455 of WARS01000008.1, forward strand.
CTCTCTTGCTCACTACCTCATGCTGTCTAATATTCCACATGGATATTTTTTTTTTTTTGGTCAGACAGGATTCAACATGTCATATATTTCATGTCAAGTGCTCACGAGTGAAGTGTTCGTCTCTCTATCTGTCTGTCTTGCGTGCATGCACACGGATATGTGCGTCAGTGCACCCCCGGTCTGGAGAGGCATCTAAGGGCTCTTCACCCCTGTGAACACTCACCATGTGTAAAAACAAGGATGTGAGTTGCCCCCTCCCTCCCCGCCCATATCCCAGATGAGTGTGTCTCCATCATGAGGCCACCTCACTGGAGAGCTTTGTAGAGAGAGGTCATTAGCAGCGGCTAACAAACATATGCATATGCCTCCTCTCAAATATTCAGCACTATCAAATTTACATGCCATAATGAGATTCTTCATAATATGACATAGCAAGATTATTTTCCTGATGTATGAGAGAGCATGGCTGGATTTTAGTTTCAAGGACTTTGTTTTCATTGCTTTTTTTGTTGGGGTCGTCTCATTCCAGCTACTTTAGTGGAGATATTGTTTCGCTGCAGTGTCGGGATGTGAATCTACATTATGTGCTAAAGTGGGCATATGGTTGAGTAGTTTAAAACTATTTTTATATACATTATTCCCATGTCAAGCCCTTGATCTTGATCTCCAAACTTTCCTTTCAACAGTGTGCATTTTTTTTTTATTTTACATTTTTCTGACATCAATATATTTCTCACATGTTGAATTTTGAATGAATATCTTGATCCCTCCTTTTAGTATCCACAAATGTACCAGTGCCAAAAGGATGTTTGCAAGTAGAAACACTGCCGGGAATGAAACAAAGTTCGGGTAAAATAAATAAAAGATGGTCAGAAAGCCTGGCCGATCTCATAGAATATTCCAACTTTCAACTTTATTCAAATCAAAATGTTCTGTATTTCACCAGGATTTCTCCATGTCCAAGAAGTCCAGTTAATCACTTTAGTGCAACAGAAACCTTCACTGACAAGATTCATTTTTTAAAAATTATTTTATTAAATTATGTACACAGAAAAAAGGGATTTGAACCCGGGAGGCTGCAAAATGTGACTGAAGCTGGCAGGTGAGAAGTAAAGAGCACTGAGCGAAGATAACAGATGGGACAAGTAAGAGGGTGATAAAAAAGCTCAACTGAAATGTAAAAATCACAGCCACAGTCACTTTGAAAATGTGCATCACTCTCCGCTTCCATCTCTCTCATTGCTGCTTGACTTTTTTCCTGTCATTCACAGAGGTGTACAGTCCCAATAGATGCCATTGCTCCATCGCCTTAGGCCAGATGACATTCCGGGCCAATCACTGAACGCATACACGGATGCAGACGCACAAGCACAACCCTCCCCAACCCCACCTGACAGCACAGCCACACAGGCACACACACGCTGATGAAATTACCCTTTTCTTACACCTGGCAGCACTTTGATTTTTTTTTTTACTTGTTCAGAGGTTTTTAATAAAGTATGTGCATGTTAAAGCTCCCCTTTCAATCCCGACAATACATCTCTCAAGCTGGTCGCAGTAACCCCCCACCGGCCCGCCCATCCTCTTCTCTTGCTTCACGGGCACCTATCACCACAGCTGAGCGACACCAGCAGGCAATTACTGCCAGGTGAGAATGTGACACTTTTCACAAATCACTTAGCTGAGAGATTGCTTTTCTATATCCAGCCTGAGATTGTGTCTGGAGAAATAAAAAAAACAAAAAAACCCACACAGCTGCAGGAACACACAAAACAAAGGCGCCGACTTGTCTTAAAACTAAATGTGTGCCAACAGACATGCATGAAGTACACGCACATGGGACAATGAAGAAGGTATGCCATTAAAAAAAATACATGCAGCAGAGCATGTGTGGGTGTACCAGGCTGAAAGGTCTTGGTTATGCTGCTTTATATGCATGCATCATCCTTGCTCTACTAGCACTCAAATCTTGGCATTGCGATTCAGTTGCTACCTTCTTGACATAACCAGTAATTTCAGTGTGTTTTTATATAAATTTGAGAGGATATTTTGAGTCAGAGTCACGGCCGTAATGAATGACACGGTGAAATTTTGTACACAGAATAAGTGACTGCATTTAAATTAAAAATACACCACAACAGTTTTGGCTGCTGTTCATTTGCCAACTCATGCTTCGCATCAAAGGCTCGCCAAAAATGTTACTCAATGCCGTGTCACTTAGAAATAGCTCAGTGTTGCTGTAAGGTTGAAGGTTGAAGCTCTATTCAGAACACAGCAGATACCTCGGGGCATCCTTTTGATCTTTTCATAAAAACTTAGCTTTAAAATGGTGGGATCCTCTAGCTAGCCTCAGGCAGCCCTGAATTAACCACCCCAGATGCCCAGTGAGTGTTTGGGATGATTCAGCAATCCGCAAGTTTTGTTTGTGCATTTATTTGCACAGTGATAAAAACAGAGCAGGGAAATGATGATATAAACAAATACCTAAAATTAAGACTCCAAATTTGTGCAAATAAAATCAATTTCACCATCTCTTCATGACCCAACAATTGGCACTACCTGGTTCATAGCCTTAATTTAACAAGGCTGAAACGAAGAAGTCATTAGCCTGCAGTGCTTTTTCATACAGATACAGCTAATTGATCTCATTCACCCTCCCTTGCCACTTTCTGTTGCATTTTGTTATTTTGCTCTCATTTCTTATAATTTCATTCAGACCCTCAAACACTGGCTCGACCAGTCAGTGAATGGTTTTAAAAATTGGTATATTTATTTATTTTTCCCATGATATTTGTGTGTTTTTTGTTGTTATTTCTTTATCCACTGCACCTCTCAACCCCTCCTCAGCCACAACCCATCTCGCCCACTCCCCACCCTCTGCTTGTCTCTCAACTCATGTCTCTCATCTGAGGGCTGTTTTCATCCCCACCCCTCCACATCCAGCCCAACATCCCCTGAGGGCCTGTTGCTGAATCCTGGTAGAGATTGAAAGCAGAAGTTATGGGGAACTGACGTTCCCTTTCAATATTTAATATTTTAACATTTAATCCAAAGCACTGCCATGTGCTCTCCCTTTCTCTCTCTCTGTCTGTTGAAGCTCAATACAGAATCATTCCACTTGTGTTTGCATGCACTTTCAGAGTGTTATTGTGCCAAATGACAGGTAGCAAAGTTTGTGTTCCAACCACTAACTCTGCATCCATACCAGAGGGTGTCGGATATGGATGTAATTGAATTTGCACATTTTGCAGCTAAAAACACAAATTTAGATGTAAACAACTTGAAATCTGTGTTAGGGACAACAAGGATCGGAAAGAACAGCCAAGAGGGGCAGATAGGTCAACTCTACATGGAATAGAAACACATTTCTGCATCCAGTGGTAGTTACAGGACATATTAACAGTAATCCCTTTCCAAAACACAATTTCTAATAACGTTCACTGTCATGGTATAACTAGATGGTCAAGCTGGTTTGTTTTGGTTTCTGTCGTGTCTTGTGACTTCCCTTTTATTTTGAAGGAACTAACTTCCCTCTCGTTTCAGGTGGCTTGCCCTTCCTCATGTGGTTCCCGCTTGTCTGATTGTCTTCCCCGACCTGATTGTTTCCACCTGTTCCCCATTTCCTATTGTGTATATAAGTCTGCGTCTCCCCCTGTCTTGTGCCAGTTCGTCGCGTCTGTAAGAACCGAGAACCAGCGTCCTGTCTTGTCAAGTTATCCTGTCCTGAGCAAAATCTAGTCTGTGAGTTATTTTGTTACTTTGCTGTATTAAGCTGAACCTCTTCTTTAAGAGTGATTTTTTGTTTGTTAGCCCATGTGGCGTGTGGTTTTGTTTTTGCCACTTTCTAGAGTGATTTTCTGTTTTCCTTTTTATCGGCCTTGATAGCCAGTTTTTGCTGAAGCAGTTAATTTGTTACTTTGTTGTATTCCTCGCTTACGAGTGATTTTTTGTTGTACTTTGCTAATAAATTGTATCTTTGAATTTTGGCCCTGAGTCCGAGTTGTGCTATTGGGTTCAAGAACCGACCTTGTCAGTTCACATTCAGCTGTGCACAAAAATCACCTGTTGAAAAACGGATGGCCGTCCAAAATCTCACTCAAAAGGCGCGGTCCAATGGGTGTCTTTGGATATCCTGTATGTGTCAAACATTTGGGCTAAAAGTAACATTTAATGGAACTCATTGTATTGCGGTAACACCTGTTTCACAAATCACTACAACAGTCACTACATACAAACAAAATACCAGTGCCTTGACTTTAGACTTTTAAAATAATAAGAAGAAGAAGAATGTGCAGTTCATTCGCTTAAGTCCAGTTATGTGTGCAGTCGATGCACCAAATCATTCCATTGGACTCTGCGGAGAGCAGATGCGTTTAAATACCACATCTAAAAGTCTCAGGTGACGTAGTATAAAGAGTAAGAAAGTCAGTGTATGGAGAAGGCTGGGTGGATAGATGGGTCTTCTTCATACAGTTGAAGTCACAATGTTGTGTTTAATCTGTTTTGTTTAAGTTTGATCATGTTCAAGATGGCGGCGCGCACGGACGCTCTCCCTTTCAGTGCGTTTTTTTGTTGTTTTTGTGCGTCTCTCGCCTATACTACCTCAATCTGTGCACCTCACCCCACCTCCTCTTCTACCTCAATCTGTGCACCTCGCCCCACCCCCTCTCCTATCATCATCCTGTCTTGCACTAATACTTACTTATTCATTTTTATTTCTATTTTTTTACTATATGTTGTAAATATTTCTTACATGTCTGCACTGTAGAGCGAGTGGCTCTTATCTCATTGTGCATGTGTATAGTGTACATTGTACATGCGTGCAGTGACAATAAAGGCATTCTATTCTATTTGTATTCGTGCTATTGGCGTTTTACATGTTGGAAGCTAGCTAGCTGCTCACTTCTTCCTTTATTTGGTGCTAACTTTCAACTGCAATTTTATCCATCCACCCACCCTTTTCCCATGTTTCTTCTGTATTTCGTGGCTCTTTCCCAGTGTGTTGCTCTTCAGCTGTTTCCATAATGAACCATTAATAAATTGGCAGATGCAAGTTGAAGTTGTTGAAAGAGTAAACACAGTTAAAGCTATTGTCTTTTCTGGTTAAATTTATATATTTTATTTATTAGTGCTCCCTGTTTTATTACCAATCAAGGTTCAGTATTAGTTAAATATTTTATTGAAATAAAAACATACGGCACTGGTGAAACACAAAAGGCATTAATAAGTGCAAGTTATATATATATATATATATATATATTTGTTTTTTTAAGATAATCACCTTTGAGAAGTTTAGTGGGTTGTTTGGATGGCTGGGCGAGAGGGATTACAGTTCATTACCAATATCACCCACTCTCTACCGCCCTTGCTGGCATTTAATAAAGGAAGACCTGAAGACAGAAAAGAGAATTCATATAAGTGGTGAGAAGAATTATGTGAAGGTGGAAAATAAGAAAAGGCTGAAAGGAGAGGGCAAGAATGCATCCTTGACTTTAAGTTGAGAGCAGAGTGCCACCCTGACTTGTTGTACTTGATTAATTTCAGTTGATGCTAAAAAAAAAAAAAAAAAAAAAAAATGGCACAAGTAAAAAAAAAAACAAAACAAATTTGCATGGTTTCTTCCTCAGGGCCAAACAGTTCTAGTTAAGGTTTTCTCATTATTCACGGCATTCAGTTCACAACCAAAAAAAAAAACCAAAAAAGTGATTCTTGTCAGTAGTCTTGTTTGAATCATTACAGTCTTAAAAGTGAGAGAGGAGTGAAGGTCTACTTAGTAAGAAAGCTAATTTTCTGCTCCCCGGTATTGTCATGCATGTACTGCGCCTAATCTGCATAAGGAGAGCTACAAGCAAGGATGAAAATGAAAGGATGAAAGCGTACATGTTGCTTTTCTATTCTGATTTGAAATTCATCCTGTTTGGTGCTGCTGTCTGAAATAGTGCCAGTTCTTACTGTAACAACTAAGAGAGATTTTACACTTTTATTACTAATTTTACACTTTTATTACTTGCTCTATAAAGAGCAAGTAGCTGGTGACATATGATGACAACATTTAAGTTTTAAAACTTTTTTTTAATTCTACATTCATTCATTTCATCATGCCTGCATTAAGAAATAAAACTAGATAATCATCTTTGAACTATGCTTGTTGCTGTTGCTTCTCTAAATCTGGTGGATACAAAGTATTTACACACGTGCCTGAATATGCTGAAATTCAATTTACTTCTCACTATAAATGCACGCCTTTAATAGTTAAACACATCAAATGCTCCTAAAACGCTTGACCGCGTTTGCATCATGCATGCAGTTTCAAATAAAATCTCAGTCCAAGGTCACTCCCCTCTGGCATCTCCTACATATCTATCCCCACGCCACTAAGCCAGGCAGAGTCCTGCTGTTCAGGTGTGTTTGTCCATTAATCTCCCAGTGTGCTGACAGCGAACTGTCTGCCTGAGATCCTAATGCATCATCTCTGTGTGGGGCTGGGGCTGACAGAGGCTGTTAGGATGCCTTTTAATCGCTGTATTAAAAGTTGCTGTCGGCGTCACACGAACAACCAAAAACAAACAGAAAAGCATTTCCAAAGCCTTTATCATCAAACACCTGATGTGTCAGTTCTATTTGTTTTGTTCTCTACGTTAATCACATACAGTATCTCGCCTGTGATGGTTTGCAGGGTGAGCTTTAAGGTGTTGTAGCAGCTCAGAGAAAATCTTATTTGACAGCAGGCCAATGGAATAAATAGCAAAACCAAAAAAGGGGCACTGTTCACGACTACATCATGCCAAGTGCTTAGTAAATTTCTAGCACCTCAACAGTATAATGCTTTAAATGTTATTTACTTCTGACGCGTACTGGTGTGATTATCTCAATGAGCCTCTCGTGGAAGCACACATGCCAACACAAGCTGATAAATTTATCCGCACTAGTGTGGGCATCCTCGTGTGTACCGTGCGTGCGTGTGTGACTCAGCGGGAAGTGGAGGTTATTTCGATGGAGCAGTGTTCATTTTTTCCCATAACACCCTTCAGCAGCTCCAGCCCATATTGACTTCCCAGACTCATCTATTCTCATTTATGAAATGATGTCAAAACTCCATGGCAACCACTCTACCAGTAGCCCTGGGCTTGCTAACCAGAAAGAGACAGGAAACAGGAGTAGCATATGCACACACACACAGACACACACACACAGAAGCCATTAAACTGTAACACTGATGGTGGACGACCGGTGTGTCAAAGTCAGTTTTCTTTACATGAGAGATTAGGGTTGAAACACTAAGGAAGAAATGAATAGAATATGACAAACATCACATAGCAACAGTACTATGGTACATACTTTCCAAACACATTCTGTTAGATTTCTGTCTGAGTTATATATTCTGTGACACCTCACACCCCCTTGTCTACACCTTTTGTGGAGAAAAATGATTTATACTGAAAATTGTTTCAGCGTTATCAGATTGCGAAAACAAAATTGGTATTCTTTAGCTTTTAGTCGAAGACATCGTCAACCTAGATACAAGTTACACGTTTTCGGACAAATCTTGCCTTATGTATCATGGCATTGAGCTGCGCAGCTTAATTGCATTTGTTGCTCAGCATTTCTTACAACCTCACTCAACAAATGCAGTATCTTGAACGTTTTCCATTAGTGCTTCTCAAGTTCAGTATCCTCAAACCTTAATCTGTACAATCATGTTTGTATCCACAGCATCTCACATCTATTTTGAGCCCGCTATTCTTCATGTGTATCATATGAAATCAACACATAACACAATTAACAAGTAAAAGCTGGCAAACATCTGAGCACGTTGCCCCCTGATAGCACAACTATTTATTTTCTCTCCATATCTGACAGCCTTTGAAGGCTTGTAAATATTCTCCATTACGTTCCTGTTGTAATTAATGAAACATCGTAATTAAGGGGTGTAAACACCAAGACATGGTTTGATATGGAAACAAGGAAATCATATTTGCATTTATGTGCAATTATTTTTCCCCTTTCAGTATGGTTTCGTCTCCATATCACAACCCAGTGTTTTGTGTGTGTGTGTGTGTTTTTTCCATCTCTGAGAAAATATGAAAAATATGATGTGCAGAAAAAAATATTAATATGTTAAAACCTTATTACAGTAATCAGCAAGGCGGAGTTGGGGACAATTTCCCCAACGAAAGATTTGCATAATTCAATTTCTAGTACACTATCAAAACCCAGTATGCGTTTAATGCCTTAGCAAAAATAGTAATATTTCTACGTTACTGAAATAAAATTATATTTTACCCCCCTTTGCCCTTTCTGCTGTTTCCACAATGTTTGTTACAGAAGTATTTTCTACTGCGCTGCTACTGATAATTTCAAGTTTAAATGGACTCATTTCAACTCAGCTAATTTTCCCCACTCCTGTCAAACTTCCTAATTGTCCATCTTGAAATATTGCTGTCATTAAATTGTAATCCTGTCTCAGTCTCTAAATCCACAGTCAAAACAAGGACAATGCTTAATATCCAACCTTAATTTCACCACATGGTCAAGATTAAATCACACTATACCAGTAAGGCAACAGAATTTAGCTGGACAGACAATTCTTGTCTTTGTTTCTCTTTATTTTATTGTCTTTTAGACCACAACCCTTACTGAATCAAGCGTAGATTTAAAAAAAACATTAAAAACAACATATTTTTTATTTATTTTTTACTTTAATTTGGGTTTTTGACAGCTAATCATTTACTTCACAGAGCAATTTTTCAGCTATCTCTGTGATTTCATATATGGGAAAGTTTGGCAGAAAGTGTAATATTAAGTTTTTAACAGCTGTGTTTGTGAAGCAGTTTTCCACTTTAAAAGAAAAAAACAAAACAAAACAAAAAAAAATAGTAAACATGGTTTATTATTGCATTACATTTTTGTTAACTCCAAATATAAAATATATTTAAAAAATGATGTGCTCTGAATGACAGCATTGCTGTTTGGCTTAAGTTCCAAAGTTAGGTTTTCTTTCCTGACTTCCTGGCTTTAGTTTTTAATGGACCAACTTTAGGTGTTGAGACCTCAGCAATCAGCAGATAAAGCAAACAATACTTTATTGCCTGTAGTGAAACTGAAATCCTTTCCACAGTCTCTTGTAATGCATGAACCCTTATTGTTAGATTTGGATCTACAACCTCATAAGTTACTGGTAGTATCTCAGAGCAAACCTTAGTTTTAAACAGTTCTGTTTTTTTTGAAGTAGGGTCATTTATGTACTCAGCATTGTAGTCAGTGTATTAGTGTTAATTGCTGCAGCTATTTTAGATTCCATTCATTCCATGTGCAGATGCATTTTTTGGCTGTAGTTTTCTTTCATTCTCCCTCTGAAGCTGGTTTCGAGCCAGGTACTAACAGTTTTTGAGGATTACTGACCACGTCAATGCTGTAATTTGTTTCGAGTCAAAGAGTGAAATGCAGCCCTAAAAATATTCATGTGATATAGGAATCCTGACAACTGAGAAATGTTAAGATTTACCAGGTTCATCTGAATCATTTGTGGTTCGTCTGACTCATGAATATCTTGGTTATTGATGCTTTCAGCTGGAAAATGCCACATTTAAACTTAACAAAGACTTCAGAGCTGGAATTGAATTCAAAGCGACACTATCATTTGCCTTATAATTAATGAACAAAAGCAAATCTTTTTTTTTTCTGGTGAGTCTGAACTGTTAAAATGAATTGATAATGAAATATTACAGACAGAAGTGAAAAAATAAAACTAAGCCAAACCAACAGTGCTACCAAAGACATGTTTCTACAGCAGAGGTAGCCACAGATGAGCTTCCTTCTCATCAGCTTAACCTAAAGAAAGTAAACAGGATTTCCACTCAGCATTAAAAATGAAAGACCTATTACACCTTCATAAATTAGACCTCCACAAAATTAAAAATGTTAAATTGTCTTTGTTAATTGTATATGCCCAGTGTAAGGTAATGCACATACTAACTAAAGCATTACTCACTTCCCACTCAAACCTTGGACCACACTTTACTTTGTAATTTTAATTGTTTTTTAAATTATTTTTCCTTTTATTTTATCCTCTCATCTCCATTGCTCACTCTTCCCTCCTACCTTTGCTTTAATGTATTGAAAGCTCCAAAACTGATGATCTGGTGGCGGTCTTACAGATTAAACTTTTTCTTGTGAGTTCTGTGTGTGTGCACATTTATGTATGCATGTCATCTATAAATGCGTGTTTGTGTGCGTGTGTGTGTGCACGAGTAGTGTAAGCCATTTGGGGATTAGGCTGTTATTGATCCAAGACGGACACAGTATTAACTGGGATAACTCGCAAAGTCCCGTCATCATAACTGTCTGAGACAGCCGTCCAACTTAATGAAAGCACTTCCCAAATGTCAAGTGGTTAACACCAAGCTGTAAGGCAGCCACATTAAAACACACACAAACACACACACACACAGGCTCACACACTTTCACGTACACAGAGCTATTAGAGTAATTGTCAGCCACGTACTTTCAGTGCACCGAACTCCCTGACAGGTAGTCGCTTTATCTTAAGTCATCAACTCATGGATTTATGCAGAGGCAGAGACGGACGCACGCTCAGACTTGCATACCAACACACACACATACACACACTGTAATGTACAGTAAGAATATATATAATAAAGTGTGTGTGTGTATGTGGCTTGACTGACTTGACTGTCAGTGCACAACTGAGGCTAACAACGATAATAATCATGAGAATGATGGCAAGATGAGACACCATGCATTATTTGCAATGATTTATTATTTTGTGGGGCCTCTTATTTGTTGTTGTTTATGGTTCTAAGGGCTGAAAGAGACATTTCAACAGAAAAAAATAACAACATATTTTAACCTTGAACCTTCAAATAATTTAAGATATGTTAAATGTGATAAAGAGAGCCGCATTATTCATTTCCATACCAAATTTCATGGCAATCCTGCAGTATTATTCTCTGCTGCACACAAATGGCTTTTGGCAGTTTCAACAGGAACAACCTCCGGATATTTAAAGGGAGCACACTGGGACAGTGCCACAAGGTGGAGGCCTTCCTTGGGGAGGGCGGCTTCGGTTTTGTAACCAAATGCCGCAACATCGAAACAGACGAGGTGGAGACCATCAAGGTCAACAAAAACCACCCTGACATATTTTACCAGGCAAGACAGGAGATTGCTATCCTAAAGCAGTTGCAGCGTCAGGATCCAGACACGTGCAATGTTGTAAAGTGGAATGGCTTTCTTTGACAGAGATCACATTTGCCTGAAGTTTGAACTGCTGGATCGAAGCCTCTTTAACTACATGAGAGGCAGAAATAACCAGGGTCTCCCCCTAACAGAGCTGAGACCCATTATTCATCAGCTGGCCACAACCCTTTCACATTTGAGTTCCATTGGAGTGGTCCATGCGGATCTCAAACCTGACAACATCATGGTTGTGGACAGCCAGCAGTGGCCACTGAAAGTAAAGGTGATTGACTTTGGCCTGGCAAGTCCAGTGGCTAATGTCCAACCTGGTGCCTGTGTGCAGACCCTGTGGTGGAGGGCACCGGAAGTACTAATACAGGCTCCTTTTAACAAGGCCATAGATATGTGGACTCTGGGACTGATAGCTGCAGAACTGGCCACAGGGTACGTGCTCTACTCCGGACACACGGAGTATGATGTGCTGCACTACATCATAGAAACTCAGGGCCAGTCAGCAGACCATGTGCTGGACCGTGGAATGGGTACCCAGTACTATTTCCAAAAACAAAATGGTCAGCGGTGCTGGAGATTTAGGACACCAGAGGAGTTCCAGTATGAAACAGGGCTCTGCTCTGAAGAGACAAGGCACATCAGAATCAAGAGTCTTGATGATCTTGAACAGCTGATGGTGGTTGACAATGGACAGCACAGTGAAAAGCACCTGTTGGTTGACTTGATTAAAAGGATGCTGCATCTGGATCCTGACCAGCGCATCAAACCTGTGGAGGTTCTGCAGCATCCTTTCTTTATTCAGAGTCTCCCACAGGGTTCCCGTCCTGACACCTGCATAGTGATCGGCGAGACTGATGAGGAAACACCTGAAAGCTGAAGTCAGCTGTCTTCAGGGAATCAGACAGCGAGACCGGTGAACATTCCATGCAGGGTCGAAAGTACAACCAACGTCGCGGGAAACACTGAACAGGTGGATATCCAGCCGGAGACTGAGAACGGCAGCTGGTTAAGACGCCTTGTCAAAGGAATTACCGCACCTTCCACTACTACTTCCCAAGATATGGATGAGTAGCCACTTCCATCTCTCTCTCCATTTCTACTAACTACCTCACTACCTCCTTTCTGGTTCTGCTCAAGGTTTCTGCCTGTTTAAAGGTAGTTTTTCCTTGCCATTGTCGCCTAGTGCTTGCTCATGGTGGGAATTGTTGGGTTACTCTAAATCAGGGGTCACCAACGCGGTGCCCGCGGGCACCAGGTCACCCGCAGCAATCACGTGAGTTGCCCGCCGGCCTGTTCTAAAAATAGCCCAGGGGTCGCCAACATGTCGCGACGCTGTTGCTTGGGCTGTCGCCAAGTATCTCGCCCTTGGCGTGGGCGATTATTTGTCAACTAGCTGCCAATCAAACATTTTCGCTGTGCTGCTGTCAGTCGCTGGAGAGCAGGGTGGGGGGCAGGCTGACCAGGTGCCACCGTGTCAGGCAGTTAGTAGGCTAGCCTAGCAACAATGACAGCAGCAGAGTTCAGTCAAACAGCCCTTCACTGATGGCGGGATCATTAAAGAGGCTCTGACCGCTGTGGCGGAATCACTATTCCGGGACCATAAAATTAAGACGGAGCCTGTCCGCTGCTGCCGATGTCCAGCTTGGGGCGAACACTGTGCCACGGAGGGTGTGTGCGCTGTCTGCAGATGCGCTCAGACAGCTGGAGTCGGACCTGAACAGGTGCTTCTGGTTTTCACTCCAGTGTGATGAGTCTGTGGCCTCCAGTGATACAGCACTGTTTTCATACGGATGCTGTTTGCACAAATGAACATGCTGGCGTATGTTATTTGGTTTTTTGATACAGTATTCCATTTCATAATTTTTTAGATAGAACATAGAAATAGAATACAACATGCAGATGCTTATGAATTTAAGTTATTATACACAATATGTGTTCTGTATTATCATTTTTGAATGTGTTATATGCAAGACAAGCATATTCACTTGTTCTATAGATATGGAAATTAGCTATGTGAAAAAATGTTACAACACGAGTAGCTCTCCGGCACTTTCATTGTGTAAAAGTAGCTCACAGAATATATAAGGTTGGAGACCCCTGCTCTAAATCATATTCCAATCAGTATGGTTTAGACCTGCTCTATTTGAAAAGTCACCCAAGTTAAAAAAATAAATAAATAAATGCAATTGAATTTGATCACATCTATTTTACTTTCTTTTAACTGTGGCATAGTTTCACTGAAAATTAGTGCAATGCCATGTTTTTGAATAGGCAAACCGACCTGCCAGGGGTGTACCCTGTCTCCCAACCAATGAGTACTGGCATAAACACCCATTTTCTGTAATTGCTGTAACCCTTTCGGGGTCGCTGGGATTCTGGAGCCTATCCCAGCATTCAGTGGGCAGGAGGCGGGGTACACAAACTCAATGACACTCATATTCACTCCTAGCATCAATTTAGAGGTCCCAGTTCACCTATCATGCATGTTTTTGGATGGTGGGAGGAAGCCAGAGTGAACCTACGCAGACGCAGAGAGAACATGCAACACAGAAAGGACCCGGTCGGCAATCGAACCTGGGACCTTGTTGCTGTGAGGCGAAGTGCTAACCAACAAGCCACCGTGCCGCCACAACTGCCTGTCTTTGGTCTAATACGGTTATTATCCAGGTGCAGCTCTGTTTTGGCATTCAACTGGGATAATGTCATTGGTGCCCTGGTTAATGTAAATCATAAGTTTGCTCTCGTTTTAGCTCATGTTGATCACCACCACCAACAAGTAATTATCAGCTTACAAGGTTTCAGTTTATCATTGTGGAAGGGTGCGTGTACTTTTGTATTCCTTATATTGTTTGTTTTGTTGTTTTCTGTAGCTCTTTACGTCTTACTTGAGGGTGTTTGCAACTAGAAAGGAATTGCTTTTCCACGCACACACACACACACACACACACACACACAGATTCACACACATGCACATAGTATATGCTGTACAAATTGTGAATTTTACCTAAAATATTGAAGCTTCAACTTGAGTTCTTCTGTCAATGCCAACACTGTTGACTGCACCAGTGATTCATTTCCATAATGCACTTTTCCGACTTCTTGCGGAACCACAACCAACTTGTTCAGTTGGACTTGTTTGAGTTCTGTGGTCAGAGAAGTTTATATTTTTGAATGTATTATGCATCTTCATGTCTTAAACTCTAGGGCGAGGCCTGTAGACCGAGAACATGTAAGAGCATGATATTTAAATAGCAATTGTTTATATGCGTAAGTTTATCATCAAGAGGTGCTCATTGTTAGGCTCTGATTGTTAAAATAAAAACATGACTCGCATGAAGCTGATTTCTGTGTGCATATCCAGGCTAGTTTCTGTATTCATTTGATGAGGGCCAGTGAGTTTATACTTTACACAGCCAGTGCCAGTTGGCCTTTCTCTTTTCTTTATTGTTTTGGGAGAAAGGTTCTTTTCATCTTGCGTTGACAGCAACTTTTTTTTTTTGCAAAAAAAAAGCCAAAGGCTACAAAAAAGGTTAAAAAGAGCACAAATAAGTTTCCTCTTCCTTTTATGGTGCACATATTTAATTCCATGCCACACTTTGACCCCTGCCTACTCACCCATCTAAAATGTTACCGAGGCAGTTCTCTGTTGTTCTCATAACTCATTATTTTACTCTGTTTCAAAGAGAATTGAAAATTAACTTCAGAGCTCCATTCAAAGAACATCAAACACTTACTCTGCAATGTGATTACAAATTATCTACTTTCAATTCTCTACCTTGCACCAGCAAATTTATCTTTTTAATATATTACATTCCTCATACTCTAAACATTACGCAGCTCTGTACTCAGGTGTCATGTTGGATAAGAGGACTTACATTTGGGCAATCAAAGAGGCCCAATCATTTCCTGAGAAACTCATTTGCTGTGATCAGTCTTCCATTGCTGCCTCCTCTTTGCTTCCACATGTGTTTACACAATTTGGTGGACCACTTTCCATAGCCCATCACAATTAGGAGAGGGAAGGAAAATCCTGCACTAACCCCCTAGAGATGGTGTGTACATAAAAGGGGAATGGGAGGCAAATTGAAATGATTTCAATGCTTATTATTATTGTTCTGATTGTAGTGTTTGCCATAATATAATGCCACTGTTGCTTTTTTTCTTTCTTTTTGCTTTGAAAGCCACCGTTTTTTTGTTAATTGCCTTGGCATCGCTCAGGCAGAGCCTTGCCAATAAAGCACCTTGAAATTGAAAAGTGAATTGGAACTGAATGGAGGGAGGAGATTCTCTCTCTCTCTTTCTCTCTTTTTTCTGCAGCTGGTAAGGCAGGATTAGGCTTGGCACGGAAAGAGACAAAAGGGAGCATGCATTTGTGTGTGTGTGCATGTGTGCATGTTTGGATATGTGCATGCATTTGTGTGTGTAGATGTGTGTTTGGGTGCCAGCACTGTCCTGGAGTCAGGGCAGCAAGGTTTATAGGGGACTCAATTAGTTCAGCCCAAACACAAATCCGGAATCTTCCACATTCCAGGTCTATCTGGGATGTGGTGAGGGAAACGCTAAAGCTCTGCCCACAACTCGAAAAACCTCAAAGTCCCTCCCCTGTCCCGCTTATCCCTGAGAATCCCTGCACACACGGGGACTAAAGGGGAGCCGATCACAGCTGGAATCCCACGATCAGCCACTCCGCTGGGTTTTCTGACGTCGCTCTGGTTTGTTCAGGGTGAAAGGCGATTTGGCCAACTGTGCTGGTGCCAGGTTTATTTGAATTGTGTTTGCAGAAATGAAAGAGCCATCATTTCATTGTTTGTATTACACAGATGGTGAGCGAAAGGTTAGCAGAGAGGCCATTACTCTTTGTAAATAATTCTGGATGCAGTGTAGTCATGAAGCTAGTATTTCTGGCTACCAGTAGTTGAGCTTGCTGGATAGTTCAGTTACTTTTACTGATTTATCTTTGATTTTAACTCTTTATTGTGCCTTAATTGGTAGACGAAGTTGATTTTCTTCAGAACAAATGAAAAAGAAAATCATAAGAATAAGCTTAACATTTATATTACGTGCTAAACACTAGATTCTTTTATTGTTTTGGTTTGCCCCGGATGAAAGGCGATTTTGCCAGGTCTGCTGATGCCAGAAATAAAAGAGGCCCAATTTCATCTCAGATGATGAGTGGAAGGCTAGCAGAGAGACCATTACTTTTTGTAGATAACTGTGAATCCAGTGTCCATTATTAAGCTAGTATTTTAGGCTCTGGACATGTATTCACTAGCAGTGATTTGAAAATACTTTTGGGCAGCCACAGTATCCACTGCTGAGGGTGGTTGTGAATGGGTCTATATCTACATCTGGTATACAGGCAAGGGTGAAGCCCAGAGC
Organism: Datnioides undecimradiatus; assembly: GCA_008933995.1. Classification (NCBI taxonomy): domain Eukaryota; kingdom Metazoa; phylum Chordata; class Actinopteri; order Lobotiformes; family Datnioididae; genus Datnioides; species Datnioides undecimradiatus. The sequence continues at coordinate 2,867,045 of WARS01000008.1, forward strand.
TAGTGCGGAAGAAAGCAATCTCTCTGACAGACTCACTGAAGGAGGACAGGAAGATCCAGATCTACACTAACTAGCCAGCTGATAAAATCAGATCATACTGTCTCTGAATTAGATCACTGAACGACAACGTCCAGTGCTGTGCAACATAGTCCACTATGCTATCCTGGTACCTTCAGGTAACGAACATATGAATATGACTGAGTTCATTTTCTGCAAGCTGTAGTGTTGCCTTATTTCCTGCTTGTTTACTCACTCAAGAAATCAGAAAATAATGCCACCGCAGAGTCCGAACCCCCATCCATACACAGTGTATTTCCTTATCAAAATCAGCACACAAACCCACTGCCGAATGTCAGCTGCTACATGACATGAAATACATACAGAAACAGCACAAATGTGCTTAGCTAACTGTAGGTGATGGTAGGTGATATGAATGCAGGTGACCATCTTTGTTATTTACAATTATTATTACTGGCTATCTTTAAAAGCAGAATTTTATACAATATCCCACACAAACATGGAGGAAACTACACAATGGGGAAAAAATGTAATGCGACAGCTACAAAACAGTTAATTTAAAAAGGTAAGAATTGTAGGACTACATGTTCACATGTGTATCTGAGATTGCACTGTATGGTTAACACAATGTTCTTGCTCAGTATATTATTAGAATAGTTATATTCATTTGTGGAATTTGAATTATAGCATTTTTATGTGCATGTTTTATGTTATTATTTCCTTTATTATGGCTTCTGCTCTTTTGCTTGACAGTTATGAGGCTTGATTTGAACACCAAGTTTAAAAGTTGAAGGCTTTTCAGCAGCAACTCATGCACACTGGTCTACAAGAAACAGGCTGGACTGAAGAATTTGTTCTACTGATGAAATATCATTGTGGATTTAAGTTGGGATGCAGATTTCATTCCGGATTTAAAGTCACTACCTACATATATACTGAATTGACTACGTAAAAAAAGTAGTTTATACTACTGCGTAAAAAAGGTGGGGTCATGAAGATCATAGGGTGATGCAGGTATGATTGCATTTTATTATCATGGTTATTGTTATTACTAGCAGTCATCAGTATGGTTTCAAAAGATGATGCTCTATAGTATTGTTTGCCAAGCTCCACTTTCACACTACGCGCAGGGGTTGGAAAACATTTGATCTGCACTCTGATTAGTGCAGTTCTTCTAACACTTGCCAATGCACTCCAAAATTCAGTTGGCTTCATCTTCAGTGGTTGTTGAGAAAGAAGCCAGACCAGCAGTGCAGCACAGAACAGCGGCAGGCCAGAGCCGAGCTCACAACATGAACCAATTTGGCAATTATTTTGAGGTAGCACTTTTCCCCTGCTGAAACGCAAACCGACAGATCTTAGGGTTCCCTGACCTTCTAAATCCTAACCTGACAACTTGACAACAGTACAGTGGTAAATTAAAAATAACTGCTCTCAAGTGCATTTTTATATTTAACAACAGAGTAGGCAAACAATCTTAAAGTAGGTCTCATGATCCATTGAAAGGGGCAGCTCAAAATACACATTTCCTTATACCTACCCCTTGAGGAATCAAGGCATGCAGATCTTTTGGTTTCATTTGCCTGAGTTTTTGCAATATCTGCCACTGAGAAATGCTGCTGCTGCTGAAATTAGAAGTTTCATTTGCCCTTAAAAATACTTAAAAACTGAGTATCAGCCGATGCATAATTGTTGTCTGAATTATAACATTCAGTGGTTCATTGTTTGATGTTTTCTTCTAATGCAAGGGAGGAAATAGCCATGAATGTCAAACTGCCGGTTTTAGCTGACTGAACTTTAAAAACTGTACAAAGTCTGTGTGTTGTTACATTCTTAAATGCATCATTAGACAATATTGTCAAAAATCAAGATTCATAAACGTAGAGAACAATATGTGTGCAAATACACACAGCACATGCACCTATGCCTTATGTATGCCTTCCTGAAACATGATGTCAGTTGAAGTCCAAAAAGTTTTGTTGTGTGACTCTTTGAGTTTCACTGAGTGAGTTTTGCTAAGTAGAATACAGAGAAAGGGAGGGCTAGTCTATGTGCATCAGTTTGTCTGTGTTTGAGGGCTCAAGAGTCGAGTATGGAAAGATAGAAAGAGCTAGTCCTGGCTCCGGGTCTTACCTTAATCCTTTCCACACATTTTTCAAAGCACTTCTCCAAGACACCCAAAGAAGCAGAGGGGCATCCTTTTGTCAAAGGCAGATTAACCTTATATAAACAGGTTTCAGAAAGAGGGAGAAAGGGCTGAACCAGAGGGGGGAAGTAATGTTTTCAAATAACTTTGAAAACGGACTAGAGTGATATGAAAGAAGAGTGAAATGAAAGAAAAATGAAATGATAGATAGAGTTACAAAGCTGGATGGAGAGGAAAGATTGAAAGACGGGACAGTTTTGATTGGGGTTAGAGAGGGAGTGAGACTGAAAGGGAGTGAGAAAGAGGGAGCTTTGGTTTGGTTGGGATTGCAGCCAGCAGAGCAGCTCAGAGGAGTAAGCTGCTTCCAGATGAGTGAAAGGAGTCACACATATGCACACACACACACACACACACCCAAAGAAAAGCAGTGTGCGAGAGGACACAATAGCAGCCATGTTTTAGTTACACGGCAAATCATGGGCCAGCTATCACCATAACAAGTGAACTCTGCAGGGCTTGAGAAAGCTTCCTGGACAGACATAAAGAAATTTTGATCCCAGATGGCAGTAGTAGTTGATGATCAGGTGTTTTGAGGCACACTGTCTTTGAAAGCCAGTGTGGCTGTAAATTCAAACATGTTAATGGTTATAATGGTTATTTACAATAATTATTACTAGAGCAAAAATAATTAGTTAATTACTTTTCTGCTGACAGATCTCGCTGGTTTGTTGTGCTAAACTTGAGGCTACTGTAAGCAGCTAGCTAGCTTAGCTTAGCAGAGGCACTGAAAACAGGTGAAAGCATCACCAAAAACTTTAAAAATGACATGTTGTGGTTTCATGGCATGTTGTTGTACCAGGATATTTCTTGACCAGGTGTAGTTGGTTTTTGTAGATGGTATCTTCAATGGTTGTGTGGCAACCATTGTAAAACTGTAACTGTATGTAAAACTATATGTCTGCACTTTGGTTTGTGTATGGATTTAAGAAATGACTGTAAAAGTGTTGTATGTCAGCTTTAGAGGTGTATTTTGTCTACCTTGGACAAAGCTAGGCTAGCTCTTTCTCCTTGTTTCAAGTCTTTGTGCTAAGCTGAGCTAGCTAGTTGTAGCATCATTTTTACAGGATAGGATATATATAATCTCATCTAAGTTTTGGCAAGTAGGTGTATTGCCTGATAAAAACTATTGATTTTACGGATGTATTTAAAACTGCCGTGTTTACTGAGTTGTTCACATCTTCATGCCCTGACCTAAACTTTCAATACTAGCCAAAACGTTCATGTTGTATTGGTTTTGAGAGAAATCATTCAAAATGCCACTTCCTGTATACTGTATTCTGGTTGGGCAGGATATAATGTTATCTGCATTTTCTTAAACATGCCAGAAATAAAGAAGACCAGTCACCAGTACGGAACAAATTACATATTACTTAATGAAAAAAGTACTGACATCACTAACAGCACAATTTGTCACCTTACAAATGTACAAATCTAAATATCAGCTCAGTCAAAAGTGACTTTTACTAACTTTAAATGAACCCTTTAATACATGTTAAGATAGAAAAGAAGTAGTTTAGCAGACAGGCAAGTTTAATGACCATACTTACGCTGACTATCAGCAGATTGTTTTTGCCTCGGTGACTGCCTGCTATAACGAAGCTTTTTCCAGTGGGTCCTGCACCACCTACACCAGTTTGTCCACTAACTGATATCAATCCTCCATCAACCTCCAAGTAAGGCTCTAACATTGCCTTTTTTTCTTTCCTTAAACTTTTATTCAAATCATGTGTTTACTGTTTTCTTCGGAAGTATGTTGTGTTGCAGTATTTCTCCTCGAACAATGTTTAATTTCAAGAACTGCAACCCTCAGGAGTTGAAGTGAGCATTATTTCTAACCTAAAGTGGTCTCTGTCCATAGAGGTTTAGTTTTAAATGACTGTGTCAGCTTGGGTCCTGCCCTCAGGACACAATAACTCCAAATGTGAAACTCGCTGAACTGGATGAAGGAAGTTGCAGCTGTTCCCTAATGTGCACCGGTACGCAAAATGTACACACAGGCAGGCATGAGTACACATCAGGACACAAAAAACTATACACATATATGTCTACACGTGACAGGAATACTCATGGTGAAGGATATGGATGGAGTTCATCCCACAAGTGGCAATGAAGTGAAATGAATAGGAAAGATAATTCCCAGGAAAAGGTCATCAGCTCTTGGATTTCAGGAAGGCGTGAGAGTATACACACACACACACACGAAAGACTGTTGTGAGGACTCTTCTTGCAATTCGTCACGTCTCTGTGCAGCAGCGTTCTATAATTGATTTAAACACACAGAGGCAATTACTTTAATTCCATCCATCATGTGCGATGGGAGCTCCAATAGCCCATTAGTGCTGTCATATATTTACTCTTTAATGGCGTGTTCATAAAAACACAGACATAAATTCATTTTGCCAGTGACACAACCCTTTTCTCATTCTCACACGTTGTCTGACTCTTTTTGATCTTTGCTTTATTCTGTTGTCCTTTTCATTCACTCACCTCCTTCTTCCTTCTCGCCCAATTTTGTCCCATTCAGTCTTTTCTTTATCTGTCAACACTGGAGTACAATTCAACTTCTTTCTTTTCTCTCTCTCTTCCTCTTTCTTTCCTTGTCTCTATCTATCCTTTCCACTCTTTTTTTCATCTCCAGTCCATCTGCCTAATAACCAACAAGCACGGATGAGTTCATACATATTAAATCACATTCTTGCCCCCTGCAGAGCCTCACTCAAAAGTGACAACCCCCTGTCGCGCTGTTGACTCAACTCAAACTGAAGTAACAAAGCCATTTCATTTTGTTGTTATTAGAGTTGAGAATGTGTGCTTGTTTCTGTTTAAGATTTCAATACACAGTAAATTGCTGCTTGTTAGATTAAGCTTTTTTAAGATTTCCCTTTATCCATCCCACGCACAATGGACTGATCCGAACATGTTGGTTAACCGCCAAACCATCTGTGTCTCTGTGTGCACGCATATACAAGTCTGCTTATCTATGTGTGTGCTGCTTGCGCCTGTGCGTATCCCTGCATTCATTAAATATGTTAAAACTCATATAAGAGCTCTGCTGATTAACTATCATAAATACAAATGCTGTCTTTCTTCTTCTTGCCTTCTATTTTCTTTTATCTCACACAGTCGTGCAACAAAGAGCGGGGAGGGTGAGACTTTGACAACCCTGCAGAATCTTCAAGCAGAGAATGTGTGAAAGGGAGAGAGGCACTCGGATTGGATGGATCAAGAGTGATAACAAAAGCAGACACAAGTCATGAACGTAAATTCTTAGGGTGAGAAACCAAAAGTGTGACGTCTTGCCCTCTCTGTTGTAGCAAAGATGGATGGGGCAAGGGAGGGAGACAGGGAGGAACAGTGGAGGATGAATGATGTGAGGGGGTCTGTGGCTTGTTGAAGTATTCATGAGAGGTGCAGGGAGCAGAAAGTGCATGGGGCTTACAGACAGGTATTGTTTTTCCTTTTCCATTGTAGAAGGAATCGCTTTTACCTGGATTCATTGACCAAATGGGCACCAGTTAAAAATCCCACATCAAGCTTGAAAAAAGATTTGATTGTGTGAATTTCAGTGTCTCTACTTTTATTTCTCACATTTCCCACTGTCAGTTACAATATGTAGCGCAGAGCAGCAAATACGAGTGAATTAAGGTGAACACAGGCAGGTAACAATAGGGAAATTTGTCACCATTCATTTTGTCATCTCACCTTGGTGAAGAATGGCAGCACAGGCTTATAATGGATCTTACCAACTGGAAAATGAATGCATTCTCAACATCAACTCAAATAGAGTTGCTCAGTGGGTTTATTTTGTACATCCAGGGTCTCAGAAGTAAAATTCAATTCATTTTCTGCATGGCTAATATTAGTTGAATGACAGAGCGTTTTCAGGGTTAGAATGAGCATGAAAGTCTCCCAGCTGAATCATTGGCGCAAAACGATGTTCTGATTGTTCAACCAGGAGCAACTGCATGGGAAAATATGTAGTTCTTTGGCAAGAAGTCACAGGTAAGCTTGTAAAAGTCCATCTGAACATGTGTTTTGCTTATTATTACCTCTCATGCTTATTTGACCATTGCCGCACAATGATGTGTGTGCGGAGTTTGACACTACAAAGCTGTTTTCACTTTCTTCTGCTGAATGAGGGGACTTTTCTTGTGCTGAATTTTAACCAGAGTGCAACCCATGCATGCACAAACAGGATTTTGTGTCATCACACCTATTTCAGAAGCCATTCATGGTCCGGTGTGCATCTTACGCAAGTATGATGTGGAAACATAAAGCTCAAATGCGCACTGAGAATGGACTATTTTATTCCGAGTCACATTCAGTCCCTGAGCTTTACGTTGTGTCAGCCTGTGCTGCCACGGTGTTGGGGAAGCTAAAGAATACATATTGTGAAAAACGTTAAATCAGTTCTCCTTAGTCAATTTTGGATTAATCCAGCAATAGTGGTTCAGTGTTTTATGCCCAATTCAAATGAAGAAGGGCTCAGCTCTGACTCAAACCTCTGACTGGCCGTTTTGCCATGGCAACAGCAGCTGAGGCTGTTGGGTATTTGAGTATTCAGAGTGATTTTGCATATCAACACTTTTTTTGGTTGGGGGGCATTGACATAGACATCATGAAATTGATGGAAGTGGATGACTCTAAAACACCTAAGTCCCTCAACCTGTACCGTTAGTTCAGCCAGTACAGACTACGTGTATCTCTAGCCTCTATACAGTTAAAAATTCACGGGTAATGAAGTGTCATCTTGTCTTTTCACTTTCCCCAGCCTGTGCTTTCCCTGTTATACGTGACCTACAACTTCTCTCAATCTCCCCAGTGAACCATGCTGTTCTCATACCTGACTTTCTCCCTCCCTCAGAGTGCAGATACTTCTGACGGTTTGCTTCTGAAACACTGAGAGCTGTTTGTAAATGCTGACTGATAAAGCGAATGTAGCACACTGGTGTATATGAGTGTATTGGCATGTGCTGTCTGTATTTCAGTGTTGTAACCTCTTCTTCTTATCCTCTCATTCTCTTGGCCTTGTTTTATTCATTCAGCCTCGGGGTGATGATAACAGCAGCAACAACAAGAGCAACACACACGCAAAGACAGGGAGAGGGAAAGATTGTACGCGCACCTGTGAAGAACAGACCAGCAACGGTGAATGCACACAGATGCAAATACATATGTATATCTATATAAACACACACTAATAGATAAAACTATAAAAGCAACAAAAGACAAGCAAAGCGTTCAAAGGGAGCAAGCATGGCAGGGATATGAGTTAAAGCTCCACAGCCACCGCTGACCTTAAAGAAAGTGAAAATGAGTTGCACAAGTGCAAAATAAGAAGCCTGCCTCTGCGTAATTAAACCTAGCCAAGCATCCAGCTGCCGCCTGAGTTCAGAAAGTAGTCACTTGCACAACATGTACACAAACGTGCACTCACATTATTAGCATGAAGGACTGACACACATTTGTATAATTCACTGGTAATAGGGGAACAAGGCACGGGCATGAAAAATTAATTTCCCATCATTACATTGCTTAAATAAAAGAGGATTTGTTAGACGTCGGCAAACAGAGAGAGTGCTTCTGTTCACAGAGTCATCATCATGATTTCTCTTTAAGTATCTCAGTGCATGTGTGTGTGGTTTTTTGGGCGTGTGCACGTGCTGTGTTTGGGAGAGACAGGAAGGAAATGCAAGAATGAGGCTGCTTCCCTTTTTAGGGATTGATTAAACCTGTTCTCATATTAGAGGATGTAATGGAAAAACAATAATAACCACTTTATTCCCCTGTTCATTTTGAGCAAAGTGCCCATTTTCTGTTTGTATGTGTGTGTGTGTGTGTGTGTGTGTGTTTGCATGCATACATTCAAAAAAACATGCAACTCATTTCTACTATCAGCACCATGGACAGCGCTACAGGGATCAACATTAGAGTATCCCCTCTACTTTACATGGGAATATTAGAAGAAGGTAATAACCAGTTCTACACTCACATGCCAAATTGGGATTGCCACAGGTTTACTGAATGTATTAAGTTCTTTGATTTCCAATTAAAAGACCATTTTGGCACCCTCCGCGTGGCCTAAAGTTTCAAATAAAGCAATAATAGTTTCAGCTTGGGATTCAAAGGGAAAGGGAGTTGGCTATGGCTGCGATAAGCTCCATGAAGCTACTGGCAAGAGCCAATACAGATAAGAAAGAGTAATATGAGACATGGCCAGTGAAATTTGTACCCATTCCTATTGCTTTAAAAGCAATTCCATGCCAACCGCAGTACTACAACTGATATAGAAAAGAGTTTGGCAAATGCCACTGCCTCTCTATTTCTCTGTCACTTCACAGTCAGCTTAGAGCTGTGCTGTGAAAAATCAACTGTGGAAATGTAAAGGTGGTGAGGCGGGGGCTTTGGAAGCATCCTTCAGCCCTTCTTTTAAACAGTGAAAGAGATAACTGATGAAAACTTTGCTGATGGAAACTCTGCTTGGCTGTGGGCCTGTGTGATATTCTACATGTAAGATGGAATTTGATGTTATGTAGTATATGTGTGAAATGGAGCTATTCACTCAGGTTAATTCAATTACATGTTAATACCACACAAAAAATGGCCCTGTGAAGAATTCCCTGTGCTAATAACACGGAGGTGCTTATTTTCACACACCTCTCATTACTGAATACTTCATCCGCACTCCTCCTTTTTGCTCGTGTGTCCGTCCAAGGCTCGCAATCATTCTAATGTGTTGCAATCACATTTTGATAATTGGGAATTCAAGAGGGTAGTTATGGAACAATATAGGGTAGTTGGGGGTATCTGAGGTTGTCGATGGCTATGTTACGTTCAAGTTCTATTACCCGTGCATTTTCCATCTCTTGCAATCCTTCTCTTTTCTACTCCCTCCCTCCCACCAACCCTCCCATGCCCTTTCCTCCGTCTCTATCACAGCCTGGTCTCCATTGTGCTGATAGATTATAATGATCTTTAATTAGATCTAAATATAACGATAGGCGCTCACTGCCATCAGTGCCTCTCTCTGTGAAGACTGGCTATCATTAGGATGGGTAATAGGAGAGAAGAAAAGAGGTGAAGAAACACTGGGGTAGGATGAGGGGCACTGAGGAAAAAAGGAGAGAGAAAAAATGTTTTTTAAAAAAAAGGACAGACGGAAATGAAAATTGGAGTTGGAAAAGGTGATTGGAGAGATTCGAGCAACTTCAAGAAACTTGGAGCAATTTACACCAAAGAGGTTTTATGGGCATTCAATAGATCTATCATTCAGCACATCAGCAGTCTATTAGGCGTTTTTTTTTTTTTTTTTTTTTCTCCCAGCCAAACTCCTTCTCCCTCTGAACGGGCATAAATTAAAGCTTTCCTCTAATTTTTCATCTCTTAGTATACAAAAGTTTTCCAATATTAATGATGTGATTGTGCTGTTTCTGATTTATTTACTCTTGATTCAGTCAGGAACTCTTTGCATTTCCAGCCAGGAACTGGATTTGAAGGGAAGTTCCACATGATTTTTGCACAGGTTTTTTGCACAAGATTACTTATATAAAGCTGTTGGCAGAGGGTGGTAACAGTTAAATTCATGCCATTAGAGAATTTTTGGCATGCTTCTTGGATTCTTAGCCTTCCTAGAGCTGGGTGGTATAACTGACACCAAATACAACTGCATGACATTATATATCACTATAAAAGCTTTATTGTCCTTGAAAGAAAAAGAGCCACAGGCTAAAGAGACAGAAGGAGGAGAGGAAGACTGGTGCAAGCTACAGTGCCAATTTATCCCCAATGCCCTTCCTGCATTCTTAAACACACACACACACAAATATATACATACACACATCTCTGAAAGCATCCAGTGGTATATGGCACCAAGACTTTAGCAGCAGATCCTTTATATCCCATAAGTTGTGAGGTGGGGCCTCAATGAATGGGACTTGTCATTCCAGCACATCCCACAGATGTTTGATTGGACTGAGATGTGGAATTTATACCAAGTCGACACACTGCATTCTTTTTCACATTTCGAGCAATGTTAAGGTAGGTGGAGCATGTCAAAGTAAGTCCATGTGAATACCAGGAACCAAGCGTCCCAGTTAAACTTTGCTCAGAGCATCCCTCAGTTTGGGAGATCCTAAATCCTGTTCTGGCATTATCTGGTTAAAGTCTAGCCCTATTAAGCCCTGCAGGTGTGCCATTATCAATGTGCCAAGTTAAATTTAATTATTTTGGTCATATAGAGCTTCAGAAGGACTTTAGGTATCATGCAAGCATCATTAGTGATGAAAAGGTGTGTGTGCAACAGTTAGATTGGTGCTGCACTCTCTAAAGGTGTGATGTTGCACAGGACTGAACTGAGCATGAGGGTGAAGCCCTCGATTTACCGGTTGATTTGCATTCATGCCCTCACATGTGGTTATGAGCTTTGAGTGCCGGCCAAAATAATGAGACTGCAGATACAAACGGCCAAAATGAGGCTTCTTTTGCTGGGTGTCATCTGAGCTGAGGCATCCAGAAGGAGCTTTGATTAGAACTGCTGATCCTTTGAGTTGAAAGAAGCCAGTAGAGAGAATTTAGGCATCTGATCAGATACCTCCAGGGTGCCTCTCTGTAAAATCACGAATCCCTGTAGGAGAAATAGAATTCGGTTTAAAGTTGTGCACGTGCCGCTATTAAGTAATACATTTGGGCGTTTGCATGTCAACACATTGTTTGAACACCAGTATGACGGTATGTGCTATGTGATATGTGCTGGATTGAAGGTAAAATCGGATAACATCAAAAATCATACAGTGGAGGAAGACGGTTGTAAAAACCCAGGAAGTACGCTGATGGATGCTGGCTGAACCCACGACACAATTATTTGATGTGGCTACAGATTACAATGGCTATAAATTGTATATGAACAGGTTTTGCTTCCAGTACAAAAGGGACTGACAGAAGACAGAGAGTCAGACACCGTAACTGGCAAATTCTTTATCCCAGGAGCTTGGCATCAGAGCTAGATGTGCTAGCATGTGTGCATGTGCCCACATATGTGTGTGTGTGCTTGTGTTCTTATCATTACATATGGTTCATGAGAACACTTGTGTCTTGGTTTCATCAAGAGAAGAACAAATACAAATCAAGATAATTTATCCATTATTATTTCCTCTAGTCACCGTGTCCCCCCTGCCTCCGCAGTCTTTTCCACCTCATCATTAAATTAATATGTTGGTATATGCAGAATAGCCTCTTGCGACCCGGTGGTTTGATATTGTCCCATGAACAGGAAGTCACATATTAAGATGCGAACATTTTGGCCATCGACTAACATATGTGTTGAGCAAAACAGCAAGTTCACGCAATGTCTCTACTCCTCTATGCTTATGAATGTCAAATTAGATTTTTTGACCCCACACTTCATTTCCTCATAATCACTGCTATTTTATGTGTTTCTGTTTCTATCCCTCATTCCTTGTGGTTTCTCACTTTCTCTATCCATCCTACATTTGGTTCTCTATTACATTTCTTCAAGTATAAATGCTGGTTTATACAATATTTTGAACCATGGACAGTACAACAGGGAGAGAGAAAGGGAGAGACAAGACACAAGTGGCTCCCGAAGCTTTAAAAATGTAAAAATGGCAGAATAACTTTGATACGTTCATCACCCCCAGAGTCCTAGTATGTTTTGTCCATAATTACTTATCATATACTTTTCTTTTTCATATGTTTGAAACTTTTTAGCCACACAAAGACACACATGTCAGATACTGGTGTTGACAAACATGACCCACTGGACCTGCCATATTAATGTGCAATATATCTCACTGAACTGCAAGTTCAGTATATATGTAATCCCCATTGTACTCTGAATGCATAATAGCAAACCCACAATGGTGTGGTTTTGTATGGTGTACACTGTGCACACACAGGGAATAAACATGCTAATGCGCACAACCATTCGCAATACAGTAGTATCAAATCCCTGGGGAGCAACAGATGTGATGAGAGATGCTGCAGTGCATTCTGGGCAAGTCCCATGTTACTTCCTTGTTGGATTAATAGCTCTTTCCCCATGTCCTGTGTGTAACGTCTATACGGGGTGATGGTGTGTGTGCACTGTAAGTGTGCAAGTGAGCCTGTTTGTGGCTGTGTAAATCTCATTATTATATATGTACTATATAATCTCATATAGGACTGTGAAGATTTATGAATATAGTAAAAAAAAAAATATGCGAAAATGCTTATCCTACTGTGCTCTATATGCCTGTTTTTGAAATATAAAATATAAATATTTTCCTTAGCGTTGTGTATAAATTGTACCTTCCCATGTGCCTGTCTTTCCTAATGTGTTGTCGGTGTGTTTTTGTTGCTTGCGCTTGTGTGTGAGTACGCCTCAGAGGAAAAAAAAAAACAAGTAAGATTGTAAATGAGAGGCAGTAGGGTGCAGTAACAATGTTTGATAAGACCTGGGGTTCCAAATGATCACTCATCTGTCTTTCCCTTCCTCTCCTTCTCTCCCGATCTCCTACTTCACCTCTCCTCCACTCCCTCCCACTGCTTCCTCCCCACACCACGGTGCTTTGGGTAATTTACCAGCAGCAGGATATGCCTTCAAGCTCTCAGCCACAGACAGATAAAGACATGAATGCACACACATATATACACACACATACACATTTTCTTCAAATTAGACACAATGTTCCCGGCTCAACTCATCCAAACACTTTTCAAAGTTTTCTGCATAAACTTTTTGTCTTTTTAGAGAGTCAAAGTGCAGAAAGTGGTTCCTGTTCAGGTTCGAATGCACATGGAGAGGGGCAGCGGGAAAGTTTTGGCTTTTATAAAAGCTAAAGTTTCTACAAACACACAAAAGGCTTACTTTATGAGTAGTGGAAATGCTTACGGTGCAGAGAGGCATAAAAATTAAATACACAAAAGGTCCACACAGGCGTGTATACACATACACACACATACATACACACAGATGTCAGTACGTTCATACACATGCTTACACAAAGCTCTACATCTGATGCATTAATCTCCTTGTTCGTTGGGGGAAAGAGAGGAAAAACTGAACAGTGATAAAGAGAGCATATGTTCGCATAGTTCCTTTTTGTTTCCTGTGTGTCAGGCTTTCCCTGGTGAGGTTATGACTTCATTAAAACAGGGTTAAGATCATAAGCTAGATTCACAAATTATGTTCCAATTGCCTGGTTCAAGTGAGTCAGCATAAATGCAAAAAAGTTGCACTGAGTTTAGACGCTGTTTGTTTCAAGAAAAGAGTTAATGCCTGCAAACATAAAATGCCATTTAATCAGTGACATCCTATTTTGGGATTGGTTTTGGATGTGCATATGTGTTTTAATGTGTGGGTGGGGGAGGAAGGTGTTTCTGAGAATGTATCCCAGTGGCTGCTTGTGTTTGTATGACTGTGAATGCAGCAGCAAGGTAATTAATGTCAAAAACAGCCTGACCTCATGGGGAGGGGTCCTGATTGAGAGAGTTGCTCTCGTTAATGGACACACTTTTATGTTCATGAGTCAGCTTTCTTTTGATGACTGCTCGCGTGTCCTGGGCTAAACCTGCCCTCAGATGTACCTCAATATCAATAATGAGAGTAATAGACAAAAAATATTGAAGTGTTGTCAGTTTCTTGTTTGTTTGTTTGTTTTTGACATACTATTTTAAATGTCTATAACCACTTTATTAAGTATTTGTACCTTTTTGTCACAAATTCATGAGCCAAAGTAAAGCTACATTGCAAATGATTCCTATGTTGTATTACTCAAACTATATATATATATATATATAACAACTAGTGCTTGTTATAGGGGTATGAGGAAATAATAACCAGGAAAAAGCATAATTTGTTAAAACCTGTGTTCTGTTTTCCAAACTCTGGCCCCGGTTCTATTTGTTATAATGACATTGAACAGACCAAAGTAATTGCAAAGTTCTCTGAAGAGAGGGACACTGGTAAAAATAGGTCTATATGGGCAAGAATCACAAGCAGTGAGACACTGAGACAGGTTTTTAAACAAGCCAACAGTTTCGCCAATTTAGCCACCAACAGAAAACAGAAAATAAGACCTATAATGTTGCCAGTAATCCCTCATTACATTGTGGGTTTCTCAGCCTATATTTCTAAGATTAGGCTGTTGTCAACAGAAATACCGAAAAACATCCTCACTCTCTCGGTTGACTCAGAATTGTTCTTTAATTACTCTATTAACTGATCAACTAAGCTGCATTCTTTCCATCTATGACTGCATTGAAATCACGCTGCTGCTGCTATTACTTACTGTCCTAATTCCTGCCTACACCAATATAAGGAACAATTACTGTCTGGCTGATTTCTTGTCCTCAAATACCTTGTTTCGTGCCAGTTCAAGAATCTTCAGAGGCACTGCTGTCCACCTAACTAACCCACAGTGGAGCTTCCCTCTGGACAGCAAAGTCCACTCAATCAAAAAGGCTTCGTCAAAGGAAACCCAGTGATTGTGTTTGCACCATGCATCCTGCTGTTACAGCTGCTGCCGCCATGCTGTGATTTTGCACAAACAGTTCACAATAAACAGTGTTACTCATTAAAAATGTCCCTTTAAACCAGGAAACCAGTGTTCTTCTTTTTCTGCACACTTTGTCTTCGGTACTGTCTGCTCATTATTACCACACCTTTTATCACATGCGGTGACAACTTGAATCTTCTGAGATTGCTAAAAGTTCCCATAGCCTCACTTAACATGGGCTGAGTACAATTTTGCTCTCATCTTGCAGCAATCGAAAATCTTACAGTGATTTGCATATGAAGCATTAAGGTTTGGTTAACCTTATGTTTGGTTGAGTTCTGCAGTTTCTTTGTGTGCATGACATGTATAAGGATGCTATTGCTAGCAATACAGATAGTGGTTTACACTGTAAACCTTGTTGAAAGAAATGACATCTATCTGACTTTTCAATGGCTTTGAATATACGTATTTTAGAGACTGCTGCTGCTTCACAGGTACAGTCAGTTTTAGATGCATGCTGTATATTGAGATTGAGATTAGCCAGCATTCTTACAATTTTACCATTAGCTGAGTTTTGTTTGTTGTTTGCTGTTTTGGGCATTTCCTATACCTAAAAAATGGAGAGAATCTCTCTTCAGAATGGCAGTCTGATTAATTTCTCCACCTGTCCGCCAAATCACACAAACACACACACATACACACCAATGGCAGCAAGGTACTATACAAGGTACTGGCCTGTCCATTGGGAGCAATATTGCGTCCGGTGATTTGCCCAAGGACACTCTGACATGCAGACAGGAGTGGGGGATAAATCTGCCAGCCCTGTGATCAATGGATATCAGTCACACCCCGTGTACAATAACATTCTACAGTACCTCAAATATCATATAAATAACATAATAGACTAAGAATGGCTTATTTCCTGATGAAAATGGAAAGCTGAATATCTCCAGTGCATAGGTGCTTTAAGTTGCAGTTCCTTAAAATAGCCACTTGGTGCTGGCTCTGATAATACTCTTATCAGTAGTGATGGGGAACCACCTAAATTTAAAGCGATACAAAGTCAATTTCTGTTTCATCTAGATGGTATCTCAGTTGCCAATTCCCTGTCTTAAGTATGACATTGTGGTGAATTTGTAAAGGACTGAATTAAGAAGTTGTTAAGCTTCAAAGAAAATGAGCATTTGCCTTGATTTACTCAGGCTATCACACTCTGCAACAGTAGATGCTGCTCACTCGACCCATCCCAGCTCCCCTCAGGCTCTACCACACTGGCCAGATTCAGATTTTCTGGCTTTTAACAACTGCCAAGAGGGCAGTGAGCAGTAAAACTGACTCCCGGCTTCAAAGCATCTCTTCACACAAAACTATGAGTGACGTCAGAGATGCTATGTCCATGCCTTTATGCATATGAGCTCCAATAGTCTTGGTTATTTGCAGCAACAGAACAGTGTGTGTGTGTGTGTGTGTGTGTGTGTGTGTGTGTGTGTCCCTCTCTCATAATCATCGCCTACTTCGTCTCATTGACCCAGCACAGTGCAGAGAGAGCCCAGAGCACAGCATGAGTCATACCAGCTGATCCCGGGTCTGCATTTAATCCCACGCTCCACTGCACTGAAAAAGGAGCGGCGCCTCAGTGATCTGAACTGAGATCTGCACAGTCACAACATGGTCTTTGCAGATGGCGGAGCCACGTAACACACACATATGCACTTACACACTTACAGTAATGTGATTATATTACAATCCTTATCAGGACATCCAATTATTATACAGGAAAACCCTCGTTATAAAAGCTACATCTAATAAAAAGGGACTTTTCTTTCGTACAATGGTCACACAATCAAGTTCAGATCAAACACTTTTTTTCTTTGTGCATTGTGTCCCCCTGAAGACATGCCTCTGTTAGTGTCTTCTTAGTGTTCTCTTTTGCAGTAAAAGAAGAAGAGTATGCTCTGTGTTCAATGATCTGGTTTCTTCTTCGCAATCATTTTTCTACTCTCTTATTAGTTTATCATGCTGACAGTTAGTTGCAACATTTACATCTAAGACATAAACTAGTTGTCCACTAGTTGTGTCCATAGAGGGTTGTGTCTGCATGAATGGCGTTTTTGTGCATGTCTGTAGCTGCCTGTGTGATAACAAGTGCATATGAGGTAGCCGTGCCTATGTTCTGACATAGGATAATGACACAAAAGCCATCTTTTCTTAAAACCATCTCTACTGTACCTCTGTTACCATGGTAACTGTTTCCAGATCTAGGATAGTCCTGTCTCCTCCTTTGTCACTATTACCCCTCCTTACACTTCATAATCTCTACCCTACTCTCCTTTTCAACTGCTACTCAGTGCCTTGGCACTAATAACTGTTACTGGTTGAGAGTATGTATGTATAGGTGGGTGTGTGTGTGTGTGTGTGTGTGTGTGTGTTGGGGTGGGGGGGTGTCTGGGTGTGTGTGTATTCATTTTAGGAGGGGGTGTCCCCCTATATACACAGTTCATTGTCAGTAAAATTGAAATCCAGCATCAGCGTTTTGGCACAGAGCTGCACCCACACACACACACACACACACACACACACACACACTCACAGGCACGCGCATACACTCACACAAGCACAGACAAGCACTCTGAGAAACTTCTACTTGAGGTGATGTAGTGTCTTGTAGTTTCCATGGTAACATCTAGGGAGCGAATCAAGGAGGAGGGCCAACACAACAAAAGGGAACACTGCCCCCCCACGACTAGTGAGAGGAGGAAAACGGGACGATAGAAAGAGAGAGAAAGGAGGCAAAAACAGAGCTGGGGGACAGAGAGAGAGAGAGAGCGAGAGAGAGAGAGAGAGAGATACTGTGTCAGAATGAGCCTGAGAGCAGCTGCTCGCGTCTCTGAATGAAAAAAATGACACTCCATCATACACATACATCTCTCTCTGTCCTCAACCGTGACTCCAGACTATAAAATAACAGAATCTAACCTTGAGTCCTGAGCCAGCATTGTGTACGCTTGCATTCTCAGTACCAAGATCGATCATTTTAGTTCAAAGCCTGCAGGAATGCTGGTGAACTCCTGTTGCTTAGTGGAAAATCCCTCCCCGCAGTTCCCCAAGGTATGTCTAGCCTTACTGCTTTGATCTTTGTCTTTTCGCTGCTGCCACAGGCAAGGGACCAGTCGATGTATCCATTGTAAACTACACCTGTATTTCGAGCCTTGTAGGAATCGTCTGCCTTTGTTTATCGAAACCACTAAAGCGTAAGTATAAAAGTAGATTGCATACATGAGATGCTGTTGCAGAATTATTATGTGTATGAAGGGGGATGACCAAAACATTTTTGACGGTTATTTTATTAGAAACAACGCAACATTTTTAGCTTTTAGTGCACAACCAGGTAAACTGACAAACCAATTCCATGTGCTGTTAATCATCTCATGCGATGCGACTTTGCCGATCAAATCTGGACACTTCGATGCGGATCATGAATCAACAGTTGGAGAAATAAGAGAGAGAGGAAAGTAGTTTCATATCTAAAAAGAGGAAAGTAGATTGTGAAACCAGAGCTTTTAATCAGGAATGATCAGATCTGTACATGTTCATTCTTCCAACAGGCATTTGTGAACCAGTGTACCTCATTGTGAAACTGTGGTCATTATTAAAAGTGGCGATGTGAAGTACCACTAAAGGGCAAAACACCGAGGGTCTTTTAAGCAAACATACTCACTCAAATCTGAACTAAGGCCACTTTTTCTCAAACTGGACCTTTTTAAATATTAACTGCCAACTAATGAGAGTCTGTGTAAAACATTGGAAAGAAATTTGAATGGAAGCAACGCAATGATCTCAACTAAAAATGTCAGTCTTAAGAGTGACTGACCGGAAATGATTAAACCCAAATATACGTTAACAATGAATCTAAACAACCTCCAGAATTCAAACACTAAAAACGGGAATGCAGATATGATTTGAAGTTCTGATATGACACAGGACCTATACATATACTGTCATACATATAATGTATGATTTGAAAAAGAGAGGTGGAAAAAATGAGTAAAAAATTGATGAATTAAACAAGCAAAAGAGATGTGTGCTATCAAAGTAGAGGCCAGCACTAGTGCAAATGAAACATCACAATAATCTGAAGCTTTGATTCCAGCAGTATCAACGGCAGCCTCCTTGTTTTGTATATTCCATATGGCTTAAAAATGTGTAAAAACATAACAGGATAAGTTAAAAAAAATATGTTTTTGATATTTACAGCAAAGAAAATCAGTCACGCTTTGGAGTAACACCTTTGAAAGAGCATCTTACCCGGTAAAGAAAGCACGTTTTGAGAGGTGTGAAAACTGCATGATGTTGTCGGTGAGAGAGCATATGGTGTGTTTAAGTTAGACTCAACCTGTTAGTGACATGGAAGAAGGTGTTAAGCATCTTTCTCTCTCTCCCCCATCTCCTCTCCACTAACACCACTAAATTCCCATGTATACATATTATTATATTATGATAGTGAGAAAAACGTTACAGTGGCATGTGGATTTGTTGTTTGATTCCTGTTGCCACTGGTGATCTTCTCCACACAGATGATGACTTTCCTTTGCATGTGCATGTCCAGTATCTGTGCCTGTGTTTCTGTGTGCAGTTGTGTTTGTCAGTGAGTGTATCGAACCTATGCTGGTTCGGAAAGGAGGTTGTCAAAAACTGCATTCTTTTCCTTTCCCTTCCTGCTTACACCCCGCGCTCACATGCTAACATATACACACATAGACGCAAGACACGTGTGCGATGTTGCAAAACCAGCTAATTGAAGTGGACATGAGAAAAGCAAAAGCTGTCGTAGCTAATTGAGACAAATGAAGCTGGCGGTGATCAAGGGATAAGCAGCCTGTTTCAATGTCACTCCAACAAAGAGAGAGGGGAGCAAGACATGTAGCCAGAACACAGGAACACAACGTATTACATGAGCAGCACACTATGGCTCAATGTCACCGAGTCTAAATCACAGTTAAGACTCACACCATCTGACATAACATGTCAGAGTAATATTGTACCCTACACTTCAGTTTGATTCCTTCTGTTCTGTGATTTCAGCCACTAACAACTAAAACTAATAAAACATTTAAAAATACATTCAATGGGTTTTTAATGTGATATGCAACTCTCTTTCTTAAGGGCTTAAGTGCACTTAAATCAATAGCTGAAGGTCTACAGGAGCAGAAAGCGAGAGATGAGAATTAGCTTCACCAGTAAAGTTATTTCGTTTTAGTTCATTAGTCCTCTTGATTTTAGGATGAATGGCGTTTTGTAAGTGGTAGAATGCCTCCATATTAGACTAGTGACTCTTAACATGGTGTGAGATGTGAGATTTGTGAGATTTTCATATGTAAGGCGCAAACACAAAACATCTGGAATATTTATCTAGTCACTCATATATTTTTGTGGATAGCCTGGCCTTGCATCGGAAATATAAACAAGCTTTTACATGGCCATATTTCATCCCTCACCTCTGAAAATCATTTTTCAATCCTTACTATTTGATTTACTTTCAATTACTATTTGACTTATTTCTTATATTTACTAATATATTATCTCTCTCTAAAAAAAAAAAGTCATTTTACTGTCCAGTCCTCAAAATGCAGGCAAGAGAAGCTGAGTTGATAAAACTGTCGACAAGCTCATCTGAGAATTATTAGCATGCACTCACAGTAATTAAGCTTTATGAGCAGTAGGAAGTGTTTTAACGACTCTCTTCTCTTTTTTTTGTCCCTGTTTTTGCTTCTCAGACATCATACAGGTTGTTGGATCATATGCAGGAGGAAGAGCTTAACATG
Source organism: Datnioides undecimradiatus (assembly GCA_008933995.1). NCBI lineage: Eukaryota > Metazoa > Chordata > Actinopteri > Lobotiformes > Datnioididae > Datnioides > Datnioides undecimradiatus. Next base: position 2,887,585 of record WARS01000008.1, read on the forward strand.
AGTCTAAATATCTCCTCTGGAGGAGATAAAAAAGACTTTTATTCTATTATATTATTATTCTTTTGAGCATAAAACAATAAAGACAAGTTTCTTTCAAATGTGTGACCGTGCTTGAAACATTGCTCTGGCCCAGAACCAACAAACTGCATCGGTGTCTTCACCTGCAGCACAGTTCATCCATAGACACACGTGGGAACAAGATGGCATGCACTGAAGCTAACTGGTCTTCTCACTCAAACAGGACATCATCAAGTTGGTTGCAGAGCAGCTCAACAAATTGTTATGCAGTGTGATGACAAGAGACACACATTTTCAGTATGTGTTCCCAGTACCTAACCCTTACAAATGTATTATTTTAAATAAACCATTTAGAAACTGTTTGCTCTAGTCTAATCTGCCTAATTGCTCCACATTTAAAGGTGGGATATAAATAAGGCATTCAGCAACACAGGAACTAATGCATTTGACCGTACTGGTCAATAGCCATACATTAGACTGATGTCAGTGGGAGACTCTAATTAGGCTACAACACTATACCAATAGAAAGTCTATAGCTGCAGTATCTGTCACAGGGTAGAGAGAGAACAGCGTGAGTTGGACAAAACAGAAATAAATAAATATAAGTTTCAGCTAAAACTTGACATGGCACAGAGATTTGTGTCACAGCGAAAGCCACTCTTTAGCAGAGCGAGACAATCATATCAGATATGGTGGCTGTGGTAAAGATGAGAGAGGCATAAAACATGAATAAATACAGAGATGAAAATGGGGATAATGTTAGAGTAGGCACAATAACACCAAAGTGAGAGGAGGAACGAGAAGAGAAGAAGAAGATCACTTGAAAAAGAATGTACGTTGGAGTTACACTTCAACCTCTGCTGTCTCTCACTCCTCCCCTGCCTCCCTTTCACTCTCTTGTCTTTCTGTCCGCCTCTCCGCCCCTTAATGTGCAAGAACAGATGCGCTAACAGCTTCTGCTACATTAGATCAGGAATGATTTCTAGCAGTGCGCTGGTGTCAGATGGTAACACTATTCATAGACAGCTCTAAATAAAAGGAGATCAGTTATTCAATCCAAGAGAAACGCTCAAGACAGAGACATGGAAATGCAGTTTCCCATAGCTGTGAGTGTGTGTGCACTCATATGTATATGTGTGCGCTGAAATGTGGGTGGCTTTGTTGCGTAAAGGATCCGGATGTCAAAGGTTCTTTCGTGAACGTGCCTGTTGTTGCAAGTCTGACTTTAGGTGAACATACATCTCAGTTTTTATGCAAATTATTTTGCTTGTGTGTGTGTATATGTGAGTCTGTGTGTGTGTGTGTGTGTGTGTGTGTGTGTATGTTTCGTTTATTAGCTCGCACAGTCACCCACTCCTTTTTAAAAATAGCAGCCTCTTGGCTGAGGCTGTCAGCAGCAATGAGAAAATAAGGAGTTCCATTCAGGAGGTAGCAGCCTTCATGATACAATAAGAATAAGGTGGCTGAGGGAGCACACTGACACACACACAATTACTATAAATGAATGCAGCTATAGGGAGTGCAGAAGTATTGGTTGGTGACAGATTTGAACAAAACTATTAGGTAGAATAAATTATTATTTAGAACATTAATTAAATATCATGTTTTACCATGTATAACTGTAGCCCTGATGGTCCTCTATACAACTGATAGGAAACACAGGGCAATTAACAGCTGGAGGCTAAAGAAATAGTTTAACTAGACAACACACTGTTAATAATAAACAATGGGAGGCCAGCTTGAGTGGTTTGTAAATAGTGTGTTCATATTTAACACCTCCAGCCACCCCCCACCTCTCCTATCTGTCTAGATCTTTTTCTGTCATGTTAAGAAGCTGATCCCAATCTGGGCCTCTGATCCATTTTCACATGAAATCTGTATTCTCCCAAAGAGAGAGAGAAGTGAGAGCAGAGATTGAGGGAACAAAGAAACAACGCACGAGAAAGAAACAAAGAGATATGAGATGACTGTGGAGACTCCGATTCCTTGCATTTGTTGTACAGAGCGTGACTCGCACAGCAGTTCATTATTCCAGAAGCTTCCAGCTTGATATTTCAAGTTTTCAGAGAGGATTTCCTCCACAAGCGTTCCCTGGGTGACAATGTTCGAAGCCCATGGGTCCTTCTCTCATGATCCTTATTCCAAATTTTCTGTATTTTCTTATCACTTTTTTTTTCTTTCCTCAGAAAGAATACACACGCTATAGTTCCACTTATCATGCTGTGCCTTTATCTCATGCGGCATGAAGCACAGTTCACCCACAGATCACACACCACTGGGCATCGAGCCTAAAATAATACCAGAGCAGCACCCATTCCAGGCCTGTGCAAGCATTCTTATTAGTTTTGCAGTCCATCTACAGTAAAAAAGTCACATTGATCACAGTGCTATTCAAGCACAGCCAAAACCAGTATGTGGAGAATGGCTGGATGCCAGCCATGCTGGTACCTGTTGACAGCAAACTAAGGGCCATCATTGTCCCTCTCTCTTGGCAATTAGCTAATAAGCTAAGCAGCTAATTAGCTCAAGTGCTACTCCCGTAAATCTATTGTCTTTAAGGCAAAGGAGGTAAAAAGTATAATGGTGGTCAGCTGTATTGTTCTTTTACCCTCAGAAAAAGCAATGAGTTCGTTTACTGCCATTGATAAGGTGTAAAAAAAACTCTTTTGCACCATCACGGCTAGTTACAGGGCATTAAAATTCTCCTGTCACCAGCAGGGATTTCATAGATTTACAGCAGTTAGACGCTAACGTGTACAAGTGACATTTTTGAAGTCATGCAGTAGTTCTTTTGATACTAAATAGGATAATGTATTAAGTCGTCTGGACCGGAAGAACAAGTTAATGGTATTTTGACTAGTTTGACAGTCAAAGCAACGTCCACTTTAATGTGCTTTTTCTCCCTCACCCCAGCATTTGTCAGCCCCTGACAGGTATCCATCGGCTTATGTAAGACACATTTTCCCTTTCTCCTTTGTTTTATTGTCTGTATATCTCAAGGCCGCCCTCTATTCATATCCACAAGTAAACATCAAGTGGCGGCATGTGTTATATTGCCTATCCGTTACCTCTACCTTCTCTCTGGTGGCTGTCCCCACCATGACCTCTTCCTGCTCTCCTCGTGCTTATTCCCTCCATCCATTTTCCTCTCATTTTACTGCCACACTCTTATTGACTCCACAGCTCCATCCTTGTCCAGCCATCCTGCTCTCCATCTCCTCTCCCTTCTTCCCTCCCTCGTTCTATCATCCTTGCCTCGCATTCAGAGCAGAAGCAGCACCAGTCAAATTGATTTTGCCGCTGCGCTGAGGAGCCCCATCAACCCACAGATTGGGTTTCCCGCTTACCCTCTCCCTCTGGCCCTCTGTATTTCTTTCTTTCTCTTTCACCGGTACTTCCACTTTTCTCTCTCATCCCAGTGTCCCCTCTCCTTGCCTTCTCCTTGCTCTTTCTTTTACCTTGCTACGTTGCTGTCTTTCTCTGACACATTCCCTCTGCTCCTATCTCTGTACACCCATTTATTTATCAGCCACAGCAGAGGTATGCTAGTACTGAGAAAACGAGCCCAGCTTCATGATCCTGATAATGCAGTGTCTTGATTCTTTGTTTGAGTGTGTGTGTGAGAACTGGAGACTGAGGAGGATTGAGAAAATGTATTTATGCAAAGACATGCATCTCATCGATTGTATAGTACGTGGTGCGTGAGACAGTAGAAATAATGACTGTGTCTTTTCTATGTGTGTGCAATATGTGTGGTTTTGTCCCCATATATTATAATACGCACATTATATTATATACTTGTTTTCCTGAGAGAACACATCACCAACATTATGCAATTGTATCTATGCACATGAATGTGGCTTTGGCTCCCTGACCTGTAATAATACAATATGTATGTAAAATCTTGATCTCTGCAGCATCTGTGCATAGCATAGTGGTATTATATTTACAATTTGGAAAAGATCAAGGTCACCTTAAATAAAAAAAGTGATTAATGTAGCATTGGGCCAGTTAGCTGATGAATGTAAACCATCGCTCATTTGCCCATTGAAAAAAGTAAATATATTGGTTTAATTACTTAACAGTAAAAGAAATTGTTTGCATTACTCATTAAATTTCTTTCATTCATCAGCAAAGCTCCATTAAACTGTCTTTCGTTGTTTAGTTCAAACATTCATTCTATATCTGTATTTAACAGGTGTAGAAAAAAAAAGAAAAAAAGACGCTTGCAGCTTGCAGTTGGAAAACTAGCTACTAACTTACATCAACAGCAAACTCACCCTGAGTGTCTCAGCAGCTCTCCCAATGTCCATTTCTTACAGTGTAGCTCCTTCCTTCTCTGAATTAATAAGCAGTTATTAGCATCAAGCTAACATGTCACGCTAACACGTAGACCAGCGTGTCAGCTGGATGCAGTGAGACGGAAATAACGGATAACTGGAATTACTGATTTAGTAACAGTAATGCACTTTCTGAATTTTAAGTTATAATCCCTTCTACCACTCAATACTTACTCATACTAACATTATTAATTGATGCATGGTGGAACGTTTGGTTAATGTTAGGGAAAGATTGTGGCTACGATGAATAGAAACTGACCTGTGCAATGTGAATTGATCTCTGGTATCTGCTGCACTACATCTATGCGTATGGTACATGATTTCCAGTGTTGTCATTTGACATTGGCATTGGATCTGTAGAGTTGTCCAATTCCATTGTAATTAAGGACAGTTCCAACACAGCTGTTGTTTTCCCCAATAATAGTCTGCCATTAAACCACAAACTATAGCCTCATGGTTTGCTAGGCTAACTAGGAATCCCAATCCCATATTGCCACATTACTCTTGACTGACATGGAGGTAGGATATCAGCATGCTTTATATTTTCTAAAAAAAATATATATTTTTTTCCCATGCTACACCAATTGTAAATGTTATAAATAAATTATTTAACTTTCCAGTGATTCTTTACAGGTAAAGCAGCCTTGTTACACCATTAGCTTTAACAGCTGACCATCAATCTGCAACTACTGTTCCAAACGATCCAGGCAATATCATTGGAAGTAAACCAATTTTGTGGAGGCCTGGCTGGCCTAACTGCGTATGTGTGTGTGTGTGTTTGACTGTGAGCATGTTCTATCATGCGTGGCTCCCTATAAATAGTCAGCTGAGCAGATGTGCTTCGTAAACAGATCATAGCAGATGATCTGGAGTGATGAATGACTCTCCAGGAAAATAATCCTACAGTGTAAGTGAACAGCTTGCTCTGATCTCATCTCATTGCTGCTCAGTTGTCCTCCATATGACTCACGTTTCTGTGTGGGTCATGCGGTAATGGAGAGCTCTTTGAGCATTGGCCCTGATTTGCGAATTCAATTGGAAGGTGTTCAGAGTCACGAAATGTTTAACAAAGTTAAAACGTATGCTTGAGAAGTATAATAAACTGATACAAAGGGAAGCCATAATAGTCATAGGGCCATAATACAATAAGCAGAGATATATACATATATATTTTTTTAAAGATTTAACCCAGTTGCTACCACATCCTACACTTACCCACCCAGTTTCCAGCCTATTCACATACTGCTACTTGTATATGTAAAGAATATTGCAATGTAATTCATACTCATGATTTTATGTATTTGCAATTGTTATGTAGAACTGGAGAGTGGTTACTTTAACATGTTATAACCAAATCCAATTCACTGCACCAGGTAGAATAGTTTCCTAACAAAGGAGTAATTAAATTAAGTATTGAAATTGATGTTTGGGTGCCAGTATAATACAAGTGAACTGCCTCAGGCCTCTAACTAAGTCAGAGGTGTGTCCTGGAAAATGTAAGTACAGTCTAAAGCAAGAGTGTGGGTGTGTGGGTGTGCATGAACCTCCCAGAGTCTGAGGCATATGTGGGTGTTTTCCCATTATTGGATTACATCCAGCCTCATGCCACTAACCAAATTTCTGCTTCACTTATTATTGACTGAAGAAAGAACAGGAAAGGAGTGCACGAAAATAACAGGAGCAAGACAGATAAGACAGGGTGTGTGTGGAGAAGTGAATAATGGAAAGTCGAAAAATAGACAATCTGACACGAACTAGGCCAACTGCCAAAAAACCAAATGCGGACTGGGAGATTGATTTTCGTGAAAAGTTTTGTCAAGATACCTGTGAAGTAATGAGAACACACACACCGCATTCACCCATATGTTCTGAGCAGATGAACTGATCAACTGCATTATTATCTTGGCTCCACACAATGTTGACTGCAAGCAGGTGAACAGCTCTTCCACAGTAATCCTCTAACCCTGGCCAAACCCAAAACAACTTTTTTTATTAGGTGAGTGGTATGAGCTTCAGTTTAAACAGCTAATACATTATGGTATTAAAACTTACTGATACTGCCATATACTGTATAAAGAGACAATCTCTACTTTTTCCTATTTCCTATAGTATAACACATACACTGCATATGTTAGTGTGTATAGTATAAAAGCTCAAATTAGATTAAAATGACACAGCAGTGCTATCATCATCACTGCATATTATATTACAGTATAATATAAACAGAGCAGTAACATGTACATATCATTCAGTAGCTGCCACACTTAAGTGGGTTAAATTATGCACATTAAAGCACTTCTGTAAATAGAGTAACTTCCATGCAGTATTTCAATATTTATTCCAGCAGAATATGCCTTCCTCTGCACTCTTGCTCTACAGTATGTGCACCACAGACCTGCTGTACACATACTGTACTCCAGTTTCTAAATCTACATCTGTATGTGGGTATGGGTGAGCGTGGGAGTGTGCGGGTTGGTGCTTTGATGTCCATTGCATGAAGCAGCAGCATGTAATAGTGTTGGTATGTGCCATGCAAAAAAAACAAAATTAAAAAAATCTTATTACATATGTGACACGCTGTGTGGATTTTCACATTTCTCGGGGCACAGAGCTGGCATGTTTTATATTTGTCTTTTCTTTTTGGGGTTGGAGCTATTATAGAGACAGAGCTTCCTGTCTGGCTTTGCAAACTTCTCATCAGAGCAAAAAAGAAAAGGAGCCATATAAGATCTTTCCTGGTCCTTTTATGGAGGTGCGTGTGGCTGACTTTACTTCTCTTCACGCTAAAAAGGTTTTGTGCGTACACACATATGTTACAGTACCACACCCATGGATGTGATTCCAACTGTTTCCGCAAAGAAAAAGACACAACAGCTTCAGTGGTTTTCTGGCCCAAAACAATAAATGACAGGAGCAAAGGAGGAAGTGTGGTGATGTTATTAAAAAGTGTAGGGAAGAGATTGTGATGGATGGGTGGTCACGTAAAAAACATCTGATTTTAACATTGAAGACTGCTGTTTGTTTGCCATTTTATACTGGAAAGAGTATTGTATTGGTATTGAGTATGTCTCCCATAATTCCATAACCCTCAGCAGGTCTCACTGTAACACGACAGCTAAGCCCTTGTGACCTTAAGAACTTCCTGCTTTTCTAACACAAATCATGTAGTTTCCCTGACCGAGCCTTTTTCACAAACAGTTTTAGAAGGCACAACGAAATGATGATGTCATGCCAGTAAGGACGATAGCACTTTTGTCCTTCTTGACTGCTTATTGCATGATTCACAGGTACTCCTTCACATGTGTACTGGGCAATAAATAGCACAAATGCACCAACCAGATTTTTCGCAGGAATGTTGTGTGTTGACTCTTCAGATCCAAAATGAGATGTTCCTGGTTTACAGTTAGTCATTTTCTGATTTTGCTGCTACCTCTGCATTATGTAAGCTCGTTACAGCAGAGGAGTCTTGTTCATAGACCGAAGCTATGTGAACTGATTAATGTTGTATTTAGTCACGTTGAAGCTGGACATGGTGGTGTGTGTGTGTGTTCCAATATTGTACTTTGGGCATTGTGTTGTGTTTTCTGTGGTCAGCTGATGCATAAATCTGACTTGATTATAAAACCTTAAATATGATTTTCTGTCTGCTGAAGGCCCATATGCAGAGGCCAAAAGTGGCCAGACAGGTGCTGTAGGACCTTTGACTAATAATGAATAAATATGATTGACATTTTCATACTTCACCATCAGTATAGCGCAGGGGTCACCAACGCGGTGCCCGCGGGCACAAGGTCACCCGGAGCGATCACGTGAGTCGCCCGCCGGCCTGGTCAATAACATAATAAGACAAATTTGATTTGTCACTTGGTAAAACCGGTCTAAATTTCCATCCAATCAAAATTATAGGTGCCCCGCCCCCTGCCCGAGATGAAACGATTGTTTGTCAACTAGCCGTCAATCAAACATTTGCGCTGTGCTGCTGTCAGTCACTGGAGCGGGTGGGGGGCAGGCTGCCACCGTGCCAGGCAGTTAGCGGGCTAGCCTAGCAACAATGACAGCAGCAGAGTTCAGAAACAGCCCTTAACTGATGGCAGGATCATTAAAGAGGCTCTGACCACTGTCAATGGAATCCTTATTCAGGACCATAAAATTGAGGACGGAGAGTCTGTATCCGCTATTGGTGTCCAGCTTGGGGCTGAACACTGTGCCGCGGAGGGTGTGTGCGCTGTCTGCGGATGCGCTCAGACAGCTGGAGTCGGACCTGAACAGGTGCTTCTGGTTTTCACTCCAGTGTGATGAGTCTATGGCCTCCAGTGATACAGCACTGTTTTCATACGGATGCTGTTTGCACAAATGAACATGCTGGCGTATGTTATTTGGTTTTTTGATACAGTATTCCATTTCATAATTTTTGAAATAGAACATAGAAATAGAATACAACATGCAGATGCTTGTGAATTTAAGTTATTATACACAATATGTGTTCTGTATTATCATTTTTGAATGTGTTATATGCAAGACAAGCATATTCACTTGTTCTATAGATATGGAAATTAGCTATGTGAAAAAATGTTACTACGAGTAGCTCTCCGGCACTTTCATTGTGTAAAAGGCTGCTCACAGAATATAAAGGTTGGAGACCCTGGTATAGCGACTATCTTATGTTGTGTTGGTGGCAATAATCGTCCGTGGATAATAAAGTCTGCCTGTATCGGAGGTCTCCAACTGTTGGGTGGCTCACTTCCATTATTTGTGTTTGTTGCAATTGTATTCCACCTTTAACATACTTTTTTTTTTTTTTTGTAAAATGCATTGTGATTTTTTACATTTTGGATAACATTCACTTTTGCAGTGTGTTTTTCCTAAGTTGTGGTGTGTTGACTCTTTTATCGCTACCATGCTTTTAGTATCACATATTCTACTTTTTTATACTATATGGTTAGGGGTTGAGAAAGAAAGTAGCTGTATTGACTGTATGATAGCATGTATAACATCTGTAAATATATTATGTAACAGTTTGATAAATATAGAATATGAGCAGTAAGAAACCGCTTCGCCTTAGCAGCAACAGCAGCAGCAACAGCAAACCCAAGAACTTTTTTTAATAAAACTGACTATTAATCGTTTGATCAAAGTATATAGCAGAAAATATAAGTAGTTGTTATAAACTCTTGCTGGTTCGTATTAGAGGTAATGGTTGTGTGTGTGTGTGTGTGTGTGTGTGTGTGTTGGTTATGTAGTCTGGGCAATGCATCTCATCCTGTGGTTGAACATTTTTTTTCCCCTTACAGTTTTAAAGATCAAACCTTTTTCTTTTTTAATACAGTTTCCTTTTTTCCTTACAGTTCCTATTTCTGTGTCAAAACCTTTTTGTTTGCAGTGGCAGTATAAGAAGCGGGATCATGGATAGTTTCTATCAATTTAAGTTAAAGATTACAATTCAACAACCTTTATAAATTGTGTAAGACACTGTTTTGGATTTTTGTGCTCAACACCGTTTATGACTTGAATTTTAGGAATTTAAAGTTCCTCTGCCAAAGCATAGCCATCACTAGTAAACCAGGGTTTTATGGGGAGGAGGACACACGACAGCTCTGTGCCCTTTCTGACAGCATCTTTTCTGGCATCAGACAGCGATACAGAGATTTTAAAGAGCACCCACAAATTCCTGTGACTGATGGGCTGCTGAACCTGCAACAAGCAGTACAATCGCTCTGTTCTCCCCTCAACCAAGATATAATAAGCAAAAATAACGTCAGCTAATTACAAAAGCCTGTCCTAGCGAAAACCTTACTTCCACTGGAGCTCACAGTACAAATCAATTTGGGAGTTACTTTGAATTGAATCATTTTTCCTTGCTGCATAACTTGTACCCAGAATTGGGAGTTCCCCCATCTGCCAAATCACTTGAGCACCTGCCCATAACCCAGAGTCCGTACTTGCAGCTACTACACAAAACACAGCTAATGGCGACTGAAAAAAAATTGTAAATAAATAATGAAAATAAATAAACCCAATTACTAGACAGACAGTAATGAATTTGAAAAAGGAGAGAGTAAAGAGGCTGATTTTCCGTCTCTTTTTTAATTTAATCAAGTTTATTACAGCAATAATGCTTTCCTTACTATGTCACTACCACCTGTGTTAAGCCAGTGTTATGTAGCCATATGCTGGCTCCACCTACCTTTCGCACAACTGAATAACAAATCCTGAGTAACAGAATTAGTTTTCAGACTTTTGTTCCCCTTTACACACACACACACACACACCTACACACACACACACGCACGCACCTCTGCATACAAATGTGGGTAATGTAGACAAATAAATTGCCAATCCTCACGTCAAGTAATGTTATTGTCCAATCACAGGTCTTCGTTCTTGCCTCTCTCTCTTTCTTGTTTTGCTTGCTCATGTAGCTCTCCTCCACCCTTTCCCTGCTGTCCTCTGCTCAATAATCACTTCTGAGTGCGTGACATTTACCCAGCTCATTAGCCACACGCTGACACAACATAGAAAGAAACAAAAAGAAAAAGACATAGGGACGAAAAAAACAGAGAAAAAAAAACTGTTGTGTGGCATCAAAACACAGCAAGTGACCTTTTATAGAGACGACTGACTCTTCTTAGATCTGTGCCCTGTGAGAGGATTGAGACAGTGTTTGATCTTTTAAACACTCAGACGTCGCAGACAGTGGTGTAATTACAAGACAGCTGAAGCGCAGGCAGGGGAGCATTGATCAGGGGCGAGGAAGGGAAAAAACACACACATGAATACACACAGACACACACACACACACACACACACACACACACACTGTGTGAGTCCAATTATTCATGCACTTTTGAAAAAAAAGCAAGGAAAATCTAAAGTTCAACAGGCTTTGCTTGCTATGCGAAGCTGGACACTTAAGAATGCAAAGGCATTAATCTCATGCCAGAATTAGCTAACATTAATATTTGTGATATCAGTGAGTGGTAATGCATCCATCATCTTTTATAAGTCTAGGTTTATATGATTCAGTTATGGATTCAAAAAACACCAGGGCAATGATTGTCTAAAGGGTTAAAGAAGAAAAGATAAAAAAGAAAAAGAATGAGCTAAAACATTTGATATATTTTCATTTTTTTTTTACAATGATGATGTTTTCATCTGCAGGACATTTATAAAAATCATAGCTACACAAAAATTATAATTTTGATGGTTCAGGCCACATACACAGATTGCAGGGGCAGGTCAGCCTATAACCAGATAGCAAGGGACACAGATTGGAGCTGAGACTTGTAATGGTGCTGATTTACAGCCAGATTCTGACACATCTCACCAGTAATCACCAGTTGGGCTACCCGTGAAAATTCAGAACACAGACAACAGCATCAACACTGGCTGGCTAGTAATTGTCAGTAGAAAGGAAGGGTGCGTGTTTGTGTGTGTATATGCACAATAGCGTCTTTTTTCAAACTCATTTCAGACCCAAGTACTTGCAGGAGCCAAATTTCTGATGTGGCGATGATTCCTCAATTCTTAAATTTTTATTCGTTCATTTTACTTATCTGTTCCTGTTATGAGAAGCAATTACGGCATGCAGTTGGCAAAGGCAGGGAACCACCTCCAACAAGTTGCCACTTTATCACACCCCTGTCAATTCGCATGCAAATAAGTGGTAATCAAACAGAGACATGACACTGGCAAGTAGATATGCTCTTGTAGGCTTCTAACCTTGTGAGAAGCAGCCAGATTTGTGAGATCAACCAAAAGATCTGTGTTTTTACTTGGGCTTCAAACTATGCGTTGTCACAGTGTTTTGGAGCAATCAGCGTCCTGGGAGGAACTCTAACAGTTCTAGGCTAGGATTTAAGGAATTTTGAGTCGCGTAACCTTTTCCAACAGTTTTATAGGAAGGCTTTTGTGTTACAAACCATCTGGCTTTAGTACGGGTTAACTGTGAGCAGCCGACTGCAGTAGATTGTACAGATACTATCAATGCTTGCATAACTTGGGGCGTGTTGCATGTGACTATGTGTTTTTACCTGCCCTAAATCATACATCTTTCCATTAATCCCCACTAGTTCATTCTGATAGAGAAAGAAAACTTTCAACAAGCACAAAAGGCATCCCTAAACCATCAAAAATAAAGCTTCTGCTTAGGTTTAAAAAGGCAATATTGATTTAGTTGGTTCGAGTGCCATGGGAGAGGTGTTTGAAAGCCTCAAGCAGCTGAAGGCAAAAGCCTGGTCTCTGTTGGAAGGTGGAACATCAGAAGGTCAAGTCAGAGGATCCCACATGAGTAAAATGTCTCCTTATAGCCTGAGGAGCCCAGAACCACTGATTTTTTTTTTTTTTTTGGGTTAAAAAATGTTGAAATCAGATTTCTGAAAACTTTTACCATAAACAAGACAGAATAGCAGGTTTTTTTTATGATGTGACTTCAGTTGGTTTCACGGCCAGATGAGAAATCCTGCATGCTGTGTTTCTAAACTTGAGATTTCAGCCAGCTTCTCTGATTTCTCTCTGATTTCTGAAAACCTGCACTTGTGAGGGAGCCAACTTCATAAATAACTATGTACATTAAAAAAAGAAAAATAATACAATAATAAAATACAATTCTGGTGACACTAAAGTCATCAGATTTATCCATTTACAGTTAATGGTGCACAAATACCAAAAAGTCATATTTTTTTTTTTTTTTTTCGTTGCAAGCACTCAAAATAAAAATAAACATAATTTTAATTAAATACTATTATCCCAGTCTCAAATAAGCAGATGTAATCAATTTATGATCATTAACTCATAGATTCAGGACTCAATTTGGCGAGCCATTTTTTTTTATTTAAGTGTTTAGATGGGTGTGTTTTTTAGAAGAAGAAGAGAAGGCACTGGCTGCTTGATACTCAAGAAAAACAAGTGGCAAATAAATCTTCAATGAAAGGACATTTTAATTCATAATTAACTATCCCATTGAGAAGGAAAAGCAAAACAGGAAAACACTCACACTGATATCAGCTCATTTTGAAACAATATAATCATTTACTCATTTGGTGGCTCCATGTTGCCTAAAGTGAACAGACTGTAGGACACTGAAATGCTGGCGGTAAAAACATGTAAATAGCATTAGACTGCCCTGTTAAGCACAAAACTCATTATGGCATGCCTCGCTCGCTGAAGAAAGGCAGGCATTCCTTCCATTGAAGGAAAAAAAACAAGTAGTTAGCCTTTTCTATCTCTATCTCCCAGAAAGGGTTTGGCTGTCTGGGGCCCATAATGAGAGATAAAGCGAGAAGGGCTAGTAATACAGCGCGGCTATTTAAGAGGCTGTAATGATATTCATTAATTTAGATTCATTTCAACTTCCATCTGGAGAGAGAGAGAGAGAAGAGAATGGTTGGGGGCTGAAGAGTCACTGGATATCGATTCAGGAGCTAGAGGATGGGGTTTTAGTTGGGGGTCAGAAAGTTAGCTGAGAGTCTCTTGAACTCCAGACGAAAAGTAAATACTGAAAAGGGAGTCAATCAACTGCACAGACTTTTTCTCTGCAAAAGACTTTTTTGGAAGTTGAACAGCTTTCTGTTTCTGTTGATTTCGTGTGTGCTGTGCTGAAACTGAAAGCACACATCATAGACACTGGAAAAATGCTTGCATTGTATGGAAATACAACTACTTCTATGGGTTTCCACTTTTATCCTGTGGACCTTCAGACAGAAACACGTTTCTCTCGTCAGGTAAATCCAATTCTACAGCCAGTCAATGTGGTGTGAGGTCTGGCAGTTCAGAGTGTAGCTTGGTGCATTAGCAGGAAGTGGACTTGCTGTCACAAACTAAGTCAGCAGCTCACTTTCAAGCACACTTCACACAGACACTACTAATGATGGGCTTTAAACTTGCAATGTTACATTTTTTAACCACGCATGGCAGAAACAAGTTATGGCTTAAGGCAGCCATATCATTACCAGTTCATTTGGAGTCCTAGTTCTCCTCCTGATGAGTCTAAAGGCATAATTCACACGTCTCCACCTAACTGCTGAGAAAATATGGGACCTTTGGCCTGTAAATGCTTCCACTAAGTCACGGCTAGTTCTATACGTCGCAGCCAGCTGTTTGGTGCTGAAAGAGATTACCATAAGAGGCTTTTACTGCCCTAAGTAACTCATGGAAAACACCTCTATATTTTGAAACCCATGATCAAGTAACAGTGGATTAAAAGCTGGCAAATTAGGCAGCTATATACAAACATAATGAGCTAAAACATTTACAGGTAGCCACGGGTAACTGCAAAATTTACTGTAAGGCTGTGACTTTTTACATTCACATTAGGCGCAGTTATTGGATCAATTGGTATAGAGATATCGATTAGACCCTGTATAGAAACTAAATTATATTCAAAATCTTCTGTGTGGAGTATTACAATGTGAGGGTGCTTTTTAGTATTTTTTGCAGTTACTCTGCAGCTGCCTAATCTCCATCAGAAATTGCATTGTCAGGCTAGTGTCAGTATCAGCATTCACTCATTGTTGCAGACAACATATGGTCCTCGCCACCCTGAAGAGCAGTTGGCAGATCTTCTTCTTCGCTGGACAAATTGAGCAGGAGTATCACCCAAGAAAAGTTTAGCAAGTCTTGGGTGACAGGTCATGCTACAATCACTTTTATAATACATTTTTTTTTGTATTTTGAGATTTTTTTTTTAAGTGTTGGGGATTAAAATTTCCTGTGGATGAATAATCCATCCTCGTCGATCAGTGTGGCCTCACACATCCCACATCTATGAAGTTACATACCTCCTAATACAATCTGACTCACTGTAATGAAGGACGCTGCAAGGAGAGCTTGACCAACAGGCTGTCTGAACAAGACTTCTTCATGATGAACTCGTCTCTTGGGTGCACAACCTTATGTTCATTACATCCTCTTCCCAGTTAAACACAGTGTTTAAGAATTTGAGATGTACACAGCCCATCTTGGCTTAGCTAATTTTTCCATATGGATAGGCCAGTCACCTTTTCCCAGCTCTGTAGTCTTAGATGTTTTGCAGGTGCTTATTAAGCTAACTCCTGACAGCCCATCAAAATATTCAACCTAACAAGCCCTGGTCAGCCCTCGCCCATCATCTTTAAAAGTGTCATCCGCTGTGGTACATATATAATTCTCTCCTGAAGGGTATAGTCCATTGTGCAGCAGTGGGCGTTGCATTCTTGCAACATGTTGCATTCCTCGCAGCATCCCGCGGCATAACCCACCTCATTGTGGCCTCATATTGCCTGCATCATTTTAAAAAGCTTGCTGAGAATGTTCTTGAAACATTTCCACTAAACAGCTCAGGCAGAACAGGAGAGATTTGTTACAGTACCTTTAACCTGATGTGATGGATGGGATCTGGGAGCTGGCTGTTTTGGACCCAGCACCCAACATCCCTCTAAATCTTTTTCCATCATAATGTTAAAAAATTCCATGTTCAACATTTCTAATGCCAGACAAGTGTATTAACCCGATGCATGAGGGCATTTCATTGCTAAAAGTCAAAGTTGCACTTATCTGGGTCCATCTTTTCAAGCGTGTTCAAGTGTGGGAAAAAAACAAAATAAAACTTATGAATTTTTTCCCTCATATCTATTACATTTTGGTTAGGATTAATGTTCTACTAATTTTAGGGCTTCACACATGGATTCAGTGACTCTAGGACTCTATAAAACACACACACACAAAAAAAAAATATATATAAAAA
The DNA here is from genome assembly GCA_008933995.1 of Datnioides undecimradiatus. NCBI lineage: Eukaryota > Metazoa > Chordata > Actinopteri > Lobotiformes > Datnioididae > Datnioides > Datnioides undecimradiatus. Next base: position 2,903,662 of record WARS01000008.1, read on the forward strand.
AAAATAATAAAATTCCCATCTCGCCCTCCGCAGGCGGTTCCTCCTCTGCAAGCTCGGGTCCTCTACCAGGCCTGGGGCTTGAGGGTTCTCTTGCAGTATCTTACGCCTCCCTAGTATTGCGCTTTCTGGACTGAGATATCTGTTGTCTTTCCTGGGATCTGTTGTAGCCACTGCTCCAGTTTGAAGTCACTGCTCAAAGTATAGACTGAAGAATATATATAAATATAAAAAATAAATAAATAAATATATATATATATATATATATATATATATATATATATATATATATATAAAAATTTGGTCACACATTATAAGCCTTTCCCTTGATAAACAAGTGAATTTTAGTTAAACTAACCAAAATCACTGTTTTACAAGCCAGCATATAACAGACCTGGATCACATCCTTTGCATTGCTTTGCACTCTGCTTTCACTTAACAGCAACAAGGCCTAAATGTGACATATCATGCCTTGTAAGTCTTTCTTACAAAACCACAAAATAGTGAATTTCCCTATGAGGAGCTTGATTCCTAAAAACAGCAGGAGCACATAGTAGATCTACGCTCTGTTTCATTAAGATGTTCTCCTACATCTCGTGATAATAGGGGGGCTTGCCTGTTGAGATCAATAAGCATGTGGAGTAATGCAGGGGGTCATGAGCCTCATCAAGTATGGTGGAGAAAAATCGTGTAATATTTCATACAAATGGAGGATCACTTTTAAATTAGTGCAAGCATGAATGGAAAACCGATGCGGGGAGGCCCGGGCTGGAGTTGTGAGTCCTCGTTAGAGTCTGCCCTGCAGTGTTTTGAGCACGACGGACCTTTTTCAACAGGGAAGCGTTTGAGAGCAGGACGTTGAAGATCCAGAGGGAGAAGAACGATTAATAAGAAATCACTGGAATAAGCTTTGACTAGGAGAGTAGAGACGGACAGGAATAAAAAGTGCACTACTCTCTGGTGAAGCTGTCAGTCATCACGATTTCGTAATACAACAAAAACAAAAAAACAAAAAGTAACTGTTGGGTGTAATTAATATAAAGAGTTCGAACTAGAGCTGCTTTGTTTAAAGTGTCCTGAGATAACCTCTGTTATGATTTGGTGCTATTATTAGAGGATAATTATATATCAATAAAATAAAATGTGTAAAAGCTGTCTTTTGAGCTTTCTCGAAAATACAAAGCAAAATAAGTGTTTTATGAGCAGACTTTATGCATTGGTGAGCAAACAGTGGCAGTTTCACACAACACCACTCGTGTTGATTCAGCAGCAGGGGGCAGGGCATGTTTACAGATTGCTTGGATCCCATTTCACACTTAATATCCAACATTATTACTATCTGTGCTTTTTTTAATCGATGCAATTTTTACATAGTGTTATAATATTGCGCTCTTTGTTTACAATAACCAGGCAAGCATCTACCATGTAATTATTTCATTTGCCTCTCTGGGCATTTATTCAAGTTTATTTTTTTGTGGCAAATAGATTAATTAGAGCACTTGGAGATGTTAAGAGACCCTTGGACATTTGATACTTGATATGTAAACAAAAGAACATTATGACAATTGCTGTGTTTGATAGCAGAAATGAAAAAGCAGTGCTTATATTACTGGGGTATATTGTTCTGTGAAAATAATTTGCACAACCCTGGATGCAGACTCACTCAACACCTACAGCAGTGTTGGCTACAAGTGATTGAAAATAAGCCACTTAAGAAAATTAGCATGTAGGAGGTAATACATGTGAACCCTTTGGTGTTCCCCTAACTAGCGCCTCCAGCAGGTTGTGCATTTAGTGTAGATTGAAATGTGTCAACAACACTTGGATTGGATGATTATTGTAACATTAGATTGGTGAAGACATTTATGTTCCTTCTGAGAGTGAGTCATATCAACTTCAGTAATCTTGTCATTGTTCTGCTTCAGCACCATCAAAATTCAAATTCTTCAATAGTTTGGTTTCTGACCAACGGCCAACAAAACTATCCGTACATTGTGTTTACTGCTAAACAGCAAATGATTCTGCCATGTCGAGACAAAGAGGTGCTTTGAGCTAAATGCAAGCCCGAGTACAGCCTCAGGGCCAGATTTTTTCATATTGTAACTCTATTTTACTTGTGCTGTTGTGTGAGTGCTTGTGGTTGTGTTTATACAAAATACAGCTATAATGATTTTCTTGTGATCTATGACTTCAGCTCCAGTTCACTGAACAGTTCAAGTTTACACCAAATGAAAAAATCTATTTTGCAAATGCATAATATTTGTAATAAATGTTAACATTTTAAGAAAATTATTGAAGAAAATAAAACCCAACCATTGTTTATGATGTCAATTAAATTCCTTGTTTTCTGCAGCTTTGGTTTAAATATAAATCATTCCATAGAAAATGATTCATCTATAACTAACCGTGAGTATTTAAACTACAATGGTGCATGCAAGTCCATTTTTAGACTGTTATAGATCATGTTATTCAGACAGTATTCCTAGAAAAAAAAAAAAAAAGCTGTTTCAGCTGTGGGGCAGAAGACAGGAATAAGAGAGATGGTGTTCAAACAGTCCACAGTGGGGTGTTGCTTCATCCAACCTTTACAGTGGAATGCCATTTCTTGCAGGCAAAGGATTTGGTTAAGGGAGTGGTGGGGTACCAGAATAAAAGGCAAAGCTAATGGGCGAGCCAAAGAACAAGAGATAAACAGAGAGAGTTGAAGAAAAGAGGGAGAGTAGGAGCGCTGCGGAGAAGCAACAAAATGCAGAGACTTAAAGACACAAATGCTACAGCATCAGGAACACTGATAGAGACACTGATTCACTGAAGATCCCAGGGAGACCGGGAAATGCCGAGCGGAGAGAAAAAGTGAGAGGTGAGAGGACGTAGATTAGATGTGAAGGATAGAATGAAAGCAGGCACTGTGGAACGAGAGGAAAACAGAGGAGAGGAGTCAGATAGCCGGGAAGTGATAAGGAGGCGGTGAGCAGAGCAGCCAGGCATGGCTCAGAGGCCAGGCATTGGTAGTAAACATTTAGTGAGGCAGAGATGGGAGTCGGAGGGACTTTTGAACAGTAGATTGTCTCCTCTCTCTCCTTTTGAGCTGTGCACCGAGCTGCTCTCTGCATTTTTAGGGAGTCATCTGCCAAATTGGATCGATAAGTAATTAACACTTTGGCTCTTTGCTGGCAAGTTCTCTTCCCTCCCTTCTCTGTTGCTCGGTCGTCTGCACCAACTCAGGCAGACACACTTTCTCACACAACCTCAAATACACACAAAAACACAGACTGAAAGACGGTAGGGAGGGGCGTGGGGGGGGGGGTCACCCATGCACAAATTTACACACACTTTACTTCTTCAGCCTCTACTGTGCTCATGGGGGTTGTGAGTGCAGGCAGCGTGGGTATCGATCCCCGCTGTCCTGGAAAAGGCTCTCTGTTCCATCCGAATACCCACTGACTCAGTCTCTCTCGCTTCCCCGTCCTTCAGTCTCTCCTGTGACACTAACACACACACTACAACCCACCCCTGCAGTCTCACCTTCATCTCTTTTCTGTTGCTCCCACTCGTCTTCCGGCCGGAGTGACATTTGCCACCTGTTGATGACAGTGGGACACTCTCAGGACAAAGTGGCAGTCAGTTACACATGTATCAATGACTTGCAAAGACAATAAATTGAAGCAGTGGGGTATCTGTAATGTAGAGTGATTGGACAGATAGGAGAGAAGAGGTCCGAGTCAGAGAGAGAGGTAAAGAAATAAGCAAACAGGGGAAAAAAGCAAAAAGAAGAAAAAAGTAGTCTGAGAGAGAAAGAAGGCAGCAAGACCAACAGACAGAATGACAAAGACAGAAAAGGCAGAAAGACATGGGAGGGAGACATAACAAGAGCCCAGGGCCAAGTAGAGGATTGATGTGTGAGGATTCAGTGCACAGCTCCATCATCAATCCTATTGGCTAATCAGATGTATGGTTGAATTATTGATAAGTGAAGCTCATCAATAATTGCAGTGCTGCTGCTTTTGGGCCACAGACCATAGAGAAGGAGGGAATCGGAGCTAGTGGCTTTGCAAGAGAAAACACACAGTCATCACACACACATGCTTATGAAATATAGAGAATAAGGGAATATAGAAATAAAGGACCCCAAAGTAATTTCACTCATGAATGAGCTGCATGCTGAAACATGCAACGCAAACAGACAGACACTGATGGACACATTCAGAATGCACATTTACCAGTCATGTTCTATTCATATTGAACCCAGTTGCTCCGTTCACCTCATCATCAGGTCAGAAACCTGTGAACACCTATGATGCTGCTGTTCCACACTACACTTGCATGCTCCTGCACAATAGAAAGGCCCAGGTACACAACATCAAGTGAGTTCCTCTGTGCTTCTATGTAAACAGTTTCATTTCAAAACATTTTGGAAGTCTGATACTATGAAAGTCATACATTTTTCCTGCCCCTAAAATGAGGAATCAGTATAACTGCGAGTGTCAAGACTCTGTTGTGCTGACCGTCTCCATGGGAACATGGGAGCAAGTTTAGGTTTTTTTCTGTAATGGCAAATTTTTCACTTTGAAAATAAAACTCATAGGTCCTTAGGCTTTTAGAAACCATTTAAACTACACAGTAAAATTTAGCAGAAAAAAAAAGCATCCTCAGTTCCAGTGGTTTACAAAAAACCACCATAGCTGTTGACCTCTCTGTGAACCCATACTGAAAACATAAAGTTCAAGTACTTTAAAGAACAGACCATACTTCTAATGAACTAATAAATCACAAAGGGATATGTCTTCCCTTCTATATCCATTAGGGTCAGTAATGTTAGTATTTGTCACCACAGACAAAGAAGCAGAAGAAGAAGCTTAAAGAAGCAGAAGCACTTGTTTGGTCCTGTGCATGAGAAAGACAAGCAGGATAGCTAAAGAAAGTCAGGTCGTCTGTCAGTGCAATGTGCAATGATCCCTAAACATTTCTGTAGCGACTCATCATGCATTTTTTTGAGCTGTCACCCATATTTTTGACTTCATAGACCATGTATCGTATGTGACTGTAGACCCATTCACATCTGCATGAACAACTTCCCAGTCTACTTCATGTGTGTACTCATTCACCAAATAAACTCATGCATATCTTTAACATTGTGCTTTAATTTTCTTAGAACCACCAAAAGTCCGGCAAAAAAAAAAGTATATTTAACCATATATTGGCTAAAAATCCAATGTTTGAGTCCACGGATGGACAGTGGAGAAATGTATTATACTGCAGCAGTTGTTTGAGAAGTTAGGTTTTATTATTTATCCAGACCTTGTCAAGGCTGAAAGAAAACTTTTCCTTTTTTTTATAATCTGTGCACAGCTGCTGCTTTATTCATGGAACAGGACGCTGCACACCTTTCACTCAAATTAGTGATTGGTTGAAACTCAAAAGATGCAGCAGATCTGGGTGGACTAGCAGTTTAAATTTAAAAAAAAAACCCCTCTGCAATTCATTGGCAACTACTTTGCAAGGCACCTGGATTTTTGAGATTGTAACATGAGGATCCAACCTGTCAGGCTTCAGGGCATGGGCTTGTAACAATGGCTTTCTGTGAGGAACTAAGTGCAGCCAAAGGTATGGTTTGATGTGGTGGTGACAAGTGTTCTTAAAAAAACACCAATGGCGGTTCCTAAATAGTTTACCATGTTGCTGTTTTCCTGTAGCATCAGTTAAATCAGAACTGTCAAGTATTTGGTATTGGAAGCATTGGAAAAGATGTTTTCACTCCTCTTCTGACTGCCTTCAGCAACCCTCACACAGTTTGTTGATCTGACTGGTTAATATTAGCCTGTTGATAGAAGATAGAGAGATGATTCATCCAATCTCCTGCCAAGTATTTTTTTAAAATGTCTGCCCTTTTCGAAAAACAGTTTCCAAATGGTTCTGTAACAAACGATCTGGTTGTTCAGGTTGACAACTGTTAGCAGTTTATCCAAAATATGCATATTTTCAAATAGAGAAATACTGCTTGCATTCAAAACTTTATGGTATTTTAGCATTGCGTTTTATATTATCTTTCATTTTATCAAAAAATACTGTAGTACTTTGGTGTGATACAGTCGAAAGAGTAGTGTAGAAGCAGAGAGAAAGGAGAATATATGGTCCTAATCCTGAAGACGTGGAGTACTGTAGGCATGACGTTAGAGGCGAATGACACGACCATACCTCTTTCACCTCTTTTTTCATCTCTTCTCGCACTTTTTTTGGATACTCAGCATTTTCCTGTCTTTTTCAACTCTGGGGAAATGAATCAAAACTCACTCAAGACGTTTTACCTGCTACATGAGCGAGTACGTTTGGGCCTCAGCGCCTCTGCCAGGGTCATACACACATAGCTACAACATGAACAGCCATGCACGGGTGAACCCGGACACGCTGCTCATGCACGCACTTGCTGAGTCGACTCGATGGGCGCACGGTTCATTCAAGTGCGGCACGGTGCGCACATTCTCTGGAGCACACACGCACAGTTTACACAATAGGGAACTGGTTGCGAGCATTATTTATCTTGACTATGACTTTCCTGTGTGTTATCCTGTCATCACTTGAAACTACTACTTACAGTTTTGCTGTGTGTACGTGTGCATCTTTGTGTGTGTTTCTTTCTATGGACCTACCTTTATGTGTCATGGTTCTGTAGGTGTATGTACTAGTATTTGTTTGTCTGTGTCCCTAAACACACACCTTTGTGCTTATGTACGTCTGTGCTTTTTTATGTGCGTGTGTATGTGTATTTGTTGGCAGCCAGGTGCATTACCCTGTCAGAGTGCGGCGCCTGGCTCATATCTTACCTCTAACAGCCAGATAGGAAAACCACTCCACTTTTGATTTGAGGCGAGAAAAGTGGTTTAGCACACCTCTCTCATATATCTCACCTTCTCCTTCTCCCCCTCCCCTCCCGCACTCCCTTTTTACTTTTATTTGTCAATTTCCTCTCATCCCGGCTGGGCTGTCAGCAGGGCTGGAATCTGACGTACCTGTGGCTCAGGCTCCATTTTGACTTGCAACAAAAAACTAAAGCCAATGAGGAGAACACAGCCTTTCTTTGGCCTTACTTGAACTCCACACTGAATGTCACGTTTTAACCCGCTGTTTAAAGAAAACAGTGTTCCAATTGTTTGTGAGTTGTTTATGATTGTATGATGTTTTAACCTCACTGACATGGCTACAACAAATAAATGCTTCATTCACTGACTATAGATTATGACTAAGTCGAGTCTGTCCAGTGTTTTCTGTGTAATTGCATACCGAAGTGCACAAATAGGGATAATGTTTTAGCCACACAAGTAATTATTACGTTGTATGGGAATAAACAGTGGTACTCTAGACTGCAATGATAATGAGACTCAAGTAAGTAATGTGTTTTTATTGCACACAGTAATTGTATCTGTAAAGAAAAAAAAAGAAACAAACAGCGCGCTGAGTCCTAGGGAGGAGGCAGTAATAATTCTGTGCAGAGCTGATATAGATTGGAATTTTTCATTATTATTGTATTTCTATGCAGTTTTCATATTTTCACTTTCATTAAGTTTCTGTTATTTTTCAGTAGGGGCACTTTTGATTGCTTTGGTATATTTAGTTTTAGGTTTGTACAACTTTTGGTAGGGAAGGTTCAGAACATTTTGTTCACTGTCATCACACAACAATTAACATATACAGTTCTATACTGCCTTAATCCTCACCCCTACACACACAGAGAAGACGCAAACTTATAATTCTCCGCAATCAACTAAGGAAGGCTAACCTATTTGGATCAAACCCCTGAGATACAGTATATTCTAGATAAATAATAAACAGTTATTACTTGAAGACATCCACATAATAAGCCACACCTCTACTTTCAAAACAAAACCACAGCAAGAATAATTACAAACCATTCAGATATCAGACTCTGCACTCACACCCCTCCCCCCACACCAACCTGAAACAATTTATGTGATTTTCAAAAAAACCCCAAACATTTATCTTCACCGTGTATAAAGAAAAAAAGTTATCACTCTTTTTAAAATTTGCTTTATCCCAGGATAAAAAAACAAGCAAAAAAACAAGCAAAAAAACAAAACAAAACAAAAAACTTTCAGGGCTATCTGCAGTTAAAGTGAGTCATTAAAAATCAAAACATCAACAACAACCACTCTGAAAGTACATTTCTTAATATAAAAGCTGTTATTCCTGTGTATTTCTGATTGCAGGCTAAAAAAGACAAACAACAAAACTTTAATATAACTGTTTATTTCACATTCAACCATCCTCTGACAACACACCTCTCTTTTGTTTCTTCTTCTATAACCTGCTGATCATATGCAATTGACGGAGAGTTTCTTCATGATTTCTATGTTCTTTTCTACACAAACACTAACACCAACAACATACCAAACACTAAAGTACACATCAAATACATTTTGCATATTGTTACAGGAGATAAAGAAATAAAGATACTTGTCATATTAACAATTTTAAATGATAATAAGTAAAATATTAAAATAAGGATTGATTTGGGGGTTTTTTGTCACTTTTGAATTAAGCACAATTTCTCCATAATCCATCTGCTCTCAACTTAGAAGTGAATTACGAAATGATGACATACATAAATTAAAACTGAACTGAACATCAGACTAAAGTTCAACTGCTTTAAATTTTCAGGTCACTGCACTTTAAATAGCATCAGCTTTTACACTATACACTTAGCACAACTAACATTTCAGGTATTTTAAGTGCTTGTACTTCAACTCCTTTCATGGCTTTTAGTTCAGCAAATACTTGAAATTCATAACACACCCACAAACACACTGTAGCATATGTATGATGACAGATTTTGTGGTCTTATTACAAACAGAATTAATGATAAAATAAACTCCTATCACAAACAGGTTCACTTTACATCAGTATAAATTTGTCTCTCAACAGATAATAGCGCTTTGATTTTTCAAAAAAAAAAAAAATCAGTTCAAGATCTGTGCTTATGTCGGGCTATAAATGTCAATATTTGATTTTATCAGTGAAGCTCAGACAAGTTTGCCAGTTGATAAGAACAAATCTGTAAACCCGTCAGACTATGAGATAGCAGCAATGGGTCCTGACTGAGCTTTCAATTTAGATTTCCTGGCTGTCAAGTGGGGTAAATGCGGTGCAAATGTGTCTTATTATTTTCTGATGTGTTCCTAGCTTTTCTTTGTCAGCGCTCACCTATGGTGAATCGGGTTTGGCTTCCTGCCATGGTCAGCTTGATAAACAACATGATAGTCCTGTGGAACAGTGTGTGTTGCACCATGCCCATTGTATGAAAAGTTCAAAGTGTTTCACTTGTCCACTGATTTTCATTATCAGTGGGATGGACGTGTTTTTGTGTGGTGGCTGTTGCCATCCCTGGTCCACTCCTAGATCCAATGCCAGCATGAGCAGGCATGCAGTCATGGGGATGTAATTAGATAGATCATTACTTATGATTTCTCTAATACATAAATGTATGAGCCAATGTCATGTGTAGTGCAAATATCTCTAGTTAGAGTTTGCAGAATGTGGTTCTACTGGACTGTTCTTTTGGTGTGGAGATGCAGTTTGTTTGTCTGTTTCTATAGTCTATCATGTTTGCCTGTGGCACATGTGACAAGCTGTGATTCTGTGCGTGTCTAAAACCTCCACTTCTGTGCTCTTCACTCTATCGTCAGTATTAATATTCATCTGGCGGTGTACCTATTAGATGTATGCGATGTGCTAGTAGTGTTATCATGCATGGCTTTCACCGTCAACTCTCCTCTGTACTCTCTTTCCCCATCCACTGTCCCAAACTTCTACCGGCCCGGCACAGACAAAGGGCTCGGTAACAAATTGCCCATCATAAGGGAGATTATTAAAGAGAGCTTCATGTTTTAGAATATAGCAGAGAGCTATTTTTCTAGGAAATAATCTGTTATTCTCCTCTCTCTTTTGGCTTACGCTGCCTCTGTCTTTGTCTCTCCATTGGCGTGCCTCACTCTATTTCTCATTGTCGTCGTAGGTTTTATGGGTCTGAATGTTGATGACAGTCAGGACTGTGGCGGAGGGCCAAGAGTAGAGAGGGATGAGGAGATGGATGAGAGGAGGAAGACATCAAGGGAGGGGTGGTGGGTGGTGAGAGGCGCAGAGATTTGCAAACAAATTTAATAACTAGCTTGCAGAATGGAATCACTTTGCTAGCTTTAGAACTGCTCACCTCCCAGAAAGCAAGTGAGAAGAAGTGAGAGAGCGGGATATTGAAAAGAGAGAGGGTGGGGACGGGGAGGGGAGATGCCGTATTAAAGGACAGGAGAAAATTTGATACGTGTCACATCAATTTCAGCCACTGCAGTTATCAGAGGGTTTGGTTTACACCCGAATACCTGGGTGAAAGGGAGAGAAAAAAGAAAACGGGGAGGAGAGGATATGAACAGAGATGGTGAGAGATGGAAAGTGGGAATTAGAGAAAGGAAGATGAGTGCAAAAGATAGCAGGAAGGTAGAAACAGATGGAGGCAGATTAAAATGTTCAGTCAGGGCACCCTCAGTTACATGGGAACATGTTACATGGGAACATGTAACTGAAGAAAAGTGTAATCAAAATATGCCGAGCCTAAACTATTGGACTCAGATCATTTGGGCAAAATAAAAACCTAATCAGCCAACATCCTATTTTCAAAGGGCTCCTAAATAAGCCTCATTATCAGTGAGTTCTCAAGATCATTTTGACTATCACTGTATCAAGAAGTGTGATGCCTTAATAATGCAACATCAAAAGAATGAGGATGCAGTCATTGTTTTTCTTTTTCTTCCTTCTTTTCACAGGTCTCTTTTAAGGGACATACTTAAAATCATGTGAATCAAAGCACAATATGCTTTATGACTGAACAAACATGGTACAAGCTGATAATGATATGCTTGTTAAAACTAAATTCTATTATTAATCCTCATTTTTTGTCATATTATTATTTTATTTATTTTCATTTTCATTTTATATATTTTATTTCTTCCCTGCTTTGGATTTGGTTTCATGCAGTTACATACATATTTAAGGGAACCCTTCATCAATGTCTTTACATTAGAGTGATTCTCATTCCCTGGCTCAATCCATATTGTAACCTATAACCTTCTAAGCAGACGCTCCGTCTTTTAAACCTGGCCTCGGGGTAACTTACACCACGGGCTGTCAAAGTTTTCATGACTGAGTGCCAATTTAGGGAGCCAGCAAATGACTAAGGGCCTCACAGGAAAACCTATGAACTATGAACGTAGGATTTGTGATTCCGTTTAACATCAACTTCCTCGAGCACTGAATTCACCTGTTTGCAGATGAGACACATCACTTCATGTGTCCCCTGAGGTGCCACCAAGTAAGAGCTGATACATTTTCCACTGAAACCTCTTTTTCTCATCAGCTATAGTGTATTATTTTCTGTGATGGCCTTTCCATCTCAGTTCCACTTTAAACTAAAATTTAAAAAAAAACCATTTATGTTAAATAGCCCTTATTTCATGTGCAAAACAACAAGAAATGAGATCATTTCTACATTTTTCTATCTTTTTTTTTTTTTTTTTTAAAAAACTATACATGTTGAATAAAAGGCGGTGTTACATATTTTATAATTACCGTGGAAAAACCTTTTTTTTTTACACATGAAATAACTTTATTTTCTGATGGCTTGAGGCACATATTCCGTTCAATAGAAAATATGTAACTGATCAAATACTAAAATGTGTTTTCAGGATCACACCTCTGTTGTAACATTTTAAAAGCAGAAAAGACAGGTGAAAAGCTTGAGATGTTGAGGGGTTATTTCCTCTCTGTGCTGATGTAGAAATGCCCTCAAGGGTTTTTCAGCACACAGTGACATCTAGGGTTGGGCGATAGGACAGTATATACCAGGATATGCTAGACATTCGTCCACCGGAAGAGATTTTGCAATACATTTTTTCACAGCAGGAGACATCCATTAGTAGCTCTGCTTAGAATCTGATATTAAAATTAGCCAAATATCAAATATATAGATATTAGAATTCATAGAATAGTGAGAAGGCTAACCACCATGCTGGTGGGTCAGTGTTTGTACCAGAATGGCCATGTTAATAAAAAAGTACCATGCTGAGATTCTCTTCTGCATTTTTTGATGTCTCTAATAGGTGTGCTGCTTCTGTCCTTTGCTGTCTATGTGGGAATTTATACACAGAAAGTGGCAGGGACAGTAAGGGGCATCCAGGCGCAAATCGTTAACTCATAAATATATACTTGATTGGCTAAGATGGTCATTTAAAATGGGAACATTTTTATTTTTGGAAATACCATTTCTCTGCTTTGTTCTTTCTTTTCTACCTCTACAGCATTCAAATAATAAGATGCTAAAACTATAACAGCACTCCATTTGATTTCACATAGCAGATGTAGACATTATTAATCAAATTGCTATCAGTTAACTCAATAATATTCTGACACCAGATCCCCTAGTACCTCTGTGTTCGGTTTCAGGTTGTTTAACTGCAGCATTTCTTAATAATTAAACACTTTGCAATATGCATACATTTTGGCCTAAGGGGGGAACACTTCCAAGACACAGGTGAACTCAATGAAAACGCACAGCAGTGAGCGAAGTGCACCGAAACAACAAGTGACTGTTTTGAAAATAAAACAAGAAATAACCCAAACTGCCAAGATTCAAGAGCCGACTTTCAAGGGAGGACTGCGAGACTCCCACAATTCCTGCCGTGTTGAAACTATCTGTGCACTCAATAGTATATAATTCAGAGAAATAGATAGTCTTAACATGAAATTCAAAGCACAGCAGTAAAAGCTGCAGTTCAGGCTGTATGTTTTCATCAGCAGTGGTTGTACAAACAGAGGTAATGTAGGCCAGACCAAAGTGCAAGGTTTATTTATTAATCATTCTGTGGCTGTGTGTTCAGAAATCAACCTATAAATGAATGGTAAGCCATAAAAAATGCGATCAGTAAAGAAACACAGAAAGTGCTGTCATTCTTAATGTAAAGTCAAAGTGTAATTGTGTAGGTGAATATATTTTAATTTATATGATCAAAAATGTTACTGATTGGGTCTTTAATGAAGCTGAAGGCTTGGACCATATCCTGGTCATAATTACCCAGAATCCTCAGTAATTATTTCCCAGCCTGCTTAATAACTCCCTCTTGTGTAACCGCGAATAAAGATTATTTTATTGGCGGGGAATAGTGGCTGTTTGATTGGTTGGGAATGGTAGTGTCGCCAGTCTGGTTAATTGCTGCTCTGAAATCATTTTAATAAGAACAAATGCCCTTGGTGGGTTCTCCCTCTCTCTCCCTCTCTCTCTCTCTGTCTCTCTCTCTGTCTCTCTCTCTCTCTCTCTGTCATACTCTCGTTCGATCTCCTTTTGCAGACACACACTAACTGAGAGAGGGAAAGAGATTGAAATGTTCCCATTAATGAGATATTAAAGTGTCCCCTCTTTCTAATTATTCTCACTGATTACATGTCACAGTCATGGGTTTGCAAAGCTACCAAAAAGTCTATTTACATGCCAACATACTGAGAGAGAGGAGCCACGGAGAATGGAGGAGCTACTCCTCTGGGGTCCTTGCCAGCCCTTCTGTCACTTTAATGAACAGATAATCTATGCATGATGTATACATTAAAGATTAGACTGGCACCTTCAGATACACATTAGTTTCCGTAACTAATGGGTAATCGATGGCTAGTTTGCAAGAGTGACTTTTTATAGTCCCGTTGGGGTGGATTTACATTATGTGTGCAGGTCCATGCATGTTTGCCTTTCAGCATCTTGTCTTAAGTCACATTGTTTTCGCAGTCATGATCCACAATTGACACCCTGTATACAACAAACCCGTGGTTTTCATGTAAAATTACATGGAAATCAAAGCAATGCTGCAAAAAGAACAGTATGCCAAAAGAGCTGAAACATTAAAGGTAAACAAAAAATGGACCGAATTAGATGGACATCCAGCATTAAGCGTACATCGCTCACTTTCATAATGTGTCTGTGGATGGTAAAACAAATGATCAGTCACATCAGTTTGTTCAATTGAAAATTATGAAAACTTCTACAGTAAATATGCTGACAGATTCACATCTGACATGTTATTTGTTATTTTGTTTTTATATTTATGTTATTGTTGTTGATCAGACTGTGTCTGTGAGCCAAGTCAAAGCTGTAGTCTGTCCCCTTTGGCAGCAAAAGTAACTACACAAACGCTGTTGCTGTGCTTATGAGACCATAGACTCCACGCCACGCTCCTAAAGGCATTAGCTCACTACATGACTACATAGTAACCATTTGTTACTGGTTGTTCACTGTCTACTACTGACATATCGTGAAGTTATTTGGAAAGGACTATGATGTAAGAGATGTGCATGTATTTGCAAAAGTGTTAAGTTCACAGGCTTAACAGAATATTTAATGACAATTGAAAAGAAGAATCAAGAAAATCTAGTATGATGAAAAAGAAATGGACCTGATGTGGAAGGGAGAGCAGTGTTTACATGTCTGAGATAAAAAGCAAGTGGACTGAGTTCTTAAAATGTGGCTTTTTATTTTCTTTTGACTGTTAAAGTCTAAGTTAGTCTAAGTTATCTGCACTCAACCTAAAAGCTCTGTTAAGCATTATATATTAAGCATTTTTGTTATTAACACTGAATGACACATCATAGAAATAAGAAGGCTGCTTCTACAATTCTGTAAATGTATAATGTCATTTGGCACATGCTTTTTTCCAAAGCAATGTACATAAAGAGTTGCTACAACACAACAAAGCAGATCCATTTCAAAATTACCCGTTGACCAGCTCTTTTCCTTTATTAGCAGCTTTTGTATTTGCTTTAGCATCATGGCATCTTCGGCTCTTTGATTTGCTTCACCATAGGTAAGTCAGGAACACCAACACAATTAGCTAAAAAGAGACACGACTCCAGACTGTGTCGGTATGTGGAAATAGACAAGTGTTTGCTAACATGTTAGCTACATTAAAAGTATATCATAGCTCTGTTACCAATATCACAATTATTATTATTATTATTATTATTATTATTATTATTATTATTATTAATAATTATTAAGTTGAATAAATATTTACTTAACTTCTCACTTTACCTTCTTGTCTTGACTGTTACATTTTCTATGGCCCTTATTTTACACGTCTCTTACTGTGCTTTAATTCTTAGCAAGCTTTCATTGGAATCAATAAAGCTGCAGTTCTGATTTCTTCCTCTCTTTTCTTCCTTTTTATTACAGTTTCCCCCTGTGTTAAGATCAATAACACATGGACCTTTAATGGCACAGCCCTATTGCTAGCTTTGCCATGTAAGAAAGTGAAAATTACCTGCATTCAAATCGACAGACGCTGTTTGTGTGAGTTTGCGTATGTCTTTGTCTGAACTCTCTGCTGCTGAGTTTATTGATGGTATCTGATAGCACTGCTCCCCTTTGTCAAAGGAGATGAGCAAAGACAAAGAGCGAAAATGAGAGAAGCAAAAGCAAGTAATTGATAGACTGAGATTGTGAGAAAGAAACAGTAAGAGGTCTGTGGGCGCAGTATGTGTAAGAAAATAGGAATTACTTGTGCTCAACACTGATATGAGCCAAATAGTATATGAACTACAATTCATTTAAAACTCTAATTATTAATACTTTTTCCTGGAGATGAAAAATGTATTTCAACAGTTAAGTGAGGTTAAGTGAAGATGACATGTCTGGAAATTCTGATCAAAAAATAGTGTGTTGGATAGTGATTACACTGTAGTTGAAAAGTGCTTTTGCCATCATCACTGACAACACAAGTTCAGTTTATTTCACTCCACTTTATGCAGCAGCCAGATATCGCTATCCCACTAGCTTTATCTCACAGGATAGGATGCTTCACCTCGCTCTACCATATTTCAAAAATATATATCTTTGTAACATGATGTAACATAATTGAAAACTGAGCAAAACTCCAGTGCTCTTTTCCCATCTGGAATCCATTTACTTTATACAAAAACAGCCTCTACAAACATTGATAACTCTGGTGCTACTTCTCTTTTCTAAGGTGTTCCACACAGTTCAATGCTTGGTCCTCTGCTTTTTATTCTCTAAATGCTCCACCTCAGTGCTAACAGTCATTGTCATAGCCTCTATTTCCACTTTCAAAATGTACAAATCCAACACAGATTTCTCATTTCAACCCATGATATGGTTTTGCCATTATTATCATAAACCTTCTCATCAAAACAAAGCACTGCATGTCCTCTACAGCTTTAAGGTGCTGACCTTATGTCATACATGTAACCTGTGCAGTTGTGATCCTGCTCCTTAACTCCTGCACCTCAAAAAACAACTGTATGCTTAGGCACACTGCACAAATGTTGTCATATCTTTCCTCTATGTTTGGCTGCTCATGCATTTCACACAGGTTTGCACAGGCAAAAACCTTAGATGTGACAGGCCGGCTGTGTATATGCGCATGTGCGTGTTTGTACACATACGTATTTGTGTGTAGCTATGAAAATAAACTGAAGTGACTGACTGAACAAAGCCTTATTGAGACCAAGGCAACATGACTAATCAGTCCTCCTGAGTGTAATCTCACTGAGAGCTCAAGACTGCATAAAGTTATGGACTGAATCTCCGAGGTGGATTTGCCATGGGCTCTTGTTTTAGGACAATCCACCATGACCTCCTCACACAGCCATACACACAGAATGACTTTTCTATTTATTTATTTTTTTTACCATACTATCTAATTCATATTATCATATTATCCACTTTTGCAGCAACATGTGCATGCCTCCAGGATTTATTTTCATGAGAAAATTCCATTATTTTTGTCTTTTTGTCAGCTTAGTTTCTGTGTCGCCATCGACGTGGCTTGGCATATAGTGAGGATTCAACATGGTCTCTTTTCCTCTCTTCATTTTCCACCATGGTTAATCTTAATCAACACTATGCAAGGCTTAAGTCACGAGGTGAATCTTGCTCTAAGTGATGACATTAATCACATTACTGAGCAGAATAATGACACATAAACACTATATACACATAATAAGTCAAGTGATGTATGTCTGGTGATCTCATTCAGTTATGAGGACCTTGTTTATTTATCACAACTAGATAATAAGAACTGTATGTAAATTACACCATTTATCACTGAGATTACTGTGACATTGATATTGATATTGTGTGTCTTCATGCAGTCCTGCTCCAGAGTCTTTGGTTTATTGGAATTGGCTAAGTTGTGCCTTGAAAGGCTGTCACAATGCAGCTCTCTGGTTCTAAGGATCTAACAGAGGCTGTTATATTATCAAAATGTTGAAATCAATAATTTTGACCCATCCCACTCTTCGCAACCCTGTAGCTTTTCTCCTATATTTAAACTCAAGTGTATCACATGGCTTTTGCTTTGTGTTTTTAGTATCCATTTGGACCCAGATGAGATGCTGTGGATAAGCATTTCAGTTGATTCTCTGCGGGAACCAGCCTCGGTCCCATCACGTTCCCCAGCTTTTCAGGAGATTGATCGGTATCAGTCGCCTGCCTGACAGCTCCAGTATTAAATCTCATTTAGCAAACCTGACAATTTGAGACTGAATGAAAAACAAGTGAGACAGGCAGAGGGAAGGAGAGATGGAAAGAGAGTGTTTAGGTTGGATGGTGTGGAAGAAGAGAAGAATGACAAAGGCAAAAAAACCTGCACAGAGTGGGAGAGAGGTAGACAGATAAGTCTTCAGACCTTGGCAGCATGACTCTGCCTGAGGAATTTAAGCTTTGCTCTAGGCATTTAAGATTACTTTATGGAAAAAGGATTCTGATACCACTGTGCCTCCAAAAGTTAATCAGTAAAGTCTTAAATTAAACAAAAACAAGACAAATTGGAGTGCAATGATGATGTGAATTTTTCAGGTTAAGCTGAAGTTTATCTGAAGGGGTTATAATCTATAGTCTTATAATAACAATGCATCCAATTGTTATAACAGAAAATAACATTACAATATAAAAAGGACTCACTCATGAACCTGTAGAGAATTATGAATCTCTGAATCTCCCTTAAGCTTTTTTTCAGAGCATTGTTTACTGATCGCTTTCATTTCCACCTCTCTCATGGCGTTGTTTTTTTTTGCTGCAGGACAGGGCTGTTTCCATTACAAATGCTATAAAACCCACTATACACAGTACTGCTCAGCACCAAAAGGACACAGTGGACACCTAGCTGGTGAACATATGGAGCATTTAGCAGCTAAAGGCTCAGATATTTCCCTCAGGAGTTGATTGAAGCCAAATCAGACCTAAAAGAGGAGTCAGTATGGGACTTCCACTCACCAGGTGGTCGGGAACACCTCGAAATGAAAGCAAATGCTATTCTTTGACAAATATGTAAATAAGTATCTGTTTCACTATTGACTTAAAACGTGATGATAAGTCAACATTTGGGACTTGTTCCCACTTATATATACAATATATCAAGTAACAATAACAAACATATAACAAAACCACCAATATTAATAATTCAACAGTAAAAATAATATATGAGAAGTAGAAATGATTAAGGCTCGAAACATAAACAGCCAACCAACAAGGAGCAATGAAGGAGCTGTTCTAATGAAGATGGGGAGACTGTTTCAGAGATAAGCTCCATGGGAGGGAAGTAGTCTGAAAAGGAAAGCAAGTGGAGTCAAGAGAACCTGTAGTACAGGCTTCACTGAGGGCTCAAAGGCAGTGCTTTTCCATACAGAGTTTAACACGTAGCTCGGGGTAATACTTTGAAATTGGCTCTGGTATGTATGGGCAACCAGTGTCAGAATATGAGGATTGGTGTCAGGTCTTCAGATTTCTTCCATTCTAACAGCTGTGCCATTAAGTTGCAGGCTTTCGCCGGACAAGTGAGGTTAAATGAAGAGGGGAAAATTACAATAATCAAGTCAGGAAGAAATCACCATTTCAGTGTCAGAGA
Organism: Datnioides undecimradiatus; assembly: GCA_008933995.1. Classification (NCBI taxonomy): domain Eukaryota; kingdom Metazoa; phylum Chordata; class Actinopteri; order Lobotiformes; family Datnioididae; genus Datnioides; species Datnioides undecimradiatus. The sequence goes on from WARS01000008.1 coordinate 2,922,624, forward strand.
GAGAAAAGAATTCAATTCATTTCAGATCTGGCTATGTTGCAGATGTGGTAATAAGTAATATTGAGCTTATGAGAGTGTGTGATTGTGAGACTCGAATGACAACAAACTTTGAAAGAGTTTTGTCAGTGCTAAGCAAGGAGAGTAAACGAAAGTGAGTTTTAAATGTCAAATGAAACATTTGATGTTTTTGATTACTTGGGGGGGTCACTTAGTTGAATCGGCACACACAACTCTGTATCGTCAACATAGCTCTGAAACTGAATACGATATTAGTGGGAAATGTCACCAAGTGGTAACTAATTAGGAAATTAATTTCTCAGCCCATTTTGTTAATTGAAAAATTCTGTTGCCCATGCCTGGCATCAGTGTGTGTGTGTGTGTGTGTATCCAACAGGCTTGACATTTCTTGTTCTGTGCCCCTGCAAAACTAAACCAAAAGAATTAAGCTAAAAAAGGAAGCGAGTAATTGTGTACATGCTTGTGTTTTACTCTATGTTTGAAAAAAAACATGTACAGAAAGATACAAAATCCCTCAAACAGACAAAAAATATTAACCACACACTTAGGAGGACTAACGATGTGTTATTTAGAGCGAATAACAAAAAAGTATTTAAAAAAGTCTGCTTCATTTTGGAGTTAACATAGTAATTAGTTGTATTTTTCCTCCGCACACTATTCCAAGCCTTCACTCCTATATTGCATGATGGGTGCACATCAAATATACATTTAGTCATCTGACTTAAAATTGGTAAATGAACTTTGTGAGCTTGGCAAAGACGGGGTGAAAATGTAAGTTGAATGGTTTCAGAAAAAAAAATATACTACGCTGACATAAAAGACGGACAAAGGGAGCCAGCAAACCCCAGAATGTTATAGTTACCCATAATTTTTCTAACAATTACTTTAATTATTGATGAATCTTTTGGTCTGTTTGGTTTGAAAAATCATGTAAAATATCCATCAGTGTATACCAGAGCTAAAAGTGTTAAAGAAGACGACCACCCCATGAAATAAATGTTCCATTATTTCACAATTATTTTAATCTCAAACTAATAATTGATTTCTGTCAATTACAAATTGATTGATCTGCAAATCGTTTCAGCTCTATTCATCTTACAGAGAGGATTATATACAGAGAGGATTATATATATATATATATATATATATATATATAACCAACTTACTATTAACACAGGTAAGCAACCCTTTAATAAAACAAATTGTGTTGGTCCCTGCTGTGTCTACCAAAAATTCTATAAAACAGTGAAAAAACTTTGCAATTATTAGTTTTGTTGTAGTAATTTTCAGGTTGCTTTGGATATTTTTCCCCAAAAAATGATTATTACTCTTTTGCTTGTTTAAAAATCAGCTGAAATTCAAATTTGGCCCTGACAATAAAACCAGAGCAAAGTCTAATTCACTGAAACACTGGTTAACATTAATTTGATGGTAGCTTTGGGCTATTTTGAATGTCCAGTGTACACTGTCGACTAAAAGGTGTTGTTTGGGTCAGTTTGACCTCAAGCACAGAAACATCAGCGTTTTGCATTCGGCACTGAGTCATTTTATTTATTACTAAATAAAAACTAAATTGAGCCGTATTAGCGACTCACTAAGAATAATCCAAGAGTCGCTCTCTTCATTGCTCCGTCTTAGTTTCACCCACACATGCACCACCACACACACACACACACACACACACGCGTTTGGTACTACTGAATGTGTTCAGACAGGCCTCTGTTTAAAGTACTAGCCAGATGGGAGCTTAGTGGCTGTCTGTCGGCACCACGCTGGCTTTACTGTTTAGCTAATTCATTTACTGCAGCAAAACAACATCCTTGCAAAAAGACCCCTCTCTGAGAATTCATTTAACAACCCTTCCATGCTAGTCCCAAACTGTGGGACTGTATAGCTTAGGTTTGTCGGTGTGTGTGTGTGTGTCTGCTTGTGTGTATATTCGTGTCGTGCCCTGCATGGCTCAGTCCTTTGAATTCTTTATTAGCCTGTCTGTGTGGTTTAATTTTGTCCTAGCCTCATGACTCACAAAACACATACAAAAAGCATAAGCCATTCGACACTCACGCGGTTTAGTCGCTGGGCAACAAAACTCATGGACTTTATCTCTCAGCAAAGTGGAGGACTGCGCTGGGCCACTGACATACTGAAATTCTGGCTAGCTCTCCAGAAAGTCAGAGCAGAAAAGCAGCTACCCCACTCTTTGCTATAAGAGGGCATGTCTACCTTTTTTCCAAACTTTCTGAATAGTACTGACTCCAGAGATTGTTAAGAACAAGCGAACTCAATCACCACCGCCAGTCTGATTTACTGAGTCTGTTGAAGATGTCTCAGTTAAGGCTCTGTTGCAGTGCATGTGTATTAGTGTGTATGCTTTGTTGAACTGCGACCCTGTGGGGACTGCTATCGTGCGCCAGAGAGCTCTTCCCAGTGTTGCTTCAATTCATCTGTAGTAATCTCACTCCTAAATTATGGTTTTAATTAAAAGTGAGGCAAACAAAGCATCTAAATAATGATGTATAATGTATATATTTAAGAATAAATAAGATACCGTCTCAGTGACAACATGTCATGTCATAATGTCACTTGGACTTGTGAAGGCATAATATCAATGAATTAAACCTGTTGTTTCCTGATTATCACCATGTAAAAAGCAGTCTTAATATATAAAACCGACCAAGTCAGTTTCACACATTGACTGCTGGCTGCATAGCAAGATCCCCCCCAGAGATAATAAAGACTTAATCTACTCTTTTACTGTTGATCTTGACAAATAGAGGGAGCTCATTAGGGGTGTTTTTTAACCATTTTCACAGTTCATTTAAGCCACTTCATGAAACCAAATTGGTAGGAAGTGAAAATAACAGCTGAATCAATAACCCTGTTATCTCAGTGCTTAATTTCTCCTTTGCAGAGCTTAGTGAATATAGGCACTTCGCAGTTGGAGGCACTCTGTCACACACAAATGTAATATCCGTACATGTGTGTCTCCATTCTTGATCTGCCAGGTCATGAGACCTTGACTCATCTGGAATGAATCCCATTATTATAGCTTAGCGGAGTTCACCGTTCATTTTCAGCCCTGGTGTGGAATAACTGCTTAAGCCTCCTGCTCTCTTTCGTACAGTGTGCTATATGACACTACATTTTATGGGCCCTGTAAATAAAAATTATAAGCATTAGAATTGGCCCAACATCTTGGCAAAATCCCTCCTGAGAAATCGGGGATCCATGTTGCATTAAAAAGATTTGTAAGCTCACGAAACACCACGTGAGCGTGCTGATTTACCAGCATTAGGTCAAAACATAGCCTAGTACAAACCTGTGCTGGACTGGCTGCATTATCCCATTTTTATTTTTTGCTGTCAAATCAACTCAAACCTCGGTTCTCTTTCCTCTGGTTCTCTTCTTCCCTATTCTAACTGTCCCCCACTCGCCCTCTAGGTATAGGGACTATAGCTAATGACGAATAGAGAGTAATCAATACTTTCTGCGACTCCTCTGGCTTCCTATTCTCATGCATTGCAGCCCTGTCTCCTTCATTACCTATTCAACCTCCAGTTACGCCCGCGCAGCTAATCCTTTTCTTTAGCTTTCCATCCTCCTCCTCTGTCCACGCCTCACTTTATCTCGCCTATCCATTCCCCAAACTCCACTTCACTCCGCCTCCATTTTGCTGTAATACCCGCCTGGTTTCTACTCTTCCAGTGCATCACCCACAGCATACACTCCCTGCCACCTAAAGCTGTACCTGTATTTTTCTCTTTTAAGCTCTGATTACAAAATATGATGCACTGAGGCACACAATCTCAATCCTTCCTAATTGTAGGTCATTAAAAGCCTCATGATCCTCTGTTTCAGCGTGTTGCTGCACAGGGATCTTCGTCTGGTACAGAAGCCATGTAGGAAGCGTTACTCTTATCTGTCTTAGGCTGAATCTGAATATCTAATCTCATAACAGTAGTCCTAATGAGGTTCCCCGAGGCTGAAGAAAGAAAATATCCACTGGATTCTCTCATAATCAGTTTTCTCTTTCTCGCCTCATTAGGCTCGCTATCTCGGCGTCACGCCTGCTCATCTATGTAAGTCTGTACTGCAGTTTCACGGTTTGCATGTGTGTTTTATCTATATGTGTACGTTTATCCATATTGCATTGCTATGCATGGTTAATGTGCATGTGCATATCCATCTGTCTGTACTGTGTGTAAACCCAAAGCACAGTTATATGTGTGTGTGCATGTGTGTGTTTATGATGAGTTATACAATCTGTAATAATCTCTAATGATAATAATGTTCATATTATCCCAGGGCAAGGTGAGCTGTGTTTTAAAATACAGAACACTCCATAGTGTTGCAGCAATTGATATCATCACTGGATGGCATTCTTTTGTAGTTTTCTGTATTATTTTACTCAGATTTTACCTTCATTTTGTTCTTGTGAAACGGCCATTAGACTTTATTATTGTCATCATTATACGTCATGATGTATATCACAGTTTCATGCTGAGATAAACAAAGCACTGTTGAGACACTCATTTGTTGGGCAGTGATCATGTGTTATTTTAATTTGTTTTATCAAGGTCAAATTATGTCTAATTCTCTTGAATCTACGTCTATGGGACGGGCACAGGTTAGCGATACCTGGTAAGGGGCTGCCAGAGGTTGTCCTTCTGCTGTGCCACCACCATCTGGTATTTCTTCGAGAGGTAACTTCGGCACCGCACACACACACACACATACACACATACACGCAGGTTGTGCAGCTATTACGTATTAGGACATTGCATTGACTTCCGTTCACTGTGGGCACTAACTGGTTTTAACTTTAGCGCAACCCACATCTTGATAACCCTAACATAGCCATATACACAGGGCCACCGTAATGTTTTGCCTTATTATGGCACATTGATCCCCACTGGTCCTGAAATGGTATTTTATGCTGGAAAAAGGTCCTATAGCTTCCACAAACACAAATGCACATACACAGGCTGTACACACTCAACCACACACACACATCTTTGGCACACATAAAACACCTTGCAGTGCTGTCTCTGCAGGTTCAAAAACCAGCTGCTGTTCATCCATTCTAATCCTGTTTACTGGTTGGACTCCTACTGCTGTTACTCAACAGCCCACACACCAGCAAGACCACAGTAAATATGCAGCAAAAGCACATACATCACACCAAGATGTTTGGATATTAGCATTCAAACCAACAGGCTCACTTACTCACATCACATCATAAAGGATGCGCAGGCATGAGTTTATTCTTTCTGGTTCTCTTTTGTTTGTGTACCACAGTGTTTTAGCTCTTATAAGAGCCCTTCATCCTTTTAGCAGTCACCACTCCACCCACTTATTATACCCTTATCTGCTATTACCACTCCATCATCAATCTTTCACACACAGAGATACACTGAGGCCTAAAAATGCCACAATTTCTAAATAATGAAATTTAAATAGTATATGCACATTTGTTATATGAGGTAACTTTTAGAACATTATATAGAAATTAGGATGCCCAACTGGCTTTGCAGGAAATGATGTATAATATCTTAATTTTAAGCAGGCAGGAAATGTAAAAGCATTAAACCTGTTCTTTTATCAGCTCTCTCTCCATCTTTCGGCTACTAAGCCCTACCTTGGACTGGGGCTAATTGGCCGCCAAAGTCTGTATGCTGCAGAAAGATGCGGGGACAAAGCATGGCGGATGAGGAGTGCTGGAGAAGAGGGGGCGAAGAACTGTCAGAAATGAAGTGGTTTTAATTATTCTGTCTGGGTAAGGATTTCCCTGAACAATGCTGTTCGAATTTGAATATAAATTTTACAGATTTATTTTATTTGCCTCATGTTGAAAGCCAATTGAAACGGAACCTGCTTTATTGAGAAAGCTGTGTGTCCCCAGGATCAAGGTCAATTTAATGCATGAGCAGTTAAATCCTGTTTGCAATAAATTAAGCTCATAGCTTTCAATTCTTGTCAGAGGAGATTTGTATGATTTAAACCTCTGCTGCAAATGAGAGCTTTACAAATCGAAATATGGTTAATGTCCATCTTTCCATGATGCTCATGTGCTTTCATTTAGATGCAGTGGCTAGGGATGTGCATACAAAAATTAGTGTGGAGAAGCTGACTGCGTGGACTTTGTGGAAAGCAGGCCAACCGTTTGCGTTTTGATGTAGCCAAGAAACATTAACTGACTGCTGCATTAACTATCACCTAGGGATTTCTGACTAACTGCATTGTATTGTTTTAATATTGACACATACTTCCAACAGCAACAGGTATGGTGTGTGGGTGGTCATGTTAATGCATCAGACCACTGTCCTCTTTTCCAACACCATAGCACCCATATTCTGGTATCTGAGTTGCTATAATTGAATTAAGCTTGAACTGAAAGACCATACTAACCTATAACAATATTTTAAATTCACAATTTTGTATACCTGTGTAAGTCTACCATTTCCTTCAATTCAGATTTCATGGCAGAATGTAAAATGATTACTTTCACAACCGAGCAGCATTTTCCACATCAGAAGCTTGAAAAAATATTTTTTGTTTTATTTCTTGACCTTTTGTAAAAGTTTAACAAAACTATTTTATTTTGTGAATAACAGCATATATAAAAGACCAAAAACATCTCAGAAAAAGGGCTACAACTAAAAGCCTACGTATGTCCATCGTCAGGTTGGGTTGGCATAAAACATATTTGCATCATTCAGTGGGGACTGAAACCCTAGAAGAGCGTTGCCTTATGCGCCTCCACATTTGCAAGATCAATGCGTTGTGGGGGGTCATTTTTTCATATTTACATTTTCTCAGAATTTTAAAGCCCATTTGCAACATTGTTTTTGAAAAAGATAGTTCTTATGCTGCAAGCTAGCATAAGTCACAAATCTTCTTGCAATGTTATTATGCTTAACAGCTTAGTCAATACAGTACATTTTGGCTCCATGCTTGGGTGTCAAAAGCGACAACCTAATAAGCCTGAAGGCTGTACTGGTTTTCTTATTTTTTTTTGACTCCAGAAAACCACAGCATCACTTTCTGTAAGCCAGCACAGCTCTTAATCTGTAGGTCAGAATCGTTTCCAAAACAATAACAAGACTTTTGTACCACAACACGGCTCTTAAGTTGAATCTGAATCAGCTTCTAAATAAGGGCGTTAATGCGTGCCTTTGAAACCCAGATGACAGGATAAAAGTCTATAAACTTGCTATATATATATATATATATATATATATATATATATATATATATATATATATATAAATGAGGATGTGGAGAACTACCCTGGAGGCTAACTTCAAACCAATTGCCAAAGTCTCCATCAAATGCGGGATATACCAGGAGATGCCCTGTCCCCCACTACTGTTCTGCATAGGCCTGAACCCCTCAACTGAAATAATAACAAAAAGACTGGCTATGGCTGCGACTCAGGAATGGGACACAATAAGCCACCTACTCTACATGGATGACATCAAGCTGTATGCAAGAGTGAAATGGGACATCCAACTCACTGATACACACAACCAGGATCTACAGCAATGACATAGAATGTCGTGGGACTGGAAGTGTGGGCCGAATGATAACAAAAGAGAGAGCAAGGTAGTCCAGAGTGGGGATTACACTACAGAGGTAGAATAGCAGACATTGGGAATAGCTACAAATGCCTGGGTATACCACAGGCACATAGCAACCATGAGAAGGCCACAAGGGAAGCAGCCAGAGCCAATACCTCCAACCGAGTAAAGGCAGGTCCTGAAAAAGTCAGCTCAATACTTAAAGAACAAGGTCCAGGCAATAAGCAGCCTATGCCTTTGCCAGTAATCAAGATACCCTGCTGGGATATTAATAAATTGTGGCCAAAAGGGATGAAGTACAGACCACGGATAACAAAGACAGCTCCTTACCTGGCCATGGAGGTTCCCCCAAGTCAACACCCAGAGACTGGCATACACTAAGCGAAAGAGAGGGGCAGAGGACTGGTGAGCATCAGGGCCACTATTGGGATGGAAACATCAAGATCGAGGGAATACCGAAAGATGGCCCCCATTGGATGGGTGTTCTGATGAAAGTCTCAAGCAGTGGACACCAGGCAAGTGGACCAGACTGAACCTTCATGGAGGACAAACCCCTGCATGGGATGCCGCGACAGATATCAGAAATTGGCTGACATGGAGAAATCCTACTATTGAAGCTGGTGAGGCTGGACTGAAAGGAAAGCGGCACTGAGGCGCCTCATCATGGCAGCACAGGAACAGGCCCTGAACACAAAGAGCCAATAGAGGCCCAGATATACCACACCAGGCAAGACCCAAGGTGGCAGGCTGTGCAAAAGAGGCCCCAGGAAACAGTCAGCACATAACGCGGCAGGATGTAAGATGCTGGCAGGAAAAACGCCATGGGCATACATAACCGGGTAGCCGGCATAGTGTACAGAAACATCTGTGTGCAGAGTTTGGGCTGGAAGTCCTAGATCCCAAGTGGGGAAACACCTCCAAGGTGATGATAGAGAATGGTAGCGCAAAGATCCATAATGGGGACTTCAGGTACAGACTCATAAGATAGTAGCTCAACCCGGACATTGTGAAGTGGTGGACAAGACCCAGAAGAAAGCAGTTGTGGTGGACATCATAATCCCCCAGCGATGGTAACATCGGGAAGAAGGAACTTTATGAGAAGCTGAATGCAAGGCCTGAAGGAAGAACTGGAAGCCTGGCAGGTAAAGACATGTAGTGTGTGCCTGTGGTGATCGGGGCACTTTCAGACAGTGACCCCCCAAGCTGGAGCAGTGGCTACAACAGATCCCAGGAAAGACAACAGACATCTCCAGTCCAGAAAAAGCGCCAATACTAGGGACATGTAAGATGCTGTGCAGAACCTCAAGCTCCCAGGCCTCTGGTAGAGGACCCAGGCACAGAGGAGGAGCCCGCGCCTCTGGCGGGCGAGATGGGAATTTTTTTATATATACATATTTTTTCCTGTTGATGTATGCCCCATGTCCTAAAACAGCAATGAAGACTCTGCTATATTTATCACTATTAAATATAAGCGGTGCATAATGGAGCTATATCACCCATAATGAAGACTCACTGGGTAGATGAGCCGCTGCTCTGTCCTCTCTCTGCATCTGTGTGTTTTAAGATGATGCATCGTGGAGTCTTTGTGTATCTGTGTGTGTGTGTGTGTGTGTGTGTGTGTGGGCACATGTTTGTGTTATAAACCCATCATCACGCAAAGAATGTGTGACTTAAATATCTGGTGTAGACTGTGCTCATTTAACGTATACCGTGTCATATTATACTGCATGTGGCTTTTTCAGCTGGTTTAATATGGGATAGCAGCTACTTACAGTAATACTGAACATATATACTGTGGATGATGAGGATGATCTGGGTATGGCGCGAACAATGAGAGATTGAGGATAAACAAAGTATGTATGTGTTTGAGAAACTCTTGCTTTACCCAACTAGCTTTGTGTCACAAAAGATTATAGATGGTATGGAGAAGCATATGTAATTCTTCAATAGCAAAGCAGTGCACTGTATAGCTGTGACATTGGTTTGTGGCGGATGATATGTGTGTGCAGGTGCTTCCGAGTGTTGGGATGATATATGCACAAACTGACGTGAGGCATGGTGTCCCATCTTGTCTTTATTAGTGTGGAGAAGTTATAAGGCTTCAGACCTGTTCTAATCATGTAACACGCAGTGAAAACAACACTCAGATGAATATACATTTTCAAATGAGAAAGTCGAGAAAAACACTGAAGGCAACAACTCAGTCGCTTAGTTTTACTCAAAAGCTTCAATTAATTAAAGGTTAAGAAATAAAAGGCGCCAGCGTGGCTGAAAAGTTTCTGATGGGTAAGGCAGGATTTGGTACGAACTCTGTCGGTGTAAATGATCACTTTTTTTGTAAACAGCTGTTTTTAAGACTCATGCAACCACCTGATTCAAAATGAAAGTGTCCGCGAACTTAGAAGCACGATGGTTTTACCTGCATGCAATTATTGAAACTGAAAAAAAAGCTCCCGTCCCTTGACCCTGAAAAAGAAATAAGCGAACCCAATGAATAAATGGAATAAAGTAAAAACATTGTTTAATTGACTCAGGTTGTTGGCATTAGGCAAATTAGGTATTCAAAGTAGTATTTTTATTGCATTTTTCCCTGTGCCCTGTTTGGGATATTCAGTTATTGATGTAATTTTTGCCTTAAATTATTTTGAATCACTTAACAACAACAAAAATATATATAAAAGAAATACATATATACACACACACACACACACACACACACACACACACACACACACAGTTAGAACAGGTTAACACACCCCATATCTGGAAGCAACCTATGAATATCAGAATCAGTACTGTATTGTCTTGAGCATGTTCAGCACAACACAACTCACGATGCACACACCAACACACATTAGACACGTGTTCACTAGAGGAGTAACCCTTCGGATTTAAGCCAATTAACTGAATTGACTGATGACTGGAAGTAGGGCAAAAACATAAATACAAACGCTAATAGAGAAGGGAGAAAAAAAAGATTGAAAACAAATTCCCCCAGCGTGTTGGCAGCTAATATCAGTGAGAATTTGAAGTTGTATAAAATATAAACACATTGACAAGTCGACTATAGCCTCTCTCACACTACAATACCCTAAGCCAATAAAGCAGTCATGAAATTTGCATTATGTTGGCGAGGTCATGGAGCCAAGATGTGTCAATGTGTGGATGTGTATACATATATGTATATAAAATGTACTTATGCATTATAATATCTCTGTGCGCCTGGTGTGTTTCCTTTTCTGTTTGGCCCTATTTTGTGTATTTGTGTGTGCTATATGCTCATGGAGCATGAACCAAAGTCTTACAACAATTTTCAGTTCCCTTATTTGTCCTCTGGCCTCAATATAAAACCACTACAATGTCCCCAGCAAAATCAATAAGGATGAAAGATTTGATGGAAGTCCTTTGCCCTTTGGTATATATTATTATCCTCTTCCCCTTACATTTTCTCTTTTCAATTCTTATTTACTCCCCCTTTGTCCGGCACATCCCTATCTCATTCTTCATTCAGCCTCCAACCACCCTCTTCCTCTTGTCTTGCTTTTCTGTCCTTTGTCCCATCTCTTCCATCCCTCATCTTCCTCCATCACTCTCCACTCACTGAAACACAATAATGGAAATGGTGTGCTAAGGCTGTATTTTGGATGCCAACATCTTCACTCTCTTTTTCTACATTTTCTTCTATATCCTCCTACACTGTGGGCGGACAGATTAGAGCAGAATGTCTCACTTTTCTTGCAGTGGCCTACTGTAAACGGAACTAAATAGATGTGCCTCCTGATCAGTTGATCAAATGAAATTGCATCATATAAACTTTAACTTTTTTATGCCCTTACTTTTTCATTATGCACACATCAGCTATCTCTTCATCCATTCTGAGTTCGAAAAACAGTAAGCCAACAGATTTACCAAAATGATGCAGTATCACCTCAGTAAAAAGCAGGTCAAAATTTCTGGTCACGCAAAATAAATTCAAAGTTAAAATCTACTGCAGCAAATATCCAACGCATTCCCAGAACACAGAACTTGAACAGAAAGGAAGCATAATCACCAAACCGTTGTATTTATTACTGGTAGGTGTAATAACATCAGGAGAAAAAATACATTCACCTCCAATATCAAGTGAACCATGATGGTTCGGATCATACGCTGGCATATTTTTTTGCTAACACACTAAACAACGTGTGCATGATTTACTGTGAGATTCTTATACATGCCTGTAATAATCAATATTTGTCAGCGGCTGAATCCAGATATGTTACTTCCAGTTAAGGCAGCTTATTCATAAAGGAAAACATCTTACATCAATGCTGGATACATGGAAGATGAACATCTCATTGACTAGCTACCTTTTGTAAACGACGTTGGGAACAAATGTTTATTGACTATTTAATTTAGTAGTAACCTGTTGGCTTTTTGCAAGTAGCTAAATGCCAAGATAATGTTCAGTAATTAGGTATACTGGGCCAAATGTGACTTCTCATTCTCAATTAATTAGATGGTTACCATATGGTCTTGTGTCTTGGTACTCTGACAACTTGACCGCCTTGGCTGCACTTTAAGTTTTGTACTTGAAAGATTGCAATATCTTCTATGAAAATAGGCTAAAGTGAAATACTTAAACTACAGGTAGTTTTAGTTCAAGTTCATTGCAGTCCGTCTTTTTCTTTATCATATGCACCTCCGGCTCCAATACACTTTTTAATTTATACGGTGTATAAGCTATAACTCTGAAAATGGCAGGTTCAGTCTTATGTAATGTCCTTGAGATCATTGCCACCCTCTTCATGCTTCCCTGTATACAATACAGAACACAACATACTACACTTGAAAGTATTATTGTGTATATAGAGGATCAAGATTTACATTACATTTCCCATAATCATCCACATTCCTTTCTTTCTCCTGCATAGAATAACATGGGTATGTGGTTTTTATGTACATCCCATGGCCTAACATAGACCTCTCCTTCGCCCGAACCACAAGTATATTACACAATCTCCCTCCCCCTCATAGGCTTTAAAAGGTGTCAGTATATGGTCTCCTTACGCAGAAATCCTACAGGGTTACCCAATAACACAGTATATGCCTCCTCCATCAGCCCTAATGTCGCTATTATTGACCATCTGAGAGATGATTGCTGCTGGATAATTATCTGCATGTATCACAAGCATGACTATTGCACAAGCCAGGGGACAGCTCATAAAACTATCCCGACACAATGAACAACCAAATGATCTTATAACAAAGGCATTTAATGACTGCAGATGTAAAAGGCAATTCTGGGGCACAAGGGGTACATTCAATACCACCAGCACAGAGGGAATACAAAGGGAGGCAATGGTGGTTCAGAACAGCAGATGGATGGATCATGAGAATGAGTCACACTGGCTGGGGAAGTGAACATTGCATCCATTATTAAGTGTGGTTGATTGCAAGAAAATTCATTCTACTTCTTCCAGCTTCTGACAGGCGCCAAAGACTGAGGTAAAAAACAACTGCCGAGACAAGCTGAAAGACAAAGCGTGCGCAATAAAACAGACAGATAGGCGAAAGACAGACACAGCGATCACAAGCAGACGACTAAACAGCAGACAGGCGGGAGAGAATCATCATAGAGATGGAGCAAGATTGACAAACAGAGCGCATCATGGGCAGTAAAACAGCGTTTGTTGTCATGTCCATAACTCAGACTCCCCTGAGTTTTCCCTCTGAAATGAAAATGGGACGTTATGGTTCCTCCAGCTGGGGTGTCAGAGGAGAAAAAATCATCCCTCTTCCGCCTCTCTCACATCCTCTCTAAATCTCATCTGGTTTCATCATAAAAACGACAGGCTGTCTTGGTAAGCTTTGGGCTTATATCAGCAAGTTACGGATGGGCCATAGACAAAAGCAGGACAAAGCGGGGTCAGTAATAAGTAAGCTTTTCACTCTTGCATTTTGTTACTGCAGTCAACATAAATCCCTGACAAAGTTGAAACTGAAAGAAAAATGGAGGATAGAATTGCATGAGTTTGGCTTTGGACTGAAAACCAGGTTAGTGAGCTTTGCAGCATGATAGACAAACCGATGATATAAATGCCCAATTCTTGTGACAAATAGTGTAATATAATAGTATATAAAAATGGCTGACAGTGGATATAGATAATCAGAGAATAAGTCCTTCAGCAGTGCATGTTTGTACAATTGACAAGAGATTGTTTTGATGTTGACTTGCGCCTTGACGTGTCCTGCATGGGAAATCTGTTTTGCTTTCCTATTCAGGTAAGACAATTCGTTTATTTACTATCGTTTGGAGTCCCAATCAGTGTACATAAGAGTTGCTGTGGTGTGATGTTCATACAGATTTGGCACACATCAAGTGCTGGAAGAGGTTTATTCTGCTTCTTTTACCTTGATGAGACTGGAGAAAGCCTGAGGTATTTCTTGCTGGTTGACATCTGAAATAGCCAGGTTTGATTGGATGGGCACCTCCAATGACCTCACTTTCAGCATATTTACGTACAGCAGCAGCATATACTTGTAATTATTATGGAGTGGAGTCGCAGTTGGAACTGCTGGAATTTGATATGTGCAAGTAACCAAATGCAGTCCCTGACGGTGGGTGTAGTCTCTATAGTATAAGCATGACTGGGAGGTGATCAGTGCCCTGCCTGCTACTGGGCTGACCTAGTCTGCAGTAGGCGGTGTTTGTCTGCAACTGGTACATTAATGGATATCTTACACATGAGGCGGCATTTCATGAACAATTGAGATCTGTCAATTACTCTGAAGAAGAAATGTGGGTGCATTTTCGCGAAACCACCCACATAACTAATAGCTTCATGCTCATTGTAAACTACGGGCGCACAGAAAAACACTTACTGCCATTTTAGTTGGTCCAGAGTGCGTAATGCAATCAACAGGTTCATGATTACAATGTTACAGGTAGGTCGTATTATGCTTATGCTTCACAGCTCTGTTTTGTATCACCTTCCCCATCTTCCCATCAGTGCTGTGATTTAATCGAAGACTGCACTGAAATGTACTACATTATAATGGGCTTTTCATTTGCCGCCTTGTGCTAATGACACCGTCAATCTCTTTTCCACCATCCCCTTTTGGGGAGACAAATTAGAAATCTGGGAAAATACTGTGCAAACACACACCATGCCATCTATACAGCGCCAAAAGCAAGAAAGATGATGATATACTATGGATTTAACGCTGATACACCCATTGAGAGTTATGCTTACAGCGACACATAAACAGAAGATAAAAGTTGAAAATGAGGTTGACGCTTTGAAAGTATCAGGACCTTCTGTCATTTCACTGTCTTCTCAATGTACAGAGTGCTCCTGGGTTTACTAGTGAAAGATAAATTCAGTATACTGCTACAACAGTTACCAAGCGTTATAATTTGAACCCTTCATTATCATAACCAGCAGTCCAGTTTAAGGGGGAATGAGAGGAGCACCCCCTTGTTAGCAAAATGATAAATACTGCCCTCAACTGTTAACCTATCCTCTCCATCAACCCCTAGGTCACTAATAGGACTGTTTTGAAACAAGCTCTGCTCCACATTAGAACTATGGACACAAGTAAGCCAGAAACTTTATTTGTTCACTGAATAATGCAATTAGGCCATTATGATACTTTCTTAAGTAAGGACCTCTCTATTCATTTTTCTGAATCTGTCCCTCAGCCAGTTTTGTCTTGAGTGTGTATTAACCTGGCATTACAGGTAACTTTCAGTCCCTGTAGCATCTGAACTACAATTGCAGTAAGATAAGATGCTTCTAACTGCTATGACATTTTAGAATCCAACAAATAGGAAACACCATTACACAATTTCTGCCAGTTTCTTTGGAACTATAATCACCTGAAAAAAGACAACATATTCTTCATTTCAAATTTTTAAAATGACCTATGTTTAACTACACAGAACCTCTTGTATTTTTTGTTTCTATTTAAGACAATAGAAAAGTGCTTATTTTTACTTATGATCACAATTTTCTAACCTTTAACTAAGTGGTGTTTGCCAGCCCACGGTGAGAAGGATTGTCAAATGATGTTTTTACATCTTTACATGTTGTTGTTGGCAGGAAAAGCTAATATGTCTGTGTGATGAAAAACGACACATGTTATGATTTGTATTTGTATTTCACGAGAGTGTTTACTTATTTTATACGTGCCACCAACTCCCCCTCCTCAGGTGTCATCTTGAAATTTACATCTCAGCTTTGAAATAATCTAAATGCATTGTTGTTTTAAGCCCACTCCCTGTCCTGGATTTTAAAGTTTACAAACAGAAATATTGAACCAACTACAATAGTTGTTCATTCTGACACCTACCATTCAAAAAATTCAAAATCATTATGAAACCTGTTCTAAAAATATTATAATAGATGTGTTTTGTGTCTGTCATAGCATTTGCCCCTCTCGCGCAGCACTAAACTGAAGCTAACCTCACCAACATGTTATTACACTTTCTTTGTGTAGATATTTTTCCACTTGACCACTGGACCTGCAGAGCATGTCTCTCTTCTGCACCATGCCTACAAGACCCATCTCAATGGTTCATCTAAACAAAAAAAACCAGGATGATGGGGGTGTAAATTTTAGAAAATGGCTGAAAATTATGTGTGGGGACTGAAATGGAATCTTCCATTTAATATTATTTATTTAATTCTTTTCTTTAATTCCTCATTATTGAGCTCTTGTAGGTTTTAAGTAATGCATTAAGTAAAACATATTTGTTGGTGCAATTACTCATAATAATAATAATAATAATAATAATAATAATAATAATAATAATAATAATAATAATAATAATAATAATCTCATTCTTTGCAAAAAAAAAAGCAAAATAATGATCTGATTCTTTTTTAAGTTATACTTTCTGTTGTCCTCTTTCCTTACTTCCATCCTCTTCTTGTCATGGTCTAGTCAAGTCAGTTATGTTTTGTGCTGCCTAGTGTTTGTCTGGTCTCGTGCTTCCTGTTTTATTTTGATAAGTATTAACTCCCCTCTCGTTTCAGGTGTCTTGCCCTTCCTTGTGTGCTTCCCGCCAGTGTGATTGTCTTCCCTGCCCTGATTGTTTCCACCTGTTCCCCTGATCCCAATGTGGATATGTCAATGTATATTGTCTGCGTTTCCCTTATTTTGTGCCAGTCTCGTCCTTAATGGTGACAGCTAGCGCGTAGTTCATATCCATGCCTTGCGTCTCGTCAAGAATCCTGATTACGTTTGTATATACTCTTTCTGTTGCTACTTTGGAAATTTTGAACTTAGGTTTTCTTCTCGCAAGAGCGATTTTCTGTTTCCTTGAAAGAGCGATTTTTTTTTGTTACTTCCTTTTGCCTAGAATCTTTGCTAGTTTCAATAGTTTTGATATTTCCTAGATTCAATAAACGATTGTGATAATTTGAAACTTTGAATACAGAGTCTTGCTTTTGGGTTCAACGACCCGTCCTGTCACTTCTTTGCCTCATCTCTCCTAAAGTGAGATCAGCCATTTGAATCAAATTGATTTCACATGTTTAACTCTTGCTTTCTGCGTGTGACCTAATGTTCTCTGCCTGTCTCAACCACTGGTGAGCTATATTTTCTTCTCTTGTAAATGAAATCTTTTGAATTCCATCCCTTAAGTCCAGTTTCTGCATTTGGGTCCAACTCCAGTGCTCTACTTCCAGAGTGGCATACATCACAGATGAATGTCCCAGCAGCTATGATTTGGTATCATTCACAACTCGCCAACATTTGTCAAATCAAATTATGCTTATTGATACAGGCATAAAATTGCTTCATCCCTATGTCATGCTGTAATAAATACAGACTTTTCCATTTGCACTGAGGTATTGATGCATAGTAATTACTATTAATTTTACTATATCGTGGTATTTCTTGTGAAGCTTGGCCACACCTTGGCATTCTGGCTCCTGTCCACTTGCCTTTAAACATTATTCACATGTGCTGACGTGTGTTTCACCGAGTACAAGCAGAGTAGGTCTGTAATCGATTTCAAAAGTCTGGTTAATGACAAATCTGTTGTCATAATGTGGACCACCCTCCATTTCAAACCAGTTCTCATCACCCAACTTAGCTTTTCCAGTCTTAATCATCTCCTCTAAGACAGGACGGTGGTGGGAGGAGACATGGAGAAAGATGGACAGAGATAGAGCAGGAGTGGTTCTTTTAGGGGTCTGGTCCATTGAAGTTGTTGTACAGTGACCTCTCTACTATCTCTTTTTCACCATTTCTGCTATCCCCCCCACCTCTCTTTCTTTTCACCTCCTCCTCCTCTGTCTGCCTATAGCCTTATCTCCTCAGCAACCTTATTGACTTCAGACTGCCTTCACAAAATGTGTTTTCAAACAGTGGTGACGGCAGTCTGAGGCCGACAGTCAGGACTATGGCTTTTAATCTCCTGCTGCTTTGCATTTTAAACCAAGAGCACAGGGGCAAGTGACAGGGAAAAAAAAAAATGAGCATGAGTGTGTGTTTGTGTGTATATGCGTGTGTGTCAGACAGAAGAGAGAATGACAGCGAGCTATCCTTGACCTCTAAGACCAGACATAGAGTACTTACTAATCCCCCTCACCAGTTGCCAAGGGAACATAGACAAACCAAATAAAATCTGAACAAACGACAGCTTCCTTCAGTGGTTATTTACTCTCAATGGTCGCCACTCAAATGTACGCAAACACACACATGCACACAAACCCAACCATAGACACGTACTAATATGTCACTTTTGTCACATTTCAGCAAAACCAGCAAGTAAAATGGAGTGCGTGGCTTAGCTTGACTTCTGACGATGTGTTCTTTTGTTGCAGAATATTACCATAAAAACTAAACCGCACACTAAATAGCAAAACTCTGAAACACATTCAGGAACAGTTGATCAAGGTTGCCTGTCAGTTTATTATTGTCCCAGTTTGATCCCAGTGTTGCAGGAATCACGATGTACAGTTACAGAACAAGACAGGACCCTGTCCTTGACCCACTCTCGTTCCGTTTCGTCATTCAGGTCTACGATCATTTTTTTTTTTTCCTCCAGCTATGTTGGTTCTGGTGCGAGCCATTATTGAATCACCAATTGTTCAAACAGTTTTTGTCGTTCACGTGGCAACAGAGGCTGAAAATCTGTTCAGCAGTGGGAGTCTTCGACAGGCTCTCAGTGCACTTTGCTGTAAACCACACGCACGTCTAGGAGAGTACATTTCTAGAGCAATTTCACTTAAATATGTCCATTATGGTTTTTACGTGTTGCGCTAACTTTGAACTTGCATCACAGAGATTCAGCGACAGAAGGATTCACTCAGAACAAAGTATACTGGGGCAAGCTGCAAAACTCCAAAGCTCCAAGCTGCAAAACAAGATTTCCAAACAGAAATGATTTGTGAATGAATCATATCAAAGGCTTGACTCAGTCTAGTGTCAGGTTTCACAAAAAGTTCACGTTGAAGGGCTCTTGTGTTCAAGGAAATAGATCTTTTTTTTTTTTTTTTTTACATATTCATTGTATGTATAACTCTATATATGTAAATGACCTAGATATGTTTCTTTTTATCACAGTACATATATACAGTGCTTGCATACCGTATGTGGGTTAATTGTAATCATAAAAAAACATAAAGCACTGATGTTCAGGCAGTAAGTGCATTCAAACACACATGAGAAGCACATCATCTTGACTGTTCAGGTGCAACACGTCTTCCAAGACAATATATACAAACATATAGTGTGTTGTTTCCATCATAAAAAAGTAAAAGTGTAATGGCACACAATCCCGTCTGTAAATCACAACAAATCAGAGCCTCTCAGTGACGTCTGTGTGCGATTATGGACCAATCAGGAATATCCCAACCCACGAGGAGTAGAATAACATTCTATAGTTTAAAAATGAATGCCGCAATAAATATTGTAGTCTTGTATTCTGTATCTAAATCATTCATATTCTAGATTGGTATTGTGCTTGTACATTAATTCAGTTGTAAAATGCTCCTACCCAATAAAGCAGAGATATGCATATGACATTTTTGCAGGCTGATCTTTAGAAGAAGAAAACTACAGCAACATTTCAATACTGAACCTTTGAACAAGTTGCTGCCAGTAAAGCACACTTGAAGGTGCTTAAAGCTGCTACAACAAGAATAACATCTACAAATATTTTTCAAGTCTAAGACTCAACGCTAAAGGGGATACATAGAATAACTGAACAAAATCATTATCTACTTTGACCTGAGATGCATCCGTAAAAATATACTACGTTGAATGGTAATAGAGTGAATACTATAATGGATTAATAATAAATGGAAAAATACTAATACTTAAATACATTTAAAAAAAAGCCATGAAATGAAAAGAACAGCAGTGTTGTTTAAAAGTTTGGGAAACAGAAACTTTTAATCTCGGGCCAAGCTCTAGATGGTGAATGGTGCAGTGAGATGTCCGCCCCTTGTGAAACGGCAAATTGACATGAAAGTACAGTGCTTTGGACAAGCATCCAGCTGGCCTGGGAGACTCAGTTAACAGAAAATCTCATGCATCTACACTGAGGAGTGTGTGAGCATGTGCACGTGTGTTTGTCTGAATGACATCAACCCCTGTGGGCGTACACCTGTCTGTCTACCTAACTCCTGCTCTGTTAAAAACTGTCATACACACACACACACACACACACACACACACACACACATACAGAATCACAAATACTCAGGTAATCCACTGCGAATCTTGAGTAATAAATATGACACTAAGGCTTGGACTGTAGAGCATCTTATTACACACACACAGACACACACACAGAAGGTTTCTGCTCATCACGGCAGCCTCATCTATCTTCTCAGTATTTCTTATTATTTGGTCTGTGGGTCACAGACCCTACAGATTTCATGGATCTCTGCTCCTTATCAAGATCAATTCCATTCAGCTTCATAGGGGCTGAGGCCTCTTATTACATAATTGAATCTGGGTTGATAATGAGAGCAGAGCAGAGTTCCAACACCTGTGATCTGTTGAGACGAAGGGCAGGCCACTTGCTGCAATTGTTAACATATGACAAACCAGAGCGGAGAGGTAAACTCACTGGAGGGCTTCAGCCTGTCTGCTGCACAGCCTGAGAAGAAATTTTGTCCTCATGAGTGCAGCTTACCCATATCTCTGCTTCAAACAAACATGTTAAAGTGTTTACAATATAACTTTGAACCCTTTGTGTTTACAGGTGGCCTGTAGAGATTCCTCTCAGGGTATTATTTTGGCATTACTCACAACTCCATTTTCTAATATTACTAAGGAAATGAAGTGAAAATACGACTACCAGTGCATGAGTGTTCCCCTACTGGGAAATGCCTTTGAGTTGGCGTCTTCAAAAGATGCTAGCTGTGTGCATGTGTCTGTGCACGAGGACTAAATGTGTTGAAAGAGTTATGATACTGTGAACAGGATCAGCTCTTGTGGTGTCCTCAGAAGTCATATGAAAGGTCTAAGAGAGGTTTTAAATGCTTAATATTTCCCGGTAAAGAGTCATCAACAGGGGTTCAGGCTGGACCGTTCATTATACCGATTGATGTTCTGTCTTCTGTTGAAAAGAAAAGAATCAAAGCGAGTGGACGTCTATGTTTTCTCTCCACCATGTTCTGGCCCCAGATGACACAGCAGTCATGGAGCTAATACAAATGAGCTATCTTCATATTGCTCTGTGCAGATGAACTCGATGGCCCCACTTATTAACCAAACTGGCGGAAACAAATTAAATGAGCACAAGAAAATAACTGATTTTTATCTAGAAAAACATTCAACTTGGAACATTTAACCCATGAATCGAATGGAATTGAAATATTATGATGCAGATGCATGCTTAGATTTTAAAGAAATGCTGAATATTTGCATTTCTTCCACACTGTGCAAGGATTCACCCACGGGATAGTAGTGAAATCTTCCCTGTTATTCAAAAGAAGACAATGCATTTATCTTTAAACCATTTGTATGCAGTGTTAGACCATTCAAGTTACTGGCTGGTTGAACCAAACATCTCACAAGCAATCCTTTGAAATAATTTTACTCGCCCTTTAAAGACTCTTTCCATCATAATAACCTTTGAATTATTTCATCTTGCCATCTCTAACTTTCACTCTTTTTGAGGGTTTACTGGACCTTGACTGCGCAACACTTGTCACTTGTCATTTCGGTGCTTTTACTGCAGGTGTCCTGGCTTTCTTCTCCTTGAAGTGGGTCAGCAGGGTGTTGCTCTGGGCTCGTGCTCTTTCAAGACCAGTGTAACACATTGCAGGTGAGAAAAAGTTCATCCTGCCAACAACTCCCATGTTGCTATAGCGAGAATATTTTACACATGAAAAGACACCCCCCCCATTCCCACTCTTCGTTTGTCTCTGCATCTGTTTCATTCACTTTCTCTCGCTCTTTTACACACACACACACACACACACACTAACTGAAGGAAAAATAAACACAAAACTACACACACACATCATCATCAACTTTTCCCCTGTGGGTGAGTTACCCTCAGGTATTCTATTATTCAGACACCGAACATTATGAGCCATTCTCTATGCATGAGAATAGAGACATCTATCCATGAAAATGAGACATCTTGAGTATCTGAGCACTGAATTTGACTCGCTTGTGTGCGTCTATGCTAATCTGTGTACCGTATGCGGCAGAAAGAAGGTATGCATATTTCAGGACAAAGGCGTTTAGCCTTAGGTTTACATTAAGTTTGTACACAGTATAATGACTGATTTGTTATTATCAGGAGAGATGGTTGAACTTCTCAAATGTTCTTCAGAGGAACCAATAGTGCACTGTGAATAATTTTTGGGAGTAGTTTATCACTTGTTTTTCTGGTTTGCAATTTACCCCGAGGAGCCACTTGGATGCCTCACAATTGCAAAGATTAATCAGCAGTTTAGCAAGCTGTGGCCAGACCTCCATCTCCACAGGCTCAAAAGGCGTCTGAATATATTCATGCACAACTGTTGTTTTAAAGAGATTAAACTACAATGAATCGCTGCTATACACAAATTTGCTAGGGATCAAGCTACAAATGAGATAACCTCACTGATGCTAGAAAAGTGCAGTCAAACTTGAATGAAAGTCAGTGAAATCAACCTTAGTGGCTTCAACACAGCCGTTAAACTCAGTTCCCCAACATTGATAACATGCTTTGACAGAAACCTGGACTCTTCCATCAGGGTAAACATGCCATATAATATCAATATCACCATGCGATTCGCAAATACTTGAGTTCACTTTTGCAGAGAGCATACCTATAGTCAGGTCACCTTTTACATGATGACAACCAAAATAAATACACAGTTAAAATAAAATTGTCGCAATTTAGGAAACAAAACTACTTCAGTTTGTGTTTTCGCTCTTTTTACTGCATCATCTGGCATTTGTTCTGTGTGGCACATCTGCTCTCCACAGAAGTTAATGGAAAAGATGGGCGCATCAACTGCATGCAAAGTTGGATTTTGACATAAGCACTGCACACCATTTGAAAGTCCAATTTAAAGTCATGTTATTTGTACACAGATTGAAGAGACTGGATTGGATACTTCATTAATTCCAAGCAGGAAATTGTCTTGTCACGATCCTCCCTACACAGGGAGGTCAGAGCAGAAGGTCAGGGCAGAGCAGAGCACATAAAGATGGCAGGGATTTAGTGTCTTGCTCAAGGAGTCTAAGCAATGACCCAAGATCTTCTTGTTGAGTTTTGATTTTTTTTTTCTTCTGTAAAAATGAATGTGGAAATATTAGCTTTTTTGATGTTTGCTCAAAAATGCCCAAACAGAGGAATTGCCGACGATTTCAAACGCGTTTGAATAAAAACAAAGCTGTATTTTTAGAGAAAATGAACTAGAAAGAGATGACAAGGTGGTAATGAAGAAAGGGAGGTGCAAAAGATCTGTAGATTGTCTGTGCAGCAAAATAATTATAGATGGCTATTAAGAAAATGGGGATTCACACTAGAACTTATGAAACTTAAAAAGCACTTTATACTTTCTATACATAGAAAGACGGCATATTAATGAGGTTAAATATGTAAGTAAGTTTACCTTAACCTCTGTTATCTTAATGACAATCACTTCAAATGCGTAAATACTCCATAGATCTGGGAGAAAATGCAAGTAGTTTGACTCCAAAGGTATCCTCACTCTCTCTGCCATGATTAGAGTTGATTGCTCCAACTGCTGTATTTATTTATGTCTATATGTTTTTGCGTATGGACATGCTCTTGAGTTACACGCAACAATAGCATGTAAAGCGAAAACAGAGCAATCAGTGAAGGCTGGAGAGAGAATGGAGGATGACTTGAGGACAAACCCATTGTGGGAAAGAGGTAAACAAAGAGGAGAAGAGGTGAGGAAAAGTCTAAAGACAGAGTGCGTGTCTAAGTCATATCTACGGCCTTGTGAAGAAGCCAAGACATGCTGTTCTGTATGGAAAAAGCAAGGATACATAATGCAAACTCTACATTTTCAATGATACAACATTGTGTAAATGCTTGCATGTGTTTGTGTGTGTGTGTGTGTGTGTATGTGCGCCAAAGTGTGTGTGAGAGTGTCTCAAGCAGCAGCTCTCCACGTCCCGGCGTATATGAAGCAGTGGAAATCACGGCTTAAGTATGTATGGTTCCTCCTGTGGGAGCCCGTTTAATTTTGCATGCCTGCAGAGAGTGTCATAACACATTCACATCACACAGCTCAACAAGCTCACAGGGTCAGGCTACAGAAGAGAACTGCTTCTGTGTGCCTGCGTGTGCGTTTGTGTATTCATGCCCAGTTGCTCCATACATACGCATGCATGCGTGGACAGTAAATGCCTGCATGTGTATGACACGTCTGCTCTGCTTGTTCATATGCAAGCCTGTTTATGTTTATTCGTGTACGAGCACGTGTGCATCTCCTCGTAAAACCTTCTGTTGTGTCGGGTAACATCATTTGTGGTTTAGCGCAAGACTGAGCAGACCACTTAACCTTAATTAACAGCTCATCTATACATTGTGTCTATGATGAACTGTTATGACCCAGCTCTTTAGTCCATGACATAAAGCAAGGTAATGCACATGGTTGTACAGGTAAGAAGAAAACAAACATATTTATTTACAGAAATGGCAACAGACAACATGAACTAGATGTATGAATGAAATGGTCGGCGAATAAATGAGTTGCGTAAATCAGTTGATGTGTGAAGGTGCAGTGTTGTATGGTGTGAAATAAAGAAAAAGATAAAGATAAGCCAAACCAAACAAAACAAAACTGGGGACGGCTGAACCTCAACAGTGCATCCAGGTGTATAAAAACTCAGGAGACACAGGACGCAAGTCCGCAGGCTATCAGAGACCAAGAAAGCCGTCACATAATAGAGTAACCAAACGAGACTCGGAACATTTAAAGGTCCAATCCATAGTCTAAAGGCCAACAAAAGGCCAAGCCCACCAACAGGAGACAAAACATGTAACAGACACAGCAATTTTTTATTTTATTTTATTTTTTTTTTCAATTTTACAGACACACCAGTATGAAGACTTATTAGGCTCCTAAATGTGAAGGCTTATTGATTTATTGTGATGCTGCGAAAAGATTGCACAAACTGTAACATGTGAGTAATTATTGGAGCAAATCAGATCTTTAGTGTGACCTTTGATAGAACAAGCAGGTTTTCAATATCTATTTACAAATACACATAAGATGAATAATGAAAACAATTATACCATACAACATGTATTTCATACCTAAATCTTTTAGCTGGACATGAGTAATTATACATTTTGAAGGAACCAATCTTAGTGAATGAATACATGTAGATGGTGACTAGATTCAGCTGAGGGCATGTTGCTCATGTGTGTGTCCACACTGCTTTGTGTCAAACTGTTTAGTAAAGATAAAAATGGGATGGTCTTTCATACACCCACAGACACACACACACTCACTTGGGGTCGCACAGCAGACACACTCCAAGACAAAACACGGACCAGTAAAATGCATACTCTAAGCACTTAGCACATCACTTAAACACTCCCACACAGGCTTTGTTTAATTCATCAGGGGTACCATGTGACATGACTATCTCTGCACACACACACACACACACACACACACACACTTATGTAGTCACACATATATAGCACAGACATGCACTTACACACATGCATGCACAGGACAGAATGAGGCCAGTCAATGCTGAAGGACCGCCAGGAGATGATTAACATGTTTTGTTCACCACTCCCTACATCTCCCGTTTTGCTCTTCCTATTTCTGACAGCACTTTGCTCTTAGTGTCACCCAGACACATTGATAACATACAAAAACAATGAACTCCTGTCTTCTGCCATCTATCCCTCCGATCGTCTCGTGGCGAGTGTTTGTGTCATATTTTGCCGTGCCGCAGGCCTGTTCTCTTGCTGGCTGTAAAAAGTCCACGGGGGCTTCTAGCAGGTCTTGTTCTGATTTTCTGTGTCTCCAGCTCCATTGCCTCCTGCTATTCCATACACCCACACAACGACAGGGTCAAGAC
The DNA here is from genome assembly GCA_008933995.1 of Datnioides undecimradiatus. NCBI lineage: Eukaryota > Metazoa > Chordata > Actinopteri > Lobotiformes > Datnioididae > Datnioides > Datnioides undecimradiatus. Next base: position 2,948,747 of record WARS01000008.1, read on the forward strand.
CTGTGTTTGCCCGGCCCGGGAACTGCAGCAATCCGCACATATGTAGAAGCACGTTCGGTTATACACAGACAAGTGCGCGCAAGACACACACTCGCAAACAGCACACACACTCACTTGTAAACAGTTTTTCACTCAGGAGTTTTACCCTGAAGGAAAGAACTCATTTACTCCTGCAGAGGGTTCAGAGGTGTCACTGTGTGTTTTTGTCCGAATGTGTGCCTGTGTGTGTGTAGGTGACAGAACACAAATAGCTGTGCAAAGAGTTAAAAGGTGATGTGATTATTGACCTTAACATGTCACAGTTTGTCTGGGAAAGGGCAGTTGGACTTACCAACCCTCTCATTTCCTCTTTCGTCTTCTTTTTATCTTCTCACTCTTCATTTTGCTTGTCTTCCTCCTCTCATTCTTATTCTACACTTAAGCTTGTTGACTAAGTGCCTGGTGTATTGAAATACATTTCTATGTGTCAGTCAACACAAGGAAAAACTGATTGGCTTGAACGTGGCTCTGGGCTTTAAACACACATACTGTATACACATGGCACAACTAAAAATAAATAAAATAAAATTAAATAAATAGACCAGTCCCAGACCTCTCAACGCCAGTGAGGGTAATACAGACAGGCTGAGGTGAGTGTTAGCCAATAACATTCAGAGTGAGGGCAATCGGTCAGTTAGAAGAAGCCAATAGCAATGACCATTGCATTCAGGGTTTTAGTTAAGGTTCTATTGATTTCTTCCGGCTGTAAAACTGCAAAATTCATTCTGAAGTATGGCAAACAGGCACAGACAAAAGGACTCTTATCTCTGTGGTAACTTCTTGAAGACCCTGACATCTTGAATGCTTCACTCTAAGTGATTTTAAGCTTGACACAAGGTCAATAGCTTCATCCTGCCACCTGTAAGGCCATTTGGATTAGCAGCTTAATTGATTATCCCTATCAAATCTTTTCCACATCCGCAAATCCCTCCCTCAAGCTAAATATGTTCAAAATGGGGTGCTTGAGACATGTGATGAATACAATCTGCCCCTCCCTTCTCCCAAAGGACCACTGACCCTGAGACAGAAGGGATGGAGTGATATTATTTTAATCACAGCCATCATGTTGTATCAGGTTAGAGGCAACTTCATGGAAGACAAGAAGGCTCTTAGATGGAGCGCTTGTGCAGAGGAAGGAATTAAATTTGACACCTGCTATGGCCGTTGCAATGATCTGCTGGGAGCTGAATCCATTCAGTCACATTTATGCTAATTCAAACCACACACAGACTTTAGCAGACATACTGTAAAAAGACACACTCACACACACACACACACACACACACACACACTTACGTAGAATTTTTTGAGTGAGATTTGTCCCGTAATTATAAATACAAACATTTGAATCAATCTGCAATGTTTTGTGAAAATGTTTACATATTTAGATAATTCAAGTTTATCATTTTATGCAAATACCTAAAAATTACATGTATTTTACTATGTTTTTAAGAATTGCTGCAATCAGATTATAATGTGCGTATTGCCTCAACTGTAAGTCGGTAAATGCACACATACCACTTAATTCACACATGCATATTCAACACGTCAATGCCAATTTTAGTTCTGAGACTTTCTTATAGCAACTGGTCATGTGGAATATGTGGATGTATATGTATGTATTTTAACTTTGACATTACAAAAGTTTACTACTGTTAGTATTAGTAATTGTAAGACATATCTCAATCCTTAGAATATACCTCTGCCGGTAAGATACAACCATGTTGTTAAGGGCTGGAGAGACAATAACTCTCACACGACTGCAGATAGATAGAGAGAGCGCTCGCGTCACGCTTATTTTTGTGCAGACGCCTGAACTGTAAATGAACGAAAATTAACAAAGGCATTTCAAATCCAATCAAACCCCATAAGGGTTGTCCCACACTGCTGCAGATTGCAGTTATTATTTTTTTTTACAGCCGCCGTTATCACAAACAAACACACATGCAAATAGCTACATAGAGATCCACGCGCAAAACACGTGTCTTCAAAGCTCTCCCTGCCATTTCACAGGTCGGAGTGGATTATTGAGAATCACTTTGTCTCCCTCGTCATGGTATTTGATACAGACATATCTGCACGACTGGGGTGTTTCGTGAGTGTGAGGTTTGCACTTCGACAACAGATATAAACACAGCCAGGCACCCCCCCCCAAAAAAAAACCAACATCTCAAAGGCACAAAGGCACGTTATTAAATTAGATGGGGAAACATGCGCCCAGTGCCTCTAAGACAAGAGCCTTTCTCTTTTCACCTAATCCCAACAAAGGGATGCTTACTCCTTTGTTCTACACTCCCTCTCGTCTCCGTTCGGACAAGGAATGAAGAATCCAGGGAAGGGAGGAGTGTTTGCCAATTCCAGGCGGAGAAGAAAAATCTCTCCCTTTCTTTGTTTGTTTGGTTTTTCCGCAGAGTTAATCTCAGCACTGCTGATTAGCGGGTGGTACAGTACCCAGTCGTCTTCACTGAGAGGAAGGGAAGGAGAAGGAAAAAAGGAGCAGAGAATAAAAACAAACAAGTGCTTCCATCTCCAACCATCTCAGGAGAGATAGGCTTTTGCCACACACATAAGCACACTTGTGTGCAAACGCACACACTCAGCGCCAGAGAGAATAGATAAAAGAAACAAAATTAACAACAAGAAAATGAACAAACAAAATCTGCCACCTTGGGGCTGTCCATCACCTCAAAGAACAAAGGATTAATATTTCTAATCTGTTTACATGTTTAATCACCCTGATGAAGGCTTAGTCAGCAAAAACAGCAGATAAGGTAGAACACTGTCCCCAAAAAAAGGACAGATTCAAACTTCTGAGTGCGCCAATGGACTTGTAGAAAGGAAGAGAGACTTGAGTGGGATTTGAGATTTTTATTCATGATGGTCACAGTGTTGACACTTAATAAAATGACAAACAGCAGCACGAGTATGAGCAGGATAAGAGGTAGAGGGGAAAGAAGAGATGGATTGGGGATTTTGAAGAATTGATGAAGGCTGGTAATAAACATTGTTAAGGACATGGGGGAAAACAAACTCCTAGTGCTTATCAATATTCATAAATCTGACTCAATTACAGAAACGCAGAATTTAAATGGGTCTTTATTTAGCTGGGATGTCCTGGGTGTGACCTTGTCATCCAAAGCACTTAATCAACCAACAATTTGGATGACTGTGCTGCCTAATTTTGCGAGGCATCGGTGGATGGACAGAGCAAGAATAAATAATTACTGAATACCCATAAGGAGCTTGGCTATTGATTTTGCGTCAGTAATTATTATTGATATTTGTAGGACTCATTAACCTGAGCCTTGTGATAGCAATGCTTACTGCATCATATTGTGCTTCATTGTTCACCCATTTGCAAAGGTCATGCTCGAAACCTCAAGAATACCAAATGATACCAACATTTCATTTGAATGCTAAGCAAAAATCTGTCACACAGTGAAAGTGATCATGACTGCAACCACATGCGAATGTGGTCATGTGTTGGTTTTCAAAACATGGGTTAGCTTGTTAGCTTAGCTGAGTGCAACGCCTGGAAATGACTGGAAACCTGGGGAAAAAGCTAAAGCTTTGTCCATTGGTTAAAAAAAAATAAATCAAATAAATTATTTGTGGGGATGTATCAGACAATATCCACACCAGGCAAAGTAAGCATATTTCGTTACGTTTGGACAGAGGTTAGTTGATTCCCCTCGTTTTAGTGCTGAATGTCTGGGAACTGTAGCATCATAATTGTCATACAGAAATGAGTGGTATCGGTCCCTCATATCTGCATGAGCATATATCCCCAAGTTTGGAAATATTTGTTTTGAGTAATCCAGACCGTCCACAGACCTTAACAAAAGGGTATATATGTACATGGTGTTCCTCCTTCTCCACTTACGTATTTCTTTCAGGCCTATCGGTTCTTAAATTTGAACACTGCTCATTGTCTCACTGTGTTTTTCAGACTCGAGTGCTGATTGCTGGACCGCTTTCATAGCTGACAAATGCTGCTAATTGTCATTCAGCCAAAAAATGACCTATGCCCTTTTGCGCCCCATACTGTAATCAACTTAGTTTTTGCTGCAGTGCTTTCATCAACATTTTGTCTGTCCCTCTGCATCACCACCTAACACAGCAGGTACAGTGTACAATATTGCGAATCTGGAGCACCGCAGCCTTGAACGAGAGAAGATAAAGTCACTCAAGTGGGGAAATACCATCATTCTCTGTTACCTATCTGCTTGTAAAGAGCATCTTGTGTGTGTGTGTGTGTGTGCGTGTGTGTGTGTGCCTGCATGTCGCCAATCATGGTACACTCCAGAGTCTGCATGGGTTACTGCTACATGGTCCCCTCTACTGTCTGATAGGATCAGTCCTCTTGGGGAGCAGACATGGCTTTTTCTGATTGGTTACAGGCTCTAGTGGTTCTGCTCAGGAGAAAACCACTTCGGCCCGAGTCTCACACATCCCCATCCCTGGTGTGAGTGGTATCTGGAGGATCAAGGGTGTGAAGAGAGCTCTCTCGCAGTGCACACTTGTCCTTTCTTTATCTGTTCAGCAGACATCTGGCCAGGGAGCTGACGTCAGAGTGGTAACATTAGAGTATCTGAACTACACACTCTCAGGGTATTTCTACACAGTGCAGCTCAAGGGCGATGTACGGTCTTAATGTAATCTCCCTACTTAGCCTGCTTTATGCATTTAATTGAAAAGCTGTTTGTTTTTTTTGTTTTTTTTTACTTGTCAGGTTTTTTATTTCAGTTAAAATACCAAGACACAAGTGTTCATTCATTTATTGAAAGGGATAGTTCATGCTGAAGTACAGTTATATGAGGTACTTATCAATAACCAGTGTAAAACCTACAGCAGATGATGGCCTGCACACCCTCATTTTGCAGCAGCATAGAACCAAAGCAATGTACTGCTGTGGACTGGGGCAGGATCAAAACATATTTTAGCCACCTAAAAAAAGGCCCATCTAAAAAAAGTCGATATCAGTTTATGTGTACACTATGTTTAGAATATTTTTACCATTTTACCTTGCTGTCAAGAAGCCCTTTCTAGTGGGAAACCAAAGCAGGCACGATGCCCCGGCCAGATGTCTGCCCTCTCCAAAGCCACCAGACTCCTTTGACAGAAACTATAAGTTGACCTCACAGAACATGGGTCTTGCTGGTCTGCTTCAGTCAGTTAGTCTGACTTACATTTCAACTTTGGTAAATCCAAACCTACCCTTTAAAACACAAAAGCTGTCTAATAGTAAGGTAAAGCATTGTTCACTTAAACAGATATTGATTTTTTTTTTTCCTGTGAGCCTTTTTTAAGGTGGCTAAAATTTATTTTTCTGTCCCCATTGACAGCAGCAGACCATTTTGCTAGTGTGGGTAATGCATTGAACAAGTATCTCAAAAAACTGCCTTTTTAATGTGTATTTTATGAGGGCTAATATCAAAGGCCAGCTGACATGAACAGGCTTGAAATCATTGGTGACTGGCTACATTATAGAAAGTGGTGTCTGCCTGTGGAGCATGGGTGATGCCAGCCTTAAGTGGAATAGGAATATGCCAGAACAACACTGGGCATTGTGACCGTCAACAATGCCATACGCCAGTAAGAATCGGTATAATTATGCCAGTGAAATAACAGGGGCATACCGATAGCCCCTTTTGGAACCCAGCACAGCTGTCATTTTTCGATTCTTGGTTCTAGGAGAAACAATAACATTTCAGTATAAGGCAATCCAAAACAACAAGAGCCTCTTACATTACCATGGAGGTACAGTAAATCAGAACATGACACTATCCTAACATGAGGTAGAAGGTAAGAGTCATCATCGGATGCTGTATTGATTGCAGATCTAGTGAAGAGTTCTTTTTTTTTGTATTTCAGTGCAGATGTTACATCCGTTCAGCTTGAGAATAGTTTAAAAACACATTTCACTTCCAGTTTTTCATTTATTTTTAATTGTGATTTAGTGTTGCAAGCTATACCTGGTCATTCAGTTAATCAGAATTATGAGAAGCATTAGTAGTCAAGCTTAAATTTACAGTAGACAATTAGACATGAATTATGTTCCTTAAATTAAGGCTTTCTAACTATCTGAGCCATGAGGGTCACAATTAGGTCATCCATGATGATGTGTAAACAGCATACAGGTGCAAACCTGGTTTTCTAGTATTCAAGGACACATTTAACATGGGAGCTTAGCTGCTCCGTCAAGGAGAACAGGCCCAGTCACCTGACTCTTCTTTTGATCCCTTTTGTCATGGGAAGCAGATCAGATGGACAACTATTATCCTTCCCTTAATGCTGCTCCTGTAGAGGAAGAGTACTCACACAGAGAAGGAGAAAGAGAGAGACAGACAGAGAGAGAGACAGAGAGAGAGAGAGAGAGAGGAGTTTGAAGGCCTGCAGTCAGTTACACTTCAAAGGCCCAGTGCTTGATTGGGCCACCTGAGGTTTGGGGGTAAAGACAGGACAAAGCTGCTCCACAGAGGAAAGATTTGCTCACTCTTCTGACTCACTCATTATAGTCACCATGTTAAGCATAGTTTCAGGCTTTTGCAAAAAAAACAACAACAAAAAAAAAAATAATAATAATAATAAACAACTCTTAAGAAGATATCAGTGTATTTATTGTATATAGTTATTTATCTCCAAATCTCAGTGCAAGGCATTAATTGACAAGCTATGGTTGTCTTGGTTGGTTACAGTTATTCATCTAACCAAATAGGTTTGTTGTGGGCACAGCTAACTCAGATGGTGCGCTGTACCCACAACAATCCAATGTACCCACAATAAAGGAGAGGGAAAGTTGAGGTTGATGCCCTAAACTACTTTAAATGATTCATCTGTGAGAGATGGTGGGAAAGTCTGGGGCATACCGGAGTCCCAAACTTGTATGGTGTCAGCTAGTCACGGTGGATCACCACCACCCTGTTTCGTCTGACCTGCTGCACCTGATAGGTAACATCTGACAGATTCCACAGCATAGTTAAAGGCCAGTTTCCACGGCTTGTTAAAGTTGGAAGAACATCCTTCTTTCTCTCAGTGTTATAGCTCCACACTGGACTTTAACCAGATTTACTGGGCAGCATCTGTGTATATGTGTGTGTCTTTGTGTGATTATTTGTTTATGGTTTGTGGTGGTGCCTGCTACTAAGCTAACGTGATGCTACATGCTTATGTCTGTTACCAAAGGCGAATAATTCGGCTATGATATGATGTGACTGATCTAATTTCAGCAAAGACATGCTCATATTTTGTTTTATTCTGTATCATTAGACTCTCTTTTCCAAGCCCACACTCACCAAATGTCTCTTTTTCTTTTACCAATATATCGTGGACACTGTATGCACATAAAAGACTGATGATATGCACCACATTTTTTGATCTTTAAGTCATTTTGCCTTTGCATTTCAAATTATTTTTTAATTAAGTGTCATCCAAGGGCAGCAGTCATGGAAAATGCAAGAACTCAAGTACTGTACTTGTACTCTACTTGAATATTTTCATTTTGTGCTGCTTTATACTTTACTGTATATTTATACTTTACTACACTGAGGATATTAGGATGTTTACTTTTAGTGAAAGGACTGAATGCTTCCTATAGGAGAATGTATGATTTTAGGTTTTTAGAGTTAAAAACAGGTTGGAGGTCAGATTGTTTAGTTAAACTATTTCAGTCACATTAGTAGCAGAAAATGGTAAAATCTGTAGGAAACAACCCTTTTCCTGCAAATTATGTCTATGTGCTATTGATTTCCATTCAGTGGCAGTTTTCAGTGCCAAATGCAAAAACTGAAGAAGAATCCGATCAAAAACATTGGCATTAAGCTTCTTGGGGGCACATTCAATATTGACGTTCTGTCAGAACTGCTGCAGAAAAATGTAGTCCCGGGGATAAAACGGTTTCACTAAAGCAAACATTTCCTATTCATCATAGCTGCATATGAATGTAATTTGAAGGAGAAAAAGTTTTCTCCACTGCTACAGTCACGTTGAACGCTCACGCCGTGTCAGTTGCTTTTGTCACAGATTTGGTACAGGTCAGGTTAGTTTCTTCATTTGGGGAAGGGATGAAGTTGAAATGTAAAGTTGGCAGAAAGAAGCCAGGGCCAGATGTACCTGGCTAGTACCTGAGGTTCCTGAGAATGAGGTTGCTTTTTGGTGACCAGAAAGCATACGCACACAGAAACACACACAGCTGTTATCAGTCTCAGAAATCATTCCTTCAATGCTAAATCCTTTTTGTGATTCTGGACTCCCTCTTTCTCTTTTGTTAACCTAAATTCTGAAATTTTAAATCTTATATCCTGGTTATTCTTACTAAAATTGTGCTCATTACATGAAAGATTTGATTGCTGTCTTGTATTGCTGTTTTTAAGTTTTAATAAAACAAACAGAGAACCTTTTAAGTCCTGGGAATTGTTCTCAAATGTCTAAATTTAGCATAAAAACAATTCAGTTCCATCTTTTTTTATTTTTGGAGCCCTTCTGGATGATAACAAGCACGAGTTTTGGAGGCTAATGGGAACACATGCTGGATTGATGCCCCACAGGTTGTGAAAACAAATGCTCAAAATATATTTATGACTAGACTTTTACAGGAAGGTATTAGTCCTGAGTGGCCAATGAAAAGAAACTAAAACACTTGGTTGAGGATATTATTCAGTCCATCTCTCCTGGGATATAAAGAACATGCTGACATTCAACATGAATAGAGCACTGCAGAATCATCCAATATACATGTGATTCTTAGAGATGCCGGATCATCTGATAGACAAAAACATAAAACATCCATATACTTTTGATGTAAACCACTGGTTGACACAAATGTCTTATTGACAGTTAACCTTGATTCATTGATGTTTTGTGCTGCATGTTGTTTTACCAAGCAAAAGTGAGCATTAAATTTAATATCTACTTAAATTAACCGTACTCCCTGTTTAGACATTAGCTTTTATCTCTCAAAAAGAAACAATTAATCACTAGATGTCTAAATAAAGCAATGATTATGATACAGTATTAAAAGCCCTATTCTCTGGGTCCCTGTAGGCTATGCAGAGTAAAATTTCTTGCTGCTGCCAGTTGCATTAGAGCTTTAGTGATGCCACTCATGCAAAGTCACAGACTTTCAGCTCTGACAAAATTACTAACTAAAGTTTGCCAGAAAGAGAGCAGAAGCTTCAGCTCAAGTCCCAGTATTGTCTTTCTTTCTTTCAATACTGCCAGTAATATAAATGGCTGAAGCTTGCTACCTGACAAAATGGATTTACTTTACTTTACATGAAGATGAGGTAATTTTCTAACTAACCTTGACTAGTTTATATCCGAGTTGCTGAGATATATATATTTTTTATACTAAGCAATTGTTTTATATAAACACTTGACAAGATGACATGATTTATGGAGAGGACAGTTTGTGTTTTCCAAAACATACAAAATATAAGTGGTTGGGTGAGTGGCTAGTTCCATGCAACAGGGACTCTAAAGGCATTAGCAGGAGAATTAGGTTGTAAATAAAGAAAAACAAAGAGCAACAAGGAAGATTAGACTTGTCTTTTAGGCATCTGTGATAGATAGCATCGGCAAAGGAGGAATAAGACAGGCTTTTCTAATAACATAAAGCCAAGGTTATGAATGAGCAGTGAATTAATGTTATATGTGGGGGGATTTTTGAGGACATTACTTCCAAAGTTCCAAACAGAGAGCAGATGCAAACTTAAAGGTTGCTGTACTTGACAGTAGCGGTTTCAGAGTGTATGTGACTGATCTAAGGCCTGTGCTGCATAGACTTTTGCTGATGTAAATGTAGTGTTGTTTATTCTCTGCGATTACATTTTTAATTATTCTTTATAGATAAACTGTACATGCATGAGGTCAATCACAATGAGTTAAGAGAAAACCCAAAATGAACTTGTATGAGATATTACACAATAAACAATGTACCATATACATATAGTTAAAAACAACAAAAAAAGCCCTTTTTATTTACAGTAAATGTGCTCAGACTTTTATAACAAGACATTGTTATAAATTAGCATATAAGCTTTCTCCTTATTAAATATGGATCTTATATCTTTTAATAGTCTGTTCATTGATTTCCTGATTGCAAGAATATGATTAAAACAGAGGAATATTTCTACAGAAGAAAGTCAAATCAGCAGCAGTGGGGTTTTATTGCAGTGCTGTATTGATTGTTATAGGTCATAGGTCACTCAATGGTGCATCAGATAATGTTGATTCCTGCAGCTGTACAGAGGATTAGATATAGATTAAGGCACTTTGTCTTTTTAATGGAACACTTTCATTTACCTTCCCCATCTGTTTACTCCTCCTCCCTTAACTCCTCCCTCTTGACCTCTACCTAAATCTCTTACTGACAAACAAATAATTTGTATCATATGTGTCAGCTGAAAAAAAAAAAAAATAGAGTCAGCACAGCCATGCTCCTCGAAGAAAACTTGAGGTTTCCACCGCACGACTGCATTAAGGGAGCAAACGATCGAATGGGAAATTACAGAAAATTACAGGGAGTGTTCAAAAATCAATTTGTGTTTGAGGCCAAATGGGAAGAAACGTATACAGCAGCAACGCAATCTAAACAATAGCGGTGATACAATGGGAATCTGCTGGAGAAAACATATTTTAGACAGACAACATAATTAGAGCTGCAAGACTATAATGACGGGTGGAATTTTCTTCGGCGAATGTGCTGCACAAGAAGAGCTCTTCTATTGTACGCTTACAGCAAAGTCAGTTTACAGCTCACACTTTCTGAGCCATCTCAAAAAAGTGTTTTGTGCTTAACTTGCGTGTAGGATGTGATTATGTATTGATTCATGTACTTCATTCCACATAGAAGGTAAACAGGCGCAAGGCTTTGTTGGAGATCCACGTGTTCCACAGGTGGAACAATCTTTTTTTTTTTTTCCCCCTGTATCTCATAATCATTGCAGGGCATCATGTAACTGTTTGATTGGTTTGTGTTCATATGTGCATGTGTGTGTATGGGAGGGCTATACAGTGCACCATTTATTTTTTATCTTTCCCTTTTGCCTTTGTGCTATATGAACTCTCAAAAGGCACCACTTCCTTGCAACATTTATGATGGAGTATCCACTTTACCACCCAACACTGCGGCTGATCTCCCCCTTTATCTAACTTATACAATGTTTCATATACTGTGTGTTGCCCCCAGGGAAAGTTTTAAGCTCTGAGATGTATGACTCTCTATGACCTATGTAATCATTAAAGCCATAAGTCAGCCAATGCATGTTTGTTTCTGTGGTGCTATTTGTCAGTGATAAGTCTGCAGGAATTGTTCCAAATGACTCTAAGAGGTACCTGCTCTGCTGTATGTATTTAAGTCACTATCCAACTGTATGCAAATGTGTGTGTGTCTGCGAGTGTGTGTGTGTGTGTGTGTGTGTGTGTGTGTGTGTGTTTCTGCCTCCCTGTCTACTTGGACTGCTAAGATTTTAATGGGTCCAATATCTTCCTGCATGTTAATTGGCAAATTATGAAAAATGGTGAGACTATAATTCACCCAAAGCCACCCCTACACAGTGGCAGTTTGGCCAAGTCATATCCGCATACAAACATAGCAGTTCTATTTTCTAGTTTAAAAGTAGAGTTCAAAAAAATAACGCTCAGACCATAGCAAACAATTTAAATTCAGCCCAAACTAGACCCAGAACTATTTCTTGCTTTTTCTTTTTTTTAGTTTATAGTAGTCGCCTTCTCTTCTTTTCTTTCTCTCTCTTACAATCAGTCCGTTCAATTTACACTGCGACAGTCTGCAGGGTTGAAGCAGCCGAGCTGTCACAATGAATTTGTGTGGCCTAAACAAGATTAACTACTGCTATTTGTATCCCCATATCTCTGAAAGGGTAATCAACGCAGGCGGTTTGGCTTGCTAATTTTCACCATGGTAACCACTTACAAAAGCCCATCACAGCAAATAGCTTGGTTTCAACAGCATTTGTGCGGTATGTGTGTCTTGTGCACATACATGTACGTATTTCCCATATGCCGGACTCAGATTACAAGTTATTTTGGATGATTTACCCCTGATTTGCCCCACAAGACGATCCCGGGGCGGTACTGATGTTTGGCATAGTATATCTAGTAATACAAGCAACACTTTCACTTCCTGAATTGCTTTCAGACATGATTAGGGCTACGATGGTAGCCTTGGTTTATATTTGCAAGAGTTTGGACTAAATGTCACTGCTGTTTCTCTGTATCCGGTGTGGACACACAGTAGACAAAAGCAAACAACTACAAGAAACAAAGGAGAAAACTTTTGTAGACACAACTGTGAAGGAAAAGTAGTGGAAAGGCTCAAGGAAATGTGCCCTGAACATGTCTTGTTGTACAGAAAAACAAGAGTTGGCACAAACCTATTTGTTAGTGCGCATGTGTATGTGTGTGGGAAATCTGCTGAAAAGATTATGTTGATATCACATCGTGTGTGATGGTGTGTTATTTTCTGATCTTGCCTAGTGTTCATGAGCAGAAAGTCTGTGAGATTTCTTTTCTTTTCATGTGTGTGATGCAACCAGATTTCAAATCTTCGAGGAGTTTAAAACCCTTGTATGTGAGCCCAGCTTGAGTAAAGGCACATGTCTAAAGGAGCCCTCACCGCTATGAAGTGCCAGACATCGTACAAGGTTAGAAAAAAAAAAAAATATTCAGAGGTCCATACAGAGCAGAGCTGCAGAGCTATGGAAGGATACGGAGCTTTGGAGGAGTTGGTGGCATCTACTCACTCCTCTTTCACTCATGTGGTTAAATTAGATTTTTCCAAGTGATACAAAAACACACGCCTCCCCCTGCTCCTTATTATCTTCTACATACTGAAGCTAAAAGAAAAAAAAGCTCACTAACTGAGTACTAACTAACTTTTTGTAGGACGGTTCTTTAAAAGTACATACTAGTCTTGTGCAACCACAGCTGGAGGCAAGACAGAGTTTGTGTAACAGGTAGTAAACCCTGCTCCACCCTGGCACCTTGGCACATCACAGCTATGACCGATGTATTTTGGCTGTAAGAACCACACTTAAAGTCAGTTATTGATATAGTAGAATTCATTAATTTTAAATTTAGCATAATACAGTCTATAGAATAGCTAAATGAACTTGGCAAATGTCTTTTTTTTTCTCACTTAAGACTTTAAGAGTATATGTATTTACTTTCCATCAGTGCAAACGTCTAAATTGTCAGCATGTGCTTATCATGAAATTAACTCTTTAAAATCATTAACTTGCACTTGCACCTCATGCACTTTCATTGGAAAGTATGTGTGTGCTTTTGTGTAGAAGTGAGTGTATTTGACCATTAACTGCAGATTCCTTGCAGTGGGCTCATTTGTGTGAATGGTTAGCCATTAAACTTCATCATTGTTTAGACGGGGGTGAATAGACTAGAGTAGAGAGCTCTTTGTACGACCTGTAGTAAACCGTAATTGGTGTTACAGGAGAGATGTACGGCTTTGAGTCCTATTGTTGTTTTGCCCTCTCAAAACTCATGAGCACTCTTCAGTTGACCAATGCACCACCCACCACGCAAGCTAAAAGCCTATTTAAAAATATGAGCGTGGCAGTCAGTGACGTGCCTTTGTTACTCAGTTGGTCAAGATAAATGTTGTCATTGGAATATAAATTTTGCAGTAAATATAGTTTGTGTCTGTATTGGACTCTAAAAGTGAGTGTTTCTGTGCCAAGGACCATTGAAAATGGGGTGTTATATGGGGTTATGTGGAACTTTCAGTTAAATACGCACTGCACACCAAGGCACTCACTTCAGAAAGCCACAGTTATTAGTGCCTGGGTAACATCTGAAAGTTTGTGAAATTTCATACAAGTGAGTATTAATTAAAGATAACTCTGCTAGCTTTTAAAGTAATCTTTTAGTCTTATATATCCAGGCTGCACTGAAGTAATGAGATAGCAGATGTCACTTGTATTTCAGGAGGATTATTGTCTTCTGTTTGTGTTATTGCTCTGCATGTGAACTCAACAGCAGGTTTTCTAAACAGGTAATCTACCACCTGATCCTCTCGGCACACACTTCCATGAAAGCTTGCGTACACACACACACACTCCAACACACGTGGTCCCAAAGTACATAGAAAAATAAAACCAAACAAAATACTCACCTACACACACAAATCGACAATGAGGACCATTACTGCGCCCACCTACACCACGGGAAAGATACTCAGACAGAAAATAACACACTGAGATTGAGAGGGAATGCAGGAGATGGAACGAAAAGGGGAAAATGCCAGACATACATACAAAAGACCTGCACTTTGTTTACAAGAATACGTCCTTGTGACAACTTTGCTTACTCCAAGCTGAAACTTCAGATCACCTTTTTTTTAACAGTCTGCCGTCATTTTCCTCCATTCTGCATTTACGGCTAACCTCATTTGCGTTCTGCCTCCACTCTTTTTCTGCTTTTCTACATTCGTGTTTTACTATCTTCATCTTCCTCCTTATGTTTCCACTGAATTTTAAACCTCTGCAGATACGTCTTGTCGGAGAAGTGTGATGAGGGAAGTCTAAGGCCCATATCCAGTAGAAAGGTCCGCTTAAGCTGTTTTTCCATCAAGAAGTCCAGTTCAGTTTAGCCTGTTATATATGAAAATGGTTATTTTTGCATTTCCATTGGCAAAAGTTGTGGATGGTACCGGAGAACCACTGCATTCTGTTTTCTTATTTCTTTTCCCCTTTGTTGATGTCCCAAGTAAGCTGAGCTAAAAGGTTTTTAACCTGGGACCAGAGCTTGGTCAGATGTCTACAGCAGGTGTGACACTAGGTCAGACACTATATCTAGACTAAGGAACCACTGAAATATGGCTGCTAAAACTGAGCTATGGAACTGAAAATATGGCAAAACACTGAAGCGGGAACCACTGATTCAAACATATCGCAGGAAACTTAAGGAAGAAGTCTATTTTGAAGGAGGGTGATTCAGCTAAAATACAGTTTTTTTGTATTTTCCTCATTTATATTATTTATAAACCATTTATAAACCACATGTTTTTAGATGTTACAAATTATGAATGATGTTCATGAAATAGTCATTCTAACTACTATATCTATGTCCTTAAATCTGTGCATATTGATTTCGTCTCACACAGGAAATTCCTGGTCCCTGTGTAAAAGTCCTGTGTTTGATGGATCCATCCACCCTGTCGACCTTCCTTCATAGACATTGTCACTTGATATACTCCCTCCTACATCACTGATGTGGTGGTAAGAGGTCGTGGTCATTCCAGTCTTCTGTGAGATCAGGTTGGACTTTAAAAAGGTTAGCAAGCTTAAAGCTTGACCCATTATCTAAACCAGCTAAAAAGCCTGTATGGCACATAGGGCCTAAGTATATGCACATAAGGTTAGTAGCAGTGGGGAAACGGAACTTGCTGGCTCGATATCTTACCAAGTTAACCAGTGGACATTATTGTTCATAAGTTATGAAAGACAAAAAGAGCAGACTCTAAGAGCCACATCTGAATTTCCAACCTCGCTTCTCTTATCTCGTCAGCTTTTTTCTTTGGGAAAGACAATGCCAGCATTCTGTCTTTGGGACAGTCCCTCTGCTGTTTAGCATGCACGTCTTCCACTGAGAGATTCAAATGTGCCCATTTAATCCTAAACTATGATGATGCAGTTTGAGACTGTGTGGGTTTCTTCAATGTCGTCTCTTGACAGTATCAGTTTGACCCCAGATGCTATCACAGCCCAAACTACTTTTATTCTGTGAATGTACAACACTTCGCAACTTACCTTCTTCTAGGTGTTTGCAGCAGTTAGCACAAACACTTGCATGAAGACTGGTGATTAATTGTGTTTTACCTGTGATGAAGGGCAATAAAACAAACTTAAAACAACACAGACATTTGCTTCAAGGTGTATTTTGCCTGGCACCACCTGCTTGTCTTTGGCATTGCCTCAACTGGGCTACAAGACTGCATGGTCTGTTGCCTCACAGCTAATGTGGAGTATGTCTAAGCAAAGGGCCATCACTCTGATCTAATAATAAAAGTAGGATATGTACAATTAGTCCTTTCTGGTCCATTAAAGTTTACTTTGGTGCACCGCTGCCACAGTATTTTGATTGCAAACTGAAATGATTGTTGATGAAAAATTCAATTTCTCTTGTAAAGCTGCCAAGTCCAGGCCAAAGACAGGCCACTTTGGAAGAGTCAGGAGCAGTGAGTCATCATAAGTCTTTAGGAATCATTTTTAGCGACAAGGAGAGAGAGTAGAAGAAGTTGCTTTGTCTTGGCCACACCAAAAACTCCTAGTATTTTTAGCCGTTTCTCTCCAACTGTGATTCTCCATCTGCATAGCTCCTTTCATAGCCGGCTTTATTTTCATTTGGCAGGATGTTGGATATGTGACAATGCAGAAAATAGAGCGAATCAAAACAGGAGTAGAGAAGAGAGATGGGAGTGCGCAGCAGTGAGGGAAGAAAACAGCCGTCCCTTTCTTTCCCCTCCTCTGCTGTCACTCAGTTGAACTGCTCACTATCACCACTTTGATAAGACTGAGAGGTACAGGGGTAAAGACAGAGAGAGAGAAGAAAGAGATGAGGCAAAGTGAGACTTCCTTAAGCATTACACTTTTTAAGGCTCGTTACAGAAATCCATCCATTGACATCCAGCAGTTTTTAGGAGACCGTAGACTGATTACCTGATGAGAGACAGGGAAAGAGGAAAGAGCGGTCCAATTAGGAAAAGCTGAAGTGTTTCTAAAAGCTCGACTCAGTGCCACAGCCAGACGACTTTCAGTAGTCAAATGACTTTCGTGCTGGTGGCTTGTTGCTTTTCAAGTGTTCGGAGTAAAATAAGGCTGCTGATTTTCTGTGTGATAAAAATATCCTCTCTAACAGGTGCGAGTTCAGCTAATTATACGGGAGCCAAAACACCTGTCCACTGCTAAGAAGAAGTGATGCGTAGTCTCACTGTGCTATTGTGCTATATATGGAAAAATAGAACAGATTTAGTACTTGGATCGCTTCCTTGTGGCTTGGAGACAAAGTATAAACAATCTATACTGTATCATCTCTACTCCACTGACTTTTGTTCTTGGTGTGTTCATGTTTTTTCCCCTTATTTAACCGCGTAACAGACTTCTGCCTCTTAAAACATACTGTTACGACTTTAAACACATCAAAAGTGCAGCACTTAGGACACCTTTACCATCTGTGATGTCATATGATTGGGCAGGCATCTGAGGGCAGCGACGGAAAGTAGATATATTTACTCAAGTAAATATATGCATTCAGTACTCATTTGATGTAGGGTATCTGTATTTGACTTGAGAACCCAACTACATTTCAGATAGTGATATTCTACTTTTTTTTAGTCCACTACATTTATTTAGGGATTTACTCCTAGGTTAGGAAACCAAGCTACCAAACTGTATATAGAGTAATCAAATAAAATTAAATTAAAAAAAATATAAACTAGGTCAGCATCCATCCATCCATCCACTTTCTGTAACTGCTTATCTCTTTTTAGGTAGCGGGGTGCTAGAGCCTATTCCAGCAGTCATGGACAGCTCTCCAGTTTGTTGTTTGGCTGGCACATATACACAGACGAACTCATTCATATTCTATTCCTATACGATCAGAGTTTCCAATTCACCTATCTTGCATGTTTTTGGGTGTTGGAAGGAAGCACAGACATGGAGAGAACATGCAAATGCAACCCAGAATGGACCCAATCAGCAGCCACCGTGCCGCCCCATCAACCAACAACAACTAACATGCTGCTTACATGTTCTTTTGCTAATAATACTTCTGTATTTCTACTTAAGTGAAGTTTTTGGATGGAGGATTTTTACTTGTAAATCACTTTGTTCAGATTTGTTTGGCCCAGAGAGTACAGTGAAGACCACTTTTATGTGAGAAGTGCTAAAGAAGTGCCTAAAGATTTATGACTTATGGCTTTTTTTCAGACATCAATTCAAATTAGAGACCTCAACCTCAACCTCAACACAGCAACAACCTCACAGATAAGCATACACAGTTTTTTCTTTTCTTTTTTTTTTCTTCTTAACACAGTCCTAATTGAACAGAATAGCATTGGAGCTTAAACCAAACCACACTGGCTTTAGTTTCTAAGTAGCTACGTGCAGGTAACAAGTTATGTCAACCCTGGGAAGTTCTTAGATCAGGGAATGAGGTGAACTGCAACAAGTGTCCTTATAACAACAACAGAGTCCCCTCAACCCCCTCTGACCTTGACTAAATTCTTTCTCCCACTACCACCACCACCACCCTCTCTGTATTCTGGATGATTTGGCCCGTGATTCCCTGCTCTGATTAAAGCTTGTCAGGAGTGGCCACCACAAATTAACATGCACTCCTTCATTTATTCCTCCTTTCATCAGTTGCGGGGAAAGAGGAAGCAAAGGGCCTTAGGGAGGGTGGAGCGGGTGAGTGAAAGAGGCAAGTAAGAGCAGAGTGGGAAAGAGGGGTGTAAGAAGCAAACAGAGTAAAGCAGAGAGCTACCCGTGGCCTTAAGGGAAATGGAGAGATGAGGCTGGTTTGGAGGAGGTGTGAAAAGAAGATGCTGGCATGAGGAACAGGGAAAGATGATAAGAGCCCCAGGGGTAAAGAGAATTGAGGCATAAGAGAACTTGGGGAGGGGGGAGGGGGGACTTTTGTTTGAAGCAAACTCCATATCCACTTGATCCGCCTCTGAATTTTGATCAGAACTTGTTAGATGTCTGCAACTGCCTCCCTTCCCTTTCTCCTTGTTGGGCACCACTCTCCTTTTCTCCTTGTCATTTCCTCTCCCATGCTCCTTTGTTTCTTCTGTGACACGACTTGTATGAGATGGGAAAACAAAAGTGAAAGGATGGGACAGAGTGAGCAGTCCAAACAGAGGAGGCTTAAACTTAAACGCTAAAGTAAAATTACTTATCTTGAAATGATTTAACATGAATGCCAAGGTGAGTATATATGTCTTTAATCTTGTGTTCATTGCCTCCAGGTTAAGCAAGGTAAACCTAACTGTTCAAAGAGATAAAATAATATTTCCCCATATTTTATACAAACAGGACTTTTTTCTTTCTTTTGCCGTGGATTTACTTTTTAGAACAAAATGGTCATTTCCACATCACTATTCACACAAATCAATGGATGGCTATGAAACTAATTATTGACACCTATTTTCTTTACACAGACATTAACATAAACTATTCCTGATTGGACAAATGAACCAATAAGCTGACTGTTGCTTTCTTCTTCACTGGCCATTTCTGATGATCTTTTGAGGTGTAAGAACATGTCTTTGTCATATTTTTTATTATACTTTATGTTCAGACTTGTTAAGAAACAGAACTAGTGGCAGCTGAGTCATGTTTCATTTCATATTTCAACAACTCCTAGATATCGCCATTTCCATACTTTTACATGTTTAATACTACCTCAACTTGTAGGTCACCTGCCAGCTCCTCCTGGAGCTTTCAACTGCACCCCTCAGTCTTCATCATCACATTGACTTTGTGCAGTTTTCATCATGTGACTTAAGTGATTACATGTGGTCTATTGTACATATTTTATAATTATATTTTCCTGTTGTCTTTTATTATTTGAGTTTAAGTTTAAATCGAGTGCCTAGCTGATTGATCAGTGTACTTCACATTTTCTTTACAGCATGTGTCAGAATGTGAATTAGTTTTTACTACCTGAATATTTCTCGTACACCTGTTTTTTAGTAATGCAAACTGAGTGGTCAACTTATAACAAAGGTGACAGATGGGAGAAAAGTCTGGCAAGCTTTGAGCCCAGACCTCTGGGAGAACATCTGGCTCCATGGACAAGTGGCACTCACCTAGTTTCTTTGTGACAGACAGGATCAAAACAAGATAAATCGCACGGAGGTGAAAGTGCAGTGATTTAAGCGATAGAGCCTGAAAGACTGAGCAGTAGCTCATCAAAAAATAAAGCTCTCACAACAAACCTTGCAACAGGTGCCACTTGACTAGATGTGCAAGTGTGAGTATGTGCCCTCAGACTGGAGACACGCCAACACTGAGAAACTTTAAAACAAACATATCAGTTAACAGACAGTTTTCTGCTGAGCTTCACAATATAATGACAGTGATGTTTTTATCTGAGCTTTTGAGACATCAAAGACATTTCAAGTCACTGCGCTTTTTCAAAAGACACATAAGTGAGACTGGCTTTCATTGTGTGTCCCTCGGTTATTTTTCCTTCCATGTCATTCAGGTCAGTGTAAAGTTGGGGGTGAAGAACACAGACGCAGGTATATGAAACTCTCCCTGGCTTTGTTTCTTTCTCCCCTCTCTGCTTTCTTATGATCCAAGGACATCCTGGAGTTGAGAAACGAGTGGTAAATAAAGCTGAGATAGTGACGCGATTAGTCTTCCGTGCCAGAGAGAGTTTAAGTTTGACTAAAGCCACTCTTCTTCCGTTCTGTTCTGGCTCCTTCACTCCTGCTCTCCATCTCGCTCTCCCCATCTTTCTCAACAACTTGGCTGTCCCCTGGCTGAACCACTTCTGTTTAATATGAGTGCATGTGTGTGTGCGTGTAAGAGGGAGTGAGTGTGTATATGTGTGTGTGTGTGTGTGTGAGAGAGAGTAGTGTGTGCGCACATGCTAAGCCATCAATCGATTCTCAGAGTGTAGCTGAGGCTACTGCTTTTACTCAGCAGCCTCACAAAGTTGCTTTACTTCAAACATCAGTCAGTGCGCTGACTGGGAAATACCAGTATCTACAGTTTTATTTATTTATTTTCCCAAGAGTGAGGGAAAGACAGTTTGTTTCATATTGTCGACGTAGAATGCCAAAAGTGCTAGACCACATATTTCATGTGTTTCCTGTAGCCTCGGCTGATAAATATTCTGCATGACTGTAATTATTTAGCAATTAATTTGATCTTCTCAGCTGTGTGGCTCCCTTGTTAAAGCAAGAAAAGGAAGCGTTTACAACCTGACACGTTTCTGTTTGTTTGTTTTCTGTGGCATTACTCCAGTCATGCAAAGTCTTGAGCGGGTAGCGGTAGCACTTAGTTGACAATTACCACATACATATAGCATTTGTTAGTGCTAATTATCTCTTTTTTATCTTGTTTTTAACCATCCTTAAAGTAAACGGTCATGCCCGTAGCAAATACACCACTCATTAACCGAACTGCAGGGTTTTTTTGACCAAAAAACATCGTTGTGAAGGGGCTTTAAAAAAAAAAAAAAAATTCATACTTGCTACTGAGTTCTGTACATTTATTTAATGTGGTAGTAAAATCATTTAACAAAGATGAAATTGTAGATGCTGCAGTTCCTATAATACAGACTGATTATGGTAACGCAATGGGTTAGTTTTTCAGATTTCAAACATGACTAAAAAGACAATACGTTAACATAAGTATGTGTTGTCTGAGAGTTTTCAATAAAAACTGTTGATTTCGTTTTAAATGTAATGAAGTTTCAATATTATTTTTTACAACATGTGTCTGCAGCGGCGCATTCAGTTGTAAATACTGTAGCTGTGTCCACTTATCTATAAATAAGGCTCAGTTTTTAATGAGAATGTCCCTTCAATTACTCCATGATTAAGATTAAGTGGAAGTGCTTATGATACCTGTGGGCTTTGTAATTAATGTTTATCTCAGACATTCTCAACCTCAGTAGAAACTCAACTGAAAAAAACAAAATCTCACCAACATATGTAAGTTTAAACATAAGTAAACTTATGTTGAATTGAAACAATTCAGACCTTTGTCTCAAAAGTTACATGTTAAAATGATCAGGCCATGCTCATTTCACACATCTTCTTCCCCTCTTGTTATCCACACACACGCACATGATACTTTTAATGACCATCACAGACCACTGGCCTTATGCAGCTTCTGTTCTACACAGCTTTCACCTCTTACAACCACACTGTAATGCAAGTAACTTCCAGAAACACATAAATAAATAAATGACTAAATGGCATACCATGGGAAGTCAGAGAGAGCAACATCATGGACTGATATACACAAACATGCTGGCTATTATATTTACAGTGTAATGTAATCTAAATCAATGCTTCCTCACAGAGCAGAGAAACTGAAATCAATGTATTCGTATTAAGGATTACAGAGTTCACACATATGCTGTCTGCACAGTGTGTGAGCCAGGACCCTTGAGCATTGCGTTGAATGCAAGGTAACATCCTGTCGATATGCATTTATGTGTTGTTCGATTCCATTAGATATAATTTACTACATTATTAGAAAAATGAAATATTGATAAGACCTTGCGTAGCCCACAGGGCCTCCAGAAGTTTAGTGTACCACTTTCTAATTGTTTGAGACGAAATGATTTTTTTCATTGCAGCCATGCATCTTGTTTTTATAGATTCAGTATATATTTTAATATTTGAGTAATTGATGTTTTATTGTTTTATACTCTACAGGATTTGAAAGCTGTTTTCATTATTCATTCATTATTTTGCACCTGAATACTATTTCCATGTGACTTCCAAGAGTCTTCACTTAGCCATTCCATGTCCAGACAGAGTCAGATGTCTGGCACGTGGCACAAAAAGAGTCATGTTTTCACGTGCTGAATAATTCCTGCTCCACAAAATTAATTTTGCATGCCACACTGGAGGTTTATTGACTGTGTCCCACTCCGTGTCTGCCATTGTTATTTCATTACTGCCTTTGTCTGCACATGAAAGTCGACATGGTATTTTATGTGAGCTTGTATGTGGAGGGAGAAAATAGAATAGAATTGTCTGATCAAACAGTCATCCCTTGGTGTGGCACATATGTTACACACATTCATCTAATTCTATGAAAGACATGAAAGTGTCAAAATGTAATTACAGTGAATGTATGCAGCATATTTTTTTTTTAAATAATAATTCATAACTGGTGCATACAGTGTTTTCTTTATCCCAAAGCAGCATCTCCAGCCTGAGCTGCACCATCATGTTGGATTAAAGCTCATGGAGTGAATTGTGTGTGTTTTTACTGGATCTGCGTGTTAGTGTTTTTGGGCCAAATATTTTGCTGGTCGCCACTTCCAACAAGATTCCTATGAGTCCCTTGAGTTTCTATTGCAGCAGCTTAGGCTAACCCAGAAAGACCATCTAAGCCTCACCTGCAGCCAGTTTTATCATAGCAGAGCGGTTTACAAAATTTATTCATGTCCTTTTTAAAGTTCTTCCTGTCTACTTTATGGTGTAACTTTAACATATAATGTGATAAGCAACTACTTTTGCATTCAACTTGGCTCTCTTGGGACATATCAAACACCTCTGGTGACAGTGATGGATTGTGTTTGTTGCAGGATCTCACTTCTAGATTTAAAAAGATAGCATCCTCTTTGTTTGTTTACAACAGTCTGCCTTCAAAATGCTCTTGAAGGTCTATCAGCCTCCCCATTTTCCTAGAACCCAGTGGATTAGATGAAATCACACCTACTTACTCCAGGTCTTTTCTAGGTTCTAACAATTGTACGTTTATTAGGGGTATAAGCGATTCAAATTTGCATCTCAGGGGGAGGAGTGGGTTGTCCGTAGTTTGCGAGATTGCGGGTTCGATTCCTGGGCTGCCTCTTGTCTGTATGTTGAGTGCCATTGGTGAGTATGTGTGAATGAGAATTTGCTCCTTCTAATGTGCTGTTGGCACCTTGCTTGGCAGCAGTCGGTGTGAATGTGTGTGTGGACGGTTGAATGCTGACATGTGTTGTGAAGCGCTTTGAATGATCTGAAAACTAAAAAGGCACTCAACGAAAACCACTTCACTCCACTTCACTCAAAATGTATCCAGGACTGGAAAAGATATTTCCAATTCTAATTAAATTAACAAAAAACAACATCAAAACATAAATAATATTATATATTCTATTATTTTATAGAGGTAAATTAGTTGCAACATTTGAAGGCAAAACTGCAAATAACATTATAGCATAACATTATGGTCATACAATGTTTCCCTGATTTCCCTAAAATCACTTTTAGGTGAGATAATTTTATTTGTTTGTGAGTCTACATTTTCCAAACTCTGCGGTGACATGCCCAATATGACATTTGTCTTTTTAAACGGTTACCAACTTGACTGCTGCCCTATAAATAAATAAAAATATCATTTGAAAACAACTTTCCAGGTAAAATAGAATGTCATGGCATTTACCCACGGATACTAAGAGGATTAAGAACAATGGTCCAGTCTTGTGGATTTTTGAGTGGAATGAAAAAAGAGCACATCTGCAGAAAAACAGCACTGTGCATTGTGAAGAAAGCATTTCAAAGGAAGGACACTGGAATGTATCAGATAAAAGATTAGATTATGCATCTACCTGCATGCAAATGGTCAGAGAAATGGATGCAGGTACACACACACACACACACACACACACACACACATTAACACCCACAAAGGCACACATGCCCAAAGAAACTGCACACACAAGCACTTAGACAGGAAATGTTTCCTCTCAAATTATCTCTGGTTAAATGCCTTTTACACACACATGCACACAGCCAGATGGGTTTTTAGGTCATCGCTGTGCCTGCAGCAGAGCAGAGCGGAGGGAATGACGTCATCTCAACCTGTTGAGATGTTGTCTCCCGGCTTCCCACAAAACCTGTTGACTGACCTCTACCCTGAATGTCCTCTGAGCAGTAAATTTCAGACAGGAAGGTTCTGCCCACTCATTTGAAAGAGATATGATAGCAAGCACAAAAAAGATCCAAAACAACAACGAGAATGTGTATTTTCTTCAAATGGAGTAAAACATAAACCATAAAAAAAAAAATATGAAATTACTCCTTGACTTGACCAGTCATGATTATAACTGTTATCATTCTGTGAGTATTGTAAAGTAAATAGAACTACAATGACATAGTCCACGAAAACAGACTTCCTGGGGACTTCCACCATGACAAATTACAATTTCTTCATATTTCCGTTGGACATGTATGATCACTGGATTGAAACCTAGAGAAACTCTTCTTTTATTATGGTCTGAATGATGCTAGTTCCAACAAAGTAAAAGGCCTTGCGTGTTTTATTGCCACAACATGGAGAGCGTAATTTTCAAATCCTGGTACAGGCCTTCATCACAGTCTGCATTGACTACTGCAACTCCCTTCTCACTTGTCTCCCCACATGCGCATTCAAACCACTGCACATGATCCAGAATGCAGCAGCTGGTCCGGTCTTCAACCAACCTAAAAAAAGTCACATCTCTATTCACATTCCTTCACTGACTCCCAGTCATCACTCACATCAAATTCAAATTCTTGATGCTTGCTTACAAAAACATAACTAAAACTGCTCCTAGTTACCTGAACCCCCCCATCCACATCTACACTTCATCCCGATCTCAGCCAATGAAATAGTCCCAACCTAGTCCCAACATCACAACAGGGCCCAAAAACACGAGCTAGACTCTTCTCCTCTGTCATTCCACAGTGGTCCCTCCTGCAGAGTCCGTCCTGACCTTTAATAGACTGCTTATCAATTTAAAAACAGGAAAAACTATACACTTTACAACCATGCACCATCTGTTGACATCTAGGTAATGCTAAGCAATTGTCCGCGTTGCTTCTCCTGCCTTGATGTTTGCTTGTGTCGTACTGCGTACGTATGACGCTTTGAATAGCGCCTGCTATGCATCTGAATTGTAGAATTGTATAAGGGATCTAGTCTTAATGCTGACGCTGCTGGTCTAGAATGCTGTTATGCTGCTATGCAGATTGTCTGGGTGGAGAAACGAAGGTATACACAAGAGTCAATCTGTTGTTGTGGTTGAAGCAGAAATGCCCAAACACTTTCACAATTAAATGATTTTAAAGGCGCAGGTGGGTCTTCCAGCTCTGGTGTGTCTTTTACATTCTTTATAGTGTAACTGACCTGTACACCGATCAGGGTTTTGTGCCATCTTCGGCTCAAGATGCCAATGGTTCACAGCTAAACGTTCCCCCGGGTGGAATTTTGTGCTTTATTGTGTGACTTTATTTATGCATTAAGTGGATCGGTCTACATCAGATGTAGTCTGCATGCACCTGCTTGCATTGGAAGTGACTCATTTACCTGGACTCTTCTGTATGAATACACAAACCATTACTGCCCCCCTATACATACACTGAATGAATCACTGTAATTGTTCCTCCTGTCCATATGGACTGAAAATGAATATTCATTGCTGAACCCATTTCAGCATAAGCGATGGGGGGCAAAAACCACAGAGCTCGCCAGGTCAACCAAAGATAACAAACAGCTTCAGCACACTGAGTGGGACAAATCATGTATCTTCCAGAGTTGTGGTATGAAATTCTCTCTTTGTGCTTCCAAGGACTGTGTTTGCTTGCTAAACAATGTCAGAGAGATGGTAACACAGAGAGGCAGCCTCATAATAAAAAGACAGTGACTTTGGAGATCTTCTATGACTGGATTTGTACGGTTGAGACTGCTGAAGCCTCAGCAGGAGAATGACCCAGACTGTGTATTTTGCTCCCCTTCACTTACACAGAAACTAGTATGAATCTTTTTGTGGCCAGGAGGAACAATCACGGTGAACAATCATGCTCTCGACATACATATGTCAGCGTGACTCGGGTGATTATTTAAGCCTGACTTGAAAAATGTGGGCCTATCCCTCAACTAATAATAAAATATTTGACTTTAATTAAACATTTTCATAGTGGCTAATGCTCTGTGCCTCTTTGCCTCCTGTTTCATAGTGCCTCCTGTTTCCTAGTGCTTCCTGTTTCATCAGTGCATTGGTGCAGTTCCCTTGGCAGTTACCTATCAGTCAATCAATTAAGCAAATTACCAAATAAATGTGATATTATGCATCGAGGATTAACCTTTTCCCAAAAGCTTCTTCTACTTAACTTATTTTGTGTTTGTATACTTTGATTTGTTAGGAAATAGAGCATCACAACTATTTACTAAATTATACATCCATTATATAACCATTTTATTCTTTATGGATTATGTGATTTTTTTTTTCCAACCTTGACAACAAGGAACATTGCAATTTCATTTTGTGACATAGTGTATATAGCGCTGTGACTGAGTTCAAAGTCACTATATAGCAGTCATTTATTCCATGTACAAAAAGTTGTCTTACTTATTAAACTGAAAAAAGAAAAGCATTTCATTATAGATTTTTAATCACAAGTTGTATGAATTGTATTTTAAAAATTATGTTTAAAACAGAAGGGTTTCATTAAGGGAACAAAGTCCTTGCTGAGCTGAGCTGTACAGTAATAATCAAATCATCCCTGAGCATGTGAAACTTTTAAAGCATCCTCACTTTGTTCTTTCTGTCTGACCTGTTCTTACCTGTTAACCTATTCTCTCATGTTGGCATGGTAACTGAACTGAGCCTCTTCGGTGAGGCATGATTTTTTTTTTTTTTTTTCAGTGATCAATCTTTAATTGGATTTGAAAAATAGTAATTACAGAGAATGCAGTGCAGTGTAATTAAAATAGATTTAGAACACATAAAATATTAAAGCAACAGCGTGGATGAAATGAGACAAAAATATCAGTCATTGTGAGGAGAAATGGGCCTGATTTTGACTAAAAAACATTAAAAAGGGATTTAGGAAAATCAGCTTCTGTTCCTTTTTCTGGCGCATTCATACTCAACACCTCTTTTATCTATTTCATGATTTTTATGCCATACATAAATGAAGTTTATTATCATCTGTCCTTCAGTTGATGAGGGGCTATTACTTTAGTGCTGACTTGTCAGCCTGAACTGAAACAGAATGATCTGGAGGTGAACTGACACGATTCACCCTTGGGAGGGGGCTGCACCTACTGACCCTGAGTCTGAGAGAATGCCAGGAGGCCTTCGGGCAGCGACCTTTGACCTTTCATTGATTCCATCACATGTCACTCGGAACAGTAAATCGATCGCTCACAAATTACATTTCTGCTGCTAACAGGATGGATAGACATCAGAACGCAATGTGGAAAAAAAGGGCAATGGCGCTGCGTGACAAAACAGCTTACAAGAGACAGTACAACTCTGTACTTTGGCAGAAGACGGTAGCCGCTTTTATATATAATGACACACTGTTCACAGCGTTTTACACTGAAAAATCAATAGCAAGTGTTTGGTAAATACGGCGTGGCGGGATCTGAAAAAGGACACAGGTTCTGAAAGCAAATAAAGGCATGAAATACACCACTGAAGGTGGAGATGTATATTAAAAAACCTAGTCACTGATTACTTCAAATTGCCATATGATTCATGTCACAATCATCAACAACCACCCATCATTAATCAGTGGATAGAGATTTCTAACATGACCGTTACCAAACAAAGTCCTCAGTTGGTAAGATTTATTTTAGTTTTCGGAACATAACCATTTATTCTCTATAATACAGAGCTTGATACAGACACACATGCTTGCTCTCGCAAAGAGATCCAAGGAGGCACACACTATAAATCATGTGCTGAAATAGAAGCATGAACAACCCCCAAACACCTACATGCACACGCACACACACACACACCACACATACATCAAACTCACAGACCTCCCCCATGAGTGTCCCCTGAGTTTAATTTTGGTGGGAGGATTTGTGGACATTTGTGGAGGGATCTGTGTTGTAGGTGGCACTGAGGCAGGAGTTGAGGCGGAGATGAGTGCAGAGAAAAGTGAGAGGAGCGAGTTCTGAAGTCTGACGGAAAGACTGAGGCGCATAAAAATAAAGGAGGTGGTTCAAAGAAAGAGCAAAGAAAACGGAGAGAAAACAGAGGGTAAATGGGACGGATAGAGCGAGATGACGGAGGGTGGTAAACGCTGGCCCATTGCGGTGAGAAGCGGAGAAGGGCAGCAGCAGCACTGAGAGAGCCACGAGGAGACATGAAGCAAGAGGGGGAGTGAGGGAGAGATGTGGGGGTGGAAGAGAGGTTGGGGATTTTTTTTGCAGCCTCTGCATTGCAGGGCCAAGGTCAGAAATAAATAATGAAGTAAGTGAACAAAAGAAAGAAAGAAAAAGGACTGATAAAAGGGGGGATACAGGAAGGAGAATCTGTCTTCTCCACAGCAAATCCAACTTGCAAATGCAGATGAGCAGTTCTGCTCAGTTCTTGTTTTTATCTGCTGAGATATTAGAATTGTTTTAGTCTGAGTGGAAGTAATAACACCTAATGATTTGAGATGAGTTCATTAAACAAGGTAAAACATTTTTTTTTTCCTGCTGCTAACTTAGGCAATCCAATTTTCACAAAGATATTCTACATGTTATCACAATTTTTGTGCTCCTGATGAGACTTTCAACAGTTTTTTTTTAGTTAGAGGAAATCTGTTCCCATTCCTGCTCTGCTCTAAGTTTATACGCATTGTCAAATCCATATTCAGTGGCTCCTTTTTCATGCACGCTGCACTGAACAACAACAGAAACTACACCAACATGGAATCAAAAGACAAATCATTTCATAAAAATAATTGGATGGAATCAGAAAGAAGCTGATACTGTCAGAATCACAGAGATCATTTTTAACCTTTATACGGTATTTCCAATAAAGAGACAGACATCTGTTTTTCACACATGTAGCTGAGAAAGCTGTTGCATAGTGTTCTCACATAATCATAAGCCCTTAGTAAGCAATTGATTCAAGATGGATTAATAATGAGCTCTGGGAGAATAACTGAAAAGCTCATTATTATCAATTATATCCCAATAATTAGTAACAGATTAGTACATCATTTTTTTTGGAAAGAATTAAAGTTTTGCTTATTCATGATGTGTCAAATCTGAGCGGTTCACGAGGATGAGCAAATTATCGTCTGTAGCATTTATAACTGATGAGCAAATCATATGTTCATCAGTAACATCGTATTAAAAGGCTTAATAAACCTCTCACTAATCCTCAAGCTCATTTATCCTGATATATTTGTTTGGATTTAAAAAAAAAACAAACCTGTTTACCATCTTTAGATCTTTAAGAGCCATGTATCTAAAGTCGAAGACGTTTTGGGGATGGTAAAGAAAACAGCTGTTTCGATGACAATGATGGAGGAAAGACACAAGAGCAGCTGACATGACCGTGACCATGATCAGCAGTGCCAATGTGTGACGGCAGCGTGACCTTAAATCACCTGTGACGACTTCGGGCTCTATTGCCAGGTAACAGGAGATGATGGACGTTACAGTTGTTAGAAATGCCTTTAAGGCTCCGACGTCAGTGCTGGTGCTCCGATATGAAGAGCTTCCTTGCCGTAGCTGTCCACGGTGCAGAACATGATGAACGAATTCACTGTTTGACATCGTGGACGTTTGTATGCTGCGTTATAGGTTAATATAATAAGCACAATGAAAAGAAAGCAGACAGAATGAGACAGTATTTGATACACTGAGACTTGTCACACTGAATATTTCAGAATTGCAGCCTTGGTGTTGAACTAAAAGCAACTCTACTTTGCATCATGAACGTTTTTTGCTCCATCTTGTTTTATGAATAACAAGCATGTCACATCAAGTTGTGTGAGTAAGATACTTTAAGTTTACTACATGCTTTCTCCCACTCCACCAAGTCTTGTGATTAAACAGTGAACTTACCATTCTCTCTCGCTGCATGAGTCCAAACCAAATGTTGTTCACCAGACAAGACTGCTACCACTGGAATGACATGAGGCCACAGACTCTGGGCAACAAATCTCTACAGAATCAACAACGGACTTTGTTCTTCCGTTTTCATTGAAGAGGTTTGTTGTTGAGATTTGTTTTGTTAGGGTTACTTTAAGCGGTACAGGAGAAAGGTAATCTACTCGAGAGGCAAACAGGCTACAAATCCACAGCGTTTCTGACAGAAAACCTGCTTCTTACAGGCAGCTGGCTCTGCTCTGAGCTACAGCAGCTCTCACTCTCACACAGAGAATAATTAGAGTTCAGATAAGAGCATCAATATTTTGTCATTTTTCTTTCAGTGGTGATGTTTCAGATTCTTGTTGACTGTGTGATTCATGCTTGTTTTTGGGTTGTTTTTTGTTTTTTTTTTTGTTCTGCTTGGGGGGGGACTCCAACATTTGTTTTGCTATTGCTAATTTTCCCAGAAGGCAGAAGTTTCTTCTGGAGTGAACTGAGTTGAGAAGCTTGAAGCGGTTGCTTGGTCAGCCATGTTTTAAGTTTGTTTTTTTTTTTTTAAAAAAGCCTTGTAAAGAGACACACAATCAAATAGAAGATGTTCTTACAGAGTGAATCACTGGGGTAAACAGGAATGAGTTGCAGTTTGAATTAAACATCATATAATAATGAGGGGAACGTGCCGCGAATGCTAAAAACGTCTACAGATTCATTAAGGTAAACATTCCTCCTCCAGTCTGCTCTTCTTTCTCTCTCTGGTTTCTTGAGTTTTCAGTAATGAAGAGAGTCGGCTCAAGTGTGTCTGGAATCACATGAGGAAATGTGGTGATGTGCAACCACATCCTATAAATCCTGAGATAAATATTTACAAAACGTGACAGTAAAACAGTAAGGAAAAAAGAAAATTAAAAAACTATGCTTTACTGACAAAATCCCTTCCACAAACCTCCCAAACAAGGACAGCAAACTAGGCAAAGTGGTCAGTAAGAGCTCACAAGTAATTATTGATAACCCAGTCAACATCTGACAGTTACTGACATTGTTTTTCCTCAGATAAATGTAACACACACTTTTTATGTACATTATACAATACAGTGTGCTCAAGGACAACGCAGGACAGAAGTACAGCTCGAGACGAGTGAGTCCAATGCCCGGCTTTGAATACAAATTTTATCAACACAAAAATTTCTCTGTAACTTTATGTCCACCTTTCCTCAAAAAATATGTTTTTCTTCTTTCTCCTACTGTTGAATGTTTGAGCTTGATATATGCGAAGAGTTTGACACAAGGCTGCTTTCACCTCCAGCTGCTGAAAGTGAAAAGTTTCTCTGTGCTCAGTGAAAATCTGAATGTAAGGGCTGAGCCCAAGACCGTGATTTGTGGCATCACAAAGAGTCTGGAAGCCAATCTTGGACAAACTTAAACAAGCATAACGTGGGAACATCAAGACGCCAGTGCATCTACACTAAGACCCGATTTTTCAGTGACATCACGTCTTAACTGTGGCATGATAATTTAACTTTTATTACTACTTTGGTCATATGATATGGCATCCCTATATTGAAACATCTGTGTTTTGCTCAAGTATAGTTGTACTTGGGTTGCTACCATAAGATTGGCTGTAAACGTGGTTATACAACTAAACCCTTCTTCTTTGATGCACCGAACTAACATCTGTTGCACCATGTCCACACATAGCACACTAAACAGTTAAGAATAGCTGCTTTTGAATGTGATCTGAACACAACAGTAATGACAGTGACGACACCTAAGCATGTACCACTCTTAATCATTTTGTGCAGTGTGGTTGTCAGTGTTGGCAAAGCTGTGGACCTGCAGTAAGAAAACGTTTTATATTTTCTGCCTAGGTGAAAGACTAATTTGAAAAAAAAAGTCCCACCATGAAACAGTAAAAAAACTCTTTTAAAACTTTGGAAGCAAAGCAGGACTGATGAAAGGGAGAGGGCGACCAAAGCACTTCAGAAGGCACAAAACAGACACCCACTTCAGAATACATGTATGAATGCAGCAAATCAGCCTCTTGGCAAAGTCTGTCACAGTGTTTACTACATTCTCAAAAACAAAGAACCCTGTTCAGCCTTTCCTCAATTACTCCATCTGCAGATCCAAAACAGCTCTGCAGGAGGTATTCATTCAGCCTATTGTAATTTCACTACCAATGCATTACCTCGCAAATGCACAATCTGCTTGCTTATGACTGTTTATTCTTTGTCGTTAGGGAAGCTGTGCTGCTTTTTTGAACTGAAGTCAATTTAAGTGTGTGTACGTGTGTGTGTGTGTGTGTGTGTGTGTGCACCATGTTACTTTACTGAAACACAGATTTATTCTGCAAATACACTATAACTGCTCCAGTTAGAAGCAGTGAAAACATGGCAAACGCTCCATCAACTTGACCAAGCGACCAAACGCCGACAGCTGGTAGTTAACCAGTTTTAAAAGTGTTGAACTTGATGCAAGACAAGCTCCAAGTTTTAGAATCAAACTGCTCAGAGACTCGCACCAATAAAATGAAAATATAACCTTCAAAATCTCAAAAGTTGGAAGTGGCCATCCTTGGCTTACAAAAGAAACTTGTTAATTGAAGTTATTTTGGCAGTTTTCTGTATCTAAATGTTAAAGGGTTGAGCAGGCAGACCTTCTTCCAGACTCGGCTTCTCCCACATGCCTCACTTCACCTTTCTATTAGCATAGCACCAGTGCCACCTTCTGTTTGCCTCTAACTTTCCATTTATAGCATCAGTTCCATCCTTCTTCATCCTGTCTGACAGAGTTAGGAAGGAGGAGTTCACATACACACAAACACACACACACACACACACCACACACACACACGGACACACATTCTGATACACATTTCTCACTTGTTCTTTATTTTTATTTCCAGCATCTCCCTCCTTCCTCCGTCTCATTCTGTCTCTCTGTGTTCTCACAGCTCAGTATAAAGCTCTGTGGCATCCATTTCTCCAGATGTGAGTGTAATGAGTTTGAACATGTCTTCAGCAGGAAATATGTTCTTTGTTTAATGACCCATACTTTAAATGGCTGGTCCTATATGATATTATGTTGTGTATAGGTTATCAATTTGGGGGGTTTTCTACTCAGAGAGATACATTTTTGAAATGTAGTGGCATGAATAAATTTAATGAGACCCATACCAACAGGTGATACTTGGACAGAAAGACAAAGCATGCATTCCTGGGGCCAATCACCCACACAAATCCTGCATGTTAGCATGTACAAAAGACACATGTTTGATTATATTATAATGTATAATTAAAAGTGAAGAAGCTTAAAAACAAAACATAGGTTCACCCCATGTAAGAAAAAGGAAAACAAAATGGCTTGGCTTGGCAAAGAAGAATGAATTGACAGAGGATGAGCACAGAAAAATAGGTGTGAGAGGTACGGAGAGGTCAAATGGTTAGACAGTAGTATATTTAATGAATAGAGAAACTGATAAAGAAAGACGGAGAATCGGAGTGAATAGAGAGTCATGTTGAGCCTCTGGGGTGTAGGGGATATCTTTCTTCCATAATGGATATGTCCACATGAGAGCAAACACACACACAAGCACACACACACACACCTACACACACGCACACTGCAAGTCTGCAGATAGAAAACTCTATTAAAAGGCTTTATTAAACCATCAAAAGTCAGATCCCCCTTACAATCATCTGCCACTTAATGGAGTAAATTAATTCATCATATTTAAAGCAAGAGAGAGACAGAGGTGCTCAGTGAGGTGGTTTTATCTGTGTTCAGATGGGTGGGGGTGTGAAGGTGTGGCAAAATTGGAAGAGGAGGAATAGTAGAGGGAGAGAAAGAAAGAAAGGAAGAGAAAGAATTGGATTTTTAGAGAGATGGCAGCTAAATGAAGCCGTAGAGTGTGGTACAGATGGAGAATGGCTTCAGACACAAGGTAATTATTTCCTGGCTGGTGGAATGGAAGGAGCAAGGGCTCCTTCATTAACTGGCTGTTCATTACTGATGGATAGAGGGGATGGATACATACACATAGGCACATCCAAGCATGCACAGTCATACGAGCACACACATACACCCTTGTGCAGATGTATATATATTCACAACTATTTTAATCAGTCTCCTAGATTTTACTGAAATGAACACTGAGCCTGGAATGCTGATTAAGTGTTGCAGACATGAAAAATATGAAGAATATGTCATTCTCTTCCACCAGTGATGAAGATGAATATCTTTTGAGGTCAGAGTTAAGGTTATGTAATTAAAAGAAAATTAAGTCAGGAAGGGATTCATGTCAGGAGCAGCTTGTATTCTTTGCAGTTTCAAGGGAAAGTTGTGCATTTTGGGAAATAAACCCATTGACTTGCTCGTCCAGTGTTATGTGGGAAGCTTAGAGGAAATGCAAAGTTGCAGCCAGCAGCGGGCTAACTTCGCTTTGCATAAAGACTGGCAACAGGGCGGAAAGAGCGAGCCTGACTCTCCCCAAAGGTAAAGTAGTCTGCTGGTAGGTGGATTTTGCTCTGCAATAGTCTAGACTACTTTTATGTACACATTCACAAATCCTGTCACCCTTTGCTTTTAGCCCTGACCACCTTCAGTTGCGTAAGGCATTTGGCATTAGCATTCAAGATTGTCAAGTACTCAACCACCACATTATTTAAATGTCTGCACAGAATCACATTGACTTTAGGTTTTAGAATGATAACGCTCACAAACAAGGTGATAGTGTAATCAGAGTGATTTGAAGTACGCGTCTCACAGATAAGAGGGCACTCAGAAAAGAGTAGCATTAGGTTCATCAGTTTAAAAGGAGATTTGAAGCTTTAAGTTGAAAGGATGGAGAGGGAGGTGGGAGGGGGTAAAGCAGCCTTGTTTATTCCTCTCATAAAGGGCTTGTCAACTCTGTCAGCCCAGAGGAGAGAAACCAATTTGCAAGCTGACACCTTGTGACGTGTGTATGTGCGCGTGTGTGCATGTCAATGCACAGCCATTCCCACAATGTCTCACCTGTTAGCATTTAACCAACCATTTACTAAAGATACACGTATGCCCACACATATATGTATGTACATTCACAGTACAAAGGAAAGCACATGGATGTCATACATGGACATTTGAGTTTAAAGTATGTACAAGACCAGCAAACACATAAGCTGTACTCACATTCACTCACACATGCGCGCGCGCACACACACACACAACTGCACTTAGACAAACAAGTTATGAATTTGAATGCAGATGAGCGTCTGGATGAAGGTTGCTGCAGGCTGTCCATTTAGGAGAGTCATCACCCTGTTTCCATCTATGACACCTAGAGACACCACAGTCACTTTTCATCCATCTCAGACACCTGAAGACAGAAAAAGAGTCAAACATAAAGAGAAAATGAGAAAGAGAGAAAGGAAAGATAAATGAACGAATAAGGCTCTTATAGCTATACCTGCATAGGCATATGGGCACATATTTGCATCTGTGTTATAGAATTCCGTGGTGTCTCTCCGCTGCCACTTTAGCACTGTACACCTAGTTTTATTGTGCATAAATGCCAAGGGTGAAAGATCATCTCATTATCACACCCACTGGCCACAGCTCATTCAGTGTTGCCTCATTCATGCCTATGCATGTTTTAGAGAGAAAGACAAAGATGAAGGTAACATATTAATTGATTTACAATTTGCATTTCCTTCAATGTTCAATGTCCAACTTTGATATGGATTTCTTCATATTTTTACAACTTAAATACCAATTCCAAGTATTCTAGCAGTGTGTAGAACAGATAGATTATGTTCAGCTGATGAAAAAGTGCTTCAATCAGGACAGACTCATTACAAGAAAGCAAGGGAAGTTTATTTATACAGCACCATTCAGACACAAGGCAATTCAAAGTGCTTTGCAGGAGCATAGAAATGAATTAAGGCATTAGGAAAACATTAGAATTGAATTTAAAAGACAAATAAATAGTAAAGTTTAAGAAAAGTTGTGAGTAATAATGGGAATGCGTGTAGTCTGGCAAATAGACTCCACTGTGACATCACCATATTCATATGAAGAAGAGTGTAGTGAACCCAATGAGGTCTATAGTGTTGGTGGTGGAGGAGGAGGGATGGGTGAACATCTGGATGTGATGATGATTGGATGATGTGATGAGCAGCAGCTGACGGAGTGGTAGGAAGGTTGCTGACAGCAGCAGGGAAAACTTTGAGAAAAGTTTGTCAGCAACTTTGTGATTGGCTGATAGAGAATGTGAGAAAATTTGACCGGTGACATAAAGAAAAGCGGTAGAAAGAGAGAGAGAGCGAGAGAGAGAGAGAGAGATTGTAGAGTAGAGATAGTCTTCCTGATGGAACTTGTGCTAACCTTCATTTATTGAATGTGCGCAGTAGCACAGTTGCTTTAAGGCCATTTTAAGTGGGATGGCTAAGAGAGTTATTGCATATATCATAAATCACTGCAAACAATTTGCTTCACACAAAAGGATTCGTTAAAATTTCTCAGTTACCAGAAAACCAAGAAATTGACATGAAACATCATTTTAGTATGACAAACTGATGGAGTAGCTAATAATACTAATAATACTCTACTACTACATACTATAATAAGCCAGATAAAAGTACACGTACACTATCTTTAATGGGAACTGTTAAGTCATTACCTCTCTCTATATCTTTCACGAATGATCACAATTTCCGCATATAACAGACACAGTGACTTACGCAAGTACATCAGCAAAGTATGTGAACATTCCTCAAGCAGCTTAAGGAGAAGTTGTCAGATAATTCAAAGTGCTTAAAGTGCCACTTTATTCAATAGGAAAAGTTGAATGAGATCACGTGGGTCAGGGTTTGATGTGAGAAGCTGGAGATCAGCTGATGTGCAGGGAACAAAAGAGATGTTTATTCAATGTTGTGAAATGTAAAAGTAAAAAAAAACAAGCTTTGACAGTTCAGATTTAGGGATGAATATCTTTCTAACATTTGGGATGCAGAAGGGAGTCTACACATAAGATGTGGACTGGCCTGCAGGTTAAAAATCATGGTTTAAAGAAACATTAGTGTTGCACCCATAACACTCTGTAGGCTTTTAGAAATGTTAACAACTCAATGTCAGCAGCCTCTAGAAATAGTTGGAGAAGGAGTTTTGCTCTAAGAGCAGAAAGATTAAATAAAAACTGTTTAAGCTTTCTTAATAAGGTGTGCATTTCTAAGAGCAGGAAGGCCAGCAAGCACAAACTTGCTGTTGTCAAGTGCAAAAAAAAATTAAATAAATAAAAATGATGAGATCCTTGACCAGGAACTGTGGTGAGTCAGTGTGTGATTTGATGGATGTTAGAAGTAATTCAGCACAGTCAATCAGTGACTGCTGTGAGAGCAACAAAGAATGAAGTGGTTGTTATAGGTTTACAACTCGGCTTTTGGCAGATTGGGTAGGTGTTACATTGTTTTGCTCAGCAGTGATGCAGAGAAAAGTGGCTGTCCATGCAGGTCAGAGAAGTGTGTGTGTGGGGTTTTTTTTTTTCAAGGTTGAAGCTCAGGTAGGACACATGTTCATGTGGAGATGTCATCCAGATATGCTGAGATCCATTCTACCTGAACTTGTGTGGGTTGAAACATTTGGTAAAACAATTTGTGAGACGAAGACAAAGAGTAGGCCAATTAGACAAGA
This sequence comes from Datnioides undecimradiatus, assembly GCA_008933995.1. Lineage (NCBI taxonomy): Eukaryota > Metazoa > Chordata > Actinopteri > Lobotiformes > Datnioididae > Datnioides > Datnioides undecimradiatus. Next base: position 2,987,038 of record WARS01000008.1, read on the forward strand.
ACATAACGGGGCTTAAAACTGAAACCAGTGGGAAAACAGAGAGAGCAGCGAGACTGAACACCTCCAAGAACTGTGTGTAACTCCACTCATGCATGTGTGTCTTGAAATAGAATCAGGAGGTCACAGAGCCAAGCGATACTGTGACCTCCTTAATATGCACTGAAGAGGATGTAGAACTACCTCCTCAAAAATCTGTTACCATGGTTCTCAACCTGTGTGAGGGAAATGTGCTGAAATAATCTGGATATCTTGCAGTGCGATTCACAGGTGATAAGAGACCCCCTCTGAAGACGGACACAGGCTAGTAGCATCGCTGCTGTAACACCAGATTTGCATCAGTCTGAGGCAGTAAACAGAGAGCTGAGCTATTAGGCAGCGCTCTCAATTTACCTGTTCTTCAATCACATATGGTCCCAAGCTTTGAATATCAAAAACAGACTGCAGGAACTTTAGTTGAAATGATGAGCTCTTCTTGTAAGGTGGCTGTTGAGTGAGGATGTCGCAGAACCATTGCACCTTCTACACACTGAGAAGAACATGTAGATTTGAAAATCTGGTGAACCTGCGACCTAGCAAGCTTCTCTTTTAAGGGGATCTGGGCATGACTGACTTGGAGGATTCCCTCGGGGAGCTGAGGAATTTTCTTTGGAAAAGAACCAAGACACGTGACTCAAATTGATAAGCCTTGCTTGTCTAAGATAATATTCCCACTTGACCCCTGTTTAGTAGTTCCCATCTGCGCTGAAGGCAGCGGCTCATCCTTATTGCCTCAACATGTTTGTGTGATATTGTCTTTTGTAAAGACTCAAAAAAGCCAATGGATGGTATATAAAAAGGAAACTTTGAAAATGGATGCCCACAGTCATAGAAAGGGCACATTCAGATCAAAGCCCTCTATGAACTGTTATTGTCTCTAAGGATCACATAGATTGACAGATAATGCACATCTACAAACAGCCCTTAAGGCATCTACACACACTCATCATTCTCCTTCTTTTAGCCCCTGTTTCTCTATATCTCTCAAAGACAAAAAACACACACACACAGTTGCATTTGATTTCCCCTTCAAGCTTCAAAGAGGGACCTGGAGTGACGATGAGGACAGGGATTAATCTGAGAAAGCATCAGAAAGCTGCATTATCCACCCAGATTACCACTCCTGCTGCTGCAGGGGCAAAAGGATGCGTCTGTGTGTGAATGTTATATGTACGTGAGTGTGCTTTCAGGTGTGTGAGTGTGTGGATTTCAGTGTTGAGAGCAAGGAAGTAAACACAACCTAATGTTCTAGGACAAAGCTGGGGCAGAAGTTGAAGACAACCAAGGCAACACTGACAGTGAAGAGTCATAATAAACTTTTTGAAAATTATTTCTTGCCAAGGAAAGTTTGTCGGCATGGAGCTCATTTTAAAAAAGCTCATACGGCAAACTTTTGAATCAAGGGGGAAGTAGGGAGTTTCGGCGGCAGTGACAGTGAGCCTGTTTCCAGTTTGAGAGATAGAGGGGAGTGTTAGAAATGAGATGGGGTGAAAAATTCTGAATTTCATTCAGAAAAGGGAAAAAACAACACAGTAAATAGCAGCGAGTTAACTTATAGATGTTTGGAAAAGAAAATGCTTCAATGGAGACTTTGCACCACATTCCCACTGAATCTTCACTAATGTGTAATGTAAAACAAAAGCATTAAGAAAGAGTTATTATTCCAGGCTACAGGCATCACCTTTGTGAAGTACAAATCAGTTTTGAGTTTGTTTTGTCTTTTTTACAATACACTGTGCTTTGTCACGTGGTAATGATATCCTCTCACAATGCTGTCGATTCTGTCCACGCAGGAATGTGTAATGAGCAGTAAATGTACTGCATGTGTATTCATTTAATAGCAATAATGGATGGAGACAATTAAACATCCTTGACTGAAACAGAGAGAGATCAATGATAGACATGTGAATGATGATGAGAACAATGACACAGAACCTAATTAATATGATGGATGATAGGGTGGATGATTTTGACAAATAACGCTAGATAAAGAATGAGGTGAGGAGGAATGGAAGGGAAAAAACAGGGTTATGAAAGCATAGGTGCTGGCAGGATGGATGGATGAAGGAATATTGAGGTCAAAGATGGATAGAGCGATGGCCATGTTGACGATTGCATGAAAGTTAAGGTGAAAGCTTGGCTGAGGTGAAGATGGCGAGCAAACATTAGACAATATCCCCCATATGTATACATCATATTCATATGAAGCTTATTTTAATTTAACCTTATTTAAAAAAAAGAGAGATTTTGTTCATGGAAGCAACAAAATGAGAAAGCATCAATTACATTAATTTTGCAATGACAGTTTGGATCCTATCTGTCTGCAGCAACAGTGGCCTCTGCTGCTGGTAATTACAAGACGCTGACACATGTATTGCTTCTTGCATCTGTGCGACAAAGGACGTTGACACTTTATTTTGTAGAAGACGCTGAATATTAGGATATTAATTGAGAGAAGTCAAATCATCAGTTACAACAAGCAGAAGCTATCTCTGAGTCTGCTCAGATGCCCAACTGTTGCTTGTTTCCATCATCTTATTGATGGAGTAATTCTTGTCGTAGTTCGTCACTTTCTTGTTTTTTGTCTTTTTGGCCTGCTGACCTCCTGCCCTTTCAACATTTTACCATCTTTTACATCATTTTCTTCTTGCTTGTGACACTCAGTGGTGGCTGCTGAATCTCCTTTTCTCCCTTCTGTCTGTTTAATGTTGGCTGGCAAACAATGGATCAATGTACCCATATCACCCATGGTGATCTAAACTTTTGTTTTACAATATATTTTTTTTCTTGGATAAACTATTACTAGAAACTAACTTGTGTCTCTATGTAAATGAATTTCTCCTGAGTGTGATATTAAAACCCAGTAGCAAAGCCAAAGGGTGTAGTAAACCCTTCAGGCCACCATGCCAGTTTTCCTTTGCCTTTGTGTGAAAAAAAAACATATTCTCATTCCATTATTCAAGTTAGCTATAATAGAAAGACAATATTCGGTTAGACTTTCAAAGTAAAGAAAGAAAACTTTGGTGTCATCTGACATGGATAAAAATACATTACCCAGTTTTGCATGTGGTTTATGTGTGTGTATTGCAAAAACCATGAATCAACAGATTGGGCAATTTTGCATTTTTCAGATTTAAACAGAAAGATTTGTCGATCCCCTGCAACAGAAATTTGCAAGACGGCGATCATATTTTAATGTGTCTGTAATCATATCTGTTAATGTTTTAATGTGTTTAATTTTGTTGAACCAAAAACGATTTATAATGAATTACACTATGTATTATAGGAGTAATACATATATTTGAGCAATGAGGTTAAAATTAAATTTGTATGTTTGAAATGATAATAAAAAGGTAACCGTATCCATCGATTCACACAAACAAACTGTAATATGAGAGACAAACAACCTCAAGGAGAACCACTGTGAATACTGTCGCAGAGCAGACTTGACATACAGTGCAGAATATTGCCACATTGAGATGACAACACATAATGCCATGGTCAGTGTCTGTGAGTGTGTGCGCATTTTCAAGATTTTGACAAAAACTATACTTCACTGTGTTTTTTGCTGCAGAGAATGAGAAAAAGTGGTTATATTGAACCGATTTTGGTCTCCCTTTGAGCGTTGAGCCCTTACAGAGGAGAGTCAAGTGGTTCTCGGTGCTTCATCTGTTATAAAAGGCAGTTCACTCATCCTTTTTTAATGTGTAATGCTTTATTGATCCTTATGAGGTTTTGCTTCTCACACTATACACACTCTACTTACAACTTCATGGCACATGTTGTGTATAAAATATGACCAGTGTGTTGCTTAAGAACACTTCTGTGGTTGACTGAACGTCAACCCAGAGTTGTGTCTTTAACCGCTGGACTACTTCTAATGATAAAACTCCACCACTACGCCGCTTTGTGTATAATGACTCACTGCAGGAATCCAGCACCACTGCAGCGAAAACAGAAGCTGGAGTTAAGGCAAGGCCAGCAATAAGTTGTCTCATATCTCAGCTTCCTGTCCCTAGATGCCCTCTGTCTGCTTCACTCCCTTATTTTATTTTTCAGAGGCACTCATCTTTCTCTGCCTTCTCGGCGCTCTTTTCTGTTTAACTCATTTTGCGATGAGCACCAGAGCCCTTCAGTGTGACAAACAATGAGTGTATGCGTGCCTGTGCTGTACGTAGCCCATTCTGAGTGAACACATGTCCACGCTCTCTCACCGGGGCATGAGCAATTTTTCATATTATTGCACTGTGCGCAAAAGTTGCTGCATCTGTGAGCAATCCGCGAGTGCAATGCAATCAGTCAGAATGAAGCAGACCCTGTCACTGCTCCCCTCAACAACATGTCATCTTTATTTTATCCACTTCTTGCTTCAATATTCACAACAGAACCATTACATCCACATCTTCTTGTTGGGTGAATAAGATTTGTTTGTGTCTAGTCAGTGCACGGCTCAGTGATCCAATTGTTTGGCTGTGCGAATGAGAATATCATATGCCATAATGGTATGGATCTGTGTGTTTTCATCTCTCCTTTCCTGCCTGTGTTCCACCAAGTTTGCACAGGGCAATATGAGGTAAAAAAACAAAAAACAAAACGGTGTCTAGAATCCAGGAAAATGTAAAGTAATGATAAGCAGAGGGGATGTTTTGACGCCAAAGAATAACATAAATGGATTAATGGACAGTGGTTCTTATTTTAAAAGTTCATCCTGGTCTTACTGGGCATAAGTAAACACATAATCCTTTTCCTTCCTCTGCTGATCCTTTCCTTTGCTATTCTGCTAGTTTCTCTCACTTCTCCCTCTCTTCTGTCACACTCTCTCGCTATCTACCTCTCGAGCCCAAAATTGTGTGTCTTCCCCCTCTGGATAGTGTTCATTAGTATGATAAATCTCTCAGGCCTTCCTAAATATTCCGCTCAGTTTCTAATGAGACACACACGCACACAGGCTAGCACACACACCCAAACAAATCTTGGGGCAATGGTGTGAGGATCAAACCTAGTTTAGGTTGGGTAGATAATGTATCCTTTCAAAGTTGCCACGAGGCAGGGCCCCTCACAGATTCTGTAAACAACACCGTATCGGCTCACATTCTGTAAATGCAGGAAAACCAGTGTAAAACACTGCACAAAAACATCACACCAAAGACTGTTTTCAAATGTGATCGTATTAATTAATTATTATTATTATTATTATATTAAGGACCAAAAGCGTATCTCCAAACTCAGAAACTGCATTCACTTTTTTTATTATGAGTTATACTCTTTCTCCCATTGCACTTGTGCTGAAGGCCCGCTCCCCTTCACGGTGCTGAGATGCTTTTCACACAGGCTACAGTTAACATCTCCCCTGTGTGTCCCTTGAACAGATTAACCGATGTCAGACCATATGTCTCCACACAAATTCTCCCACGGCACCCACATTGCTAAAAGCCCGGGCCGGGGAGTCACGTAGGGTTTGTCATCCTGTCATAACCAACTCCCTTTTGTGATGTACAATACATGCCCCCATTACATTAAAGTGAATCTTACTCTTGTACAAACTGTGTGGCAGCTCAAGCAAGGGTCACGACAGCATGAGGAAAGCAGTAGAAGCAATTCTGGGATAGAAGGTGTAATACGCAGAGGACTAACTCACTCGCCTGCCTGACTATCTGCTACTTTAACTTAAAAAAATACTGAAAACAAACTGTTCTTCAAAAAGTTTTACTTTCAAAGGACACCTGATTTCCTCTAAGGCGATAAGTGACTGTGAGGATTGCCTGCTGTCTAAGAATGTCTTAGTATAGCTAATGCTTGTTGGTGTGCATATGTTTCCATTTCAGTGCCTCCTACAGTCTGAGGAGAGTCACTTCTTCAGGGTCACCTCCTAATAAGTGACTAAAGCAAATATCTGTATCTGTCTCTCCTCCCTTGCTTCCTCCCTCTTGCCATCCACCAATACTGGGACTGCACACGGAGGATGACCCTTACTTGCCACACACGTTCACACAAATCTTATAGTTACTCACTCTCTCACACGCACACACACACACACAAACTCTGTGCCGTTTCTCCTGACTTACCCAGAGCTGTCCAGGGACAGATTAACTGTGACACAGTGTTGCCCTGCCACCTCTGACCTTCCAGAAAGTTCTGGGAGAGCAGACCCCTGGCTTACCACTGAAATCCAATTACCCAACCAAGCAGGGAGGCAAGAGAGGGGAGAAGGAGGTACAGCAAGGGAGGCTGGGCAGAGAGGAAAAATTAAACTGAAAGTTTGCCATACTGTGGCTCTAAATCAAGCTTACTCCCTTTCGACCCCTCTTCATCATATCATTTACTCCCCATTTATTTCTTTTCCCATCATTAACATGCAAACATTTACTATAACCATACCATCACCCTGTTTTTGTTAGCGTGTGTTTGTTCCATGGTGCCTGCAGTAAAGGACAAGACACAAAGGAGGAAAAGATGTGACAGTATGGTTGGGTGCAGTAAGCGCAGCAGAGCACACTAATCAGCTTTATATTATTAGATACAAGCCACTGAAAGTTTCAAGGTAATCTGAGATTGCTAATGGATTGCACCAAACAACAAGGGGGGGGGGGGGCACGACACTGTCCAAGTTTGAATAAGCTTTAAAAACTTTGTATTAGCATTGCATATTCATGAGAATCGTGATTGCTTCTGCAATCTCTAAAATCAGTTTTCTGAAGGTTAAAAAAAATATTTTATTTATCTTATCTCTGCTCATCTGTATCGATCATTGAATCAGAGTTCAGGTAGCTTTTATCAAAGGTGTGCAGCGAGACTGATATAAGCATTGATGCTAGGGCCCACGTATTCTTCCTAAGGGCTGTAGGGAGGCCTGATAACCAGCATTATCAGCAGTGAGATCGGTTCGCCTGGGATACAATATCACCTCCAATCCTGTTAATGCTGATGAAGGATGCACTGGTTCTACTTTTAAATTCATACGAAGCAGCTTCGCTTAGGCTAACAGATCTGGATGTCAGGGCAAGGCTACAAATGAATGGGCTCAATGATACTGCACGCATGTGGGTGTGGGTGTGTGCGCACCTGTAGGTCCCTTACCCAAAGCTAAAAGAGACGCAGAGGGGATGAAGAGAAGATGAGATGTTTCTCCCTTTTAAGATATTGCTGTGACTAACTAGCCAGATAGCTAGCTAGCCAGATCTCTCTAGCCAATGGAGTTCTCTGATAAGTGTAACAACATAATATTAACATAATATTAACAGGGAATCTGACAATTTACTTTGTACGAGTGGTAAAAATAACGCTCACCGGAGTGAGCACCCGAGTCATCCTGACATGTGTTATACAACATCTGTTATTAACTACTTCTTTCTGTATGTGCGTGCGTGTGTGTGCATGTGGTTGTGTAGGTGTAGGTGTGGGCGTGGGATCTACTAAAGTCTAAAGCTTTTTTTTTTTCTACATCTGTTGTTCATTAAAAAAAGAAAAAACTCAAGAGAGGAAAATTTACCAGCACAATAAAAGAACATAGACCGTTCACTCAGCTTCATATTTTCTGACGTATATTAGCCAAGACAAACTGCAAGTGTTAACTGTCAACCTTGCCAACATTTAACACCACTCACACATTCTTTCAGCAAAACCAAGGTAATTCTCCTTGTCGAGTAACAGTGAGTGATTAGATAAACATATGTGACAAAGCTCTCCTTTCTCCTATTTATTTAGTCCGACTTTATTTTGATTTAATTTCCTGCTTACTCTGAGCCATAAATGTGTGATGAAAAACAAACATTTTGCTTAGTTTTAGGTGTGTCAAAGGCTCCTCTCAGTCTAGCCCACATTTAAGCAAAGTTAATTACTGTAATTTCAACCCAACACTTTATTTCCTGTAAAAATTTTCACCTCGATCTTTTTCTTTCCCGGCAAACTAGATTCTTCTTGTCAACTAATCCATCATTCTGCTACCCGCGTGTCAAGGCTTTCACTGTCTATATGCGTGCACATGCACATAAGCAGATACAGGTCAGGGACCCTGGACAGGTTTTGTATCCCGAGGACATAATCTGACTTTAATTCCAATCACTTGCATGACTTACCACATTGACGTGATTCCCTTCAGGACACACACACAAAAGCTTGCACACAAACACACACACACACACACACACATATACATATACACAAGCACATCCTAAAGATTAATTATACCATTAGGGTTTTGAGTGCCTTTTTCCTTTTTCTTTTATAGTTATATGTGTTTTAATTCACTTTAACTTCATGCTCTTTTTATTATATTCCATTGTTAAATATTTCTTTTTTTTCATTGTTTTTTTTTTGTCCTCAGCTCTGTATCGATCAATGTGAATATTGAAGCTTAAATGTGTCCTAACTGCTTTTGATGACTGGCAAAGACGTGATGAACAGATAAAGTGGGAATTAAAGCAGAGGACTTCAGGACAATGGCAGTTTTAAGTAAGAAAAGTTAGTCATCGCAGGCTAGGTATGTGATGACACACTTAAAATATGAATATCACTCATCATAAGCACCACAGTCAAAGATGTAGACACATTTTTAAGATAATTCATTTTGGCATTTTTCAGATACAATGGCAGGAATGAAAGGAGATAAAAGCAAAAGAAGAAAGAACCGACTTATTAATTAAAATCCTATGAATAAACTCAAAATGCACAAAAACTACAAAGAAGATGAAACGTGAACGTACATGGAACAGTATCCTGCTTGGCTGCGAAGCTGACTGTGTTGTGAAACATTGTCTAACATTTGGTGTTCTCACAATTAGAAAAAAACCAAAAAAAAACCAACATATGTTATAAATACAAAATCATGAAAATAACCACTCTCAAACAGCTGGCACCCAGGATGGTGCTTTAAAACAGATACAACTCTTATTATAATCTAAATAATATAGTAAAAGGGGAACATAGCCAGTCCCATTAGCTCATGTGTATAATTAGGGACTTGGGAGACACACCAGGGGAGAGATCATTCCCTCTCTTTCTCTGTAGAGGTTGAGTGATGAGATTGAGATGTGAGGTATGGGATTGCTTGTGACACCTCCTCGAAACAACACCTGCTACCTCACTAACACGTTTAGCATAAAGTAATCAAACTTTTCTCATTATCTCAGCAATGCAAGCCAATTAGACATGATACATCAACAACTCTGCAATTATCTACAATTACAACTCATTAAGGTCTGATTTACTTATGTTTTAATTAGCTGGCGCCGCACTTTGCATTTGCAGACAATGTCCTCGTGCTGGTGTTGGTGGTTGTTGTCGTCGCTAATGCAGCTGATGTTGTTTGTTGGATTGTTGCACTTGGCTGAGCATGGCGTACTCAAGAGGCCATCAATCTCCTCTTCATTGCCTCACTGTTGACTCTCAAACTTCCAATACACTAGCTCACACACTAGCTTGACATTTGAATGGCTGGACAAGTCGAGCATCGGTTGGAAACCTCTTATTGATGATGCTTTGTCTTGAGCGCAGTGTTTCTCCAACCAGTTCTGCAGATTTGAAATCGTATAGATGAAATCGAAAGTAGCGCATACAACTGAGGTGAGTGATGTGTCAGTAAATACATGTGAGCTGGAGGAACCCTATTCTATCATGTTTATCGCACTCAGATTCATTGACATTTAGTTCTGAAAATGTAAAATAAACCCACAAAGGGAAATATGGCTTATTTTAGTGTATGTGGTGTGTCTAATGCAGTAAATAGAGCATAACATATCCCTACATCAGTGGTCAACGCGTCTTGGAAGCAAACCCATTATGTGGTGGCTTTCCCTTTTCTGGGCCTTTAGCATCTTTGCATGAATAAGGAAGTGACAGAAAGAGTTGAAGGGAGAGAGCAGGGGAGAAGGGTGGATTTAGAAAAGCTCTGTAATTGTTGGAGGGTGGGAATGGACTAGAGGAAGAGGCAAGAAGAAAGAATGGGATTGACGCCGCAGATTACCCATTCACCCACCCCACCCCCATGGTCTGTGAACGAGTAATTTAGTTATTTCACTTTAAGCTCCTTTCATTTCTCCCCGGCAACATTTTAACCATTTTTAGTATCAATTGTCTCTTGCCTTCATGACAGAAACAAACCAAACCAATTTTCGCCCTCTTGTTTTTGAAGAGGCAATCAGCAAAGAGTCCTTGGTTTGATTAGATTCCAAGCTGCTGTCTTCCTTTCCTCCATTTACACACTTTCTTTTCATCCGTTGTCCTTTTTTTCTTCTCAAAGGAAAGTGCAATGCGGCTTCTTCTTAAACTCAACGGAGATTACATGAAGTTGAGAATCCTCCATAAATGCTTGACCCAAATAGTCTATCTTTCAGTGGCCATGTTCTTCTTCATTCCACTTATACATTGTCTGTCTTCCATCCTGTGTCTCTTTCAGAAGTCAAATTAATATCCAGTGATTGTCTCTATCTATGTAGTGATTTGCATGTAATTGCAGTACTTCCTTAAAAGCTACGTCCTGGGGATGCACTGTGTGTGACTCCCACATGACCACAGGAAGCTTTGGTATAAATTCGGCTCCCCCTTTCAACCACCAGGCTGCATGTATAAGCCCCTCTCCTCTATTTCTCTGTTCAGTTGTGTCATTTTGTCTAGTCTCTGCCTCTGTTCTCATGTCACCTTGATCTGTATTTGATACCAGTCATTATTCAGGTTTAATCACCTTTGAGGCTATCCAGTGCAAAAACCAACTACAGAGAGAGAAAATGGCAGTCATTCCAGGTACTTAAGCCAAGTACAACCCTGTTTCAAAGTGAGTATTTTTCTTTGAAATTTTTCTCTCATTGCAGTTTGAAAGCAGTATTTCCTGTCAGTATAAAACATGTTTAATTATTCCATTTATTTCCAAGGATCCAACTTTTGCCAACTTCAGATTTGATGCAACTGAATGTTGAAAATACACGATAATTGTTACAACCTTGCTCATTATGGGGAAGGGAATCAACATAAAACCAGGTTTGTTTGGCAGAGCAAAGTAATTTATTAGATGGGAACTTAGATAATTGACTCAAACAAACAACAAAAAGGCAAACTATAAGGCAAACAGGGCTTTTAGGTGCTGTTCAAGCCAAAGAAATAAAAATAACTGAAAGAGGACTCTCTGAGGAGACACAGGGGCACACACCTTGGTTATTAAGATAAATAAATAAATAAATAAAATGTCAGTCTTTGACCTTCCCACCAAAAACAGGAAAAAGAGCATCCTTGTTCCTAGCATCACTGAATGAAAGAATTTCTGACTGTGTGCAATCAGTCCTTGACTTTATAAAAGGCCCACTCTTCACGCAGTAAAGCGATGGCCTCAGTACTATTGGTCTGACACGACAATAAAAGGCGTATTATCACGTCAACAACTCCGGCTGGCCAGGTATTTGTCACCTCGCAGGCTGCAAAATGAAGCCTCTGAATTGGTGAATCTTGCTGGAACCAATCAGAATCCTCCGCTTGCCAGACAGGAATCAGGAAGTTAAGAATCTGAAACCAATCCCACAGAGGGGACAAGATGTTCAAGTCAGCATACACATCAGGAGCAGAGGATGGTCCAACGTATAGACAGGCATTTGCTGTGGCCATAACATCATTTTCTGAATTGGTCTGATTTATTATTATGATTATTTGATAGCAGAATTTATTTTGTTGTTGTATAGATGCAAAGCTTGTGTGCCACAACCTGCAGCTGTTAGGGGCATTCATATTGTAAATAAAAGTGCAGGCAAATGCAGTTTGTGAGTGGCAATGCTCTCTTGGTATTCCCATAGATTAAAATATATGGCAATGGATTAGGATTGGTGTATTCCAACATCATACATAACCAGATATATGACAACAAGTCATCCACCCTAAAAGCAGTGCTCTCCAGTGCACTGACAGCAGTACAATTACAGTTACATAGACTAACCTCTACTGCATTTGACCAGATTATATCACCATCTCAAACAATGTTGAAAGTGATCTTATACTAAGCGGTTTATGTAATGCTAATACTAATACTAAGGTGCTAATACTAGTTCAAAATATGGCAAATGTTGTTTAAAGGTTCTGGTGGTGGCGTCATGGGAGGAGGGCTCCACACATGTGTGCTGGACACTAATGACTGAGTCATTCCTGACACTTAAAATTGCAACGCACCATTGAACTGCTCATGGCCCTGCTTCAATTCTCCTTCAATGGTCGCATCTGGTGAGTAATCATATTATCTAACAGGCTTAGATAATATGTAGTGTATTTTCACCAGTCAATGATCCAATAATGATAATAATAACAGTCTTCTAAGGTGAACCTGTTGCTGTACCTGAGTGTACATACAGTATGTATGTAGGTGTTTTGTGCAGTCTGCTCCATCTCTGTGCATCCCAAGGTTAATCCCATTAACTGTCATGGGATCAGAGCATAGATTGCCGGGGATCATTAAGCAAAAATATGAAGAGAGCCTGATTGGAGACAGTGTGTATGTGTGTGTGTGTGTGTGTGTGAGAGAGAAAATGGTGGGGAAGGGGGGCTAAGGTGCTTAATTACCACTTTCTCATTACTGTATTATTATTGTCCCACTCTTATCTGTCTCACCTTGGTCCAAATGCCCCCATCCTCCAAAATAAGACAGAGCACTTAAAATGATGGGAGTGACAGAGAGAAAGGGCTGAACCAAGGATAAATGTAAACTACAAAGTTAGAGTTGACAGGGAAGTACACAACAATTTCCAGTGAAGGAGACAAACACACTGAGAATACAAGAGTAGCCTGCAATAGGTAATGAGACACCAAAGACAGAAACTTGGAGGCTGAAGAGAGTTGATGATCTAAATTAATTGGCAGCCATACCCCTGTGGATCTCTAAAATTGCAAAAATAAGATTATTCTCAATTTATTCTCACAAAGGCTGGAAAAATGTCAACCACCTCATCTGTCTGCTCAGTGGGGGAGTCGTGAAAGGCACAATGGAAAAGAAATTACTTACTTATTAGGAATTAATATAGCAGAGGAGAGCTGAAGATGGCAGTGAGTGACCCTGGACACTCCTGGTTTAAATAATTAGTCAAACACTCTATTCACACTAGAGGAGTATGCTCAAATATTCACTTTGTGTGAACTGTTGAGTGGGCTGCGGCGTAGTTTGCCCATCCGTATGTGGCTGAAAAAAATTGGTTGAGTGCGTGTCTGTGTGCGTGTGGGTCAGCAAGGTGTATGTTCAATATATGTGCAATCCAGATCTATCCATGTGTTAAAAGCACATGTGCACTGTCTGTTTTCATTTTATGTGCGTCTTTGTGCACCCAAAGGAACACAAATCTGAAATTGGCAGCAGAGTACGCTGTACGAATTAATTAGGCGTGGAGGCGCGAGCATCCTAAAGTGAATAATCAGTGGGGAGGATGAATGGAGGAAGAGGCCTGACAAGTGTGAACAGCCAACGATCCACATCACAGAGAGTGAAGACGAAGCTTCGTTGGACCTACGTTTGATGGATTTAATTCCTACTGATGGACTCTACAGAAAATTACTCAATTCAAAAATCAGCATAATGAAGTTAAACTGCCTATGCCAGTTTTCTTTTCAGTCAGCAGAAGGCTCACTGTGTCGTTTCTAAAAGTTCATTATTTTCTGCGGGGAGACTTTTGCTCCAATGTCAAAACTTTGTCCGATTTCTGTAGCACCTCATGAATAAGTCATTGTTTCTCTTTTTCCCTTTTCAGATTTTCTCTTTTCAGAGTTTTTTGCACCATAAAAGCAAGGGTCTCACAGGTGTGTGAGTGCTGCACTTTTAAGATGGTGGGTGCCCAGTATGTGAGGGGAGTTCCAAGAAAATGTGGACAGATTTTGTTTTATAATTGCCAGACTGTATATACGCATGGCCTACATCACAGTTCTTGAGGAACACAATTTCTAACAGCGGTGCAGCATTAGGGGCTGTGACTAATGATGAATGTCCTGTCAGGGTGAATTAGAGCCATAGACAGCACCACATACAATCTGCCTGGAAGACTGCCCAGTATGGGAGAGCGGGAGGGAGAGGGAGAGAAGAGATGGAAAGCAGAGAGAGAATGAGACAGTGAGTAAGAGAAGATGATTGAGATGAAGAGGTGAAGGAAGGGAAAAGAGAAATAGGGTAAAAAGCTGGAGGGAAGGTTAAAAAGGATATAATGGGAGACTTAGGAGAACGGAGGAGGTTAAGGTAAGAAAAAACAAAAAGACGTTGGGTGAGTCAGTCATTCAAGTGTATATATTAGAGTAAACAAACTAGAAAACATTTAATGTAATATAATGCAAAGAGAAAAATCAATTAAATTATTCAAGTTACAGATCATTAAGGAAACCAGAGCCACAGCCAATTATCTATATATTACTTTAACTTAGAAAATCATCTTGTTTCAAAATATAAAGTGATTTACCAACTTTAAATTACAGAGGAACACGGAGACGTGGACAGACACAGTAATCAGTGTTCTCTAAAGCACATTAATGAGATAAACACTGTTTGAAATCTAACAGCATCACGAAAATATGACTTCTTAAGTTTAAAAACTTAAAGCATGTCTTTCTTCAGCACCAACTATGTTAACACTACACAGACATTCCATGCTATGTATTTAGAATAAAAGCATATTAAGGCAAACTGTATCTCCTCCTGTTGTGAATTATAATGTTTCATTGACATTCGATTAAAGTGCATTTTAAAGTATGTATTAAATTCCTACAGTGCTTCTAAATGCTAAAGAGGCGGTTAAAGTGTTACGTCAGATACTCAAAAAGAAAAAAAAACAATCACGTTAGTATGTCCATGTGAGGAAATCTACAAGATACCAAAATATGTATTTAATCAATCTGTTTAAAGATGGTTACAGAGGTATGAACAAATGAAGGAAAGAGAAAGGAAGAACACAGGGAGACAGAGACATGAGGGGCGTAAACAGTAGACACAGTCGTTTTATCGTTTTAGAATGTCCCAACCACCACATCTACCCACCACCTTTACTGTCACTCAAAGCCGTTTCCATGGGAACCAAGAGACGAGTTATCCAATTTGTGACACATTTAGTGGAGTGTGACCAATTTATCACGCCATCTGTGACTGCACCTCTGTCAGCATCTCAGCAGATCAATACACAAACATACACACAGTATGTGACACATACAATATGCACATATCATTAGAAATTGGCTAATCCGCTAATGTGTGTGCGCATGTGTGCGCATTGCTAGAAGTTAGGTCTTATGACCCTTTTTGCGGCTGGGGAACCACTGAGTTACAAAGGCTATAAAAGCTTTTACTTTAAGTTTTTACAATCCACTATGGTAACAAAACACCAGGACAGATATATGACAGATATAAGGCTCTGAAGCAGCCTTTCATCAATAGGACATAAAACACACAAAAGGCACCTTTTCCCAATCTATTTGTGTGTGCATGTGTGTGTGAGATTGGTGAGTGGTTGTGCCTACAAAGATAGAGAGTCAACTCTATGAATGCACATCACTCTGCAATGTTTGCTTTACTTACTTTTTTGACTTATACATACATTTCTAGGTGAAAAAACACAAACATAGATTTTTATTCTCAAAAGAGAATTTTTTAATAATATTAACCATTTTATTGTAAAATTAAAAACATATTTGGTTTGTAAAGGTACAACAGAACAAAACATACTTGAATTATTGCTTGATGTACAACTCAGATTATTGTGTCATTCGATTTTGTGTGTTGTTGTCTTTTGTTGTCAACAAGTTGAGCTAGAATTTAATAGTGGGTTAGTGTTGGAATTGGACTGCACTACTCTTTAAACTTTATCTACTTTGGAGTGTTTGCCAAGGCTTTAAAACTGCTGATACGTCAGTGAACAACCCAGCAACTTTTGATCTATTTAATGGTATTCCAACCCGTTCTCATTAACGTTAACGACCAACATTTTATCAGTCCCCTGGGGCATCTCATACAGACACACAAGGTATCCCTCTAGCATCTGAAAGAGGCCTTTCTGACTCAGTTTAAAAGAGTTTGGTAGGTTTAGGCATCTACTTGGTTATGTTTAAAAAAACAAAAAAAACACAAATTTGGTAAAAAAAAAAAAATTTTAAAGTAAGTTATCTTAATAACATAAACAAACATAAGTTGACATAAGCCCAATTGGCTTTTGGTTTCTTACTGATGTGAATTCACCATACCTTCATTCTATGTAATTTATCATTCTTCATACTTCATCACCTGCCTTGATTTGAGTTTCTAATATTGCTGCAAAGGGATTTACATCGGAATCAGTAAAAGGTACACTGGCACCTGTACAAGATGGCAAAGAGGAAGAGCGAGACGAAACATCAGCTGCACCTGGAAATTAAAGCACCGTTGGTATTAATTCTGGAGGGATTAACCGTCACATTATTGAAACAGAGATAACTTGTCAAGAATAACAGTACACTGGAAGCATGTCACCCAAAAGAAAATGTTACTTTTATTAGTCCCACGGTTGGCACTAAAGCAGTAATGATAATTGCCCCCCACCCACCCAAAAAAAACCATCACCCAGATTGCCACAGAAGGTTTGTTTGATCATTAAAACATTTTTTTTTTCCCGGCTCTCAGATTTACCTTTGTGAAGGCTTTTTCTACATTAAAGCCTAATGATCTCACAGAGTCCCACTAATAATACGTTTTTGTGAAACATCAACACTTATTCATTATGTTTTTTCACAGTTGTAATTTTTGAGATGGTTATTTAAATTGACACTCAAACTATCACTTTGCAGCATGTGAAATTGAAATGGTTTTTTACTCATCAGGCATTTTATATTAACCTTATTCAAAGCTGAATAAATGTACAGTATAGAGTGATAGAACAACATTTACAGAATGGTGCTATTTTACTGGCACCTTCACCTGCAACCTTTTATTGCGCACCATTTTTTAACTTTCCAAGTTTGGTTAAAAACTGAGAATTGACATTGAATCTGATTTTTACACTGAAGAAAATACGTCAGGCTGTCATTGGACAGTGGGTTGGTTGAATACAACACATCTGGGGCCAAATGCTTCTTTCACATCCCTGTTACTTAACCCAGCTGCAATACACTTAAAAATTACACACAGACCCTGGCAGTGCTACTGGAAATTCTAGATTTCATGAGATTTTTGCAGAGAATTTGTTGCACTGCTCTGTTAAAATTTGGTCACACTAGAGGAGACTACACCTCTCATCAAATCTGGTTTGGGACTGCGGTACCAACGTTCAGATAATGTGATCTACTGTTTACCAAGCACGTCTCAAACCTTTTAGGACATAAGATCTGAATGATTACATCTCTACAAGCAGGACCAATGAGACAAGCATGAATGTATCCATGGAAACAAGTATAAATGGAAGTGAATGGGACGACAACAGACAAAAGGCTGTTGCACAGGTGCATAGCCATATAGGACGACATTAGCTAGCTACATTCTCCTTTTGTGCCAGATGCATCCGCATTTCAGAAGTGGTTTGGATTTTGATGCTCCTGTAGTCTGAACCAGGCCTTATATGCCGGTCATGATTCCAGGTCTGCAGGGCTCTTTAACATGCTGCCGGTGTGAACAGATAAAGCTACAGGAAGCTCATAGTAACACTAAACATATTGTTTGTTTGAGGGATCAATGGACAGAAAAAGCATCAGCTCATGTGTATGCAGTGACTTATATGCATACGCACAAAAATGCATGAATACACACAGAGGGGACCTAATGCACTTCTTCAGCACTTCTTTGAAAAACTTAAAAGCGCTATTCATAAGCTCGATTTGGCATCAGCAAGCTTCCTGGATTTTGGGATCAAGACATGGAAGATAGCTATAGTATTTCTTATATTTTGTGTGCTTTTGTGTGTGTGTGTGTTTGTGCTTGTGTGTCCTTGTGCATGTGTGTCTGATGAGCTCAGCAGTTGTTGATTCAGCTAAATGTTTGATCCAAAGAACTCTCTCTTCAGACTCAATCATTAATGAGGTACACACACGCACACACACACGGCCCACGTGATGTACGAGCTGCTGTGGAATCAGATGCTAAATTGCACCCCGCTTCCCTGCCTGTCAATCAAACCGCAGAAACGATAACACCATCTTTTACAGCACAATCAAACGAGATGCTCTCATGCCGCTGCGTATGCATTCACACACAGCACACACACACATACACATCTCACTCCACTCTCATGAAAGCCTCTTACAGTATAAAATTAAAGGTCAGGGCTATCAGAGTTCAACAGACAGCACTCTTGTTTCTAACAGGACCTTGTTAGCCTCCTGCCACTTGACTCACCTCACAGCCAGTGCTTCACTGTGAGCGGTCCTCTGCCGCTCACTTTCTACAGCCAAGTCTGCAGGATACTAAGCAGCAGAGAAAGGAGGTAGTGGAAAGATAAAGTTGGTCTTGATAGAAAGTACCCTAACATGTTATAAACCTCACTTGTAATGTATACTACTCAGTAGGCAATGTTTCATTACAAGCATTGTACTATTCACCCTACAATAGATGATTGCAGCCTCTCTTGTACATGATATAGTGCTCACCCTTCCAGAATATATACATGTGTGTTAAAAGCCTGAATCATCAAGATAGGGGAAAAAAAAAAGGTAATATTTTGGTAATGTTCCCATGAGGAACACATTATGCTTTGGAGGCCTTATTAAAATGAGAGAGATTAAGAGATTGAAACTTCTCTCAGATTTGTCTTTTAAGTTTTTAAAGTAGAATAAAGTAGAAACAACAAGTGGAATCTCACAGTCACACAAATGTGCAACATATAATCATCAATAAGGCAGGTGACACAATTAATCAAAGAGCTGGGGTTGTCTGGCTAAAAGGAAACATTCCGTTGTGTATCATCTGCATAATACTGATTTCTGACTTCCTGTTAGCTAATGTTTCCTAGAGGGAGCATGAATAAGAGTTGAGGAGTTGTTTGAGGGACACCATAGTCAATGTCAGAGAGTGGAACAAAAGATTATTCCCATTTGCAAACATGACTCATGTTCATTGTTAGATTACATTGGTTACTTCTAGTTTTGTATACAAAAGTAAGTGTGCAAATAATTTCCCTAAACAACCTCACTCTGAAGTGAGATGCAAATGAGCACAAAGTTTTACAGGAGAAAAATATGAAAAATATTGAGAGCTGAAGAGGCCCAAAGGTTTCGACTCAAGCTCTTTTTATTAATCAGGAAGTCATCTCTTCATTGTCACTGCAGATTCCACAGACACAGGGAATGATTATTTATCACTGAAATCACTAATTCTAAAAAAAAAAGACTCTATCGTCTCTTACTTGGTGTTTTTGTTTCTGTCTTTATCAAAACACTATTTTTTTGGGTGGAAGTAATGAGTTGTACTTACTCATGAACAAAATCATTTCAGATTCTTTTTTAAAAATCAGTCATTTTGCTTTTGCCTAAGTATTTTTGTACAACAAAAAAAAGTTCCATCCATTTCAAAGTCAAACAGAAGTAACATGGAAAACAGATAAACAGTGTGGGAATGGAACAAATGAAAAGAGACAAATCAGCTGCTGTAGAAGAGAAGAAGTGAATGGTGTGTCTGGGCCTTCTGGAGTGCAGCACACACCTGTTCCAAACCCTGCAGATGTTAAAAATGATCATTTAAATCCTCAAAAGCATTATTATAAAAAATATATCATATTTGCAGTGAAAATTCAGACGATTTTCAGAGAATATTTTCCAAAGTTTTACAACACTGGGCAAGCCTTGAGTGGGATCAATTACATTTTTAATTTAATTAGTTTCAAACAGCAGTGCATTAGATAGTAATATATGCATGCGCATGGCATTGTTAATTTGATTAATAACCTATTGCTAACAATGGTCTAAAAGTTCTTTAGAAAGTAGAAAGAGAGGGTAATTTGTGAGTTAATAAGAAGATAGAGGGAACTGAAGCAATTAGAAGTGTACAATAAAGTGTGTCAGCTTGAAGTACTGTCTAATTGAAGACTTTCATTCGACTGGCGATAACCACCATTTATGAAATGTGACACCTGTTCTGACAAAGTGATTGCCAAAGACTAAACTCCAAACAAATCAGCCATTAATTGAAGTTATTATCCAGCACTACACTAAAAGCATAAAGGGTTATTAGGTGAACTAAGAGCCTTTTTTTCCCTCTTAAGGAAAGCAAGTTTTTGATCAGTGTTTGATTTGTTGGTCATCGTTTGCTGTTATTTGAATTATAACTTGCAAATTCATGATGAAGTGATGTATATGCCTTACTAACAATATAACAGCTGGGAGCAATTAACAGCTGGCAGCATTTGCCTAAAGTCTGCTTATTTCTCCTTCTCTGCATCTGTGCTGGTGCACATTCCATTGTTTTCTGCATACAATAGGCTCTTTATTGGGGATATATTGATTTTTTTTTTTAAGGTCACAGCTTATTTGGAAGAGGGTGGGGGTCAATAATAGGGAATGGTCACTGAAGGTGAATTCTCTTCTTTGTGTCTGCCAAGTGACAACTGCGATCCATCACAAAAACACATCCGTCCTGTGCATCCGATGAGTTGAAGAATCCTCGACAAGCAACAAGACACAAATGAGTGCGTGCAGATTCATTACAGTGAAATTAGTTTTAAGCTCACAGCCCACTGTGTCTGCTGTGGACTGTGTCCTTTGTAGAGATTGCACTTAACACTTGAATATATGTGAGATGGGGCTAAATATACAGCACTGGAGTTGAATCTGCTCTGAGTTAGAAGCCTTTTGGAAACGTTTGCTGCACGTAAAACCTACAAAATTGTCCTCTATTTAACACCAGCCATCTAGAGAGCACCTGTACCTTGCACACACATATACAGTATTCATTATCTGTCAAAGGAATCATTTCATTCCTTTCCCACCTTGCCTTTGATCTCATCTCACTAACAACTATTTGATCTTCTGTTCCCTCTCAGATTAACTGTGTGCCTGTGCCTGCAAGTGTCTACACTTCTGTCATCTGCATCTGTATTTATGTTGGTATCCCACGGGAAAATATAATGTCAGCAATATTGTGTCACTGTAATTTAAAATCACCTACAGTAAGTTCTATGTATTGATCTATCCAACCAACCATGCATGCATTATTTTATCCTTCATTCTCACACCTTTGCACAATCACATGCAGAAAAAGGCTACCAACCACACAGTACATGTAAAATCAGCATCGGAGAGATAAGGTCACATTCAAATGGATTCATCCATCCTGTCGTCCGGGGTCACAGTGGGGTTGGAATCTATCCCACCATGTGATGTGCTAAAGACAGGTTACACCCTCGAAAGGCCACAGGTCTAAAGACAGATAACACCAGCATGTGGCTTAGAGTTGCTGTTTCATTAGAGCTGCACGTCAAACATAGACAGAGAGAATATTCAACGGCCACACATACAGCTGGGTTGGAGATTGGGGATCAAAAACAAGACCTTCCTGCCATGATACAATCCATCGTGCCACCCAGATTCACTTAAAATGTAACCAGCCATGCATCATCAAACATGCTATGAAGCTCTGCATGAGCTGTACTAACTTTTCCTACTTTTCTGCCTCATATGCCTCTACAGAGACTTTTTTTGCAGCAGTGTGTGGGTCCCTTTTGTCCTCTGATATGAATATCAGCTCATAACATTCTGTCAAAGTCATCTCTCACACTCCTGTTCATAGTGTCTCTATAGTCTATATCAAAGAACTAATGGAATTACATAAGGACCGGGGAAAGCCAACACTCCATTTAAGAGAGATAGGAAAACCATTCTCCACTCAAAGATTATTCATTATTTCTTGCTTGCCATTCAGCCTCCAGTCTGCCAGAAAAGAATACGTCCCCCATAAAAAAGACTCCAAGGTTGGAAAACACAAGAAAATGAGAAAAACAAAGGAGGATTTTTTTTTTGTGGCAGAGGTTTTGGCAGTGAAATTTAATTGTGACACTGATGGCATTCAAGGGGAGAATAAATGTTATTGCCATTTAGATCCAGTGATTTTCTACTTTTTTTTTTAACTTACTTTATTCTGTGTACATCAGTACAATACCATCACAGCTTAATCTCTCTCAGTTCTCTAATTTCTCTCTGTGTGCAGTGTTGCTCACAGCTGTGTCCGTATAGAGTGGTGTGTACTTGTTTTGTTGTGATGCATGAGCTATCTTAGATGCTATCCGATGTATTCATAATATTTTAATTTCTAGTATGGCAATACATTCTTTTTAATTTGTGCCAGTGTCACTCTTTGGAACGGATGAGCCATCCATCCAAATGCAGTTTAAATTCCATTGTTGACTGTTATGTGAATATGTGGAGACGAGTCATTGAGACAAACCATTGGTGGCACAGACCCTATTAAATCATTGAAGAAGAAAAGAGCACAAGATGACAACATTTACACACAAATAACAACCAAAGTCAAAATTCAAGCTGTGAAAAACAATATGGAAAACATCTAAATACCTATAGTATTATAGGAATTTGAGGAGGGTAACCGCTTTCTCATCAAACTATAGATTGAGGAAACAGATCAATGTTTTCATCTACCACAAATTTTCAACTCTCTCATGAAGCAAGGGCTTCAGTGGATGCTAAAGTCACCTGTTTGGCGTGCGTTATGATTTATTAACCATGTCTGTTTCCTAGTGGTGGGCGGATCGATCCAAATATCAATATTATCGATGCCAACGTTGGTATTGATATTGATCGATACCAGTGTAATGATATCGATACTTTACTCTTTCATCAAAGAGGCGACCTGGCTGTCTGTGTCAGTGTAAGTGCCGCTCCTGTCACAGTGCGGAACAGGCGCGCTTTGCTCCTCCTCCCCCCTGTTGTTTTGATGTTGTACTAAGAATTTTTATTTAATTTTTGTATTGTAGTTTCTGATCACTACCCGGAAAAAAGTATTTGTTTTAATTTGTCCTCGAGTGATAATTTTGTACACTGTGTTTGGTTAAGAAGAAAAATCCAGACATGACAGTGTTTGGGGGAAAATTGTTTTGTTACTGTTCTATTGTTTCTGAACAAAAACCTTTATTATTATAATAAAATATTTTCTACCTTTACCTATAAACTTCACCCAAATTCTGTCCAGGAAAAATCACAAAAACACTTAAAGGTCATGAAAATTCATTCAGATTTAGCAATTTGATGATGCATCCACCTTAATTATTAAAAAGTATTGGTATTGGTATCGGCGATATTGGCCCTGTATTTACTTGGTATTGGATCGATACCAAATCTTGCAGTATCGCACACCACTACTGTTTCCACCGAGCCATGCATAAAATGTTTTTTGCACTATTTCTTTCAAAATTTTGCTGCTTCCATTTGTGTTTTTTCAGTGCATCAATTAAAAATGCGCATTAAGTCAGATATAAGTTCTTGCACAGAGGCACACTTCACTGTCACATTCCCCAACTTTCATACACACAGTTGTGTTTCCTGTCAGTCAATTTGTACTTGGTCAAAGAGATGTCATACAGTTTTTTCCTTTCACTTTAGCTGTCAACTGATTTCCCATTTGAGAACACAGATTCCCAACTCCCAACAAAGACCTCACACAGCTTTAATCAGAGCCAGGGCCATATGTGCTTCACATATACACTCGTCCTGTTCTGACTTTAAGCGTAGGCCTTATTTCTTTGGTGATTTAAACTGCACTTTAGCTTCAATCACAATGAAATCAAAAATGAAACTCTGTAGAATGACGATGTCAAATGTAGCTGCAAGATACTCATCGTTTTATACCGTTTTATACCTAAATAAATAAATAAATAAATATTAGGTTTTATACCTAAATAAACCAAAATACTTCACAGATAACAAAACACATGAATTCAGCGCTGACAAATGTAAATAGGCTCACACCTTATAATGCCTCCTTCGCTTTCTAACTGCTGAATTTATTGTCACCTCTGCATCCACTGTGCCTTTTTTATGTTGTGTATGTGCAGGGCCTTGTGTTTTAATACTGGGTTTGAAAAAGCATCAGGATTCAACCAGGTTCACACTTTTTGGGCTGAGAACATACACGTGACTACATTTAGAACGTGAAAGGTTATTTTGCCCTAATAATTTGAATGAGAAGGTGGTTAACCTGCCCAGTTGTTAAAAAGATAATTAATCATAGGGCTCAGGTTTCTGTTGAGCTGCTCTTCTATCCATTTGTGCCACTAAGCATTTACCCGGCTGAAGTGCCCTTGAACACAGTTATGAATAACTGCTAACCACAGGGGGTGTTTCTCCACTCTGTAACCCTAGACACTGAACAGGAAAGCCGAGGCAGGAATCAAAGAAGTATATGACGGGCGCAGTAATTATTATCAACATTACGGGGGCATTATCATCACCATGTCATTGCCATTTCCGTCCTTTCCATTTTTAATCTTCATTTTTATCATCATCAACAGCATAATCAGCTGATGTCATCGCTATCATCAGTGCCGACTCTGTCACTATGGTAACAACTAGTTGCCAAGATGCAGTGTCAGACATCATGTGGTGTTTTTACAGCCATCTCATGATGTCTCAATCACATTTCATGAGTGCTTTTCTCCACCTGACCTCGCTTCTTTATAGCCCACAATGCTGCAATGAAACAACAATATTTACCCTTAATAGCACATGTTAGGTGATTATCCACAATGATCTTATTTTTCTATTTGCCAACTAAGACTCCAGGCTAATGAAAACATCTGTAAATGCTCATGGATTGTGTTTTATCCAAGTATGTTTACAGGCATGTTGGTATCATGCACAGGTCTTTAAATCTAGAATATGAGTTTCATTAAACAGAACAAGTCTCTCATGCACTTGTCACCACAACTGAATTTACATGATGGTGGATCAGTAAAATGAAAACATAATAAACCATGTAATGATAATCTACACAGTTACTCTGGCAATGCAAAGGATTATTGTTATTGCTTGTCATTCTCATCTGCTATTATCAGTGATACGTAAGGTGATGGAGCCAAATCAAGCAGAGTTGCAAATTTCCAGGCTGCCTGAAGCCAAAGCCAATTCTGACTGAGGTGGATTCCAGTGACAAATGGAGGATCCATCCAAGACTGTGGCCTGAACATGTACACAGGGCACAACAGGGAGCAGGTCGGGCAATGACAAAGCAGGAACATATCAAATACAGGTTCGGATTCAGGTTGGCTGTAAAGTCAAAAGCAGCACTGAACTGGGCAAGTTATATATTGGCAGGGCTGATGAGGAAATGTGAAAACACTCGATTTAGGGGTGAGGTGATTTGGACAGGTAGAATAGCATTTAAGAAGCCTGGGCTGAAGGTGACAGGTTCCTACTCATCTTCTGCAGTACCTCAGTTGTCATAGAAATGACATGTGTGACAATATGGCATTATGTATGGCAGCAAAAGCTTCACCCATTAACTTTGATGTGATTTGGTTTTAGACTTTGTATTTCAGGAAGAACAATTACAATCTTAGTGTTGGGTAATGTTGGGTATGGTTAAGGTTAGAATTGTAAATGAGGAACTCATAACTGCAACACAAGTGTTGTGTCCATGCATCACACCAGATGCTAAAATTGAATATCCCATGTGTAGGTGCCCATGTGTCTGTACTTGCGTGTGTTTGTGTGTGTGTGTGCATGTTTACCTCTTCCCAGTGAAACAAAAGCTAAACAGCTTTATGAGCTGTCAGGGGTGGAAGCAATAAGCAAAAAACCATGGCAAGCTCTTAACAGGAGTCTCAATAGCAGAGCGATCAATACAGCTGCTTCAACAGAGAGAACAGAAGTATGACAGTTATATGTTTGTGTGTATGTGCGTTCACACAGTGAGACACAACTGGACTCCGGATTTATCACGGTTATTGACTGTTCACTGCAAGAGCAGCAAGAAACTGAGTAGTGAAATCATTATTTTGACAGTTACAAACACTCTACACACACTCACAATCACACACAGTCTTCCAAACACATACACACACGCGCGCACACACACACAGACAAAATAACATAAAACACTCTTCAGAATAACATGCTTCATGTATTCCTAGCAGACAAGTTGACATCAGATGAATTCCTTCCTGTGGAGTATGTGTATGTATCGCGTGTGTGCACGCACACAAACAAATCCACACCCCCGCAATCAACAGTTGAGTTCATCACACACACATACACACACACCACCAGAGGCCAGAGTTCCTAACCTCGTCACAGTCTGCTAGAGCAGCACATCGATCACTGTCCCCCGTAAAGACAACGAGGATGGGAAGTGGAAGCAGAATAAGAAACGGAGGATGGGATGGGTGAGGTTTACAAACTGCCATAGTAATGTACTCAATGTCTGACCTCCTTCATTACCAGAAGGCAATCTTATACTGACATTTTTATTATAAACTCTAGTAGCCATCGAAATTTTATCACTTGCCTGAGTATAAATGGAGACAATACATAATGTAAACATCAGCTCCAGGTGCTTCAAAATGATTTTCAATATCCCATTTCTACCTATACCCTATATGTAGTATTGTACGACTGATTACTTTTGTAATGTTGTATGGTAGTGTAGCACTGACCTACATTTCAGAAGCCTTTAGGTCATCTCAGCATGATTGAGCGTTTGATCAAAAATACACAGTGGGGGTGAATGAGAGGATGTGGTTGAGGAGCCCACATTAAGTGACAAAAGGAAGAGGGATGAATGGTAAAGAAAGAAATATAACAATGTTAGCATGAGGAAGGACTGGTGAGGGAGGCAAACAGCAAGAAAGCTGAAGAAGAAAAAGGAAAACCAGTGAAAATAGAGCCAAGAAAAAAATCAGTTGGTTTCGCTGGATTTATGTCTGGAACTGGAGTATTTAAGCTCAGGGCAAAAGTAAAATGAACACAGCATGCAGGGGAGAACACATGGCC
This sequence comes from Datnioides undecimradiatus, assembly GCA_008933995.1. Lineage (NCBI taxonomy): Eukaryota > Metazoa > Chordata > Actinopteri > Lobotiformes > Datnioididae > Datnioides > Datnioides undecimradiatus. The sequence continues at coordinate 3,013,963 of WARS01000008.1, forward strand.
CTTCAAAGAGTAGGTGTTTCCAAACTTAAAATTTGGGGACAACTGAGCTGCCACCTGAGTAAATGGTGTTAAAACACTTCTTAGCTTCCAGACAGTTGCTTGTTTCCAGACACAAAGTGTACTAAAAGACCTATTTGTTAAAGTTTTGTGACACAGAAATTGGACTTTGAAGTGGTCAGTAGGTATTGAGAAAATGGGAGAGAGTAGAGAGACTTTATGAAAAAGGGAGGGTTTCAAGAAGCAGAGTGAAAATGGGGGAAGAGAGAGTGAAGTGAGGAAAAGAAATCAAGTGGGTTCACAGAGTTCATTGGCCAGTAGTTGAAATGGGTGGATGGGGTAGAGGAGAATGAATCAAATGGTGAAAGAGAACAGATTGGTCGTAAATGCAGAGGTGTAAACTTGATGAGGAAAAGTCGAGTTGGTTGCTTTAAAGGAGAATAAGTTATGAGAGAAAACAAAACGGTGGAAAAGATTCAGATCTGAGGAGCAGCGGTTAAAAATGCTTGAATGTGGCGAGGGAAGAGGAGCTGAGGAGAGAGGAAAAGAAGTGAAGATGTCCCTGCAGTCACAAATGAATGCGTCGTCAAATTAGATTATGATTATCACACTCATTAAACTGTCATTACTAGCCTCACAAACACAGATGCCACTTTATTTGTCTCACTCATGTTCCCTTTCTAGTCCATTGTCTCCTGATCATGAAATTTCTGTGAGGAACCCAATCAGATGACCTCCTGGAGCCAAATCCCTTAAAGATTTGAAACTATTAGTGGCAAATTGTCTATTTGTAGAATTTTCATCAACACATACCACAATGATTAGTGATAATATGACAGTGCCTTACAGAAGATGGACCCAAAAGCACAAAGCAAAGCAGGGGACACTGGGCAAAAGTGAGTGAGTTAGAGGTTGTTTGAATCCTAAGGTAACATAGGCAGCATCATCAGCCTACTAATGTGAGGACAACAGACAAAACTACAAAACAACCAAATGCCACAGTCCCATCAAAATCACATGAACTGGCCCAGCAACCTGTAAACTAGAAATCTGGACCAGAACCACCAGAGAGCATTTCAGAGCAAGTGGTTGCTGGAGGACTAAGTTCAGTGAAAGAATTACAGAACTCCAGGGAGAAAAGAAAACAAGTCAGCAGAAACAGCTATTGGCCAGAGAGGGTTGTCTACCTGAGCGATGAACTGAGAGTAACAGGCTTGGGTGAAGAGCTTAGACTCACAGACTCAAGCAGACAACTGAGAGGAATACACTTGGGTGGAGAACTCAGAACTCAGAGACACACAGTCTTGGGTCAAGGCTCAGGAAAGAGTCTTGGGGAGCAGGATCAGTAGTATCACCCACCACACTTGCTACAGGCACAGAAAAAACAAACACAGAAATATGTACAGGGACCAAATGCAGCTAAACTGATACAGAAAGCAAGGGTCAAATGTAAGACTTCAGATCAGCTGATGAAGAAGAAGGTTAGCTGACTAGAAGATGATCATCTGACAATGGCAATTCGATAATGAGATCCTCAAGACTCTCAGAAAAGGAGTAGCTCTGGTACTAAATGAATGGTTGTTTAGATCCAGTCAGCCTGATCCCAGAAATACCCTGAAATGGAGACTCCCAGGTTCCTGGGATCCACGATGATGCTGTGTTGTGCACCCTTGTCTTGACTGCCATCCACACTGACAGGGTCAAACAAGCTATGAAGCTCTTTTTCAGGGAACCCAGGAACAATGAGCTGCGGAAGAGAAGGGTCCATAGCAGTAAAGGGTGAGACAACAGGGTATCATTAGCCAGTTTACAGCATGGATTTATGAGTGATTATCTGTAGAACAATGGAAAGATCCACTTCTCAGTCATTCTAACCAGACACCACTTTGAAATTATTGCAAAGCCTTTGAGAAACATTGGACACCTTTTCCCTGGAAAACGCAAAATGCTCTGGCTCCAGGTGACCTCCTGTTCTCCCATAATTTGGGTTTGGCTGAAAATATATGGGACATGTCCACTAAATCCTTGATTGCTTGAATGTGCTGTGATGCTGATTTGCCAAATTAATACACACAATCTAAAACTAGGATGTGGCCTTTAGGTTTAATGGGAGCTTAACAGTTGTTTAACACTGGGTGACAGGTAGGTAGACCGATTATGTAATATACAAAATGTAATTTCAACAATCAGGCAAATGCTGTTAAAACCTTTTTAATGTTGATGATTTAAAACACCCAGAAGATATCAGTGAATCAAAGTAGCGTTCACAAAGTTAGTAGTTATACCAATTTTTAGGCTGAAATGGGGGTAAATGTCTGTAAAATGAAAAACCAGGTAAGTTATCAGTATCTAGATTATTTTTGCATATCTAAATGTCAGATCCTTGCTTCAGAATCCTGAATATACTACCAAAGGAACACCTCATCCTGATTTCCAAACATAGAGGACAGAGTGACTGAAATGGTGCGAGATCAAGACACCTGCAGTCAGACAATCAGAAACATTATTACTGTTATTATTAAGTATGCAGGGATTGGGAAAAAACTAGGATTTTCATTTTCCAATCTAAACACTATATCCTAAATATGATCAATAAAGGATAAGACTTAAAACAGGATACTAGTATGAATGTTAACTCACTCTGTTTTATACTGTAAGACAGAATGAAAAACAATTATCTGAAGTTGAATTTAAAGTTTCTAGAACAAATTAGGCCATCTGAACAAAAACAAATGTCTTGATAGTAAAACCAAACTCCAAATATTGAAAAATTACAATGGAACACAAAATTTTAACTAATACTACATTTTTCCAAATACCTTTTAAGAACATTTACTCAAAAGTTAATCCACAAATCACTGGACAATATATGGGCCCTTCATTGAATCTCATGAAAACTATCAAGACTGTAGAGCAGGATTGTTTGGGAATAATATATCATTCTGTACTTGACTAGATTTACAAGCTCTTGGTATTTTAGATGTTAACCATCCACCCAAAATATTATGTGATTACGTGACATGGGACAGGGGAAAACAATCAGGGACTCCATCTGTCAGGATGAGCATCCTCTCCACCTCCTTCTCTCCACCTCCTCTTACTATCCTCGAACAGTAGCAAACATACTAAATGATCATGACAGCACTTATGCCCAGTAGGAATATGCTTCCTCGCTCCACTGCTTTGGCTATATTGTAGATGATGAGTTTGAGTCACTTCAGATTTTTAGGAAGGATTCCAGGGGGAGCAGCAGTGTAAAATGATCCCTCTCTCCCCACCGGCAGTGGAAGATTAGTTCCTACCCCCCGCCTGAGCAATGGGCCCAGGTTTAGCTCGCTCTGCTATTCTAAATCAATTATACTACCTGCTAAATCAGGATCTTACGCAACGGCACACAGGTTTCTTTGTCTCTCTCACAATGTCCCTTGCTTTAGTGTGTTCCATGTGTCAGTTTCTCCATCATTTTGCATCTCCCCCTCCTTCTCTTCTGTTTTCCCCACTTTTTCTCTGGTTGTTATATGACAGGCCAGGGTGTAGAGGTGTGGTGCTAGTGCCACCTTTTGACTAAACAGAGGTTGTGATAGCCCCAGAGTGAGGCAAGAGCCTACTCCAAATCTCCAGAGACGATATAGGAGGGTCATCATTCAAGACGCTGCCCGCAGCCATGTCATTTTTTCACATTTTTAAGATTGAGTAATCTTCAGAGAAACAGTTTGAGCAAACTTTTCACCCTGGTTTCTCTTTTGTTCTACACAGTACCAGAAGGATTAAATGACTCAAGAGGATGGGTGCCCATCCTCTTCTCCTGTGTTTACTCTCTCTCTCATTGTCTTTTCTCTTCTCTCCTTCTTTTGCTTCTGTTCTTTTTTTTCTCATTCCTTCTGGGTTCTTGTTTGTTCTGACGTACAAATCTTGTTGTGTTTTGTTTTGCCGTGACATTGAATTTCTCCTCGGAAGATTCAGTGGTCTGCTCAGCTGCACATCAAGGGAGACAAGTTACGTCTTACAAGTTACAAAACAATTTCCCCTCACAGCAAATCTTATTGCAATTCAACCTTGATGCAAGAAAAGCGGAATTTTCCACAAACTTTTAACTGTACGCATCCAGACATAAACACATGCACACACATACACACCAACTCTATAAACAGAAGAGGAGTGGTAATCGTGATAGTAATGGTAATAGTGCATTTAAAATGTTTGCATAAATTCTTCATTCATATTATGCCCACTAGTGCGGGTAATTGAGATTGTGTTGCGACGTATGACGTGGAATACAACCACTGTTTTCCTTGTTTACCACAATAATCTATATTCAGAGAAAATGCTCAGATCTCTCACATTCATATGCACTGACGAACACACACTTGCAAGCTCTCAGACACACACATAGAGACGTGTCACTAGATTGCTGGTGGGGTTTCTTTAGATAAAATGTTCCTTAGTTAGAGAGCGAGCTCCGCTATCGGGGCTGAGCTGGACTCAGTGCAGCAGGTGGCCAAGGTGAGGATGTTCAGGAAACTGGCCTGCATCCTGAGCAATGTCTCACATCCACTGCACGACCTGGAGGTGTTTCGGCACCTTCAGTCACAGACTGATACCACCAAGGCGCAAGACAGAAAGGAGCAGGAAGTCTTTCCTGCCAACTGCCATTAGACTCCATAACACACAGCAATAATAATTAAAGGGTTGCACACCTGCACTTTATATGCTCAACGTTGCACAATATTCATCTTGCATTGATTGATTGTAAATATGTTACATTTTTATATATATATATTTTCCTTGCTGTAAAAACAATTCCTTGTACAGATTCAGTTACCATTTCTTTTCTGTTTATACTTCTTGTTAGCCTAAATTATCTTTTCTCTTTTAAAGTTATTTTATACTGTTTTATTTTCTACCTGTGGCTGCTGCTGTAATACCAGATTTTCCTGCAAAGGACTAATAAAGTACTATTCTATTCTATTCTATCTTATATTATATTTTATTCTATTCTATTCTATTATCATACAAGTTGGTGCATCAGTATCATGTTTAGTGACACTTACTTTGTTTGATGATTTGGTTGTGGGCTTGTCTCCCACTCTTTAGTAACTGTTGTAATCTGTTACTGCTGTTATACATCAATCATTACCTATTACCCACTGTGATGGTAGATTCTATTTTTTTTTAGCTTTTATATGTCCTTCACAGTGTAACCGGTATGCTGTGGAAATCCCTGAAATAGATGACACCAGGTTATTACAATCCCAAGAACACTGGAATTCAAGGTTAGTATCAAGGATGATAAATGAGTATTAGTGCAGTCAATTTGCACAGTTTAACACACACACACACAGATACACTGCCAACTGCTCTTGCACGCACATACTTTGTAGTGTTTCATGTTTTGTTTTGTTTTGTTTTTAAGATTTCTGACATTCCTATCAGGGGTGGCACAGTGACTTCATGGTTAGCAGCTTGCCTCATACCAAGAGGGTCTCGGGTTCAATTCCCAACCAGGTCCTTTCTGTGTTAGGTTTGCATGTTCTCTCTGTGTCTGCATGAGTTCCCTCAAGGTACTCTGGCTTCCTCCCACCACCCCAAAACATGCATAATAGGTGAACTGGGAACTCTAAATTGAGTCTAGGAGTGAATGTGTGTGCATGAGTTTAGCTGCCTATGTGTGTCAGCCCAGCAACAGACTGGTGACCTGGGTGTACCCTACCTCCCCTTCCAATGACCGCTGGGATAGCCTCCAGCCCCCCTGCAACCTGCAAGGGGCAAAGTGGTTCCAGATCAGAAAATGGTATAAAGCACTACATCAGAAGTAGGATAAAGTAACCATAGGGCAAAATTATTGCAAAAACTGCTGCAGATTTAAATATTGTACATTGACTCATAAACTGCTTTTCCACTACTGGCATGCTGTGGCCGCAGCTTGTATTGGTTTACAACAGTGCCAACAGCTCTGTGAGACTGCAATTAGCCGCTGTGGTGCGTTGAGCTAAAAGTCAACGCCAGTATGCTAACATGCAGCAGGTATAGTCAAGCAGGTACAGAGAGTAACAGGATTTGTTTAGTGGCTTAGCATGCAAAAGTTTCCTAGTTAGCACTAAACTCAAAAAACAGCTACGTGGGAATCCATTCAATAGTTAGTAACACCACAGATGTCATCTTCATGGTTGTGCTAGAGTAAATCTCAGGATATTGTTTAAGAACCACAGATATCAAGATTTTATACCGATGTAGATTTTGAGACATTTCTCAGTGTAAGTGAGTGTCTTGTACTCCTTTTGGCACAAGATGAAAAGTCATCCCCTTGAAACAATGAATTATACAAAACATGATAACAGTTTAATAGTTATTGAGATATTTCTATCTGGACCAAGATGTGGCTAACTGACCAACCAGCATGGCAATATGTGAAAATCTGCAGGTAGTAGGGCAACATAATCACGTGCTATTACAATATTGGTGAATCGGAATCCCATGAACCAAAAAGAAAAGAGAAGGGGTTTTTGATTCTTGTGTGTATTTTTGCATTGTGAAGTAAAACCAAAGGCTCAGACGTACTAAATTTATCCACGTTAGACTGACTGGTTTTAAATGCAGAGCCCTAAGTCATGAACTACATATCTAAACTGAAAGACTGCATGGTTATTTTGAAGTAGGCATGACTGTTATTAATTATTTAAAATGTACTTGGATTTCTGGCTGTGACCTAAGTTGCTCATTTTTACTAGAGAATCAATAACTCATGATCAAGTTAGACAGAGTTTATCTCACAGCCACTTAGAACATATGGTTGTCAGATGTTGTACATCTCACAAACAAATAAAACCCATCTCGAGCCACACAGAGTGAATATTTTTTCAAAATAAGACATGAAGGATGACACCTACACACTCTAATGGCACACATTTATTCACACAAAGGTTCTTAATTCACTTTTCATGTTGCACATTTATCATTAAAAGTTAACGAAAAGGAGTGCAGGACTGCAGTCAAAGTTACTAAGTAGACTGTGTATGCGTGCAGACTTCTTGACTTATCTGTTTGCATAGCACGTTGATCACACTGGAGGTAAGTGTCTGTTCCAAAGTGAAAAGACACAAAGATAAAACCTCCTCCTTAAATATCTTATACTAAAATGTCACTGATGACCTCTTCTAAATACATTTGCAGGCAGCTAGGCTAAATGAATGGCTTAACCTTCACTTTTTTATGTGGGGGGTTCATGCAATGGATGTTTTCTGAATGTCTTCTGAGGTCAGCTCATAATTTACAAAATTTCAGAAATTCAAAACACATTCCAAGTTCCTCAGGTTTTTTTGGGGTTTTTTTTCAGCATTCAAGGACTTACATTGGTGCATAACAATACACAGAGAAAACAAGAATCCGCTGATGTTCATGGGCTGGGTACCTCAGCAGAAAACTGAATTGCCAGACAACAAAGGACAAAACGATGCACATGAGCACACTGAGGGAGCCATCTGTGGTGTGGATTGTTGATTGTTGCTCATGCATCCAGGCCCTCTGACTCTTGAGCCATAGATGTGTCCTCCAAGACATTTGAAAAATGAATTGTTCATGCTGGCCCTATGTCATATTCACATTCACTGTCCAGTGCATCCTTGAACACTGTGTGCTTCGGGTGGCCGGAGAAACAAATGAAAGGAGACCACTTCTCCTTGAGGTAAACCCGATGCCACATCAATCCAAGAACTGCAAGTGCCTCTACCATTGCGCTATGTCTCCCTGGTGTGATAAAGCTAGCTGTGCAGCGAGTCAGTCAACTTAGTATGCAGTTCACTGTCCAGGATATGCTGCTTAAATTTCGCATGATCCACTCAATCGAAAGCCTTGGTCACGTCAACCAAAAAAAAGGGTCATCACTGCTGGCTTTGACACAGTATCACTAAGCCAGGTATGGATTGCCATGTGCTGCTGTTCTGCTGTCCTGAGGTAAATAGGCATGCCATTTTTTTTTCTCTGAGTGAGGACACTGCATGAGCCTTGTCACTATAAATCTCTCCTGAACTTCTGAAACAAGAAGTTAGACAGAAGGATCATCATTTAGGGCCTGAGCCACGATTTTAAACTTTTGGTGTGCGACACCTATTTTTCAGTTTCCAGACCTCATAACGGCGAGAAATGTTTGTCAGATGTGCAATGACAAGAGTGATGTCCCCTGCATAATCCCTTAGCACCAAAGCCGTATCGTCATCAGGTTTGCTTGTTTCTTGAGAACTTCTGTAGGACCAATAAGAGCATGATTCACTTGAATAAAAACCCTTTATACTTTGAGTTCACTAAATACTGTGAGCTTTATTTCATTAGTCTTTGGACATAATTTGTGATTGACTACTGTTATAATCCATATTATGGCAAGAACCACTCAACCACTCAGTGTGCTCATGTGCATTGTTTTGTCCTTTGTTGTTTGGCAATTCAGTTTTCTGCTGAGGTACCCATCCCATGAACATCAGCAGATTCTTATTTTCTCTGTGTATTGTTATGCACCAATATAAGTAATACCACTATGGTTCTTGCCATACAGTAGTCAAATAGGGCTGTTAACTGTATACCAACCCTACTTCTGCACAACACAACTGATGGTCTCAAACACATCGAGAAGGCAAGAAATTCCACAAATGAACTCTTGACAAGGCTCACCTGTTAAAATGTTAAGACTACCTCATGAAACTGACTGAGAGAATGCCAAGAGTGTGCAAAGCTGTCATCAAAGCAAAAGGTGGCTACTTTGAAGAATCTACAATGCAAAACTGGTGGCTTTAACACTTTTTTGTTTCCTACATAATTCCATATGTGTTCCTTCATAGTTTTGATGTCTGCAGTGTGAATCTACAATGTAGAAAGTAATGAAAATAAAGAAAAAAATGAAAAAACAATGAATAAGTAGGTGTGTCCAAACTTTTGCCTGGTACTGTACAGTAGAGTAGTAAGTTTTCACTGACTCAAAATGTAATATTGAGAATCAAAAACGGACACTCAGACACTGCAGCAAACAGGGGCTGGGGTAGTTGGGCTGCATAGACGAATCAAATATTTGCCAGGATCCTGTCCATAATTGCCAATCTGTTGGTCTTAGAATATTTGTCAAATGTCAAAGTGTCCACAGTAGATGATAAAGAGCCACTTCTGCTAAGGTTGTATCTGTAGCCACAGACACTCAACATTTTCTCTCTCAATATCTCTGTATCCGGCGCATATACAGTGCTCTCACAGTGTCCAGTTCGCACAGGAATAACTAACTTCAATGAAAACGTTGATAGTGTTGCACCTATGGTTTATCTGGGATTTTCAGCGTAATGCGTGGCAGAAGCACCAGTTTAAAAATCTTTTTTTATGCTGCGCCTTTCATCTTTTTCCTCCACAACAGTGAAGAATTTTCAAACAATTTTTCCACGAAACATTATACTGGCTTTTTGGTGTGACTATCTCTGCCGCATTGCTGCTGTGCCGCACGTTTAGTTCCGATGATAGCTCACAAAGAACCCCTGTAAACATTTAAAAGTTTATTTTTTATCAAAATACACACATGTAAACCAGTATAAATATCGGTTTGCATTAATAACCACTTGATGCATTTTATTAGCTCTGTGTGCAGCTACCATATGGCAGCATTTTCAGTGTCTCTGCGGCTGCATTTCTAATGTATAACTACTGTACAAGTGCATAAACGAACAAACATTCAATGAAAAATGCATGTTATCAAGGCCATATCAGACCAGTCAACAGCTTTAATATTTGAAAGGTGCCTCTGTGAGGTATTTTCGAAAACAGACTGAAATGATAACCACAGTGTCTAGTTTGTTATATAAAAAAAAGTCAGATCCACTCCAACCGCACAACCCTGAGCCCTGTCAAACTGGGAATAAGTGACATTGTGTGGAATTATATATTTCATATATTCCTGTAACAGGTTATTGCGCCATCCCCAAGTGATTGGCTTGGTTATCTTAATGGGTGTTTTGACCCTGAAAAACACACACGCTCCACACCACACACAAACAAAAGCGGACGTTAACCCTGCCTGTCAAGAGCGGAGCAATCGATCTGTCAACTCAGTAACACTTCGCCATTTAGATCCACTTCACCCTCAGGGTCGGTGGAGACAGTAAACATGCACAGACAGGCTCCTTACACATACTGCCACACACAAGTAAACACGTGCACCTTAATGATGTAAACAATGAGCACACTCACATAAACACAAACAGGCAAATATGCACACCCACTCGGTCACTTAGTCAGACATACATGACTGGGCCATTGCAAGTTTCCTGGTGACAATTGGATTGCTGGGAAGGCTGTGGGTGTACAAATCAATTACAGCTTAGTGAAATGTCAGAGTTGAGGTAACTTATTACACTGTTTTCAGTATTGTTGATTGAAAAAGCACAAACAGGTCAGAAAGCTTTTTGAGCGTGTCTGTTTCTTTGCTCTTGAATTCACGGCCATTAGCTGAGCTGATGAGCTCGGTGAATCAGAGTGTCCAGCCTCAAAATGGCTTGCCTCTCAGAAGTTAACAGCAGCATATGAAACTGAGTTAACTGAAACATTTGAAACCACAATAGCTCTCCTAAGCTAACTAGGTGGTTCTCACTTTTTTCACTTTTTCTGGCAGTCATGGCTGGTGACAGCCTTAGCTGAGATCCTTTGTCACCTGGCTTGGCAGCAAAACAGGTATTTCATGACGTGTTACCCCTTAAAATGCCTGTTAGCATGGCCTGAAAGGCTGCTGTCCAAAGTTGTCCAGGCTGATGACTGTCCGGAAAAATGTCCAATTACAGTTAATTGGCCATTTGACTAAACCACTCCTCTAAACAGCAACTGTCCAATTGTAACTTAGTCGCTGTAACTTGGTACCAGTAGGTCTATGAAACTTCATATTTCTCTTCATGTTGGTGTAGTCTGCTGAGGCCAAAGGAAGAGCAGTACTCAGCATCAGAGCTTGAAGCCTGAGGACTTTTTAGTGGTCTTAGAAGAATCTGAAATACGTGAGCAAATGTTAGGAATGGATTAAAGCTGATTTCTTTAGCCCTAACTTAAGCTGCAAATGTTATTTCTTGTGTCTGGCTAATTAGCTTACAACCTGCAGGGGTAACCAAGCATTAGGTACAAAGGCAATGGGCATGTTATTAGCTTTCTAGGTTGTTTTGTAACCTGTTCCAGACTGACACATCCAATTTTGTGAATGTGTCAATCTGCAACAAGAGCAGATTAGTCCTGCTCTTTGTTTGTTTCGGGGAAGTTTAGATTCCACCAACTCCAGCCAAATTTGCATTAAATACAGTTTCATTTGTCAAAATTGTGGCTTTTTCCTTACCTCAAGCATCCACTTAGCTTGACACTGAAATGAACAGACAATGCTGTTCCCTCAGTGTTATGTGTGTCCTTCAGATGAATCAACAGCCGATGAGGGTCCAATTACATCTAGGAAATGTAGCTTTAAACTCGGTCTTTCCATATATTATGAACACAGGCACCATGTAAAACTCTTTTGCAGATTGAAACGTGTGTTACGGAAATATCAGCTGGAGATGGACCTCACAGCGGACTCAAGTAATGCTTTAGCTTCCATTAGCGAGCGTAAATCAGGAGTTTAGCTGACAAAATCCACAGTTGTCAACGAGAAATGAGGAGCACTCTTTTGTTTACTATTGGGAGGAATGGCAGTGAAGTGCCGCTGCTATCGTCGCAAACTCCACAGAAAGCTTGGCTGGCATTAACCTTAACTAATGAGACCATGACTTAGCGATTGTCAACAGGGGCCCTCAGCTAATGTACTGATACCATCAAATCATGATAGTAAGGCCTGACCCTTGTTAAACCCTACAGGGGAAACTTACCTTGGGTATGGATAGCTTCTCTTAACGCATGAAGCTAGATTGGCCTACAGACAAAACAAGTTGTGGCAGCTTTTGCCAACAACTCATTATCATGTTGTCATCAGTGCCACTGTTTCAGCAAAGACACTGTTACTGTTGTCGTCAATGTGATCTTTATTATAATGAAAATACAGTCAGTTGCATCAGTCATAACTCCACTCCACTGCCTCCACATTGTTGATTTCACCACGTTTGTTGTTGTCATTACATCATGTTTGTTATGTTTTTACATAACCAGGATGACTAAGAATGTGTGCACGTGTGCCATGTCTTCAGACTTCTCTCTTTTTAAAACTTCTGCCTTCTTCTGCCAGGGTTTTGTGCAGAGCAAGACACGTGTTCCTGACACCAGACACATTCCAGACTGAGGCCAAATCTGGCAAAGATTGTAGAGGTTGTATATATGTTTTTGTTTTTTTATCTATTTTTTATGTTATGCAATCAAAGAACTCCTTCCAAACCATTACAGTGAAAAAAAAAATCCCGCAAGGATTTTTGATTCCTACAGTTAAACAGCAACTAGCCAGTTTATGTTGTTACATGCAAAAAAGGCCCGTGGTTGACCCATATCTAAAGATGCTTTTGGGAAGCCAAGCCCCGATTTATGTGTGCAAGAGAGCATCTTGAAACTAGAACTTTAACACTGTGGTGTGTTTTCCAACCACTGATCAAATAAGAGATCAAACACTGTATACTTTAATAAATGCAGTGGTATACTGTACATATGAACACTCACTATAGTTCACTATATATGAACTTTGGAGCAATATATGAGTGAACACACGTGCTCCCGGGGGTGTAATCCATCATGCTTGCAGAAGGTTAATGTATTTTGGATTTATGCATGTGTATATGTATAAATATGTGTATAAAAAATAAGTATCTGAGTAAAAAGATACAGGGGCAAAGAGCTGGAATCCATAGAGGTGCATATAAGTAATGATATTTCCTTAAAATCAGTTGTATATTAATCAATGATCCATGACAATATAAGTCCATCCAAGGATAAAGTAGGGTCTGGTGCTGCGTGAACACCTTGGCCTTATGTTTATCCACAGATTCCATGTCTTCAGTGTCAGTTACTGGTCGTATGCTGTGTGGTGACAAGGATTCTTGAACTCTGACGCTGAAAGATTTAATGCTGTCCTTTCTCTGCTTCCCTTCTCCAGACTCTCTGTTTTCATCTGTCCGTTTTGAAATGTATAGCTCATAGACACATTACAAACACACGCACACACACACACACACACACACTGATGAGCAAACTGGGAACGTGGAATTGGAACAGTTCCGGAGGGGGCAAAGTTCCCCATCTCTAAGTGCCGAGAAAACAAAAACAACACAGACCCGGAGAAAACAGAACAAGGAGCGTTAACATCAAAATAGCGTTTCGACAACAAATAGAATCGGTTTCATCTGTTTCACACAGTCACTTGGACAAGTTGGCAAAAAACACCCCCAGCAGACTGAGAGCTTGAGGATGTTTGCAGTGAGAAGTAACCACAGATAAAGTATGCCACTTAATTGAATGGAAGAAGAATGCATCCTCGTTTTGGCCTCTTTCCGTTTCTTTTTCTGCATCTCTCCGTCTTTCGTTATCACTCTCACTTGTGGGGGTGTATATACAGACACAGATGTGCCGTCATGCTCTTTCCCTGCCTCTACCTTGTCTCTCTGCGTTTGTTTCTATTTGTCTGCTTTTTGTCTCTGCCTCTCTCTGCCTCTGTTGCTGTTTCCTTCTCTCTCCCAGTCCTGAACTCTGAGGCAGAGGCAAAGCTTTCACAGCCAATATTTCCCCAAAACACATCTTTCTTTTTCCTATGCTTTTCTCTCGCAGAGTCTATGTCTACTTTTTTATGTGTGTGTGTGTGTGTGTGTGTGTGTGTGTGTGTGTGTGTGTGTGTGTGTGTGTTGTGGAATGTGTTTGTGAAAATGTGCGCGTTATATTTTGAACTGGGCTGGATCTCGTCACTGTTTGCCTTTTAGAGTAGGTGTGAATGAAGCACATCAGGCCCAGCTCCCCATCGTTCATATCATGGCTGCACATGAAGGTGAACGGTGGGGGAGGTTTAGAGCGAGCCACAGAGAGCAGGCGAGAGGGCGTGTTTGAGACAGGAGAATGTACAAGAGCACAGCGAGAAAAAGATTTTATAAAATGCGGGTGTACGTTTCTCTTTGAGTGTCTTGTTTATTTACTTGAATTTTCTCGCCTCTTCCTCATTCAGTGTCAGTCCCGAGGTTCAACAATGAGTGATGTGTCCTCCCTACAACTCACACACACACACACACACACACACCCGCATGCTATAGACTGCGCCTGATTCCATTAGTGCTCTTGGACCTCAGTCATTGTCCCTCCGCTGTCCTCTGAGGGAGCAGCCAAAACCACTGGAGGAAAGCAGCCGCCGCACAACACGTCTCAGACAGACTGTTAATCAGGCGGTGCTGCATGATATTCTGTAGCCGGTTACATCTTGCTCCCCCGGCGAGTAATCACCTAACAGTGTTATGCTGATGTCGCACAGGGTCAGGTGGAAAGAGAGCTGTTTGTCGATGTAAAAGAGACAGGCAGAGAGAGGGAGATGAAGAGAGTACAAAGTAAAGGCGGGAAAAGGAAAGCGGAAAGAGGCGATCAGGAAGGAAGAGAGGAGGTGAACTTGCGAGCAGATGTCATGTGTTTTTCACAAGCCCTGGCCACGTGCATCACTCCTCATTAAAGGGTATCATGCCACTGAATCAAACTGCCGTTACTTACAATACAGAAGACTCAGTTACTCATCTCTGTCACTTACACACTCACAGACGAGCGCATATAGTGTGTGCGTGGACACGCGCGCAGGCACACACGTACACAAACACACACGTACGTCACATATTGACATGCTCCAGTGCTTTTAGTGCACCAGGGCTTGAGAGACGAGGCAGCAGCAATTAACACCTCACTGACATTTGCTTCTCCAGCTGTGGTGGAGGGAGTATGGGAAATGGGAGGAAAGAAATGAATGCGATCTGTCCATAGTCCCCACACTACCTGCTCCTTCTGTGTGTGTGTGTGTGTGTGTGTGTCTTAATTTTTCTCAGAGCTCCAAATGACCTTTCGTGTTTCATATGTGTTGCAAAAATACAGTTTAGCAGAAGAAACGGGGAAATAACAGCATTCTTTCTCTCTGTCTCTCAGTCTGCAGTGTATAAATCAATCTTTATGACTATTGTCGCGCTGAATTTAGACAGTCAATATGGTGCCTGTTTGTGGGTGAGCAGTGAGGCCAAGCCAGGCTGCCCAGGCATCTGCTGCTATGTCTGTGCTGGAGCTTTCTCCATCCTGTAAATAACACTTGAGACACACATCCAACCATACACAAACACACATTTACTCATGAAGTCCAGTGAAGACTGCTCAGCAGTGTGACAGCTCTCATCCAGCTCCTTCAGCTCGGGTGTTCGCTGTTGATCTTGTGCATCAGCCAGATTTTGAATGTGTTTTCTTTTTCTGCTTGTTCTTTTCTCTTTTTTTCTGTTGTAGAAGGAGAAATCAATGTGGATAATTGCTGTATAAATCGAAAAATAAGTGTAGGATTCTGTGTTATTAAAATAATGGTGTTGCTGCCAACAATTCTTTCCTTTAACCTCAACATGGGTATGGATAGATTCAGTCAGCATTAAATAGACAGGCAGAATCACTGCTGCTTTGTTTAAGATGCGCAGCTTTGACAGAACACGCCTCAGGCAATTGAATTGCTTTTTAGCAGCAGTATGTGTACAATTTTTATGTGATTGTGACTTTTCTATTTATTCTGAAGGCATACGTTTGTAGAAAAATGAATTGTTGTCTACCGCAGTGCTGTTCTTACAGTTTATGTACATTCTTTCCTAATCATAGCCCTATACCACACTTTATCTAAGCACCATGTCTCAAGGAGAAATCACATTTTGCATTCATTCCTGTACTATTTCAAATAACTTTTAACATGCCGTAAAATGACATCAAAACAGTTAGAGAGAAAACTGCATTCTCACACGTCTTTCCTAATTGTGCATGAATATTGCATTTACAAAATTCACAAAGTCAAATAAGCATGCTTCAGTGATGCCATCAGGTCCAGTAATAAATTACCAGGATATTAAAGCACAAGCTGTGTGTGAGCTCACACACATCTGACAGAGTTTGGTTAAAATGGCTCTGGAGGGGATCAGGAGTTACGTACTAGTTACAAGTTCATTCATTTCTCATTCAACAACACATGGTTATGCAATCAAGTATCAGTCCCTTTATGCTACACAGAAAAAACAGTTTTTTTATGGTGGAGTCAACAAGATGAGTTGAGGAGTATGGTGATAGAGCAGTGGATACTATTGTTGGGTTGGGTATGATACATATTACATTAATAAGACTGAGATTGTACTGAGCAAACATACCAACACAAATGGTCTAAAAACATGTAAGCTGGTGTTAAGTGAAAGAAGCAGAGCGCATGAGAATAATCTTTTCAAGAGAATGCAGCTCTGGTCTAATGGACTGATGCTTATTCCGCTGAGAGGAAGAGAGAGAGAAGATTAAATATGAGGATGACAGATACAGAGGGAAAGAAGAGAGATGGGGGTGGAATGAGGGGTCTCAGAGAGTGGAAGACTGACAGAATATATGAGAGAGAGATCGAGGCGGAAAGAGACTGGGGAGGAACCGTTAGTGGTTTACTTGGCTACTACACATCTCACTGTGTCACCTCGGCTCAATGTCACAGCCTTCTCGCTCTGACGAGATGCTAATGCACATGTCACCAGATAGACATTTCCACCTCGACCATCCCGAAAGCATCCACTCTCAGCGCTCCCCTCTCTGTCATTTCCATCTCTCTGTCACCGCGTCACCAATCTCTCTCTTCCCTTCTTCAGCTGCTTCCAACACACTTATCTGTTCCTCGCTCTAATCTTACTCCATCTCTCTGTCACTCACTGTCTGTCCAAAGTCTCTCTCATCCCTTTCTGTCTGTCCTTTGAGCTGGTTAAGTTGAGCTATGACTCAGGTCAGCGCAGGTTGAACGTTTCTCCATTATCGGGTCTAACACATTGAGTTTGTAGCCACCAGCAGATTGAGACAAACTATTCATCAGAGTGGAGAGTGGCGCGACAGCTGTTATACTATTATTTATTTATCTTGCTAAAACCTTATGCACTCTGTCTAAAAGAGTGTATTCACAGGGTCGCACAGTGTCACCGTGCATAGAGCCTCCTCACATACGCAGAAGAAAGGGCAGGCTTCACGTTCTGATTCCCCATCGCTACTTTCAGTCATGCACTTTTAACCTCATACAACATGAAGCCACTTTTCAGCTTTTTGTCATCTCACCCCATTCATCCACATGTAGACGAGCCCAGTAACACAAGATAACAACAGTTCTGCAGTAGATGAGTCACTTCAATGTCCAATGCAGGCAGTAATGTGGGGAGGTGGAAGAGAATGACAGCGGACGCACAATACACACCGCTCACCCAGGAGCTGCAATATGCTGACACTTTGCTGCTGCTGCTGCTGATCATATAGCGTTTCATATACCCCACCTCCGCTCTAGCATCCACCTGATGATTCTACCTGTCCCTAGGGGGGAAGGTACTATCATCACTCCCCACTCCCTGCTGTGCTGAGCTTGGTGCTTTGTTGTAGGAAGTGGTGACGTCAAAGCCCAGACACCCAACCTCACAGCTGTCCACACTCTACAGTCACACAATAATCTATTTAACATGAAGCTGGCTGACTGAATAAATGTTTTTGTTAATGATGACCATGTCCTTAACCTCACCTTAAGTTGGTGCACCTGCATTACAGGAAAAAAAAATAGAAAATCATTGAATGACAGTGAAAAAAGTTGGATTTTGCTGAAATGTTCAGTATTAACACATTGTCTCGTGATAGGAGATGCTCATTCAAACATGCACAATCAACTTGCATGCCGAATTCATAAATATGACCTTTTGCCAAAGAAGCTTGAAGTCAGACACACACACAGTAACAGCACTGAACACCCTCCCAATGCCTCACACATCTGACTGTTGTCACAGTACAACGGGGACCTCTACAGGCCACACGTGGAACAGGTCTTCTCACCCAACACTGACGTAAGGTTGAGAGCTGAGTGCTTTAAGGCATTCCCGTCAGTCACTGTCGCTGCCTTTCTGTGCCTGTCAGGCAGCTTCTGACTGTCTCATGGCCTCTTCCAAACACCCACACACGTACCCTTGACACACATCGCTCTCATTCATAAACACAAACATACAGTAAACATTTGCACGCAGCACAAATACAAATACGTATACGTCTCCACATATGGATGCATGAGGGTGTGCTGGGTCACCACATCGAATATTAAAGGTTGCAGAGAAGGGAAGTCAATCCAGGCATCATTGTGTTTGGACATATTTGGAGTTCTGTTTGTTGCATCCAACATCAATCAATGACCTAACAATTTGAAACAAAACAGACATACTTCCACGCCAAAGTCGAAGTACTTGAAAAAGCCCAGCTGGGCCACATGTTGACCGATAACACTTATGTCAATATGAAGAAACTTGTTTTGTTTTTTTTTTCTTGCACAACAATGGAATGAGTGGCAAAAAGAGGCATTTTTCATCTGTCAGTATCTGACACCTGCATGTGTTTTCAGCTCTATAAAGCAGTTGTTTCCATCCCTGGGGGTCAGGACACTCCCAGAGGTTGCAAGCGGCAAGTTGAGGGGTGGTGAAATAATTAATGGAATAGAAAGAAGAAAACACATTTCTGCTTCACAAAATAATGGTTTATTTTTTAGGCTTTTTTTTTGAAAGGCAATTTGTCTCTTCAGGCTCTTCAAATATTATTCAAATGAAACAATCTCAGAGGAAAATTACTCCTTGCTTGAGCAGCTCATAAGGAACCTGACAAGGTGATGCAAGTGACTTTTTTAAGGCACCACAGTTAAGAAAGGTTGGAAAACCACTGTCATTATTGATGCACTTAGCATATACTTAAACTCAGCTGGCTTTGAAAAATGATGGTGAGGATAAAGAGACTCTATTTATAACTGCACATCAGAGAAAAAGGCTAAAAGATTTAAAACGAAAGAGCAAACGGTGTGATAATAGCCATCTTTCTGTGTCCATGTTGAGAAAGTGCTTGGGTACAGAAACAGCAAAAAAGGAATTCTGTGAAAGCACAAAATATTAGTAAATTTGCTCGATCCAATACCTTGGTATTACGGGGTGTTTTGTTTGTATTAGCCTAAGGATCCACAAACAGAGCTTTTACCCTTTTTAAATGTACAGATATTCAGGAGCAGCACACGTGAACACAAGTGAAGTTTCCAGGCTTGCCCTAACTTTTCAGAGGAGCAATTTATTCATAACAGGTCTTTGATTAGACTGCGCTTGAATAAGAGACAGGGAAAAGGGCACGATTGTGCTTTTTTTTTAATGAAAAGCTCACTTTGATGTTAGAGGCATACGTTGATAACATAATTAGAGCATGGTATTTGAATATCTTTGTGGAGTTTATTATACCACATCTCTAACTTGAGTTGATTTTCCTAGCCTGTGTGTGACATTTGCCTTCATGGTTCCTTCGACTGAGTTTTGATCTATTCACCTCATAAAGAGGTATCTTAATTGGAGCTTTTAGTAAACACACAACACCCACAGTCTGACTTTTTCTCCTTAATTTGGTGCTGTGCGTCAGAACTTCAGATCAGTTATTATCTATACACCACGTGACCTGCGCAACCTCTTCTTTTGGGTATATATAGGAAACTTATTGGTGTACGTTTTCAAAATTTCAAAGCCCAGCCCTTTGATTTCAGGAAGTGAATGTATGTGGCTTAAAGGATCCTTTTAGCGAAGCTGAATGCATGTTTCCAAAACTCTCTCTCTGAGAAATATGTGTTACATTAAGTGTTATTAGTGAGGCAGGGACAGACAGAGAGGCTTTTGAGCAAGGTTTTAGGAGTCTAACCGTTTAGAATAATAGGGAAGTATTGCATCAGAGTGAAACCAGCTCCTCCTGCACTTTTAAAAACCACCTTTTGCCTTTTTTCACGCAGACAAAGAGATAAAGAAATAGATACTGTCCACACATTAAGACAGAACTGAGTGTTGACACATAAACGACAGATTAAAATTCAGGGGCATAAACTACAAAAAGATGTGGTATCTCCAGCTGGCGAGTCTGCTGACACACAGACCTGAGCACCTGGGAACACACTGTTTGTCATCAATTACTATCGGCATTTGTGCAGAACGGGGGAGAGACTGATCGCTGAGCTCCTGAGGCGACGCCAGTTCGGTGTGTTGTAGTTAGACTCATTGAACTGATATTGACACATGTGTCACAGGCTCACGCAAAGCTGCTGAGTTTTGTAGACATTTCCTTGTGTGATCTTTAAGCTTGATGTTTTGCTGAAGATACGGACATAAATAAATAATGTAAGCCTGTTTGTGTGTAGACGTTGCGTGCATGCATATATATGTGTGTGCGTGTGCCCACGTTACAAGGCCTTGCATCAGTTTTATGCCTTTGCAGCAGTACAAAACAGACCGCTTGAATTTGACTCTCACTCCTATATTTTTCCTGCCTTCAAAAATATCTTTCTTTTAGCTTGTGTAGCCCCTACTGCTCTCTGTCTAAAGCACTTTCTCTTACTCTTTTTTTCTCATCTCCCCTAGTCCCAACACGTCTCTGCTTCAATCCTTTCAAAACTTGCTTGCTCCACTGTTCTTGCATTACTGGTTTGATAAACCAACTCAAAACATCATAATGCCTGAGCTCAGCTATGTGATTCTGTTGAAACTGGCACAAATGTTAAAGATTCAATTCACGGTGGCCACAAACGGAGCCTGCTCTGACATCAAATTCCGCTTCAGTTTCAAACCCACAACTCCTGTGTGTGACAATTACTGCTGCGCTTTAGTGTTTTAGTTGCTATAATGATTGCCAGATTTGGATTAGGTTTAAATCTGAGTAAAAATGGTTGTACAGTTAAAGGGATAACGTGACATGGGGTTACATTAGTGATGCTTCTTTCCATAAATAAGTGGCTCAGCTTCACTAATTAGACCAAAACAAGCAGCAATAGACAAACCTAAATGTGTGTTAGATATTGATACAACAGACATGAAGAAGTCTGGCAAAATAAGCCACACCAGAGTAATATGCACACAACTGTGGAAGACCCAAAACAATATCGAGTGAGTCTTTTCCAAGCAGAGGGGGAACACCTTCTCTGCAGTCTGAGGCACAGTTGGGAGAGCCTGAGTGCGAGAGGAGGATACCACCACACAGCTGAGTCTGTTCTTTAGCAACTGGAAATATTGCATCAGGACTGCAATAAAAGATCCAAACAACCCCTCTAAGGAAAACCCACAGCCCCTTTATCTTATTGCTAGACTTGGCTAGACTCCAAGTATGTCTAGGCCCTAATCATAAAACAGCGAACAGAAGAGGCATAGCTTTTGGTGAGGTCAACCATGTCTCCCCCCACACAAGACATAGGAAGAAAACGTTCTTACATGTATCTTAAGACCAAACCTACTTTTAACTACCTCACCAACTGTGAAACAAGAGAGAATATCTTGTTTAGAGATTGCATCCTTCGTCTTGTGTCTGGTCACACTGGCGTAATCATGAGCTTTGAGACCTAACTGACCAGGGGATGTATAAACACTTCTCCAGAATCAGTGGTTTATAGGTTTTACATAAGAGGATATCAGAGCATGCATGGAGGGCCAAGAGGCAGCAATTAGAGGCAACAGTGCTCATAAGTCAACTTCATGGGATCAGTGCAGACCCATGGGTCATTATTGCTAAAAACTGGTTTTGGAGTGGTATCAGTGCACCCACACATAGAAAAACAGACTCCATCAACACTTAAATGAGGCATTGGTCCTTGGGGCTCCAAACGCAAAGGACAGAGCATTAACCAAAGTCTTGTTTGGTGCATAGCAATTCATCTTCCTTATTCAGCAAGAGATCACCAGAGATGGCAAGGTTGGATGATGCTGAATGGTGTTTCATTGCCTCAATCACAAATCAAAACTCTAGTAGTTTGAATGCCTGGAATGCATTCATACTATGCTGGGTACATAAAAAGTTTGAGCCTTTCATAATTTCACTGGGCTAACCTTGACGCACGCAATAAATTCAGTTAAGTTAAACAGAAGAATGACTGTCACCATCACACAGCACAATAATCAAAGAATGAAGTGTCTGTAAAAGAGAACATTAACTTATTTAAACACTAGACTACTTTGTTCATTCACTGTGACTGACAAAATGTACATGTGTTTGGGTACACCAAACAGGGGCGTGAGTCATGCGCAGGTGTAAGGTCCAACCAAAGTCACAGTGCTTTTATTACCCATCAATATTTCAAGCAATCAATTTAAGCAACTCCTACTCCATTATGCAGTTCTGTCAAAGTGTTCAGATTTAACTCCATTTAGCATGATCAGGTGTGTCCTCAATCGGAGATTGATGTTACATACACAAAAAAGAAGGATCAGGAAGCCCAGGGTTGCCAATTCTATCATCATCCCTCTTTCTGGGGAATCCAATTCTGCTCTCTCCCAGCCAGCAGCATGCATTATAGATCAATATGCAATACAACATAACCCGCATCCCAGTCAGGAAGTCCTCTGCTGTTATGGTGGCCTACCTGTCAGCAGAGTGGCTGTCAGCCGAGTCTGGAAACCAACAGGTTTGCCTAAATTACATAAAGCTTTCACATTTGCCCTAATTAGTGCTCAGTTGGTAAAAAGCCTCAGCTTCTATCAGATAATTCAACAAAAAGATTGTGACAAACTTGCAATACTCTTCCTTTCTCTGTATTTTCTTCCTTTTTGTTTTTCCCCTTCTCATTTGAAAGTGACCTTCCTATCTTCCTTCCTTCCTTCCAACTTGCTTGTCTTTCTTCTCCCACAGAGCATCATGTTTGACTTTCTACTCCATCTTGCTCTGGTTCAACCCCTCCTCTGGAGATGTGCTTTCATGGGGGCCTTCCTTTTTTTCATGACCCTGCCAAAGAGGTTATCTGTTGCTATCACAACTTTCCCCACCTAGCTTGACCTTCTCGGGCCATTTCTTCTTCCATCCCTGTCAGATTTGTAACTTTGGCCCCCTCTTGCATGATCCACCAGCTCTTGCAGTCATCTTTGATTGCTATCAGGTTGTTTTCAGTTGCAGTTCTGATCTTGTCGCTGTCTTTTTTCCTGGCAGCTTCAAGCACAGTCATATATTTCCCTCTGTGCATGAGTTACCCAAAGGGAGGAGAGTTCCTTTAAGTTGTCTTGATTTATCTCCTCCTCCTACCTCATGTTTGATGTTAAATTAATCCTGTTAGCATTCTTTCTTCTCCAAAGCATTTTCCAACCTTCTGATATTTTGTTCAGCCAATGTTCACTGAATACCTTTATTTTCACTTTCTAGTGTCTTTCCCCCACATTGAACTCTTTGCTAGTTGGCAGGGCTTCATTTCTTGAGACAAACCTTTTGGTTTTGGCTATAGAGATTGTTTATGTCCTTGCATGGCTGAGCAGGAAGGTTGGATAAATAAAAAGAGAGACAGCGATTCTTCCACCTGTACATTTACTCACACTGTTAAACCCAGGGTAGCTTTTTACACCCGCTGTCAAAGAGAAGGACACGACTTCCTGAAGGCTCCTCAAATTTGAGCAACATGTTGTTACAGCTATTAACTCTACTTCCTGCCAGTTACAAAATCCATGAACTGTCAGCTGTCACTGATTTTGTCTCATGCCCATTGTTGTTTTTTGTAGTGGGAAAACATTTCTGCGCATGAAAGAGAGAGCTGCAGTCAGAGAAGCAGAGAGAGAGAGCAGGGGATCAATACTTCACCTGGAGCCTGAACAGAAGGCTAGCCTGTTTCTCTTCTAAGTGAACAGCACAGCTCATGATGTTACACACACATCAAACCATCAAGGAGAGTTTGGGGGTAGTGTGTATGTTCAGTATATGTGTGTGTGTGTGTGTGTGTGTGTATGTGTGTGTGTGTGTGTGTGTGTGTGTGTGTGTAATACCCTGTAATGCTCCTGGTGGATGGAGCAGGTGGCCATCCAGGTGTGTGGGAGGAAGTAAGCCCTGGCAGACAGATACGGTGGGCACGGTTTTCAAAGAGGACACACCGATACGCAGACACACCTACATGCACACAATATCACAGCCTTTTCCTGATGAGGAATACATCTTCTCCAACCAATGTAAGTTTATCAGCAGTGAGTCTTTAAATCTTACTTGTGTGGCAAATGAAGTGGACTGCTTTTTGAGGATGAAAAGGAGAGAGAGCATAGCTAGCAAGAGACAAATCTCAGTGGGCCTACCAACTGTGTAAAAAGAACAGTTCTCAAAAGCATAATGCTTCCGTCCTAGTTGGTATGGATTTTGCACATATGCGTCTTACTTTAATAGTAAAACATTTTGAGGTACTAAGTTCAGTTTTAAACTGTCACACCAGGAAGCTGTTCGGTATAACGCCAGTCTGATCCTCTGGTCACTGAGCGGCTTCAGAGGAGCAGTCGGGGTTATGGGCCTCGCTCAATGGAGCCTCGCTGGTTTCAGTTCCCCCACCCAGAATTATCCTGCCAGATCACAACAACACGTCCCTCATGCCAACTTCAGGCTATAGAGCAACATGCAGCAACCAACCAGTCACATCTAACTAAAGTAATACAAATCACAAATTTGCCTCAAGGAGCCTCACAGTCTATATAGGATGAGATGTTCTCGACCCTTAAACTGTTGATTTGCTCCTTCAAAATCAAATGTTTCTGACAGAACGCAATGCGCTTCATACACATCTCATGATTTGTTAAAGGTTGAAATTTAAGAATGAGATGACTTCAGCACCTACAAACAAAGGCAAATATAAATACACACATACAGACTTATATGTGTTTTTAAAACAGATGTAAACACACATACACATTCACCGCATCATACAAGTTGCTCAGAGCAAAGAAAGTACGCAAAACACTTTCCCTCTGTTTCTCTCTCTCTCTCATGCACTCAACTGAAAATATCTGCAGGGCTTCCTCTTCCACTATCAAACAATTGTTTGTTCTCATTATCATAACTCATTAATCCTGATCAGACTCAATCTCACCATCTTTTTCACTGTCTACTTTCCTCCTCTCCTTCTCTCTCTCTCTCACACACACACACATACACACAGTTACACATACATTTGTTTGTTCCTCTATTCATAATTCATAGGTTTTGATCAGACAGAATGTTTGATAAGGTTTACAGTCTGGGCTTGCCCAGGCAGAGAGGGAGACAACACAAATAAACAGCCATAAATATATACATGGTAATACCCACTGGATGATGTAGGAGGCAAAGTTAATGTCATGATACAGTTGAAAAGTGAGACACTGAACTAAGTAAAAGAGGAAACTGGTTCATGGATTTTGCCTTTGAAGGCCTTTTCAGAGTGAGATTGATTTAAAAGATTTTTTGAAGACAAAAAGTTACTAAAGATCTATGAATACTTCACTAAATTATTAAAACTAATGTCTCGATTAATACCAAGTGTGGCCAACAATTGCTTAATGTACATATAAAAGTATTACATGTAAGTATTCTTTGTTTAAATCCACCCTTTTTTTGTATTTTAAACAACCAAAAAAAGTATAGCACACTGAAGTATTTTAATCTTCCCTTCAATGCATATAGTACAATGTATTTAAATGTGAATATGAAAAAAGAAGCTGTCATATAAACCAAGTTTTTTTTTTTTTTTTAAAAAAAGGCTAAATTTACCATAACATAACTGACTTTTAAGGAGGAAGTTACAGGCACACACAAACACTGTCCGCTATTTGACACAAGCTTAGGGGATTAAATGTTCAGGTTTCAGTAATAAAATCAATGAATACTAGTTATGATTCCATCCAGATCTAGTGCAAACTGTGAATTGATGTGTGTTTCCATCCATTATTGTTTTGAGAATATTAAAAGCGGGTTTGTCGAGACAAGATGGGGGTAATGATCCACTCAGATGCCATTTGAACATTGCAGAAGAAGAGGGGTCAACCAGACACATCATGCCATTGGGAACCAAGCACTAAGGCTGCACCCCCTCTCGTAGTAAAGAATCATACTTTCACATAACATGAAACACTACTGTGACAGTGAACATTTAAGGCATATAAAAGACGTAGTATAGCATCAGTAAACATGACAAGTTTCAAGTCTCTGCGTGGAGTTTATACCAGGAGATCCGCACATTAACCCCCAGCCACCCATGAGCACTCACTTAAGGAAGTGCTCAGGTCTAAGTGTCCACCAGGGGCCTGTTTCACAGCCTGACTCTGAGAGTGCTGAATATTCACCTGGTGGTCAGGTCATTTACCAGCCCGTGACCAGACTGGTTGTTGCATGTATTTTTCAAGGTGCTGAAGTTAATCTATCAACTACTTGGGTGGCTAAGCTGTTGGCTGCTAGATGTTGGTTCCTGAGACTGGGGGGGCATAATTGTGGATGGATCAAATTAAGTGATGGACTATATTAAAGCTTGTGATGTATCTTGTGTGCTCTCTAGCAGGCAGAGTGGTCACACAGTATATTTACTAGATATAGTGGTTTTGGGTTCTGACCAACCCAGAGACCCACATTACTCCGTCACTGATTGGCTACTATTTGCCGCGTGTATAGGGCTAGAACAGTGTCAGTGTCAGAGGCAATCAGAGTAGGGATGGGTATCCATGGTACACAGATGGGGAAAAAACTCTTTTGACACATATCAAGGCAGGGGTTTTTTGTGTGTGTTTCAACTTATTTTTTTTACGCACAGGTTAAAAATGTGCATAAAAACAGGTGGATGGAAAACAACCTACAGAGAGACAGATAGAAAGATGCATATGAGTATGAGACAGAGAGAGCAAGATGGAGATTGATAGGAAAAATAAATCTATCCCCAAAATAAAGACTAATTCAAACTGAGTCTGATGGATAAGTTGGTAAATTGAGTAAACAAACTCATCCCTTTCTTCATTATGAGGTGCCGGGAAATATCTTGTCATACAAATGAAATTCAAAACAAGTTGCTTTGGTTCAGACGGGGATAATGTTCGATAAATATGAGCTACAAAGAGCAGGGGCATGGAAAGAAAGGAAAAAAATGCAACGCCGAGAAATCTACCCAATAAATGATGATCCCAACTCCACTTGACAGACTTAGAGTCTTGGCGGCAACTAAAAAACAAACCAAACCACAGTGCTTTGTGTGCACCAGAGAACATACTATAGGGAGAGAGAGGTGTGAGAAAAAGAATGAAGAATAAAAGAAAAAGTGGCAAAGAACTGGGAGGACAGGAAAGGAGAGAGTGGGAGGCCATCATTATCGTAAGAGGAATGTGTTATGTGTTATTTATGTGAAGAGATTATTAGGTATACACTAATGTCACACAATGTCTGAAATGTTAACCACTGATGCTGAAGGCACCTAAAGGCCAGGAGAGCAACATGCCTTTCTCACAACAGTGTACTTGTCATAGCAGGAAAAGCTCAGGTGTTATTAGCAACATAAGCTATGGCTCTGGTCTAGCAAAGTGTCCTGGGAAGCCATGACAATGTAACAGTGTGACAGTGAGCCAGAGCGCACAATACTGCCACGACTATGCTGCGCTCTCAAAAGGAAAAATGAGCGGGCTGACCAAGGACTGAAGAGGCCCAACCAGCGGGAGGGGGTCTCTTATCATCACCAGCTTTGTCGGCGAATATGGTGTCGCATGTGCGATTGGAGTCCAGTGAGGTGAGGTGAGTAAAGTCAATTTTATTCATATAGCTCAATATCACAAATCACCAGTTTGCCTCGAGGGACTTTACAATCTGTAGAGCATGGAACACCCTCTATCATTGGACCCTGCGGGGGGAAAAAAATGGAAGAAACCTCCGTGTTGCAAAACTCTACAGGCTCCACTGTTCACGTCTCTCTTCTCTCCTCCCTCTGCCGTATTTAATGAAGTAGACATGAAGAGTGCAGAGGAGCGTTGGATTGTTGTTTTCACTTTGTGCAAAGCGTTGTTTCATTCCCTGCAGACAGACAACACTATTTAATCATTTGAATAATATATAATCCACTGTTGGATAACAGTTATACATATATGTTGTCACTTACAAGTTCATGGAAGTTGCTGATGTGTGAAAAAGTTTTACATTCCTTAAAAGGGGAGGGGGCACTGCAAGAGTCTGTGGCTTCTTTGTTAAGAAAAACTAAATTCACTTTCAATGTCGCACTTCCACGCGCAGACTCACCTCCATCTAAAGGGAAGCAGACAGCAGCAAGGGAAGACAAGTGAATGAGGAAGACAGACATTGATTTGGTCTTTGCATTTTTATTTCACTTTCACTTTTTATTTACTTGTTTGTGTTTGAGTCACCTCACTCAAGCTCATATCGTATATTTCTATTTAACATATGCACACACACACACACACACACACACACACAAGCTTTTACACACCTGCCCTTGATCTTGTATACAAACAATCCACGAGAAAAGGTTTCACCCCGTCAATATAGGTAAGGGTAGGTGACATGTGCCAAAGATCATCTGCCATATGGAAATCCATTCCTTGAGAAAAACATGAAGCTAGGAAGCTAGTATAAATGTAAAAACAGTATGCTTTTGCTGTGAAGGGGGGGGGGCGGAGAATGATGATGTTTCTTATTATTTATTTATTTCTGTCAAGACTGTTCTTTTCCCAACTGTGCTGGCTTTTGAACACAGAAACACATTAGCGACAGAAAGCTGAGGAAGAATCTGTTGATTTTTCCCTCATTTACACTGGGTCCCTTTAAGGCAAAGCTGAAAGGGAAGGGGACATGTGGCTGTGGCAGAAAAGAACATATGGCATCTGCTCTAGTGGAAAACCTTAATACGGGGTAGAGTATTGGCACCCGTCGCCTCACTAGCATTAACATGCTGTCAGAGTTGTTCTGGCAGAACACTAAGTGGAGCACACTTGCCCAGCACTGTTCCCAAGAGTGTTGCGGCGTGTCCCTTCCCACTTGCCATCCATCCTGGGCCATGTTATCAGTGCTGTTATAGAAAGGCGAGAATACAAATATGCTGGAGGATCTCTGTTTATCAGATCTCCAGCCAAAGATCCAGTCCTAAGCACTGGTCTTGTTAACGTGGTGAGAAAAAAAAAAAAAGCCATAAAAATGGAAAACTGGAGAAAATGACAAGACCAAACTCTAAGGTACGAGAGAAAGTGGCAGTGACAGGAGCTGTAGCTATTTTAAGAACATATTTAATACATATTTAAGAACATATTTTAGGTTAAAAACATTGCATATAAATATATATTTTTTAAGTAATTTACAGAGTACAGCTTGATTTAAAAATCATTTAGACAGCTATGAAAAGGAATGAAGATTATCATACAAATATTATTTACATATATAATAATGATTACATACAATTAAATTAAATTAAAGATGTCTTCCATCTAGCTGCTTCAGGTTTAAGGTCCTGGTATTATGCATGCTGGCTAGCTGGGCTGAGTGGGACACTGGGGTTTAAACTAGTATAAAGTAGAGATGTTTTAGAAGCAGCCAAAACTTACAAGGCCAGATTGCAAATGATGGAAATAAACAGAACTTGAAGGTGTTTTGAAGAACCTTGCTTTTGGTCTTTACTATAATGAGCTTATCTTAACCAAATTATATCAAAGCCACTCAATAAAGAATATGATAAATGTAGCAAAACAGAAAACATAAGGGATTTGAAACAGTATAGCTGTGGTCACAAGACAAATGCAAGAGATCCAAATTTCTATGTAGGTAAAACACAGCTGTCACATCAATAGGAGAGATCCTGCGTCCCCTCTAGCTAAGTGTTTCCTACATCGTGGACATTTGGTCACAGAATTAAAATGATGGTGTATGGAGATGATCAATCCCCCGCCATCAGGGGTTGGGAGCACAACCTGTTCTGTTTTAAAGCAAAAGCTAAATAGTTTTTGATCTAGTACTCTAGAGGGCTTTTAAAAATGAACTATGTGTGTTGCAGTTTCTATACAAACTACTGACTGTGTTTTAGAATAGTTTTATGATCTGCCTCTGTGGTATCTTACTGCTGTCATCACATGATGTTTATGATCACCTCAAGACTCCAAATGTAACTTTTTTGACGCTAGAGAGATATAAACTAAATGACTTTCAGGTGCTTCACCAGGTGAGAACAAAAGTGGAAAATGAGCAGATGTGAATTTGGATCAATGAGCACTGGTGAGATGCATTTTGGGTGAAATTTGTAAGTATGATGAAGGGTGATGAGGTGTTTTACAGAATGTTAAAATTCAGAAGACAAGTGAAGGTTAGTCCGCTGCTCTTTGACTATCTTTGCTTCTCATTATGCATTTCTCAGGGTTTCAAGTGCAACCTTGTGACTCCAAGAACAGAGCACTTTTTTAATTACTTCCTGACTCATGCTGGCATGTTTGTGTGTTTGTGTGTATTTGTGTAAGTGTGCGCGTGCATGTATACATTTCTTTCTGAGCTTTTGTTAGGCTATAGCCACACCTCTCTGCATCTCTTCCTGGAACATTTGTCCTCAGCACTGTCTTTAAGTTTATTACTAGCATGTATTGTGACTTGGCCAATAAAGGTGATTATAGTTTTGATATGTGAATGTGCTTTGATCAATGTGCGCCCATCTGTCTGTGCATCTAAAACATGTGTTTATGTGCAGGCGCGCACATCTTTAAATATTCATCAGACTTGACTTCACGTTGTAATTAACAAAGTTATCCAGCCAAAGTAAACCAAAAGTCATCATTATTCAGATGATTAAGCCTTCTACTTCTGCTTTCATGTTTGAAGAGGGAAGAGTAAAAGAACCTTGACAAGAAAAAGCTTGTTGCAAAAACTGCTCTGTAATAAATGTGGCTCATTTCAGGGCTGCATTCACAGCCCTGTATTCCTTTAGTTTGGTTCATTTGGATAGTAACGTTTGGTGCACATCCACTGGAATATTCTCTATAGATCTCCCCTATCCTCCAAGTAAAGTGTGGTGTGGTTCCACAGACTGTGTATAAAGATAGACATGACAGCTCCCCAAAGGTGAAGCCAAATTATCTTGGTCAGCCCCTGTGACTGGCTGCAGTGGATGTCTTAAACCTGCCTCTTCCATGTAAGCACATAAGACATGGACCAAAGTGAAGAAATCCAACTTCATGCTGTTAAACTTTCTGATAAGTCTGGTTTTAATTAGTTATTTGATTCCATTAAGAGAGCATCAAGGGTGTATGTGACAGGGCTGACTTTGTGGACCCAAAATGCAAGGCTCAGGAAGTAAAGTGCAAGGGAAGGCAATTTATTAAATACAAAGTAGAAACACAAAATCACTCTCACGAGGAAAAAACGCTAGCTAAACTAGAAAAAACTCAAAACACAAAACCACTCTGGCGAGGGAAAAAGGAACAGAAAATAACTCATAAACTTATCTAAGTACTGGAACTCAAAATCACTCCTGAGGAGGCAAAAACAAAGCATGAATAATCAAAGTAGCAAAATAAAACAAGGAAACCAGTGATCAACCTGACAGTATGGAAACATGGGCTTGGTATGAGCGCTGGTTCTCTGACGACACAAGGACGACACAAGACGAACTGGCACAGGACAGGGGAGACGCGGACAATATATACACGCTGGGATGAGGGGAACACAGGTGGAAACAATCAGGGCGGGGAAAGACAATCAGAGAGGCGGGAAACACAGGAGGAAGGGCAAGCTACTTGAAACGAAAGGGAAGTTAGTACTTTCAAAATAAAACAGGAAGACACAAGACAATACTGACAAGACAGGGAACTAAGCATGGCCAGCTTGACTCGACATAACAGTATGGCTGTGTGGCTCCAAATGAAGTCACCAGCACAAGATGGCTGCGCCCGTATCCACAGTATTTTGGCTTTGTTTTTATTCAGTGGGATGAAAATTGTCCATTTTTATCCACAGTCTATGTGTGGTCCGATCAAATTACTGACAATGTCATCCCAAAAGCCTTGAGGTCATCCTAGTTTCTGCATAACTGAAATGAACATAACTGAACTTCCCGACTTCCCGACTACCTCACAGCATCAAGCACCAATGAACAGAGCATATTTATGTATTTATGCATTTTTGTGAGACACAATAACATTTTTTTTTTGGAACCTGTGATCCATGCTGCAGTATTATTTGAGAGATTTTAATTTATTTTGCTGTATCTTTTTCAATGACTCTGAACCACCTTCTGAAATCGCTGCAGCTGCAGTGAATTTAAGCTGACTGTACTGTAGCTGTCATCCACGTTCAAAATGGCAATCTGCTTTCAGAGCGTCCGTCCAAGCCTACGGGCGGTGAATGTTTGTTACTCAAATTATAGATTTTTGGTGCAGTAGTCCTTTACGGGAAGCCAGACTTTAGCTGTCAATAACGGTATGAATGATGGACAGTTCAAACCGGAGAAGTGAAGGCGGGGCGCAACGTCCATAGCAGAGATAAGTGACACTGCTTGAGTCTAAAATCCATGGTGATGGCAGCGTGATCGGCCGTAAATATAAAATGCTCTAACAGTTTACTGATGTTGCTTGGCTGTGGACCTTTTAACCCCCCACAACGACTGAACGACACAGCTCCCTAGGAAACAAATTGCATCTCTGCTTGTCATTATCACATTAACTCTGCATCAGCTGTCAACAAAGGGCCACAGCGTACGCATAGTTGTTCACACACACACATACGCGCACGCACTCATCGTCTTTCTTTTCCTTGACTAATCTCCAAACAAAGCTGCGAATGTTAGCCCCTAAAATCCTTTCACTTTGAATTTTGTTGGAAAAAAAAAAAAATCCCCGGAGAAGAATAAAGAAGGACAATGCAAGCAAAGAAAGAGATGAAGAGACGCACGCTGGCCAACTCCTGCTGAGACCTCTTTGATAGATGTGGAGTTTTTCAAAGAGGGAGTTTGGTTCATTTGCAAATCTCTCCACACTGGCTGTGGGCATTTTGTGCGTCTATTTATGTGTGACTGTATGTGTATGAGTCATTTCAGTCATTGTGTGTGTGTATACTGTATGCATACAGTATGTGAACACGTCGGGCCAGTGTGGAGCTTCTTTTGAGTCCTGCCTGCCACTCTGTAAGAGATAACAGCTCTGCAGTTTTGTTCTTTCTTTCTTCCCTTATTTTGGGTAGTCCTCATTATCTGAATGCTGGACTGCTCATTGTGTAATCTGTCTTGTATCCTTTAAAGAGCCATTAGATTACCTTGATGTTTTACAATACAGCAAATTAGGCTTACTGGAATCCCACCACTAATAAGATTAAGCCTTCCTTTTCGCAGTTAAAAAAGCGCAGAAAATGTGAGATTGTGCAGTTCCTCTGCTAAAACTGACAAAGCTGGGGAGTCCTGGTTTTACCCTCTCTGCATGAGAGAGAAGTAATTAGATCTCTCTACTTTGGGGCCAGATTTAAAAAGAATGGAGCACAAACAGGGCGAGCTGCATAGTTGATTACAGCCTCTATCCCCTGCTATAGCCAGAATCGAAGAGAAGAGAAGAGAAGAGAAGAGAGCAACACTATTAATTAGGGAAAGAAATACAGCCATATGAAGAGTTATGAAATTAGAAAATATGCATTAGGTGGAAAGGCAATGTGGTCAGAAAGGTTGAAGTTGAAAGAATGAAAGTATCTAATAGGGTTTAACGTTAATGGGGTTTCATTTAGATGCTGTACTTGTTCTACTGCAGACTTGGTTTGGTTTAGGGATAAAGTATTCGCAGGGTTTCATATTGTGCATATCATGGGTAGCTATTATCATCCCACAGCTTTGTTTCCACACCTGCGCAGGATCTGATATACGTAGCTCGAGTGGAATCAGCAGAGCTTTTCTTGCGCAGCTTAATTGTTCTTAATTCACAAATTTGTTACTGAAAACAATGCCTAAATTTAACACACGCCACCTGAGCCTAGCTGGAGGAAAAGGGCTCTAAAAAGGATAATGCTGACAGGGCAAACCCAGAACCAAATCATCAGAAAGAAAAAAAAATTATGTGATCAAACTCCAGATAATAACAGTTGAACTAACTCACAGGATTACAGCAGGAAATACTATGGAACAAGTCAGGCTCTTCTCACCTATTACCCTGCTGCCACAACAAATCCTACTTGTTGACAGAGTTTAGTTGTATAAATCTGTATGTAAGCCTTGTCATAACACAGCACATGACAAACACTTAATGTGAATAAACAGACTAGGATTATCTAGGTTTACTGTAAAGACATCAGCTGTAGAAATGATAGAAATGACAAGCAGTGTGACAGCAGGAGTGGCCCCGGTGTGATTAGCACTTACTTGAATGATGACATATAGGCCTGAATGGATGCAATGGCCTGGCAATACTCTATATATATATATATATATATATATATAAGGAAGACTATATATATGTGTGTGTGTGTGTGTGTGTGTGTGTGTACATATATATAAAAAGTTTAGGAAATAACTTAATTTATTAGATTTAATGGGTTGTAAACAAACTGTTGTTGCTCACCTGTAACCTCACAAGTTTTTCCTCTTGCTTGGCAGCTTCAGGTGTACTGCAGCTTTGTAATGTGGATTTTGTACGACAGGATTGGAAGAGGGCAAGGTTTGCATTGAAGGCAAGAGACAGAAGCAATCAGGATTGTGATCTGGTTTGCATAGATACATATGTGGCTATATGTAAACAAAAGTTTATGAAATCAGGCCCAGACTATATCCAAATGTAAGACTGGTTTTCGTTGCTTCGCTTTTGCCACCTTAACCATCGGCAAGTGAAGGATGGAGGTCTCATATTTTTGATGGAAAACAACATAACATTAATCAACGTCACAGCAGGAAGTACGATAGGAGATCAGCAGATAAATTTAAATTGTTCTTTATTAATCTCACAGCAGGGGCATTTGCAGTGTTATAGCAGCAAAGGGAAAAGCACAATAGCAGGAAGCATTAGTTAAAAAAAAGAGAGTGATAATAAATAAATAAATAAATAAATAAGTGACATAAATAAGTACACAGACTCAACGGCTGAATTCACATGACATGGTAATCATCCACTTCATCTTCATGTAGAGACAGGATGATCTTTCTCTCAAATAATGTGTCAACTTCCCCCGTCCCATTCTGTCTCTTCAATAAGCTAAAGCTCTGTGGACTCTGATGACTAAAGATCCCCGATATATTATGGTGCGAATGCATTATGAATAGATGCCGTGGGCGTGTTGCGTTATGGCCATGGTTAAGAAGCTAAATGTCAATGCGAGCCATCTACGCAGGCAGAACAGGCGCCATACTTTGGGTCCAGGAGTGTTTTTTCTTCTTCTTTTTTTTAAAACGTGGATGTTGTGGAGGTGTGAAGGGATTGATATTATACTTCACCCCAAAAACCTCTCACCCAGGTAGAAAGGTGGCACTCCAGGCTCAGCAGTTAACGCAGTTTGAACTCAGGAAGACATAAAGTCAATAAATCAGCAGCGGCATCCTCTGTGAAGGAGACTGGCAGCTGTACTTCTGTCACCTTGACAGATGAATGACACGTCTCCTCGTTATCCCATTGAACATCTATACTTTTATCATTCCTCTACCTCTGTTATCCTCCGTTCCTCTGTTCTCATTTGTCTTTATTATTTCTGTCACCGTATCTCACTTGTACTCTTTATCCAGCTCTAATGGATTCTTTCTTCTTGTACTTTCGGTAACTTTTTTTTCTCCCCGACTGTCTTTTCTTCTTCACTTCCTTCCCCCCTATTTCTCGTTCGCTCTTGCTTTTCTTCTCAGTTTTTGTCCTCTCATATTTTGGTTATCTGAGGACGCGCAACAGCATCGTGTCTCAGGCCACTGGAGGACTTTTAGAAGTCAACAAGAGAGAGACTGACATGGTCTCCCGAGTTTCCCCCAACACACACAAGCGGGCACACACAAATTCATTCACACACACCAGTGTTAAGCTCGCAAATTCCCCACAAAGAGCTTCACTCCCACAAGGCAAGATGCCCAGAGAGAAAAACAAAGAGATGGAATGTTTTCTCTCCATCCTCCCCTTTCCTTCTCCTTCTCTCCTCTCGCTGTAGTCTTCAGCAGTTCTCTGCAGTGCAGTACAAACATGCAGAGTGATCAAAGAGTCTGCGGTGTCAGAAGCAGGGGACAAGACGGACGTGTGTGGAAGACAAGATGAGAAAGAGCGGCAGGAGAACAGAACTGTCAATCATACATTCTATCAGACTCGGTGGAGCTTGTATCCCCGTGGCCTACAAAGGCAGACCTCTGGGCTCACCTGGCCAGACCCAGCCCAGTTGTATGTCACACTTCACCTTTGTTTGTCATTGCAGGACTTCGTATGTCTAAAGAATCAGGCCACTCTGGCTGAAGACATAATCAGTAGTTAGAAGTCCTGCCTGACCATGCTTTTTTCTATGAAACTTCACTCTACAATAAAAAAGAACATAGAATTTTAAATATTTGGCAACAACAGTTTTATATTAATTTTAATATAATCAGTAGGAGATTGGAAATGTGCTCATTTTGCCTAATAACCAAAAGCCGCATTAAATAAATAAAAAATGATGTACTTTATGTATAAATATCTTAAATCAAAATAATATTTAAGTGAACCACTTGTGTGGGTAATGACATGTATGTTGGTGGGGAAATATTCATTAGGAATCATAACTAACTCACTCACTCTGTGAAATCTTTTTCTTTTTCCTTTTTAAAGAGCATTTTATCTTTGGCTTGAATGTGGACGCTGATGTTAATAAGCTCAAGAAAACTTGTTGCAAGTTTGTGGAGAAAGAGGTGAAATTAGTAATGTTTAAATGGTCCCCGTTTTATGCCAAAACATTTCTGTGTGTATCCATGGAGTCTACAGCACCCTCCGCAGGATCCAGGGAGAAGTACACTTAGGTTTTTTTGCTTTTAAAGGTGTTTTATTTTTTGGTTATGTTTGGTGTGTATGCATTTTATGCCTGTGTGTGTAGTAAACTATATACAAAAAAAAAAGAAAAAAGAAAGAATCGTGTCTCATCAATTCTTTCTGAAGATTCAGTGGATTTAAATCGTAATACAGAAATTAAGACCTTAATCCTATTAAAAATATAGCTGACAGTATCCAAGGCACACATTGAACAAAACCAGAAATGGCATGTGTTGTCATCCGTTTACATGTTGTGCTGTCCTCAGATGGCAGAGTGGACAGGACCTCCTTGTTTCTGTCAGCAATGAAATTTCAATATGTGACAACCAACACCACTATTTATCTGCTCTGACTTGGGTGTAATTGGACAGAAAACCCATTAGCCTGCGGGGAGCTCTTATAGTCTAACAGACGCTGACTTCAGTAGTAAACCTATATTTCAATTTAATATTTACATCATCCTTGTTTATAAAATGCTTACATGGACAAAAATATAATAATAATACTTAAAAGACAGTATGATAGCGATAACTCAATACTACAAACAGTACATAAAATACTGATGACGCCACAATCTATATGAAGGATCTAAATGAGGTGCAAAAGTTGTAGTAATGTTTGACTACATTACAATTTCAGCTGAATATAGTCTTTACGTATTTATCACAATAAGAACAGTTGTAACACTCCATACGTTTCTGTTGTAGCTAGTGACTGATTATAGATGTTTTTTGTCTTTTAGATCTTTGCAGAAGAGGAGGGCTTTGAGTTTCAAAAGACTGTGAAACGTATCACTGTTCAGCTGATATGCTTCCTGTAATCCCCCAAATCAGGTGGTAGGTAGAGAACACCATTCAAACTGATTGTTCATTGGACGCAGAAGGCCTGCTCATCCACTCTCAAACTGAACAGTTTAGCCTCTGATGACCGACGTAATGGCAGTGATTAATAGCAGCAAGTTTGTGGTGCCTGATTTACAGAATGCAGTATAATTTGTATGTATGTGTTCTACATTCCTTGTGTCTGCAAAAAGGTCTCCGCACCTCCACGCAGCATGCAGAGAGGAGGAGGATGAACAGTGGCGTTTACACCTCGCTTCCATTATTTACACCTTGCAGTGGCTTCTTCACTAGCATAGTTCAAGTGTTCCATTCATTACTGACAGTTCAACACCCAAACATAAATATGTGACGGTCACGTCTTCCTAGAATTTACAAATTGACAGGGATCGACTCAAAGCCCCATCAAAAAGTTGACTGGTGTGCAATTTAGGATAGGCCAAAGAAGGTTGCAGCTGTGATTGGCTTCGGCATGTCACGTGTCACAGATCAAATGAATCTTCTTTGAATAGCCAAGGCTAATCAGTGGACTTACCTGATACCTGACATTCTAAATATTATGCATCCACAGTTCACTGAATGTGGGTTATTCGAGAGGGGTCTGGATAAGCCCCTTTCTTATACCTTTCATGGACTCCTAACCTTAGCTGAAGTTTTGTGGTGTCATTATCAGGGTATCAAATCATTTGGGAGTTATCATTAGACAACTGTGAGTAAGCTAGTTACCTTGGCTCATTGTTACTGTTATTCTTGAATCACCTTGAATTGTCAGTTCACCCGAATCAGTTAAATATGAGCAGAGTGTGGATTTCTCTTTTGCCGTGGGTGATGTGTGGGTAAAAAAATACTTACGTCTAGCACTAACAAACTGTTTATGGTTCCTAAAAAGGAGAAAATCTATTAATGCCAAATAGCAAAATAAAAGATCTATGTAGAAAAGATCTTTTTTATTAAATACATTTGCAATTTGAAGGTTTTTTAACTAAAGGTTGAAGGACACTGTTTTTTTTGGGGTGGGGGGGTGTTAAAGCGGAGGTCTTTATCCGTAACCATCTGAGACTGAGGAGTCTATTACCTGAACAGGCCTCTTACCTGTGATAGTCTGTATAAAATCACCAACAGTCAGTACAGCAGTGATGGACCCTTGTACAAAATCCCTGCTGCCTAGCAACAAAGGAGCGCTCTTTATAGCAACAGTTCTTCTCTCTGCAGAAAGACAGGAGAAAGAGAGAGAGAGAGAATAGTTGTTATTCTATTGATTTGTTTTACTCTAATAAGTGTTAACTGTAGTTTGTTTCATTTGGAAAAAAAATTCTTTACTGATTACATTGTGTGGCTCGGTAAACAAATCTGTGAAATCAGTAAATATTGACTACTGGGGGCTTGTACGTGTGGTTTGAGTTTACACACTGAGCAGTTTTCTGTTAGTTTGTTGTTTTGAGCAGGCAAGGCCCTCCACAGTAAGAGGTGAAGTTCGGCACCAGGTAGGTAGGCAAGGCATTCTGTCTACTAAGTGAGCAATCAAGTAGGCCATTATCAAAACTTTTACCATTATTACTTTTACCATTACCATTGTTAACACTGGCACGTACGCACGTAAAATGTCTTTGCTGCAGCACAGCTGTACTGATCACTGAACATTACTGCTTTACTAAAGTAATATTTTCTCATGTTTTTCTTACATAAAGAAAAAATTAAAAACAACAAAAAAACAACAACATCCCAGTAAAGGCTATTGTTTCTTGTTCATGTTGGATTTACAGAAGTATGAAGAATCAAAATTGGACCAGACAGCGTTAGCAGCTCCCATCGGTTACTTTACTGAGAAGCAGAAGAAATGGCTGCTAAGCACAGAAGCAATGCTACATGCTACATACTCCTAATCCCACAATTTCTCACATACATAAAATCTGCATACTGTGCATTTAGAATGCACCACATACTCAATATGATGTGCTATACAATGTAAATCCTACAATGAACTGTAGCCTTAAAGATTACCATAAAGTAGATTTAAATGAACTAGATGTGCATAAGGTTTGTTTTTATTACATACTTGGGGTAATTGTTGCAGCTTTTAGTGTTAATATTTGATCATCTAGATGGTTGAAATTATGACGAAAAGATAATAACTAAACAAATTTTCTCTAAGTAGCCATCATACAAACATATTGCAGTAAAGACTGTGTACATTTAGGCCAGAGATCGGTGCTACGTGGAAGCTCTTTTAGTTTCTACAGTGAAGACATTTTACCGATTGCTGAGCATGAACATGGACATATTAAGCTCAATACCCTCAGAATGTGAACTTTGTAATATATATGAATGAAGAATACACACAAATGACTTTAACACTGAAGTAAATACGAGAACATCAATCTCTGTGCTTTGCCAGATGATAAATGTTAGTGTGTTAGCCTGTGTTATGACATTCATTCAATAGAGAATGTTAAAGCTGACTTAAAAGTTAAAAGTTGGCAAATCAGTCACAAGGTTGGTTTTGTCGCATGCTTGTAATTCTTGTAATTAATGGTACTAAACCCAG
Source organism: Datnioides undecimradiatus (assembly GCA_008933995.1). Taxonomy (NCBI): domain Eukaryota; kingdom Metazoa; phylum Chordata; class Actinopteri; order Lobotiformes; family Datnioididae; genus Datnioides; species Datnioides undecimradiatus. Next base: position 3,054,225 of record WARS01000008.1, read on the forward strand.
TATTTCGACCGTAATACATTATCAAAGTTAAAGTTGTCATTAATTATCATTTATTAAGAATCTAACACTCTGGGTGGGTGGGGTTTGACTGTAATTGGTGTACACAAAATGTTCTTCTGACTGAGCCCTACGCACTGTCAAATAAGGTTGAAAGTCACTCCCTGCCATCGGTGTCCGAGTAGGAAATCAAGGGACTTTCTAAAAGAATTAACTAAAGATAGTCGGGTGTTTTCCAGCGTGGAGAGAGAACACAGGACTCTAAAACAACTGCATAAGACATGTAAAAGCACTAACAGTGAATGCATAACTAAATGAGAAATATTGATTATGACAAGTAACCTAGAATGAACGAATAATTGTGATCGTGTAGAAGGAATATGACATACAAAATGACTGTATTAAAGTTGAACTGATTGTAAAATGATTAATAAGAATGTTTTTAAAAATCATAATGTGAATCATAAGAAAATGAGGAAGCATTGAAGTTAGGAGGGAAATCAGTATTGAGAAATATTAAGCAATGAACCGAACAGATGGTAGAAGCTTCCTGATGTCCTCAAGCTGGACAGGGTGGAGTGAGAACAGAAGGACAAAAAGGAGAAGTCAAATGGTCAGAAGGTTATGAGTAAGTTACTGGAATTTTTCCACTAATGGGTGGAGTGTTGATGCGATGCGATGTTGTACTTAAGCCCTCATTGGACATCTACCATGTAAGAGCGGAGATAGGAGCATAAAAAGACGAGTAAAGGAAGAAGTTGCTTAGTCCGTGCGACCTCCTCCGTCATGATACCCGTCATCTGAAACAACCCACTGGAGGCGACCACACCCAGAAGAGGAACTAGCCGGACCTAAGACTGCAAAATTGGGGAAGGAGTTGTGAGCAGTTCGACACCAGAAAGAGAGGATCAACACTTCCAGCCTACAACAAGGAGTGCAAGAGTCGTGGACAAGCCATGGATTAAAGGCTGAAGGGGTTTCTGGAGAAATGTCGTTTCCCCTCACACCGTCTACAAGAACTGTGCAATCCTGAGATTACTGGAGATTAAACAAGTTCACAAGTTTCATCCTAGGATGCCAGGACAGTGGACAAGGATGAAATTGTTTTGGCCAAATGACTTTTCACTCCATCTCAGTGATTATGATTTGTAGTGATTAGTAACAGTCAGTTATTTTTGTGAGAGATTATATTCTGAAGATTTGTTAGGAATGATTGATGATTAAAACTATTTGCTTGCTTTTACTTCACAAGGATTGCTGAATAAATACGGTGAAGTATAAGACACAAAATTCACGGACATTGAATTATTATAGTGTTGGTAAAGTTTGATAGAAATTGTGTAATTCATCTCAATTAGTTCTTATGGGTTATAGTCCAATGTGTATAAAATCTGACCCTTGGGGGGCCATTGTGGTCAGAGCCACTAAAACATATCCTAGCTGTAATGCTCGCCGGATCGATTCAGGAGCTGCCGTGAGCAGGCGTGGCTGAGGCAAGGTTGGTCTCAGGCTAGTCAGGCGACATTGTCTCAGAGGAAACAGGAGCCAAGCCGCTGGGATGAAGGCAGTGAGAAGCTAAGCGGAGTCCACCAGCTACAATCTGCAGTTCTTATATTAAACCTTGGTGTTGAGAATATGAGGTTAACCCTTTGAAATGAAGCTGGATCTGTACCTCTGCTGAGGAGTGACTCGGGATCTGACACTTGGCGCCTAACGTGGGGCTCGACGAAAGAAAAGGATTCGTCGTGCCTGTGACAAAGAACCCGGCAGAGGACAGCGTCTGCTGTTAGTGAGGCGACCGAGAGAGAGAGAGGGCGGCGGCGCTTGGCGGGGAGACATGTTAGGAAAGCTCCCAGAGAGTCGCAACGCAGAAGGAGTCTCCGCCCGCAGCGTCCAAAAGAGAACAGCCCTGTGGGAGTAGAGCTGTGGTGACCAGTGAAAGAAGCTGAGTCATCGTCCTGCCCAGGAGGAGGAGGCGGAGAGAGAGAGAAAGGCAGTGGGGCGGCTAAGCTGAACCCAGCAAAAAGCAAGTAGCCCAACAAGTTTGCCACTCATCCCTGACTCAGCAGCGCTCTGAGAGGCTTTGAGAGGCAAACTGACTTCGAGGCGACAAAGACAATGGAGCCACGGCGATGGGCTGCAGCAGCCCATCCTCGGCGTGTGAGAAGCAGCCGATCTGGAGGTCTCAGGTGGGACATCCGGGGGGAGGCGGAGGCGTCTAATCTTCCCAGTGCTGTGGTCCTATGGGGAGATGGTTGACACCTGGGACAAAACAGTGAAAAAGATTTCTGCAGGATTGTAACCCAACAAGGCCGATATGATGGATTGGGAAAAGAAATCACCACGAATTTAAAACCAGTTCGAAAGTACCAGTCGATTCGGCTATGGAAGGTCGGAAGAAGGTGGTAATAGCGGCACATCCACAGCTGAGGAAAAAGCAAAGACAGTGTCGACCTTGATGTGGCTCGAGTGGTGGGCCCAGGCGCTGAAGACATGGCGGGAGGAAGAGTAGCGGTGTTGGTGAGTCCATCCACCAAATATGATCAATAGTGAAACTATTGTCCCCATACTCTTGAGCAAGAAAGGCGAGCTGATGGATCGCAAAGCCAGAACAACTAGCCGTTACAAAGAACACCAAGCCCAGCTGGAAGCCCTGGAGGGGGGATTACAAAAGGCAAGAGAAGTGTGAAGTCCACGGCCAGATGAAGACCAGCAAAGTGTAGTTGGAAGTGTGGCTGAAGATTTTGAGTCCGAGCTATCAGACTCAAATGAAGAAGAGAGTGATTCTGAATCTGATCTAAGAACAAGGGTCAGAGGAGGAAAGAGGCTCTGGAGAAGAATCTGAAGAAGATATCTGGGATGATAAATCTTCCCCAATATTACCAGTGGCCATGATTTTACCCCTGATAAGCACCCTGAAGAAGATGGTTGTAAGGTCAGAAAGGCAGAAAAAGCATCTGGAACGACAAAGGAAGATCCTAGAGGAGGATATGATGCAGGAAGAACTGAAATTGTGCTGACCGGTCGGCGTGAGAAGGAAGAGACCAAGCACTCGCACCCCCGTAGCGAGAGTGAGCACCACAGAACCGGAAGTAAGAGACGATCGCCTGAGACCACTGAACCCTATCTCCCCTGGGGCACGGAGAATATCCAACCAGGCAGGATTTACAGCCTACCATTGGATAGGGAGTCCCTGGGAGGTTGACGGTGATGGATTGCTGGTTTTCACAGATACCAACTTGAAAACCTACAATGGAAAGTTCGAAGGGCGTTGGCAGATCGAGCAGGAGAATCGCTAGAGGTCAGAGGCCGAGAAGGAACAGAGGACCTGGGAGACAAGCGGAGAGTCGCCCAGTGGTGGGTCACCAGCGGAGGACTCCCATATTATGCTGTCATCCACCTGCCAATCAAGAGCTTATATACAGGTTCTGAAGGATTCCCTGAATATCGAGAGGAGATGTTGGCGACCCTGGAGGAAGGGTTTCACCGAGCTAAGGACCTGCAACTAAGACGAGTGGTGGTCTGCTAGATGGAATAAGATCCATTAACATGCCTGGGAAGAGAGAAGCGGAAAGGGTGGCTAACACTAGTAAAGCTTCACTCCTGAGAATGCCTGGTATGTGGGAGCAGTTACTGAAATGGTGTGTAACAACTAAAAGAACAAGATGTTGACCTTGCAGGCAGAGTCCTCGCAGCCACACAAACGGTTGGGAGCTCTGAGAAACGAGCCAAGGTCACAGCCCCAAGTCAAGAAGGATTAGCGTCAACAACACAGACTGGACCACAGTCGCCCGTTGAAGGAAGACAGGGAGCTGCATCCTGTTGGGACTGGTTGAATCAAGAACCAGGGTGTTCTACTCATTCACCTGCTCAACATCAAGAAATTATCGGGAGGCGCAGAAGCAACTCCTCACTGGTTGGCCGCAAGGTGCGAAGTCCAGCTCCCCGAAAAGACAACCAACGGTTGAGTCTTCCACCCATCAGCGAGGAAGAAGCCAGTCCGCCGAGAGCCAGGCGGCGAGTCTCCCAGAGGGAACCCTCACCCGGACCAGGAGCATGAAGGTAGGTCTACACCGAGGTCACCTCCAAAGCCCATCTGTGACAATGGGCATGAGAGCCTGGGAACAAAGTGCCTGAGGACCAAGTCAGCGATTCTGAAGAGGAAGAGCGGATCGGAAGCTGGCCGAGGAGAGCCTGCCGTCAATAGCGAGCAAACAAATTACCGTAAGAGCTGAGAATTGGGCAAGCGCAAGAGGAGAAAAGAAAGGAGTAGAACTGCTGAATGTACGCCGCACCTCGGAACGAATGGGGAGAGACGTCAGATGGGGGCCTGTGACTACTAGAGACGGACGACAGGCATACATCCCGGAGGTAGGGCAAGTCGACTATGATATTCTGAAGTATGGTATGATCGAAGAGGTGAGCTAAAGGCGGCAGAAGCGCTGTACGTTGGATGGGTGGGGCGAATGTATACATGATGCCTTCCTATCCTACGTTGGCTGCCTCTACTTTAATAACTTATTCAGAAATAAGTTCAGAACGGCTTACTTGGCGGTGGCTCATGATGTTATGCTAAGAGCCGAATGAAGAGGCGGTTTTCAAGTATGCCGCCCATTGAGAGAGAGAAATCTGAGAGGATTTTCAGCAGATGAAGAGCACCTGCACTGCCTGGACAGCCACCAGCAGTGTCATAAGCAATACCAAAATACTCCCCAACTCCAGAAAAAATCCAACCAGACGGTCAGGAGTTCAGGGAATTTAAGAAACTCAAGGTGATGGTGAGAGAAAGAAGGATAGTAGAAACCAAAGAATACCTGAAGAAGTTTGGAATTTGATGAAAGCAACTTACTGTTATTAAAGATGCTAAGAGGAATGTGGCTGAGTCATGTCACCAGTCAGCCCATCGATAGAGATGAACCGGCAGAAAAAGAACTATGAAAGATTAGTTCTGGAGAGAATCGGAAGATGAAGATGCCCATGTTACTTGAAGCTAAAGCAGGGTTAAACAAAGGGTCAAGCCCTGACTCAGATGTAACATGGACTGAAAGCGTGTGATTAAGCCACAAAAAGGTATGTGAAGGTGTTGAGGAAGAAGTGACCTCAGGAAGGAGGTGAGGTGTACTTCATTCGGATGCCAGTTAGTACCACTGTTCCACAAATGGATGCGCAGTGAAAAGCTGGGATTTGGAGCAGCAATACTACGAGGATAAGAGGAAAAGGAACAAACAGCAACCCAAGGTGGGAGAAAACGCCCTAAGCTATGCTCCACCTCCCATTCCAAGGACAACAAGGAAGCCAGCAGAGGGCACCACCAAGACAGTGGGGGCACCCATAGCAGAGAGGCACCAGCCAGGCAGTGGGCGACAGCAAAGAGACCAAGCGGGCCCGACCCTTGCAAACCTCGCCTGCTCCAAGGACAGGGGTTGCCTGCCCCTCCCTGAGGAGTTCATAAGCTAACACCTGAGCGAAGAGGGCTCTCCGAGAAACCCGACAAGCTACGGCGGCAACTGGAGGCCAAAAGAAATAATGACAGCCAAGGCGCGGGTCACCCTGGAAAATGCCTACTGGGTGGGGGGGCGACATCTACACTAAAGTGGATGGGATGTCAACTATTAGCAAGTGGACTCGAGGGCAGGGTAATAATGACCACGTGAAGCCTTAAACGAAAGGACACCTGAAAGTTCAGATGCATAAATGGAAAGAAGAAAGGATGCCATTTGGAATATGGAAGGGAGTAGTATGGATGAAAGGACCTTATGATCTCATCTTCCATCAGAGATCTGAAAAGAGCTTCTGAAACCTAAAAATGCAGAAGGTCATTGAAACAACGTTTGACTAGACTGCAATCAAGAGTGATCCGGCTGGAAATCGACTCAAAATGACACAATGAGAGTGGTTGAAACCAAGCCAGTGGATAGCCACCAGCTACAAACAGAAACTAGAAAAGTGACTTTTACGCCAAAAGGTAAAAGAAAAAATTGAGACAGAAAATAATTACTACAAAGCTACAGTAGCACGGTTCAAGAATGACTGTGGGGATTTAGGAACAAAATATATTCACACCATTGAAGGAGGAGTACATCCACCGGTTAGACAGTATCCCTTGAACCCTGAGGCAGTAGAAGAAATGGATAAAATAGTCAGAGAACTCAGTGCCCTAGGAATTATTAGGGAAGAACAAAATCCCATAACCAACAGTCCAATTCAAGCAGTAAAGAAACCTGAATCAGCAGGAGGAGGTTGGAGACCAGTGATTAATTTCAAGGCTCTTAACCGACGTACAATAGCCAACCGAGCAAGTCTAATCAACCCACAAGGAGCCCTAAAAACGTTACGAGTCAGGAAGTACTGTATCGATTTAGCGAATGGATTCTTCTCACTAAGATTAGCAAAGCAATCACAAGGGAAAACAGCATTTACTCATAAAGGAAAAGCCTATGTTTGGCAAAGACTACCACAAGGATACAAGAATTCGCCTAATGTGTTCCAAGCAGCAGTAATGGATGTTTTAGGGGATTTAGGAGTAACTATCTACATAGATGATGTGTTCATCGCAGATGATTCAGAAGAAGAACATTTGGACAAGCTGCAAAAAGTGGTGGAAAGGATTACAGAAGCCGGATTAAAACTCAATTTGAAGAAATGTCAGTTTGGACAGTTTCGAGTAAACTATCTGGGGTTCCAGGTAGCCACAGACTTGGGACTCTCAGAAGGATATCGCGATAAGCTGGACCAAATCACCCCACCAACATCGGAAAATGAATTACAAAAGATCCTAGGACTGTGTAATTATGTAAGGGATCATGTTCCGAGTTATCAGAAGTATGCTAAACCGTTATATGCATGCCTCAAAAAGAAGGACGGTGACCAGAGTCAGAACTGTAACAAGAAATGGATTTGGACTGCAGCAGACCAACAGAATCTGGAGAAGCTGAAAGAAGCTATTCAGGAAGCTGTTAGGCTAGAACCAAGGAGTCTCACAGCCAGGCTGGTAGCTGAAGTAAGTTGTGATGGTGAAGATGCAATGGTGAAAGTGAGCAATGAAGAGGGGGGAATGGTGACCTTGTGGAGTTACACCTTGTCAGCTGTAGAGAAGAAATATCCACAGGAGGAAAAAGAACTGGCAGTACTGGCTAAGTATTGGGGAGTTCTGAAAGAACTAGCCCAAGGCCAGGGGATCAAGGTCATCACCCAAAGTCAAGTGCATAAGTTCCTGAGGAAAGGTACCATCGAGAGCACGAAAGCCACTAACACAAGATGGGGACGATGGGAAGATATACTACTCGATCCTGATCTGGAAATAGGACCGGCACAATCAGTTTCCAAGAAAACTCAAAAACTGGACGTGACAGAGGAAAAGCCATACGAGTGGATATTGTACACAGATGGCTCAAGGAAAGGACAGGACAATACAGCTTATTGGGGTTACATTCTTAAGCAAGACGGAAAAGAAAGACACCGACAGAAAGGCCGAGTACCAGGGAGTGCCCAAGCGGGAGAAGTAACTGCAATATTGGAGGGACTCCTGGAGCTAGGTAAAAGGAAGGTAAAAAGAGCAAGGATAATAACTGATAGCCACTACTGCGCCCAGGCCCTGAAGGAAGATCTCGATATCTGGGAAGAAAACGGGTTCGAGGGGGCCAAAGGTAAAACAGTGGCTCACAGAGATTTGTGGAAAAAGATAGCGGAATTAAGGCTTACTATGGACCTAAAGGTGATTCATCAGAAAGCTCATGGGCGAGAGGGAGCACATTGGCAAGGGAATGACGAAGTAGACCGCTACGTGCAGCAGAGGAAAATCGTCTTTGTCGGCGTCGAGAAGTGGGATAAGACACCTAAAGGGAAGGTGGTCCCAGAAGAATCTGTAGTGGATGTGGTGAAGGCCGTACATGAAGCGCTTGGCCATGCAGGCACCGTACCCACACAGAGGGAATTGGAAAAGCAGCAACTCTGGATTCCAGGGAGCCGAGTTCGCCGTGTTCTAAAGGACTGTGAAGTATGTGGTCGATACAACGCAGGACGAAGGGGACAGAGAGTGGACGGGCTCACAATAAAAAGCACCGTTCCGTGGGGATCTGTATGCATGGATGTTGCAGGCCCTATGGGAATCAATGGGAAAAAGGGTGAGAAATACCTTTTGGTGCTTGTTGACTCTATGTCAGGGTATGTAGTAGTCAAACCAGTGAAGAAAGCAAATGGCAATAGTGTGGTCGGAATGTTAGATCAGGTGTGTAGCATTTTAGGAGTGCCTAAAGAGCTGAGGACAGACAACGGCACGCATTTCCGCAATGCCCAAGTGGACCAGTGGTGTCAGCAAAATGGGGTCATGAGGGTGTACTCGCCGCCCTATACGCCACAAGCTAATGGAGTGGTGGAGCGAACCATTGGTCTGGTCAAAAATTGGATAGGGAAGAATGCTAACACCAGAGAATGGAGTACTACAGCTTTAGACATTGGGAGAGCCCTGAATGATAGGCATCGAGCTGATCGTTCCTCCCCCTCAGAAGAGTTGAATCACCGCCCATTTACGTCACAAGAAACGGGGCGGGAACATGAGGATAAAAAAGAAACACCCGAGCTGAAAGTACCATTCTGCATTGGACAAAAGGTGTGGATTAAAGCCAGAGATCATCCAACCAACGCTGCCGTAAAAGCTAAGTACGAAGAGAGTGATATAGTAGAGAAAATATTAGATAGTAACACTGTGTTACTAAAAAAGAGAGGAGTCCAGGGAGTTGGGCAGCTTAAACCAATTCCAAACTAGAAGAGAACCAGGAACTAAAAATGGCCAGTAACACACAACCCATACCGCCCTATGTCAGACTGGCCACTGTCCAAGGGGTAGTAGCTTTACGGAGAACAACTACAGGACTCTGGGCAGGCAGAGGACTGAGAAAGTTGGAGTGCGCTAAGAGAGGATTCCTGTCAGAAGAAAAGGAAGTGATAGAATGGAGAGAAGTGAAGAATGCGTGTGTGGTTTGCCTCAAGCAATCCTCACTAACGGTCCAGTGGGAAGGACCAGGAAGCGAGAAGCCCACCAAGCCGGATGGGGCAAAGGGTGAGTTCAAAGGAATGCATTACAAGCCAGTAAAGGTAATGGATGCTTATGTATGTGGGGTGTGCAGAATTACAACGCTGCCGCGACTGACAATCCAAACGCAGTGGGACCTGAGGGGAACCAAGCTGGATACATCGGATTGCACCTGCCAGTGGGACGGAGAACTCATCGATTACTGCTTCAGCTGTTCCATCCAGCTCAGAGCAGGAAGATTGCTACTCGCAGGCTACGCTAAAGGATGGCAAGTAAGGCGCTTCTTAGACCCTCTGGAAACTTTTAAACCTACAGCCAGAAGGGAAGATCGGGTGGAAGCAACTGTGACTGCGGAGGCACCCCAGTGGTGTGAGGAGCAAGAGCCACAGAGGCATGAAATTGCCGGTCCATCAGCACCCGCTCTGTATCCCACGCTGTGCATGGCCAGACCTGAACCTCATTATGAGGTAGCAGGAATGACCAGGGGGCCGGGAACAGCGCTACACGAAGCTATCCAACAAGGGTGGCCTTATGACCCGCAGTACGGGGAAGTGGCAAGCCCTCCATTTGCCACAAGTCAAACCTCACTAGTGTTCAGAGTGTTCCGTGATCCAGCAAGGCCCGGCTACACACCAGGATTAGAACGACTCCCTGATGACGCCAGGGAACAGGCTGTAGCTGATGGCTGGGAAGGCCCATGGGAGCTAACAACTTGGGGCAGGCTGATAAGAGAAGTAGCCCTAAATCCTGACATTCCACTGGAAGACCTCCCAGATGTCCCTAGGGAAGAAGGAGCAAGAGGTACCAACTTGTATTACTGCGTCACTGGATTAGATGCATGGGGAAATCCAGGAGCTAAGGCCAAAGGCAAAAGTGCGGACTTTTACATCACTCCTGAGGAATGGAGAAGAGGAGGAGTCATGCAGCTGCCAGGAGGAGTGGCTAGCAGAGCAGCTATGCCCGTAAGGCCGTACCAGACAGTAAAAGTCAGAATAGCAACCCAGATGGTAACTGTTCCATTCAAAGGAATATACTCGTTTGGGGCAGAAGTGATGGTGTTGCCTGAAGAGCCAGCACCTGTACCTGAGACATCAGAAGGAAAAGAAGAAATACCAGCAAAACGCTTCAAGGCCTGGCTTAAGAAGAAGTTCTCCAGACGCAAGGGGTCCAAGGAGGACACCCAAGCCTAAAAGCTGAATTAAAAAAGAAGTCAAAAAAACTGCTGAGCATCAATGGCTGAACGACCTAAAGGTATGTTGAGACGGGGAGTGTTAATTGACCCGATTACTCGAAATTGCCCAGGGATTAAAGGGGCTCAAGGAGGAGCGCATTATCTGGACTTACCAAACGAAATAGTATGGCTAGATTGGCCGAAGAGAGACTTTGATAGTACAGGGAAAGTATTAGGCTCAGGAGGTTACTTTTGTACCAATCAAGAATTTAGAAGAAAAATAGATTTATCAGTTTCATCACAGACAGTACATTGCCCTGTACTATTGGATGGGATGGCATTGGCAGAGCGCCGTCCAGCAATTTGTAGAATACGACCCCAACCTGTGCCAACCTGCCCTGATTCATTTCCTTGGATCCTGAACACGGTTTATGTACCCACAGAAAAAGGACAAATCCAGTTAAGATGGGGGCCAAACTATGCTGATCCGCTACAGGGTATTTATGTGGATATCTGGGTAGGGGGATCTCAAGTTTGGACCAATAGCAAGGAAATGAAAAAACAATTGGCAGAAAGAGAAGGGGATCCAAAGTACTATGTGATTGAAAACCAACACTTACACCTGCGAACCCTGGTGAAGCCGATATTGTCTGCAGGCCGACCCCCGATCAGCAACCTTTGGTATCGACTGCGTTATTGGGCCGGCCTCCGACAGGACGCAAGAGCCATGAAGGTGGAGCTCCGAATAGAGCCAGGGGAAGCATCTCATCTGATGACGGAGCCACTCTACGTAGAAGTCTTGCAGACCAGAAGTGAAGGAGCGGAGTTTCAGGAAGCATGGGATGAGCTAGCAAGCTTTCTACAAGATGGACAAGTTGCAAAGGGGCCCCTACCAAGACCAGAATATGTGGTGGTGACGTCCTGGAGATGGGTGTGGAGAGGGTTGGACCCTGAACTTAGGTTCCGGTCTCCAATCTATAAAGCATTAATCAGAGGACGGGTTACCAGATCATCAAGTAACAGCGAACAAACCCCATTACCGGTAGAACAGCATCCAAGGAGAAAGCCAGTACGACGAGGGAGGCGAAGAGGCCGAAAGGGGCCTAATCAACTGGGGGAAGATGGAGATACAGCTGATAGAAGTCAGCGGCGAAGAAGGGCTTCAAGGGTCCTATGTGAACCTCTTCGAAAATGAATATGAAGTCATTGATGAACAGCAGCCAGAACCGACTAAAAAACGAATTACAAAGCGAAATGGAAAGACTTCTTGTTTGAGCGTTTGTACCAGGATAACGGTTGCCCTGACCGGAGTAGCCGTTGTCCTGGCCATACTTTACCATTATGGCCATCATCCGTGGGCCCTAACCCATACCAGGGTCCAACATGGGAATACCAAGACGGTCCAGCAGGCTTGCTGGACAGTGAAACCACAGAACTTCTTTAAGGTATGGGACAACAACCAAACTACACCGAACCAGACGGAGCAGATGAGGCAGTTTAATAAAACTATGGAAGAATGGAACATTTCCATGAGTGAAAATGCTACGGAAGGAGCGAAAATCCTGTACGATTGGATATCGTCAGAAAAAGAAGGATTAATATTGAGAGTGCTACAATTACAAGCAAAAGAGGAAAAGAATGTGAGCTGTACTTGGATCAAAGCCGAAATGGGAGACCCAGCATGGTACTGTACATGGGGATGCAGGCCATTGCCTGGGTTAAGGAATGAAGGTTATTGGGAGAAGGAGGTTGTATTCCCTGCAGCAGACAGAAACAATACGTGCCACACCATATTACCAAACTGGAAGTTTTGGGGATATGAAGAACTTAGGTGTAAACATGCACAAGTGAGGAAAGTCAAAAAGGTGAGGAAAGTAACACCAACGCAACAGCCTGCGGTCTCCACTGAAGCGGCCAACTGTACAAACACCACAAAAGGTAATGTTACCACTACCACCATAACAACCACACCAGCACCAGGAACAGCAGCACCAATTACTACTCCAGATTCGGTGAATACGCTAAAGTTATTGGAACCAGAGCTCAAACCCAACCTATATCCAGAGAAACTTAGGAATATTACTAGAGACTGTGTACTGAGGCAGTTGATGTATCTGCACCCTTGTTATTGGAATATACAGAAGAACTGCCCTGGTCAAGATTATTTGGTGATAACTAGAGCTGTAAAGCCCTGGTATCTGAGCAATAAGAATTGGTATGGTACAACTCCGAACGCATACACTGAGAAATGGCTCAACGACACGTTGCCATGGATCTGGATTCGATCACTTCAACATTTCATAGGAAATTTCCCAAGAGGATATTTATGGACTGGTCTGGGATTACAAGGACCTTACCAGACAGACATGTACGTTCAGAAAGTTCCTAAGCCGGAGGAATTGATGTCTGTACCACAAGGGGATTTCCAGAAGATTGATGAATGTGTAGTAAAGAAGATGGTTGAAGACCTAGACGGCAAGGAATTTGTTAGTGATGGCAAGTCCCCCCGATGCCCTATAGACCAAATAAAGGTGGGATGGGGGACATGGTATAACAATTGTAGCCAATTGGAGAATAATCGGACTATTAAAAGCGTACTACAAGCCTGGAAGGAAGGATACATGAGACATAACGACACCACTTGGTGGGGATTGGAGAAAGAAGAGGTGGAGAAATGGGTAATTCCTTGCCTTACAGAGAGCCAGAATTACTGGATTAAGTATCAATACATCGCCACCGTTTATACCAAGGACCGGAAAATATGGCCAAGTAAGTGGAGCGGACCAATGTCCTATGTTAGTCCAAGACCATGGAAGATGAAATGTGATAAAGCCAATACTACTTGTACTGTGAGCCTGGCCAGACAACATTGCCAAAATATATCAGGATGGGAAGAATATTGTCAAAGTTACTATGAGGAGGAGTATAGCACTTATGAGCAAAAGGTAGTCTGGAAGAAGTATAACGGAAAATGGCGGAGAGCATTTCCACCTGGAGTGGGGTGCGCTAGGGCCATAATGGGACATGGCATGAAAGAAAGGAAAGAAATTGTGGGAAAAATTGTACCATTTGTAGCCGACCCGAACATTATACTAGGAGAAGCTTATGCTTTTAAGAAAAACCTGTGTGAAGGGAAAGAGATTACTGGGTATGAATGGATTGGACCTAACCGAATCTACAACAATGGAACCTGTGAATCGCCAGAAGAGCACTGGATGAGATGTGGATACGGAGCAGCGGAACACGAGTGCACCTTTATGGAAAGAGTAGGGGGAGTACTCTATGGCGCGGCTGTAACTGTGATGGAAGAAGTGGCGGAGGTGATTGAAGAAGGATTTGAAATAGTGACGGGATGGATAGGAGACCTGTTGTACAAGATATGGCCGTATTTGCTGGTAATTTTGGCACTCATTATAACCGGAGCCATAGGCGTGGCACTGGTGAAAGGAGGGATTCAAGCGACCTTACGTTCATGTGGGGGGCGGAGACCCCCCAAGGAGGAAGATAAGAAACCCCTCCTCCGGAAGGGGGAGGAGCGACAGCGCCCATAAAACTCGGGCACCGGCACGGCCGAAGCCATTCGGGTTCCGGGTTTCAACGGGAGCAGACAAGGAACAAAAGAAGAAGAACCAAGACTCAACCAACGAGGCAACCAAGAGAGAAGAATTGAAGAAATGACCAGCAATAGCAACAACACCACTGAAGCATGCATGAACATAACCAGCAACAACACCGCTGGGGCATGCTTGTCCAACTGCACCAATGAAGCAGCTGAAACAGGCCTTTACAGAGTGAGTACCGTAGAGTTCGTTGCATTCTTGACTCTATGGCTCCTCTACTGCTGCACCGGGCGATGGACCCCGTACCAACCCCTAAGAATCCTAACCTTGGTGCAAGGGTGTATTAAGATGCTTATCCTCAACGTGTGGTTTGGGACGCGCGACCTGATCCTGTCCCTGTTCGTCACCTACACCTTAGGACGAGTCGTCATGACAACTGACCGGGTAGGGATCACTCAGGGAGCAATCTTGCTCCTCTGGATGGCCCTAGATACGATCACAATCTTCTTCACACCCCTGAGAGTCGCCAACGTTGTGTGCGAAGCCCTGATAACCATGGGAATGTTGGGGTATCTTGCGTCGCTGGCCTGGGCCCTTCAGGAAGTAGGACGGCGGCGCTGGCTGATCAAGCTCAGCGTCCTTGTCCTCTGGTGCCTAGGTTGGGGTGCTATTTCGGTTCTGTTTTGGATAGGCCTGGTTGATCAAACGGTGTTGGTAGTCTGGTTCATGACGCATGCTGCCTGCTTCCCGCGAATCAGGAACGACTCCGGCCCTGGTACACCGCCGCCCACCGTCGTGCGGTCTCCATGGCTGGGCTCGATGTCCCAACGGCGTGCCCAAAGAAACACCCCAGTGTAGCCTTGTCTGATGGCTACAAGCTTGCTTGCTTTTGTGCAAAAATAATAATCAAAAACTCTGTGTGTTATATAGGAAGAATTAGGATGCATCAACTGTGGAAGCACTCTGAAGAAAGAAAAGTACCTGTGGGATGTTACTCCAGCCCTGTGGTGTGACAAGTGCTACAAGGTGGCCTTTGCCATTCAATCTGCAAATGGCCTGGTCTGTCGCATGGGTCAGCTGGAAATACCCGTGGTGTCCATGTGTGAGGCCATGAAGATAGAAATTGAGGCTGAGGTAATATGGCACTCACTGAAGACCATGAAAAGGATCATAATCCCACCAACACTCCATGAAGGGTATGTCAGATATGGTGTGTATACTAAGATGTGGAGGTTTCCAGATGGAACACGGGTATCGACAGCCCACCTGACTGATTGCAGAATGGCGGCGATCGGCCCGCGACTGGGGGCTCTGGAAACAGCACTTAAAATCAGAGAAAAACACAAATACAGACACTTCTCATTTGAAATACCCAAACTGTTCTAACTTTGGCAGAACAGCAAGAGGCTGATAGAGAGACAATAGGCTGGCTAAGTAAGTATGACTAAGTAGCAAAGCTGTTGAGCAAATTGAGAAGTGGAGAAATAACTGGGGCATACATGTAGAAGCACCAGGCTCTCGTGACTCATTCAGGACAATGATAGGTGAAAAACGCCAAATACACGCTCGCACGCGCACACACACACACACACACACATACACACGCACACAAATCAAGATTACAATCATAATCGAAATTGTTGCTATGCTAATACAACTCACAGATACAAAACTGTCCACAGTGCATCAAGTTATGGAAATAATAATAATAATAACAGCAACAACAATAATAATAATGTAAAATAATAATAAGGCATCTTATTAAAAAACAAAAAAAATGCACATTGTAGTTAATGGATTGAATTACTGTCATTCTATGGTTGTGTGTAAAACTTATGAGCATCAAAATAGTGAATGTTACTGTGTGACTGACTGGATTGACATACTGTGTGCTGATGGCCACTTTAGATGGAAAACCTCTCCTGCTATTAGACTCTTTCTCACTGTTGTCAGTGGTGTTGTTATGTTAGCCACAGTATGGCAGCCACCCCACCCTCTTCCTCTGGCTCATTTCTACTCCTGATGGCTTAATGTTTCCAAACCACTCTTCTAAATCCCTCTTCCTTGTTAGCCCCCACCCCCCTCCTCCTGTCTTAGCATAATGCCTCCTCCCCTCCTCATTTTCTCTAATGCTCCTCTCTTCTTTCCTCTTTCCTCTGCGCTGACAGCACAGACTTTTTTTGAATACTGAGATTATCAGTTAGCACAGAGGAATTCCTACGTCTCTTCCTCTCTCTCCAACCTTTCACCAATGGTACATCACTGTTGTTTACCAGCGTTGCCTCTCTTTGCCTCCAGTAACAAGGGAAATGATGGGGCTAAGGGTGATACCTGTGCCTACCAGTTAGTGTTTGCCTCTATTATTTCCCAGTATCCTCTCCTCTTGCCTCCCACCCAGAAATGATGGATGGAGGACTGGATTACAGGAGGGCTGGTCTCTGCTTAATTCTTCGTTTGTCTGCACGGCAGCCTCGTTCCCTCACAGCAGAGCCTCCTCATCCTTATGGCCCTATGACTGGCCCATTAAGCAACGTACTGGTGTTGTTACTAAATGGAAATCAAGCATCCACTAGCTTTAGTTCTATAGCTGCAATCTTGGCTTGAATAAACAGCCCATATAACTAACTGACACATTAAAGTGTCCTCGTTGGGCCGTCACAAGGCTTAAAACAGCTCTAGCCTCTTTTGCATTGTAGTCTCTGGAGCTCAAGTGGACGGTGAAAGACCCGTTTTTCAAAACGTATTCCCTCGTTTGGTGGTTTGCTCCAAAATCTCTCATGGGTGTTCAGTTTGGATGAGATCTGTGATTGTAATGGCACACTGGGTTAGTCTAAAATCAGCTAAATCAGTACGGTGGACAGTTCAAGCTTATTCCAGGTATCTACATTGTGTGTCAGGAGGTTTTTCATGGCTGCTGTCAGCAAGGGCTTGCTCATGGTGAGAACTGCTGGGTGTAAATGAACACAAGTGTGTGGTCTGCAACTGCTTTTCACGTAAAGAACCCCCGAGATAAGCTCTGTCATGATGATCACACTATACAGATACAAACATTGAAATCATGTGTACAGCAGCTGGTAGGTGAAGCAGTTCTGCACACAACTGCCAAACAAATTTTAATTTGTACATCCACCAATTTGATCCAAACAGGTCACACATGTGTTTGTGCACGCGCTTCATCGTTTTTCAACCCTTTTCCATGTTCCACGTTATTTCCCTCCCTCCTCCACCCGCCAAAAAAAGCACCCAACGTCAACCATGAGACCAACAGTCATAAGGCTACAGCCACTGCCAGCCATGTCCTGCCTCTAAAACAAATATACAGTTTTTAGCATTTTAACGCACACTACGAGGGCAGACTTCCTGCTCTTTTATAAGTACTTATTTTTTTCTAAAGGCTCAAGGCTCGTTTTTGTTTTTTTTTTTAATAAAACGGAGAGAAGATGTCTTCCCCCGCGCAGGAGAAGAGGAGCTGTGGCGTTCAGCTGCTGAGCGCGGCGCTGCCGCTGCTGCTGCTGCTGCTCTCGGGTAAGAAACATAACAGCCAAAACGGGTCGATGCTTTCATACATTGATACGCCGATCAACAGTTCGATCGGGCGATCGCTTTGACACGCTGCTCCATCTTTAGGCCTCATATCTAATTGCGCGTGTGTGTCACAGAGGGAGAGTTAAGCGGGCAGAGAGTGAGGGAGATAATGGATGTAATGTGAGATAATGTCGGTTAATTGTTATTCCAGCGTTTTCCCAGCTGGACACATCCGTGCACTGAAATCAGGTTGTTGTTGTGTCTTGCCTCGACCGCTTTCAGCTAAACTGATTTCTGATCAGTTATGGTGGTGCTCATTTCTCCCCCTTACGTCTCAGTTTAGCCCGTGTTGACAGCTAAATTAGTGCTCTGGTGCATCACAGTCTTTAAACGGGATTATGATGCACAACATAAAAATAAATATTGGCTTCGTCTGCACGCAGCCTAGTAGTGTACAGTAGGTCTGTGAGGCTCAGTGTTGTGAGTGATGCGTAGAAATAGGCCCATAATAAGGTGCTAACAATGTGCTGCTGGTATTTATAGGCCGTGTATTCAGTAGCAGGCATATAAACCTACATATGGTGTTACTAACAGCTCTGTGAATTTCTATGGGCACAAGAGTGCATGAAAACAGGCGGCAGATGTGAACAAATCCGACAACAGACTGGGTTATGATAATTCACATATTAAAAAAAAAGAAAGAAAGTGGGATGCAATCAGATCAAACCCATGGTGTGACCCACATCTGATCAAACCCACAGCGTCATTACTCAAATTGAAAATGATCAAATGGGCTTTAAAATAAAGCCGGTGCTCTCCAGGAGATTTACAAATGAAAGGCAACTTCACCCTGCATTATACACGCCAGTGTTGTGTTGAGGTGTATCAGCTTGTATAACAGAGTCCCCTCCTGCTGTGTACTGGACTACAATATTAGATGGCCAATTCTTGTTAGTGACAATGTGCAAAACATCCAACATAACACTGAGATCATCCTAGTTTCCTCAGTAACAAGGCGAAATATATGTCTACAATGTCAATAAAGAAAAAGAACTTCTTCTTTTCATATAATAAGAAGAAATATTGGTATCTTTTTACACCCTTAGGGAACATGCATGGTGTATTTTGGGATCCCATCCCTCTTACACTGGGCCTTGGCACCCAATCCATTGAGAGATTTATTGACCGGAGATGGGTGAAGCAAACAAGGCTGGGTCATGACGTGAGGAGAGAGCATTTGCTGGTTAAACCTCTGGCATATCGGTTAGAGGGAAAGCCTTGGAGAGTTAAGGGGAAGGGGGTGGTTCAGTCCAAAGTCTGTGGTAAATTAGTCTGAATGATTAGTTTTTGGTTGATTCAACACAAGGAGTTGACCAGATTAAGTGTTTTCCACAAGTTCAAAATAATGTGGAGGAAAAAGTGGCATTCAGGTTTTTAAAATGGTTTGTACAGTGTTCATGGGAAATCTCTTAATGCAGTTTTATCATTTCATCATCACTGAAACACCATACTGAAAGGTTTGGTGTGAGTGAGAGGGTGAGGAAGTGCTGAGGGCCAAGGCGACAGTGGGGTTGAATTTTGTCTTCACACAGCCCCCTTTCCCGCTCTTCTTATCAAATGTTGCAGTTCAGTGGTTTGGAAATTGCATACGGGATCTCACACCAGTGTATTTTTAGATGGTGTGTCAGCACCATTTGCTTTTTCACCTATGCAAACTGAAAATAGATACCCAAAAGTTTACTTGTTGCTGGGGGAGCTTGTTGCATGGAGATGCTACTAAGCTACAGTTGCACCTTTCATTCTCTTCCTTCTCTATTCAACCGGATGCAGCCTATGCTAAAGGGAAATATGCAAGATTAGTGCATTCCTCTTTAACTCCTATTTATTCATCACCTACTTAGTTATTAAAATGAGAGAATACATAGATTGACCTTACAAACATTAGTTGGTAAAGACTGTCGGCATGCTGTATTTGCTGAATAACAGATGTGGTGCCACACCCTGAACTTACATGTGAAAACAACTATGGTGAGTAAAGGTAATGCTGAAAGCATATGAGAACGTTTACACACTAACGAGCAATATCATGCTCCTTTCCCATGACTTGGTACACAGTCACTCCCTGCCAGGCATTAATGCAGCTGGGAAAGCACTCTGGATTGCAGTTCTATATAAAGCAGTTCTATAGAAACACAGCCTCAAATATTGCGAACCTCTCAGGAGAACACCAACTGTACACTAACAGCAAGTTTAGCCGTAGTATTCTTTTTGACTTCTGCAGACTCGCGTAAACACTGCAGTTTCCCACCACTGCTCCTTTTGCCAATCAGTGCTTCAACCTCACTCAGCAACCTCGTAGTTACAGTTCCCAGAGAGAGGCACTAGAGGGCAGCAGCACACTGAAAAGAAGAGAAGGGACTTAAAATACACCTAGAGCAGCCCCTCTGTGGCATTATTGGGTGCAGGAGAATCGAATTACCACAGTTTGGTAAAAATGTTAATGTTAGCAATGTATTTTACTTTGTATGAGAGAACAAAATTCAAAGCTCCTTATTGCGCAGATACCTCTATTATGGTTCAGTTGTTGGGAGCTGCTTAGTTGAAATACGGTTTCCTTCTCTTAAAAAAAAAACAACTTGCGATGCTGTCACAAAATATTGTTTTGTATTGAGGAGACCTACATTTTCCACCGAAAGGCTCGACCTTTCCAGTCACATGTCAATGAATATTAAACTATCATCGTTTTGTCATCATCATTCTTTATTGTCACTATCTTTTATCATTTTAACGCGTGAGTATGTCGCAAACGTTACGACACCAATCTGAATTTGAATATGTCATTTTAAAAATACGATGATTTGACAATTGAGCAGATTATTGGTTGATAAAAATAGGAAGTTACAGATAATTTGATGTCCTGTTCAAATGTAACAAAGCCATTTATAGTTCTTGACAATAAACTATATTTTATATATTATATTCTTCTGTAAAGTCCTGCTGTTCAAGAATGTATCTCTGGCATGTTTGTATCACAAGATTAATTATTATAGTTTACCTGCAAGTGAAGGACAGCTGCCTATGTTTCTATAGTTTTTGAAGAGATGTTAAGGTGGACCCGCTGTTTTTTTATTTAGATTATCGTCCAGAAGCTGTGATCTCAAGCAAATTTGTTTCAACTGAACTGTAACTGATATAAAACATTGTTATGTTTAACTGTGATAATATACCATCCAATTGCTTTACCCCGCTGATAAATATTTAACGCTACCACCATCCTAAAGAGGCCTTTGTGTACACTGATGTTCGCCCGCGTGTTTGTGCGTTTTTATGTTGGTGCACGCGTGTATATCTGCTGCGGAACCCACTTGAACCCCGTGAGTGCTTTTTGAAAGTGAAAATGTGCTGTATCTTAAAGCAGCCAGACTTTCTGACTCTACTATAAGTAGACATGACTGTCAATAATGCATAACAGTGAAAGAGCGGAGGTTGGAGGAGGACAAGGAATGCAAAGTACCTCTCAACTGTTACTCAGTCTGGTCAATGTTTTCCATGTTGTGTTGTATTTACCAGCGATCATAAAATAGTATAGTACAATAGTGCAGTTAGAAGACCCTTAACACTGCAGGGAAATAAGGTCAGTATGCTGGATAATACACCCCTGCCTGTGCTACTGTGTTTTTGTTTCCCGTATGTAGCAGCGTTTAGATAACACTAATATTACAGTAACAGACAGTTAGAGACAATGCATGGTTTTATTTAGCACTTAATAAGGTTCTGGGACTGATCGCTATCCCCGTCTAATGGCATGAGATAATCAGAGAAAGGCTTCTGCAGCCCACAGGATTCCTGCAACTCCTCTGGGAATAACTGATGTCATATTTGTGTTGTGAGCTGCACTGGCTGCTGTCTAGCCCCCCCTTTTGGCACCCGAGAGAGTGCTGCAGTGTGCAGAATGCAGCGTGACTTTCTCCTAAGCACTGAATCACAATTAGGCAATATCAGACTTGTAACAGTTTAAGCAGGCAGCATGCAGAAATTGCTTTAAAAGCTGAATTGCGCACTGAGACTACAAAAATAACGTCACACCAATGCCACTATGGTATAAAGGAAGCAAAAGTGTGAACAATGGCGACACTTGACCTAAAAACTGTGCTGTACCGCCTGAGCAATACTGACCCACACCCTTCTGACAACCTTTATTTGCAGAAAATCAATAAAATAGCAAATGGTTAATTATAATTGGTCAGAACATCACTTCTCACATACAATCAAGCGTTCAGGCGGCAGCAGAAGTGAAAGCTTTATCAACCAAAAGTGGGATCACATCCAGTGTTACAGTTCAACTCCTTCTGATGCCATCATCATTAAGCCGGTGTTGCCCGGGGACATGTAAGGAATTTAAAAGTGTTTCCAGTTAAAGCGTGTTGTACAGGATCTGTGGTGTGGCGTAAACATCGGCTCAAAGGGACATGGGATCAGAGGCCAGACCTAAAAAAGAACCAGGGTCCTGATTTAAGCTGTTTAAAGCAGCAGCCACTTCCTTTAGCTAAAGACAAGAAGACCCATCTGAAGGGTGCCATGTAGTGTAGCTTAGCCCTCTAAAGATAGTGCGCTCCTTTAAAAAAAACAAATATCAGGGTGTTCATTTGATAACTCTGAAGAGTCAAGGTACTCGAGACCAGCATTTACTCCATCAACACACTCGGGACCAGAACCTCTTACACCCTAAATGGAGTCAGAGTTGTGACACTACGGTTCGGTCCCAGCAAATGATAAGTCTGCATGTTTTTTGGAGCATCCCCATTCCTCTAAATACTTCGCTGTAGCCCTTTGTGCCCTTAAAGCAGCTTTAAATCACTTTCGGAAGAGACCTTCAAAAGGATGTTGTCTGTGAATTTGTTGAGTCGGGCTTCAGTGGATTCCTACTCTGAAAAGCTTCGTCCATGCCATTCCACAGATGACTAATTGGATTGAGATCTGAAAGTGGGAGAGTTTAGGCTTGCCCAGGCTACTGTAGAAAAAAACCTGTTATATTATTATATAATCACTGTTATATTTACTGAACCCCTCCTGGATGATACAAGGACTGTAGTTTTAGCAAAATCCTTGGTGAAACATTCATCCATATTGTGCTATTTAAGGAAAAATGCAGCTCATTGACAATGTTGGTTCGATATGCTTTGATGCATCTCTGGCTCACAGTTATCCGCAGCTTTTTATCCTTTTACTTTAAGAGATTTTTATATGATAATGATGCAAGAGATGCTTATTCATCTGCACTCGCCTTCTTTTACCCATCAATGAGGCATGAAGCAATGAGATGTACAGGCTTTTCCTATTTGCACTTATTAAACTACAGCGTTTAATAATTACATAATCTGTTTTTACTGACAGACGCCTCTACTTTGAATATGATTGCGTGCATACATAAAAAGGTGGTCACATACTCTGTGGAGAAGAGGAATGGGGAGGGCGCAGGAGAGATGATGTAACAGACCTACCTACGTTTTACCTTTTTCCTGCATTGACCTTGTGAGAGTCTGCAACAATGGGGGGAAATACAAGGGAGTAAGAGAAAGAAATGTCTAGTGGCAGTGGAAAGGAAAGATGGGGAAAAACAGAACAGTTGTCATTTTGAGGGTAGAAGTGGGGTTCGGCAGAAGAGGTAGTTAGAATTAGGTGTGAGAGGAGGCAGTAGAGGTGGACAAAGATGGGAGAGGAAAGAGGGAGGGGCAGAGAGAGGGAGGAGTCGCATGAGTCTGCTTCACTGCAGTATTTCATCTGTTAGCAAGTCTCTGTCTCTCTCTGTCTCAGCATCTGCCTCTCTTTCTCACTATCCACAGGACTGCTGAGTCAGCAGGAGCCTGCATCAAACTGTTTCTCACACTGTATGTCTGTGTATGGGCTGTCGTATCGAAGCCATGTACATGTACGCAGCGGTTGTGTGTATATGTGTATTTGCAATAACCACGTCTGCTCCCTGTGTTAGCTGTGTGCACAGGTCAGTATGCAGGGATGACATTGACGTAGCACAGTTAGCATGCTAAGCTCACTGCTGACAACGCACAGTTTGTAGGAAGGCATGTATGTGTGTGTGTGCGTGTGTGTATTTGGGATAGAGGGAGAAAGAAGCAGGTGCTACACAGCATCACAAGACACCTGACTGTGGTGAACTGCATGCATGGAAAATTGCGTGTGTGTGTGTGTATGAGTAAATTATACATATGGACGATGGGAGGAGATATAGAAAGTGTGTGTGTGTGTGTGTGTGTGTGTGTGTGTGTGTGGTGCAGAGAGGCAGGCCTGTGGAGTGGTGCAGCAGCAGTGGGAAGGGAGCCAGAAACACCCGACTGCAGAGGAGAGAATGGTGCAGAGTCCCATCACACACACACACACACACACACACACACACGCATTTAGAGAGAGGCACAGATTCTGTCTGGGGAGTGTAAACCCATGCTGAGACATAATGTTAGAGGGGAGGAGGAAACTTGATGAAACTAAATGATACTTTAATTTCATATTAAGTTACATTCTTTGCAGTTACATGCTTTTGACTTTCAGTTTAAAATGCATAACTCAACATACTCCATTCAGTGGCTTTACGGAACAATCTAAGCACATATCTAACAGCTGTGCAAGTAAGATTATAATCATAAGAATAAAAATAAGGCTTTTGTTCTGTTTCAGTGCTCCAAATGAAAGAAAGTGCCATCCTGCCATCTCTCCAGATAACAACTGCAATGACTGCAGTCACTAAATACACTTTACACTATAAATTACACATGCCTCGCAGTAAGAAAAACACATTTTAAAATCAAATGCCCACAATACATAAGTGACGTCGACCACTTCATCAAAATCATACCTTTGACCTTTGAAATATTTGACTGGCACCGGTCTTTTAACTTTTAACATTAGGAAAAGTTTGGAGTGACTGGTTTGCACGAGTGATACACACATGAAAATACAAACATCACTATTTCAATCAAAGGGTTAAACATGTTCCCAGTGAGAGTGTGCAAAAAAAGTACATCGTGAGTACATGACATGACGTTGCATTATTTCTGTATTTCCAGCTATTAATGCATTTGTTGTGTCCTCCTGTGGCAGCCCCTTTCCGTTGGCATTATTGTTTTTTGATTTTTGAATACGTGTTTGAATTGGCGTTTTATCACTGCAGCACGTGTCTCTCTATGGAAATGTTTTTGGCCATTGCAGCACGTTTTCCCACCGTGGTGCTAAGCTTAATCAGCGCTGCGCAGACTTGTTGGGCAAGGGCGGGAATGAAGCAAGAATTTATTTATTTGTAAAAATACTGCTCTGTAGCTTTAACAAAGATGCTATGAAATGCCTCTTTCTGTGCGCTGTCCATGTTTTGAACGGTCTTCACAGGAGCTGCAAACTGAAGCGGGCATATTGCCTCATCTACGATAGCATCGTGGGACTTTCCCACATTCACACGTGTTCAGT
Organism: Datnioides undecimradiatus; assembly: GCA_008933995.1. Classification (NCBI taxonomy): domain Eukaryota; kingdom Metazoa; phylum Chordata; class Actinopteri; order Lobotiformes; family Datnioididae; genus Datnioides; species Datnioides undecimradiatus. Next base: position 3,078,982 of record WARS01000008.1, read on the forward strand.
GAGTTAAGGAAATCACATCAAACTGTCACTGTCAGCCTGAAAGACAGCACTCTCCAGATGGAGTGCAGAAAAGGAGAGTCAGCAGTAACATGGAAACCAACATCCTCACAACACACTGAGAAACTGAAACTGCTGACAGATTAAACTGTTTAGTTCTTCAGTGTTCAATGACAATTCCGTTTATTTTGCAGCTTTTTCATCAAACACTAAGCCCTAAAATATCCCTGCTTATGCTCTCTATGCTTCATACGCAGGTGAGATTACAGACAGTTTATTCAAATAATGTACGGCATCACAAACCTGTAGGTGATGATAAATGAGTTACAACATTGTGCAAGAAATCAGCCAAGTGGTCCTGGTTTATTCTACATGTTACGCCACATCAACGTACGCCACATCATAGAACCTGTCATGGACATCACACAGCTCCATCCTGGTTCCCACCTCGGCCACAGCCTGTTGCCGTCTGGCAAGCAATACAGAAGCATCCACTGCGATACCACCTGACTACAGAGCAGCTTCTTTCCTCAGGCTGTGAGACTCCTCAACTCCTCTGACCTCAATCATAAATAAACACCATGGAAATCAATACCCAGATTCACTTACTGTTCATACTTCTGTGGCCTGTACATTAGTAACTCATTTCGCTTTTACTAACTTTTTTGTTTTTGGCTCATCTTGACAAGCTCTGAAAAAAGGCCGACTTTATCAATGACTGGTGACTCAAACCAAACTACTTATACCAGTTTTGAGTGATCAGCATATTACCAGAAAAAGATTTAAATATATATATATATATTTCTTCAAATTAATTTGGCACAATGAATTTCCTTTTCAGGATTTATGTTTACTTTCCTTTTAGATGTGTAGATATATATAAATAGCATAGTTGATGGAAAATATTACATTTCTGTATTGATCTTTATGGAATCTTTATGTAATTCCTTGTGTAATCTTAGTTACTTATATACTTTTTTGACTTTTTCTTAGTTTAGTATGAAACATTACTTTGAGTGTGGGGAACCTGCTGCACTAGCAGGTGGATGGTAACATCTACCTTGATACAGCTCAAGGACTCGAGGGTTTTACTTGCATCTTGCATAGCTTAGAAGAACAACTCGTACCAGCAAACACGTTTCTCATTAAAGATAAGATATAACCTTGAACTTTGTGTCCTCACTTGGCTTTCAAAGTATAAATATGTGTGTTTTGAAATGCTCAATGTTCTTCTTTCCTTCCAGCTTGTTGTAGAGACTGAACCCAAATCGATCCGTATGATTAAAGGAGACTTCTGATTGCACTTGAACGTCCGTTTTGTTGTTATTTCTGAAAATGTATCTAACAGCTGTTAACACAGGTGTTTTTAATTACAGGTTGTTCAGGCATGGATGTGTCCGTGGCCAGTTACATTAATGCACTGAACGGAACAACTGTGAAAATCCCCTGCATATTTACATCCTGCTATAAGATGGATGCCACCAGGTTTGCCATGAACTGGACCTACCAAGAATCTCTTAACGATACAGAAGAGATGGTAAATATTCTATTCTTAATGCGAATGGAGTGTCTTCATCTTAAAACTCTGGGGCCATAACAACTCTCTTTCTCGCTCTCTCCCCATAGTTTATGACATACCATAGGAAAAAAGGAATGGTGCCTCTGCGTTCGGACCGATTTGGGGAGAGGGTCATGTTTGCCGGGAACCTGGATAAGAACGACTTGTCATTCACCCTATCAGATGTACAGCTGGAGGATGAGGGGGTTTACAACTGCTATGTGAGAAACCCCCCAGACCGCATCCAGGGACACGGTGTCATACAGCTCAATGTCGTTACAGAACGTAAGATACTAACCCTTCCTTCTCAAGATACAACAGTGCGATTGTCTACAAATCGTAATCCTTGGCTCAGAGATAAACACACTCATTTTGTTTGAGCTCACATTAGCATCCCTTAAACCGTCAAACTTACCCCCAGCTCTCAAACTTACAAATATTCAGTGCTAAACCAAAATCAGAAAGTGCATTTTTAAGGTAAAGTGCTACTGCAAATACCATGCTGTGTGGCAGGTCTTGGCTACCACAGCATGAAAATACCACTCTGGTTTAATTATAGTTGCAATTTCAAATACTACACCTATGAAAGCATATACCAAACCATTTATGTGTGTAATTTGAAACAAATACTGATATTCAGTATCCACTTCTTTAGGATATCAGTCTACATCAGACGTGTATACCACTCGCCTCAGAGAGAGCAGCCTCTTTTTCTGTAAAGGGAGTGGTAGAACTAGCTACATTGCAAGCTGGTAGCAGCATTTGTCATAAATAATTTTCATAGCAGCACCAAAATTATGGATAAAAACACTCCATCTGTACGTTTGCACAGCTTGCTGTTTACAGGTGCAGATAATGTGTAATGTATTGCCATATTTTGACCAAAAAATCTGACTGAAATTCTGTAACATGAATCTAGGATCTGGACATTTTAATAGCTGGTCTTGTAAATTTTACTGGTGAGTCAAAAGTGGTGTTTCCTTGTGTTTTTCAGTGCCCTGACCTCTCTCATCCTCTGTACTTTAAGGATAAATGCCGTGCAACAATCATATATGGCATACTGTGTGTGTGACTGTGTGTATTTCCTGGAGCGTGAGGACCTGCTGGTGATGAGTCAGCTTTTTACTTATTAATGACCAACAAGAGGTTGAACTTCCTTCAGCATCTCTTTCGCGCACGCGCGCACACATGCATACACACACACACACACACACACGACACAGGCTAACTCAGCAGCACTTTCCTGCTTTCCACTCTGTTTAATCAGCCCAGTGGAGCTTTTAGCCAGCACTGCACTGCTCTCCATTACTTTTCTGCTAACTTTTTAACCCTCTCCTGTCCTCAGTTCCCCCTCCGAGGGATTCAACCATCGCAGTTGCCATCGGGGCTTCAGTGGGTGGAGCTTTAGCCCTGTTGATCCTTTCCATGGTAGTAGTGAAATGTCTTCGTAGACACCGGAAACAGGAGCTGATTTCAGAGGAGAAGATGGAGGAGGAGGGAAAACTAGAGGCCGAAGGTGTTGCAGAGGAGGGAACCAAGTAAGGAATGTCATCCTTCAAACAGAAACTACGAGTAGCAATAGCTAATGGTCTTGTTTTAGTGGCATATGCTGAGTTTGCAGCTTCTACTCTACTGGCAAGAGCTATTTCAAACAATATGTCATTTCAGTTTCCCTCAGCATTGATTTTACCGACAGTTTCCACAGCTTATTAAGATATACCATCTTGGTTTTTCACACAAATGCCACTGCTGTATTACTGTTGACACATCACTTGAAGTCCCAGTGACACATACCACCATTTACATGAAGTAACCAACTGATATAAAAACAGTTAATAAATTCTATCAGCACGATTTTTCCAATCAGTAGCATATTGGCCATTTAACATAGCAGTTAATTACTGTATCATTCCGACTACCAACTACAGTGGATATAGTTTTGGAAATGTAAAGACAGAAATAACAACAAAGTATATGTTAGCCTTGTCCCATCTTAAACAAAACTTAAAAGATAAAACAAATTATTAGTTATATTAGTAAGTTATATAGTTAAATATTAAAGGAAAACTAATATTTCACAGAAGCATCTTTTACATCTATTTCATTTATTACTGTCCTAATCTTTGTGTCTGTGGTATCACATTTTCTCTGCTTATTGATGTTTGTACCTTGCATATCCCATTGCCCATGAACACAGTCTATATATATAAGCCATATAGTGCCACTAACATTATCATATTACAGGTGGGAAAAATCTTTCATTGTCATTATTTCTGTATAAACATTTCATAAATTGGCATTTTCATAAGGGTGTTTAGACTTTTCATATACACTGTATTGTAAAGTTGGTATTATAGAAAAAACAGCCATAGAATTATATGGGTTTGTATTTCAAACTATTTAAAAGTTTGCCATGGTATGTTAGCTGTACAAGGCTAATAGTCGCTGCGCTAGCTTATCTTAGCTATAAATGTAACAGTGACAGTATTTATAACTGTGGTATTGTGGTCAATAGCAGCAGCACACTGATAGTCAACAGTGGAGTAGCCTTCTTTATGTTAATATGAAATACTGTGTAAGTGGTATTTAACAAATGAAGGAGTGATTGTCTTTTTCAATGGCATATGCCAGTAGAGCATCAACAGCATGCCAACAGTTATCAGCAGTAGAACACTATGAATTAGCATTTGCCACAGGATTAAGTTGTGCATACCAGTACCCACCTTCTGTGACCATTAATAAACTTAAACTCACACTCATCAGTCCTTAAAATCTATATTCTGCAATCCAAACCATGGCTCATGTAGCCTAAGTTCATGTCTTTCTTCAGCATGGACATGTCAAAATCTAAACTCATAAATAACCATCTTCTCTTCCCAAAGTCATCTAACGCTAAGGCACTATGTGATGAAAACACACAGGGTATTTTTTTTTCCAACAAATTGCACAAACGGAGAAAACACACAGCTTAGACATAACTGTGTTGATGGCTTAAGCACCTACTGTAACTCCTTCTCCCGTGTAATTGGATTACAAACCGCCTCCCTCTATTGACTAAAAGGGAATCTCTTCTCTTATATCCATAGACAACCATAGCAGGGTCAACTGACTGAACCAGTGGCCTGTGGAGCCCTCGCCCCAACACTTCCTCTGGTAAATATCTGCTCATGCAAACTAACGTGGAACATTTGTTGTTGTGGTCATAAACACTGGTATACTTTACTTGGACATATAGAGAACAAACCTGTATTTATTAATCAGTAGTCTAACTGGGATATCCTATTTCCATCAAAAGAGCAGGGGAGGCTGAACCATGTCCTCAAAATTGGTAAACATATGTGTATATTGATATATGTATGTTCTCCTCCAGATTTCTCTATATACACTAGTTTAGCCCTGCTGGTACTAGTATCTCAGGCTTCTATTACTTGTTTTGAGCAAATTATTGTTTGTCATTCTCTTTTTCCCCCTCTTTTCTTTCAGACATGTGCACCACCTTCCTGGAGACCTGTAGTAACCACTGCTTGAATCATCATCCACTAATTCTTCCATCCCTTCGGCATGTGTGTGCGTGTGTTTGTGTGCCACTGCATGCTAATGTGCTTCTTTTGTGTGTGGGGGGGGATACCGAATGTGTCACTGTGTGAGTGTGTGTGTGTGTGTGTATTTCTATATGTCTGTGTGAGATCTGTCTTTTTTTCTTGAGATGAAGCCAGGGAACACTTTTCTGCAACTTATCCACTAAACACATTTTACATTATTCACAAGCACAGTTTAATATCAGTGGCATTAGAAGTCCATCTCAAGATGAGAAATGGCATTTTCACTGCAAACTACATAACAGGCAAAGGCTGAATAGTATGACCTAATGTTTATAAAACATTATAGTTTAAATATGGTATGTGTTAATAACTATCACCATCACAAACAATGGTTGTGAACTTCATACTGGATGAAAGTTAAAAGATTAATTCACTACAGAGCAGAGGCTTGTGTGTGTGTGTGTATCTGTTGTGTGACGCCAAAATGTCCTGTCACCCAACATCCACTGTCCAACTTGGGGGATTTTAGTTTGGGTGGAATGTTTGGAGTTAACATTGTGAATCCAGCTTTTTTTCAACATTGCCTTAAAGCCATGTCTAAACATAGATTCATGCACATTTAGTGCAAACGTAATGTTCTTCCATCACTGGCTTTTCTAATCAAAAAGTCAACTAATAGTCAGTGACTCAGGCAGATGATGTCTGTATGTCTTAATGGTGTTGTTTTGTGTCAGAGCCAGAGAACATTCTTAAACATTCCTCATAATTCCTCATACCTGTGGTATGAGGTGCCTTTTTAAAGACCTTTTTCACATCAGACAGTAGGCTTGTTTGACATGAACTGCTCCTCTCAAAAAGCATATTCCAACCTTCAAAGAATGTACAAGAAGTCACGACATATTTAGATACTGTTAGATCCATCCTTAGTTTGCAGATCACAACACTAAATTTAAAAAATTGAACTAAATCCGAATCAACAGTCCAAAAGCTCTCACAAGTACATATATAGGCTATACACAGGGAGGAAAAGAGACAAATTCTCTTCAGTGATATAATTAGAATTGGTTTCAAACAACTGTGCTATTTTGAGAGTTTTCTGTTGTTTCACAAAAGTTAAACCCAATTAAATTCTTGAACTAAACATATTCCACTTCACCAGTTGACCTGTGTCATCTCTGTAATCAGGTTTTCTTAAGATATTTACTTGTCGGGCAACAGTCAAGCATTTCCAATCATGCCCTTTCTCCTCCACTCACGCCCTGGGTCGTACAGTTGCTGTGCCTGGCTCTAAAAACTATGGCTACCTTAATCTCATGTAATTGTCCATGTATGCATGACATCAGAACAAGTCGGGATAATGTCAGACACACATCTAACCGGCGGTGATCAGTTCTAAGCAGGCCTGGTTCAATTTGACTTATCAGAGTAGGAAAAGTGCAGGTGGTGTTAATCACATCAATGATGGCTTTGTTCTATTCGGCTGTTCAAAATAAGTCATGACAATAGCTGAAGTCTGAAATCACACCAATTTTACTATAAAGTGCATTATACTCTCCCTCCACCATTGTCTTTGAGTCTACATGTCACAACTGGTGCAAAGATGTTCTCAGGAATATGGGAGGTAGACCTAAATGATCGAGGCAAATCAGACTAGGAGCTGGCAAGAAACAGGTCGAACAGGCTACAGGACAGGAACCTAGAGAATATTAAATGAAGCAAACGGCGACTTGATTAAAGGTAGATGTGGTGTATCGCTGATGAGCAACTGAAATGCAAATAAGGAGGTTGGAAGTCCAGGCTAACTGCAGCAGCAGATGAGCAGAGTGACTGCAGGTGTGTAGTTTGGCGGGGCAGTCAGGAAATGATGAAAAAGTCAGAGAACATCTGGTGGACAGTTAGAGGAAGGAGGGTCAGAGAGAAGATGGGAAGTACATGGCCTGGGAGAAGTTAGCAGGGAATGTGGTCATAGCACGTACACTACTTTATACTGACAATCTTACAATGTACTGTGTCACAAGTTGAGGATGGTCATTCATAAGAATAACTGTAAAATAGACTATTGTCTGTTATACAGGCAGTAGTGAATGAAAGAACACGGAGGCAATTTCGGACAAAGCCAGTGTGACAGTGAGCCAAGCACGCACAATACGAGGACACTGAAGCAGCTAAATGAAACACAGCCATCATTGATTTGATTATTTGCACCCAGGCTTTTCCTTCGGTGACACGTCCAAACGTCTGTTGTGAAAAAGGCAGGTGTCGCAAAATGCTGTCCAACAATTTCTTTAGCTTTTGGTCCTGCATCTGTCTGCCTGTTGTGATTTCCTTGTCTGGTTTTTGTTAGAAAAAGTGTAAAATGGAAAGGAAAGGAACGACTACACCGGTTAACATGCAGTGAGCATGAAGTGATGCTTTCACGGTAATTAATTTGACTTTAGAGGTGAAATTAATTCCGCACTAATATGAAAAGCATAGCCAAATTTCTACTGTATATCCGTGTTGGTTATCACGTCCACCCTTCTACATCCATCCTTGCCTTGAGGAATGACATGCTAGTGTTCCTGAATATTGAGATTCTAGTAGGAGATTTCAGTTCAGTCTCTGTTACTGTAAAATTAGTCTTAGTATCAGATCACTCAATACTTGTAATATCTGTGACTGCAATACATTGTTCAATTATTTGCACATACATACAAATTTGGTCTGTGGCAGCGATGAGTTCTATCGACAACATGACAGCATTTTTGTTGAAGTCAGAAACATATCAAAGATAATTTAAAGTCAAAACTAACATTGCAGTCACATAATTCCTGCTGGTACCAATCATTATTGGTTGCTCAAAAGAAGATTACAAAAAGTGCAATGATACATATCACACACAGAAAGTTGAGTCTTGTTTACAGAAATTAATACAGGAACTAAAACCAAATGATACAAGTGAAACTATAGAAAGCCTAATATATGTGACTGACAAAGAAAAATGTCGTTATCAACTAAAACAGGTAGAATTTGTTATTTTGGTGACTGACGCATGTACAGTGTACTTTACTGCCATGACTGCATGTCAAATGGTGAATACCAGAAATAAAAATATTTTAATAAAGTTAAATAGTTCTATTTAGTTTCCCAGGAAACTACAGCAATGTCAAAGCATGTTCAAGCTTTCACATATGTAGCAATCAGGTGGCGCCATTTGTCAATTATTGTAATACCTGTAATTTTTTTTTTTTTTGACTTTTGACTTACTTTGACTTTTAATACATTTTGCTTGCACATGTAGTTTAAAGTGTCAGAGGTATTTGGTTGCACTTTGCTGAATTTCATCTGCTTCCCGTGAAAGACTAAGAAACAAGTCAACCTTCAATATTACGGAAAGAAAAGTTTCCATACGGACTCTTACAATCTATTGTATTGTATTCTGTCTGGAGACCTGTTTTATAGAGATTTTAGAAGAAACATACCTTTGCACCTCTATAGAAACACTTTTTAGTGTGTATTTTAAAGGAGATTAATTAAGGTAAAAAAGGAATAAAACTTACATCCTAACTCTGTCTCCAAAGTAATGCCTTTACCTCAACAGTGGCGTATAAAACTGTAGATATTGCTTTGCACATTGCCACATTTATACCAGTTCTAATGTAATCACAGTGGAGCATGTGAATATAAGGAAAATGAGAAAAATATATTAAGCTCACGTCATTAAGGTGGTATATTGGAATGTGGGGCTGTTGTAATAGAAACGTGGCATGGCGATTGTATGGTTAAATGGCAAATGTATTGGTAGTGCATTTATTTAAAAAATCATTTGTTGAAAGCAGCATAAAAACATTCTCTTACACCTGATCACTATTTAATGTCAATTAAACATGATACCGCATGTGAGCTTTGTTAATCTTTGAATGTCCTTTGATGTTTTAACTATGTTGTGACCACAGGCCAACTGTGTCAAAAGTTAATACAGTCTCCATGACACGTCTTATGTCTTAAACTGGTTAGCTGTGCTATCCAGTTGGAGAGTGGTTAATGCTTCCAAATCTGGTTGCCTGGCCAGTCCTGGTTTCTGACATTGTGAAAAAGACAACAGCTGTGCACAGGTCTGTTTCTTCTTTTTATTGTTTATTAATTGTTTTTAATTTTATAATTGATGTTTTCCAGTATAGTGTAATTTCCTGGAATATCAAAAGCACATCTTTTACATCACAAAAATAGAATTTTTACGATTCAGTGCTGCCATGTGATGATCAATGAAGCTAATAAGGTCATTTAACACAAGTCATGCTTTTAAGAACAATAAAGTTGTGATTTAGTTGACAAAATAGCTGTAACTGCAGAGTTGATTGGCTGGGGGAGCCCTGATTCTGTCACATTTCCTGGCACACTGGTGTCTGTGTGTGGTCATACATGTTGCTGCAGGATTTCTGTGGTTGACCTCTAAGGTGATGACGGGTTAACATTTGGGGCAAATTTTCTGGTTTTACAGGACGGTTTTGTTGGCAATATAACGTTACATACATTACTATATATTGTATACACTGTATTTCTCAATCAGAAACAGACACACATGAATACTGCATCATATACTAGACAGATTTATCATTGTGCATCACTGTTTCACACCTCTGGCAATGAGGTTGCCCTAAATAGTTGCTCTTGTATCACTTTAAATGTTAGTGAACACCAAACAAATGCTTGCACTGTGCTGCCTCTAAAAAAGCAGCTGTCATTACATGATGTATTTTAAATAAAGATGATTTAGGAAAAGTACTCAGTATTCTGTTTTGTTTTTTTTTAATCCATCCATACTTGCTTATACCTGTTGAGCTGTTCTGCATATCCCAGATCACACTGGTGAAGAAGCAGAGAGCACCGCAATACCGCCAGTCTATCACAGGGCTGCCACCAACAGACAGACAACCATTTATAACTACAGCTGATTTAGAGTCCTCTTTACCTAACTAGCTTGGCTTTGAAAACCCAGAGGAAACCAGCAAACACAATGAAAGACATGCAAAATCCACACAGAGAGTCCTGAGCAGGGCCAGTGGATTTCTCCTACCAGTGTGCTGCCCCCTCATATCTTTCATCTCCCACAATGTTTCATTTAGTTTGTCGACATGTTCTCTGTTTCTCAACAGTGACAGCACTATGTTTTTTACTTTACAATAACAGAACATAACATTACCCACATAGTGTGTTATATGGTATTATCTTTTTACCAAGACAGGTCAAGTGTTTGAGCTTTTGAACAATAACAAGTCTGAAACCCAGAAAGCCGAGCTGTACTCTGACCTCACCGTAGAGGACAACCTGGAGCTGCTCCACTGAGAGTCCGCCAAAGGTGACTTTGTGAATGTAGAGTATGTATTTTCAGCTTTTGTAGACAGATTCATTTTGGTTCTGAGCTATAACCTAGGCCAAAATCAACCCTTACCTAATTTTGGCTTATCCGACACCAAAACAGTAGTGAAAGCAAAAATAACACATTTAGTTAGTTTACTGTAAGATTAACTATTGTCAGAATAGGAACATGGTCTAGGAAGAACTTTCAGTGGCCCAAGGCCCATGTGCTTCCTCAATCTGAGGTTGACACAAAAATTTAAAATGTGAAATTGATCACTTCTACACATGATCTATTCAAACAACCTAAGAAAATAGCATTTTAGGATTAATTATTATTCTCCAGAATCAAACCTAATTACTAAAAAGCATAAGGACTTTATGAGAAATCTAAACCTCCCATCTTCATCTCAGAAGGAAGAATAACCATCTGGGGAATGAACTCAAGGGGGCCATCATTGGAAAGAGGTAAATCACCAGGGTGAGATGGTACAGGGGTCCAATTCAAGTTATCCCCAAGGTTCTTTGATGAATTTGGGCAGTACAGCCTAGATATGCAAACAGGTATATTTTTAGCAATGGTTGCTATCTTGCATAATCCAAATGACAAACCTATTCTATGTAGTAGCTATTAAACCTTAAACATCTCATATTACCAAACTGTTTTTATATGGTCCTGTCTAACAGGAGACAACATTTACTGATTTTTAAAGGTGTCACCCAGTGTAGATAAAGCCTCTGATCAGCTCCAGTGGCATCTATGGGAGATGTATGTATGTGCAAGTCTGACTTTGGTGACAGCTATATTAAGCTGGTTAAGGTATTTTGTGCATATACTTCAGCCATGGTGACAGCCAACAATATCTTACAGTATCTTCCCTAATCTTTATTTCTAGAGAGTTCAATCAGGGCTGTCCTCTCTCTCCTCCTATTTTTCCTATCTGTAGAACCTCTAGCCTGAAGGATGGAACGGCTTCCCCTTATCAAACACATCGCTTTCTGCAAAACATACTATGCTCTGTCCTTTACAGATGATATACTACTGCATGTACCCCGTATTTTGGATGCTTGTCTGCTTAGGAGGTAATAGTATAGACGTATTAGTATCCACTAGTAGTATCTTTCTGCAAACTTCTGACAGCAGATCAAATCTGGAATTTGGATCTAGGATTCTGTTTGACATTTATTGGATCATAGGATCATAGGCTGTATCTCACTCCTAGGAAACTCTAAATGTATAAATAAATGTAAATGTAAACCATGACGACATGACGATGGAACCAGACACAGCAAATAAATTATAATGTACATGAAGCATGTAAGTTAAATATCTGCTGAAGCCTTACTCCACCAAATATGTTACTTTGGATAAAAGCATCTGCCAAATGAAATTATAGAATTGTAGAAATGTAGAATTAATACACATAATGAACAGAAATATTGCAGAAAACACTGTATTTTCGACATCCTTTTTTACCTTTGAGGTTTGGCTTTTTAATTACGCCATCATGCTGTGCTCTATTCTTCTGCGCTGGCAAAACTGCATCCGATTGGAGAAATGGCATAATCGCATCACGGCATAACACAAGAAAACAAGCAATCATTTAAATTTGTCATGTTAATGTTATGTTGATTTTTTGAATGATTCAATTAATATATGGGCCGCATTGTAACTGTAGCCTGCATTGTGTGTCTTTGGTGTGGACATGGCATTTGTGGGGCACTCCCTCTCTCACTCACCTGGTTCCTACATCCCAAGTCTCTTGCCTTGCATCTTTTCCTTGTGTCTTTGTCTCTTAAACTGATAATGCATGGAGAAATGCATATGATATAAGCAATGAGATGTCCTTTCCTCTGGATAGTCACATGAAGTGATGTCTGCCTCTGATGGCGGCAGCAGCTGGTCACAGCTGGATCAGCTGTTAGTTGTCTTTATCATTTGTGGAGACTTATAACATGCCTGCACTGTGCTAATACTTATAAAGACACATGATTATTGCTGGCAGAGCAGTAGTGTTTTCCCTGTGTAGCTTGTTAGCTGTTTAACAAACACCTGCACATGAGGACCAACCTGTATTGTGTACTTATACTGCGTATTTTGTTGTACTCAGAGGTACAGTGATTTCATATTCTAGATTAATTATTGGTATTCTGAATTTTTTGGTATTCCATTGGAATTCATTGATAGAAAACCTAGAATATGATTATATTGTCTTTTGAACAGTGGAAATTATTAATTAGACTAAATGTTGCAGGGGAAATTGCAATGATGTAAGTCATATCAAACCTGACACTCTGGAATAATCGGCTGTATGTGAGAATGGAAATAAGGGAAAAGTGTTTTTTTGCTGACAGAATCTGCTAAGTTCTGTGTCTTTACTTTTAGAGAAATAGCGAAAATAGCAGATTGTGAAAAGAAAAATCTTTTTTGAAACACTTTAGTGGAGTTGTCATGGATCAGATCAGTCCAATCAGCTGCATTATCCAGTCAGGATAAATGATATCTAATAAGAGGGCTTGTTGGCTAGCAAAAGCAATCCTGTTTCCTTGCTTATATCTACTAAGAAATCTTCACACTCCATGATCCTCACTCCTTGGAGCAGAAATAAGACAGTCAAGATGCCCTTGAACACAGCGTTCCAGAACAACTTCCAGTCCAAGCAAGGATCAAAGAGCAAGGAAATATCAAATAAGAGACTTGAGACACAGGTTTGGATTCCTTCTCAAGCACACCTGCCATCAATCAGCTCAGCTCTCTCTGTCTGCAAATATCACCTGTCTCTGATCACCCTCCAGCATATTTATCCCAAATCTGCCACATCTGTGAATGCTCTTTTTTTTTTTTTTTTTTTTTTACCCCCGTTAAATCATTTTTTTAAAATCCCCAAAAAGCTAACATGTGACGATTGTTTTAACAGCAGCAATCCTAATGTAAACACTAGAAATATTGCATTTATGTTACAGGGCAGTCTACCAGCTGTGTGCTTACATGTACTTGATTGGCCAGCACAGCACCTTTCCAGATGAGCCTGTTTCAGAGGGTTTTTTTTTAATTTCAGATGACCGTGCGATTTTTGTTTGGCCAGAATTCTCTGCCTGTGCACCCTCACTGCGACAGACCACTAGCCTCATTGACAGGAATAAGGGGGTCTGCAGGGGTTTTCTTGACACAGTGTTGAACATGGCATTAGAAAGGTGAGATGTGTTTCTTTGATAATCATCCTAGTTTGCAGATGTGTGTCACTTAAAACAGTTACTACAGTAAAAGTGGCCACTGTGTAGACTTTTGATTTTAGGCACAGACTGAGAAAATATATAAGATTAATCAATTTTTAATGGAATATTTGTAAATATTTGTATTTAGAGAGAATTTGTAATTTTTTAAAAATCGGTACAACACTGCAATAGATTGTATATATTTAAGAAACAAGCATGGAAGAAATTAGTAAACATTAACATTTTCAAAAAAGACACACAGAAAAAACCCCAACTGTAAAATCAGCACAATGGCATCAGTTCATGCACTTAAATACAGATTATTGTATTAGATTCTAAAATTATATCAAACTTTCTGGTGGGTATATAAAGCCAGTGAATCAGAGGAGATCAGATGGATATATATAAACATTTTTGTTGCAGTCCACCACACACACCACACACAGATGCACACACACAGCCTAAAGATTTTGCAATCTTTGCAACAACATTTTTGTTAAGAGACCTTTTTCTTTTTTTTTTTTTTTTTTTACACCAAACCAGCGTCTTGCCAACAATCAAGCAAATCATCACCACTTTCAAAGTAACCTCTTTATATCCTGCTCCAAACCATGAGACCATCTAAGGCTGTACAACATAAACTGTGAGGCTGCAAGCACAAAATCTCCACCAAGAGGCCGGCTGCATAGGTTTCAATACATACCAACACTGAAGTCTGGGACATACAACTCTAACTTCCAAAGCAGATATGTGTGTGCGTGTGTGTGTGCATGTGAAATATGTACTGCAGACCTGCTCTAAACTTTAGACAGAACTCACCTTATGATGGTCCCTGCTCCCCACCGACAGACAGGATGGACGTACAGACAACGGGACCACAAACCGCGGGGACAAAACAGATAGAAAAAAAGAGGACAGGGGACCAAAGACAAGAGCGGAGGAAAGAACAGAGAGTTACAAGCAGGCGACAACATGTAAAAAGCAACGAAAAGAAGGTAAAAGGAGAATGAGTATTGGAGAAGACAGATTGACCCGCTCAGATGAGGAAAAAGAGGAAGGACAGAAGAAAACGAGAGGCAGAGAGAGGCCCACCCCACTTGTCCTCCTCCACTCAGGATGCTTTCTGAAATCTGCTCACTCACCGGCTGGTGCAAAGAGAGAGAGAGAGAGAGGGAGGGAGGGAGAGGAAGGGGGAGGGGGGATAGAGCAGGTCGAAGTACGGGGTGAGAGGAAGGTTAATCAGAGTGGGAGGTGAAAGTGGTGGGTGGGAGAGGACGGAGGTATGGAAAGAGAGGGAGAGAAGGAAGAGGGCTGAGAGCTCAGTGTCTCCCAGTAGCTCTGTTCGGACCGGCTCAGCTGTGTGGCTTCACTGCAGCATTTCACTGCCTTGGCCGTCCCAGAAACAGATCCTCCACTCCCTCCCTCCTTCCCTCTCTCATCTCACCTCCCTCCCTTTGCCTCCTGTCATCTCTCCTCCCCTTCACTCCTGTCGTCCCTGCACCTTCTCTCCTCCCTGTCCACTCTTCCCTCCTTTCCTCCTGTACCCATCATGTCCTTGAACCTCTCTTTCCTCTCACCCCTCCTGATCCCTAACATCCTTCTCTCCTCTCATCAGTGTAATGTCCTCTTATGCTCCGCCTTCCTTCTATACACAGCATCCAAGGTCACCCTGTCCAGAGGCAGGTATGTGTGTGCGTGTGTGTGCGCGCTCACATGTAACTATGTAATCATGCGCATATGCAAAGACACACGTGCATGTCTCCATATCTTCACAGACATGCGCGCATTCATGTATTTACTTCTGGATGTATTTATCTACATGCAGCTGGCTGCATTAAGCTACAGTATGTTTCTTGATAGCTGTCACTGAACACACCCCACCCCCCCCAACCTGGAAATGACATCAAATGCCAAGAGGTGGATCATCTGTCAACATGTGAATGTGTGTGTGCACATGTATTTGTGTATGTGTGAGAGCTGTGGAGGTCAAAGATCCATCATGTCAGTATGGAAAGTTGGAAAACTGGGAAAAAAACACAGGAAGTGAAAAGCAGAGGTGGGGGTGCAATCTTGGTCCTTTGTATTATTTTAACATATGTCATGCATTAAATGCATTTGTCTATGAGTAAAACAAACAAGTATATTTGCTCAATGAAAAAGCAGTATGATAACTGTCAGGCTATTAGATAATCACAGAATACTCTACAACCCACAATGTGCCAAAACTCTGGGGAACAGAGAGCGATGCCAAAACATCTCACATATTTGTGGCGCCAAGTCATCACAGAAATCACAAAAAAAGAAAAAAGTGCTGTATGATGCCAAGACATCACAGAAATCTGTAGACTCAATTTCAAAAGGCAATTAGGCGATACAGTAAAAAGATACATTGTTAAAGTTCCTTTGGAATGCGAGCCAAAATATCAGAGGTATTTCAGCATTTTTCTCTTAGATAACATATAAGAGAATGTTTTTCTATTGCTCTCAGGGAGCGTAGTATCAGTTATTACAGGCAGTACAGGAAAACATGAAGCCACATAATAGGAACAACTCAAGACACAGAATACAAGCTCTAGAACACAAGCGTATGCACAGATATGAAAGTGGCAAGTAAGGAGAGGATTGAAGCATCTGTACCTGCAGCCAGACAAGCGATCTGTGGCGGTGTAGTGGGTGTGCTGAGTCTGAAGCGACTGTGGTGACTTTGTGCATGGCTGCTCCGATGCATGATTCATTTTCTGTGAAATGTGGATGGACCAGAGGGTTAGGGTTCAATTATGTTCCACAGTACAGTGGGTGGTGGTGGTGTGGTGCTGGGTTTGTACACGGAGTGCTATCAGTTTACAGATGATAAACAGTGCTCTTAGGCATGCCTGTGCAAGTTAACTTTACGCTGAGCAAATGTGAGTTCTTCCACCCATGTCCACCATGGTATTTAAAGTCTAGCAGACACTAAATTCCATGCTTTTATTATGCTAACTTTTATTTCTATTCCCAGTGGTGATCAAAGTAGGAACGTATGGAGAAACAAACCCTGCAGGTGTGACTCTGATGTTGCTGATGACACTGTTGCTCGATGGGTGAGGAAGTCATGAATCCTGTGAATAAGGTCAGGCTGAACATTTGAGTTGTTGACTTCGGTGATCTTTCACTGCTGCTGTGCTGCGTCGAAGGCCGAGCTGAGATTCATGACAGGTAGGCAATCATGCAATCATGTGACGTCCCGGTCGCACTACGTGGTCTGAATCTGACAGAAGTCATGTTCTTAAAAAGCAACATAGGAGGTAAACTGTCATTGCACAAAGAGGGCCAGATAGTGTTCCATGTATTAGATCAAAAGTGCGGCAGTGGTTGCGAGGATGCTGTAGGGAAACAGTAAAAGGTGGTTGCTAGCAAATTTAGCTATAGATACAGTAGTTGGTTTATCAGCAAATTATGACAACATTTCATCTACATTTACAAAAAGTCCTGAGTCAAAATATATTGAAATATACACGTAGAAGCAAATAAAAATATACGTCTTCACCACTATATGTATTTTGATGTATATTAATTTAAATAAATAAGAGGTGCAGTATACTGTGCATGTAGTGCCTTGCAGCTTTTATTGAATAAAGCAAAATTAAATAAATTTGATGCATCATCTTTATCAAAGTCAATAGCATATAAACACATTTAAAGAGCTGTTATGCTGTCACTTCATCCCAATCAGAGTTCAAATGAGAGCTGAAGAGAGAAGAAAAGACATGAAACGTGAGTCATTTGATGGAAAACTTGCCAGTGGACAAGATCACATCTTACTAACACATTAGCATGCCAAATCAGAGGTATAGTCGGAGTATGAAACGGGAGACACGTGAAAGTGGAGACAGGAATGATGCAGTTAAGTCAGGGGTATGTGGTATGGGTGAAGCATCCAGCCTGTATCCGACTCAGAGACCCTCTTGAGTAAGGCTGACTCAGCCTTACTGTGCTGGGTGCATATGTGTATGTGCGTGCATGTGGCAGCAGTTATCACCCACCCACCCTCCCCATTTCATTCCATCCCCTCCTTCTCTCTCTCGCTCGCTCTCTCACTCTCTCTTCACCTCTACCTCTGCAGTACCTTGCTCATTCCTCCCTGTGCCGGCTGGGGAGACACGCGCTTTCTGCTTTCCTGCCTTGGCTGCTGGCTCTGCTCCAGCATCCCTCCGTGCCTCTTGTGTGCCCCCCCCCCCCCCTTCAGCCTATGTCTCCCCCTGTGGGGTTTGTTGGCCAGCCTGATTCCCCGGCTGTTGCTGCTGCTGCTGCTGCTGCTGGAGCAGTGGAGCTGTCAGACGCTGCGCTGCTACGCTGCTACCGCTCTGCCTCGCTTCCCCTCTCTGTCTTTTGCCTCACGCTCTCCTTTGCTGGATAATCGCCACAGAGTCTGCAAGAGAAGGTGACAAAGAGGACAGGAAGGGAGGGAGAGAGACGGAGAGCCCTCACTCTTCATTCAACTGCTGCATTCTTCAGTTTGTCTTTCCTCGTGCTTTCCTGGGCTGCTGGAGTGCAGCGCAGGGAACGTCTGCTTGGGATAGAACTCCCTGAAGGAATTTATCCTCCTCTGTTTGCGCTTCCTCCCTCTGTTCATTTCTGGGACAAGAGTGCAGAGAGGAGGAGAGAAGAGGGAGGGACTGAGAGCAGGACTTCAGACTCTGCTGCACAGCTCAGTGTCCCGCCTTGCTTGAGACACATAAGACAACCCCACATTGACACACACACACACACACACACACACACACACATTAGCATAGACTGGACTCAGTTCAAGCTCACCATACTGGCAGAGGGGGACAGAGGACACACATTCTGTTCATACACGTAGACAGACAACACAGACAGACTGAGTTGGTGTCATGGCGTCAGTGGACAGCACCGGTTCGAGTGTTTCTGGTCGGCGGAGATCAGGGGATCTACTTCATGCTGGTCTGGCAGTTGCACTGCTGCTCGGTGAGTTATACTTCCTCTCTACCTTTACCTGCCCTGTCATCCCTCACTCCTCCACTACATCTCTACATCTCTCAACATCTTTTACACCACAACCTTGCACTTCTATCCTCCGCTTTTCTGCCAGCCTGTGATTGGCTGAATCCCTCTTATTTTCTGTGCATTTAAACTTGTTTGTGTGCCCTCTCCACCTCCCCCCGCCTTTCTTTCAGTCTTTTCAATGCTGGTCTGGGTGGGTGGTTCATGGCTGCCACAGTAAATTTATACCTTTTTTATTATTTTATTACACCATACCAACACCTTCTGCTTCAGCTCTCCCGTGTCATAATTCTCTTCTCACACCTGAAGGATAAAATGTCCAGTGATGTCACAAGTGATATTTACTTGTTGCTGTACTGAGGCCATCAAGGTCAATAACATCCAACCCTTTCTGATCCGAACTTGGACATATTAAATATCTGCCTGCTGCACTGGATGAGCGATGGGCAAAATGACTCTTCGTGCGTGTACTTAACAGGAATGACATTCTCAAGGGAAAATGTATAAAAGAGAAAGTGCAAAAATGCAGAAAACCTTATGGTACTTAGTGTATATAAAAACATTTGTTATAGCTACAGTTCAGGTCTTTGTGCGTGTGTGTGGTTGTAGTATAACTGGTAGTGACGTAGTGGTGCAGTGGTGGTGCTTTTGCTCAAACACTCCCTGATTTCGTTGTAGCGCCCAATAGTGCCCCCACATCCCAACAATTCCTCCTGGCTCTCATCTCTTTAGAAACTCAGCACAGTGCACAGCCGAGCTATATGGCACACAAAACAAGACCCAAGGACAAGATGTCTGAGAAGAGCTTCACTTCAGTGCCACCATTAGGCGAAAAAAGTTTTTCCCCCACAGTAAAGAAAAGGACTTTTGCTGGATTAAACTAATTTGCCTTGACTTGTGTGCTCTTTGGTCACGATAATGCCTCCATAACAGATGACTGTTCTCTTCAGAAGTAACTTCCAGGCGTTGTCACATTGATGACTCTGGCAAAACCAATATGGCCTCAGCTCAGCACGCGATAAATGCTTGTACGTGTGGCTGTCACCACATGCTATGATGGAAAAAAGGTTTGATTTATCAGGATTTAACATACAAGCAATGAATTTAAGCTTACAAAATATTAATTTAAAGAAACATGATAAGATACAAGTTGGTGGCATCAGTTCATAGTTGAAAAGGAGCCAAATCAAACACTGTCTTGTCATTTATGTGGTATTTTACCTGTTATCTTTGACATAGTGCTTGGGTGAAACCATTGTGATTGGATGCTGTGCCAGAATGTCTGAAGCATTTTATTTTGGAATGTTGCTTAATAAAAATGTAACACACACAAGAATGTGTAGCATTTAATTTCTCATTTGAACAGTATTACAGCAGTTTCACTTGACTGTGATGTGGAATAAGCTGTAGATGTAAACTAGAGACCCTGCTGACCTGAGAAATGTTTGTGAATTAGACCATTAAATATAATGTGTATGCTTGCAATTCTATGCTTAATGTAAACACAGCCCCTGTCGCTGTCAGGCTTTCTAAAAGCCCGTTTCTCAATACGATTCCTCTATGATCTAATATCATATCAGCAATATCAGGCCTGTATTTTTAATTTTAGCCATTTTAAATGGCAGGGGCATCAAGGACATCAGTTATTGTTAGTTTATACAGCCACTTTAAAAACTTATGGAGATCAATTATTAAGAAAAACTAACAAATGCTGATAGGCATCACCACAAGTGAACTGTTTGGACTCTGAGAGCAATGAAAAAAGAGTGGGAGTCCTCTTTGTTGCTTTAACTCACACCAAGGGCCAATTTCAATGAAGCAGGTTATCTTTACTAGGTTACATATTAGTCGATTTTTCAGATTTGGGGATTTTCTGGGTTTTATTCAGCAAAAGTCATCCAAAAAACTGTAATCCTGGCTTTGGGTATTTGAGTTAGTATAGTATAATGTGGAGCTGGAAAAGCAGCCTGTGTCTTTAGTTGTGTAGCTTCACCCTGATGCAGCTGTGGCAAGATGTCAAATGATGCCCTCTATAGAACCATGGATTTTTACATCAAGTAAAGTACCTCTGGTGCTTTGTTAGTGGTTTACAGGAGAACATTCCTACATAGAGGTCTAAATCTGAAACTTTAGATCTAAAAGTTCCATCATTCCTCATCCACCCCATCTCATATGTGGCTATATAGTCCATCTCCATTCTCCAAAATTGCAGTACTTAGCACTGCTGTCTATTTTAATCTGTATCCTTTAATGTTCTTTATTCTATTTTATGCCGCATATTGGTTTTTATATAACTATGACCATTACACATCAGGTGAAATGTTGTATTTGCACAGAAAAGCACAACTGTTTCTTGTCTTAAATTCTTTTCCTTGATTCCAATAATCTTTGCCAAAACGCTGCAGCAATCTCTCTCAGCAGACCCTTTCGCAACAGAAAATGAAACGAGGGGAAAACAAAAATGAAACAAATCAAATCAAAGCCAGATGTGGGTTGAAGGAAAAATAAGCTGAAAACCTGAGGGTACTGAATTAAAAATCCTGCCTTTCTACTTAACGATAAACTCTTTATGGTAACAATGAGCCATATGATATGTGAAACCTGACAATAGCTCACTGTCAGGTCTACTAGTCTATGTATAATTAAAGTACCACTTGTTAATAACTGCTCATTACTAACATACAGGGATTTCACTGATAACAGACTGAATGTATTCTTCAGAAAACAAAGACTGTAATACATAAAGTTCCCAGATATGCAAGATATGCCACTTCAACCCTACCGTAAAACCACTTTCATGGGTCCTGCTCTATAGTAACATAAGGGATTAGCCAACACCATTTTTTTTTTTTGGAGGATAAATAACAGAAAAGGTTTAAGAGTTGTGGTGTAATGAGGCGAACAGATGCGGGGCAGGTTTTAACACATCAGTCCCCAGCAACATTTCATCAATACTCGCTAATGTTGTTACCTGTTTGTGTGACTATCATATTACATAAGTGCGTATCCGTGATCATGCCCCGTGAGCCTGACTGCACCTCGGCTGCTGTTGTAATTCTCGGCCCCTGCTGTCACTCATTCACCTTGGAGAGGAGGACGGCTCACTCCCCCTCACCTCTCCCTCTCCATCCCATGTGACTCCTGCCATCACTTCCTCCACACTTTACCTCCTTCATTACCCATGCTCCCTCATTCACTTCTCTCCTCCCTGCCCATTCCCTTCCTTCTCTCTCACCCTTCCCATTTTTCTCTTTCTCTCTCTCTCTCTCACCCTCAGAAAGGTAATGGTGTCCTCAGCTCTCTATGGGTTCACTCAGAAATACATTAACCCTTCAATCTCTGGCCTACTTAAAAGAAAAAAAAAACTCACCTTGACTGTCAGCCAAGGACACACACACACACACACACACACACACACACGCACACACACACGCACGCACACAGTTAGTTGCTTTTCCTCCCATCAGTGATTCAGATATTGATGTTTCCCAACTGGAACAAAGAGATATTTGATAGTGGAGCTAAAAATATCATACATTCCAGCCTATTACTTATGTATACACACAAACACACAAGCCACACATACATGAGCAGCTTAGTACATTACTACAGTTTGTGAATACGTTGGTGTTGTCAGGACAAACTGTAAAGACAGAGGAAGAGAAAAGAAGAGGTAGGGGGCGGAGAGAAAAAACAGGATAGTAGAGAGCAGAGGTGTAAGATGAGGGAGGTGTGAAATCTATTTCTGGGCACGAGGGGGGATACTCCTGTCAGATATGTAAAACGTCATCATGCTCCCGGGGTGGACAGACACACTGCATAAGCCATTTATATGGGGGATTCTCCTTTGTTTTCACTTGTTTTGCTTTCCATCATTTTTCCCCCCAGAGCACTTAGTTGCAAACCTTGCTCAATGGCACAGTGCCAGTAATTATTGATAGAGGGTAAACGATTATTCATTAATCCACTTAATAGTTTAAAAGGCACTCCAAGGATTTAGACCAGCAGGCAGCTACAGAACGCATCTCAAACCTTTGAGATGTCATTGATTCCATAACTGTACCACACCAAGAACAGCTCCCAACAGCTCTCTCCTCTTATTATTTAGTTATAGCCTAACCCATATGACCTGTGACTTACTTGGATTTCAGTACTAGAGAAGCATTTAAATCTTTTGGTGGCACCATGTGTACTGACTCAGTATCTGTGTTCAGGTTTTTTTAAGATGCTCAAATCATGACCAGTTGAGGGCAGTGCACTCTTGTTTGGAGTCAGAGATATTTATAAAGTTTATGAGCATCATATTTTTAAAAAAGTGCATTTTCAACAGCTTTCATGAGTGTGCACAATGACCATCAGAGCACAACTACCCATTCAGACCTTTGGGTTATGGTCTTCAACCAACCCCAAAATCCTGTGACATTCTGTCCTTTTCTGTCCTCAACATGTTTTCCACATTTCCTCTCTGCACGGCCCTCTACTACAGTCACTGTCATTGTAATGGACAGTACAAAAAAGCCTAACAATGAGGTCACATTGTGGCTTGATGACTAGAAAGAGTAAAGACTCTCTCCAAGCCCAAAGTGAAAGAAACTTGTTTTGCTGCATCAAGTGGAGATTTTACAATGTTTTCTCAAGTTCTCCGACACTTGATTTGTTTTGTCTGTGAAACAGCATGAATTTTGTTAATTTTATCATTGATTTCGCAACTGTACCGCACCAAAAACAGATGCAAACATACACAGGGCCAGCTCCCCACATCTCTCCCCTTCTTATTTAGTTGTAGCGTCCCAGAGGAACAAGTTCTGAGTGCAAGTAAGACAGAAAAGATTGAGAGAAAAAAGAGAGAGAGGGAGGGAGAAAGTGCCCAGCGCCGCAAAATTGGAAAAAAATAGTAAGCCCATTAAAGCAGCGAAAAACCAGAAACACAAAAGAACAAGAACCCAGATCGCCCGAGTTTGATGCTGAAGGTAGAGGAGGCGAATCAAGATGACTTCAGAGGAGCGGTAAAAATATATCCGATGTTAGAAGACAAGAGGAAAGGGCGGAGACTCAGCACAAGCAAATCAAACACTCTGAAATGAGAGATTTAACATCTAACTGCCTCTTCAACTTAGCAGCTCCTGGAAAACTGGTACTATAAATTATATTTTGAGAAATGTTTTTAATTTGCAAATCAATCTAGTTAGTTTTTTGCTGGTTCATAATAATGAATTAGTCAAAAGTAATTGCATTTGCATACCTGCATTTACAGATTTGCATGTGTGCGTGTGTGTTTTGGGTGTTACTCTCATAATCTAAGAAAGTCATGCAAAAAACAGAGCTGTGTTGCATTCAGGTCAGCACCTGTGGGCCTAAGGGACGCCATGACAGAGAAAAGAAGGAGGGGAAACAATAAGGTTACATGCGCTTGGCTCTGTGTGGCCACGCTGTATTTATCATCCTCATCCACTTACTAATCAAGACTTTTATGTTGATTGCACAACACACTAAACCTGACACACACCACAGTAAATTATGAATAACTAATAACTGAGTCATGTTTTAACAGTTTAATTCATCAGCATGTCTGTGCGCAAATCATGCAGAGAGAATGACAAGGTCAAAGAAAGATAAAAGTGCAATGTGATGCTAGCATGACTCACGGATTTTTCTAGATTTTAAAAATGTACAATATCAAGTGCCCTGATTGATAAACACTTTTCTATCTAAGCTATGGCACTGGGTGTTTTTATGATACCTATATTTTTAAGTCCACAGCTGCACATTAAATTGATCATGTATATGGTCGGTGCCAGGAATTAGCAAAAAAATAAATAAATAAATAAAATTTTTAAAAATGGCAATTGATCTTTGACTGCTAACAGTTTTACCAGGGCATTTTACACCCAATGTGCTTTAATAAACAAAGATGTGATCCAAAATGACCCGAGCAACAGTGTTTTGTTAATACTGATGTCCACACGGAGCTGCGAATCGCTCGGTGTGAAATTCCTATATAGATGTAAGTCCTTCACGAACACATAGGCACACATGTACAAACACTGTTTGCACCATGTCCAAGTGCAATGTGATCCTGTGCAGGTCAGTGTGGAGAAGAGCGTTTATAAATAGTCCCCGAGTGTGTGAGCGACACCAGAGCAACAATCTGAGAATCACGCCAGCTGTCCAACATAACCCGACGTAACATAACGAGCATAACCCAACTCTCAAGACTCAAATACCAATACAAGATGAGTCCTCTGCTTTTGGAAATGAAAGAGTTATCATGTGTTTTCTGCTTTGCACAACATTGTCACAGGACACCAATAATGTTTTAGAACAAACTGGATTGATGTTCTTGTTTTCATTCTGTCAGTAAGTCTTACATACGGTCTGGTCACCTTGCTTGATGTTCACATTGGAGCTGTAAACACACTGATAGAAACTGATGAATTAGCAAACAGAGAGAAGTTACTTCGTAATGCTTGAGGCTTGAAAAAAATCCAAAAGACCTAGTCTCATATTTTACAACCTCCATGTGTCTATATTTCTTCTACAGTCACTGTCATTGTAATGGACAGTACAAAAAAGCCTTGAGAATAAAAAATGAGGTCACATTGTGGCTTGATGACTAGAAAGAGTAAAGACTCTCTCCAAGCCCAAAGTGAAAGAAACTTATCTAGAGCCAGCAGCATCAGAGTCTGAGCAGGAAAACTTGTTTTGCTGCATCAAGTGGAGAGTTTACAATGTTTTCTCAAGTTCTCTGAAACTTGATTTTTGTCTTTAAATCAACATGCATTTTATTTAATGTATAAAAACAGCCTTTAATTTCCCCTGTATACTTATTGAGAACAATGTTAACACACGCTATGATGCATGCCTCTGTCATGCATCCTGTTCTGTAGCAAATGGTTGCTTCTCCTTTAGCTCTAGCAAATCACGTAAAACGCACCAGCGTGGGTATGTCACACCAAACACCGACTATAAAGTCTCTGTGATATACAGAGAGATTTGAGCATTGTGCAAACTTGTCTTGGCTGCAGTGTAACAGACACTCATTAAGTCCAGCACTATAGCTTTAACACTGCAAGATAGTTGTATAGTGTGTATAGGTGTAAACTTCAGTAATGACAAAACATAGCCAATTCAAAAGACATTATGCCATATTACCATACATAAAATATGACACTATAGGTCAGTGACAGCGAGGGGACCTGTAAAACTGTATCCTGCAACAGGACTATCAATGCTTTTGTCCCAAACTAAATTGTGTCTGTTGAACTGCAATTCTTCCTACTAATTATAGTCTCAGGCATTTCACATTTGTGACAGTAAACTACAGAAGAGATACTGGGAAAGAATCAATGTCATTGACAGTGAAGTGTGCAGATTATAGAATGTTTTTCAATGCATAATTACTGAGGTAATTTAATGTCACAACCAGATTTTGACATAATTGTGATTTTGGAGTTTTGAAAATGATTCCAGATATAGTTTGCACTTGGGGATTTGCATATCATAGACAAGTGGACTATTGACCTTGACAGAGGACTGCACTCTCCAAGCGTTCTCCTACCTATGTATGCTTTGGTGAAAATAAGGGCAGTGCCATTTTGATTGTGTTAGTGTAACACAGATCCACCACTCTGTTGTTGTCCATATTGCTTTGTTTTGCAGCACTGATTACAGCCCCATCATCACTCATAAATTGTGCTTAAGCTAAAATAGTTCAGACACTGCTTAAGGAACATTTTTAAAAAAAACAAAGACCTGCCTGGATAATCTCTCAAATTTGGTCTTTAGTAACTATCAACATAAAAGCAGAGTAGTGGAAGACAGAAAACTGTCATTTCATGAGCTGTGCTTACAGAAAGTAAGCTACTTAACTTCGTAATGCAATTACTCATCTGCTGCACTCTCCTTTTACAGTAATCCAGCCCAGCATGATACCACACTGACATTACTTCATCCCTGTTGTTTTTTGCCATAAAAATAGACTGTAATAATTGTGACCTCAGCTTTAACTGATCCATTGACTTTTTTGCAAAATGTATTGTTTGTTTTCTATTATGTACTGTTGTACCATGTTTTACTATTTATTGCCTCCCGTTTCCATTCTTCCTTGTTTCAGGTGTCTGGAGCGTTGGTGGACTGGAGGTCTCTACAGGTAAAGTATCTTCAATTGAAGCAATGAATGGCTCCACAGTACTGCTGCCCTGCACCTACTCCTCCTGTATTGGCATCAAAAACCTTTACTTCAACTGGCACTATAATGACAATGGAACCATGCAAAAGGTACACACACAAATATGCGAGCATAAGCACAATTAAAAACAAACAAAAAAAATGTTGCATGCCAACACTTGAAATTTGAGGGTAACCTATACTGATGTAGATCTGTGAGGATACAGAAGTACATCTGACTGCCACACTCTGTGTGTGTTTGTGTGTGTGTGTTGGTTTAGTTATGTGAAGCGGTGATTCCCGTTGAGGGAGTGGAGCCCAGGGTCAGTGTGTACCATGAGCGTGTGGAGTTTGTCGGCTCCTCCAAGAGCAACAACATCTCCATCCTGCTGTGGAACATCACCTTTGAAGATGAGGGAGAGTACATCTGTTTTGCCAGGAACCCAAAAGAGAAGAACCGCAACCACAGTGCTATCTTCACTCTTATAGTGGTGGACCAAAGTATGTGACACACGCATACATCTGTGCACGCTTCACACACAAAAACACCTAGCTTTTGAGGCTGGGCAATATGGACAAAATCAAATATCACATATCTTTGACCAAATCTGCAAGTACCACTTCTGTGACAATATTGTGTGAATGACTGTTGGTGATTTGCCATAATAATTTTGACAAATAACCATCAGTAATGTGGATATAATGACTAAGTGGGTAAAGGAAAATACTAGAGCAGTTAGAACATTCTGCTAAGTTCAGGAAATCCCATCACTTTACTGCAATGCAGCCTTCAAAACCAGGAAAAGACACTCATGCCACATCAAGATATTATGATGTGCAAAATCTAAGACAAGTCTAATATCATGATATCAATATAGCTTGTTTTTGTATCTACTTATACATGCTCTGTCCTTCACAATGTCTTTCCCTCTTCTCCCTCTTTTCAGTGAAGGAGGTTGATAACACTTTGACAGTCATCATTGTCTCAGTGCTGGGTGGCGTCATTGGCTTAGTTATCATTGTCATGGTGATAAAGGCCCTGGTTGTTCACTTCCTGCTGAAGGATGATGAGAAAAAGTGAGTAGATCACAGACAATGTTAATAATACAGGACACTGGGGACATATAGCCAATGATAAAAGACATTACTGAACTGTCAGTGCTTGCTACCTGCATACATTGGTCAACGTCTTGAATACTTTTTCATTTCAAAAACTAGGATAATTTAATAATAATTTAATGATAATTCTATGCATTCCTATGTAAATAATCATGGTAGACTAACTGACACATATTGACTTGTATATACCTCTTTGGCCATAATCACACCCATTTTTTGAAATCTTTTGCAATGAGCTGTTATTTTTAAGGCAACGTGAAAGTAAACCCAGACATGCATCTTTTAATTGGATAATTGCTGTGTTGTATTGCGAAATACGGTGAAAAATTATATTGTGAACATAAAAATACTTTAATAGTGTCAGTAAAGAGGGAATAATCCAAATGTCTTGTTTTGATTATGCTTTCAACTATAATTGCATGAAACACAGTTCTACCACAATTACTATGAAACTAGACGACTGTTGTCCACATCACATGTGCTACCACTCAACAATAAATGTGACCGTTGAGTAGTGGTGGGTTGTGACCTACCATTTTCATGGTGGGTTAAGACCCACTCAGTCTGACTGCAGCACATAAACAACAGAGACCTGCCTGTGTGACAGAAAAGGAAAGACAAATGGCATCTCTACTTTGTATTTTCACATCACCGCTGTTATCAGTCAGTAGTGTCAGAAGTGAGTTGCAAGGCAGACATCTATTTCTGAAATTTGATACTAAGTATACACAAAGAGGGACAAGAGGCTGAATTCTCCTGAGCTTTCCATTAACATCTTTGCTATGTGTAAAACATATTGTTACATTTTTCCAATCTGTGGCCAACACAAGATTATTATTTGGGATGATGAGGGTTAGGCTATGTAAAATCCCTGCAGTATATCCTGTATATATTTAGCGCTTATCACTCCTATGTTTCTCCTGCTACAAGTCTACTTCTTAACCTCTGGCTCCTCTGTTCCCTGCAGTAAAGAGTGCCTGGTGAGCTCCTCAGGGAATGACAACACAGAAAACGGACTTTCAGGAGCCAAAGCTGACAACAAAGGGACACCAAAGGCATGAGCAAAATGCAAAGTATGTCTGTATGTTTGTATATATGTTAGACAAATGTAAACGCTGAGAGGAAATGCTGTTATCAATGGACTGTTTTATCTTACTAGTGGCTAACTAATACAACCTGTAAATGTCTATTTTAAATCATGCTTGAGATTATGGGAAGTGTGGAATGTGCACAGGCCGGGATCACTCTCTCACCTACACGGCAGCCCATTTGTTGCAGTGTACAGTCTCTGTCACCCAAGTCTGCACTGCTACACATCTTACTTGAACCACTCATATATATATACATATATATACTTATGGTTTCCGTAACATCATTGCCATTTTCAAATTCAGGTAATGTATTCTTTTTCATTTTTAAGTCTCTGTGAACTTGTGCTACAACCTATAATACTCATTGGGTCACTAGAGGAAGAACTACAAAGGAGGTCCCTCAGCTGTTTCAAGTTTTGTTTTTGTGTTTTGTTTTGTTTTTTTAATCTGTAGATCAAATTTCAATATATTAGCTGCCAAAACACAGTTAGCATTCTCAGCTGACAAGCTAAAAGTATGCTTGATTCTCAGTGTGGAAGTCATGCGGCTCTAATTTAATCCACAGCTCTAAGTCAAACTTGGACCCAAACAACCCTGACCACTAGGAACACACACTCCGCTGCCATGATGAATGGCTACAATCTATGAACTGCCATACAAACTGAAGGACAGCACAAAAACTGCTGAGATGTTCTCTTCACTTCACCACCTGTGAACACAAACCAGAGGACTTATGTTTACAAATGCCAACATTTACTAGCCATAATTGAGTAAATACTATTTTTAATTAATTTGGAAAATACATTTTTAAAAACTGCTTGTAAAATGGTAAATTAAAATTTAGGAATCAGATACAAATACTGTAGTACTGACTAAAAACATTTAAATTCTGCTTACTCTTTTTGTGACTAGCTAGAAAACCATATTTTGGTTTTGCAAGAGCTGAAGCTGTTTTTTTCTTTTAGTCCTGATTCCATCATCAACTTTAACTACTGCCATGCCAGCCTGAACCTCAACTTGCTTGTAAAACTGTTGGGTCCAGGTTTGACAGAGTGCTGGGTTTTTTGGTGCATTCATGCTGACAGCAGATTTTGGTCAAGTACCTGCTAGCTAAGGCTGACAAGTGGGCTTTCTTGGGTGACTGAAGGATCCGGTTCTGCAAAGTTCTATTGTTTTGCTTTAGATGAAACACAGGTGCCTGTTATGCTTCTGCTCCCTCTGCTGGTGGGAGGATAAAAACACAGAAAATGTATAAAAAAAACAACAACAAAAAAAAAAACAACAACCAAACCCAACCCTCATCAAGGACAATCCCCAGACTACCCAGCTCCCTATAGAAAGGAATGAACTTAATCATGCTGCTTCTGACAAATAACCAATGCATTTTTAGCATGTGCGCATTTTATATAACTTCATATAAGTATATGTTGTCTGGCACCGCAGTACAAGAACATTTCCGTATGTCTCTCGTCCCATTTAACCCTTCACATCGAACCTCAATGGACTGAAGCTCTGTCAATGCCTGATAAGGACCACCCAACACCACAAGTGTTTAACCAGGTCAGGTTGACTAAAGGGTGACTTCTCTTTGGGAGTCATAGCCTGCAGATATTTGTGGGAAAAGAAGGGTGAAAGGCATTTTACACTTAACTCTAAACGTTCTGACATCAGAACATCTCTAAACTGAAATCATGCAATTGAGTAACACTGCTAGAGAAGTTTATGATTATGGCACACTGTCAGGATATATAGCAGGATATACTGTAAGTGGAGAGAGCAACATACAGTACTGTTTGTAAATGTCCAGATACCAATTCAGTTCCATATCCGACACTCATATGCAGACTCTAACTGGCTACCGTCTAACACAAACTTTCAATGTAAACCTGATAAGAAACACTTTCACACATGCATGTGCTGAGATAGTCCAAGCAAGTCCACTTATACTGGTTCAGAAATACAGGGAGCACAGCACTGGGACAGATCACTGCAAAAGAATGTAAGACTCAGTCAGGGAATAGATGTAAAATACAAATATAGTCCAAAAAGTATATTTTAATTCATTATAAAGACAATACTCATTATCTTCATGTTATCAAAGGAATGTGTTAATATCTCAATAGGCAAGTGGTTAATTTTGTCTTTGTCAACTATCTGATTCTTTGTGTCCACAATCAGCCAATACTTTCAGTGTTTCGCTCAGTTCAAAGTTCAGATTAGCCAACAAGTACCTACTGTGACTATACCTGAAATATTTTGGGCATTTAAGATTACAAGATGTTTGTTGGGGCTTCTGATCAGCTCTGGTGTCTAAAACTTCTGTTTTGTTAAAAGTACAGATTATAATGTGTTAAAGAGTACTGTGGGAGCTGGAACTTGTTGAGAGTAAAGAAAAAAGATATATACATTTTAAATGGTAGAATGTGCTGAAATTAAATAGCTGATGATACTCAATAAGTCACATTTTGTTTAAACAAACAAAACAAGGTAAATGCAACAAAGTCTTTATTTCACTTTTATCTTTTAATAAGTCAGTATGGATGAACTTAGTACTAACATGCCCGTTGGAAACTAGTACCAGCTTTCTGTTTGACTCTCAGTATGAGAGGTCACTTCTGTGAGACTGGCAGACCTGACCTGCCACACCCTCACACATAGCTTGAATAACTAAGACAGCTGAGAGCTACTCACAAACATACGCACACACACATAAACGCCTACATGTGTACTCACATACTACTGAGAGAGCCACTTTGATACCAGAGAGTAGTGTGCCCTGGCCTTGCATACAAACAATACAGCACTTTACCACAGCTTAGAGTGGGTGCACAAAGCAGGACTTCAAAGTCATTGTTCTTTTGTAATATGTCATGAGAGTTAAAACATGAACCACAGTTTTCATATTGTGTTTGCCAAGTGTGACTGAGAACGGCATTGTGTCAAAATGGTTTTAGCTTTGTCCAGCAACATGTTGTCTCACTAGAATGGAGCTCAGAGGCAAGATTTTATTTTACTGTTCTAGTTGTTCACTTTGTCAGCCTACTGCTCTCCAATGCTGGAGTGCATTTCCCTTCTTGCTTTCAATGGAAGCAATAAGACAGACATCAGATTATGCAATAACCTGTTTTACGGCACTTTATGGATGTGTCTGGACTGGCTATGACGGCAACTCTGTCTGTCCAAGGCACTGTTCATTGTACCGATGTATGTATCTACACTGTACTAATGTATCTCAGTTGGTCTAATGCATGGACATTAGATTCATAAATCTGCATTATACAGATGAATCTGCTGTGGAAAACTGTAATAACACTGTAACTTTGCAATGTTAGAAGTTAACAGAAATTGTTGTTTTGTTGCAAAACTGTGAATGTTATGGATATGAAGAAGCACTTCACAAACAAACACACGGACACACACACACACATTTACATACAAACATGGACCCACTTGCTTCCTTGTCTAACCAGTTGTGTGCAGATCCCTCTGTAAAGAGGGTACATACATATGTACATCCAAAGTCTTCCTGTAGAGAAAAGCAATATTGTGGAGTTGATCTGTTTGTCAGTGTACTGCGCTTTGTACCCCATACCTTTAAACCTGACAGAGTATAGAAAATAGGTGGTTTCATGTAGGGATTGTGATGCATAGCTTTTATATTTGTGGCCATATTTCCCATTGTTTTCTTCTATAATCCCTAACTTATTTTTTATGTTTCCTAGAGTAACCCCTCTCTTACAGTTCCAGGAGATTCTTTCTTATTTCTAATTTATTTCCCTGAATTTAAACTAAAATGTGAGAAAGTGTAAAAAAACAAAACAAAAACAAAGACACAGGCTTGTGGAGGAGGGTGTATGAGTGATGTTCTGTTTTAATGAGGGCCAGGTACACGTGCGACACATAAAATGCTTCCTGATTTAATTCATGGATGCATTCCATGTCTACTCCTGTTATGAAACAGTTGCTTTCATAACTCCATGGAACTGGGTTATGAAACCACCAAAGCACTGGCTGTTTTGGCTTTTGTCAAATAGGATTTTTCTTTCCTCACATATATCCCTTTGTACATTCTAACCTGCCTTGAGATTCTCCCCCCAAAATACTGCTCCTGATCCTTACATGAGGCTTTAGGTCAGCCAAGTGATTGCTGCAGTACCGAGTATGCCCTGTACAGTGTAGAAAGCTCCTCTGCAGTAGTGCAATACAGCACAGTAACTTAAGTGTGACTGCCACCCAGTGGTAAATGTCCAACACATCAAATAATCTCCCCCCTAGTGGAGGCTGAGGCTCATCATGCACTTATTCCATTTTGACTGCAAAATGGGAAAAAGAAACTTTCAATTAAAATTCAAGCCATGTTTATAATTTTATTTAACCCTATGATGAAATGATTGCAACAGTTTGCATAGTTAAAACAATACATAATTATGAATAGTGCTGAAAATTGCTAATTGCTTTAGAAAATACTACTAGTTAGATTGTTTATAAGTCTACATAATCTCAATCCTTGTGAACACTGGGCAATTTATTGACATTTTTAAAAACAGGGGGGGTGATGCATAATTGCGTATGTATAAGTTTACATTCAGAGCATACATGCAACAATTTGTGCAAACGTGAATCCTCTGTTAAACCGCTCACACACTGAGCGTTAAATATTTACAGATAGTCTCAGTGTTACTGTCGCATTACTCACAAAATAACACAGTGTTGGGACTTGATTGACCACTATGATTCCTTAGAGTTAGTATTGCTCTTACTGCCAGAGCGGCTGAAACTCACACTGCCAATCCAAGAGTCTCACGTCTGCTGTTGTTACAACACTTACTACAATGACACACAACTCACTTAGTACACTTACACTACTACAACATGTTGTTTTACTGTCTACAGCTGTATTAATGGCATTTCAGTACTAAATTGTGGATAATATTGCTGTATACTCCTTCTGTATTTCTAGCAGCTGAAACTCACACTGCCAAGCCAAGAGTCTGACGTCTGCTCTCTGCTTCCCACATTCCACACAGATCAAAAGATCAAACTGCTGATCCAGTGTCAGTGTAGTTAAGCAGAAAAGCTAACTTTACTACAAACCTGACCCGGGTGGAAGATAAATTAAGTAAGATGAAACAGGAGCAATATATATTTTGGCACAAATACAACTGTTTTCCTTGTAAGAATTATCTGACAAGCATAAGCATTGTTCAAATTATTGTTAGCTAGGACAAACTATGGCGCATATTAAAATCTATTGCGTGTCAATGTTACATCATACGCCTAGTGAATTGCCTCCTATAGTGCTTTGGAAGATATCAGCTTATAGAACAAGGCTAGCAAGCACGCTGACACGGACCACATTTTCTCACTGCAGTCCTGCATTTTAAACAGTTTCAACAACATTTTATGCAACAAACTAGTATAATCTCAATCCTGTCCAAATCACAATAACAAATTTGTATGGACACATTTTATCTGAAGTAATCCGAGGCCATTAATATTATACAAAAGACAGTATTTTGTAGAAAAGTCAAACTCTTGCAGCAAATTCTTATGTTTTACTTACATCTGTACACTGCATTCACACCCCCTTCACACAGACACACAAACACGCACACACAACAAATCTGCGACCCCAGGTTACCTGGATTCAACTTCCCTCTGAATGTTCAGCTGTTTGTCTGTGTTTTGTGACCATGTTGCTCATGCTCCCTTCATGACTATGCACCTCAAACTTTTGACTTGTTTAAAAAAAAAATACATACCGGAAATAAAATATACATTGAAATTCCCAGAACACTGTGGAGTCTCATTGTGTCTTTTTTGAGCTTTAAAGAAAACTCCTTCACTATATCCGGATCAGTACTAAAAAATGTTCATTGTTCAGTTTGGAATCTGGATCTGGTTTTCTTTTTACATTATAATGTATTGGTAAATAGATACAGTATATTACTTTAAGATAAGGGCGACAGAGTAGAAGAAAAACAAAAATGGGGTTGGTTCATACTGATGCTCTAGAATACTAACAAACATTTGCATTATGTTGATTCCTAATTACACAGTAAACCAAACATTTTATTAAAATGGTACACCACACATAAGTTTTAGAGACAGACAGGAGTTGTGCTGGGTAAAAAAAAAAAAAAAAAAAAAAAAGTGAGACAAATTGGGCATAAAAGGGCGTCCTAATGGTTAAATACATTATTTGGCAGTTGAAAAATCAATACTTGATCTTGAATTGAAGTCCGTTTGGTTTCAAGTAATTTTCTCGTCCTGTCTCGTCCTGTACAGCTAGTCGAAATTTTGTAATAGTACACCATAGTTGTTTCTGCCATTGAGCCTGCCTAGTTTGCGTTTCATTGCACAGGATTTAGGTCTACACAGTTTATATGGTAGTATATTTGGAGTATTTTGCGTTCCTTTTCTCAATTATAATAACAAAGAACTGGTATGATATTGCCTTGAACAGACACATGACAACCACTTATACCACTGAGTTATTCTTGTGCTGAGAATAACTCAAGGATTGCTCCATATTACAGTAACAGTGCAGTACAGAACAGAGTAAAACACAATAAAGTGTTTTTGTGTGTGTGTGTGTGTGTATATATAGATACAAAGATATATAGCTATAGATATATGTAGATATAAAGATATATAGCTATAGAAATTAATTTAAGGAAACAATGAAAATTGTAAAATAATACTGACAGTTATATGGAAGCGTAATAAAAGTAATATTGCAACTCATAGTGAACATAGATGCACACAATATTCAACATACTTAAGTACACAGTAACAATACTGAAATATAATTGCACACAATAGCGATAATGAGCATTATATAGGGCATTAAACGTATAAAAAGACATATTAAAAACAAATATCTATATGCTGATATACAGTATATCTTGGGTTGACATTATGTTGAAACATGAGCGAGTAATATTATTTATCAAGTGAAAAAACAGTAAACTCATAAACTCAACTACTGTTGGTGGTGTTCTATTCTCTGTGAGTTGACAGTAAGCAGATATGTTTATGGTTTAGTCACAGACGTGTGCCTTACCATAATTTGCATTAAACTGTACAGTCATGAATTGGTTCAGGTAACCGCACACTGGCTGATGCGATACATGAGTTGTGACACAACACAAAAAGAACCAAAAAGCTTGTGAGCTAGAAAATAGAGATGAAATCATTTATACTTTGCCCACTGGCACAAAAACAGGCCTATGAAAAACACAAGACAAGACAAGATTTTTTGACTTAAGGAACTAAACTGAACTTTGTTCAAATTAGGATGGGTCAGCCAAACAGTAGCAGATTGTGATTTCTTAGCTCCGGCTGAGGATCTGAGCTTACACGCCAGTAATGTTGTCTAGTTTGGTCCACCAAAATTAGACTACAATTACTGAAGACTGTAAATTTTATATTTGCTTAATATCTTTACATTTCATATGTTTATTCAAAACAGCTAACACATTATTTATTACCACAAATATTAAATATTGGTTGTTACAGTCTGCTTAATGTTGGAGCCTAATGCTTAGGTGACAGTAACAACAATGCAAATATAGGCAACAGTGAAGAAAAAGGGGGCAACAATCAACAGCTTAGCCTACCATGCAATTTTTTCAGTGACTGCTCCGGGATTGTCGCTTTTTCACCATCTGCTGCATTTGACCAGTGGTCATGACGATAGCTGATACTGTAGTGAAGGACAGGTATGCCCCAAGAGGCTACTGTTCTGCCAAAGAATGTAAACAGGAAGTGGGGGGGTCGCCCCTCAAATTATCTCAAATGTTTCCATTTCGATTTTCCCATCGTGTCAAGGATATCATGCGATATATCTGTCGTACTGAAAATTCCAAGTATACCAAATTTAATAGTTCAATTGTAAAACAAGTGGAATATAGTTTGCAATGCTAGTCTAACAATAAACAACAGTTAGCGCTGGACACGCAACTAGGCAAACGTCCATTGTGTGTGATCTTGATTGGCTACTCACTTAATCACTTCCGAATCTCGCTGTTTCATTGGTTTCGGGGAGCTGTCGCCTGCGAACTGTTTTAGATGGAGGCGGGACCAGGAGCTTCGAGGGCGCCCATTAGGAAAGACAAATTAGACTATTTTTTGCTGTTAATTTCATCCGGTGTACTTTTATCTGACACAACATAACATTTTTAAATTAAAAATAAAAAACATTAACAGTAATGATTAAAAGTCAATAATAATTCATTATGCTTCCCGACTTTGAATTAAGTTGCGCGTGCGCCCTCTATCGTCCAGCCGTCACAGGTGCAAACATTAAGTTACCGTGTCCGTGTACTGTAGCAAGTAAGCTACTCAAAACAACAAAACAAAGCATTTCACTGAGTGCGGTTTTGACAAAATAGCAAATGTTATGTCAGCTTAGCTTGCTGACAGGAGATTCTGCAAACATGTTGAGAAACATAAGTGTTGTATTCTACTGCTAAGGAGTCTGAGGAAACACGGGTATGATATTCTTTTAAGCTAGGCATGTGCAGGCTTAGTATTGTTTGCTAAATTGTGCGCCTTTTAATATGCGCCACAGTCTAATTTAACACATTTATTGTGTTTTAAAAGGCAGTAGTGATATACCATGCTTGGTACTGCCCTACATTTGTGTTGCCATTTGTTTATTCCTAGAAGCCTTATCCTGTAGGCCAGCAAAACATGCCATTTTAAACATATCCTTTTGTTTCCGACATTGTAACCTAAATGGTTAAATGGTTAAAAGTCGAACCACGGGGTTATCAACATATTACCGCAGGGTAAACACGCTCAACTGGACTATCAGTCATTAACCAACCCCCCCTGTACTACCTTTGTACATGGGATCCAGCATAGGCTACGTACTAGGGCCCTGAAACTGAAGCAGCTGAATTACATGTATTTTGCCATCATTAATTGAATCATTTACACCTGCCTCTGTTCCTACTGACATCTAAAAACATCTTCTGTAAGAAAAGCCTGTTTGTGAGGGTTTAAAGTGGGAAAAAAGAGAGTATATTGGTTTCTGAGTTCCAGATATGCATCCTCATATAAACTGTTGTTTTCCAATAGCCTGTATAATACAAACAAAATGCTTGTGCTCTATTCTCATTCCAGCTCACAATAACACAATATGAGCCACCATATTGGTAATGGGTGAATTTTCCCCCTAAATCAGCATCAGGATCCAAAGTCCTATTTCATGGGTGCTCCCTACCGGATTTCTTCCTGTGGACACTTCTTCCATTCTTCTTCTGTCTTCTTGCTTTCTGCAAAGAGGTAAGTGACCCACAGACGCGCTTTCTGGGGATCATTATTTATCCAGTTGAGGGGCTCAGCATTCTTTGAGGGAAGATCATGACAGTCTCTGTTACTACTGGACAGTCTATGCTTGGAGTTTTCCACTTTCTATTCAGTTTAATGGAGAGGGGTGTTGCTGAAATAGCAACAGTCACCTTGATGGCAAATCTCTCTGAGGACATAAGTGGCAGAGTTTGTAATAAATCTTGGGCAACCTTTGAAATTATGGAGCAGATTGCTGTAATGACTTTTTTTCCCCTTTCTTGTGTCTAACTTATTTTTTCAATTAATTGTTTGGTCTATAAAACATCAGAAATGTCTGAAGTCTAAACCAACAGCCTAAAATTCATACACATTTGAATTACATTGATATAAATCTGAGAAAAGCAGCACATTGTCATATTTGAGAAATTATAACTAGAGAATGTTAAGTGTTTTTGCGTGAGTTAACACGAACCATATCATAATTTTATTTTTTTATTGTGAAATGTAAAAATGTCTTCAGTGATGGATCGTTTCAGCCTTAAAGTCAACAGCTATCCTTAAAATCTTCATGCAAAGCGAATTTGCTATCAGTCTGAAGTTCAAAGGAACTGTGCCATATAAGCAGTCAACAACAGGAAATGTCAAGGTTATTGACTGGTTGTCTCTCTGTTGTCCTATACCATCCATCTGTATGCTCCCTTAATTGCCTCGCAACCGGGAACTTGACAAGGATTCCACTGTCTGCTGTTACTGGAAACAGAGATAAATAAACCTGATCGACTGTCCCATTGATTACATGTCTCATCTTTCTGTTGACGGGACTGGTTGCAAGGGGAACATCGGTTGAAATTGATGGAGATGAGTTCGTATCTTTAGATGCGTTCGTGTAGGTAAGATCCTCTCATCAAGCAGTCCTCAGAAGTAAATATGTCCATAGCCAACACCAGCCCTATCAATACTGCTTCCACAAACTGTCTCTGGAGCGCATCGTAATCTGTCTCCCATCCTGTATACTGAGTCCACAAGCAGTTGTTAAAATGCACTTTAGTTCAGTAAAAGCCAGGTCAGATCATCAATCTGTCGAGTATTATCCTCTGCTTTTGAGTTCTTTACTTCATGTACACCAAGTAAAGGATAAATTCAAGTTTCAAAATTCAGTTAGGCCTGGTTTTCCTATAGTACTGTCATGGTGATTGGCAATGGAGCAGCAGGATTTAGCTACTTAATAATTATTATTATCTTTGAACTGCCAGGATTGACGTCTGAATGCAGCAAAATGAAATACTAATCAGTAAATCAACGATTTCCCAGCCATATATCGCAAACATTACATGGTGTTGTCCACTAGAGGACGCTGTAGTATAACAAATCATCTACAACAAGGTCGCCCTCTCACACTGACTGAGCATCGCAATGAGAGTGAGAAGGACTGGTACAGAACCCCATCGCTTTTTGGGATCTCGGCGTTTTAGGTTTTGCGAGCATTTTGATATTATTTTAGAAAATGCAAATATGGTTTGTACAAATGCTTTTTTGAGAAATCATTTTTGGTAAAATAGAGTTAATTTGCGCCGTCATAGTCAGTCACCAACAAATAAAGTATCCGCTCAGGATGGTAGGCATAGATCATTGCACTTGCACCCGCAACACGCAACAGTGGCAGTTTTTATCCTGATGTGCTACGAATATATTTCTACCGAACACATCTATCGGCATTTTTGCTGTAATTACAATTGTTACGTTAAAAATAATTGTTCAAGTATTGTTTTAAAATGTACCATGCCTATAGAAATATAATCCCACCAACATTGTATTTAACTGGAATAATACCAAATTATATAATAAGATCTTTAAAATTACAGGGTTGGATCAGGTCTGGATGTAGGCCAGACCTGTCTTTTTTAAAAAATGGATCACGCTTTTAAACATCCTTGAAATACTGTGTAAATGAAATGTATTTATGTTCAACCTACAAGTACGTTTTATTAAACCGATGTCCATCCGCACCTTGAAACTGAGCTGGCTTTAAATCCCTGATTCTATCCAACATTCACTTGGTGCGGTTTCATTTTTGATATTTCTAGTGTCAAAAATACAGTATAACAATAGGCCTTGGTGTACCCTAATGAAAAAAAATGCGATTGAAATGCTCACTCTGTTACTCTTATACTAAAAACAAAAAAGGGGATTTCTTTATTAGCTCTTTTTTCCCCCCAGTAAAGAGGAATAACTTTGTCTGTCAGTATTATTTCATTGCATTAGCTGCTCGTTGAAAGCTTTCACTGCGTTTGATTGGGTCGATAATTCTCCACACAGGGGCAGCACGCGCTGGGCCAAATAAATCTTTGCATTTTTTAACACAGTACACTGTAACAAAAAGCAGTGAGGTCGTTTCAATATTTTAGTCGCCAGTTGTGTGTGAGAAATAGATGAAATAAAAATAACTGACTGAACACGTGTTCCTAACATTTGTATAGGCCTGCGACAGAGCAGTAATGGCCAAGAAGAAATGTGGGCCCACAGTGTTAAAATATGTCTATATTCTGTTAATATTAGTGATTTTGTGTTCTGTTTTTGCTTATTTCGAAAGCTAATCAAATTTATGATATTTGACTTTTAAAAAATATGTCATGATAAAATATGTATAATTATAACTTACTCAGATTAAATGGGGTTAGAAGTTTTTTTTTCTGTTTTTAATAATTGTGGCCTACCTAAGTATCAATATCCTCATTGTACATCTTTTATTTTGTTTCTAGACACAGGTTTGGTGGGACAAAGCAGTGATAAATATCCCTGTTGATCACTTGATTGATTACCTTGCTCAAAGGTCACGCGGGCGCTGGTAATTTCCTTGTGCCGGAGGCTCCCTTTTCACTTTTAGTCTGCCTCGACAGCCTCCAATACAGATCATGTTATTTTTTAACCCCTTAACAGCTGTCTATGGCTGCCGGTTCTGTAATACAGTAAAAAGGGCCAAAATCTATTTGCTTAAATTAAGTTTCATCGCTATAAACAATATTGAATTAGACTCGTTTGTGAACTGATATTTGTGCGTGAATGCAAATGAAAGAAGTGAGGCAGTCTTTTAGTTTTTACTTGCCACCGTGGGGGTCTCGAACCCAATTAATTTCTAATAATTACAATCCACGGGGCTGTGGGGATCTCTGCGCCGCTCCGCCCTGCCACCGAGTTCAGCGTATCATAATAAAATATGTATTGAGAAAGTGTTTCAGAAGGTAGGAGAGACGCGGAAAGAGAAGAGTGAGTTATTGCGGTGAATGAAAACTGTTTCCATTTAGGCTAATTGAGCGCGCCGCCTGAAGCTCGCTCGCTTTCTCTCTCCCTCTCCCAGCGTGTGTGTGTGTGTGTGTGTCTGTGTGTATTTGTGTGTGCGTGGATGTGTGTGTTTTTGCGTACGCGCGGCGCGCCACCTTCTCCGGCACGGCGCAACCCACTTAATAGCACCATTTATGTCATTACAGTAGAGGTAGGCTGAGGTACAACCACAATAAAGTATCAGTGTTAACCTCTCTTAACTCGGCCATTTAAATGAGGAATAGCGAGTCAGAGATGTCGCAGTTTACTGAAGTCTAGATTTCAGACTTATAATTACATCTTTAAAAATATACATTTAATGAGAAAATCACTTTGTGAATGATTCGAGCAAAATGCGGTCCGTTGCTTGCCTATTGAACATATGTGCTTTGCCATATTACCATAGCCATGCTTTGGTTCTGGGCTGATCAAAGATGATTTTTTTTTTCCATAAGACGGCGTGATGTCACGACTTCAATCAGTTTCAACACACTTTGGAATCGATAGCTCGAGTTCACAACCCATTAGAGAGTTCATCTGCAAGGTCAGCATGATCTCATGCGATCTAATTAATTGGCAATTACTTTAATTATACGCTGTCTCTATTTGGGGACAAATGGGCTGAACCTTTATGATATTAAGTGTGGATGCAATTTCACTATTTTCCCCTTAAGGTTTAGCAATGAAATACAAAGAATGGCTGAAAAAAAAAATCATGATTTGCTGTTTTTGTATCTGGCTGGTACTCTATTTTGCTGATATATGAGTCAGTATCTAAATATGCCTCTATAAAATGTTTATGTGATAACAGCAGACATGCAGTGATTTTATTGACTTTTAGTGCCTGGATGGCATGCATTTATGAGTGTGGCCTTTTTCTCAAAATCCAGAGCAACAAAGAAGTTGATTCAAACATTATTCCACCCACTGAGATGAAGGTCTGCACAAAAGTATTTTTTCTTTCTTGATAGAGCAGTTCTCCTTCCAAGTGAAATCAAGTGAAAACATCCTTTTCGAGCCTCCAGTAATTACCAAGTGATGAAATTTACGCACTGCAACAGAAACGTCTGAAACAGGCATTAATACTAAGCACTTAACATATTAATAATTGTCAGCACAAAGAGAGGGAGAGCAAAAAACCCTGGGCACTCTCATATTAGAGCTGTCAGTCGGGTGCTCAAGCGGGAGAGGGAGGGGGGAAGTTTTTTATTCATTTTCCAGTTCCCGGTATAATGATCAAAACACAATTAAAATATATAAAATCTTTAATGAATTTATCCAGCATTGGTAATTTG
Source organism: Datnioides undecimradiatus (assembly GCA_008933995.1). Taxonomy (NCBI): domain Eukaryota; kingdom Metazoa; phylum Chordata; class Actinopteri; order Lobotiformes; family Datnioididae; genus Datnioides; species Datnioides undecimradiatus. The sequence goes on from WARS01000008.1 coordinate 3,121,928, forward strand.
AGTGAACATTGATTAATGTGCCTTCATTTATAGAGAAAAGGTGCGCAGTAAGGATTGAGAATAAAGATCTTTATAATTAATGTGCTCGACACTCTGCAGATCCGGGGTGCTGACTGCACTGCAAAAAATATCCGTCTTTATAAAAAGCGTTAAACTCAGTGCTCGGTCTTAGAAACTTGCCTCTTTAGAAACATTGACACAGCTCTATTGCATCTGGTGGATTAACTTGATTCACCCTCGTAAACTTCTTTTCTACAGTCTGACCAATTTTAGTGGCTTTAACTGCCTTGTTCAAAGATAAATGGCTCTTATTTCGAGAAAAGTCCTGAAACAAGTCAAAACTGCACTGCGCTCATCCCAATTACAAAGTTTCCTCACGTGTTAAATAAACAACCACACTAAATCTGGAGCCACAATATCGTCGGACATTTTTTGCAGTGTGCCCCCCTTTCTCACTCAGTGATCGTTTGAAACTCTGACACGAAAGGAGATGTCCACGATCCGCACATCTTGACCAGATCAGGTTAATATCAAAGTGATAAATCGTCCCAAACTTTTTCTGGCACTTGCTGCCGGCAGATATCGGGCTGTGCGCATGTGCGAAGGTGTCCAGACTGACAATGCTGGAGAGATAGCGCGTTTGGATTGAGAAACCCAGAGAAAAAGGACAGAGAAAAAACAAAAAGGAGGAAAAAAGATCCAAGAAAAAATCCAAACAAACCCACGCCGAGAGACTGGCACCATGAGGTCCAAAGGCAGGGCACGGAAACTGGCCACGAGTAGGTGCAACATCCCTTTCTTTTTTCCTTTTGAAACATGCCATCTTATACCTATAGACTGCCGCTGTTATCACTGCGTTTATTAATACTTTGTGCGACGATTTCATTTTCCACGAGAAAACCATAATCCTCACTTTCACCCGTTTAGAGTAACAAAATGATGGTATGATCGCGAAGGAAAAAAAATAAACGCTGCCTCAAGAAAAGGGTAAACTTTAAAGTTTTAGGGAGCGATGGAGGAACTTTCTGCAGGGCGTCCGCTCCAGTATTGGAATTGCTCGTTACATGTAGTGGGCGCTGTAGTGTGCTGTAGCGTATTGTAGGTTAAAATCCCATGTCCCGTGTATCGGCAGTTGTATTGCAATTGCTGCACACTGCTGCTGCGGGCTGCTGGTCACCTCCGTTTGCGGAGAGCAACTTGGAAAAGGCAGGTTGATGGAGGCAAATATGGAGAAAACGAGGATTTAGACAGGCATGGTAAATGTTTCAGGGAAGGGGGTCTTTTGCGTGTTTGTGACTCTGTTTGTCTATGTGAGTCATGTACTTCATTCCGAGTTTTTATTAATGCGTAATCTGCGTCGATTGTTAAATTATACGGTACTCTGGAAGAAAAAACAAATTCAGACTTTAGTGTTTTAATTCTTTTGATGCACGAATGTCATGGTTTGCAGACTTAAGATTCCGTGTAATTTGATTATTGCAGGAAGCAAGCTCCCTACTCTGTTAACAAAATTCATTTAGGATCAAATAATAACTTAAAATAATCAATTGGTTTGATTAAATTAAGTATAATATTGAAACACTCTTGTCATTAAATCGATTTAATTACTTGGATGCAATCAACTAGAAGAATTTATGCAAGGAGATGATTGATAAGGGTATTCATGCATTGATTTGTTGCAATAAATTATGAGGAATTATATTTTTCAGAAAGCTGCTGCAGTAGTGCCGCCTTAAACGTCTGTTCTTTGTTGACTTCCATTTAAGTGTTAACTCTTTTAATTGTTAAAGTTCTGACTGAGAAACGCTCACAATTCATGCAGAACTGTATTGCAGATGTTTTGGACGGAATTATGCAGGAAAGGTCAAAACCAGAGACGCAATAGTACAATGGCTCAGGCCTGCAATAGTTTAGTGCCTGCATAAATTTAACATGAAGGAGTTCAGTGACCAATGTTTACAACCCGTGGGACTACCTGTGTTTCTGCAATAACAGCCAAATAAAGTAAATAAAACAATATGACGTAAAGGACTGTTTATGTCGAGGTTATAAAGAACTTGTCACGTGTGGTCAGTTCAGTGCAAGCGATTTTGATGACATTTAATAAAAGTAATTAGAACGTACATAACTGCTTTATTGTGACTTTGCGGGTTCCCATGTTAGCATGTTAAGTAAAAGTAAAATATGGAGACGCGTAAGGAAAGAGGTGCACGCACGCGCACCGTCATCATCATCATCATCATCATTATAAAGAAAGAAAACACTGGTTTTCCTTGTACGGGCCTCCTATGTCTCTCTTGACTGAAACGCAGACCTTGTAATAGAGTTTTTATTACTACGTCTAGGAACGCGCGCAGCATCAACCTTTCTACATGCTTGCAAACCATTAAAGCCATTCTGAGACTATAGGAGGGGTAATTCCTGGCGTATTTAACGATTATTATTCTCGAGATGGAAGACGACGATTTCAGCGTCTTAAGTCAGAATAGGGGAATGTTCCGCGTCCCCGGAGAAGCGGGCCCGCTCTGGACCCCAGCCAGGTCTGCACAGTGTCAACAGTGAATATTTAAATTCCCAGACCCCTCATAAGAGCTCTGCTGGTAAATGCGTTCAGTGTGTGCCTCCCGCCTGTCCGGAGAAGTCGTGTTAAAACGGGCATGTACGGGGCCTCCTTGCAGAACAGCCGTGCGATAAAAAAGGGGGTGGATGTAATAGAGGAGGTGATGGAGAGGTGGTAAACGTAAGAGTGATTGATGGAGGTTGACTGATTAGTCCGCACGTCCAGATGTAATGCGGTGCGCCACAAAAACTCGCTTTTGCTTCCCAACTAAGTATAGCCAAAGCGCGCAGGCCGCACCCCGTGGTGAATTGTGGGCTACGGAAAGATGGGGGGTGATGATCCAAACGAGCCTGGCCTATGCTAATTAAAGGTTCACTTAGCATAGTTGTGTCTCAATAAAAACCTCTTGATTATAATGTGTTTGGGGGCCTTTAATAATTTGTAATAATTACAATGATGATTAATATCACACAAAACAGTTGATAGTGTGATTTATGTGTGATCACATATATGGCGTGTAAATCTCGTAAATCTATTTTTGAACACGATATAAAAATATAAAAAATATATTATTTGAGGGTTGAACAAGTGGCAACAGAACATTTAAATACAGCTTGTGTCCCAGGACACACACTTGTGCATCTGATAATCATTTTTCACGTCGTCACTGATCCGCCTCTCTTCAGAGATGTAGCTCATGTCAGTTATCAGATGCACATCTTACGCACGCGAGAAGCTGCGCGTGCAAGAGTGCGTGCAGCGAGAGAAGAGGGAGAGAGCGAGGCCTCGCGCTTCAGTGTCTCGCTGTCTGTCAGCGCCTCTCCTCTCCGTAGCTGAGAAGTGCGTCGTCCTCCTCACATTGTGCAATGGGCCATGCATCTCGCGTTTGTCTGGCGGAGCTCATTAAAACGGTTAATAGATCGGCCCATTTAAAAGGTGAGAGGGAGCGGGCCGGCGCGAGGAAAGTGAAATAGAGACCCCATTAAACAGCCCTTGTTGTCCCGGAGCGGTGCTATTTGCCTGCGCTCCGCTTGGTGCCAAAGCTGCGTATACAAATGTCCCATATCTCCTTCAGTAATGGACTGGGTCAAGAATCATTGGGGCCCACGGCAGAGGTTACTCCCCTCTGTTTCCACAAGGTTATGTTAATCGTTTCTTTGAACTCATTTTCTAATGGAATGGATTGCCATTTATCCAATTTGGAATGATGTTTTCCTTCTTTATTTCGGTTAAATCCAATCAAGTAATTTCATTTAAATTCACAGTATTAGTTAGTGTTACAAGGCAGTTATTAAAACCTGAAAAAGACAAATCATTCAAGTTGGAAAAGAACATTATGAACACCTTAAAGCAGGTCACTGTGAAAATTGTTTTACTTTTTGTAAAACCTGAATATGAGATTCATTAACTTGCTGCTGACTTTTTGAGTTCATGTGTTTGCTTCAGAGGATAGTTTGTGTGTAAAATGCCCACTTAAACTTGAAAACATGAGTAACACATGTGGGCAGGAGTGTGAGTGGTGGCTTAGAATCTACTATCTAGCTACTTCAAACTCATGAATGTGTAACAATTGTGTGATGAGTCTTCAGAGGGCTCAAACAGTGAACACACACTCTCTCTCTCTCTCTTTCTCTCTCTCTCTCTGTGTCTCTTTCCCTCTCTAACGCACACACCTATGAACAAGTAGCAGATTTTCTTTATGGCTTTCTATGGGAAAGTGCTGACCGCTTGTCAAACCAGGTGTAAAAGCATATCACACACACACACACACACACACACACACACACACACACACACACACACACATTTCCTTTGTGGGTTTATTACACGTGTTTTGAGGTAGAAGTGTTTGTCTGTGTGTGTGTTGCTGGGTTTAGGGTGGTGGGCAGGGCTGGGGGGGTGCAGGTTGACTGTGACCCTGGCCCTCTCATCTATCAACGCCCCCATCTGTCTGACATGTCGTCCACTTTCCTCCTCTCTTATGATGGAAGATGGGTCCCCCCTACCCCCTGTCTCTCAGAAAATGGGCCTTTTGGAAGGCCTCTGATGTTAATGAGTCGTCCTCGACTCGGTCTCAAGGCTGTAAACAGCAAGTTGATGAGGTTAGTGGTTTGTTTATGCACTGTTGTCACCCACTTGAAGGATGGGCCCCTGTCCCAAGCAACCGGGAGCTCACAGGCCTTGCCGCAGGTCTCCTCTCAGTTCCTGACAGCGGCCCCGGCCCTGGGGCTTCGCTTCCGCCTCTACCCCCTCTTTTTCATCTGCAATCCCCACTCTCCTCCATCTCGGCACATCATGTATATAAAGAATTTCATAACATAGCAAAGACAGGCATCTGTGTTTGACTGCAGCAGGTGACATCATGTGAGTGTGTTGCTTTGCTGTCATTGTGTGTTGCACTTATGTTCAAGGCCAGTGTGTTTTTATGTTGATGGCAGTGTGTGCATGTGTGTGTGTATGCTGTTGTTGTTGTTGGTGGGGGTGAGGTGCTGCGACCCAGACAGGGCAGTGTGGGAACACCAAGGGATGGATGGAGGGAGGGGGGGTGAGAGGGTGGTGTGCAGCAACATGTCAAGCCTGGGAACCGCTGTGTGTTTACCACAGGGAAACCGTACCAACACAGAACAATGAGCGAGCCTTACCCCTTCTAAATAAAAAAAAGGCATTTCTGCTTTCTTCTCCCCCCTAAAGGTCATGGAGTTAGAGATAGGGAGTACACACAAAAGCCCCCAGTCTGTCGGCAGTCTGGTCTGGCCCAGTACGGTGCCAAGACTGAGGTCATTATCAACAGACCAGTCCCAAGCTAAGCATATTTTTATAGATTGTGCTGTGTGTGTTTGGAGGGGAGGTGAGCGTGTGTGTGTGTGTGTGCTTATTTGGACGAGCCGAGTGTGTACTTGCGTGCTTTAGTGCTTATGCACAAAACAAAGGCGCTGTGCCGAGTATACGGCATAGCTGTCAAATGTGTGACACGTCGCCATTTTCTCATCACAAATTGGTCCGAGATAAATGACATTTTGCTGAGTTGAAAAGTTTACCCAGACATCAAACTGATTTGTGTGTCGTTATGATGTCTGAGGAGTTATAATGTCAACAGATTGCTGATGGTGCGCTTCGCCCGGGCTATTAATGAGGCGGCGTGAAGTTAGCACTCCCTGGCGCGCTTTGAGAAGAGGTGTCCGTTAGCTAATTAAAGAAACTCAATCATTTTATACTCCAATCAATTACCTGAAGCAGGTGGTAGAAACAGGGCCCGACACTCTGGCCTCATGTCTCACATCAGCTAACTACCCAAAGTCACTTTACTACACTGTTGAGTGCTTTTATGGGAGAGAGGCTAAACAAGAGGCTTGATGTGACTTTATTCCAGCTGCCAGTCTTTGTCTGCTGCACTTTACTCTAGACTGCAGACATGATGTTATGTTGCATGTTCGTTTACAGGCTGCAATATGATCATTTTACTTTTTTTTATATCCCACCCAGTTAACTACGCAAAATTGATTTATCAATGTTTTTCCAGTCGCCCATATTATAAATAAATACCTTTGCTGGCTGGTACACTAAAGTGGCGTATGTTTGCTTGTGGACATTCATTTTAATCACTGTGATTGAGGGTTGACAAGGAGAACAGTGCCTTTTTTCACTCTTACACACTGGAGGGAGCGCATAGCTATAAACAGGAATTACCCAACAATCGCTTTGTGAACGTGGTGATAACAGTGTGTTCCAGCACCGTTTGGGGATCTCCCTGGGTGGAGTAGGCTGGCCCGAGGGATTGAAGGAGTGAGGAAGGGAGGGAGGGAGGGACGGAGTGGAGGAAGGTAATTGCTGATCAAGGGTGAGACGGAGGATCAGGTCATGCCCATCTGTAGCTGAAAAGGGAGGACACGACAGCGCAGATATAGTCCGGAGTGTTCTTTTGTGTGTTTGTGTACTGTGCCTGTGCGATTGTTGTACACCTTTCATCTTGGCCACAACAAGCCCCCGACTCTCCATGCTGAAGCTCATTAAGCGGTGACCTCTCGCCCCCGCAGGACGGGAGAGATGAGGGTGGGAGATGTGATCAAAGCTGGGGCCTTCCTGATGAAGTTTGCACTGCACCACATTCACTTTATTGGTTCTGATAGCAGCTGTCTTGTCTGTGTTGCAGTGCTGAAACAGTGACGGTAACAGTGAGAGACATTAAGAGCAAAAGTCAGGCCAAGCTGTGAATTCGTCATCAGAGGCGAGGTGCTTAGGGACAGCAGGATTTATAATCTTGAAGATTTAAAAACATACGTGGTTCTTTTGTTAAATATTTTACACCATGGATTTCCTAATAAAAGTATTTATTGAGAGTGTAAAATGTTTTATGCTACACTGAACCAAACGTTTTAGTTTTTAATCCTCTTTTGAGACCTCAACAAGCAAGTTCCCTGAGGCCAGTTTTCTGGAGGTGGATCACTTTTCTACTGCACCACTGGTGTTCACCTCACTGTTTCACTCCCAATCCCATGTCTGAGAAAAGGAAATAGCACGTCCCTGTCCTCAGAGATCAGTGTTGATGACTTCCCCTCCATGTATGTATGTGTGGTCTGTCTAAGCCATGCACCTTCTGTGTGTGTGTGTGCACAAGTGTTGTTGGTCAGTCAGGGTCGCAGCAGAGGAAAGAATGCAGCCACGGAAAGGAATGCAGGGCTGATTAGCGCTGCTTACCTGTAAGTGAACTGGACGTGCCGGCGTGTGATGAGACCGAGGAAACAAGGGAACAATAGGACAGTAGAGATTCCTTTCCACGCCACATTCCAGCGATCCAGCAGCCGGGGCCCCCTGCTCAGAGCTTTGATGAACCCTCCTCGCGGCTTCCTGGGATTGTCGCTCCTCCACAAACACAAAAACATAAAGCGGTCGGTGAGCGGGGCCAGGGAAGAGAGCGCACGGCCCTCCTCAGGATGTCCTGTTTTGATTAGCGTTAGCATCCTAAATGCACCACAGAAATATTATTCTAACACGGAGAAGAGCTTAGTGGTGACACATCCACTTCTTTCCACTCAGTGACCTCCAGGGTCAGATACACTACAATGAGCCAGGAATCAAAGAGGTGCTACTGATCTGACTGAGGAAAACAAGGCGATAAAACGATATGGAGAGATCTCAGCGCCTGTCAACAGGTGGAAGTTTGTCAGGCCAGTGCTTTTAGTAATTTCTAAGAGGGATATGAGAATTCTCTGGAAATATTATATTAATTAAATAGTGGGGGCATCTGTATAATTATCCTGTTTCTATTTGGTTGACTTGATTTGGTGAGGGGCAGAGAGAGTCATTTCCTCCAACAGTTTTTAAGACACAAAAATATCAACATGGGTAAATACTGATGTTTTATTTGGGCTTCTAAGCTGGGAATGTTTTAGTGTCTTCAGAAGAATTCGGTAACTAGGAACAGCTACCTGATTCTCTTAACTGTTCAGGTGAGCTGCCGTTAAACTGACAAAGAACGAATGTTTGAATGAACTGACTAAAGTAGCTTTTATAATCAAAAAACTCAGTCAGTTTCAATTGGCTGAAATTCTTAATTAACTGACAATATTTTCCTTTAAGTAAGTCTCTAAGATGTATATTTCAAGCACCAGCTCTTACACACAGTGTCCTCTTTCAGCGGCCCGCACTACATCTTTTCCGTCTCCTGTGGAATCAGAGAGCAGTGAAGCATTGCAGCATGGTTTGTTGTTTTGCTGCTGCTTGAGGGCTTTAGTTTGACAGGAGGGCACCACTTTGTTCACCTCAGTGTCCAGAGGGGACCCCCAGGGGCCTCGGGGGCCTGGACGTCTCTGTCAGGGCTGTGGCAGGACTGGGGCAATGGGGGGCCCCGCTGCTCACAGGGTCAGTGGACAAGCTAATCGATTTCATCTCCGTTTCACACACCACGCCAAACCCCTACTGGCCTGATATTCACATGTTCACCGTTCAGAGGATTATGCTCCCTCCATCGTCTGTCTCTCTTCAGTTTCTTTCTCTTCTCCCCCACCTCATTTCTTGTGTTTCTTATTTGTCTTTCCTCTACAGTGTTTTGTCTGCATCTCTTTCACTCTTTATTCTTCCTCCCTCTCTCCTTCCCTTGGTCCCTCCTATGTTCTCCTCCTTTTGAAGGGAGCATTTTAAATTTAGCCTCTGTGCCCGTCTTAGCATTGGCGCTCCCCCTGAGGGAGGCTGGTGGGCGAGCGGAGGAGCCCTTGTTTTCTCGGCCATTCCTCTGGATGAAGCGTTGGAACAAGGGAATGAAAGCTTTGGGAAAGGTCTGGAAACTTCCCATTCATCAGTGTAAGGAGATACTGCGCTGACAGTTAGCAGACGGCCAGCCAAGTACAACACGGGACAGCCGCGTGGGCCTGCAGCGCTCGGCTCAACAGACAGACAGAGCGAGACCAGACCAAACACCCCACTCATCTCTGTTCGAGGAAATAACATATGTTAGCATTTTAGGCATTTATTCTGATTCTCTTGCACCGAGTGACTTAAGTGCGAACAGTAGAATAAGTGAATGATTACGGGTGCAATCATAACTAATGTAGTAATAAAGAAGAGCAGGGGGCAACAAAGTATAGCGCTGCAGACAAATAATGATTACATGCTGTCATTTAAGTAGTGGAGCAAACTGTGGTTGGTTCAGTTATTTTCTGATTTAGCAGAATTGGAATGTTTTCTACTTTTCAAGGTTCTGAAAGTGAATTGTGTGTTCTGCACTATTTTATTAATTTTATTATACGTTTTAAATCTTTTTTCTAACTTTCTAAATTTACATTTTGATCATAATTTATACTGATTGACTCTTCCTTTGTCCTTTTAGCCCCTTTGACACGCCCTTTCACCTTCCCATCAGCCACTGCAGCGGGGCAGGATGCATGCATACCCTCAGGGGCAGTAATACATATATGAAAGCAAAGATTTATATGCACCCATAAACATATGCACCTACTAGCGTTTGAATATTTATCCTTCCTTTGGACACAACACGCTCACATACACGGCCATGTACCTGTGCAGGCTGAGCTGGGGCGGGACAGGAGCATTGGCAGGGCAGTGCAGGGTGGGACATTGCAGGTGTGAGCCTGTGTCTCTCTGCCCAGCCATTAATCGCTGCCATCTGACAGTTCAATCTACGAGGGGCCAAGCGGAGCAGCCGGCTGGTTACCAGGGCAGGTCATTACCGAGCATGGAGGCAGCCAATCGCATCAGCGATCAATGACAAAGGCTGTAGAGGGGGTGAGTGCAAAAAGTGAGGGAGAAGTAGAGGGAGGTAGGGTTGAGAAAGATAGAGGGTGCAGCAGGCAATGGAGACGTAGGGATGAAGGGAGGGGAGCGGAGAGGTACGGCAGGAAAAAGGTAGTTATGCTGCTGAAGGTCAGTTCTTGGTTGTGGAGTGGATGACAAACAGGCTGTCAGCTGCCAAGAAATGGAGATATCCATCTGATGCTGCACAACAAAAAAATATGGCCCCTCGCACGTGCGCGCTCATAAATGCACACAGAAACAGTCATTGCTATAGCAGCTTGATTGAGAATGCAGCGGGGGAATTTAATGTGAGCTATTGTTTTATGAATTCCATATACAAGGTGTTGGCAGACTGCGCCGCCCTTTTAGTGGTCAGTTCGGGCTGCGCTGTAGTAAAAGTAATGACTGGCTGTGAATAAAAAAAAAAATAAATAAAAAATTCAGTTCATGAAAAACGCCTTAACTCCCTCGAGGCCCCGCCTCCGCTGCCCACCACTGTTACCACGGGAACAGCTGCCACAGGAAGGTCCATCCAGTGGTGTTTACCCAGCTCCGAGAAGTCAAACACACTCTCCCTTTAACAGAAGGAATTCTATACACTTAACAACATTTATCATATTTAATAACCCAGTGAATGTCATTTTCACCCTCGCACCCAAGTTTTCTCTCCAAACTTCTTTTTTTTTTTCCTGTGAATGCTGACGAGGGAATTAATTGATGTTGCGGGTGACATTATTTGGACAGGGCTCTGATAAAACAACAGGGAGATCTCTCGTTTCTCCCCAGAGGCCCAAAATAGCAGAACTGGTCGTTTATCCTGCGCTATCTCTCAGCAGATCCACTGGCCTTCTCTCTCAGACACACACACACATACACACACACACAAGCCATCCCAGCGTGGACACAACTGAGTGATGATGAGTCATTATAGAGAGTGTGCCCTTCGACCTCCTCCAGTCTTTATGGATCACTCTCTGGCAGAATCATATTCCCTAATGCCAAGTTCCTGTCCATCTGCCTGCCTGTCTGTCAGACAGTCAGGCCCCTTAGTCTCTCCTTCTCTCTCTTTCTCTCCTACATTCTCTCACTTTCTCTCTCTCCCATGGGTTTCACACACCAGTTCATCCCAGACATCTCTGTCTCTGTTTATTTTAATAACAAACAGGAAAAATATCTCCTTTTCCCATTACCAAATGTTTGAATTTGATAGTTTTCTTATATTCCATAGTGAGAATAATGGACATAAGTGTTGATTTGTTCTATGATTATATTTAGACAAACTTGAGAAAGGCTTCAAAAGTTGTCTGTTATCCAAGGGTGTGGTACTTTAGAGGATTAATTATATCTATTCCCCCAACTTACCATGTTCATCAGTGTTGAGATTGGCATGCAGTAACACTTTAGCTGAATTCAAAGTAATCCAATACATCTCTTTGCATGTAAGTGTTCTCCCCCCATCTATTTTCTCACTTGCATACGTTTGTGGTAATTCCTCAGCGTGCAGAAGAGCAGAGCAACAAGGGAAAGCAGAGGAAAGAAGTCAGTTTGGATTTCTACACATCCTTTTCTCTTATTCTGTGTTACTTTGCTAATCCAATACCACCACTATGCCAAGGGTATTCTGTGTAGAGCAGGCTGCTAATATGTTTTTTTGCGCGCTAGCATTTGATCCCTCTCTCAACAAATGTAATTTGTTTGTCCTGATTTGATCAGTTGCAGCAGCATAGTTGCGTACAGGCAGGAGCAAGTAAACCTTCCGTACGATGGGAGTTAAAATGTTTTTGCGTCTGTGAGAGGGGAAACTCTATTACAGGTGTCCTGGGCCGCGGGGCCCCGCTGTCTCTGATGAAATGCTCTTTGGGTGTTAATTCAATTCTGATTTCGCCGAGCCTGGAGACTAGCCACCTCTGGGGTTTTCAGACTGGCTCTAAAAGGCAGAAAACAAAGCCTGGTTCCTAACCATACAATTACAATGGTGGAAAGTTTGAAGGGCACTTCCTGATGTAACATAGTAATCTCTCTTGGGACATTAGAGAATGATGCTGTATAATTTTGGTAATGTTTTTGTGGAATAAGCATTGTGTGAGTACAGTGCATGCCACTTGTAAAGTGGTGCTGCCACATAACCAATAACACATACATTGTATGCCTTTGATATACCGTAAAGCACTATAGCAGACGGGGCATTGGTAAGATGAAGGCCCGTGAAAATTAAGGCCAGCAGGATCTGACAAGAACATGCTTGATTTGACAACAAATGAAATTATTGTAGTGTTTGGTGCACAAATCCTCTACTGTCTAAGCTAGGTTTTCCTCTGACAGCACTGGAGATTGTTAGCCCTAACAATAACAAAAGAAAAACAATGCCCCACAAGTAAAGTTGTTTACAGTTAATCTGTTCTTTCTCTGCACCTGTATAATCACAACTATGAATGGCAATGCAGCCAACTCTAACCCATCATTCACTTTCACTGCACTTTCAGGTATATTTACATATATACATATATATTAACATATATGACGCATAATGCAAGTCTGCATATTTCATCTTAATTATGTGTTTGTGGTGCTTGTGGTCACTCATTCTCTCAAAATCGCCTCTCCAACTTTCAGCGTTCATTAGACCAACAGTTTTTTCTGGAAATTAAAAAAAAAAAAAAATATTGATTTTTTTATTGTTCAAACTTGCAATGTTGTCAGTCAATGTTGTCCCCAGATTCACACATAAACGAAAATACGGCTGGCCCTGCAAAACAAGTGACCCATTTCAGCCCCTCAAGGGTCCAGAGACATAGGGTGCATGCTAGCTGTCACACCGTCAGCCAGCCCAGAGCCCCACAGATCAAATACAGGTATGATTTATGTCTGCTGTCCCAGCCTTCACACCGTATGTTCTCCTGCCTTGGAGTTGTTGGTCAAACCCAACCGCAGCAGTAATTTGTTTCCCTATATGTGTAGGAGGTGAGGGGCGAAGGTCAGTGAAATGAAAATGACCAGACCCGACTTAATTGTTGTATCTATTTGTGGTTCGAGACAGGATGTCTGTCTGAATGTCTATCTGTCTATTTGTCCATCTGTCTCGCCTCTGTCTTGGCGCCGTGTTTTGTGTCAGTGGGTTGAGACCCTCTGGCTGCAGTCAGCCATTATGGGCGCTGATCTGATCCAGCAGGACCACATGGGTTCACCGAAGAGATCTCTCTAGTCCAGATAGTATCGTTATCACAACACACAGCCTGGTGGACTAGTTTCCCCCGTTTCTCTGGTCCTTATTAATGGTGTCCCTAATTTATAATGCCCACAAAGCTCTATGTGCAATTCTGTGGCATTCGTATTTTTTGTTTACATGCTGTTAAGTACAACAGATACACTAACGTTTCAGATCCAACTCTCAGACACCTATTTGCCTCTAATTTCTTCGCCAGCTTGGCACATCTGACAAGGTTAAGCCAGTAAATTGTGGAGAGAAATGCTTCCTGTGTGCGATTACATTTATCATGTATAATTAGGAAGTTCTGCTCTGTCTACACATGATGACCTATGACCCTGAGTGTGACAGTTGCAGGCTGGTGTTGCCAGACAACCAAATGTGCCGTCCAGGTCGTGCTGCTCCACATAGTCTGGTTTCCGCTGCAGGATCAAATGTCTTCATGTGTATGTTCTCGAGAGATCCCATTCAAACTTTCTAATACCTGACTGGTGAACTGCATCTACGGTTTTACACATGATTGTTGAACCATGTCAAGACATACAGGAGCATAATTAAGTGCGTTAATCAGTGTAGTTGCTTGAGGTGTTTTGTAGAGGTTTCCTCAGTGCTCGTGTTAGTGGAGATGAACATGTGGAACATTTTATGTCTCCTGTAGAAAGGTTACAGCAACTGTAGCTATACTGCATTAGCTTTTATTAATGCGTAAGTGTGTCCACACCATTAACCCATCATAGCCTGCATACAGAAGCAATGTCAGCTGTGTGAAACCCTGCAACTTTTTCTTGACTTTTTGATGTGTTTGTGTGAAACCTGGGCTAAGTTTTTAAATCTTTTATACCCCCTACTTAGACTTTCATTCTTTCTCCCCTTTCTTCCCTTTATCTTTCTCTCCGTCCTCTGTCATTTGTTCTTCCTCTCCCTTTGCACTTGTACCTTTTTTGTGTTATAATTCCCACCTATTATTTCTGTCCCGAGCCCTCATTAGTCATGTCGCTGTCAGCCGCCAGCTGCAGACACACACAAACGCACGTATTCTTGCACATGCACAGGTATGGAAGTCATCAAGGCGAGGTCAAAGGTCTGCCTCATTACCCAGTTCCAGTGAAAACTTTTGGTGTGTTTTATGCACTGGTATCAAAAAGCAGGGGGAGGGAAATGAGACGAGGAGGAGGGAGAGCGTGGGGTATAGAGGAGGGAAGATAAGAAGGAAGACTGATGTGATTTTGGAAGGAAATAAGAAAAGAAATAATAAAAGCAATCTTCATCTTTGTGTCTGTGTCTGCTCTTCTCCACTCCACACCTGTAAACCAGATCAATACAGACCAGTCAAAAGATAGGAAATTGTGGTTAGCTGGAGAATTTGGAGGAGCGGGGCGGGGGTGAAGATGAGGGCCTACGAGTCCCACACTGCCCTCACCACAGACGCTTGACTGGTGTTTCCTGACGTTAAACACAACATCTCTAAATAAAGTCATTAGGAGCGATCCGACAGAAGCCCATTCATTCATTCTTCTTCTTCTGCTCGTGCACGCACGCACACGCGCGCGCGCACACACACATACAGTGTTGAGACTGCATGCTTGCACGGGACGCGATACGTTGACATGTGACAGAAAGCAAAGCAGGCGTCTGTGTGCGTGCGCGTGTTCAAGTTCAGCTCTGGAGGTCAGAGAGGTGTCTGTGTGTACGTGTGTGTTCTGTGTGCGTGTGTGTGTGGGTTGGGGAGTCAGCTGGGAGCAGTCAGGGGGACACTGGTGATGCAGACTGACACGGGACATAAACACTTAGTGGTATAGTGAAGGGGCCCATTGTCCCAATCGCCACCGTGTCAGTCTCTCTGTGTAATGGAACGATCTTTCCTTGTATGTTTGTCTAATTGCCCAATCTGTCTCTGTCTCTGTCTCTGTCTGTCTTCTGATACGTCTGTGTCACTTGACTGTGTCTTTGTTTCCCTCTTTGACTTTTCTTCTTTTCTATCTGTATATACACTTGAATTTAAGCGTGAAGCAGTTCTTCAAATCCCAATGTCTGCTTGATGATCTGCCAATTCTTAGATAGCTGTGCATGTGTGTGTGCTGTTCACATGTGTTTTTTTTCTGTATCTCCTTATCCATTCACTATAAAGTACAATCACCAGGTGGCAAAGCAAACCTTAGATATGAAAAGAATAAACTATATATGCATATAGATGGACGACGGAAAGCACAGCAAGGAACAGCAGGCATAAATAACAGAAAAACAACACAGGTTTGTCTTTGTGTGTCTCCATAAGCACAAAATTTTGGATTTTGGATCACAAGAAGTGTCACAGTTAGTAGCAGGTGGAATTGTTAACAAGTCCAGTGTTACAGAACATGCAGGGGAGTTATTAGTTGTGGGATCTCAGAGCTGTGGCTGAGCCCAGAAAGGAGGTAAAGGTGTGTGGAGGATATGAGATCTTTGGGATCGAAGTGCCGGGACCTAGATGAGGTGTGTGAGATTAATGGGAGTAAAGTTGTAAAGAGAGGGGAGGCAAGTATGGGTGAGGTGCTGAGGACATGCTGGGTGGCTGCTGAGTATTTGTATTTCAGTGTTTGTGTATGTCTGTGTGTGTGTGTGTGTGTGTGTGTGTGTGTGTGTGTAAGTAATTTTTTTTTTTTTTTTTTTTTTGGAAAAGCCTGCATGCACGTTCTGTCTCGCTGCTGAGTTGTCAGTGATGCTCTTGCCAGAATTCTGACTTGAGATCCTTAACCCGACGTCTTGTAACATCAACTTCAAAACCCCTCTGTGTAATCTGAAAAATACATGCTTGTCAAGTCCATACTTTGCTGTTTTATGCATTCCGTAGTAAGATTTCATTCAGAAATATGTGTGTAATAAAGAGAAAGAAAGAGAGACACAGACAGCATTAGGATGTCAGAATTGATGGGTTTACGGGCAAATGTGGAGGTGTTTAGGGAAGGCCAAAGTTCATCCACGTCTCTGGGATGTTTTATGTGCTTACTGCCGCTCTCCATCTTAACACTCAGCAGCTAGCAGCTCTTTTCTTTCGTCAGTTAAAAACTGGTTCCTATTACATCGATAAAATCAAATTCTTTTTTCTCTTTGAAAGGCTCATAGCTTACCATGCTTGATAAATACACATTTAAAGTAAGTGGGACACTTATGATTTACATTTTTAGACATTTGAATAGTTTTAAAAGTGACCACAGCATTTACAAAACGTACAGAGCACGGTTTATGTCTCATGTACATTAAAAACCCTTTCCAAGAGCTATTCCAGCAGCTCGTACGCGTTTACTAAGACTCGTTTTTCCTTTCCCCTTTTATTTTCCTTCCTCACACAGTTACCAGCTCGAGTTACTGGCACTGCCATGTTTAGAAACAGAGAGGCATACAGAGGGCTAAACTGTAGTAATAATCCAATTAGAGTAATAAGTAGCCCCGTGATTGACACTTCAGTCAAACACTGAAGGGGTTTTACGGCCATGTCTCTTGAAGGACATGTTTCCGTATGTTGGCCTCCTGCTCACACACGCACACACACGTACGCAGTGGTGTCTGTTTGAATGGCTTCAGCTTAGCCTCTCCCTCTCCCGCTCTCTCTCTCTCTCTCAGCAATACACAGTGTCTGTTTATTGTAGATGAGGTGTGGATGTTTATATTCTCCATGGAGCAAAACAAACCAGTCTGAAGTGTGAGGTGATTCTAAAATAATCCACCTAGCTCTTTGGCAAATTGACACCGTGTCGTCCCCGCTTGTATTATTTGTTCATGTTGGCCCGGAAAATGTACTTGCTCACTCGCTCACTCGGACAGATCTTCTTTCCCTTCAGATAAAAGGCTAAAAAACGTCACATGATAAATGTAGACACCTCATGGATAATATTGTTAGCACCCTAAAAGGACTCGGTACTCTATCTCTAAATTCTTTTTCTAAATGTGTATAAATGTGATGTAGATACCAGAGATATATGGTGTGACAGCTGCTCTCGCTGTCTGTGATATCTACAAGTTTTATTTTGTCTGTTTGCTTTTTATTTGCTTCATCTTCTCGGGTGAGTGTCCACAACATAAAGCCGACATATTTGTACTACACGCTTCATTTATACCGCCTCTGATGAAAACATTAACTCCCTGACAAATGATGTGTTGCACACTAACTTAATTATCCTGGTATTCACACGCTGCCAACAAATCTGAATCAGTTCCTCTCAGTTATATAAAAGGCTGACAGTGATCACATGATGCTTTGTCATCAAAGCACCTTTGGGTCCAGAAGGTGGCAGGGGTTACATTGTGTCATGAAATCAAAACAAATGATTTTGTTTGGGTATCTTATCACCCTGTCTAGCTTCTTTCCCCCCCAGTTGCCCACGCATTAGCCTTCATATAAATACATCATAGAAACACACACAATGGCTGAGGAGGGATGGATGTCAGTGGTCAGAGCAGATAAGAATGACAAAGCTCTACACTAAGCCACGTCACCACCAGGCCTCTCACCTGCCTGTCTGTCACACAGACCCACTCAACCATCACTGACTGATTGTTTGTGCCCAAGCGTGTGTGTGTGTGTGTGTGTGTGTGTGTGTGTGTGTGTGTGTGTGTGTGTGTGTGTGATTGATGCGCTTTGCTTTCCGTCAACTTTACCCGCCCCACCCCACCTCGCTTCACTCCCTCTTGTCCCACCTCAGTCTGGACTGTCAAGGAAACATGAGGCCCTGGGAGATAGCAGCATGCTCTCCCGGCCGGCTCTCCGCCCGCTCTGTCTCTTTTTCTCTTCCTTGTGCCAGTCACCTACTGCTGTGGGAAAAGCAGAGGAGATGAGGCCTTAAAAAACAGATCATTGTCCGCCTCCTAGATTAAAGCCAGAGAATGTGAGCATTGTCCACTGAATGGCTAAACCTTCCTGCTGTCACTCAAACGCTGCTCTGAGCGCTACTTCATGTCTAAGAGGCTTATCTGCACTGAAAGGCCCCTAGCTGCTCTGGGGAGAGAGGACGTAATGAAGCGTGTTTTTTTTTTTTCCTCTGTAGAGAGAAACCTGCTGCTGGGGATGGTGGTGGTGGTGGTGGGTGGTTAGGGGATTCAGGGGGTGGACGTGGCCAGTGGGACAGCTGCAGCACCGGGCCCCCCTACCCCACCCCTCGCCCCAACCGCTCCTTCTAACTGCCTCTCTGGAAAGAATTGTCATTTATCTAGTCTCACATGAGAGGGGAGCGCCGTATACGCGGCATACGGGCCTGAACCCACTGCTGGTCTGATGGGGGGACATTATGTGGGGACTCGCCCAGGGACCTGCCTGTTGTCCGCGCTCAGCCGTCTGTGGGGATGATCAGCAGGCCACTGATGTGGTCCTCTCTTTGTGCTCCGCTGTTTGAAAAGGGGAAAGTTTAAGTGCTGCACGCATTCAGGGCTGAGGGCCGGCCAGGCTTGGAGGGTTAGCCTGTGTGTGTGTGTGTGTGCGTGTGTGCTTACATTATCATAGAACAGCCAAGAAACCCATTGATTCCATGGTCATTAACAGGAGTAAAACATGTTCAATTTATGAAAATATTATTTATTTTTAACAAAGAAAACTTGTTTTTGGAGATCAAGTTATCTTTTATTTCCTTTTCAAGTCCACCATGCTCCACTTGTTGAATTGCGGAGCGTTTGCCATGAACCCTGCCACTGCTGTGGCACGGCACGCGTGGGTTTCCCCCAGTGGGTCCGCATATTAGTTTCTGGATGATTTACAGAGGCCATCAGACCCCGTGCCCTGCTGCCCTGCTCCGTGTGCCCCGTGTGTGCTCCACTTGTCTGTCTGTGTGTCATGACGGACACACCTGCATCCTCAGCTGCCCCCTCTAACCAGTAATCTCTGTCCACTTCCTGTCTGCAGCAGCTCTACATCAGTGACACAGGCCATGTAACATTCAGAGACACAGCTGTGCTTCTTTTATATGTTGTTTTAAATGTTTGCAAAACTGAAATTTTCGGATATTTGTGGTCAGAATGTTAAATCTTTACACAGTCGTCTGTTTTTACTCTTCCTTTTTTATAATCATGACAATTATAAATATATTTTCGAGTTTGTTTGGTCTGCACACTTTTTTTCTTTTTTGTATTGGTAAAGAGATGTTTAATACATGACAGAATGATTCACTTTATGAGAACAGAGATGGCGTTTGCTCTCTCTTCTCCCTGTCAGACCACGAGCCGTGTATGCACTCTCTTAATGTGATCTCTGACCTGGGCATCTTGTGGGGTTAGCCCTGACTGAGCCTATTCTGTCCTGTGTCGGGGGTCGAGTGGGCTGGAGATCCTCAACATAGACCAGAGGGCATGTCGGCTATAAGGGGATGGGAGGGGGATGTTAATTGGTGTGGCCCAGCTGTGCCGGGTGGCCCAGTGGTCCATTTAGAGCTCCAACCTCATGCCGAGAGATGGTACATCCTGACAAGCTGGAGGAACCCAACCCTGGTACCAGCATGCGCTTGACTCTATCAAAATGTCAAAATATGAATGTCAAACTGTAGGAACATTGCTTCTGCAGCATGTTTAAATGGAAGCTCCAGGTGTCCTGTGGTGCTCTATCATTTGTTTGTGGCTTCAAGTGCCTCAAAACCATCTACAGATGAGGCAGAACAACTAGAAAGGCTTTAGAAGAGTAATTTCAGTTTGACTATGCTGTTGATAGTCCCTATGTCCGTGCGTTCTGCTGAGTAACAAAGTAACAGTATTCAAATAATGCCCTTTATCTCACAAAATGTTTTTGTCCATCTCAAGAGGATGAAAATCGGATTCCTGAGAATTTGAATGTTAAATAGAAAATGATTCATGGGAATGATCGCTACATATCAATGATTCAGATAATACAATGTGTCCATGCACCCAAGAGTGATAGGTGCCACATTGTGCAGGAGATGGAGAGTGGATTTGAAGGTTCTTTTTCAGTAAACATTTAAAAGAGTGGAGGAGTGAACAAAAGCGTTAAGAAGGAGCTGTTTTGTTGCCCCTTTTTTAACCTAAATAGGCGGTCTGTCCGACCGAGGCCTTGGCTTCAAAGTATTATCCCACACATGCAATTACCATTTCTATCAACTGGGGAGAAAGATTATGCTTTTTGGGTGTTCTTCTGCGTTTCTTCCAGTGGATTCACTTGGTGAATGTGACACGTTTTGTGTCTCCCACCCTCTATTCAATTTAAAAGTTCTCTATTCTCTGAGTGAGCTGAGGAGAGTCCTACACGCAGGCTGAATAGACACTAAATCTTTCAAGGTTAGGACTTAACCTTCTCCCACTCTAATTCATCTTCAAACTTTAGTCTGAAACCAATCAATATCAGATGATTGGTAAACAATGTGCAGTGTCTGATAGGCAGGTACCAAGGGCCCTCAATGGGATTGCAAATGCTTTGTGCGTCCCGAGTCGCTTTTGCTCTAAAGCACTGTCACAAAAAGTGAAATTACCATTCGCTTGGAATGATGCCATTCATCTTTGTCAGAGCGCCAAGCTCAGCACGCAAGCCGCTCCCCTCAAATTAATTCCTTGTTTTGCATCAGCTGAATTTGCCCAAATCCAGGAGGATGGCTCTGGCTACACCTCGCCTGCATTCTTTAATGTGGCAATTCCAGCTGATTTCACTATGCACAAGGCCCCGTGGCTTTATTTACTGCCTAATTCACAAAGAAAAAGGAAATAGATATGAAAATAAGTTGGGAAAATGAGATAAATCTGGTTGTAGAATTTCAGAGGCCCTGCATGTTCCAACCAGGAGAGTTAGAATAGCATAATACACATAGGTGGCTCCTGAGAGCCCCGTGCAGTGGTATTGTCGATTTGTCATTTCATGCAAGAGCTCCTGTATAAAGGTAATGTCTTCCCAGAGGCTCTTACCCATGTAATATAAAGAGAAAGCATTGTAGAATGAATGTCTGAGGGATTCATTTGTTATCCTGCATGAGATATTCCTCAATATGTCAGGACAGTTAAGGTATAATTTAGAGAGAAAAGATTGTAAACAAAACACAGTCATTTATTTTTCTTTCTTATAAACTTTTTGCTGTGCAACACCTCCTCCCCCACCCCCCAAGTACAACGTGCATCACTGCAAATAGCTCTACATTTACACAAAGAACACCGCATTTCTCTCAAAGAACACACAAATACAAATCAAACTGTTTGATGAGAAAAGTCTCTTAAATTAGCAAAAGTCTGGTTTTTTTTTAGACGTGCAGGTAAGGGAACAAGTTGCAGGATTTCCACTAGGGGGCTGTGACTCGTTCCTTCCTTCCTTCCTTGCCTCTCTTGTGCTTCACTCAAGTCTTCACTGCTGCTGGGTAACCCAGCCCTGCCATCATAAACCCTCTGGCATTTTAGCGGTCACGTCTTTGTTGTTTTCTCCCTCCAGCTCATGTAGATGCTATCCCAGTGTTGTTTCATGGTGCACAGCCCACAGTGACAGCAGTGATGAGATTTTAAAGAGCGGGTTGTCCTCCGCTTTCACTGTCCTCTCCCTGTTGGACTTAAATGCTAAAAATGGTTCCGAGGCTAATTTATGGTTTTGGATGACCGCGACCACTGATTTGTGATCCCCTGTGTTTGTGTTTATGGAACATGGCTTATTTTCTTCATCTTATCTGCCGGCAGATGGACAACATGGTTTGACAGGGTTTATTTAGATGTTTGCTATTTCCGGCACAAAGTATGATGAAGTGCAATTACCAGGAGTCTAGAGTGAAGCGCCGGGGTCAAAGGCCTTTTCCTGTCTCCCTCCCTGGCATGAGTAAACCAAGGTCTCTGTGCCCAAAACCATGCATAGGTTAGACGGATATTTGTGGCATTTCTAAGCATAGCAAAGTGAGGTGTGTGCCCATTTTACATGTACATTTTAAGTATCTCAAGAAGCTCTTGTTTGGAGGAATGTGATCGGGGATGGTAACAGTGCAAAAGAAGAGAAGAAGAGAGGAGAGGAGCTGCTGGAGATAAGTGGGTCAGGCCTGAGAGACTGTTCTTCACCTCAGACACCTGCACCTCTCCATAGATCCCTCATCAAGGACTCACTTTGTCCCGGGGCTGCACCATTGTCTGCTGAAGGGCCCTCCAGACTTTGCTCTGAATACCTCCCTGTGCTGCTCCAAGTGGACTCAGCCCAGCTCTCCCCAAGAGACAGACAAAAAAGCGGATTCTAAAGCGCCGGCCCCTTGGCATTCCCCTGCCTTTGGGAGATAAAGAGGGGAACTTCGGCCTGATTCACTCCTCCACTCTTCATCCCTCTCCACAGTCCCCCCCCAAAAAACCAGGAGATGAGGAGGTGGAGGAAAAGAGGAGACTTGCGAGGGGGCAGTGGAGGGGTGGGCTCCAGGTCACAGAGTGATTAGTGAGGAGCAGAGTGGCGCTCCTTTTCCCCTTTGGTCCTCCTCCTCTGTGGTCACTGAGAAATGACTTCCACTGAGCTTACTGGGGAGTGTGGGTGGAGAGGGAAGTGGAGGAATTATTCCCTTCTGTCTGTCTGTCTGGACTATATTTAACCTGCCTGACAAGATGGATGTTTCCAAGGGAATTCTCCCCTCAACATAAATGAAGCCATTATACTCTCCTCTCTTGTCCTCTCCTTTGCTTTTCATTAGAAACGGAGGGTTTATGATGAAATGTCAGGAGGACGTTCAAAACCAGGGTAAAATACAACCTGAGCACAAACGCAGACATGCTGGGTCACCGCAGGCTCTGGTATGAACTCTGCAAATTTTACTACTCATTTTACACGAGACAGGAATATATCTGCGCACTCAAGCACACGCAGGCGTTTAGTATGTCACCGGCCCATGTAGCTTTTTAATCTAACCCAACAAACACATACACTTTCTCAAAAGTACGCAGGTACACCTAGGCTCACGTATGTGTACATACACTGGCACCTCGGCATGGGCTCATACACATAGTTCTGGTGTGGCCAGCTGGTGCAGGCCGTACGAGTTGGAAGTGATTAGGGAGAAATATGCCTGTCTCCCTGTAATGTCAGTAATAGGCAGCAGCACATCAAAGTCCAGGCCTGTCAGAATGATCCGGATCAAACCGGCCCCCATCTGGAAGCCATAACTGACTTTTCACTCATTTAAACACTCTTAAAACACACTGAACAGACATGGAGCTCCCGTCTCTGCTCACCACTCACCACCATTCATATCAGCACCCTCTGCCCTCTGCATCTGTGTGTGTTACTCTCTCGCTCCCCGCATATTGTCCCTCTCTGTGTGTGCGTTTTCATGTTTAATAGTTAGCCCATATGTTTCACATTTGTGTATTAGGCTACTCATTTTTGATGATTAATGTTTTCAGTTACACTGTAAGCCCCTTTTAACAGATTTTAGAAGAAGTAAGATCCATGGTGTGCTAAAGTTCCTGTTTTGGCAATTAAAAGTGATATTTATACATTGTGTCATGCATAGGCGGATTTTTTCAAGGCATCTGCTGAACGATGAAACAACAGCACCGTTCTTGCCGGAGGGCAGACAAATTGGAGTGCTGGCCTGTTTTTCTGATTTAGCAAAGGGTCAAAGATAAGTATCTTGTCTGTGCGATAATGACGCTGTGCATTCTGAGACAATGATGCAGAGTGCTTCCCTCTTGCCTGCTAACTCAGACCGTGTTGACTGCATAGGACTTCTGGACATATATTATCTTTCCAAACACTAGTCGGACACGACTCTAAGTGTATTTTAATTGGCTTTGAGCCGCCTTCCTAAAGCAAACAGCTGGTGGTGTAGCTGTTGATGCGGTGTGCTTGGTTACTGACGGGTGGCCTGCAGTCAGGGTGGGGTGGACTGCCCGTCTGTCCACTGTGCTGACAATCAGTCCAGTACAAGATTTCATTGTGGGCACATGTGTGAGTGTGTGTATGTGTGTTTGATCTGACTGCATGTCTGCATACATGCACACACCTCACTGTCGGGTGCAGACAGTGTGGGCGAGGCACGTGTTGAATATCTGTGTGTCACTTTAGGGTGTTTCGCATTCAAGCAACGCACACTCGCTATTGCTAAAGATCTTAACGCCTGGCAGATAGCATCTTGAGTTAAAGTGCAAGTGATTTAATACTAACAATTAAAGTAGGCATGTCAGCGGGCAGCCCAGGCCCCTGCTGCGGCCGGACAGGGAGTGGGCCCTCTCTCATATCTCCACCAGACAGAGAGACCGGGGGGCCTCTGGCTCCACAAACCGCTGATGCTGCTAACACACGCTACTTTTCAACCCCAGCTTTCAGAGAAACAGTCTCCTTTCTTTCTCCCTTTCTATTTCCATGCTTTTTTTTCTTCGTTTCTTCCTTGCTATGTAAAAAATACATTGCCCATTGGATCAGAAGTGCCAGAACTCACTGACAAAAGAATATTTCTTTCCTTTTTTAAACACATATTTTGTTTTATCCCTCCTCTTTGACTGCTTTGAAAGATTGACACAGGGGTACACAGTCGCTGGCCACCATGGTTAAATAATTATGTCTGCTGTTGATGTTGGCTGTTGAGTCAAAAACAAGACTTCTGTTGGATTCATGAACTGACGTCTGGACGAAAAATGGAGCAGAGCAGTTTGCAGAAAAGGAGGAAGGGAACGCAGGCTGAGGGAAAAGGTTTTCAGAGTCTGAGCTCAGCATATGGAGAAAAGCCCTAAAAACTATTCATTTTACAAGAACCAAGGATCTCACTCCTAACATAGCCAGCTCCACTCTCATAAAATCTATAGACATCCATTATAAAACACCAAGGCCCTTATGAGTTACATTGCCCGAACCCAGCAACGGGGCCGTCTGCCTCCAAATCCCCTCTGGAAGTGTTTGAAAAACAAAGCAAGGCTTCACTTCAACCTCATTAACTAGTTATAATAAACAAAACAATGTGTTTTTAATGGATGGTGAGTCCCCCCCCTTCCCCTCCCAGCTCTGGTCCATAGCGACTGGCCAGTGGTGGGTTTCCCATGACTGCAGCTTGTGGTGTCACGATGATGGATGGGCAAGGTTGGCGGGGGCTGCCTCTTGCCCCTCTCCTTTGGGACGTCCCATGGACTGACAGGCACATTGTGGCGCTCGACCCGTGCTGACGTACTGCTCCGCCCGCTGGCATAGCCACAGAGAGCCCCCAGAAAATGCCCGCTTTTCTTCTTTCATGTCCGAGTATGTTTCACCACGCACACAGCTACAGTAAAGGAGGAACGTACATCCAGAAGCATATCGAGAGTCTAATAAGATGGCAACCATAAACTGTACAAAATCATGGAGTGGGTAAAAAGAGACCCCAGTGCAACATCCCTTTGTAACCTGAGGTCATTTTGAAGAAAATGTGGCACCAGGTGTTCTGGTGAATTGTTTCGTGAAGTTGCTGTTGTGGCAGTCAAGCTTTAGGTTGGCGTGCGGAGCGACTACCTGCACCTGAGGACTCCTGCTGGTCCTCAGTGGGAGAGACATTAGCTTCCTGATGAATAAACACCAACAGAAGCCCAGCAGCCACGACACGCAGAGCCGTTACACAAAGCTAAAGAGCCCTTACACATATGTGCATACACACATCCCTGTGTCTGCCTCCCCTTCTTTTTCCCTCTCTCGGCCTGACTCAGTCAAACTCCACGCCACACAGAGCTCCTCTGGAATAAAATTCTCCCAGCTAGTGTAAAACAATCCAATAACAGCCAGCACCTCTCAAAATAAAACAATAGCTCAGCTCATGCTGGTGTTGTAAAACAGCTCAGCCTATTACATGCATACGTGTAACTGTACTGTAAATTTGCCCTTTGGGTAATAGCACATTTTTCCCTCATTGGGTGATTTTGGGATTAAAATAATAGCGATACTTTGTGTGTGTATGTTGAGAGTTACTTCAGGTGTGTGTGAAGCAGTGTGTGTGTGCGCAAATGTTTTTCCTGCATAGTTTTTTATGCACGTACGTGCCTCTGGTTCCCATTGTTGCAGCACAATGTTGCCAAGGGAGCTGTGTCCATTTTGAGTGTTTAGACAAATTGAATACTTCATTAGGTCAAAGGTCATTTGAATAGAGGGATAAGATATAAAAGTCAGACAGACAGAGTGTGAGGGTGTGAGTGACCATGACCCCCGCGACACTGTTCAACGTGTTTGTAAACAGGATGTCATTAACACTGGGAACTGGCCACGCTCACAATGACTTTTGTCTCCTTCGGTGTGTGTGTGTATGTGTGTGTGTTTTGAGAGGGAGCGGAGTGAAGGTGGGGGCCATAGAGAGAGAGAGAGAGAGAGAGAACGAAGGGGTGGGGGGGTTGATAAAATTTCAAATAAAACACGTCGCATACTTGTGCTGATAAATCAGCGCCCTCACAGTTTTCTCAGAACTGCCCTTGTACTTTTCTGTCCAAACAACATCCAGGTTAACTTTTGTCACATCAGATAAGCACCAGCTAATGTGATGAAATTTATGGCTTGGCGTGGCTGCTGTACTAATACAGCGGTGGATTGTGTGAAGCTGTACTAAGTGCACTCAACTGTCAGCTCTTATTGTGGTGTCAGTCCTTCCTTCTAATTAGTGTCCTCAGCGGGCAGGAAGTGGGCCTGGGCTGGACTAATCTGTCAGTGAGGCCAGACCATCCTCGCCCCAGCGACTGTTTCCTTAGATAAACCCAGAGCCCTTTATCTGAAAGAGTTGCGGCACTCAGGGGGTCTGGGAAGCCCCTAGTGATTCTGTTATTACCTCTTGGATCAACATTTTATCCATACACTCCAAACCTGGAAGGAATTTTATGTATGGACTGTTTAGATTTTTATTTTAGACACAAGGCCATTTATGAGTGATAACTGTGAGCTGGATGTGAAGAGAGTGCTACAGCTTCTTCAGGCAGCATGTTCACATCGCGGGACTGATTGTCGTGGTGACAGGTGTTGATTGAGCATGAGAGGGAGGAAGTGTAGTGAAGGACACTTCCTGGCAGACAGTTTTATCAGCGAGGGAGCGGAGGGGTCAGAGAAAGGGTGGATGAGGTTATCACACTCTGGTAGTTACTGTATATGAGTAGTGCAGCGAGAGCCTTTGGAGGCCTGGCAGTAGCCCAGAGTTGCTGACCAAGGTAACTGTCTCTTTCATATAAACATTGTGTGAGTTATAGCCACATGTTGGGACCATCAAGTACAGAAGTTGTTTTTTTTTTTTTTCACACTGCGTTGCCATGGTTCAATAGGTCAAGAAATAGGTGGAAAGGCTTTCTGCAGTATGTCCAAAGGAGACCTGAGGTTGTTTGTGTATTGTCTAAGGGCACTGACACATCCTGTGAGATATCGCATGCTTGCGCTGGTTGCCAGGCTGTCTTTCAGTGACTAATGTGCGAAACAAACAGCCGATTCGAGAAGCAAGAGGTATAGTTTAGAGACTTTTTGGCTCATCGTCACACCAGTCACAAAACAAAAGTCAAATAACAAGCTCGGGCAGGAAAAGAGAAAGTGAGAGGAGAGGAAAGGGAGAGTGATGGGGGTGCTTTTCCTTCCCCATTCTCTCTCTCCCTCTATCCTTTTCTCCTTCCTTGCCTCCCTTCCTTCTCTCACCACCAGCGGGGTCCAATTCCTCCACTTGAGCGCTCAGGGCCAGCAGCGGGCTGATTAGACCCGCACCCCCAGCCGCGCTTTGCCGAGGACTCTGCAGCGGGACGACTTCAAATGCACCTCGCTCCTGCCACCCCAAATAAAACCTGACTGGTCCTAATGGACACGTTTTAATCTCCCTGGGTTATTTGAAGATTTCTCCAGCCCGCTGCTGGCCACAGCAGAAACAAATTCCTCTCGCTTTGTTGATTAAACTGCTGCCTCTCCACCGTTGCTTATCGTCCAGCAACGAGCCGCTCTTTTTAATTAAAAGTGAGACACCACAAGTGTGCAATTAACAGCTGGTAATTATAGAGCTCTTCAGAAGTGCAACACTCCACCTTCATTTCAATTATATAATGGACAAGTGGCTTTTTGATCTCCAAATTAGTGAACTCTTGTAATATTTGTTTTGTGGCAGATTTGGAGGGTTAATAGTGGCCTATGGTGGCCTCCCTCTTCTATGATTGATGTAAGAGCAGAAAGAGGGATATTAAAAACTGGAACAGTCCATCAGGAAATGCAAATCACACCTTCATGTTAATGAGCAGGCAATGGGCCGGGCTGGCCAGCCGTGGCGTTTCATGTGGGAAAAACAAGCGCCCACTCTGCCGCAAACTGATTAGTACATTTGAATTTGAAAGTTTAATTAAGTGCTTCTAATACAGATCGTTTTGGAGAGTGACACATAACATTAAATTGTTTGATACTTAATTTGGCAGCCTTTTGATTGCGAAGCAAGCACGGGGGTAAATTTGCAACACGAGTGTGGAAGCAATGAGTGCTATCCCAAAGGAGGCAGAAGCCATGGACTTCATTTAAAACCTTTAACTGATAACTGATGAAAATATATTTAATGACCAATGCACTCTTTGAGCGAATAAAGCGGAACACTTGTTCAGTTTTAATTACAATTGATTTCCATCTATGTACATGGCGGTGGCATTGTTAAGAGTTAAGAGTTAGCATTCTTGCACTCAACACGGCCCATCAATATGAAAAGAAAGTAGACCTTGATTGATTTTTGGCTGCACGAGTGCATGCAGCAGGTTAAAATGAGGTGATTATTAATTGGCTGCACCACTTTAAAATCTTTGGGGGATGCCTTCCATTCTGGCTGTTTTTACCGGATTGTCAATGTATCAAGTGGTTCAAAAGCAGTTTAATCTTTGTGCTGTTGTGATTCGTAATTGCTTTATTTCCCTAGTCAATATTGTTCTTTCAAACCTGTTTTTCTTTAGTATAGAAGTGCCTGCGTTCCCCTTAGCGCATTGCCTCTTTAAGATTTGATGTAAAAATATTTGAAATGCAGTCGCATTTTGAAAACTTTTTGCATTTTTCTATTTTCATTATTCTGAAATAAAGTCCTTACACAAATGTAATAAGATGTTAGATATTACTAATCAGCCATAGAAAAAAAGATAAAAGGATGAGATTAATTGAATTTTCTCAGATAGTGGAGCGATCAGATATACAGAAATCAGTCTGAGCTATAGACCAACCATATTCTGTTGTCCATAGCAAAGATTTAGACCCGCTTGTAGAAATGATGCCGTATCATATGCATGTGTGTAAGAGATCTCCCGATAATCTGTTTTACTTTTGCTTAACATGTTCATGTTCAAGCAATCTGTCATTAATTCCACAGTCATGCCACTCCAAATATGTACAAAACAGGAAAACCAAAGAGAGAGAAAAAGCATGAAGTCAACAATCTCAAGTCACTCAAGCACTTTGGAATTTTTCATTGGTGAATATTGGCAGCTCATTGTGAAATAAACACCAAGTATTTAAATTCAAACCAGGTCATTATGGATGGTTCTTAAACAAAATGTCAGTCATTAAGGGAGGCCATGTGGCTCTGCTTAGAGTCCCTGTTTGTTTGAATTAGGAAGAAGAAACAGGGGATTTCTGTGATCCTTCTCATCTGTCTGAATGACACACTGAGCACTCGTTACAGGGCCGCATTCTCCCATCTACCCCCCTGAACACGGCATGGGATCGGTGATGTGCTGCAGATCGCGCCTGTGTGCACGCACGCGTTTGTGTGTGTGTGATCTCAGTCTAATCTGACTTGCTGTTACTGTCATGTTCCTCTGCTTTGCTCGTTGTCCTTCTGCATTCCCACCTCAATCTCACTTTCATTTGGCAGCTGTCACTCTCTATTTTTGTCTACTCCCCAACCTCCTTCACACACATGCACAGACACACAATAACACACACTCCCGTTCTCTTACGGCCCAAAAATGCAGGTTAGAATGAAACGGCTTGCTGGTTTTCGAGTACGTCGTGTATGAAATGAAATATGCTATAAGAAAATTTAAGATTTTTAAATAATACGTATTTGTCATCCGAACAGTTCACATACAAAGAAATTAAAGTAAAGAAGAAATAATTCACAATGAATTAATGAGTAATGAAATATCAAAAAAGGGAAAAGATAAAGTAAAGTTGCTGTAGTAGCTGCAGTAAAGACAGTAACAATATGGCCTTGAATCACTAGGTCTTAACAATCCAATGCTAACAAACAGCTTTGAAGTGGCAGCTTTTTATGCAGTCTAGCTGAATGCCCCTCTCCGTCTTGACAATGGCCCACACTGTTTATGTCCAGACGCCCATGCAGAACTGTGCAGTGCATTACACAGGGAGACAACAATCCCCATACAAGAGTACAATCCTACTGTATTGCCCAGTTAAATCACATCCTAAATAGAGGGAAATTGACATCCATAACAAATAACATAAACAGCTTCAGTGCTCCGAGGGGGATTTTGTTGCTCGGGGCGCAGGGGCTGAATGTTAGTCTTCCAGCAATCATTAAACAAACATCCTCTCCAGGACCTTTCCATGCCCGGGTCTATTCCACATGTCGCACTGTGGTTTGGAAAGTCTCCGTGGCCGAGGACATTATTGTATTTAACAAGTTCTGTAACAAAGTTAAGGTGGAATTGGCCTGCTGCTGTGGTAGTGCTCGAGGCGAGCAGACCCTGAGCGTGGAAAAGCAACCCTCAGACAAAATCTATTCATATCCAGAAATATTAAATGGACGATGTCAGGTTGGTAGTAGGTGGTCAGCTTGTCACATTAAAAATACTCCTGCTTTCCAATAGTTAGTTTTTCTTTCTGTACTATACACAGACCTCATTTCTGATTGAATTCAGCTTTTTACAAGAGCACTAGACCTGCTGCGTTGAATCTGTATCAGACACTGTTGGGGGGGTTTTTCAGTCTGTATACGCTCATGCTTCCGAAAAGGGGGTTTTCTGAATTTCTCAATTCATGTGTCCCATTGTGTAAGTTAAACAATGCCCATATTGATAACCTCTGACCTGCTGCTGTAGTGCCACAGCAGCAAAATGAAGGGCTCGTTTTCAACAGTTTCACGTGGCAGCCAGAGGTGAGAGAATAAGATCCATTAAATGAAGCCGAGCAAAGAAATAGGAGCCAAGACTTTTTATACGTCTAGAGGTTCCTCCACAAAGAGAAGCTTGTTAAAGGCGATGGAAGAGCTATGCAGGTTTAGTAGCACTCTGATTATACAGTATAGATTTTTAAATTGTCACATGCAGAGATTCCATAGGTTGACAAAGTGTTACTCTGTTGCTACACAGAGTGTCTGCGTGTGTGTTTCTGGCATTGTTCGCTGTTGCCCATGTGTGTTTAAGGTGTCCAAGTGATGAGTTTGAGTTTGTCAGATGCCTCAGCCCTGAGTTGAGGGCCATTTGTCATTGGTGGGATTCATTATTCGTGTCCGTAACCCCCTCCAGATGGGCAGTGTGATCACCACTGACCCCCTGTGACAACCACAGCACCTTCATTATGTCACCGCAGCCACCCTGTCACTACAGCAAGTCTCTAACTGTCTGGGTGACACCCCTGGGTGGGACTCCAATCTCTCATCTGGAGGCCTGCCTGTCTCTGAGCTTGTCACTGTGTATGTATGTGTGTGTGAGAGAGTGTGTGTTTGTGCATGTGTGTGTGTGTCTGTTTACACATTGCTCCTTTGTTTTCTGTGTGTTTTCATTGAATTATTTCTTAATCAATCAATATGCACGTTGCATCATTTAAATGGCTTTGTTGGTCAGTTCAGTTGAGTTTCTTGTGACCAACAGATTGTCTGACTAAATTCTTTTAATGTATTCACCAATCTGGTTCCCCAAACAAACCACAATTTTCTCTTCCAGCTTTTGCCCCATCACATCTATTATGCCGGGCACATAAACTGACCTGTAATAATGAAATAATAGGTTTTAGGTAGAGTTGATACACACATAAAATATTTTGTCCCGTGCCATATTATCATATTCTCCTTCCCAATGGGATCATTTCAGATAACACACTGGACACTGTTATACTATTACCTCTCCCCCTATTTCTAATCAGCAATTATTCAATTATGTCCCATTAGTTGGAGGGTGTTGCCAATGTCGCCGCCCTGGGCGTTTAGCCCCTGCTCTCTGTCAAGGGGAGACCCAGAGGGCCCCGCAGAATGCCTGTGATTAGTGTTGCGTCTGCAGAGAGGTGACAGAATCCCTCTTCAAATATTTTGTCTTCATTTTACGGCTCTGAGATGCAATTATGGAGCAGCAGTTCATTACGGCAGCACGCGGCGCTTCATGTTTTATGCATGCTGCCTCATTTAGGGCCTTTATTAACGAGCCAGTCCTGACCGGGCTGCTTGAGACTATATTGCAGGCTGTGCTATGGCCACCACTGCCTGTGTTTGTGTAGGTGTGTGTGTGTGTGTGTGTGTGTGTAGTTGCATGCTTCCAATATGAGTAAGCAAGAGTGAGAGAGTGAGTAAAAGAAATAGAGTGAGAACGAAGGCTGGATGGAAAATAAAAAAAAAAAAGGAAAAATGTGATTGAGAGAAAACTGAATGAAGCACAGAGTGTGTGTGTGGTCAGTGTAGTGGTCACTTCACCGCTGTGCCCTCTTTATCCCAGCAGCCGGCCCCATAACATGGCTCTGTTGTGTCGAGACTGGTGCTTGGCTTTAAGGCAGTAGATTGAAGGGGTGGGGGCAACAGGGGTGACTAACTGCACCTCCCTCAGCAGAAGAAACTCCATCTGCATCCAACATTGAGACAGATGAGGCCAATTTGGCTCCTTAAATTTCTGGGCTGTGATGGATGTGGGGTGGCTGTGCACAGTGAGAGGTTCGTAGAAGGGTGTAAAGGGAACGGGGGAGAGAGAAGGGAGACAGGTGAGGAAGGGGAGAAAGAGGGAGACATTCAGGGTAAGAAAGAATGAGAAAGAGGAAGGAGAAAGAAGGGTGAAGGAGACTCACCTCTGAGCGTGAGCGATTTGAATTTATTCTTTAAACTGACTTATTTACTATCCTTGTAATGTACAAAGTAGATACGCGCAGTTGGGAAAGAAAGCGAGTCAAATGGTTGAAAAGTTTAGAGCTGGACTTTGATATTATATTATATGTTGTTAGTACATCAGACACATGAGTTATGTAGGTCATTAGAGGCAGATACTGTATCCGATGGAATGATCCAAGCCCCTGACTGGTCAAATTAAGCTAGGGTGGCTACAACTAACAGCACTGTGTATTTTTGTGTGAACCCGGTACACTGTATATGTTGACACTGGTTTTCTGGGTTTAAACTGAGCCAAATCTAAAGCTAATCCGCCATTGCTGGAAATTTGTCTTTGATGGAAATTTTCCTGTTGGGAGGGTGGCCAGGTCCATTAGCACAAAACTCTGGATCCTGTACATCAGCGTTCCCTTTAGGCTCCTCTCCAAATCCACGGCACTAGTTTCTTTGTGGGCCCTCCTCACATGAGGGCTCCCCCCCCCCCCCGAGGGCATAATGCACTCAATGGCCACAAGGCATTTTCTTTTCTTTAGTGTTGAGTGTTTGTGCAGCACCCATTGCAAACATGTGGGGACAAGAGCATTGATTCGCTCATAAACATTGCGGCATCATGCATCTGATCTCAATCAGGTGTGCCTGATTATTCATGTCAAACTCTTGAATATGCTCAAGTTTGGTTGCATGACTTGAAAAATAACATTTTTTTTATACTACAAATACAAATTTCATGTAGTCAGGTTGCATTTGTGTGTGATTTTGCCCAGCTTTAACTGAGTGATGGCCTTCTCACTGCAGACCAGAGCTCCCATCTGCACTGCAGATCCGCCCCCCTTTGATAAGAACTACCATCCTCAGGCCTACATAAATATTTTATCAAGTATAATGGAAATTGTCAAATCCATCTAATTGTGTAATGCATTATGAAGACATCAAACTTAAACAAAGCACATATGCTATCATTTCTTTTAACGACTGGGACAGGCTGGGCTGGGTTGAGCTGGCGGTTTGGTACCCAGGGGGCCTTCCACAGGGCTGGGGGGGCTGGCAGCAACCACTCTGGATATACATCTCTCTCTGCTCTGCCCGGACCTGCCTCGCTCACATTTCATCAAAGGAATCAATTTCTCAAATGTGCACAACTGTGAGCCATAATTATATTAGGGCCCAATGGCAGTTAGCCATGACATGAAAGCAAAGGAGGGAGAGAGAAGAGAGGGGGAGAGCCAATATTCATCTATGCATGTTTGCATTGACATGCATTGTATTTTTAGTAATATATCTCTGGGATGAGCATTTGATTTCGCTTTATGATTGAACCAATAAATGTGGCTTTCCACACAATGTCATGTTTATGTTCTCAATTCTGAAGCAACCTTTCAGTGGTATTTGGTGTAAAGATGTTGTTTTATTTATATTTTGGAGGCATTGTTTTTAAAAAGACAGGATAATAAGGATGGAGGAAGACAGATGAAAGGAATTGGCACAAGTGACCAGAAAAAACCCCCCCAAAAAACCAAATCAAAAAGCTCAGAGTGTGTGACATGTTGAGTGGGGAGGGAGGGGATGCTGAGCTGGGATGACATCAGAGGCGAAGGCAGAGATGATGGGATTAATGACACATTCTCTGTACATGTCACATCAGAGGAGAAAACAGCCAAGTAAGGATTTTCAAATGTGTGTGCAGGTGATACACGCTCAAACGTCACTGACTCAAGCACCTGACAAGCACACGTGCAGAAATCAAGAAAGCACCAGCTCCCTCACAGAATATGGAGAGGCTCACGCTATGATTAAGGATCAATCACTTTGTCTAGTTTTAATCAATAACACTCACAATAAATAAAGTCATAAAGTTTTTTCTATTTTTGTTTTTTTTGGGTTTTTTTTTTCAAATTTACACAACTCTGCCTATCTCATCAACCCCCCTTCTTTTCATCCTCTCTATTCTGGGGTCAGCATGTGATTCGGAGGGCCCACCCTCTCTACGCCCCGGCTGATGTATGGCTTGTGGAAACAATGTTAGCGCCGGGTCGTTATTCTGTTTGCTTTACATTTGACAGGCTTGAGTTAGCGTCCAACTGGGATCCTATCTCATTAGGCCAAATGCGGGACTAAAACAATCATAAAAATCATTTGGCAACTGGCATCCCACTTAGGAACACCTGTCAACATACAGGCAGAAGATAAACTCTAATTAGAGTCAGGACTGAGATTGAATCCGGGATAGAGATAGAGAGAGAGCGGTGAGGGAAAGAGATGCCCATATGCCTCATGTTGTTAGAGAGTTAATGATATGAAGTGGTTGGGTTGATGTTGAGGCTTCCTCGTTGATGATATTGATTGTGGTTTAGGATGTAAACTGTGCGCGTTAATCAAGACTTCATTCATTTGCATTTCATTAAAGATAAATGTGGTGTGGTAATCCTTCATATCGATTATCCCAAGCCATTTGTCTTTTGACACAAATGTATCAAGAAAGATTTTTTTCGAGAACGTGCTAAATGTATATTTACGTGTGTCGCGGCTCTATGGATTTGTGCAGGTCTCCCCTCGATCTCACGTACTTTAGTTTTGCTTCCTTTATGCAAACACCCACCCCACTCACGCACACACCTCTCCCTTTTCCTCCGCTGTGTCTTCCCCTCCTCACCCTGTCCAAACATACATCTTTATCAAGCGGCTGTTGTCAGACAACATTAGATAATTAATAGGCCATTTGTCAGGCCTGCGAGAAACATGTTAAAATCCCCGAGCAGCTCCCCAGATAAATCCTGCCGCGTGCAGAGACGCCTTTGTGGTGTCAGGCTGCCATCGGAGCTGCAGATTTACCATTAAAGGACCCTCATTATTAATCACAACTAATGCTAATTAATTAGGTGTCTGTGTGTGCGCACAGAGGGACCAGCTCTAAGTTTCAGTTTGTTGTGCGATGTTAATTGGTAACTCGGCCCAGGGCCCTTAATGGAGTGTTTTCCATTTGGAGCGGGGAGCAGTTGACTAACACAGGGGTGAAAAAACATAGACAATGCTCTCATTAATTAAGACTGTGTAAAGAGCTCTGCTCTTGTTACTCCTTGGTGTGTGTGTGTGTTTTCTGTGTGTGTGCTTAAACAATTTTGTATAATGCGAGTGCCTGCACATGAATGCGGGGACTTTTGCAAACACCTGCCTGCGTTGTGTTGCAGTATCAACAGCAACACCTGGTTTTGTCCCTACCTTAAAGGGTATTTGACGCACTTCAATGCTGTATTGTTTGATTTCTCGGGCTTTGATAAGCAACAGGCAAATACAAACTTGAAAGCAGATAAAAACCTACCACTACAGCATTTTGTCTTTTGAAATAATGTTAATTAGTAAGAGTAATATATTATGACCTCTGTGTTTCTTTTGTGATTGTTTTAAAAGTCTTTTTTGCTTTTAAGCATTTTACAGTTTGATAAAGACAAAATGTGAAACAACAACGCTGACAAATGTCTTATTTTGTTGGGAAATTTCATTCTTTACAATTTCTTTTTTCTTTCCTTGCAGAAGTAAATGTGGAGAGATAAATTATGGACAATGGTGCAAAACTGTTTGTATTGAGCTACCTAAGGCTATGAGTTCTCGTGGTTTGTATCACTCGGTACCACAGTCACCCCAATGGACCCCGAGACCAAAAGACTCCCCAAAAGCAGCGCTAAGGCCTCCATTAAGCACAAAGACAGAGTTAATTAGGAAGCTTATTGCCTCTCCTGAGGGCATGGGGCTCCAAACACTCTCCTATACACCCTGCTGAGGGAATCTAGAAACAAACTGATGCACTGTAATTAACAGTGCTTAGCAAATCAACAGTAGCCATTTTCCGTTTGGCAATAGCTGTGAGAGCGTTAAAATGAACCAAATGAAAGATAAATATTTTTATTTTCTTTTGGGTTCAGTCACAGTGAGCTGTCTCTCCCGAATGTCTATGCCTGCATCTCCTTCGGGGTATCCTCATTTTTTGGGCAAATTAATCTTTATACAATAACAGCAATCATGCCGCTCAACCCCTCCCACTTATTTTCGAAATCTCCAAAATGATTCCCAAGGTGTCCAAAGTAACTGTGATTACAATATAAATGTTTCTTTATCCTTCAGCAACAACATAATCGCATATTCACAGTTCTCCCGGTGTGGAGATATAAATAGAAAGCAGAGGAATTATGACTAATGGAGGGGATCATGTGTGATTATGTTTGACCTGAAGTACAAGGGTAAGCCTCCGTCTCATTCGTCTGTTCTCAAAGGCAACAAATGATTCCTGCAGAAAATCATAAAGGCCAGTCCTCGTAAGGTGAGGAGTTCATTTCCATATTTCACGATCTAAGACCCCATCACTCAACTGTTAGACCTCCCCACCTGACTAGATGAAGCGATCTGGGAATTGGGCGCAAGCTAAATAGATGAATAATGTTCTCATATTCTCACCTTATAGCGTACAGTGTTATAGCCTAGACATTGTAGACTGCAAACCAGAGCAACAGTGATGAGCCCAGGTTGTACAACAAACGACTGTTGTTGGCAAAAAAAAAAAAATTTTCATAAATATTTTTGTAATAAATTCCAAATGCATGTTTTTATCAAGTTACACAAGCATATATATACATGTGCACTGTTAAAAAATACTAAAAGATATTTGAAATCTACCTGGCTTTTGTCATGTGATGAATACGATTTGGAGAAAGTCACTGAAGATAAGCAAGATATAGCCTGATTAAAACACAATTGACATTAAAATGATCTCACAGGAGCGAAGATTGACAGAAAAATGGATAAATGTAATGAAAGACAAGCAACTGTTAACCGGACGGCGATGAAGTAAGAGCAAGAAAGACAGTGGTGCAGAAAAAAAATGCGAGGGTGAGGTTAACTATGTCCACAGGTAGGTTATTTCTCTCTGTAAACATATGTATCCATTTGTCCCGTGGGTGCGTCCCCTTGCCGTCCCGTCGGCAGTGGCTGGGTCACACCTCCATTAGGGGCTTTGTCACAGTGATTAATAGCTCTTTCTATCATCTTTAATTCACTCCCTGATGATGGCGGCCCTGCTCGCTGCTCGGGGTAATCGTGTGATGTATGAGTCCGCCCAACACCTCGTGGCAGAGGTGAAAATCATTCCACCCATGCAGATAGCAGGCCCGGGAACAAATGTTTTCCCTCTTAATAAAAATTAATGAATTTGGCGTCAAGTGCGAACATTTAAATACACGGGGATATACGCGCATGTGTGCATGTCTGTGTTTATGCTGTGTGATGTATCGTCACATGTTCCTGAGTGATTTTGATGGGGAGATTACATTGTTTTCCTCATTATTTTGCGCTAAATCATTTATGTTATCTTTCACGTACATCAACATCAAAGTTCAGCTTTTTTGTGTCAAGTTTGGGTTTTTTGCACTTGCTTTCTTGTGCTATCACAAAGTGCCATCTCCGTTATAATAATGCAGTACGAATCTGATGCGGCACGCAGCTGGAGTTCCCCTTCACTACCCTGAATTCTTTTAGCACTCACTCTTTGATGCAGGGCGTCAGCGTGCAATGATGAAGTAATGTCCACTGCTGAACAAACAAACAGGACTGTTTGCTTTAAGTATGCAGAGCCACACAGAAATGCACACACACACACGCACACACCAATCCGATCATCTGTGCTCAGTGTCCCTGCCGCCCCACACGTCTGTGCAGAGCTACGGTCTTTGACTTATCAATCATCTCCACATGAAACCACAATTTTTAGAGCCCTGAATATAGCATATTTGCTTTCGGGTAACGTTTACCTTACAGAAACATATATGTTTATGAGCTGAAATGCTCTCGTTGAGTCCACTGGACTGGGGGAATTTCTGGTCTAAATCAAATATAAACTTGGAGACCAATGTGAGGGGGGAAATGTCAGAGGAGAAACAGCAATGGAGGGATACAGTTACCTTTAAAAGCCCTCGTCCCTCTACCATATGGCAAGCTTCACATTCAGCGCTATAACTGCGTTACACAGTCTCCGTGCTGAAAATCATTACGTTGACTCGTCGAGCCACATTGGATTTCATGCCCGGCCCGGCTCAGCAGAGTCTTTAAAAGACGCTGTGCCCACACAGTGTGTGTGTCAAACACAATAGTTTCACAGACACTGTGATCAGGTATTGCTCCGGGGGAAAGACTAGGAAAAATACTTAAGTTGTAGATCAGGTTCGACAAATACACACATGCGCTGCATAACACAGAAATCACAGCCAAATATCTGCGACAGACAGCTGATTCAGCACAATGTATTCGTGCGTGGATTTTTTTTTCCTCACAGCAAACACACTTTTTGACAGGAATTATGATTCTCGACTGGCACAGCAAAACAGCTCGTGTACTACTTATGCAGTAGTTGACAGGTTTTCATGCTTTTCACCAAACATTGTGCTTTGACATTGCCGAAGTGGAAGTTACACATAATATGTGGATATTTATGTCTAATGCACTCGGCTTATCTGGTGTCTCAAGTTACACGTCGCAGTTTTCAGCCGTTTGCTGCTGCGTGAACGCATGAAAAAGTTCAGTAGCTTTGTGCATGTTCTTGAGTTAATCTCTCAGGTTAGTGTATGACCACCTGTGGCCAATCACAGTGACCCGTTCAGTCAATCAGAAGCGTTACTTCATGGCCACTGAACAAGGAGTGTGTGTGTGTATCTGTGTGGATCAAAGGTTCTATCGCTGACAGCGCAGCGGTACAGTGTCACACAGGCAGCCCTTCAGGAATGTTCCTGAGCCCAGGGATGGGTTGTGGAGCCTCATTAGCAGGACCCCCTCTCCCCATGCACTGTCAGTCTACGTTAGGCACAACCCATCTCAGATGCACACCGGGTGAGCAGCGGCTTCCTGTGAATCGTTTCCGGCTTTAAGTGTCTCCCTGTCTCACCGTGCGACACCTGGCTGTCGTCCTAAATGGCTTCCACATTGGCTTTGTTGTCTGAATGCTTCCTTGCTTGTTTCCATGTTTGGTGACCCACCTGATGATCTGTCTGTATGTGAACTTGTCTTTCTCCCTTTGCATTTGCATATTCAGCTTCTAAGGCCTCAATGATGGTAGCACTTTGCTCTGCTGTATAACCACCATGAATGATTCTATCCCTCTTCCACCATTAAGCTCCAACAGCCACGTGTGCCACTCTGAAGAAGCCCAGTGTGGGTTCAAGGGTTGTACTTCGATGTCCTGTTTCACTCTATTCACAATTAACCCCAGTATGCTTCCCCCTGTTTTCACTGTACAGTAGAGAGGGAGTTCAGGAAAAGGAAATATAAAACAGTCAGAGCAGCACAATGCTGAGCAGACCCTGCTTGCCCACCTTGGCATCAAGTCAAACAAATGGCAAACATACCCTGTTGTTGCTGTAGGGCTTTTTTTAAATCCCCAAACCTGTTTTTGACAAATCAAGTCTTGTTTTAAATTTACCTAAAACTTAAAATGTGTTCGTCAGGTGTTTCCTGGACCACGAACACAGCTAATGATTAGAAATTAGAAGAAAGAAAGAAAACATTGACATTACAAACAAGCATAAACCCTTCATGCACTCCTGCTCTTTATTACTAAGCTCAGCAAAAACAGAGTCAAGGCTTTGTCACACGACACTATGTTGTTTCAAACCTGCAGAACCCCTCTACTGTTTATTTGAACAGATCGAGTGAATACATGTACACTTTGTATGTTTTACTCATTTGTTCTCTGTAGTTGAAATAAGAAGAAGACAAGAACCTTCTTTGAAGTTTTTGTCAGTTTTGCAAGAAGTTATTAAAGAACATCGGGAAAAATAACCTACCGCAGGCGTTAATTTGTGATAATCCAATACTGACAAAGACATCACTGAGCACCACCCTCACAAAGAGACTCTCTCCGTGTCTTTCACAGGTGATGGTGACGACGAGTTTGCCCTTTTCCCGTCTGACATCTTAGATGATGTATGCGGGTCAGATGGTGATCCTGCGCTTTCTTCGGCACTGGCGGAAGAGCCAGCGTCCCCTCCGCTCTCTGATGATGAGGCTTCACCCAGGGACCCCTTGTCATTCCAACACCAGAGCATCTTTTTACCCCAAGAAGATTTGACAATTCCCCTGGACTTTGAACTGCGAGAGTCAGCAGTTCCAGGTGCAGGTCTGGGCATCTGGAGCCGCAGGAAGGTAAACATCGGGGAGCGCTTCGGACCATATGAAGGAGAGCACAGGCCTTGTCTCCGAGACCCAACTCAAGGCTGGGAGGTAGGAACATAACAAATAAGGAAGAGTTTCTGCGCAAATTCTTAACATGATCCGAAATGTTTGTTTTGGTGAGTCAGTACCTTCATGCACATAGATGATTGACAGAAAGTAATGTTTAATTAAGAGCTCTACAAGAGCTGAAAATCAAGACATTCAAGACTTTTTTTTTACAGTTTTCAATGGTTTTAGGATAGATTGCAGCTTGGGTTGAGAAATTTGCTCTACATTAAACAGAACCGTTTAGCTTCCGTTCAAGTATACACATGAAAATTGCAGTTACGGGTTTTTTTCTGCAACAGTAGTAGCACGCTTTGAAACAAGGGGGGTTTTCCTTGGCGGATGTACGCTGTAGCATTCACATCAGTCCTCGTTTTATTTCCTCCCATGGCGTCATGTTCACATTTAGCCCAGTGACCACAAGACTGTTGTTGCCGTTTGTTGCCCAGTGATGTAATGTTAGCTCAGTGCCACTGAAAGAAAGGGAATCGAGGTTGTGCTCTTAACTCAATTAAAATGAAAAGCCATAAATCCCTTTTTCATCCTGGTTAGGGACCCAGTGCGGCCATTGGCAAATCACATATTGGTCAGCCGGCACAAAAAATCGAAGGCAGGGTCACAGCACAAGGTCAAAGGTTAGATGTGGTCGCCGTCAGTGTCAGACTACTTCGGTTTTATGGAGCGGGAATAAGGGGTTCGCAGAGAATCAGCCTCATTTAGTCTCCAGAAATAGATCCTCTCTAATTTGGATGTGAGGATTTAGACCTTCATAATCAGGTCTTTGTCCCTTTGTACAATAGAACCAAGCTCATTAAGAATAGCTGACCATGCGTTTCATAAAGTGTAAAGTCACAGGTTTAAATAAAAAAGATGATTCAATACAGCATTCTCTCTTCTCTCTCTAACCGGAGTCTCCCTAACCCCTAAATCCTTTTTTAATCCCGCACTTTAAAACTGACTGAGGACATGTTGGTAAAGTATCAACATTCGGCTCATATAAATAGTTTTGGATTTGGACTAGTGCTCGCTGGGTTTGCATCATAGAGCATTACTCCAGCCCATCAGCTCTGACTCAGTGGTTTTGGCTCGGACCAAACCAAAATAAATTTCTTTTTTTTTTTTCACTCTGGACTACATTTCTCCAGGAAACAACTTCTCCCTCATTATCAACTGCCGGGTGAGACGCAATATATAAATGCCTCCTAAATTGAAGTGAGGAAAAACTCTTCAGTTTTGCCCATTTTCATAACACAAAATCTTAATAATAAGTCTCTGTCCCACCCGAGGAGATTTACAGCCGATTGAACAAGCTCTCTGGGTTATTCTTTTTCCCAGGGAAGGAAATAAAGGAAAAAGAGGTTTCATGAATTTTAATCCGGTAGTAATTTATGAGGAGCTTGAATAATAATATGTATTTAAAAAGCTGAGGAGCTGGGATGTGTGCGTGCGTGCGTGTGTGTGTGTGTGTGTGTCTGGGGGCAGGCGGGTGGGGGGATTGAGGGGAAAGATGGGATTCTGGCGAGGCAGCACTGTATCACAATGTTTAATTACCGTCCTGACAGCGAGCCATAACTCTTTCCATTAAGTAAATAAGTTGTAAAGAATTTATGATGAAATGCCACATTATTCAGAATGGATATTCAGTGATGACATCCCTCTGCATTAAATATGGTAAACGCCATTAGGCCCTCCTGACCGCCCCCCCCCCCCCCCTTTTCCCATGCCCACCCGTTAACCATCCCTCACCCATTGCTCACCCCCCTCCCGCCTGCAAACCGTCAATATGCCAATAAGCCTGCGCAGGGTCTGTAAAAATAAAATTGATTTGGTAAATGTGAGTTAAGATAGATATGTTTGCTTTCATCATCAATTCTGTGTGCCGCGGCGAGGTGATGTCACCGACCGGGGAACGCTAAAGTGGCGCTCCCATCTGGAGCATTTGATGGAGGGCCCTGAGCGGCCCAGGCCAGTGGTGACAGACTGGGGGAAGTTTGTCACCAGGGAGGCCACCGCTCCTCAGCGCCATCACCATAAATTTGGGGGCTTTATTCATAAAGGGGTAGAGTGAGTTATGGCGTCCATGATGCTTTATGAATACAGGAATGGTGACTTATGGGAAAGATAGCTTCGGTAAATAAGAGGTAGAGAGGCAGCAGTGAGGAGTCTGTCAGGCTGAGACGCTCACCTACTCTGTCGTATGCAGAACTGGAGTGCTGACTGTGCCAGCAGTCAAACACTTGCTGGTGTGTGTGTGTGTGTGTGTCTCTGTGAGTGTGTTTGTGAGCTATTAGTGAGTGCTTTCAGCAAGTTTATGAGTTTGAATAATGAATTGTGTTTGTGTTAAGGATTTGTTCATTCATTTAATCAAATGATGTTATCAGTGTTATTGCAAAAGATGAAGTCAGTTAAGAAAGAGAAAGGACTTTTAGATTTTCACAATGGAAGATCAAAACAACTGAGAGAGTCAGAGGGCACAGAAAGATGTTTTACATATTGGTGTTGTAAAGTCTAATTTTACCACTCAAAAACAGAAATATTAAGATTTTTTGTTTGTTTTCAGTACAAGAAATTCAAATTTAAACTGAAATGAAACTGGATTTATCTACAATAATTAACAATTAATTTATTTAAAAAGTTTAAAAGAATGAGTTTTGAACTAGGCCAAAATCCAAATGACTTCAAATATCCACATGAAAAATGAAGTGGCCGTTCAACATAGTGAAGATCCCCAAGTCTCCTGATTACCAAAGTTGAACGCTTGGTCTTTGCTCGAACTCTTCCAACATTAAGTGCTTAAGTACTTGATACATTTTCTAAGGATTTTTAAAAAACAATTTATTTTAATTAATTACAGTAAAAAGGAAACCATGAATTGAAAAACATTTCCTTCCATCTTTCATGTGACAATATAAGAATAAGGTGGCCTGCGCTTCCCCACAGTATTTGCATGCATTTCTGCGTGGCTTCCTTGAAAATAGTCTTAACGCCTGGATGCCCACCAGTCCATATTCTGCTGTCTCTCTCTCTGAATCGTTAGGCACATTGAAATTCAAACTCCATTTGTGTCTGTCCTCTTCTCAGCAGCTACAACAATAAGACAGAGAGTTAGAGTCTGAGAGAGAGTTATCCAGCACTCAATGAGCCTTTGGGCTCACCCAAACTCACAGCCCCACGGGATTATGGGTCCTGGGTTTAGAAAGCTGGGTGCCTCCTGCTGTAGGAGCGATGGGCGGAGCAGGTTAGGGGTGCGAGAAGGGTCGGGATGGTGAGTTGGGCGGGACAGGGGCGCTTAGGGCCTTTGTGCACCTCTTGAGTGAGAGGCGGAGGTGGAGGTGGAGGCGATAGTGGTGGTGGTGGTGGTGGGGAGGTGGTGAAGGAGCTTAGCAGTGATGGTGAATGGGACTAGAGGATTAAGTGGCTGAGCAGGGCCTTTCCTGGCTCTGCCTGTCTCCTGAACCTCCTGGTCATGAGAGGATGGAAAGATGGAAGGAGGAGAGGCAGATGCCTGACCAGGAGGAGACTCATCATTTCATCTGTTGTCAGCTGAAAACCTGCATTTCTAATAATCTGCTGCTAAACAATAAATACATTTTCTTTCTGTGTTTGTATCACTTACTGTTGGAAACTTCACATTTATGAACTTTAGCCTACTGCACCTGTGGTTATGATGATTTGTCA
The DNA here is from genome assembly GCA_008933995.1 of Datnioides undecimradiatus. Lineage (NCBI taxonomy): Eukaryota > Metazoa > Chordata > Actinopteri > Lobotiformes > Datnioididae > Datnioides > Datnioides undecimradiatus. The sequence goes on from WARS01000008.1 coordinate 3,166,758, forward strand.
CATAAAAAAGATGCAACAACAAAACAAATCTGACATACAGTTAGATTTTTATGCTGTTTCAGGGGACCAGAGTAATTGTAGTTCAAACATAGTTACTGCTTTTGCCATTTTGCCTTTTATGCATTTAGACAGTGTGAACTCTAGGAAAGGTTGATCTTGGAATCAGGGTTTTGTGTGTGTGTGTGTCAGACAGAGTGTGAGAGTGTGGATGGAGGGCGTTTCGAGAGGGCGTGTTTTTTGTGCACGGATAAGCCGGTGTCCTGAATGAATGCAGATGTCTCTGGCTGGCTGTCCGCCTGTCCCCTGTGCGCTGACGGCCCGTCACCTCGCTCTGTCACAGGGAGAAAGAGCCACTCTCAGTCCTGGCTAAAAGCCTCCTAATCCCCGAGCCCCTGCCACATCCCATCCACTGTCAGCAGAGATGGCCCTGCCCACAGCAGTGCTAAGAAAGGCAGGCGCAAGGGATGAACCTCTCTGTCACTCACGCACCTCTCAATGGACACACATCTTCACATTTTCACACACACACGTACACACATATAGTTTTTAGAAATTCAAAGTGAAAAAGTCCCGCGTCTGCAAAGGCGATGTGAATGGCGGTTGTCAATGCATTGTGCTGCATGAACACAACAGCCGCGCTGACATCATTGTGGGCCCTGTTTTCTCTCATGAGAAGAACACCAACTGGCTGCTGAGACACCGTGTGTAATAATGAAGGAGCCGTTCACAGCATACACTCGGGTCTCACTGGCACTTAATGAATTGTAAAGAGAGACAATGAAGACCATTAAAATCAGTTGTGTGCAACCAGATATTGTGAGGGGGGAAATGTGTCACCGTGTAGACCAAATGTGATGGACATGAAGCTGTTTGACTGTTTTCGTGTCTTATGAGCGCCGTGCTGCTGAGGAAACATGTATCCTTTAATTATACCTGCTTTAATTGTAAATACAGCTACGTCTCTGAGCCTTGTAAGAGTAGTAGTTGGGACACTTTGGCGAGTTGACCTGTGGGTGAGATAACTTCTGGGGGTGGATATGGTGATGAGCAAAAAGGGGTTTGCTGGATTTGTGGTCAAAACCAAGACATATTGTAGAGTGTGAACTTTGACTTTGAGGTTTGAGTATGAAAGTGGGACTAAGACTGAACTTTGTTTTGAACTTTTCAGTAGATTAAATGCTCTAACAATGTCTCTGGCAGTTGGAATTAATTTCTGTATCCACCCATATTGTTGTCTTGATTAGACCTCTCAAGCTAAGATGAGTCGGTTTAACTGGAGAGAAGGATTCTTCTATTGTATGATCTGATTCCTAAACTACATGGCGTAAATAATTCTCCTAATATTAATTTGACCATAGTTTATTAAATATAACCAGGGTGTAACCAGTTAAAAAATTGACTGAACTGAATTTGCCCAAGTCCCAGTGAGTAAATGTCATGTGACTTAACCTGCTGAGCTTCCAAAAACACACCTGGCCTCTTGCTTCCTTCACATGGTGGAGAGTGTGCAGCCACACTTCTGTTAAAACAGTCCCATAATGCCTCCAGCCACGTGTGTCTGTGTCTGTTTTTGTCTCTCTTCGGTGTCTGTGAGGGAGATGAGCTCCCCATTCAGTGTAACCAGAGCTCGGTTGTCTTGGACAGGAGTGATGCCCATTCAAAATCCCGAAGACAAAACAAGCTGGGGGTCCGTCTCCCTGCCTCTTGGTTGATTGGTAATCCCTTTCTTTGGGTTAATCTGTTGTTTGTTGGTGCTGGTTGAGGCTTGTGTGTGTGTTTGTGTGTGTTTGGGGGGCTGTTGCTGATGTTCTAATCCATGTGAGAGGATCAAGAGTAGATGAAGAACATTCATGAAGAGACAGTGTAAGATAAGGTGTGAGAGTATTTTCCTGTATGAGTGCAGGGTCAGCCAAATCCTCTTTGTCCGGATTCTACTCCTCTCTCCTTGTTAAAGAAAACGGAAAAAAGAAAAACTATACAAATTTCTGATTTCCCCCTCATATCTGAAACCCCCACCCACCCCCCTTCCACCACCTTCTCCTCACACCCTCCTCCTCCCTCCTTCTCAGTCTGAGTTCCCAGCAGGGAGGGGAAGCTAGGTTAACTAACTGCACAAAGTCAGAGTGAATTGCAGAAGGACAAAAGCGGGCGTGAGTGGGGGCTGTGCCAGTTGGAAGGTGTAGCCAGCAGCACAATACCAGGTGAAGGAGGCTCTCATCAGGGGTCCATCCAAGCAGGGCAAAGGTCATGGGCCTTATTAGATCTGAAGTGAATGGAAGGACTTGTTTGATTGAAGAAGGAGGTCGGGAAAAGGAGGGATGAGGAAGGCATTTACCTGTTTGAAAAGCTCAGAGGGGGGGCATGTTTCTCCCCCCATTATATCTGACCTGTCGGGATGCAGACAAAAATCTGACTAGCTGATGGCTCACGGTGGGAGTCACAACACACATGAAACACAGTCTAAGCAGAAAAAAGGAAGCTGTCCTGATCGGAAACGCATGCAGGGCACACTCAATGACGCAATAACAAACGTCTAGACAGCCACAGATATAATAGAATTTATATGCAGGTGCATTGACTCAATGGCCGGGGTATAAATGCCTCTAAACACATTTCCATCATCCACCCTCAGCTGTTACCGCACGCTAAACATTTTGAGGATTTTAAAGATGTACGCTGACTTGATGGAACAGAAAAGCTTCAGAGTTGCTGTCAAAGCTGTTATTTCTGCATCGTGGTGTTAATTCGTTGATTTCATTAGATGATAACATGTAGCAAAGTTTACCAGCTTTAAGGTTAGACTGTGCTAAATGAACCTTTGAGTGTAAAGTGTGTAACACAGTCCTATAATGGCACAACTCTATGGGTCAGGAGTGCCCAAGCTGTCTCCTTTGGAGGGCTAAAACTAAAAGTTAATGGTGCGCCTGGGGCCAAAAGCAAACACCAATTGTACTGATTTGCAAAATGGTATTAAGGATTCCAATTTAGGATCCCAGAATAAAACAGTGAAGAATATTATACATCATTTAATTGTGCGCTAAACCTTACATGAATCTGATTTCAGCCTGTGGGCCCTACTTTGGACAGCCCTAACACAGACAGTAGATGTGGTGAAAGCACTGAGGTAACATTGGGAAAGGAGTGAGGGAAATGTGCAAAAGTGTCCGACTCCACCCAGGTTAGGAGCACTCAAATCAAACACACCTCATCAGCTGTCTGCAGAGCTCCCCTTGGGTCAAAATAAAAAAGTGCTATTACACACACGCGCACACACACACACACACACACACACACACAAAAATCAGCCAGTCATGTTTGGAATGTGCATGTGTGTTCACAGTTGTTTCCCACAAATATATGCTAACATGTTAAAAAATCTGCGTTCACACACAGACATACGCACACACACACACACACACACACACACACACACACACACACACACACACATACATGCACACAAAATGTGCCCCCTGCACTCTGCACAGATAGAAGTGAAAATGAGGGGACCCCTAAACAGCATACAGGAAACAGAGGTGATGAATTCCTTGTGTGGGGCCACAAAGCCAGGCTCATAGATACCTTATCTAGGGGGATTGATAGGGGAAGGGCCTTCCCTTAAAACACTCTACTGATTGTTTCCAAATGTCTTTCCAACGGGGAGGGTTAGAGGGAGGGAGAGACCTCGACTCAGGGGCAGAGCTCGCAGGCTTTTTATTGGTCCAGTCCGGGGAAACAGAGACGGAACAGCAACTTCGTCCAGGCTCTCCTGCCCTGAGTTGCTGCAAGTGCTTAACTACCAGTCAGATCACATTACCCAGGCAGTAAATCTAAGCACCGGTTAACGCAAATAATCAAGAGCTAATACTGCTCTACGAAACCACTTTCTCTGTGTCTGTGGTCAGAGCTGCGCAAACAGGCACAAGCCAAGGCCCTCTGTCCTCTTAGCCTCTGCCAGACTCTCCCTTAGTCTCTCACGGCTATTATAACCAACACACAGTCACAATCTCCACACTTCTGTATTCATGTATCCGGCATGGAGTGTGCGGCTCTGTGTGTGTGTGTATGTGTGTTCACTCACATGTTTAAATCTCTCTTCTGTCCTTGCGCTGCAGTTCAAAGGGTAATGGGATGGTGCGGTCTGGTTTGAGAGCTTATTACTGGGTTAAGCGCTAAAAAACGCAGGCCGGGCCACATTCATCCCAGTAACACCGTACCCCTCTTCCAATTACTCCATATTGCTGCTCCAATTAGAGTGGAGCAGGTCCAAAACCAGAACTGAGAGCTGCCAGGTTTAGGGAGAAAGAAAGCAGAGGCCCCGGGTGGCAGTAATGAGGTCTTAACCCCGACTTTGCTCTATTATGTCATAATGCTTTAATTCGAGCCATATGATAGGCTGCTGTGCACTCTCGTGTTATTGGAAAGTCAATATTTGTGAGCTGGCCCTGTCTGTTCTTCCTTAGATGTGGCCTGAGAGTAACTGCAAAAAACCAAAGATGTCTCAGGAGCAAATGATTGACAGAAGGGAAGACCAAGTTGGTCGGGGATGGTGTTGCATGTGAGGTGATTGCATCCTGCTTCCTGCAATAAATGATCAATTAATGAAAGATAATGGATACTTTAGTAACATTCACCTCCTGCTCATACACCTGAGACCAGCCATTCACCATGTCATCACTTTCTAGTCAAAAGCAGTTTTTTATCCTTCTGTGTCACCGAATGCCAATTAACTAACAGTGTATTTCCTAATAATAAGTAAAGTGTTTGAAGGTCACATTTTAAATTAGCGCGGCTCTTGTATTTAATGGGGTTAATTACAGCAGTAATAACCCAGGATCATATCCTGGTCAATAATTGTTTTGTAATTGCTTTCAGGTTGCATAATAATGATACAGTCCATCAGTTTCTGTCACTGCATAATTACAGGGGTTGTTTAATTATATTCAGAATAAACATGCATACCTTTTAAATAATTAGAACTAAGTGGTCGATCATATCTCTCGAAAGAAGGGCAGAATTTACTGTACCTGCTTGTACGGCTGTAGAGTAACAAGATCAGAATTTAAAAAAAAAAAATTAAATTCTTTGTAGAATTTATGCAGCATATATCGTGCAATGGTACACAACAGCTACAGAAATGTAATAGCCTTTCTTCTCCTGCAAGTGTTCTCCATAAAGTGAACTCTCGATGCTGCACTATAGGCTACATATGCTGCAAATCAAACTTCATTTGTGTTCTGCAGAGTTACATTTCTTGTTTACACTCACGGTGACTCCAGGAATGTTATTCTAACTACATTACAGCAGCTTTTGCAGGGTATCTTTTTCATACCCAGCATTGTTCATTGTTTGAAGATGTAAATTGAGCAATAAAAAGGGAATGCTTATGGGATATATTGGATTAGACATCCAGCATACTGTACACTCAGCTGTTTTGTATTATAGTTTTCTAAACTCTAGCATGGGCCAGGGGACTGAGCTCTACACATGGCAGTCACCCATAAACCCACAGATAAATGCAGCTTACTCAACCGAAGATGGTGGGGAATAGATAGTGTTCCTCCTCCTGAGGGACAGTGGTGGGATAGGGGTGACTGGAATGAAAAAGGGACTTAAAACATGCTTATGCACAGTGACTGTGGGGGTGGTCTGCGAGAAGATAGGATAGGCAAAACTAGACAACTAGACAGGGTGAAAACAGGAGTGATAGATGAGGCAGAAGAGAAACAAAGACGGATAAAGGCGAGAGAAGAGTACAAGCGAGGGACTAAATCAGTCAGAGTGAATGAAAGAGAGGCAGAATGAGCCGAGGTGGTGAGAGGACTCGATGTCCTGTCTCTGGTACGTGCCGAGGGAGACAGATTTCCCGGTAGAGTGTTCCCAAGTGTCCTCCTGCAGTCTGTAATAGGATTTTCCAGGCTACAGCAGGTAGTCTGTGAGGGAACTTTGTTCGTCGGCACTCACAGATAAGGGTTAATGCAGCCCAAAGGTTCCTCGACTATACAGGGCGCGCTGGGAGTCTGTCGCTCCCTCCTCGTCGGCCTGCGCTGTCAGCACCAATCCGTCACAAAGGATTTCTTCCTGCAAAACTCAGTGGCCATTTCTGACATCTCCAACAAACTAATTGTTGTCTCCAGTCCTGGCGAGCCCTGTGAAGTCCTAACGAGTTAGCGTCTTCTGCACAGATGAGAAAAATTGCAAAATCAATTTCTCAGCCAAATTACGCTTTGTCATCAGCCCAAAACAAGAGAAGAGAGGAAAAGAGGATGCCAAGACAGACCAGGCCAGAGTTTCTGAGAGCAGCGTTTGTGTCATCCGTATTCTCTCCTCCAATTGTTCTCTTTCTCCACGCTGTTTTATGAATGCTTCTCTTCCCTCTAAGCCACTTTATGACAGGCATTGTAATGTCTTTAGAGTTCTGGGCAGCCTCTGATTGGACCATGCAGTGCTTCTCTCTGGCCCTGAGTGACAGTGGGACCAAGTCCAACCACCACCCAGGACACAGAGCCATAAATCATCCTGCTGGCACTGGGCTCCACTTCCTGAACAGCTACCAGTTCCTGCAGGGGACAAAAAGGCCTTTGTGGGCTTTAGGCAGCCAGAACTTCTTCTCTCTTTGAGGACTCTGAGGTTTATGAGCGATGCTAAGAGAGATTGTGGGGGAAAGACACGTACCATTGTCCCTCTCTCACTCTTATTAAGTGCCTTAATAAGGCTATGACTAAACTTCAGCTAATAGCTACTGAATGTGAACACCTGTTGAACAGCAGGTCTTGATCAGAGCAGCCACTATTTGTTTATATACGTCACCATGGAAACTTCCCATTGACGTTACTCCGCGAAGATAAAGTCATCAGCCTTCAGTTTCTGCAGGAGCCAAGCTTGGCGATTTCATCACTGGGTAGTGATGTGTGAAGGATCAGACTGCCAGAGCTGTGGAGGCTCGCGCCAAAGGTGGCCTCCCTCCATCCCTACCTCCCTCCTTTACATTCCTCATTTCCACCAGTCTCCGTCCTCCCTGTGTGTTTGGATGGCTCCACCTCACTGTCAGCCTGTGAGGGACTGCTGTTTTCCTTACAGGCCAGATCAAGACAGGAGATTGGCCCCAGGGGGCCCGAGGATGTGAAGCTTCTGACACGTCCCGTAAATCTAGGGTGTCCCATCTCCACTGCTCGATCTGCGCGCAGCAATGAGAACACCAATGAGGCGTGAGGATGAACATTCCTCGAGCCGTTCTCACACACAAACCCCAGGGTTTTGCTTGGAGAGTAATACTTCGCTGCCCCTCTATTCTGACTGCTGTCCACCTCAGCAAAAAGTCCGTCTTTTCACCCCTGCTGAAATAAGTCCCCAAACCCCAACTTTTAAGCCATAAAAGTTTTCACAGGAAGGCTGCCTTGCTTAGTGTATGGTCTTGTGTTTGTGTTAAATGATGAATATGAGATGGTGTGTTATTCTAGTGTCTATGAGAAGGAGTTATAAACTGTCTTTGTTGATATACTTAATTCCCATAATCCTCTGCCATGTCTGTCTCCATCCAACAGCATGGAGCTGGCAGAGCTCCGCTAACATAGTCAGACTAACTCATACACACACTCTCATACACACGTATCCTCACACTTACAGCACACTACACAACATATTTCTCCGATGTGTGGAGTTTGTAGTATTTATATATTTCTTTTAAATCCTATTATGTCCATTTATGAAAAAAAAAAATCTTACAGATTTCTTACATTTGCTGGGATTATTGCTATTGCTATTACCTAAAATGAAAATTATTTTAATTGAGGTGTGGAAAAAAATGTCACTAAATATTTTGGCCAATCAGAAGAAAGAGGAAATTAAGACAAAGACAGAGCTCCGCCAAAGAGACTAAAAAGTAGACTGACCAACCAACAAGAAAACAGCAGACAGGCTGGACTCCGGCCAACCTGTGTGGCCCCTCTTCTCCTCACCCACCCAGCCACGTTAGCCGCGTTAGCCAGATTTTTCACCCAAATGGAAATGCAGCCTGTCATTTCCACGCAGCCTCCAACCGCTCTGTCTGTCCAATCCGTCACAGCGCGCCGGCGGCCGCGCAAATAGGCCTGCCACTCTCACTGTCATCTGAGTAACGGATGTCCCATCGTTACCACAGGGTGGGACCAGGCAGCACTCAGGTCCACTTTCGCCCCTCCTCATTTTTCCTCCCTTCTCCTCCTCTCCCGAATTCATCCCAGTGATGAGCGTTTTGGACCTCTCTAGTTTAAGGTGGATGTGTGTTTGTGGGTGCTTTCTGAGAACACAGGCATGTGTATTTTTTATGTGTGCAATGAACCCCCCCCCCACCCCATTCTCACATCAAGAGTCAAAAGCAGTGGTATAATAGGAGCAGGGTTGGGGTGAAATAAATTGTGTCCTGGACTGGTAACCTAACAGCTATCATAAATAATGTAGACCTATTTGAAGGGGAAGATGGGACATTAGAAGCTATTTACACTGCAGGAGCCACGCTATCGATCAGCACGGGACGTCCCATAGATAAGAATGGGATGATGTCATGGTTATTTATGGTGATTCCCGATGGTAAGGCTACAAAAGGGATTTCGGGGCGACAGCATCATCAGTTTTTCTGGGGTGCGGGGAATGTGATGCATTCTGTCATCAATGGAACAATCAGCAGGGTGGTTGAGGGAGGTGAGCTGCAGCAGTAGCGAGCCTCCTATATACACACGCCAATATACACACACATACAGACATAGATGGACATAGACCAACCTAACCTGCACGCACAAACGTTCTACATACAAACACACACACACACTCACACAGTGCTAAGATAAATGCCACTGGTGTGATTAGGGTCCATAAAAAGTACTAAGAAGAGATGGCTCAGAGGAGATACAGTACATCTCTGTCTCCCTGTCCACATACATATAAAGAGTGTAATAAAACACTGGTTCTCCACTGGTGTGCTGTGAAGTGAGCCAAAGGCCATTTTCAATACGAGTCTGAGACAGAATTACCATTCAGGGATCACTGGTCGGGTCACATAAGTACATGAACCTCAGTTGTGTTAGATGAGAATTTAGGAACTGTGAGATATGGAGACTGGCTGAGGTGCACCTTGGGATTTGACTTGATGTCCTACATACTGCAGAGGGAGAGGAAATAATGGGAGGACATCTTGAAAAAGAACTATGAGGTAACTTAATTACCAGTGCACCTATTGGGTCGCCAGTGGTCTGGCACTCAGTACTGTGCACACAAAGTGAGTCAGCACTGCCACTGTCCCATCTTTTGGGTGTGTGTGTGTTTTTGATAAATGTATGACTTTTAATCATGTGTTTAGATTTAAGCACTTTAAGTACTATATGTATTCATTATGATATGGCATTGGTAGAAATCAGCAATCATATGCAGTGATTTACATAGTAAATTAGTTTGATCTTATTAGACTGTTATAATGATTTTTACCTTTCTAGCAATTAATCACAAACCTTTAAACCATTCAAAGTGACAACTGACCACATAGAAATAAAAATGGACTAGAAGTTGGGTGCACACTGGGATTTTGAATTGTGCCATAATAACAGTGTTGGGATGCGGCAAACACTCACATACAATACATCAACAAACAAGCTTCACTCTGCCATAAGCTTTAAAAATGGTTGGGCAGAGAGCGAGAACTACAGAAAGAGAGACTCCCAGAAGTGAGAGAGGTGTAGTGGGGCAGTGGAAAGAGGAGAACAAGAGGGGAGTAAAAGCTGGCACGACTCCACAGTGTTTTCTGTCGCTGGCCCCTCGGAGCAGGAACATTATTGTGAATATTAGTTCAGAACTTCTGGCACCCATCCAGACACCGGCCTGTGCCTGTGCAGGAGGGGAGTTAGCAGCAGGGTTCAAGCCCCATCATACACACACACACACACACACACACACACACACACACCATTGCTGCCATTAACCACCACCCCCATCTCCTCAGCACATTTAAGACTAGAAAGACTCCACAACAACAAGATGTGTGGAGCCTAAAGTCCTGCCCAGCCCTGATAACAAGTCCCAGCTTTTTAAAAAATAAGCAAACACATGTGGCTGTTTGATGTCCCCCTTATCTCTGCTAACTTTAAATTCTCAGAGAGTTTCTCCAGCGAGATCAAATTCAGTAATTAATCGGCTCGCTTTTTTCATGAATTATTATTGAGCAAAACTTTTGCTCAAACTCAAAAGCACACAGCTGTGACCATGCACCAGTGGAGTTTCCGGCAGGCTTCTTTCATGCCGCTAATGAGAAAGTGGCAGAGAAGCCTGGAAAAGTCTGCCGAACTCCTTAAGGACTTGTTTTGCTTAGAATTACTCAAGTTATGTGGTTGTTCTTGGATGAACAGTGAGGAAGTGTACTGTATAGTGATTTGTGTGTTTGTGCAAATAGGGCTCCGTACTGTTCACAGTTCTCGGCTTGTCCCTCGGACCTGAGGGCCAGATCAGATATAATCTGTTGTAAAAGTAACAGATTGCTCATCATTTTCAAATTGAGCTCTATTTTGTCTGTGAGTTTTCACTGAAAGGGGAAAGAAATTGAGTTTAATGAGCACAGGAGGCAAGCGACTGAGAGGTGTAATTGGAATCATGATGGCGCTTCAGCAGTCAGTAGGTGAAAAGCAGCGATGCCACTGAGCAGGCGGATAGCAGCCTGGCACAGAATTGAAATAACAGAGAAACACAAAGAGACCAAAGTAGGAGTTAGGAGCTGTGGAAAGGGCACCTCCCTTACATGGGAGGAGGAGGGTGTGGGGTCTATTCAAGAGGAACAAGGAGACACAATGCACCAGGGTCAATGCTGGGTCAGCAAAGTCCATGAACTGTAGGGTACAAGTGGTGGCAGGCATCAGTGTGACTGCATGAGATAGACAGGTGAGCTGTTAGCATTAGCCATTAGCCTTTGTAATGCGGGAAAAATGTAATACAGGGAGGTGTTTTCAGGTGCAACCAAGGGAGCCTATGTGTAGAGCCAACATGCAGAACCGTGTGTGTGTAGAGGTGTGTGTATGTGTGTGCTTGCGCATTTGTGTGTGTACATAAGAGAGTTAGTCTTTGGAGTTAAGTCATCTAAACAGCTTGCTAACGTCTTTTGACAAAGCCATCTCAAAGGTCGTGTATCTACCGGTATAAGTATCTTTTTGACCTGTCACCCATGACCCCTCAACTGGCCACACCGCAATAAGAGGCTAAGTGAGGTGTCACCATGGTAACATGTATCCACGGGTCAGTGAGGGGACAGACAAGATATACATTGTGTATGCATGCATAGTATTTTTATTTACATAGTCTTGATTAAATGCCCACCTGAATGTGTTAATGTGTTTTTGTGTACAGTATGTGTGCCCTTTACCACAGAGTGTATATACCTGCTTCATATTAGTCATTCTCCGACATGCACCCATTAACAGAGGGTACGTTGAGGTCCCTACTGCACATTTACCCTATTAAAAAAAAAAAAAAAAAAAAACAGCCCCCCACCCCAACTGCCAAACAAACCCAATGAGGATGAGTCGTTGGGCTCCCAGGTCTCTATCCCAGCCTGCCTTGGGGGAGGAGGGGTCTTGTCTGTCACCCCCCTTTTGTTAGAGTACCCCCCGTAATAAATCTGGATCTGGTAAATAGCCCATGAATAAAGGGAGATTTTATCCTCGGTGGCACAGGGAAGATTTAGTGGGCAGAGACAGCGTCGCCTCTCTTCTGAACAACTACAAAGTGGTCACTCAGCGAGCCTTAAGAGGCATAAAAAGCCTGCGGTAGTTCATTAAATCTCCAGCATGAAGATGGGACCACTGTGGCGGTGATTTACGGGAGTCAGGTGCATATAGTGGCAGTGGCACTCAGCCCCACCTCTCATTCTCTGTCTGTCCCAATGAGGAAATAACTAAGCATGCTGCGCTATTTATTGGCTGCATAGCTGGGAGACACGGAGACAGACAGGGACACTGGGAGAAGAAAGAAAAGGCTGGAATAAAGAAAGGAAGGGAGACAAGAGTGGTGTTTTTTCAGCACTTGTTTGTTTTTGTCATCCTCCAAATAAGAGCAAGGAATAATACCTGAGTCTTTCTCTGATTATGGGCCATTTTGTGCGTGGTTCTTCACGAATGTGTCTGCCCCTAATGAGAAGTCAGTGGAGGGCACGGAGAGTAAAGGAGAGCCAGAGGTCAAAGCATGAGAGTGAACCTTTCAATTTGAAACCAGTTGACGAACGCTAACTGGCTGTTTACATTTGGGAAACATGGAAACGTGATTTTGGCAACTCTTCCGGCTTGCGCTGATGATTTTAAGTGGTTCTGTTTTAATAACTTTTGGTAGTGAATATTTCCTGTAATAAAATACATGAATAACATTATGCTGTATCCTTGCTGTGAGATTAAAGCCATACTCAGTGCATCGGTATTCTACATCATTCTGTATACACCGACTACATGGCTCTGGTTTCTCTTTTATATGGACAGGACATTGAATACCTGACTAATAGCTGTGCTCTTGGAAACATTTTCTCCTTAACTACTCACTATTACAATAATGTCTTGTGCGCGTGATGCACATATGCATGCAAATCTTTGCCTCCCTCTCTGTCTGTAATATGACTTTGCTACCATCACTTCACCGTATTATTTTCCAGGTGAAATAACAAGTCAAACCCTCTCACCTTGAGCTACTTAAGAAGGGGAACATTAAATATTTGTTTCCAGATTCTTTCTGTCAGTGATAGGGCCTTCACTAACTCAGATATGTGTTTGTCCTGTTCAAATATTCCCACAGCATACAGGCAGGGATCTCAGGTAGAAAGTGCTGTGTGTATCATTGTAATCTCAGCCACAAAGGACTTTTGATAATGCTGTCATGGAAATGACTTGTGTTTTGATTTGTGTCAAATATGTCTGAGAAAGTCAGGACAATCACCTGCCAGTAGCTCTCTGTGTCACACTATAGCCATGCAGATAGCTGACAGGGGGAAATTCTTATCAACAAGGCATTGCCTGAATTTCACGCATCCCACACAAACTTTAGAGGATGCAGGTAATGGCAGACTCAGGCACTGGAGAGCACATAAAAAAGCCATCTTATCATCGAAGTGAAAAGTTCCTATCGCAGTTTTCCAGACAGCGTGTTTACTTCTCTGCAAATGTGGTAAAAAAAAAAAAAAAAAAATGACCAAGCGAACTTTTGCTGTTTACACTCTTGTCCTTCTTTCATTCCTGCTTGTGATCTAGAAGGTCGAAGCAAAGCAAATCTGTTAATCTCTACACTGAAGGACAGCATAAGGGCAGATAAATGCCATTTACCAGGGGAGTACTGGACTATGACTCTCCAAATAGGATGATTTAGACTTGTATTAATCAAATTCAGAAAAGTCAAGTTTCCCACTCCTTTATAGAGTCTCCTTTCCCTATTTCTCTCTTCCTCCCTCTCTGTCATTCCCTCCTCTCTTCTCTACCCTTCATCCACCTCTCTTTCTCTCTCTGATGTCAGTATAAAGATGTAGGGCCTGATCAGTGGAAGCTGATGTCCTAATAGAGAAGTAATGAGAATAGATCTGCTGGCTGCCTGGCTGTCTGCGTGTCCCGGCGTGCCGCTGTGTTCAACCACTTATGAAAGACACGCAGGGGAGAGTGCGATGTGCTCTGGCCCTTAGCACAAAGATAATATTCACTGTTTTATCCACCTCTGCCTGACAAATGACTGTCATTAATCAGCAGCCAGAAAGGCCGCCCTGTGTCTGTGTGCGAGTGTGTGTATGTGTGTGTGTGTGTGTGTGTGTGTATGGGTGGTAAAAAATAGAGGACAGAGGTGAATACAGAGCATGTGCCTTACTGGGTATTTGTGCAAGGAAGAACTGCAAACACACACAGACACAGCATACAGATCTTGCTATAGATCCAGATAAAGGACACTCAGTTATTGGCTGGGTTGTTGCCTCCCGCATGTAGGTTTAGGTTCACCTTCAAGCTGTGTGTATTTTAATGTGCACAATAGAGAGGAACAGAATAGAATCAGAGAAGTTAGAGAGAAGAAAAAAAAAGAAAAATCAAGTGTTTAGGACGCAGGATCCAAAGAAAGTATAAGAGGGACAAGTGGGAGGGAAAAGAAACGTAGAGGTTAACCGGCACAAAGGGCTGGTGCGAGGGCCAGTTGTTGGCCCTCTCGCTAGATGAGGTGGCAGAGAGAGAGAGAGCCCGAGGAGGGCCTTTGTGTGAATGAATGCGTCTCACCCTCCAATGTTATCATGATGGTGAGTCATTAATCACAATCTTGACAAAATACACAGTGACCAAGAATCACACACTTGGCAGCACACACACACACACACACACACACACACACACACACAGACTATATACAAGGACATACAACCACCCAGCCCTAACTCACACAAAATGTGTGTGGGCGCATGTTTGTATTGCTCTCTAATTCACCTGCCCTGCTCGGAGACATACTTCTCATCCCCTGTGGGCCACAGCGGTGATTGCAGGATAAAAACTAGTACAACAACGAGGCAGAGTAAATACAAAGGGCTGCTGGAAAAGGACCAAACTGTAGCTTAGAGGAAATGTGCTGATTTTGATTTATCTTCCTTTTCTTTTTACCAAAATGGTAAAGCATTGTCAATTTAAGCTACTGCCATGCAACACCTCACCTATACAGAGTAACAAGCTCCATACAATCTTTACTAAATGAAATTGCTGTAAGGGAGGTCTAAGTAGTTTGCTGTGATAGGACTTGGCAGCCAAGAGCGGAGAGCTGTTGGCCTACAGAGCTGGTATCCTACACAGAGGCTCCACTCTCTGAGTTGGCTCTTGGCCCTGGTCCTTCCCTCTGGCCTCAGTCTGGCCTCGGTCTGGGCCTGCTTGTCCCCGGCCCTGCCAAACCTCCACCACATCCCCTAGGAGCATCGCTGCATCTCTGATCTGCGCCACTCTACTGCGCACTGCCAAGTACACACTCCAGCTGCCCAACCAAATGCAGGCATGACCTGACAGGCACACTGCCCTGACTGTGAGCAGAGGCTAACCCCAAACACAACCTACCTCCTCCTGTGACCTTCTTCATTTCTTGCATTTCGAGACCCGATGCTCATATTTTCATTTATCTCCATCTGTTGCTGTTTCTGACACTGTTTCACACACGGTCGCTCCAAAGTCATTTGACACCGGCAGCCCTTTCATATGCACTCATGCCAATAACAGAACAAATGACTTTATGTTGTGTTGCATGTTGTCATAGTGAACTCTCTTACGCTCCTCATTTACTTTTACTCTTTCAGAATCTTTTTTTCTCAGTGTCCCAAAAAAGTGAAGGGAGCTCTTTCATTGACTTGTATCCCAGCTGGGGCAGAGGTCCCTCCTCTCCCATATTTCGTTTTCTTTTTCTCCCCTTCTCTCTGAAAAAACAAAATTACATCTGAATGAACGGTGCAAAATACTTTTTTGGTCCACTTTTTAACCATCACCTAATTTGCCGTTTTGCAAATTAGTTTTTAAAGAATTAAAGATTAAAGGTGAAAGAATTCTTGATTCGTCTTCTTATATCAACTGTGATTTTCCAACTATTTGTAACTGATTTAAAGCTTGTTTAGTTTCAGTTTACTGCAGGTCATTTCCACCACTGATGCAGGATGTTAGCACGTGTGTATGGGACACTCATGACTCTTTCATCTTAGCTTGGCACGTCAAAAATCTAACTCCTTCAAATTCAACAGCTCGAGTTGTTTTTGAAATGCCTCCCTCCTCATCTTTCTCTCTCCCCTCTTTCCTCCGGGCTCACTGTTACTCCTGTGATCTCACAGGACCAAAGTGGGTAAGCCCCAACTGGGATATGCCCACCAGGGAGCACCCTGCTGCTGGAGCTGTGCCGCAGTAGCTAAGCTGTTGAGCATCAGAGGACCGCTAAGTTACTGTGGTCAGTCACAGGAGGGATCCCGGCCCCCACTCACAGTCAAGCTTCACACAGTGGAAGCCTTTTAGAGCCATCAGAGAGAGATGGGAGTAGAAATGTGAGAGGGACACAACACTGCAGCTTATCAACAATGTGAAGTTTTGCATGACGCTTATTCTAATTTGACCATTCGTCGTGTTTCCCGCCGCTGTATATGACTTAATGTCTCACTCCTCTTGCCACTTCGCTGTCTCTGTTTGCCGGACGGCTCGCTGTCTGTGTTTGTGTCCGTCTGTCAGCCAGTGTCCTGAGAAGAATGCGCGGCCTCCACATATGAGAGCATTTAACAAGACTGTAGCCGTCGTGTTTAATAGTTCTGGTGATGATAATTGTGGGCTGCGTGATGGCTTGCTCGTTAAAGCCACTGCAGTAAGAGCGGATTTCAGGGCTGTAATTGCAGCTCGTTAGAATAATGCCAATCAGGAGCTTTGGCCCGGCTCAACGCCCATGTGTCTTCACTGTGGCCCTGAGCTCCTGAAGGCCTTTGTGTAGGCCCTCTGTAGTGCAGCGGCAGCATCGTGTATTAAACAGAACCATACAGTAGACACATTTCATACAGCATGATGTTTTGATTCTGTCATGTGGGCTTCATCAGAGCCATTTTTTGAGGTTTTGGTCATATTTTGTAATATTTTCACTTGCTGTTTTTATTTCCCCAGTTGTTAGGGGATTCTCAGAATTCTACTTTATCGGCCCACTTAGCAAAATACCTCAATTTCTATTAACTCTTAAACAGTCAAAGAGGAGATTTAGTATATTTGTCTAGTTTAATATCCTTTCGCTTTATTTAACTGTTACAACCAAATAAAAAGCAGATATTTCATTCACACAGAGACAAAATGTGGTAAAAGACCTCATTCTTTGATAGATTTAAATATCTTTTGCTCTGAGATGATGAATATGGCCTCCTCGTTTATTTTCAAATAAAATTTGCATTCGGCCTGGCATTGTTTTAACCAGTGTGTCATGTATGAGAGTTTGAATCAGAGCCAGCTTTAGCCAGGCCTGGAAGTGGGAGCTCTGATGTGGCCTCTGTCCCTGCGTGGGGGTGCCCATGGCTAGTGTATAATTTAAGATTTCTGGTGAGCTAAATAACACTCTAGCTCAATAGCCATCAATATGGCCGCTTGTAAAATGTGTCTGGGACCAGTTGGTGGCTGGCTGGCTTGTTAGGTGCTGGGAATGTTAGAGGCAGGTGGTGGAGGGCCAAGGCCAAGGTCCATATGGATCTGATCACAGAACAGTAGTGGCAGCTTACTGGGGTTTTGTTGCTATATTTGAGCACATGGTGTCCCTCTAGTTCCTTCATTCGGTAGCTCAGTTTCTGTGCAGGTCTGGATATGTCTTTTTGACTCTGTGCACTTATTTGTCTGTTCTCCCTCTCTCCATCCTCTCTAATAATAATTCCTATCTGTCTTTTTTATGACTCTCCTTACAGGTTAACTCTCTGTTTAATCACTATATCAGTATGTCATTTTGTCAGTTTAGTTTGTGTAGCACAACTTAAATATGTTGCTTACATATGCGTGTGTTTAATGTTCCCAAGTACATCTGCAGCTTCAAGGAGGAATATCTAAGAGCAAGTAAAGAATGGATTCGTCCTGCCTTCCAGACCGCCTGACTTTTAATCACAATGTCATGTTTTCAAATGAGCTAAATGAATCCCTTCTCCCCTCTTTGTCTCTAACCTCAAATATTTACTGTTGGCGTTGTCTGTTGGCGGCGGGTGAGGGAGCGGGCGGGAGGAGGGCTGGAGGAGGGCTGGAGGAGCACAGAACGCTGCAGTGTGCCTTGGCCAGAGAGGCAGAATGTGGGACCAGCTCAACCCAGCCCTGAGGGCCCGAGTGTGTAGCCGGGCTGCTTAATTGAGATCTCAACGTGACATTGAGCGCTTGTAAATTACAATGTGCTGGCCAGACAAGCTAAGAGAAGCCTTCATCTCAGCAGCAGCCCGACAAACATATGGTGTGTGTGTGCGCGTCTTCCTGCTTGTCTGTGCATGCAGTAGGCCACTCTTACTTTTGTAAGTGCTCTTTTAAAATCACTGTCTCTTTCTCTCAGTGTAAAAAGTTACAATTTACAGTTAATTTATATATGTTACAGCAAGAGTTTATACAATACGCCCTTCCTTCCTCTTCCTTTAACCACCAATCCACTCTTTCAGTTAAGCATCTCTCAGCGACGTCATCAAATGACCCCACCCACTTTTTGGTTAACACCCACCAGTTGATTTAAAATGCAGCGTGACTGTAAAACTTTATAATTAACTAAGCATCTTTTTATTACATTTATAGTGCACAATTTCCAAGATTGTGGTTATCACCAGCTGCAGTTTTGTAAATTTTTACTTTTGCAGTGCAGGTTTCCAATAAATACAGATTTTTTTTTTTAAGCAATGCGCTTTTAATAGTTGCAATAAAATAACATAAATGAAAGTTCTTGATAGAACCGAGCAACTAAAATAACCAAATTACATAATTAATTAAAGCAATCAGGCAGGTACAGACCAATTATTGAGAACAGTCTTGAAGTTAACCCTAACTCAGTATGACACGTACATGCACACTGGCATAGAAAGCGCACACACACATATACACACAAACGCATGTATACAGACTTGTCAGTCAAGCGCTGTGACTGTTTATATTTAGAAGTTGTAATGAGTGTGATGTCATTTCTCCACGTTCCTGAGAACAATCTGGCAATCTGGATACTGTCAATCACTCCGTGCCTGCAGGCATTAGCAGACTGAGGTGTATTTGTGCGTGTGTGTGTGTGTGTAGGGGGGGTAAGTTTGGAGAATGTGTGTGCGTGTGTTTAGAGGTTATGATGAGCAACTCTTTAACAAAGACCCAACATATGAGCTGCACATGGTGCCTTATGTGAGGAATGGGCTTCATCATTCTCACCTCATCACTGTAGCGACTGCGCTCTCGCAACACGCCTCAACGCACACCCACACGTACCCACTCCCCAACACACACCCCTCACACGTCCACGCTTACCGCAGCACACATGCATAGGTCTGCCCTGTCACTCATACACGCAGCTGCCGCACGCTAACAACACACACATTCAACACCCACAAACACCCGCAGTGCCCCTTTCCCCTCCACCACCGCTGGAAAGGCTGAAAATTTGTTTACTTTTTACATTTTTCCCATGCTGTAGCAGACAGGAAATGTGTGAAGGGGTCTTAATGGACACTAATGACACTGACCCACTGTATGTGTGAAAATGGTGTGATTTTCCTCTTTGTCTGAGGATTATTGAGAAACTCAATGCGGTAGGGAAAAGAGAAAATAGGGGACGCTATTCATTTTATCTGGCGACCACAAACTCATATGTGTGCAACTGTTGTGTGAAATACACTCAAACGTGTTGCATTTAGTGCAACCATGCTAATTAGCATAATGTAGCAGTAATTACTGATGACTTTCCTAGAAGTTGCTTTGCAGAGCTTGGGGCAGGACAGAAGGGGGAAGAATGTCGGTGGGGTAGGCGAAGCGGGCAAGACAAGCAGGAGACTACAAAGTGACCAGCCAAGCGACCGCCGCTGTGTCTACGTCCTTGCTCTTTTTGTCAAGTGCATGTTAATGTATTAATGAAATGCAAAAGAGGAGGAGGGGGCATCCATATAAACGGCTAATTAAAATAATGAGGAAGGAAAAAGCATGTAGTGCAGTGTCACTATTGATTAATTCATTCATAAAGAACGGGCGGGCACAGCGGGCGTAGCCCCCTGACAGCCCCTCCACTTCACAGTGTTCCCAGAACTGCTCAAAGAAAAGGAGGCTGGCGGGAAACAGGGGTGGACAGACAGGTACATTGTACAGTACTCAACTGCCAATACAGTGCTTTATTCACCTACCCAAGGAGGCCAAGAAACTAACAATGGGTAGTGGACCTAATAGGTCAAAGATGTGGCAGGCCAAAACACCCAGACAGTTTGAATCTGAAATCATATTTAAATAACCATCTTAAAACAACAGGAATCATGGACGTAACTATATCTAATTAGGACTAATTCAATTCAGCGTTTTATCGCACAAAGTTTTAACAAAATGGTCCATATTTTGGTCTTGAAATACTGCTTGATGTGTACATGCAGGTGGTGTGACCCACAGTAATTTAACATTCAAGCATTTCCATTACCGCTCTCCTGTTAAGGTGACTTTGAGTGTTGAACGTCTGTTTGAGTGTTTTTATCAGGTCATTTGTATGTATCCTCAGCCTTTGAGTTCTCTCTCAGACAGATTAGATTCTGATTGCTCTCCTAGTGTTATGCTCCCTGCGTCACGTCCCTCCTTTGAACAATTTTGCACCTCAGCTCACTTCCTTTTTTGGTTCTCAAACATGTGACGAGCGCTAATGTGTTCTGCCCATATCAGTTCACGTTGCTCTTATTTAATGCCTTTTCTCATGCTTCTCCAGTGACAGTTTGTCTTTTGTTGTTTTGTGATTGTGCAATGCAGACAAAATAGTGTTAAACCACAGGAAATGACATTTTAAAATTTTGCGTCGTGCATGATGTCTTCCCAGTGTTTTAAACTTTGTAAAGGGATTAAATGGATCTTTAGTCGGAAATTCAATCACTGACTCACATTGATCCAGGACTTTTTTAGATTTCCTGTGCCTGAGTGAACTGTTTCATATTTCCATTTTTTCCTGTGTACGTCTCATTCCCCGAATCTTTCTTTGTGTGTCAGTCTGTGTGCAGGCAGCAGCAGGGCAGCTTGAGTGCAGACAGACGTTCCCTGCTCCCTGCAGAATCAAGGCCCATCAATCATGTTAACATGTTAATTAGTGGGATTTATTTTATTCAGCAGAAATAACAGTGAGGATCCCATTACAGAGACTGGCCTGAGGGCAAAACGTGAGTGTGTGTATGTGTGTTTGTGTGTGTGTGTACATGTGAGCGTGGCGTGTGTAAATGTATGAGTTGGGGGGCGTCCTCTGGGGAAGACCCCCGTCTCCTCTTGTGTAACACCCAATCTCTCTCAATGGCGCACTGTGAGAAATAACGATAAGCTGAAATCAATCAAAAACTTAAGTCAATCAATTTTTAAGAAAATCAAACATCACGTGTTGTGATTTGTGTGGTCATGGCCCAACATGCAAAAGCACATTTCCAATACGTCAAACTCGATTCACCCGATAAAGGCGAACAGAAATGCAAATCGCCCGTTCCGTTTTATTGGGCGACATTGGTGTGTTAGCGGCAACATTCTTGTGTGTGAGGTGCGGGCCTGCCCAGATACAACTTAAGATTTACACTCCACTGCTCACTTTCAGAGTGTAAATAAGATTAGCAAATAATACCTGGCGTTCGAGTTACTCCACCTGACAGACTATGATAGGTTTCGTGTTGCGTGAATAGCAGAGGCATGGACCGTATTACAGCCTGGCTGAGATGCATAAGCTGGCTGTGTGTTCTCTG
This sequence comes from Datnioides undecimradiatus, assembly GCA_008933995.1. Classification (NCBI taxonomy): domain Eukaryota; kingdom Metazoa; phylum Chordata; class Actinopteri; order Lobotiformes; family Datnioididae; genus Datnioides; species Datnioides undecimradiatus. The sequence goes on from WARS01000008.1 coordinate 3,188,164, forward strand.
TGTCTGTTCAGAGGTGAGGGTGATGCCAATACATGTCATATTATGCTGTAGACATAGACATGTGATGTGCATAGAAAAGCATCTACAAGAGCTCATCATCTTGTCTTGAGTCAGTGAGTGAATCTAGTTTACCCCTTGTTGATTTTACAGGGAGGACATGTGTAGAAAGAGAAGCAGTTTAACAGACAATGGAGACGTGCAACTCAACATTAGGAAGATGTTCCTAATAATTTGGATTTTTGATTTATTCCTCTTTTTCTATCAAGGTTCTTACATTTACAAAAACAACACATGGTTATGACATGGTTATTTTGCCAGTAAGCACATGTAATTCCATTTATTGTCAACTTTTGTGGGCCAGATTGTCCAGTGCTGACATTTATAGTACTGTCTCTAAGTCTCTATATGTGACATAAAGTCTAATATTTGATTAATTTTAATCTACCAAATCACCCATATATAATATAGCTACAGACACACACACACACACACACATATATATTTTTAAATGTAGCAAATGGTCAAAGTTTATGTTTTAACTTTTACTTTCATGTCTGCTTTACTCAATATCCGACAAAAACAGGAATCGGGAAACCTGAGTGCAAGAGGCCAGTGATGTGTTAAAACATGTGACACAGCTGTTTAGGACACCAGGATACCCTCTAACAGCTTTTTCTCCCCATTTTAGATATATGACTATGCGCTTTTTTCAATCAGTGCTCCATCACTGAGGCAGGGCGTGTGCCACTGACACATCAAAAGGAAGGTGAAAGGCAGGAGAGGGAAACAGGAGCTGGGAATCTGATCCGTCTTGTCTTTATCCGGCCCAGTAAAACAACACCACGCTCCACAGCAATTCAGTCCGCTGCGGGCATGCACGCGTGTGCTCCTGTGTGCTGCTCGCAGTGAGTGTGTGTATGTGTGCACTCGCGTGTTTTGCCATCCGTATATTTCCATACAAACCTGTTTGCATTTATGGGCATGAAAGTGTGGCTATGTAAACAGTTTCGCTTGTTGCCATTTTTGTTTTAAGTATTAAATAAGTATTTGTGTGTGTGTGTGTGTGTGTTTGTATGTGTGTGTCATATAAGTGCAAGGCTGTTTGATTGTTTCACCACCTGTGCCCGCCGTGTCCACAGATTAGAGCCTCCCACCCTGACACTCAAATCAAACACGGCTCAAGTTTCTCAGCTGTCTTTTGTGTCGAGCGTGTTAAGCGATTTTTAAAGTGGCCCTATCCGGTTTCTCCTCCGGGCTGAGGGGACAAACTCTCGCTGCCCCTCTCTATCTCTATCATCCTTCCTGATTTTTTTCTTTATTTTCACGTTTGGTCACTTTAAGTCCAATATCTTGTTTCTTTTTCCCTTAAAAAGTGAAGGATTCATAAAGAAACAGCTAAAAGAAACAAAGCTAAACGATTGCAACACATTGATCTAGTACGGTTTAAACATGATTTTACAAACGGAAGTTGCTTCAGACCCTAAAGCAATGCATTTGCCACTCTGTTGTCCTTCCTGTCCATTCCACATTTGAGTGGAGAGCTCATATCTCACTCCTCATTCAGCATTTAACTGGCATCCTATTTGCATAGCTGAGAACAGAGAAGGGGGGACAGGGAAATGTGTATGCGGTGGCTAACGAAGTGGCCTGGAGAGTGCATGGATGGATACTTGCCAAGCAACCCCCTCCTTGCACCCACCGCTTACTCCCAGTCACCGCTGCCCCCCACCCCCAGCACATCGATGAGTGTACCCACTCTAAGAGCTCACAAATTCTGCTCCCTGTGACAATGGTTAGGTCAGCCTAGATAAAGCTTGTCCATTAGAGGCAATCGAGCTGGGGGACAGAGAGACAGAGACAGACAGGAGGGCAGAAAAGAGGGGGAAGGAGTGGGAGGGCTTTGACAAATACCAAAGGTGGCCATAACTCTGCTTGTCTTCCTGGGAAATTTTTTTCTTAGAGCCTGATAAGTGTCTTTGAATCAAATGGGTTTTAATTAGCAGTTCCTAAGTGGCGACAGTCATTAGGAAGCTCATTAGCATATTGCCTGGGTGTTTGGTTGTTTGGATGGCGATGATGGTGCTGGAGCTCTCTGGAGCTTGCTCTGTCTTCTCTGTCTTTTTGACCATGCAGATGCTGTGTGTGTGTATGTTTGTGTGCGTGTGTGTGTGTGTATAGGAGACAAGAAGAGAGGGACAAAATGCAAGAGCCAATTAAAAAAAAAGGAAATGTAGCGAATCAAGATACAAATCAAAGAAGACGTCTGGCACTTTACTCTGTTTTGCACTTGTTTCCCATTTCTGAATTCTTGTTTTCCATATTTGTTCTTTTGCAGTCCCTCCTACACTTTTCTGTCTTCTATCTCATCCCTCTTTCCTTTCTCCCAGTTTCCCCTACTTTCAGTGGTTTGCTTGTGGTTATGTGGTGATGGAATTTGATGGCTGGCGGTTGGTGGCTGTGCTGTGGGGGCTCTGGGGGAATCCATCTGTGACTGTGTGGTTGTGGTTTGGTCAGACGGTGCAGACCGGCCTGCTGCGGTGACTTTACAGCGAGCTGTTTGAGATGAAGACAGGACGGGGTCATCTCAAGACATCTGACCAGATTCTGATTGCTGCTGTGATTCGGTTGTAACTGCATGTTTAGGAGGGTTTGTGCATAGATATTGTGGTATCAGATAAGAGAGAAGGTTAGCCCTGGTGTAGTTTACCATAGCCATAGACATCCTCACTTGGTTTTAGCAGTATGTCAGAACTGAATAAAAGTCTTGCTGAGTCCATCATGATTCTGCCACAGGTATAAAACACTCCCATCACACCAGAATCAACTTCATAAAACTAGTGACAATTGCCTTGGGTTGAACTAATCACAGGATGAAGGTGCCACTGCAAAATAATGTCCAGCGGATCGTGTTTTCGATGGAACATTTGCGTATGGGGAGGCGATGACTAAATTCCAGCAAAAGAGACGATGATAGCTGCTAGCTCTAGCTCAGAAGACGGGGATTTTGAAGTCAGATTGGCCAATGGAAGTTAATCTGGTTGCTTGCTTTAAGACAATGGGAATGACTGACAAGATTCAAATTAGGAACTGCCTGGAGTACTAACCTTCAATCGGTATCCACAATCAGGAAAGCACTACTGAGAGGTTGAATTACTGCATGCTTTCTCAAAATTTACCAAAGAAGCAATCTAATTTTTCGTTACCGAGCTTCATTTATTCATTTCGTAGATGCTTTTTTGCATTAATTTACCTTTGTTGACTGTTTCCAGCTCTTCATCATTCCATTTTAGTCTCCATCTGCGTTGCAATTTGCATTAAATTTCAAGTTCAAATTAAAAAAACAATATAAAAATAAATATAAAGGTAAAAGTAAAAGTTGTGACAGATGCTTTTCTTGGCTTCTTGTTCTCTTGATTTCTTATCCATGTATTGATAGAGTTTCCTGCCGTCCCTTAGTGATCATGTTTTCATTGAATGAACAGTGACCTCGCCTTGACAACAGCTTTGACCTCATTCTCAGACTAATGGCCAATAGTATTGACAGATGTATCAGCACCTGTCAATACCTTTAACCGAAACATTACAGCTTGGACATAAAGATATAGACCGACAGTGTGAGCTGACTCTGAGCACAGTCCCACAAGTACAAGTGTGCAAGTACGCACACATACTATTTTTGTTTTTTTGTTGTTATTGTTGTTGTTTTTTAAGCATGTATACACCTGCGCTCCTTTGTCTATCTCCCTCCTGCGCACACATAAATACACGCACATGCACACACACACACACACACACACACACACAGTGAGCACAATAAATAGCGTAGAGGAATATATTTGTTGTGATTTGAATTGCGTATGTGAGTACCGTGAGAGATCAATAGCTTTATATGGAATGGCGGGAGATGTCAATGCCTTAGCGACAAGGACTGACTAATGAGCCAGGGGTCTAATGGCAAAGAAGTGGGGGGGGGGGGCAGAGTACGTTTGTCTCCCTCACCTATACAGTACCTTATTCACCATCTCTGCCTCACGCACTCACTTTTTCCTTCCTTCTGTCCTACCCTCCTTGTGTCTTCTTTCTTCCCTTCCCTCCGCCTTTTTTTCTGTCCCCGTCTTCATACTGACGTCACTCTCTCCCTGTGTGGTAATGTGTAATGTTCTAAAGTTGGCCCGGTTCATGGCAGACTGCTGCCGATACAGACTGATTAGCCATAAATCTGGCTGCACTGACCAGTTACCTCATAGGGGTGAGACAGACAGAAAGACAGACACGGGAAGAGGTTGAGTGAGCACGTGTATTTGTATTAGCCTGTACCGCAGAGGTATCCACACGCTGTCTGACTTACCAGGCCATATTAATACAGCGATGACTGATAACACTCACTTTCAATCCATCTAGCTCCCAGTTTAAATATTAAGCTATAACCAAAAGCCGGGGCTGTGACCTGAGCTTTTCCAAGGATCTGCTCTCAACCCTGTGTGAATGGGAAACACTTGATGAAATGCTCATAGTCAGAAACTAATCCCACAGGAATGTGTGTGTGTTTCATCTGTGTGTGTGTGTGTGTTTTCCTTGCTCCCCTTTTGTCACCTGCTCCACCTGGCTCACATCTGTCAATATCATTAACTCTCTTATTGTTTTTAGTCCACCCCAAGGTTATCATACAGACCAACACTTTTCTTATCTAGGTGTTAATTAAACAAATAATTAAACGTTTACAAACTGCACTACTCTCACTCTTCCTGACTTAAAATCACCAATTTTTAAGTAAGCATACAACATTTTTGCTATTCAGAGCTTCAACATTATTTTTTACTTTACTTACTTCTTTATTTTCTTCATTACTGTCATTATCAATCAGATTCCTTTTGATGTTTTAACTATTGGTTGGAAAAATAAACTTCACATTGGGCCCAGATAACTCCTGTTGATTGTCTTATGACTTTCTATACAATCAATAAAAATACCTGAATGATTCATCAATAACTCTAACCTCTGAACCATACCCACATCTGTTACAATGCACACTTTAAATATTAGGCGAGTGACACATCCTTGGACTCTAGGAGGAAAGTGGAGCAGCCACAGGAAAACCCCTGCAAAAACGAGGAGGCATCCAAACTCCACACAGCAAAGGGCCAGCATTTAGACTATGTGCAATTGTGGATTGACCCATATGGACGTTTTCCCAAGTAGCTATGCAAATTCAGAATGTTCAGGAGGAACGTGCAAAACACGCAACATATTTCAGAACCTTTCAGACAACGGTGCTCATTATATTTGGCCCCCGGCTCTTCATTTTCAAACATTAGAGATTTGTTTTCCGTTGACAGAAGGGAGGTGGTGGTGAAAAGTCTGAACAGACAGTTTGACCTTGGCACTCTGCTCTGGTGAGCCCAGAGAATGGCCTGAAGCTGCCCCCACAAAGTGTTCACCACATGTCAAAGACAGCCCTGGAATCTGCCTTAATCTGAGCTTTAATCAGATCTCCATGTTTATTACACCATTCTACTGACTTCTCTGATAATATTTGGTGTGTGCATTTGCACGTGTCTGTCTGCACATGTGTTTTTCGTGAGTGCCTCTTGCATCGCTAACTGCATTAACACAAGCCGCGACGATGCCCAGGATCATGGGCAAGTTTGTGCATCAGGTGCAGCAGTCATAGCAATTTTCATCCATCTACCTGTCAACACACACACACACACACACACACCTTAAAATATTGTTGTTAGCTGCTGATTGTAAATGTACTCAGGACTCAAACATATCAAATTCAATGAAAACATACACACCAAGACAGAACAACAAGTTGCAAAGAACAAATTCGGTGTGATTGTGGTCTACATAATTCAACTGACCCATGCAAAATCATATCGTGCGTATTAATAACAACTTGAAACTTTGTGGTCAAGTGACACCGTATGAGAAGCGCCTGTCTCGGAGAACGCAGTCTTGCACGAGACTTGCGGGTTGGAGGCATGTCTGGACTGTGAGAGCATGCTGTTCTACTCAACACTGACAAGCCCCTCTTCACCCAGTGTGTCTCCGTGTCTGTTTCTTTTTCAAATTGCATTAATATTAACACATGGTAATGAAGGTCCAGACACAGACAGAGAGGCCTTCTCTCTCTCTCTCTCTCTCTCGGTCACACTCGCTCTTTCCCTCTGTATGTCTCTGTCTCTCTCTTCCTGTGACAATCTAAACCAGATGCCACGGGTCACAGAGTTAAGGAAAAGGGTGACGGTGGTAGTAGAGTGTGTGTGTGTGTGTGTGTGTGTGTCAGTATGTCAGTGTCCAGATATGTGTGTCTTTGCATGTGCGATTTGGAAGGGATCAAAAGTCAGGACAGGAGGAAAGAGAGGGGAGAAGAGGAGGGGTGGAAGGGTAGAGACGTGCCAAGCCAGGAGTCAATCGTTGGGGGTTAGGGTTGGAGGGGGGGGGCACGGGTCATTAATTTGCTGTCCTTTGTTTTGTCAGTTTGTTTTCATGAGGCCCTGCTCGGGCCGAAAGTAAAAGCAGTCAGCCTGAAAATTGTCTGCCTGCTCTGCAGCATGTTCTCCCCTCAGGGCTGACCAAGCCACCCCTGGGATGAGGGGGGTTGCTGAGACAAGGAAGGGTTTGGAGAGAGGAGGGGTGTATGGGGGGCACAGGGGTCGACCCCACTTCCCTCTCATACCAGCCACTTCGGCCAAGATTGATCACAGATTACAGATAGCAATCCTGCCCACTCCATCGACTCCTCTGTCTCTCACTCTGTCGCTCGCGTCTCTGCTTCGCTTTGCCTTCAGACAGGAGATCAGCCTGAGATAAGACCTCACCCCAGCAATTAATATCAGGAAATGAGTGCAAGCAGTGAACCACTAACTAATGCACACTCATGAACATGCAAATTTACTCTGTTGCTCATTCAGCCGCGGAAACAGTGCTATATATTGTCTTTGTCTGGCAACATCTGGATCTCACAGCATTTTCAGATGTATTTGTTTATATAATGAATAATGGAAATTTATTTTTATCTTGTTTTTTGTTGTCATGGTTTTTTGCAAAACATTGATACTAATGACTTGCATGTTATTTCTAGATGAACTGGCTCATATTATGTGCAGACATTTGAGTTATTCATTCACGTTTAGTGCTGGAAAATGATTGATTGAAAATCAATTGCTGACATGGTCAGATAAGAGTTTACGTCAATGGTAATAACATCGACAGACCCGCATATGAGAACATTTCTTTTGGATACGTGATGATTGTGCACATATAGTAGAATAATCTCCTTGTATCTTAAGCTAAAGACTTTTTAATATTAACACATTCATATTACACAAAGCAACAATTCCCATCTTCATTATCTTAAACACTTCCTTTCACATTTAGCTTGAACAGACCGGGCCAAAGATCAGATTAGCACCCTGGTACCTCGGCAGCAACCCTACCTGTAAACCACACATTGCATCATATAATGCATCATTAAAACCAACAACACTGCATTTACAAAAACCTTATGTGACCTGGTCTAGAAGACAACAGGAAAGGTCAGTATTTCTTTATATCGGATAATCCAAATTGAAGCATTTCATTTGTTTGTCACAGTAAATTAATCTGAAATGTGACTTTGTGTGTGCATGTGTGTGTGCCTTTAGATATGTATGTGTGTGCGTTGCGGGGCTAGACTTGGCCACTGCACGCTGAACCAATAAAACTGAAAATCTGTGGAGTAAAACACTTTGCTCCTCTTGTTACACCCCCCACCGTTTTCTGCTGCACACTGGAATTCCCACCTCTGCACCCCAGGGTCCACCTGGATTTCCCACAATGCATCGCTCCGGGGGGGGGGGGCAGAAAGAACAAGAGAGAAAGTGAGAGTGTAGAAAAGCGGCCAGTAAGTAAAAGATGGAGTAAAGGAGGTGAGAGAGGATGGCACAGAGGCACAGAGGATGAGATGGAGTCAAAAGAGATTTAGAAAGTGTTGGCGCAGCTCACGTTCACCAGGCAGGTACATGCACGTTGATCTGTGCGGTAAGCGTGTGGGTGATGAGGAAGGAGACGGGAGGCAGGAGGCGGGCCAGGTCGAAGAACATTTTTTGGGCAAATGTGACTCCCAGATGTCACCTTTCCAACCACCGAGCCAACACACACACACACACACACACGCAGATACAATCCCCTAACCCACTGGCCTCAGCGGGAGTCAGTGCCTGCAGAACTATGAAGTGTCACCGTGCAAAAGAGCTGTGTGTGCACAGGCGTGTACTGCATGTGTGTGGCAGGCGTGTGTTTGAAATGCGTCAGGGCTGAGGGTTCGTAGGCCTTGTTTAATGCAGCCTCATGGCTACAGAAGCTAAGAGAGAGTGTGTGTGTGTGTGTGTGTGTGGGTTGCGGGGGGGTTAGAAGATTGTGGATGGAGGATATTAAGAAAAGAGGGGAGGGTGCAGAGGGGCATATTTCACAGAGGCACCCCTGCTGAGTGCTGTGTACCCACATTGTTATGAGTGCACAGATCTTTAGGCCTGTAAAAATACCAGTGCTCCACTCAGCAGCAGCGTACAAAGGAGAGCCCTCGCGCTTTGTTACTCTCTCTCAAAAAACGCCAAGTGACATCAGCCTCCCTTCCTTCTCCCTAACCTCACCCTCTCTTCAATTTCCCCCTACCCCACACTTCTTCCCTCTCTCTCGGTATCTGTCTCTTTTAAAGTGTGTGTAATGGTGTTGTAATTTCTCTGTCTGTCTGTGCTCCGGGAGGCCCAGTGCAGCCAGATGACTGTGAGCCGACTAAAGTTTCACAACATGTAATTAGGGCCTAAGTAGCGAGGTCAGTGCTGCCTGGCCCTGCAGCCAGCCCTCTCACCCCTCCTGCCCCGCCCTGTCGCAGCTATCTCTCTCTCTCAATCTTCCCTCTCCATTCACTTTTTAATTACGTCTCATTTTTCCTTTCATGCTCCTTCTTCTGCTCCCTCCTTGCCTCTTTCTGCCGTATCTTTCTTCCTCCTTCCTTTCTCCCTTCCCTCCTTTTAAATGAGGCACCCCACTCCAGCTGTTTCACATATCCACACCATCTCATTTAGATAAAGCCAGCCATCTTCCAAAAAAGAATGGAAATGATGTGACAGCCTCTTTATAGAAACTTTTAATTTAATTGTAGTTTCTCCTTTATAAATGGTTAATTGAAATGCCGGAGGGTAGCTTGGCTCGAAAGTCAATAAAAAGTCCTCAGAATAGAAGTTTATAGGGGTTGTCTATGTACATAATTAAACCCTTCAGGCGCTTTAGAAAAAAAAAATCTGTAAAATAAATGGTTATGCAAGACCGGCCTGCTGAGAGGAGGGATCCAGAGAGACAGAGGGAGACAGATAAAGAGAGAACAAGAGACAGAGGCTATTAGGACAGTGGAGCACACAAATCAGTGGCCCTACCGACACCTCAGGGATGCCTTCACGGTGGCTGACAAGAGCAATACTCCACAGCTCCCTGCCTCCCCGAAAAAACAACAAGGGAGGAAGGAGAAAGCACCCATTGACGTTCTTAAAGTAAAAAAGAGAGCTTGAAGAGGGGGCTTTTTCTGAAGAAGTTGCTTTTGATTTCAGTCGTTTTAGTTGGTTAGTTAGTTCGTGTTTTATTAAGATAGATTGTAATGCATAATGATATACAGCCAGTCCGAAAACATGCTCCTCAGCGTGCTGTCATAGGCAGTAATTTGTGTCGTGTGTGTGTGTGTTTCTGGATCTCCAAGGTTAATTGGTTGAAACGGTGTGTGCTACATGGGCTGTGGGGTGCGGGGACTGGTTTAGGGTTACACACAGACACACACACACACACACACACACACATATATACACACATCTAAAAACACAAGTTATAGTTTTATGGTTACAGCATACTTCGGGGAACAGGGGGAACCCGTTAAGACACTGCTGGGCTGTTGGGCCAACGCAGGGAGGTCCTGACCATCACAACTTTGTTTACGTGTGCTCATGAGCCTATATTTCATTCCTCACGAGTTTAAACATGTCTTGTGTGTCCCTTTTAATGACATGCATAGATCCACCACGTGTATTATAGCCCTGCACATCTGTTTGTTTTTTATGCTACCGTCAACTGTGTGTGTTCTTGAATGTGTGCAAGTATGCGCGCGTGTCATCTTGTGGATGTGCATGGATGTGTGTGCGGCGGGGGCTGTGTTTGCATTGTCCTCGCACATCTGTACGCGTGTGCTCATACATCTGTCCGTGTGTGCTGTGTTTGTGTGAGAGTCTTTATGTGTCGACTGCGTTGGCCAAAGAGGTGGCCCGGCTTCTCCTGACTGATGATAAATGACAGCGCCAGGAGCAGATAACCCTCCAGGAGTTTTTCACTCTGGAGAACAGCGGTGGAGAACATTCTGAAACTCCCTGCTGACCTGACACACACTGAAGCCTCTGTCCTGTTTGTTTTCTCTGCCTGGCTCTCTCTCTCTCTCCCTCTCTCTTTTAACATCTCTGCAATTGCTCCCTCTCTCTCTCTCTCTCTCTCCCTCTGCTCTGGTCAGTGATAGAGGAAGGGCCCAGAGCGACCTGCTCACTGTGGGCAGTACACCGTTCTTGGCGCCAGTCAGTCGCAGGAGCCCCCCTTACTTGTGATTTGGGAGGGGGGTGCTTCTGCTGGTTCTCTTTCGCCAGTGTCTTGTACAGAGGGGAGAGGAAAATCCTAAAAAGAGGGGTTGATCTGTTATCAGGTAGCCGTGGCAGTTGTGTAGGTTGTGCCAGAGCTCCTGTCGTTCGGCTGTACATTGAGGTCTTTGTTCAGAATTGTGTCCTTTGGGTGTGTGTGTGTGTGTGTGTGTGTGTGTGGTTGCAGTAGATGGGGTTTTTTTTGTTGGATGATGTGGTCGGATGCGTGGGTGCATGCAAAGTAGCCTGCAGCTGGAGACCAACAACGATCCCATCGCTTGTTAAATCAAATGCTTAAATACATCTATTGGGGAACGAGGAGTGTGGAAGAGTGCAAGTTGGGTTATGAATGGGGTTGAGGAGAAGGGGATGGGTCGTTGATAGGAGGAGGAAGAGAAGGGGAGGTGAGCTGCTTTTACAGCCGGGCAGCAGCAGCAGGCTCTGTTTAATATGAAGTAAAGAACAGATCCAACTGCGTCATTAACTCTCAATTACAGCCATGAGGCTAGCAGGCCGGGCTGAGCTGAGCTGGGCACTGTATAATCTGTGTATTTGTGTGTGTGTGTGTTCGCGCGCACGCACACAGGAACAGTTAGAAGCACACAAGTGCATTGTGATGGAGAACATACTGCCTGGCTTGGTGTTAAATTGAGGCTGACTACACACAGTCATAGCAAGCATATAATATCCTGCTTTACAGTGTTTTTGCACAGTAAATATGGGCTACATTTGTGTGGTTCAGCTCATCTAAAAAAATATGATACCATATTATTTGATAATCTCTTGATGTTACAACTGTGGACTCTTATATAAATTATCACGCAGGGGAGGCACGCTCTTTATGAAGCTATCTGCACTCCTTTAAATCTCATTTTATACTTCAGTGCAGTAATTTTTTGGTATCTCAGCTTACACGATTACCATAATTAATTGGAAAATATATTACTCTTCTCATTTTTCAGAGTCTGGAATATGTATTTTCTTATCAGCCTACAATAAATCTACCCAGTTGATTAAGAGTAACAACTCAGTTTTCACATTGCCGTTAAGCAACTGTCAGCCAGGCTACTGGCAAAAGACAGAAGTCATAGGAAGTGCTGAGTGTATGAGGAGACAATTGTAAAATCTATAAATCTGAGGCAGCCTGAATAAAGTGGAAATGGATTTCCCACACGCAGTAAAGGAAAATGCAAGAGGGGGGGAAACAGCTGTAACCTGTTAGGATCATTTTGCTTAATTAAATGTTTCTATTAAAACAAAAAGCAGATTATGTTTCTTCAGAACGCTGTCATTTAAAAAGCTAAAGCAGAAACACTCGCACTTAACCGCTCATTTCTTTCTCTCTCTCCCGGCCTCTCTCTATCTCTCTTCCCCTCCTCTGCCTTCCCTTTCTTGTAGATGAGTAACTGTTATAAAAGTAGCTGATCCAGATGAGGCTCATTGCCCACATGGGACTGAGAAATGTGTGCGTGCGTATGTGTGTGTGTCTTTATATAGAGACTTTTCCACTTTGCTATAAACTCAATGACAGCATGTCCAAATCAACAGACGCAAACAGCCACCAGCGCGAGTTGCTTTCTCATTTATTAGCACACCACCGAACGACCTCAGTATAGCTTTTGATTAAATGATTTTAGAGGTTTTTGTTGTTTTTGAGAGCTGCTTGATGAGTGACTTGTGCACAGACAGATAGCCAGTCAGAGAGGCAGGCACACCAGGATGACACCGACTGCACAGATAAACAAGATAAATGTACAGACCATTCAAATTTGTTGGTGTTTCAAAACAATTTGTCATCGAGGGTATTTTTGGATTATCTTTGCATGTACTGTAAACCATCTAATTCAGTCAAGGATAGATGTGTACACTACAAAGTGGATTTTAAAAGTCCTTCCTGAACTGTCTGGTATCTGGGATGCCACAATGACAGTCTTGTTTTATTGGTTTTCTTTGAGGACATTCACATTCGGACTGGCGCCCTGTCAGTGTTTTGGGTTACATGGAGTTCTTCTTGGCACCCAAAAGAGAGGTTGGACCTGACTCACATTATGCTCTCCTCTGGCGTGCCAGGAAGGGTTACAACGCGGGCAGTTTTTGGCTTGGCACTGTGCAGCTTGGCTTGGCGCTGCTTGGACTGGCGTTTCCATCAATACTGAATTTTAATGAATGGCAGCTACATGAGCAGTGCTCATCAGTGGCTACGGTGATGATGATCTTTGAGCAGATGAAACAGTCCACAGAGAAGTTGCTCACAGTTTTATACCAGTTCAGAAAACAAATGTCAGATAATGCACAAGTAAAGGCCTATTTGTTAAACCCAACTCAACAGTTACTGAAGGTGCATCCCTCCAACCCAGTGAACTCAAGTACATCAGCTGCCGTGACCATTATCAGCTACTGACAACGGACGCTCCTACTACAATGACTGGAGTATTCAGTGTCTCGTGTTTTCTCATTTTCACACTGTCCTTCAGAGCTTCCCTCTGTTCTGTCTATTGTAGTGCTCCCTGTCCCATCCTCTCATCCTCCCACTGTGTTTGTGTGAAGAAGCTTGTTCCCCCGCTGGGCCAGGGTGCAGAGATGCCAGGCTGAAAAGCCCCAGGGGAGAGCGCTTTTTGAACCCCTCTTGTCCCCCTGGTTTGATGCAGTGCATCTCTCTGTTGTTGGGTGTCTTTGTCAGGCACTCCAGGAGGTCCATTACTTCAGACCCCTCCAACGACAGTCTTTTAGCCTCCCACCCTCCTTAAAATCCCCTCATCCTCTGAGTGCTGCTATCCTGTCCTCCTGGATAGAGCAACAGGGCCACTGAGTGTTCCCAAGTATCTTATGTGTGTGATCAGAGACAGCTGTCATGCATTCTTATGTTCAACCATATCAGAGTAGAGACCAAGAAAGAGAAAATGTAGTGGTCTAGTGATTCACGCCACTGGTGTGGTCCAAGAATTGTCCAGTCACTAAACTAGAGCAGTTAGACTAGGTATCCTGTTCAAAGAGTATGAGTCACAGAAGGAGAAAGATGTTTTTTAAGTAATTTGGGTCATTTTCAGTCTTACAATGATCTAGTCATAATCAGAACAAACCTCTCAGTTCTTCCAGTTTTGCTTTTAAAGGGTTCCTGCTGTAACATAGACAGAAAAAGAGAAACAGACTGGGCATCACTTTGTAATTCAGCACACAGGCATTTCTAAATGATAGCATCAAATGTCGATTGATCCCACATCTATTTTGAACAGGGCAGCTACTCAAAAGCAGCTTGTAAGCCTGAGGCCATGTGTGTGTGGAGGGTTTCAGAGGGAGCGTGCAAGCCTGAGAACCAGGGCAGCGGTAGAGTGGTCTGCTGTGCGGGGCTTCTCCCTGGGTATTTACTGGGGGATCTGACTGTTTGGATTGGTGATTTAGGATGTTCACTGGGTCAGAGGGCACAATTATACACCGAGGCCGGGGTCAGCTATGGATTGCCTTTCTGCCACCTCTTCTCAGTTTACCCATGACGCCAGGCCCCCACCCCATCCTCTGAATCACACGACCCACATCACAGATACACGGCACCGCTTACCATCCAGATAATCTGACAATCACAATGTTGAAAACATCTCAAAAATTCTGGAAAACTGGGTCATTTTGAAGAAAACGATGCTACCGTCGCAAGTACACTTTTATATTTCTAACAGCTTAAATCAACATTCTAATCGCAGATGATGGCTTTAAAATGACCCAGCCATGCCCCATGTCCTTATCAACATCTGTGGTGATGTCTTCTGAACTCAGAAAGTAAGTGATGAATTTACATTTTGAGACAACATTGGAAAGTAGTGCCTTCAGTATGAATAGAAGTTAAGGAAAAAGTAAATGCAGTAGAATAAGGAACAAAATTGCTGTTCATGGTAATTTCTTGGAAAGTTCAGTTGTTAAATTGTTCAAAATATTATGGGCTGTGCACTATGGATACCATTTCTTCCTGGGCAATCTATCCTTGTTTTTGTGCAAGATGATTTAAAATGATTGAATGGGATTATGGAGCTTTGTTGAACTTCATGTCTATTTCTTAAATTAATTACTGTCTGCACACAGTGTAAGTTGTCATACTGTATCAACAGAGAGAAAGACTTTACCACCCGTCAGCCTCTACATTTCAACCATGTACCAAGGCTCTTTTTTCATGCCATTCCTCAGGAGTTGTGGGTCTTCCCCTGCGTGACCACTGACAGCCCTTTACGGTAAAGAGCTGGAGAAGCTGAATGGACGTGTGTGTGCGAGAACACCCTGACTCCCCTGCTCTCCTCATGTGAATACATTAATTCATTTACCACTTCGAGGTCGCCAAACCCAAATATTTGCCTCTGCACATATTTAATATTTATGATGACGAAAGCAAATATTGTCTGGTGGATTGAGTGACACGGAGAGGTCAAGCTCTGGGCTTGGCCGGAGGGGGCAAGAGGGAATGTTATTGGTGTGTGTGGGGGGGTGTGAATGTGTGTGTGTGCTCTCCTGAGAGAGCCAGTCCACATCTTAGGACGGGTGCACGCTGCTCTGTTTGCCCTGAAACGCACATGCAAATATGACACGGTTCAGCAAACAATTTACATGAACTTGTGTATTATGGATTCATGAGCTTAAATCTCAACTTGTCTTCTCAGAAGGACAGCTGTGTTGATGAAAGGGTGTTAAAGTGTGCACGTGGGCTCAGACGAAGGGGTGTGTGTGTGTGTGTTGGTGTTTAGTTATATGCCTGTACCTAGGTTTACATCTATTCACATTTACATCCGTGCAAGTTTGCGCGTGTGATCATTCATGTATGTGGTGCACAAGTGCCTTCGCTCTAATGCAGTGATCCATTAGGGGGGACAGTTTTACGAGCTGGTCTCAGATCTGGATCAACTCAGAAGAGATCCTGTTTCCTTTGGACAGATCTCCCTCACCGCTGATTCCGGCTCAAGAGCTGCATGACTAAATGGTGCATACCTAATCTCTTTTGAACTGCAACCCAAAAGAAGCAGCCTTAAATTGTAATATCAAGTTTGCTGACAAGCTCTACTTTCAGATTAAGTTGCATGTAGCTTTTGTGAATTTATAGCCCTTTGCTTCAGAGAGACTGTAAGATTTTCAGATTTTCTTAAAATGAGCACACATGCATGCATTCATATGTGTAGAAGTGTGTGATGTTTAATTGACACCGACACACACACCAAGATTGTTGACATCTCCATCCCACCCAGCTTCCAGGCAACCTTACCATGACCCCAGAGATGGGCGGGGGGGTGAGGAAGCAAACTCAGGAGATCTTTTATACACACAGATCACCTCTTCACCTCCCTACCCCTATCTCTCCACATTTCTGCCTTTTATTTATTATTTTTTTTTTTCATATGAGCTATCTTTCTTTTTGCCCTTCCTCCTTTCACCTCTGATAAGTTATTGTGCAACTTTGTGGAATGTACACAGGCCAAGGATCTCGATGAAGTGTCATTGTTCAGTTTGTTGAAAGGCACTCTGCTCCCTTTCTTCTTCTCCTTTGGATATGAGCAAGGGAAGAAAGAGACGTCATGGCGGAATGATAAAGAACCTTTCAGTGAAAGAGACACAAAAAGATGAGGAAAGAAAAGGAGAAAATCCTGAGACAATATTTGACAGTGATTCACCTACAGTTCACACCACCAAGGAGAGATATGGACCTAGTGACCTAGTCCAGGAGAAAGCAGGTATGAGTGCTTACCATGTGTCTGTGTTTTCTATGTGTGCATATGTATATGATAAAAACACAGAGAAAGCTCATGCATAACCTCTTAGTCAGCCTGTGATAATTCCAACACACTTACCTCACTTGTTTGCAATTCGAGCGCAAATATGAAAGGCCGACATGACAAAAGCAGAAGAAAAAAAAAATAGAAACAACAATGTGCTTTCCATTCGCCACTGACAGCAAGTTATTCACAGGGAGGAAAAATCACCCCAACCGGCCAATTAGAGTCTTACTTCAGCCACTGTGACAACCCAGGAGACCAATAGCTAAGAGTAATGGAGAAAGAGACAGTGAATGACAGGACTCCAAGGACTCATCATATCAAAGTCCTCTTCATGTTGGTGAAGATGGATGGACAGATGAACAAAGGGGTGAATGGATGGATGGATGGATGGATGGATGGGGTGGAGAGGACAGGCAGAAAACGAGGGAGGAGTGTGATACCACTGCTGCTTTTGTGAAATCAATTGACCAACTGAGGACACAGGAAATCAGAAGCTTAACCCGAAGGTGACAATATACAAGAAATGTTAAACTTCTTATTTTAGTCATATCTGTTTTATTTTTCCCTTTTCTTTACTTTTTCTTTTTGAATTTTCACAAACAAAATGGTCACAAAGAACACACAACAAAAAAGAGATTACTTTTCTGTAACAAGATGTCTTCCATTAAACTCTCTGCCATGGATTTCATGCTCTTTATTATACAGTGTTATACGGTTGCAGTTGAAGCAGTAAAGATGAGTGAATTACAAAGGTCACCATGTTGACAGTTGATTGCATAGCCCCAATTACTGTATTTATGTTTTATGATACAACATCACGACACCTTCAGCACATATGTAAGTTCTGATGTGGTCATTCGAACAAATAGGAAGTACATCTTAGAAGACAGGAAGTTAATGTAAAATGTCCCAGTTTATGATCTGGATTTAAAATCAGTATTGTTCAGATTTTGACGGATGGTCAGTGTTAGAGTTTCCAGATCACCTCTTAAAGTCTGGATGTTGTAAGATCTATAAGTTGATTTAAATAAAAGAGTGTCATTTAGCCAACGGTCTACCTTAATGCCATCTTTGTATCTGTATTTTATTGTTTAAAAATCCACCATATTAGATATAACATCAAGCTGCCAGTTTTGGTGGGAAAAGAAAATGCTTGCTTAACCCCAAAATACATTTAGAACGCACCAAAACCACGCTGTGCTTTACAGGATAAAGCCCGATGAAATGAATGTCTTTGGACCTGTCTAGTGGGTAATTGTAAAAAGACAAGAAGAGTTACTTTGTGTAAATTAGTAGAATAAAGTAATTGTTGTGAAGGGGATGGGGTCAAGGCCATGTTCATGGTAGTGTGGTGAAAGCGTGAGCCTGTGTGGGAATGACCTCACTGGGGCAGCTGGCAGCACTCCCTCTCTTCTTTTGTCAACTCCAAGCATTTGATGCCATTGAAACAGAGCAAGGCAGAGAGATTGAGAGCAAAGGCGAGTGCTAGTGTGAAGGTGCAGAGCAGCGTGATGCAATGTGAGATAGCAGCTGAGTGAGCGCTCTTGTGTGTGTGTGTGTGTGTATGTGTTTGAGCGCTTGCACATGCATGAGTGTGTGGAGAAATGACTAAATTCCCTTTAATCGCACCAACTGGTCTATTATAACTCTCTCTCTCCATTATTGGCTCTCACTCATCCCTCACTCTCCTCATCATCCGTCCATCCTTCAATCCCATTCTTTCACTTGCCAGAAAGAAGAGGAGGGGGAGGTGGCAGTGGTGGTGGTAGTGGTGGTGGCATGGGGCGGGGAACAAGGTGATGTTGTGAAGGCTTTAAGAGTTCCACACCTGTGGGTGCAAGGACAGTTTGTAACCTTATCTCCTATGCTTTGTGTGTCTCCCTTTTCTTTGGCGCTGGATGTGAACAAATTGAGCATTGTGTTTAGGCAGGGGCCAGGAGGATTTTGAAGGAAGGAAGCCAGCGAGTCCAGGCTCTGCACAGCAGTAGCCTGAGACGAGAGATCAGGAGTGATTCCATGTGTAAGATTCCTTCCTTCTCACGGACAGTGCTAATGAAGTGTGTGCACCCTTTGTTAGACAGAATCCTCACACAGAGCCAAGCACTCTTACAGACACTCCAGACATGACTGTGTTCTCACAAACATCTTTGCAATGTATTTTTTGTGCACTTAGGCGAGCAGTTACTGCACTGAAAGAGTGCCACAGATTTTCAGAAACTGGTAAAATATGTAATTTAGGATGTTTTTGTCCATTTTAACAATTAAAAACACAGTTTTCTGTTGCCCTCTCTATTGAAATCTACCTAAAAATATCCTATGTAAACATTATTTTTAGAACTTGCTGATAGATATTGCACAAAGAGACACAGAAAGGATGAACCAGATCATAGGCCATTAATCACATTCGGCCATGTGATGGTAAAGAGGGTAGTGGGGTTTTTTTAGCGCACAAACGACCAGTTTACCTCTTAGAGCTACAAGTTTTCAAAGACAATTTTATGTGTCTGTCTCAGTTTTCATGCAGTTTCTGAATTTATGTCATACATATGTTGGCCTCACCATAATCTACTGTGTGTGTACATCAGAGCGGCTTGTCTGCATTGAGCTATCAGAGTCCATATCCACTGTCACGCTCTCTTGTCTCCGCTCCGTTGAATGCAGATGAGGGGGGAAATTAGCCAGTGTGGGAATATCAGAAGAGACAGATACCCGTGTCACCATGCATCCTAATAAAAAGACTCCTGCTTCCAATTATAGCCAGCTGTAATGATAACACGATGTGAGCAGCAAGACAATAGTACAACTGCATGTCTGCTAAGTCCCAGCCTTGTGCCTGCGAGAGGGTGAGCGGGAGGCGGGGGGGGTGTTGAATTGAAAAGAGCGGGCAGAGCGAGGGGCAGAGATGAACTGTAGGAGGGAAGCCGTAAACGATGCAGCAGTGGCGAGAGAGCAAAAACCTTTGGACCATTTTTAGTTTCTTCTTTTCCAAGGATGTTCACACACTGACATGTGAGAAGACCTAGGGGCGCAAACCAAGATAAAATAAACACATCGGTCCAAATGATAGCTTCAAGTATTCATAATGCACCGTTGCTATATCTTGCTCGACAGAACTTGGGCAGATTGTGTCGATAAATTAAGCACTCCAGCCGGCGCTTTTTGTTTTCTTATTTCAAATGTACTCTGTTAACCTCTGCTTCTATTATTATCGCTGCCAAAGTCCTCATCGTGGTGCTCCTTGGGACTGCAGAAGCTACCGAGAAACTTCCAGGACCACAACTTTAGCTCCCTCAACCTATTTTACTCCCACTCTACACTCTATCTGTCTTGCTCACCCTAGCGTGACCCAAACATGCGGCCAGTGGATCCAGTGTGTTTTCTATGGACATACAGGGAAGGTATGGAGGCTCCAAACCAAACCTCAGCAATGCCAGGCCTATGAGGGAAGGAGGGGCCCCTTTTTTGAGGAAGTCATCACAGAGTCCAAATAACAGGGCCGTCCCCGCCTGGGGCCCGCTGTCAGGCCAATGATCGATGGTCTCAGTCTCAGATGCTTGCCCCAACTGGCCAGTAGTGTACAAAGAGGGGCAAATATAGAGACAGAGAAGGGTCATCCCTGCCATGGTGGGGATGACAGTCAGCCAGAGAGAAGGATGGAAGGAGGAAGAGGGGGAAGGAAGGAGGGGGGTAGTGTAAACCCCAGCATGTTGATTGCTAGTCTCTTCTTTGATTCAAAAAACAGACATGTCGTGCTGTTTTATTTCGTTTGTAACGTGTCCAGAAATCGTCGGCATTGAGACAGCGCTACATTTTAGTGATTGCAGCTCCCGCAGCTGTGGCCACAGGAATGCAGCCTGCCTTCCTCGCCTCCTTCCTTTGCTCTCCGTCTCCCCGTCTATCTCTCATTCAAGTCTTCTCTCGTTTCCTCACCTCTGTGCCTACCCTTCCTTCTTTCGCTCTCTCTGCCCTGAGGCGATGACTCCGGCTCTTCTGGGAAATCTCTGATTAACACTGAAGCCTTTTTTTTTTTTTAACCAAGAAGTCCGTCTCTTTTTCCCTCCCTTTCCTCTTCTCTCCTCTTTCTAGCATTCAACACGCTCCTGAGGTTTAGCAAGCATCAGTCAGAACTCTGGAGCGTGCTCTGCTTGGCTTTGGAAGGAGTTGCAAGACAGACCCTCCGTTGTACCAAAATGGGCGGTGATGACACACATTATCCACCTTCAGCAGGCCTTACACATATCGAAACTACACGTCAGTGCCCAAAATACGGCTTTGAAACCGGTCTAAAGATTTACAGATTTGAGTGTAGAAGAAATCTAGCTTGAAAGGAAATGGCATTAAGTAAGAAGGTTGTACAGTTGTGGTATTTCTGGCTGCCAAATGTAAAAACCTTTAGTCGTGGACTGTCGTGTTGATTTGCCCACCTGATTAATACTAGTGATATTTGTCTGTACCTTTTATGCTTAACAGAGAAGTGAAAAGTAAACAAGTTCAACATCAGTGGTGCTGCCTTTAAGGGCTTCAGCAGTGGCCTGGTCTTTTGCAAAGAAGCATTATTTTCCAAGATCTTCCTTAAACAATACTCCACACTCAAACTTTCTCTGTGAATGAGAGAAAAAACAGCCCTGACTGTCAGCTAATCATCTATCCTGAGCAACTGAGCTAAGCTGAAAGCAGACAGATTATTTTTAAGGGCTTACACAATAGCCACTTTTCCGCAACCGCGCCAAGAGAGGCTTGAAAGAGCCAAGGCAACTGCAGATGTTTATATGGGAATCTTTTGACCAGCTGATAAATTGTTCTTGTAGCAGATAAATCATGAAAAGCATCGGTGAAATGTAGTTTGGGGAGAAACCGGGGGATGTTAGTAAGTGAGCTCAGGCCAGGCTGTGCTTGGCCGTGGAGAGGGATGCCGGCCATTGTGAGAGCAGAAGAGCTGTGCTGCCTTCAAGGCCCTGACACACAAGCACTTATTGTTGTCTCCCCTCTCCATATAAGTCAAACTAAGCTGACTGAATGTACTTGACCCTTCACCCACTCCCTCTTTTCTCTCGTACTCCTCCACTCTTCCTCTTCTCTCCTCCTCCGCGTGTGGTCTCGCTTTAACCACCTGTCTCTGTTACTGTTGGATTGTCCCATATCTGGACTAACATATAATTGAATGTGGTTTCAGGTACTTGAGCCAGCTCAAGTGTGTTTCCCCCCCCAAGACTCCTGAATTAATTTTGCTATTATTGAGGCCTGTCTTCTTGAGACTCCTTGTCTGATCATGAATACAACCCCCTGTCCTCACCACCTGTTCTGGGCTTTGACTCTGCTTAAGCCTGTGCTGCTCATCCTAATAGAGGGTGAGCAAAAGGATGTTAAGCGCTGGCAGTGGATGGTCTTGGAAACTAAATGTTGGTGACCAAAATAACTTTAGCCTCTCATAGTTACTACAGGAGAACGGATGTAAAACTTTGGTGGGACTCAGGGAGGGGGCATTTCAGGGACGATACACTGTGCTAAACTAGAACTTTTGTCACTGATTCAATTAAATGAAATCAATTTTATTCATTCATTCAAATCTCTCCCACAGTACCCTGTTCTCCTCAGCTAAATTCAGCCAAACCAAGCCCAGTTCATATTTTAATTGAGTTCTGCCAGCAGGGATTAAAAACATACAACAAATCAACATGTTATAGAAAAACTACTAGTGCAGTCAAGCATCAAGAAAAACAGCATTTGTTAAGCCCAGAGAGGGAGTCAGCTGAAAAAACAAATCACTCATCAGTGTGAAGTGCATAATGATAAATGAATCAATCACTGGCTCTTTTACTCGTCACTTTAGACACTCTGAAGTGGCACCTTAAGGACTTCAGCTTTAATTGACCTGTGCAGGGGTGACCAGGGCAGCCAATAATGGCAGCTGCTTTCCTCACCATGTGCCTGACAAAGATTTCAATCAGCTGGGCCCTGCTTGTGCCAGTAACCATTCAGACTGTTTTCACTAAGCTCCTCACTGTGTTTTACTCGCTATTTTTACATACTCTGTATTGCCAAGCCAGGCTGCAGTAACTACGCAAATAAAACATAGTTGTCATTTTGCCATTAAGATTTGATGTTGCCCTAGCATAGCGGTGTTGCCGAAAATGCTTTTTCAATCTATTTCCATGTAGCAATTCAAAGAAATGAAATGCTGTGTGTGTTTCTGTGTGTACGTTGGTGCTTGTGGATGGCTCAGATTGCATAGTGTCTATATGTGGATTATGACCATTAAGTTCTAGTGTATCATCCTTTTAGGAGGGCCAGACAGAGCTAATTAGCAGGCAGGAAATGAGTCATGTCCCTGCTGTAGTGAGGATGATGTTTTTGAGGAAATGACCGTAGATGACCAACTGAAGAAGAGCGATGACTGGGAGCGTGTGCACACGTATGCGTTCGGGATCCACTATGTCAATGGCAAAATGGAAACTTTGCAGTGCGCCCCCCCCCCCCGAAATATGATACACCTTTAAGAAAGAGACGGCGTAACACTGAAGCACGTCATGAGGACGTCTGAAGTTAAGTCTGAAGTGAGTCAGAGAAATATGCGATTCCCACAAGAACCATCAAGGACAAGTGAGAAAAATGGGATCTGTGGCTGTGGGGGATAATAGCGCATGACTCCAACTTGAGCACTGCACAACTGGAACTGGACATTTGTAAGAAAAAGCAGTTTCTTTTTTACTTACAAAGTTTGTCCTTTCACCTGAATTCAACAGCCTGAATTATTTTTGAGTGTCGGACAATTGTGCTGCGCTGCATGTGCCACGAGGAGTCCCGCATTTGTAGAACTTGTGGAACTTTATGTAATCTTTTTGTTATGACATAACTCACCGATCTCTAGACGTTGTGTTTTCGAACATACTTCCTTAATGAGAATATTTGATGTTCCTGAATGAATTCAGTTCCACTTCAAGGAAACGACAGCTTTTTTTCCCCCCATTGTTTTCAGTCGTCTCCCTTGCCAGCTGCTTACATTGTGTACACCAGCAGCTACTCAGGTGGGCAGCATTAGCGAGCTGAAGGAGGAATGCTGATCAGATGAGATATCGTAGTCGGTCTGCGCATGTATCAGTGTGTGAGTTCGTGTTTGTGTTATTCCAAACGCTCGGCGGATCATTTGGTCTGCTGCATTAAAACAAAAGGGCTCTGGTCCAGTTTACTCCCATGGGCAGGCTACCTTTGGCCAGGAGAGAGAGAATAAAACCCCGTAGCTTGTTGGGCTCTCTGACGCTCACTCCTCCACACTGCTTTATGGGGGGTCAAGGTAGTTAACTAGTGGCAGGCGTTCAGATGGGTTCTGCTCTGACTTCAAACAGAGAACATTATGGCCGCGCGCGCTCACAGGATATTGCACTGTAAGGCCACTGAACACGGTTGGGTTAGAGAGAGGAGGCTTTGTATCTAGCCCATTAGAGCCCTAAACCGATACTAATGAAGCCGTTTCCTGTACAAACGGAGCAGCTCAGGGGAAACTGGCTTTAGCTTTTAATAAGGCCCTCTCCGATCCCAGTTAAGATGCTGGAATTTTTTATCTGGGCACGGAGTGGGTTACTACTGGTTCCAAGCAGAACCTCTGTTTGGAAAAGTTAATTACGCATGATTAATGGTGCGTTTTCCTTCCAATGATATCTGTGACAGCACAAAGCTGTCGTAAGGCTTGTCAGGCCCAATTCGAGCTGAATAAGTATTTATGTGATCGCATGTGATGGGCCTCCTCTCACCAGCACCAGCCCTCATCAATCAAGCCCTACTGCTCGCAGTAGTGGGAAATTGGTCTATCAGTGCGGCTGCCTCCCCCCTTCTCCTCCCCCACTGCCACAACCACCACCGCCACCTCCCTCCCTCCCCATTCAATCAGGCCCGAGGCTACAATGCTTCTTTAGCTCTTACTTCTGACCAACGCAGGGGTCACGGGGGGGAAAGTGGGAGCCAGAGCTGAGCCCATCCATTACGGCTCTTGTTTCTCTCGGTGGCAGCCGGACGACGGGATTCTATTAAGAGCTCCGTCTATTCAGCACTGAGATTACACCAGGGCCCTCTCTCCGAGCACACCTCACCACCAACCCCCAAGCCCTCACCAAAACCCTATACCCACCCTAGGGGCCTTATAGCCCCCCCACCACCCCACCGCAGCACGGTCGAGCAACCCCCTCCCCTCCGTTCCCCCACGATTTTTTTTTTTTTTACACTTCCCGCTAGTAGTGTTGTTTTTTTCAGCAGCCAGAATGACAATAATCACTGAGAGAAAGACAGAAAGAGAGAATGAGACAGAAAGACAGGAGGAGAAGCTTGAAGGAGAATGAGAGCAGACACTCTAACCTGGAACCTGTTTCTGGTTCAATGTGGACACATTCACTGTCTGCCTGTCTGGCCCAGAAGCGCTGCCACACACATTCACGCAGGCTTTCGGGGAATGAAGGCACACATACACACACACACACTCAAAAGCCATAAGCATACGCTCCCTCTCAAACAGAAGACGTAGAGGTTGAGCACCTGGCTAAGAGACCGGGGCCATCTCCACCACAGTATAAACACACTTAGATGGGTAACATCACAAACACAACTCTGCCGCAGTTACGTCGTAAACACCCGCCGACACCAGATCAAACCGCCACTCCTCCGATGTTTAAGAAGCTCGTTTGTCTCCTGCCGGCCTGAAGAGACTCTTCATTTACTTAATATGTGTTAGCACTTGTGAGAGAGAAAGAGAGGGGAGTGCTGCTCGGGTCACGCCCCCTGCTTGAATGGATGGGGGTCTTCCCGTCAAGGAGAAGGAGAGAGACAGCGCTCCTGTCAAACAAACAGAAATTTAATACGTCGCCTTCTATCAGGATGTCCACAGTGTGTACATACTCTCTTAGGCTTGATTATGAATAACCCCCTCTATCTTATAAACAAGTGGAGTGAAGGCATTCATCAGGGATAGAGAGGTAAGGGTGTGAAGAAGGTGGAATGTTCCCTCCTCCAGCGAGGGCCTGCTGTCGTGTCTCCGTGCGGAGGGGATGATGGAGGAGAGGACAGGCTCAAGAAAGAACAAAAACAAAACAGAAGGTGGATGAGAAATGAAATGAAAATGGGAGGTGGAACGTAAATAGAGGCTCCAGGAGTGAAGAAGTGACAGCAGCAGGAGAGATGAACAAAGAGATTAAATAAAGGAGAGGAGAGACAGAGGAGACGAGACAAAAGAGGAAAAGAGAGTAGTGGAAAGGAAGAGAGGGCAGATGTTTATCCTGGGCACGGAGAGGGCACTTAGGGTGGGGCTGTGCGAGGTTTACTCTCCCAATTCTTTGCTGCATGGTTTGGACTTGGCAGCCAGCGTGCGGGTTAACAGGATCGGAATGCTTCTTCAGGGGCAGCGTAATCAGCACCAACTTCCTCTAATTCAGAAACCGTAGGCCTCGCTCTCCGCCTCTTTTGTTTCAGCCGGGGCTCTGCTGACAGCACGGAGGAAGCAGCCGTCTGACGGCCAGGGGAGATGTTGATTGTGTATAAACAGCGTGTCCAGGGAGGGAGAGAAAGAAAAAGAAGCTGACAAACTTCAGTGCAACTAATGCGTCCGCGTGTTGAAGTGCGCTCGTGCCATCTGCGCGCAGAGATGCACACACACTTGTTTGTGTGCCTTGGCGGTGTTTTGCACCCACATTGCTGGCCTCTCCCAGTGGAAAACACGCAAGACATGAGTGAAAGAGGTTATGTGAGGGATACTCTGCACACTAGCTCCGTGCTCTCTCGGTCCAGTCATCTCCAGCTGCAGCCCGAGACTTTTGTCTTTGTTAAATGTTGTGTGACAATGAGATTTTCCAAAGTGCCATCTAGATAAAGAAGTGGCTTGAGAGGAGGGAGGAGGGGGGAGGCTCCGATAAGAGCCGAGATGGTCTGGTCATAGTCCAGCGGCCCTTCATCACTGCTGCAGCCCCAGATATATCTCCTCTCTGTCTCTGAAGCGTTCACACCTTCATCACTTTGTCTCTCTCTCTCTTTCTCTCGCCCTCAGAAACCCACACTTCTACAACTGCACCCAGTCTGAATACACACACACACATACATACACTCACACAAACACACCTCTATTCCATCACCACAGCTCTAGATCCTCAATCGATCCTCACTGCACCCCAGCCCCCAGCAGACACCTGCAGGTGATTGATCCCCAAATCAGTCCCTCACAACCCCAGTGCCGTAAAAACCATAACAACCCATCATAAAAGCTGATTTATCTTCACCTAGCCCTGGGCCTCACAGTTAGAATATTAACCCAAAAGTGTATGACACCAGAATGATTGGTTTGGAATTGAATAAACCTTGGAAGTATTGACGCACATGTCTGATGGTTCATATCAAGTCTGACTGCTGAAATGTGCCAAGTGAGATTACTCTATCTCAGCAGAGGGCCTTCTGCAGATGTACTCACATACACAGAGAACTTTTGCTGGGGTGCTTGCATGTGTTCTTGTATTTACAGAGGATTGGGCATAATTCAGCGTTATCCTTTATCATTTATGAAGCTTCAGCAAACACGTTTGGTGATTAAATCATCTTGGCTGATTCATTAGTTTGTACGAATTCTTATTAAAATTTAAAAATAAGCATCAAAGTTCGGATTTTACATATGTGAGGATTGCATTTATAACTGTTGAACATTGCTGTGAATATCAGTTTTATATATCTTTTAATATGTGATTTTACATGTATTTACCAACTAATTTAATACGGAAATTTAGATTTTCTATATTAAACTTCAACATATATCAATATAGGAAAAACCCCTTGAATTAGTACTTTTTGTGGCTGTGATGTCCACCACAGAATCATAAATATTGTTACAGGTTTACAATATTACAGTTTCAAAGAGGAAAAGTCATTTTGGAAGAAGAAATATAGAATAGCAGAAAGCAGTAGAAACACGTACCACACGATGATGAATTTATTCTAAAGTCACCAAAGTAATATGTGATCTCTTTGTTTTTTTGTTGTTTAGTGTTTTCATGTTTTTTACTCCATGTGTGTGTTCCTGTAGGAAAAAGTGCCCAAGCCACATTTTAATGAGAGCGTTGGTCTGAAAGCCAGAAGCATGGTGTACTGGCAGCAGCATCAGCATCTGCCCTGTACTCAGCAGTACAACAAGCTCTCGGGTTAAATATAATCCCAGCCTAACTCAGGGGCCTCTTTGATGCTACTGAAAGCCAGTGAAGCCTTTAATGGGAGCCACTCCGTGTCCCTGTGTTATGTGCGAGCTGCTCAGCTTTCCCTCATTTTAGGGTTGTTGCATCTGATTTGTTGTTTTCCGAGTTAATTCTGACTTTAATCGTGCCCACATACACTGAGCTGACCTGTGCTGGGTAGCACATTCCAGCGTGTTTTTATGTGTGTGTGTGTGTGTGTGTGTGTGTGTGTGTGTGTGTGTGTGTGGTGGGGGTTTCCGTGAGTATGCATGCAGGACATACTGAACGCACTTCCACAATCTGCTTATGCTTTTCACTTACTCAAGAACATTTTCTCGCTTTCTCACATTGCAGCTTTGACCGCTTGTAAAATTATGGATAAGAAATAGCCATTAGTCCCTCTTGTCATGTTTCCCTGTGTTTTTTTTCTCCACAATACAACAATACGAGCCCTTTCCGCTGCTCAGTAAAGTAAATACATGACAGGGTCTCTGTGACTGTTGGATGTTTGTTTCTCCACCCGCCCTGCCATTGGGTAAATGGTCTTTTACACCAAAATTCATTGTTCTGTCCAAGGA
Organism: Datnioides undecimradiatus; assembly: GCA_008933995.1. Taxonomy (NCBI): domain Eukaryota; kingdom Metazoa; phylum Chordata; class Actinopteri; order Lobotiformes; family Datnioididae; genus Datnioides; species Datnioides undecimradiatus. Next base: position 3,216,333 of record WARS01000008.1, read on the forward strand.
ATATTGATGAAACTGTTACATTTGAAATTAACAAAGCTTCAACAAAATGCAGCTGAAAAACAGAGAGGTGTAATTATGTGGTCTTCACCTCTAATTAACTTCAATGCGTTTTCATCCTTCATTATTTTAGCAGCATTTTCAGCAAGATTCAGTTCTTTTCTAACTGTGGTGGTGGTGGTGGTGGTACATCATCAGACTGGCATGGCAGCGTTGTCTCCTGTCTCACCGAACAAGTATCACGTCTGTCTGATATCCGCCAACATTAAAATATTAGCCTTCCAATTGGACACGGTATGTGAAAAGCAGATCGTCGTAGTGCTGCAGCGAAGCCTTGACTTTAAACGTGAGAAGAGAGCTCAATAAATGTAATGAATGTGTGACACTTGAACATCTGAGGTGCCGTGTTCAGTTCCATACCGTTTTACCTCTTGTACATAAAAAGCTCTTTTAAAGATGATATCTATGAGCGTTTTAGAGCCGATTTGTTCACCCTCCGGCGACCGGCAACATGCTCTAATTACCTCCCCCCTTTACTCCGCAGGGCTGGAGTGGGGTGGAGTGGGTTGTTTAAGTTTCCAGTCGGTCCCATGCGTATAGAAGCTGTGTGCCCGCTGAATTTATGCTTGAAAAACGTGACCTTTGACTCCTGTGTAGCTTTATCGCACCCCGTAGCCCACATACAGTGTGGCCCTATATGCTGAAGCTCTGCGGAGGAAGTGTCTGTGATTACCATAGATTGTACTACTTTCTGTACATCACCTCCAAACCCCCCTCAATCCTCTCGAAGACCCCCAACTCGACACTGCCACATTCCAGGCACTGCTCCTCTAAACGAAGCGCACACCAGGTTAAAACCAATTATCTTTGAATTAACTTTGAAACGTTGCGTAATTGTCGCTCTCTACATTTACATTCACCCCTCCTAATGATGCCCAAATAGTTTGTAATCGTAGTTCGCACTGCCCCTTTTAATCCAGTGAGCAGGTCTTGTTGCAGCGTCTCGCCACATTGTGCAACTCCTGCTGTCACTGTCCATTGCTCAAGAAACAATATATCTCATTGACACTGTGGAACCATTAAATATCACATTTATTCTGATTAATTGTCCATGGTGGGGATATTAGTGTATTTATTGGCCCTGCATTTGCACCTTTTAATCCAGAACACAGATTACAGCACATCAATAATATTTTGTGCAGATTCTCTTATATTAGTATTTCCACGTAATAGAAATCAAGTCTGCTTCCCACTCAGATTCAAACTTTAATGATGAGAGAGCACAATAAACCTTTTGTAAGAAGCCTCACACACCCTTCGTCTCTGACCTGTTAAATGTGATGAGATCATTTCTGTCTTCTCATAAATCCCCTCAATCAAGCGTCATGGCCTGTGATGGCCCTGCCTTGTTCCAATATTGACACTAATCTCTATAAAACTGACGAAACAAATATGCCTGCTCAAATAAAGGATTTGTTAATACAGACGTGTGCAGTGCTGTGGCCGACCTGTCACTGCAGCGAGCTGTCAAAGAGGAACAGACAGTGGCAAAACAAAATGACCGGGTGCTAATTCAGCAAACACGCGGGGCCTGCTCCTCGCAGGCCGCAGAATTTGTCAAGAAATCATCCCTCTCTTTTTCCCTTTCTGTCGGAATGCCTCGCTGACCCCCGGCAAATGAAAATAATCCAGAGTAATTAGAAGTGAGCTGGTCTGGTCCTGAGAGCCCCCGGGCGGCCGGGTAAACATGGCGGAGGGGCCGGGAGGGGCCAGTGGAAGGGTGGATGGGGGTGTCGGGAGGGGAGGGGGGGTGGCGCTGACCTTGTCCACATAAAGCAGTGATTTATGAAGTGCAGGGCACAGCAGCGGGGCTTCTGTCTTCTCCCGCAGAACCAAATTACTGAGGTGGAGATTAACACGCCGCTCACTACAGGCCTACTTCCAGACCCAGGGAAATTTTTTATTTACATTTTCCTCTTTCATTTCCTCCGTTCTGTTTTAATGGTAATTGGGCTATATGGACACCAGGTCTATCCTTTAATATGGGGACTTAAAGCTGCACAGGCAGTGTATTGTGCACTAATCTCGGCTGAAGGATGTGTTAATTAAAGAAAAAAGTCGCAGAGTGTTGCGCAAACTGCAGGCTAACCGTTCGTTTGAGCTTTAAATGAGTTTTTACCACTTGATTGAATCGCCCCACATTTAGGCAAAATAAAATGCGCAGGGGGTGTGTGTATACAGAGGCGGGATGGAGGCTTAATGCAGCTTTTCGCCGGTGTCAATGGGAGGTCTCGCCGTGAATGGTAGAACTATTTCATGTGGATTTGGCTGCGATATTTTCTTTCTCTCCTCTCTTACTTTTTTTTTTTTTTCTTTTCCGCTCTCCTGGAGGATGTGCTGGAATGCACCACCACACAGGCCTACACAGTGTTTCCATGTGGCCCCTCGGCTGCAGCGGCACAGGCTCTGCAGCTCGCTGGCTGGAGTCAGTTTGCAACCCACTCGGGAATCCCCCTGTTCCCCGGCACTGTCCCGTCTGACTTCACATGGCTCCAGATCGAGCAGCAACATCCAAATCACTTTTTATTCGACACCGGGAACATATTGATGCAAAGTTATTCAAAGGATTTAACAAACATGAACGGGCCAGTGTTCAACCCATGAAGCTGCGCCTCAGATCAAGTAAAATATGAAGCTGTTTGATCATAAAAATTCCCTACATTCATTTATGAATTGTTTTTTTCTTTTTTTTTGCGTGACTGAACTCCTAAAACAAACAGAAAAGCCGCAAGCCAAATAAGCATGAGCCCGTTTGAGCAATTTAACCTCCTTTCAAGAATTTCACAGCACTTTAAAGCCCCGGCACTAAACATTACGCGGATGCTGTATGTTTTAAGAGTCCTTTAAATAGGTATGAAATGCTGTGCGGCATGATATAGTCAGAACTAACATACCCTGAAGCATGCATGTGTTCGGTTTGTAATTTGTTGATAAACAGCTTTTCCACACCGCTATTTAGTAGCTATGTCAGAACCATTATGACAAAGGCGTGGCATAATTCAGATAAAACAGATCTATTTCATCTCAGCGCATGGTGTTTACGGCGGATTGGCGAAATAAATATAAATTGGAGCTCTGCCTTCGCAAATCACTCTCGTGGTTTATTAACAAATGAACAAGTGTTTTAAATTCACCCCCATCGGTCTTTTCAGTGTAGATCCGAGAGCTTTACAGCCGTTCGTTCAGGTGATTATATATTCAGACCCACGCAGCTGAATCTTTCATGTCCCATCTAGCAATTTGACGCCTTAATGTAGATGTTTTGTGCTGCGGTTGACGTGGACGAGAAAGAAATGACCCCCGTCTTATAATAAGTCAAAAAAAAAAAAAAAAGCTGCGTGATAGAGCAGACTGTTACAAACCGAGATATAAGCTGCAGTGCTTTCAACATGAAGTGAAATTCACGGCTCTGAAATAAAAGGCCAGCACCTAATCCACAAAGGAAAGTTGGGTTGATATGTTTTTTTTTCTTTCTTGTGGGAGTCAGTTTTCTCAACATGTGCCAAAAACTGTGGCCTAAAACTTTCGAAAACGGATTATCGCGGCCACATATTGTGAAATAAAATCGTGCATCTCTGATGATGTCAATGACTGACGTCTGACCAGTGCCATAAATGGACGTTTGAGTCAACGATTTCTATTTCGCACGCAGTTCTGTTCTGAATCTGAGTTTCTCCAACATCTAATGACTAAAAATGACAAGATCAAGTCTTGGAAAAACGTTCACTTCCCCATTTAAGACACGTTAACTGCAATAGTTGTGCGCAACAACCATCTTGGCATTTCAGTTGTTCAACTATCCACTCAGAAATGTTGAAAAAGTTCAGTTCAGGTGAGCACGCCATCTCCTGACAGGGGGCAGAAGTACACCATTTGTTCACGTTGCCAGGCTTAGGGGGTCCTGTTACTGTTAACCCAATTTACCCCCGGTGATACCACAAAACCCCGCGTGTTTATCCCCCCCCCCCCACTTCCTCCAGTTCAGAAAAGAGCATAGACCCCTTCTCTCTATCAGGATCCTCGATCAGGCCCGGAGAGGCCGTGAAGCAATCACTTTCCCAGATTACTTGTATTTAATACACAATGCATCATAAAACAAATCCCTCATCCTGACAGGAAGAAAATAGAACAGCTCATTCGACTTGAGCTTTCCCAATTTATGGCTAAATTAAAAAGGGTTCCAACAATGGACAAGTCGAGGAGAGGCAGGAAATCAATGACCGGGCGGACCGGGGTCTCTCCTCGGTTCTCAAGGAGCGCGAGACGATGGGAATCGGTGGCGGGGTCCTGCCTTATTTACACATGATTTTTCCTGTCCTTCCTGCACATTTGCTCCGCGATTTCGTAAAACAATAGGCATTATCTGGGATGGAAGGTCAATGTCACAGTGTGAGGCGTTATCCATCATCATCTGCTCTCATCAGCCAAAGCCCTGTCCTCTCCAGCTTTATGAGCTGCCTAATAAACTCAGCTCACTGACAACGAGGACGTTTCTTTATTATCCTCTACCCTTGTCCGTTTATTCGCGGCATCGGTTTTGGGCTTTAAAGGATTCCCATCCAGATTAAACACCGCAGAAATAAAACGAATGCAACAATTCCCTGCCTTCTTCTGGGCTGGTTGTGAAGCAGGTGCACGTAGGCCAGGGCGCCAACTAAAGTACATACTCCAGAATATAGCAATGTGTTTTTAATTTCGAGATTAATTCAGACGCCACACACTTGAACTATCTCCTTTTCGTCTTTTATTTTAAAAAAAAAAATCGTTTTATGATCGTTCAGAAATCCCTCAGACTTTGCTTATTTTGCGTGCGATCGCGGATGGTGAACGGCGAGAATTTGGGGATGACAGACCACAAGTATTCCTGCTCAACAGCCTTACATGGGTTTATGTTAAAGTCGGAGAAAAGCAGGTGATTAGGCCAGTGTTTCCCAAATTGTGGCGCAGGGACTTCCAATAGTCCTTATGGAGTTTCCTGGAAGTCTCCGGGAGGAACACTTAAGCTTAGTTGTTACATTACTTCCCCCACGCAAGCACAGTCAGAGAATAAGGAAACGCTTTTTGTATAAAATGTATTTCTCACTTTTCTTATAGTTTTTTTTCTCTCTCTCGCACCCAACTCATAACTAGTTAAACTTAATCATAACCTTAAGTTAAAAAAAAAGAGAAGACTTCAGATCCTCTGGTTAATAATGTCATAAAATGGATCATGAACCGGCACGGGCTTGTAGTGAAAAAGTTTGGGAACACGTGGATAATGATCCGCGCTTTGATGCCTATGTTGGTTCATTAAAGTGCGCTGCCTGCGTGTGTAGTTCATCCCTTTAGAAGCGCCTTCCCGACCTCTCCCTGACCCCGCTCACCCTCTCCAACCCCGGGCCCCTGTCACTTTAAAATTTACTGCGGAGAGGAGTCGCTTCCGACCGGGGACAGGGGGCAAAGACGGTCCCGTGTTTCTCAGTCGCCTCTCTCTCTCTCTGGGCTTTAGGGATGGACGTGCGGGATCAGTCCGCGGGAGACAATGCGTAAAAGCGAAACATCACACAAACCGTCCGGAACGCGCAAAGCAGGGGGCGATGCTTAAAGCCAAACCCCCCCCCCCCCCCCGCTTGACTCTCTCTGCTATCATATAGACGACACATCCCGAGTGGCTGAGGAGGGGGAGAGGAAGAGAAAAATGAAAAGTTGAATGGCTGCTAGAGGACACCTGGGTGCGTCAGGACAGGAGGGGTGACAAGAGAGGAGCGGACGAGCCAAGCGACGCGCGCACACTGAAAAGTTGGGAGCAAGTTGATGCACCGGAGGTGATTTTAGTCCCGACCCGCGACGTCTGTAGGACAGTGAGGGGAGATTTACCGAGTCAGCGGTGTCTGTGAGACAATATAGTGAGAGAGGATTTACTTTTACCGAGCGCGCGGTGTCCGAGGTCTAGTCTCGCACCCGGCGAAGAGTCGACTCATCCCGCGGCTTGGAGACCCGAAGAGACACCGAGAACACCAACAGATCTCCGGTGCTTTTTGTTTTGGTTTGGTTTGTTTTTGTTTTTGTTTTTTACAATGCCAAAAATCTGGACAACGCGCCGCGACAAAGACAATTAGTAGTTTTACAGTTTGTGTGAAAGTCGAGTTTGGGTCGCTCACGGTTTGTTTTTAAAGCCGGAGTTTTCATCACTTTTCCTCAGTTTGCGTCTCTTCCCAAGAGGTTTTGAGCGTCGCACGCCGGTGCAAAACGGTTTGAACGGTAAGAGAAAACACATTAAAAGCAAATCATTCATTTTCTTGAGCGTTTTGCATTAAGAGCAGGAGAATCAAAACAAACGTTCGCTGTTCATTTGTAAACCGCGTTAAATTCATAAAAGACTGGAGTGTGTGTGTTTTTTGCAGGATGAATGGGCAGATCCAGTGTTAGTCCAGACAAAGGGCTTTATGCAAGATAAATATTTATTCAGTGGCAGGTTATACAAAGGCGGAGAGACAGATTTGTGACCCTGAGAGATTCCGTTTTGCATCCCAACAATCGGCTACGTCTTCATAATAATTCTTATCATCCGCGGTTTCCTGCAATTGATTTGCTTCCTAGTAAAGTTTACAGCTGTTGTATAATAAATATTAACGTGTTAAAACGACCTTATACTGTTCGCAGCTCCTTCACAGAAACGCTGTATAAATGTTTTGCAGCCGATAAAAGTCCAGTGATCTTGTGATTTGCATAATAATTCACTTCATCGGATTTATTGTGATTTTGCTCTTCAGACTTGAAGAGTGTTGGTGTTGTGTGGGAGTCAAGTGCATTTGTTTTCTTCGTTTTTATTATTGCTATTTTATTATCACCGTTATTATTGCATCGTGTTTTTGTCATTATTTTCAATTTATATGCAGAAAAAACTAATTGTTAAATCGATACGCTTTGTTGATTAATTCGATGGCACTACATTTTCAGAAACGAATTCAAACATCAGCCGAAATTAATTTACATTTCGAATCATTTTGTTGCATATTTTCAATTTCGTTTTTATCCTCAAAACGACGCCAGATCGATCAGTGAAAATTCGTTGCATTACTTATGTTTTGCAGCCTTGTTTTGATTTGGGTTATTATTTAATTGATTTATATTTGATAGTGATATTGGTACTGATTTATTGTTGATGAAAAAAACATTTTAATATAATTTACATTAATTGCAGCACTGAAAATGACATAATTCCACGAGAATTCCCTAAAGGGTGAAAAAACATAAATGCCAAAGAACGATCATTTGTTTTATTTAGATTTATTACATTTATTGGTATTATTTTGTCATTATAAAAAAAACTTTCCTTATGAATTACTGCAAAATAATAATTATAAAAATGCAGGCAAGCATTTTCACATCACAAAGGAATTTTTAGATGATTAGCAGCGACTTTAGTTGTAGTCTAACCAAATTATGTGCATATGTGTGTGTGTGTGTGTGTGTGCGCGCGTGTGTTGCGCCACAGACCAGCTCCTAACATGTGGGAGGTATGTGGTTAAGTCAGTGTTTGGACACAGTAACCTGGACTGATACTGATCAAAGTCTGATCTCTCCCCCCCTCTCTCCCCCTGTCTCCCCCTCTCTCCCTGCAGATCTTGGACGGGTCAGGCCATGTAAAATTCTGTGTGGATGCCAGCAAGCCAGATATCGGGAGCTGGCTGAAGCACATCCAGTTTGCCCCTGCGGCCAAGCAGCATAACCTGACAGCGTGCCAGATAAATGATCAGGTACGTGGAGACACTTGCAGCCTGCCTGGCAGAACAACCTCGACAAAATACGAGACGAATATGATCTGAAGAAAGTAGAAAAAACACATGTGGATGACTTGATTTTGAACTCCCAAATGGTGATGTGTCCTCCGAATCTTGCTGTCTGCCTGGATGAATCAAGTGCAACTGAGAGTCATTCAGATCAGTGAAACAGCTTTTTTTTTTTTTTAAAAACACAGCTCTGATGCCAGAAGGCTTCCCAGTATTTTCCGATGGCTGTCCTGTCTGCACGCTGTTGTGTTAAAAGGTGTTATTGTGATCCAAGTCAGATAGTCCCCTGAGCAGCTAGCCCACCCTGCCTTCAGTTCGCATACACACACACGGCTCTCCCCCACGCCGCACCGCAGAGACTCCTCGCTATCTGTGTGTGTTTTCTTTCTGTAATTGTGCTCTGGCTTCTGCCGTGCGAGGACCACAGGGCAGGATCAGAGGCGGCCCGCCGAGATGATCGTTCCGCACACTTCCCAGTCACGCTTGCGATATAAACTCTTAGATATGCCAGGAATGCCACAGTCCTTTTGCTGCTCACCTGGCTGTACAGAGAGGTGCGTGCTATACACATGGGGGCCTGTTCACTTTAGTAATCCCATGGCCAGACACCCCTCCTACACAGACACAAGCACCAGGGCAATAAGACAAGAGGCTAAACTTTATTTGACATGTGTATGGAGCATACCACAGCCTGACCCGAATAAAAAAACATAATCTAGCCTGCATGTTTGTCATCACTTCTCACTGGTGGTCCCTCTAGATTACTTGCTGAGCATCTCCAATAAAAAATACATGTCATCAGAGTATTTAATAACTCAGGCCAAATACAAAATACATGTAAAAGCAACATTTGGATCGGTTGGATTAATTAGGAAGTCTTCTCAGCCTCTCAGTAAAAAACATCCTGCTCTTCCTTCACATGTCTACATAATTCTCACCCTTCGCACATTCTCAGCCAAAGTGAGATGAGGTTGAGAAAGCGGAGAGCATGCTCTTTTCATGAACAGACCAGGAGAGAAGAAGAAGAGAGGCTTTCCAAAAGCACTTACCCGGCTCTCTTTTAAAAGAGACAGAGAGACAAACAAGCAGAGAGAGCTTTCCCCCGAGCTGCCCTCTCCACGAGGTGTGACTCGCTGTCAACACTGTGGTTCTGCTCGGGTGCCTGTGTAAGGCTCCGACAGGTCACGGACATGGCTATGATGAGGTGATTGTTAAGTATTACACACTGTCACAACACAGCACAATGTGCCGTCTTTAAGCCTTCCGGCCAACATTGGTGTTTTTGAAAACACACTGTAGCGTCTCACAATGCCTGTCTGTATGTTTAAAATGAAAAGACTAAAAGGGGGTGGTCTTGTAAAGCTGCTGTCAGTTTTTGGTTGTGTGTGTGTGTGTGTGTGTGTGTGTGTGTGTGCGCGTGCGCGCGCGCATGCTTATTAGGCTTTTTTGTCTCCATGTGTGCCCGGTCTCTATGTGCATTGACTTGTTGCGAGTGTGTGAAGTGTTTCTGAGTGTCTGCACACACCTGTAACTGCCTGTGTTTCTACATGTATTCATGTGTGAGCGTGGGTGTGTGAGCCTCAGTGTGTGTGTGTGTGTGTGTGTGTGTGTGTGTGTGTGCACTCTGCAGGACTGAATTGTTCACTGCGGTTCAGATGACTCCCTGTGCTCCTCATTCTGAGCTGGAAATGTTAAGACACACAGTACCTGATTCCAACAGGTTTTACAGCCACAGAGAAGTGCTGAGTCTAAACCCAGCCTGAAACCACACATTACACACTCGCCGCACGACGTGTACCATCACCAGCTTTCCACAGAGGGGCCTGACCGAGCTACCCAGGGCTTACATTTTACTTGTTCTGCTGAATCTTCCCTCAGTACCAAATTTAAACGAACCTTCCCACCATCGGCAGCCGAGATGACTGTTTTACTTTTAGACTAATGTCATACAATCACAGCAGTTTCCAGGTGCGTTGGTCGTTATTTGGTCCTGCTTCTTCTCAAGCACCAATATAGTCCTGCCAGTGTGAGAGTTAAACTGGCCCCTGTCCTCTTATTTCTGACCCAGTTCTGTTTATCATAAAACTTTATGACCAGTCTTCGGAGGGTGAGGGAGTGAGAGAGGAATGAATGAGTGAGGGGAGAGAGAATAAGCCTGTTTTTTCTTACTGCAGGAACTGTTTGAGATCTCTTCTCCCTTTCCTCTCTCTTTCAATTCAGTTTTTCCTAGTCAGCTCTAAAACACTGACATAAAAGATCTACTCACACGTCTGCAGACACCTCCATGAAACAGTTCTGCAAACAATAACAAAAAGAATATCAGCCCTCATTTGTAATATTAGAAGCAGACGGAGAGAGAAAAGCATGTATTATATTAACTTTTTAGCACATATAGTCATTTCACTACAGTCATTACATTGTCTTATATTTAATGGCAAGGAAAAATCTAATTAAGAATTAAAGAAAAACATTTCCAGATTGATTTAAACGTCTTGTGTCATTGTAGATGTCCAGCTGTTTAATTTCAGTGGGACTTAAGAAATGGATTAGAATTGTTTTCCTAAAATACTAGAATAAGCTGCACATTGGGTGTTTTAAGACAGCCTTTGTTTTTATGACCGGTTCTGTTTTAGTGCTTTATATATTTGACACTTCAGAGTGCAGAGCAGCAGGAACAAATGGACAGGAAGGAGATGGCAGGTGTCGCAATTTGTGAGTCACACTGTGATTAATTCAGCGTGCTCGTGCAGGTCTGAAAGCAGTCTTTTCCCAATAAAAAAAGCCTCTAAAGAGATTTGAAAATAATACACTTTTTCATATTGTTTTCCCATTCAAAACCTTCTAACATTCTTAAAAAGTATCAAGTAGAAATGATTGATGAATTAAAGCTACTTTGCAATTATAAAATCTTTTAACTTTAGCCTGTTTTATGTTCAACTTTGAGCTTTTTTTTTTTCCATCCATGCCACAATAGCCAGCTCTCCTGATGGCCTCATTTGTGCACTGGTGCACTGAGCAACGCTGCCCGAGCGCTGCTTGCATAGATCCTTCGGTGATCAGCGTGTTTTGTCGTTAAGATAATTAGGGGCAATTAGTGCTTGAAAACCCTCCACTGCGCTCCTTACTCTGCTGATTCAATTGAAAGGAAAATGGATTAAACGTGTAATTAACATCATCCAACGAGGCCCTGAAGAGCCTTTCATAAGACAGTGCAGAGGGATATGAGCGTTAATCTCATTCGCTCTATTGATTCTCACTCAGTATTGAGTGGGATGAAGTGGCTGAGGGGCGTATTAGCGAAACACTGACAGTCATTCACTATGTAAATACACCGGAGATAGAATCATGAAGCGATTGTAATTCACTGAGGTAACAGCTTACGTTGTAACTAAAAAGAAGTTACACACTAAAAACTGTGATTCTGACGTGGATTATCTTCACAGGATGTTACTGAGATCAACGTCATACAGGAGATGTGTCATTTCACCTGACAGTTTCCCCCTGACATTGATGATATATCACTCACGGGACACCACAAACATCTTCATAAGGTCACATTCCCACAGCTGACTCAGTCTAACATGAACATAGCCCCATGTTGGCATCCTTACATGTTCATCCAATTTGGTGGAACCAGCTGCACATGGTGTGCTCATGCTCTTTATTGCTATCTAAGTCACGAAATGTTTTTGCTCCAGAGCCAAGAGTTGGTGACTGCCAAACACATCGTACATGTTGCATGACCCCGATAGTTACAGGGTGGCTGGTGTGGACATGCGCTGTCGTGCTGCTGCTGAGCAAGCCTATGTTAACAGTGGGTGGTTTTCTTATATTTGATGATACTTTGTGATTTGTTTGACTAGAAATTAGTTTTATAAGTATGTATATATATATATGTGTGTAAAACAGTATTATTATATTTTTAAACTTTGAATTGTCACAGTGTGAACCTTGATTGCGGGTGTGTTTTTAGATGTTAAAGTATCTCTCTGAGCTCTGTGTGAGTGAGGAGTCGACCAACAGGGTGTGACCGGGGAAAATGTGGCTGTGTTTACTCTGCTAATGACTAATGGTGTCAAGGTAACAAAGTAGTCCGATTATAGCCTCTGATCCGCTCGCGGTTGTAACCTTTGACAGAGAGGGGGAGAGAGAGAGATAAGAAGTGGACCAATGAAGGAACGTTCAAAGGGAGGAATAAAGCATACAGGTAGCGACAATAATAGATCAGCAGCTTCTAGACAATAAGGCTCAGTCATTGAGGGGACTAGTTTTCCTGGCTACTACTGCAGCCTGTGCAGAGCAGATTAAAGCCATTACAATACTGTGAAAACTTACAGACCCAAGTCGAGCTCGTGTATTTCCAAAGTGAAATCGTTACTTCTGTGTTGCTTTTGTTTGCAGTTAAAGCAAGGAATGGCCTTGATGCTGAGGCAGCTGGCTTTCTCAGTGTGAACCCAGACACCCCGGCTATCTTATCTACAGAATAACCTGTTATTTTAAGCCACTGTTAAAGACTGCTGGCAGTTAGTCTGTGTGTGTGTGTGTGTGTGTGTGTTTGAAAGTGTGTCCATGACATGCTAAGGATGACCCTTTGAATCAAAAAAACACTGCGCCCTCTGTTCTGGAGCCTGCCGTGTTTGTTTGTGTGTGTGTGTGTTTTCACTGTTTATCTGTGGCGGCCCTCGGGGGGAAGGGGTGGAGCTGTCGGGGGGAATTCCCCTCATGTTCGTAATCGCCCTCCTGCGCCTGCTCATGTGTGCCCGTACGCTACACTAAAACACATCTTCTTGTGCAGTAGAACAGGGCTACAGAAATGTGTCTCTCCTGATCCCTAAAAGAGGAAGGTCAGAGGTCATGCTCCGACTCATGGGCATTTCATCAAAGTGGATGTTTGCTGCTGTTTTTAGAGACTCACCTGAATCTTCAGTCTCCCGTGCTAAGTGTTTCTTAATTGTTTCCTGTTATTGGTAAAACATATTAAACCTACAGACTTGCACTTTTGTATTTATGGACAAAGTGGTTTCGACAGTGACCATTAATTTTAATGTTCCGAGTCCTCAGTCCGCGCCCTGGTGGCTCTCCAAAGAGCCTCCCTGCTCTGTCTCAGTATCAGTCTCTCAGAGCGGAATCCCTGCAGACTCACATGTCTGTTTTACCCGCCGTCTGATTGTTTCTAAATCACAATATTTTTGTGGCCTTACAGAGGTGACGGACACAGGAAAGAGTCTGCCTGTTTGTGCGTGTGTGCTCTATGAAGTTCCATCCATGTTCAAAGCTGTGTGTGTTTACGGCATAGACGGAGGTTAGAGTAGTGTGTGTCAGGGATTTGAGCTCCTGTTGGGACCCTCTTTCCTCAGTTCCTTTTATTCTTTCTTAGAAACAATGGGAGTGCAGCCCTGCTATTGCTGATCAGCGCTGAATTTCTCCTCAATCAGAGATCAAAAACTACAAAACAAAAAAATATAGACCTCAGTGGTTAAAATAATGCAAATGAAAAGATTTAAAGCTAAAATGCTACAAAAATGAAAACAAGAATATTTCTGGGGAATTAAATTTGGTGGTTAATATATAATGTGTCTTTCCTGCTCTGGATAACTGTAATGACTCTGGTTTAGCCGTGTAATGGGAGTCAGACTTGTAGACCCTTTCACCCGCCCACCGACTTTCTTGGCCAGCACAGATTTTTATTTTAATGCTTGAATTTAAATTATACTTTCATGCTACCACAAAGCTACACTAGTTACTGTGCACCAATCACTCCTCTGTTACTGACATGCAAGAGCTCTGCTTTGGGCAGACCCTGTCTTATATTTTTTGTCATTTTTTTACATAATTGAGCTCCCCTTTACTCTAGTGACTCTCAGTCTAGGAACTTCCTGTGAGTCACAGTGGAGCCCAAAGAAAATCTGTAGTGTCATATTTAGTATTAAATCATTTGCCAGACGTTAAAACAATGACACAAATAATTATAGCATAGAACACATGGTGATCTTTATTGTGACCAAGATATTTATCATAATTCTCTGTGGAGCCACTGTGGCTCTCGTCCCTCATGCGCGCCAGGAATTCCGTCCATGAGTATGTACCTGTGACCCGTGCCTTCCCAGAAGCATGCCCTCCCCAACCCCTCCCTTTTTCATTTCTAATAAATTCCCCCATCATCATTGTCACGTCGGCATCGCCACAGAGGAAGGTAATATGTTAAACCTCCAAAGTATGCCAAAAATATCACCAAGTCTGATTGTTTCACAGAGAAAGGCTATTGTGTGTCCATGGGAAGCACCAGAGTCCCAGGGTCTCTCAGCTGATTTGTTAAAATGACTGACCCCCTCAAAACACACACACGTGTTTAGCAGGAACATTCATCGGTCACTTGTATGTATTTTAGACTAAATGGATACACAGTAATCTGCATTCACAGCTTTTATTTTGGAGAAATTCATAGTCTTTAAAAGTAAGTGGATCTAGTTTGAATTTACTCATTAAATGAGCAACTAGAAGATGTGTTAGACCTTAATTGATCTCACTGTTTCAAAGTGTCGTTCATCACTGGAATACTCAATTAACAAAATGCATTTTTTAACAGCTCGCTTATTTTGAGAGATTATCGCCATACATTAGCAAGCTTGCACTCCACCCATTTATTTCCCACTTCTTGCCTACTACAGGCATTTCTAGAGAATTCAGAGTGTGGTTCTGTGCATGTGTGTTTATCTATGTATGTGTGTGTGTGTACATTACGTATGAGACAGTGTATTTATTCTGCAGTATGGTTGTGCTTTAATTTAGCGTTAGTGAAGATGGATGTCTTACATGATGATTGATTACAAGTTAATGAGTGCGTATGAGTGTGTGTGTGTGTTTTCATGTGTATGTCTCCTCTGTGTGTGTGGCTCTGGTTGTACAAATATGATAGCATGTACACATTGCATATCCAGTTTGCGTGTGTGTGTTTATGTGCACCAAACGTTACTCCAGGTGACCTCTGCTGGTTTAAACACTGAGTAGCTTCCTCCACTTTGCAGCTCAGTTATGGACTATGAGGAAAAACAGTCAAAACAAAAACTGCTCCAATATCTTCACAGGACACCAAATAATAGCAAATTCAGCTCAGTTATGTATTGAGATCCATATATATTGTTCGACCTTTCTAAATAAAGTCACATTCTAATTCACAATGTCCCTGTGTGTGTTGCAGATCTTCTACAAAGTCACCAGAGAGATTTTCCCCGGTGAAGAGCTGCTACTTTTCATGAAGGCTGAAGAGTATTCATGTGACACCATGGCTCCTGATATTCATGGTATGCACCAAACAAAACACACAAACACACATTTCTGCCACTATCCGCAAAACACATACACCTCACTTAAGTACAGAGTATGCTAATGTTTCTCCCTCCCATCATGCAGAGGAGAGGCAGTACCGCTGTGAGGACTGTGACCAGCACTTTGAGTCCCGCAACCAGCTGCTGGACCACCAGAAACAGCCATGTGGGATGCCCCCCTCCTCCTTCCTTAACCCAGGTTTGACTTTTATTTTTAAATAGGTTGGCTATTTTCATGGCATTGTAAACAGTGGGCACTGAAGAGTGACAAGGACGTGTAGCTGAACCTCGAGAATTTGACGCTTATGATGTAAGGGCTTTGTTTCATACAGGAGCCTGAGCTGAAGATGACATCATGCAAAACTTGTCAAATAAGCAGGATAATATTAGAACCTGTTTTTTTTCACCTTAGACCACTGAGCACACAGTCAGTGCGGTGAAGAATATACTCATCCTACATTATTCATCCAAGAATTCATACTTGTTCTTTATAGTAACAAGAGAGTGTATTTTGTACAAGACTGGACCACACACTCTTGGCCAGTGTATGCAGCGATGCAGATCATATTTTCCCCGTATGATCAACGTCATGGAATAGCTTGCTCTTATGGGCCGCAAATATCTTTTTTGACTTCATCTTTTCTAATGTTTTAAGGAGGGGACAGTGACCTGAAGGCCCAGGAACCTGAAGACCTACGGCCCCTCCACATGTCCCATGGTCTACATGAGTGTAAGGAGTGTGACCAGGTGTTCCCCGATGTCCAGAGGTAAGTTTAAATGCTCAAACGCATCATCTAGTTTTAAATTTTTGTCTGTCATTTGACCATATTATGCAGCACAACAACATATTTTGTAAGTCCTCATTGTTGCTTTATGTTATGTGTTTCCTGAAGTCTGGAGGCGCACACTCTATCCCACTCTGAGGAGAGGGAATATAAGTGCGACCAATGTCCCAAGGCCTTCAACTGGAAATCAAACTTGATCCGACATCAGATGTCGCATGACAGTGGCAAGCACTATGAATGTGAAAACTGCTCAAAGGTAAAGTGATGACTTTTGGAGGGGATAGTTCATTAACTAGTCCTGTCATGTCTGACATTTTTTAAACTTTCACATTTGTAGAAGCAGATAATAACTCCAGCGTGTTTCTGTGTGGTTGCTTCCCCCAGCAGGTGTTCACAGACCCCAGTAACCTGCAGAGGCACATCCGCTCGCAGCACGTCGGGGCGCGGGCCCACGCCTGCTCTGACTGCGGCAAGACGTTCGCAACGTCTTCAGGCCTCAAGCAGCATAAGCACATCCACAGCAGTGTCAAGCCCTTCATGTGTAAGTCACTAAGACCCTACCTATGTAAGTCTCCTCAGTACGTTATAATAATAATAATAATAACAATAATAACAATATGCTTGTGACTTGCCTTTAAAAGCAAAACTGTGATGTTATTTCAAATATTAATTTTATCTTTCCTCAGCTTCTTCTCTACAGTCATTCATGTTTTACAGGAATAACACATGGGATTATAGAGTAGTGTTGTTAGAGTGGCAGCGTCATTTCTTTCAAGACAAGAGTCATGCAGTTTTATCTGCATCAGCAGCCACTCAGTGCTGATGTGGTGATAACAGCATTTAAACTAGCATGTAATTTGCCTCAGTCCCACTTGGTTTAACCTTACCTTTGCCTCTCACGGTGACCCAGCTTCAACGATTGTTGACGCTACCACTAACAGGCTTTTTGCTTCCTCTCATACAAAGACACACACATGCACACATTTTGTGCCCCTGGTCTTCAGTAATCGCCAACTCCAGCAAGACCTGAGCACATTTTGACCTTTCACACTTTCCCCACCTCACTGCGCAGATCTGATCTCCTTCCCCTAAAGCATTATGACCTTCACCCTTTGGCCCGTCTCTCTTTCCCTGACCCTGCACACACATACGAGCACATGTAGACCTGTCCACGCACCAAGTACACACTCTTTCTCCTCCTCAGACAAACCCACATTAACACACTCACACATATATACATAGGGCGGAGTGACTGCATCTCCACTGAGGACCTCTGACTCCCCTCTCTCCTCCTCTCTCCCGCCGCCACATGCACCATTCCTCACAAATAGCAACCACATGTACAGCCCTCTTCCCTGTGCTCCCTCCGAATAGGAGTCCATTTGCTGTAATCAGCAGAAAATATGCAGGTTTAAAAACAACTAATGGCTGTGTAAAAAAGACAGAGCAGCCTCAAACATGACGGCCGCCTGCGAGAGAATGTCTGTGTGTGTGTATGAAGTGTTTGTTTGTGCGGGTGCTCAAGAAGGTTATGTACGTGTTTTGGACAGTACTGAATGCACATATGATTCTGTTATGTTAGTGCTCGCAATGTGTCAAGGATGTGTGTGTGTGTGTGTGTGTGTGTACGTCAGAACTTCTCGATGAAAGTGAACCACTCAGGCTTGCTGGGTTATTAATTGAGATACACAGCAAGCCATTACTTTGCCACAGCTCTCCTCTCAGGAATGTGTTTATAATATTTTGTTTCAGTTTATTAAGAGCTGACGAGTACACGCGTGTAGTGAATCAGATCTTACACTCAGCGTGTCATGCGTGTGTGTTGTTAGTCTGTAAATGTCACAACTACATGATTTATGGCGCAGGGCTTTTTCTTGTAGTTTTGCCATGTGGCCATACTTGTAAAAACACACGCACACACAAAGAGAGCGCGATAGAAACAGCTATCCCAATACACAGAGAATAGACAGATTTAATAACTACTTATTTACTGTTGAGTAATCCAGTGTGTTGTTGATACAGTCTTTTATTTTACACAAAATGTGTTCCTTTGCAAGTAGACGTACTGTACTATTCAACATTATAAATGTCTACAACTTAAGCTTAAACAGATTCACTTTAATCAATTCAAAGGTATTCGGAAACAGTTTCCAAATTTCTTTGTCTGTGTTGCGAGACACAGCTCCCAGAGAGGAAACATCATGTGCAAAATCAGAAAGAAATCAGACTCTCTTCTTTTTTTTCCAGATGTTTGCAAAATGATTTCAACTACCTTTCTGCTGTGATTGTATCCACCAAAGCCAAGCCACAAATACACTTCATTTCAATTTAGTTTTCTGGATCTATTCATTAAAATAGACTTTTTTACAAGATTACATTCACTCTTGGCTGAAGTATTCCCATTTGGCTTTCCTTTGGGGTGTTTATTTAAATCTGTTTCTACAATACTTTGCCCGCTCTTCCTCTCCATCTCCTTAAATTGCTTCTTGTGCACCTTGTGGCTGGAAGGCATCCAAAGTATGCAGAAGTGTAATCACAGTGTGAGCCTAACCACTTCCCTTATCCTCGTTTTGAAGATCTAATAACAATGTGAGCGAAATCAATCATCCAGGGCCGCTTCTAACTGCTTTCTGATATTATTGGATGATCAAAGGTCTATTGAAATGTCAGCTGTAGTGAAGTTGATCTTCAGAATATCCCATAGCATAGGAGGGGGCCAGCAGAGAGGAACATCTTCCCCCCTTCATAAACTGCATTCTTGACTTTTATTAGAATAGCTTGAGAAAAGAGCATGGGAAAACAATAAGTACATGGCTACCATCCCCAGTTGTGAATTCAAACAAATCATCCGCTGGTAACAGATAATGTTGACAGACTTATAATGGTGATAGATAATGTCAGACGTTGAGGTTTTGTCTCAGGGCCGGGTGTTGCCACTGTACGTCTCCCAGGGTCAGACAGAGCGACAGACAAGGGTTGACTGTGGGAAGGTCACTTAGCGCAGGGCGGCAGGGACTCAACTATGGGGACAAGGTGAGGGGGTGACGGGGGAGGCCCGGAGGGGGAAGAGGGAAGAGGGGCAGTAGAGGACGTGAGACCTGTCCCTGGGAACCGGACTGCAGGATAGGATTCATTCAACTCCGCTTCCTTCACAAACTTAAAATAGAGCCATTGTACTGCATGCGGCTGAGAATGTGTGTGTATGTGTGTGTGTGTATCTGTATGTCTGCATGCCTGTTTGTGTGTGTGTGTGTGTTATTCAGTTTCTCTGTGTTATGTGAATATTTTGTGAATGTGCCTGCATGTCTGTGTATGTGTGTGTGTGTGTATGTATGTGTGTGTGTGTGTGTGTATGTGATTGTTTATGAACTCCCTGGGAGCGTCCCTGGGAGGACAATGGGACTGGAGATGCCTGGGAATTTGGTTTGATGTGCAGGTGATGAGTGGCAGCAAATGACTCACACCGTCAGCTAAACAGATTCCCTTACAATGCCAGGATCTGGACACACCTCTTCTCCTTATTTTGCTGGAAAACTGTTGTCAGAGTATTGATGGGAACGCGAGCACATCATTCATACTGTATTTCCTCTGCCTTAGCCTCAGCCACCCTGAAGCATGTTAACTAGAGATATCATATCATGTAATGTTATTTTGTGTGTGTAAGTAGGTGTGTGTTGCATACTGATACGTTCTTTATCTGTCTCCTTGTCCCTGCAGGCGAAGTGTGCCACAAGTCCTACACCCAGTTCTCTAACCTGTGCCGCCACAAACGCATGCACGCTGACTGCCGCACGCAGATCAAGTGCAAGGACTGTGGGCAGATGTTCAGCACCACATCCTCCCTCAACAAGCACCGGCGCTTCTGTGAAGGGAAAAACCATTTCACAGCAGGGGGATTGTTTGCCCAAGGTATGCCACTCCCTGGTGCCCCTGGCTTGGACAAATCAGCTCTGGCAATGGGCCACAGCAGTGCTGGGTTGGCTGATTACTTTGGGGCCAGTCGCCACCATGGCGGGCTTACCTTCCCTGCTGCCCCAGCATTTCCCTTCAGCTTCCCCGGCCTCTTCCCCTCTGGACTCTACCACCGGCCTCCACTCATTCCTGCCACCTCCCCTGTCAGACAACCAGCCCATGCACCTGTTGCTGGGCACGGTGCAGAGCTGAGTAAGAGTCCACTGCTGCCTCCAAGCCCTGGAGTTCAGGAGTCCCGAGAGCTCCTCAAAGCTCTCCGTAAAGATGGCGGTGCTCCTGGCAACCAGATGCCAGGCTCAGAGCACAACGCCCAGAGCTCCTCCACAAAGCAGCGGAACAAGCAGAGTGACCAGTCTGAGAGCAGTGACCTGGACGATGTGAGCACGCCCAGTGGAAGTGATTTGGAGAGCACATCAGGCTCCGAGCTTGAGAGTGACATGGACAGTGAGAGGGAAAGGGGAGCCGCTCGAGAAAATGGCAAAGGACCCAAGAGGAAGGCCAGTCAAGGAGGTCCCCAGAGCCCCAGCCTGACAGGCAGCAGTGCTGCTAAAGACTTTCCAGGCCCTTCCCTCATCCCATCCTCGCTGGACGAGCACACAGCTGTAACTGGGGCTGTAAATGACTCTATTAAGGCCATTGCCTCCATTGCTGAGAAGTACTTTGGCTCCACAGGGCTGGCTGGCCTGCAAGACAAGAAGGTCGGGTCTCTGCCCTACCCCTCCATGTTCCCACTGCCTTTCTTCCCAGCATTCTCTCCTCCAGTTTACCCTTTTCCAGACAGGGACCTCAGACCTCCAACCCTGAAGGGTGAGCCGCAGTCTCCAGCAGACGACAGCAAGAAGGCCCAGGGCAAATCATCATCCGAGTCACCATTTGACCTCACTACTAAGCGAAAGGAGGAGAAGTCTGCAACATCTGCCTCCTCCAAACCAGAGGCCCCCCTCCCCACTGGTCAGGATCAGCCGCTAGACCTGAGCCTGGGATCGAGGGGCCGTGGGCGCAATCCAAGAGAGGAGGAGACAAAGAACAACCCAGGGCATGAGGAGGAGAAGGCAGTGGTGGACATCCCAAAAGCTGACACTTCTTTACAACATGCCAGGCCCACCCCTTTCTTCATGGACCCCATCTACAGGTATTGTTATTCCCAGTACCTTACCTAACCATAATATAAGTCACTACACCAATTTTACATCACATGTGAACACTACAGCACATTTAAAGTGCTGTTTATTCTGTCATGCAAGAGTAGTTAAGTAGTAAATATAATGTTGTTTATGCAATAGTGAATATATCAGTTTAACATATTCTGCTGCTGCACATGCGTTAAGAACTGACAGAAATCTACTATTAGCAGGGTTGAGAAGAGGAGAATGAGCGATCCGTTTGAGAGTCTGAAAGACAAGTACATGCGGCCAGCTCCAGGCTTCCTCTTTCATCCACAGGTGGGTTTTGACTGTGCCGTCAGCAGGAACTGGGACAACTTTTGTGCATTTCAGTGACGTATATTAAAGTGGCGGTGCGTTGTTTTCACAACAAACTGAATGACACACTCTCTGCTGTGCAAAGAGAATGTGTCTTTCATTAGCTTAACATTTTAGTTAGTCATGCCCTTTTAAAATTCACAGTAGTTTTGATCTGATGACCCTCGTCACATAACTATGTCAACCTCACTGTTACTTAAATGTTACAATAGTTTCCTATATCTACATATGTACATGACACCATTGAAGATATATTATAATTCTTTCTAAAAGGGAGCTCCAAAGCTAAATCCAAGGCCGACCAAACTGGGTTGATAAGGATTAGTATGTGGCTCCAGTCATATTCAAGCTACTGACTGTTAAGTCCGCTGTTAGCTATCAGAAACAGATGTGGCAGAGGGAAAGGGCACACTCTGACACGTCTTCCAATAATGTATCTTTGATTACAATATAAAAAATGATATGCTCTTAAAGCAATGATTTCTGCCCCTGGGTTCAGTATTTCCAGAGTGGGACTCCGTATATGCATTTGTGTGCGCGCATGCACGTGGGTGTATGCGAATGTGTGTCTATGACGTGTTGCATTGACGTTCATTTGTTCAATCTTCCCCCACGGGTGAGAACGGTCCGTCGGAAAGTGAAAACACCACTTTCTCAGGCATAGGATATTTTTTTCCTCTTTTCTGGCCGTTTCAGGTCTGGTTTTTACAGGCTGTTTCATTTGTCTGATTTATGTCCCCTGTCCAGACTGCTGCATGGGCTCAGCCTGCAGCAGCCACATGGCCGTCCCACACGCCTTAATGAGGTGTCCTATCAGTAGAAACACTAACAGAGTGCTTAGGCCATCTTTATGACTTTATGATGTCTGGACACACAAATCATTCCCAGAAACACCAGACCCGGGTAGGTCTAAGCCAGACCAAGTAAGGGGCCCTTCTGTATACTTTTGAGGGGGTTTGTTTTCAGTCACCTGACTCACTCTTTAGCCATATATCAAAAAAGTGGTTGCAAAGCTGAGGGGACTGGAACTTGTTTTTTTTTTTCAACTGCTTGTGATTCAGCTTTTTATTTCCTGGCAGGAAATTTTACTGCTAAGCAATACTGGCTTAGATTACATACTGGAATTGTATTTGTAGCCTGATATAATGAGCTTATTGAACACCAGGAAGTGTTGGGAACTATTAGAGCCTCTTATAATTCCAGCGCCATAACTCTCTGATAGGCAGCTCATTGCTCATTCAAAGTTAACCACACCGAGACCCGTTATTGCTTCTGTACCCACATGTGTCCAATCAAAAGCTATTGATTCATGCGCCACATCCTGGTTCTGACTTGCTGTCTCTTTTCCTTCTGTTCCGCCCCTCAGTTTCGTTTGCCAGATCAGAGAACTTGGGTAAGTTCCTCTACCTGTATCTCTACCAAACAGACCCCATCCCCTAATTAATGCATGGGCTGCATAACAGTTTACAACTGACATCACCCAGCATTCGCATGGCTTTAGCCCATCACCATCACGCGCTGACTGGTCATGTGTCCATTTCTGGCCATAGAACCACTTTCTATGTGTTAATACAAAGACATTTTGTCTGTTTGGAATGTTTATATTGTACACGATAACATATTATGTTGTAGTGGTTCTCCCTGAGCATTTTAGCTTTGATTTGTTTATATCTGTATATTCAGGCATACCCCCTTCATATTCACATGAAAGGTTTTAAGCGGGGATTTCCAGCCAAGCTACGCCCTGTCCATCCAATAGCTCTGAATATAGTATGTTTGCTTATTTGTAGAATGAAGCGGGGCTCTTGCAAATGGGCATGGGGGGGATGAGTGGAGGGTGGTGTCTAGGGGGGCTGCTTTACATCAGCGCAAGGGTAACAGTCTCTTTGGGACACTGGTGGGGGGAGTGGGGGTTAGTTCCTCCCTCCAAACATCTGGTTCCCGATAAAGATCAACAATTGAGAATGCATCTCGCTAATTAAGGCCCTCACAGCATCACTGACATCTGAAGATAGCCAATCAACTGCTGGTCCCAGAGCGACGCTACAGCAACAAGCAAGTTCACAGACACACACACACTGCCTGAGGGGAAGGACAAGGGGGGGCGGGGAGGTGTGTGAATGTGTGGGGGTTGATGGGGTCTCTTATACAAAGGAGTAGGGGGGTTATAAAACCTTTGAACAATCAGTTTAGAGCAAAATGTGGGGCCGTTTATCTTCTTTTTCTTGAAGTCGAACATTTCACACACACAGCATTGTCAAACAGTGGCCTAATGAACCTGACTCAACATCTATAAAAGCAGCTCAATAGCTGCGAGTTTCTGAAGTGTAATCTGACACAAAATCTCAATTGTTTTTAAATGAACTTGCATCACAGTATGCATTTTTTTCAGAAAACCAGGTTACCTCTTGCACTTTCCAAACCACTTGTGCCATGTATCCAATTATGATTTTATTCTGCTACATACAGCGAAACGAATACTACAATCATAATCGAGTATTTAAGGATGAAGAGGCAAAGGTTGACCAGCAGTAGCATAAGTGGGTTGAGGTGGAATTTGAATTCCTCAGTGGGTGGTGCTGGGATGGAGGAGTTGCAGCTCTAAAACATGTCCCATCGGATGGCCTCGATACTACCGACAGCTTTAAGGGCCCTAATGTTCCCAAGAGTTATGGGTTCTCGTTGAGAGCAGCAGACAAACTGAGCGTTCACTTCGTGCTCGATGAAATACACAGTACACATTCAAAAGAAATATGAAAGCATTTCACCTCCCTCTTCTCCACAACTCCTCTTTCAATCCATCGCCTGCCCTCTTTCACTCCTCTGTTCTCTCTCTCTGTCTTTCCCTTGCCTTTGATTCATGGCATGCAGCATTGGCATATTCATAATCAAACGGACCTGACACTCCACATCCTCCCTCAGTGGGAACGTCGACGGCTGCGGCAGGAACTTTACACTCGGCCGTCACTCCTAATCAGCCGCTCCCAACACTAGACTCCACCACCATCCATCAGCCCTTTTCTCTCCGGGCTCTGTTCACTCCTTCTTTCTTTCTTTCTTGCTTCCTATGTGTCTTTTTCTCTCTCTATCATTTTTTTCTGTCTTTCTTTCTTTATTCCTTCCCACTCTTCTCCTATATCGTCTAGCCCTTCATCATGCTTCTTCTCCAATTCTCTTCCTCTGTTTCTTCCCCCTCAGTCTGCTCCATCTTGGCGTGAAGCCTGAGAGTGACAGGGGGTGAAAGCAGGAGATGAAATGTCAGAGTTGGAGCAGGACTCCAGTGGAGGACCCGAATCACCATTGATTTGTTGCCTTATTGAAATAAGAATAAGAAACAGGCTGAAAATTCAATACACGTAAAATAATGCAAATTTGTGTGGCCCCTTAAAAAAAAAGAAGAATAACTCCTGTGTGTGTGTCTGTGTGTGTGAGATGGGCTGACAGGCCCTGCGGCCTACTGGGACCTCCTCACCCCGCCCCTCCCTCTCCTCCTCCCTCTAGTTCTCCCTTCACTCCCCCTCCAGCCCCCGCTCCTCCCCCATCCCGCCCCTCTCAGCACAGCGATATCATTATTACCCGTGTCTGGCCCTTGATCAGTAATGTCAACATCTTTCATATTGACGAATGTGCTGTCTGCCCGCATTGTGCACAGAATGGTTTACAGCCCAGCAGTGGACATGAATCACTCCTCTGCCACACACACACACACACACACACACACAGTCGTGTATCTCACAACCCACAGATACACACTAAGCATGTACAATCGCGCTCACATACTACGCACATGCCACATGCCTGTAAGCACACACACGCTGCACACACGTACAAATGCATCACAAATACATTCTTCTCTCTCACACACATATATTTTCTCTTTCACACACATTGATGGCAATTAATCAACTATGGCCACCATGCAGCACATAGTTTTTTATGCATATGCACACGCACACACATACACACCAAGTGACAAGTACACATATTTCCTCTGAGAGTATCTGATGAAAGTAAATGTTCAGCTTCATTAGCAGATTGGCTGCAGTCCTTAATACTCTGTGTTTATGTATGTACTGTACACGTATGCCCATATTTTCAATGAGAACAAGAGTTTCACACCTGTTCTTCACTGACCATGAGTGGAAGCATACTTGTTTTGTGTAACTAAACAGTAATGAATCAATATCGGATGTACTTGTCGTGCACATATTGCATGGATTTGACCTTGTGATTTTATGCATCATTGATGAATGTCATAATAGGAATTCACACAATACCTGTTTTATTTTATTTCACCTTGTATTGTCAGTAAACAATGCTTATCAGACAAACAACCAAGAAACAAATCTTTATAAAAAGTAGTAATTATATATTCTATAAGAAGCATTTAAAAGTAAATCTAAATGAAATATAAATAAATAAATATTTGGCATAGGTTAATGTCAATATATCCAGAGCAAATGTAAAAATGTATGGCTTCTGAATTCTTTTAGTGTTTAGGAAATTTTCTATTTTATTCCCCAAGATTATTTATTGTATTCTATTGCTTTTTCTTGTTGTTGCATCCTTTAATCAGAAATTAAAGTATTCAGCCACATTCTGCAGTGTAATTGCATGGCCATCTACAGTACACAGGCAATGCAAATACGAGCTTTTCAATCAACAGACCTGACAGACAGTCTGTTTCTTTGTCTTAAAATCCATTTATTTATTCATTTGAGTACATTCTAATGTATGAATATTATATTATTTTATTCTATATATAAAGTTTACTACTTACTACTTGTTTCACCCAAGCAATACAACAAATCTATTCAACATCATTTTCTTCATGTTGGACTTGAATTGCTAAATGAACATTCAGTGTGTTTTGAAGCACAGGCTTACCCCCTCACTCTGTCCCTCCTCTCTCCTGTCTTGTCAGATGTCGGCCATCGAGAACATGGCAGAGAAGCTGGAGACCTTTGGTTCCTTGAAGCCAGAGTCTAGTGACCTGCTGCGGTCTGTCCCGTCCATGTTTGACTTCAGAGCCCCACCCTCTGCACTTCCAGAGACGCTGCTGCGCAAAGGAAAGGAGCGCTACACATGCAGGTAACTAAGGCAACCGTCTTAGCATGTATTATTTTAACCTTCGGGTTTGTCATAAATTGCTATTCCTTATGGCAAGTAGTCTTTTGTTTTGCTGAACATTTTACAGTACAGTAGGGAGTTATTGTTCCTGTGCTTTCTGAATATAAAAAAACAATAATACAGGTATTAAGATGACTAAAGTGATCTACTAAGTAGTTAAAAACTCTACTTATTCATGTAAATATTTTATATTTTTTCATAGATATTGTGGAAAAATATTCCCACGCTCTGCCAACCTGACCCGCCACCTCAGGACTCATACAGGAGAGCAACCATACAGGTAAGACTCAAGAGCCACATTCACATATTTGTACTCTCTTTTGCAGGTTTGTGTGTGTGTGTGTGTGTGTGTGTGTGAGTGTGTAATGAGAGTTATTGTCATCTTAAGCTTTAGTTTGAGGGAGAGGGACAGTTGCAACATGTTGTATGAGTATTATCCTCCTCCCTCACCCTCTGCCAGCATCCCTCCTTCTATCCTCCTCACTTCCAAGAATACACACCATCCAAAATTATCATCTAGTCAAGACTCTAGTCAAGATTCGCACCATAAGGCTTTTTCTCCTGAGCAAACACACTCTCACGCAGCGTATTTACACACTTTCACATAGCGCATTTTCAAGCAGACAGAGACGGAGAGATGTAGCTCATTTGTTAACAGCGCATGGATGTTTTCCCAGGGAATTCTTGTCTACAGTCAGAGCAGAGTTTATGTGTGTTTTCTTATGCCGTAAAAGCTTGGAATAATTATTCTACCGCTTAGTAATTTGCCTGATGAAAAATGGTGTCCGTCGCCAGGGTGACAGCAAGAGGTGGGGGTTTGAAGCTGGGCTGGTAAAAGAGCAGAGGGAGGAAGTTTGGTGAAAAATTGGGGTGATGAGGAGCGCGGGCAGATGTCCAGGCCCAGCAGCTGTGGTCATTTCTCTTGTGCGTCTGAGGCCAAACTCGATTTGATCTGCAAGCCTGCTGGCTATTTTTCCCGCACCAAGTGGGGCTTTCTTGCCAACTAAGAAGGTTATCACAAGATTAATTTCATTTTTTTCCTACGTTTATACAATCTAGTTGGAAAATTAGGCGAAAACACACAAAAAGTTTCTCAGAGTTTTGTTTTGCGGGAAACTTTGGTCACCATGGGTGAAAGTCTCCCTGCCATCTCATGTCAACACTGCTGTTGCTCGGGTGCTGCTGAGGTAGAAGTAACAATGCGGCAGCAGTTCAGTACACATGTAAAAATGAATCTTGCACATTTACTGCATGTGGATAATGAGTAAGCCCTGGCCAGCACTGCTCTGCTTTGTAGTTACTAAGGTAGTGGAATGTTGGCCCAAAGCTTGGTAGAGGCCTGCTGACCACAGGGGAGAGAGAAAGACAGACGCAGGCCTCTACTGCCCCAGCCTGATAGCCTGCACTCCACACGCTGGCATGCCATTAAAGATCACCGCTGTTTATTGTAATTTTTTGTAGAGATAACCGGGGGGTTTCCTGAGGGACAGCCAATCGAGCGAGCTAATTCCACCAGAAGAAAAGATGTAATCTTCTCGTATAATTTTGCATGAAGAAACTTGGCAAGAGGCTCTAATTTTGCAGGGCTAGAACCAAATCTGTTGCGTGCTTATTTTGCGAGAGAAGAATGCAATTTTATTGCGCTGGCTGGAGATAAGAGGCAGAGCTGTTTCACCTTAAACAAGCTCCTCCATCATGTCTGGGACTGTGGGACTGCTGGGACTGTCTGTATGCATGCATCTGTGTGTGTGTCTTACATTATGTATCCCATTATGTTTCCCACAGAACAAACCACTGATTTCTGATTCATTATGCAGTACAGTTGTACTTATGACTAACAGCTTGTGTGTTTTGCTGTTTTTGTTATTCCATAATTGTGGAAAGAAACGTGAAAGACCTCCTCTTGTCCTGCAGGTGTAAATACTGCGACCGCTCCTTCAGCATCTCCTCCAACCTGCAACGTCACATTCGCAACATTCACAACAAAGAAAAGCCCTTCAAGTGCCACTTGTGTGATCGTTGCTTCGGTCAGCAGACCAACCTGGACCGTCACCTCAAGAAGCACGAGAACGGCAACTTGTCAGGTGGGACGTCATGAACATGCATTTCTGGTTCTTTCCATATTCTTTCAGAGAAAATGAGAGCTATTTTGCTGATATGATGATATGGGACATAGCAGTATATTGTATTTATAACCCCCCCCCCGCATAATAATATCATAATTTACTTATAATTGGAAACAATTTTTGAAGCTGAAAAATTAAATTACATAAATCTGTCATCTACCGCTGCAACAGCACAAAATGTTTTTAAAATGAGCTGCTTTAATCAGCAGCGCAGCTTTTGGGTTTGATAGGTTGCATCACTCTGAATCAGCAGAACAAGCAGTGACACCTGGACAGCAGCTGAGAGCAACAGTCCTCAGAATAGGTTTCCACTTAAAAAGAGATGTTGTTCACTCTATCAAATGTGAAATCAATTATCTGACAAGCTTGCAGTATCAAACAATGTATTTTCCAACCCACAAGATAAAGATAAAAGCCTAAAGATTATTAGGGATAAAATCAGTTTTTCCCATTGTTAAAATAATAAACATTTGTTTCTTAAACCTCAAAGACTTTTTGAGAGGTCTGTTATAAGAAAAACATTTTGTGTGGCCCGGCATTGTCAAAGCTCACATAGTTTTATTTCAAATAGAACTAAAAATCTCGAGGTTTCCAAAGATACCAAATATATCACTGAGAATTCCATGAAACTGTGCTTGACATGATGCACAGTCCAGTTTTTCCATATGAGGTAATGGGTCCATGAGAACGATATGAGGGAAAAGTTGGGCTTGCAGATGCAGAGCATGTCACAGTTTCACAGGGTGACATACATGAAAGTACTTACGGGAACTTTGGTCGGAACAAAACAAACAATATGTTAAAAATATGCTCACTTCTTGGTCAATATGATTCTGTCTAGAATTACACAATGAAAATATGCATTGTATCGGGTGACACGCGTTGACCATTTACCGTTTTGGTACATCATGCTGCAACATACCTTGTATTTGCGATTGTTATCATAGTGACATATTAAAACACGTCTTTGCAGTCCAAACTGGAATATTTTCATCTTCTCATCTGCAGGCACTGCAATGTCGTCACCGCAGTCTGAACTGGACAGTGGCAGTGCCATACTGGATGACAAAGAAGACTCTTATTTCAATGAAATAAGAAATTTCATCAGCAACGCAGGCCAGAACCAGACATCACCTGATCCATCTGAGGAAGGGTAAGCACAGTTTTAGGGAGTCAGTTCTGAACCTGTCTTTTTTTCCTGATTTGGTCTACAGTTGCTGAGAAATAAGATGAGTATTGACACATATCAGTGAGCCCTTTACTCACCGCGCCTTCTCAACCACCACATCATAACAGCAGGTATAAATGAAGGCCAGGCCCGCGTGAAAACATTCAAATATAGGACAACATAAACATTTATTTATATGAAACTATACCTGCGAGCGTAACCTACGTCACCGCATATTGAACTCTTGTATTAATTGTGACCACGATAATATGAAAGCTCTCTGAGCTCGAATAAGTATGAATGGGTCAGCGTCTATCAGCCTGTTCTAGGCTTGCATACCACCCAGCCAACCCTCGTTAATTATCACGTCACTCTCAGAGGTCTGGAGTGGAGAGCAATCATCTGTGATGATATTTAGGATAATGGCAGGTTCTGGAAATGTGCATGAGTCTCTTATATCAGTTGCCTTTTGGCCACACGTAAGAACAGATAACTGCGCACATGCAACTACGTCTGAGCATTATGCAAATAAATTCTTGGAGCTGCGATCAGGTCGGATAGCAGTTGAGAGGTCTGCTCAGGTCTCTGAGTTTGTTTTCATGTGCCTCACGTTGGTGTGATCACAGGGCAGATTGGAAGTCCAGATAGAGATCTGGCAGACTGGTGTGTGATTGTGCAGAAGGGCCTGTGAGAGCAGGACCCAGTGGTAGAGCGTCAGAGGGACGGGGGAGAGAAGCAGGAGGGAGGGAGTGCAGCAGTTAGCCCACCACATCTGGAACCAACATGTCTGCCTACAGGAAGAGGGTAGAGGGGGTGGGGTCAAAGGGTCGGCCCGTGTTTCCTTTCAAAGTGCTGTGCTCCTGACTACTTCTGATAGATACTTTATCCCCAGCAAATTACCACGTTTGAAAGCATAATTAGCGAATCTGTTTTCTTAATCACGGAGCTCTCGCTCTCTTTTTTTG
The DNA here is from genome assembly GCA_008933995.1 of Datnioides undecimradiatus. Lineage (NCBI taxonomy): Eukaryota > Metazoa > Chordata > Actinopteri > Lobotiformes > Datnioididae > Datnioides > Datnioides undecimradiatus. The sequence goes on from WARS01000008.1 coordinate 3,247,114, forward strand.
AGTTAGTCCCTTTTCTCATCCCCGCGAGCTTGACACGGCACGAATAGCACCTCCTCAGCCTCCAACTCTCCATCCCAGCGGGAGCTCTGTCAAAAGCTCAGTATTATCAGCTGCTGGTGAAAGAGAACAGATTATATGAATCCTGTATGTGCTAAAACATAATCTGCAGTAATTCCCTCTCTCCCCTCCCTCTACCGTCACTGCACACTGAAATGTGTCTCTTTCAAATCCAGTGTAGGTATCCTGTTTATAGGCATCCTATAATTATGTGGTGATGTGCTTGATGTGTTTTGCTTCCTATCTATCTACATCTCTATGTCCAATTCTCAGTCATTTCTGAATCCTTTGTGCGAGAAATGGCATTTTTGGGAGCTGACGAAAGACGTCCCGGAGTGTAATTAGTGAATCAGTCTTAATGTGGTTCCAGATGATTTACCAAATGGTGGTTTCCTGTGGCGCTGAGACAGAGGGACAGATTAAGACTCAGGCAGTTTGGATAGCGAGCCCCCTCTCCCTCTGCAGGGATAGAGGAATGGGCTGGTTGGCAACACTCTCATAACTCTCCCACCAAATGGGGCTGTCAGCTAAATATTTTGCCTATTAGATGAATACGAGATAGTAGAGAAAATAAACAAGGAGCGAGGCAGAGCACTCCACTTAAGTGCTGCAACCATCAACTCAGTGCTGCTGTACCCAAAGGGGCCCCAGAGCCTTCGATGACAAACGGGATTCCGGCTCTCTCGATCCCCAGCTGCCATGTCCTGCTTTAGATCCACCTCTCACTGCTCTTTAACTCATAGGCTCCATTGTTTTTCTATTTACAGAGAATAGATTTTCACAAGAACCTATGAGAAAACACCGGGAGCAGCCAGTAGACGTACTAAACATACATATCGTTTTCACTTCATCAACTTTCTCCTCATGTTTTTAATTTAACAAGCACCAGAGGAATTCTTGATTACTCTTGTTTCTTATCTAAAAGGTGAAAATGTTATTTATTCAATGTGAAGTTTATACGGTCTCTGTCATTTATTCTTGCTTCAGATGTCCTCCACTTTATAATGCTGAATTGATCTAACCCATGTTCTTGGTCTGTAGGTTAAATGGCGGTCCGTTCGAAGAAGAGAAGCCGCTGATGGCCAGCCGTGGATCACGTGACCTGGAAGACGAGGAAGCAGAGGAGCTCGGTGCTGATGAAGAAGACGGGGAAGAGACGAGCAACACCCCTGGGAAACCTGAGGCACTTCCTAGCAGCCTTAGTGATGACATACAAGACGAAATGGACTTCAACGGGCCAAACGACTTAAACCTCAACTGTAAAACCTCTCCGAGGAGGTAAATTCAGTACAATTAAAACATTATTTTGACATTTTAAAATGATTATCTGCCATCAAAAGTGGCTTTGATTTGCCTAATTCCAATTTCCTGCTTGCCTTGTAGGTATAAGGAAGAGGAAGAGCAGGGTGGCTACTCAGCCCTGGATCATATTCGTCACTTTTCGGAAATACGCAAGCTGGAGGAGAGTGAGCTGAGTGACGGAGAGGGAGATGAGGATGATGCATCGTTTGGCTCCCCGTCTCTGACTGAGGCCGTCAAACAGCCCCTCTTTAGGAAATCTAAGTCTCAGGTAAAAGGAAAATTGACAAGTTTATAAGTGAAGCTTCTTCTCTTCTGTGTGATATACATAAATATTTGCGGTCAAGCATTGTAGTTTAATGTTATCCCTCTCTCTTAGGCGTATGCCATGATGCTGTCTCTGGCTGAAAAGGACTCTCTCCATCCAGCCTCCCACAACCCGGCCACCATGTGGCACAGTCTGGCACGGGCTGCTGCTGAATCCAGTGCCATCCAGTCCCTCAGCCATGTATGATGAGACCCCTGCGCTTTCCTTTTCACCTTTCAACCCCCGAACCTGACCTATGGCACTGGGAGCCCATCGCAGGGGCTACATGCGGGGGCCCCCCCCCCGATCGTCCACAGCGTGACTGCTGAGCAGAACCACGGCCCATCTGACTGCTGAGCGGAGAGCCTTATACACAAAGCAGGGTCACTATCCATGCAGATCCCAGTCCAGCCCCAGCAGCCAAAACCTCCCCACACACACTTGATAGAGAACAAAATGCCCCCCTGAGACCTTAAAATTGATTTCTTTAACACCAACCAGGATGATAGCAATGATGATGATTGTGGTGAAAATAATAATGCTAAAGTAATAATAGCTGTATTTATTCTGCTGAATTTCTATGTTTTGCACAGCAAAGGCAGCTGGTGGACATGGAAGATGGATGTGCTGTATCATTGCTAGACTACATTTGTTGCCCAGCACATACAGAGCAAGGAGAACATTTTACGCTGATGGCCTGAGGTTGGTTGTGTCTCTAAGACAGCCAGGTTAAGGCCCAGTATGATTGACTGTGCATAAAGCTCAAGAACCTTGGCTCATCTGACAAAAAGTATCTTTTAAAAGTATTACAAGAATTCACTTTGACCCCCAGAGACCCACAGGTGTTTCTCATAAATACATGTACTTGATGATAAAAATGAAGGGTGGGGTTAGCAACCTCAGTTGAAAAGAAAACAGCTCCATGTAAGGACAGCGCCTGCAGCGCTTTCATATCACTGAAGTCATTGAAGAACACATAAAATAAGTAATTGTTAAACTGAAATCAGGCCAGTTTCCCATCTGCGTTTTCATAGCTCCGTGTGTCTGCACAATCATAGCACTGTACACAAGTGTCTACCAACTGTTCTCCACTGCACTCCATCCTGCCCGCCTGCGCTATCTGTGAAAGGATATAAATAGATTGTCTTTTTAGTGGAAGAGAAGAAAACACAATGTTTTATTTTGTTTGTTTGTTTGTTTTTTTGTTTTTTTTACTGAGATAAGTAGCCAGTGCTGAAGTTAATTGTTGTTCTGTAAAGGGCATACTGTATGTCTTTTTTCAAAACCCTTGAATCCATCCTAGTCAGCCAACAATACCACTAAATAGCCTGAATGCTAGTCGTTAGCTACTCCATGCTCGTGTGTCTTTCATTTTTAGACAATCATGATTTTGTTTTCATTTTTTTTGTTGGTGTTGTTGTTGTTATTTGCTGTTGTATGTTGAGAACTGTATTTATTTCTTGGCAAACTGTAGTTTGTTTACTGAATAGCACTGCTCTTAGCCCAGGTGAAGGGGCAATTGCTCACCGGGCCTATCCCAGAGTTCAATGGGGTTTGTAGATTACATTGAGTGCCGGATAGTATTAAACATACAATTCACTCCTTATTCTTCTAATGAAACCGGTCGATGAATAGATATTACTTAGGTTTTTTTTTTTCTATGACAATTTAATGATTCAATTGTAAAAAATGAAAAACATTATAAAGAATGAATAATAAAAAAAAGCCAGGTATAATTTCTTCATAAACGCATGATTGGTCTGGTAAGATCTGTATCTGACATTTTCTACGGTTGTCTGCAAGCTTGTGTGACGTTCGGTTCATGTTAATCCCTTGTGCCAAACTTATGATAAATAACAGATTACTTTCATTTATTCTCCCGTTTTGAGGGACCAGATTTTTTTGTTTTGTTTTGTTTTTGTCGTTGTTTTGTTTATAATCGATTTTAAAAAGTAATCAGCAAGTTGAGGTACTTTGTTTTAATGCTTTCTACAATGTAACTGTTATGCATTTCAATTCAATACTGTGGGAGGAACAACTAAGAAATAAACAACTACAATGTGGATTGACATGTCTTCCATTCTCTCTTTATTTTTTGGTGAACATTTTACTCACCCTTTGTCCCCCACCTCCCTCACACCTCCCCACTCCATATAGTCCTTCTGGCTGCCCATCATTTTGGCCTAAACACTGATTTCTACTAAGACATGAGTCAGAAAACCACCTGGCGCTTTCTTCTGGCGCTCCCATGGCCTCCAAGAGCGAGGGAAAGCCTGAACTCTGGTCCTCTTTCTTTTCCTCCAGGCTTTGGCTCGCATAGAAGAGAGGGAAGGAGAGAAAAGGCTGGAGAGGGCTTGAATGTGGTAGTGGGAGCGGAGGCAGGAATGTGTCCTCTTTATTTGTGTCCGTTTGTGGGGCATGATGGATGAGTTGGGTAGATGTGATGACCTGGCTCATCGCTCAAATGCTCAATAAGAGTCCCATCCTGCAGCAGGCCTCCCCATCCGGCACCCCCCTCTGTCACTGCTGCCAGCCAACGTGGGCGGACATTGTGGCTGGGAGGGTTGGAGGTTCAGCAGCTCCATTGTCCGGGGAGTAGCTTAGGTGGGGGGTTGGAGAATTGGGCATGACAGTGAAGATGGCTGGCGCTGACACTCCACATTTACAGTGCTCTTGGCACCCTAATGGATGGGGTGTTTTCTTAGGGCCTGTCGTCAGCCCTCAGGGCTCCATGGGGCGTCCAGCTTTGATGAGGTCACAGGGGGTCACACAGTGTTGATGAGGTCAGCACGGGTCGTCCAGCTTTGATGAGGTCAGCTGCGGTGGTGGTAGCGATGGTGCAGGCCAGGGCTATAATGGAGTGGAAGTGATAATAGTCCTGAGTATGAATTTTGCCACCTGTGTTAATGTGTACTAATTAAACCAATGTCACAATGAGACAATAGTTTGTCAGTAGTTTTGCATCAGCTTCTCTTCTAAAGTTGACGTGGTGAACCTGTTAGCAAAGTTGTCAGCAGATATGAAGGAACATTTGGAGTCTTGTCTCTGCCTGAAGCTTTTTTGGTCTCCAGCGACTCCTGAAATATCCTGCACTTCAGCTGCTAAATGCTCAACTATGTTCACCAACCAGTCAGTAACTCTGTCCATCTGCTGTTTGGTGCTGAGCATTTAGTGTACAGTGAATTTTGTGGAGCTTTTTCCATGTAAACATTTGCCTGCTGCTGCCAAACACAACACTAGAAGAGCAGTAAGTGAACCAAAACAGTAAAGTTGGAGGCCGCAAAACCAAAACAGTGACCTAAAAGACGCTATAAAACTCCATCTAGCTGAAGAGAACTGCAGTGTCGGCTGTTTATTCTCTGTGGTTTTGTCACCACAAGCCAACCCTTTCACATTGTATATAGTCAATTGATCCATTACTGTTACGAAGTATTGTTTGTAGCAGCAGTCACCACTGTTGTATTGTCTGTCCTTGCTTCCTTATATTGATGTTATTTATGTTGCTGAGAGGCCACACATCACATGAAAAAGCCCTAAAGGAGCAGTGTTTTACCAGTACCAGAGTCTTTGTTCCATTTCCAATAACTGAAATACAGTTAATTGGTACACATGGATGTAACAACTCAGGCTTCTGCAAGTGCAATAAGACTATCCAGAAGCAAATGTTCAACAAGCTTCTAACACACAGGGATTATACCTTGTCTACATCTGGCAGCTGGATTTTGCCATCACCCCTGCGTGGCCACACCCCCATGGCAATTCAAATTGCCCGTGTAATTACATCACCTACATAAAGAACTTCCCCCCAGACAAAAGTCCAAAGGCACTGCCCCCTGAAAGAACACCAAAATATTATGAATAGACATCAGTGTGTATAATGTCATTGTGTGTGGGCAGTAGAGTGGAGCAAGGAGGGCACCGGGGCGATTTTGGCAGCTTCACATTTAACTGTTGTGAGTGCCCTGGTTTGATCAGTGTTGATTAGCACATGCCAATGTCACCCATGTATCCTCTCACACTTAATCAACACGTTGGGACGAGTTATTGCCGTCATTAACCCACAGCTTCTCATAAAGGGCTCAGTGTATATTGAAGTGTGGCTGGCAAGGCCCTGGACGAGTGTGTGTGTGTGTGTGTGTGTGTGTGTGTGTGTGTGTAAGTATGTGTTTAAAGAGCTGAGGAAGTCAGAAGAGTGTGCATTCATCAATGCAATCTGTTTTAGTTAAATGCAAAGTGTGTGTCAAAAGGGCTGGATCCCCAAGCTGCTATGTCCCTAAGGTGTGTGTATGTGGACGGGTGGGCACACTGTGGGCAACACTTGGTGGGGCTTTGAGCCACTCAGCTAATGGGGCAGCTGGCACAGCCTCAGAATTCATCAGGGCTCATTACAGCTCCTGTTCTGCCACCATCCTCTCCTTCTTGCCTCCCCTCCTTCTTTCTCTCCTCAGCCCTAACCCTCCCTTCCTTTCCTCTGCCACCCGTTCACGCAGCCAACCCTGTGTGGCATGTAACTGCCCCGCTCCCCTCACTGGAACATACATCACACCCCTAGAGAGAGAGAGAGGCCATCACAGCTGGCAGCTCTCACACTGATTGACTTGGCACCCGTGCTGACTCAGACGTCAGGGGAAACATTTTCAGAGAGGGAGGCATGGTTGGGTGTGGGAGTTAAGTCTTCAAGGAGGGACTGGGGGGTTGAGGTGTTGGTACGGAGTGGTGCTTGCTAACAGTTGGCACAAGTGAGGAAGTGTGTTTGGGTGGGGAGACTCCACAAATCATCACATCAAGTTTTGTTGTGTTTACAATAATGGTAGCACCTCCTCTGTCTGTCCTCCCTTCAGTGAGTGTGTGTGTGTGTGTATGTGTGTGTGTGTGTGTGTGTGTGTGTGTGTGTGTGTGTGTGTGTGTGCGTGCGTGCAGGGCTCGCCTCTTTTCTTCCCCTGCTTCTTCTTCCTCAGCTTCTTTTCTGCTTATCTTCTTGTCTTTCCCCCACCCTCTTAGAGAGCAGCAGAGCTTAAGGTTGCGGTTTCATTACGCTGTTTGTTTTTCTCCCTGGAGGCTACGGGTCATTAGTGTTATTGATGGACACTCAGCACAGTCCCGGGGAACAGACCAGGACCGAGCGGAGCAGTCGTGCACATGGTTTTAATATGACGAGTCTAATCAGGACAGGCGTGGTGGCAGAACCGCTCGGAGTCTGCTATTGAAATCATCTCATTCTTTGCTCATGGAGTAGATTAGAAAGTAACTGATCATGGCCTTCAGCTCCATGACTGTAGAGCCAGCGCAGCAGATTAGGGTTTCGGTGCTGCTGGATAAATTTAAAGGTAAAATATAAGCTTCAAAATCAGACAATCTGAATGCACAACTTTATTCTGTTAATTATTATATATTACCATGAACCTTTCTTTCATCTGTGCTCACTTGAATCCAAAGTGCATTCAGTGACTTCAATCTTTTTTCCATATTGAGCGCCATCCAGTGGTGAATATACATATGCACACCCTCCAACATTAAGCTCAACTTTAACTTTTCACCTATTAAACCTGTCTCGCTGCTTCTCTGCCTCGCTCCTTCTCTCTTTCTCTCTATGCATTTATACACACACAGACACACACGTATGTATGTGTATGCTTAGCTGTAAGTGCCACACACATTTTGCAGCATCTAAACCAAAGATGACTTCTTAACACCACACTGATTCCACAGTGTGGGAGAGTTCCTCGATACGCATCTCTTTGCAGCCTTGACATTTAACATTTATTTTTCAAGACAACAACCGACCAAATGGTGCAGGACGTGTTGAAATGATTTCCCCCCTACATCTTTTATCACAGCCGACAGCTTCGTCAGCTGGAGTTCAAAACACTGTGGCCTCCTGGGAGATCTGGTTCAACGCAGAGGGTGCAGAAATGATCCCTGGGACGTGGAGCCATGGCAGTAAAGTGATAGAATCTCTTTTGCAAAGAGTGCGGTATGCTTAATTACAGCGAAAAAGTACCCATGATGCGATCTCACCTTTTACGGGCTATTTCATCGCCAGTTTCCTGCACCCTTCTCCTTCTCCCTCACTCCTGATAAGCCAGCATGCAAACAGCAGTAGGCCCATTTCTTTCCACCAAAAGCCTTTTAACACAAAGAGCATCTTTGTTCCTGCATGTGTGATAAAAGCAAACTGGCTTTCGAAAAGCTGAGATCATTTTAAGCAAGCCAAAATGATGCCTGAATCAGCTCGTTTTCCCTCAAGCAACTCAAACCAGAGAGAAAAACCCTGCTACAGACTGTATAAATGCAGCATTTTGGTAAGCATATGTAAGGTTTGGCCTCAACACGAGCTTCTTGACCTTAACATTTAGCTTTTGCTGTGCCAGCTCTTCATATGTGGCACCAATGTCTGCTGTGGCACCCAGAGTTAAGTGTGGATGGCTGATCCAGTGATGCAGCGGCCACCCAGAGCTCAGTGGATGGATGGCCTCTGTGGGCCTGTTTGACTGGAAACAGGTGTGTGTCATCTGAAGATGAAGGCCTGGCTGATAAACATTATTGGAGAACATCTGCTGCTTGTCACAACACGGGGCGAGCTAGAGCGGCTCCCCATCCATCAGACACACCGGAGAGTGGGTGTGGGGGGCTCCATCTACCTCTGACGGGCCCGTTCACCCATCACTCACCCTGGGGATGCTGAATGTGGGGTGCATGTTTGGTCCAGGCACCTGCCTACCTCTGCCAGACCAGAGCTGCCTTTGGCCGATAGAGGAGAAAATGCTCCAGCGCACTTGAAAAATGCTTTAGGGAGAGCATGCTTTCTAACACTGACCCCCCCCCAACCAATGTAACCTGCTCAGGTGCACCCCCACCTGCTTTAGACTGCTGTCAGGGAGGCAAGCATGGCCTTAATGCTTGACCCTTTCTCTGGCTGATGAGCGATGCCTGCTTGTGCTTTAGCACAAAAACACATGCTGACATATCCACACGCACAGATTCCCATAGCTCTATGTGACAGCTGGAACCTCTCTCCCCCTTTTTCAACCTCCATACCTTTACTGCACCCTCCCACCCCACTAAGGGATCACAGAAATCAGTACCCTGCATTCACTGCATTCAAACAAATGCATGGTTAAAGCAGGGCCCCACAGATGTGTTCGTTGTTATTTATTTGTTTATTATCTCTTTGTTTAGGTCAAAGTACAACCACACATGATAATGACACATGGGCACGATAAAAAACAGTGAAAAGCATTAACAGTTGAAGCTGACTTTATCATTTTTTCACAAACAAAATGTAACAATCTAGCACCACTGACGTAGTCACACCAGGAAATGAGCACAGTAGGCTATGACTGATACGACTGGCATTGACCTGAGATATAATACAACTACAGTTCTCCAAAAAGGAAACACTCTCATTTAAATCAGATGCACGTGTGGTGAATAAAAGCAGTAGTAATATGGGACTTTGGGGCTGGTGACCCTAGAAATGTGGACTGCTTCTGCAGAAAAAGTATCAACATCAATTTTATTATTTTTTATATAAGACCCCCAAACTCTGTATCAGCTGCTGACTCAATAAACAGGTCTGAAAGAAGTGCAATGCACGCAAGTTTAGCCAGCTGTATTTTGCGGCCATCACCGCACTGCAATAAGAGAACTATGATCGATGCCAATAAACAGAGAGAGTTCGCAAGCTGGGACGTGAAGCTTGTTCGTAAAGTACTCAGATTCCATCGGCCATGTCGAAATGACTTAGGCAACATCTTCACGGACATTTGTGGAAGGTATGTGTGTTTGAAATAAGTTAGGCTGCAGATGAGAGCAGCTGGCAAATGTGTAAAATCAAAACATAAAATGTTATCGACAAGTTATAAGCGAGGATAGTGCGCAGCTACAGGACATAAAAATTTGACTTTGTTCAAGTCTTTCTCCCCCAAATGCCTCTTGTTACCTCACTTGAATGTTTGACCTTCAGTGTGCAGAATGACGTGTGTGCCGACTTGGACACTGTAGGGGGGAAGTCTCTGTGATAACCTTAGATCTCAGTTTAGGACTTGCAAACAAGCAGGGTTTGGTAACATCACAACTAGTATGGAAAGCAGTAAGGTAATTTATTTAGTTTATTTAGTTAGTTACAAGGTAAATAAACTCTATTTGTAAAACAAAATAAAACAAAACAAAAAAAAACCCCACAATGTTTTATTTATCTTAAAATATGTCTGGAGGTACTTTTTATGATGAAACATTCCCTGCTTCGGCATTTTTGGTTCCTCTATTGCACCATATTTTTGTAGCTCTTGGTGTTTCATTTTTCAGAACAAGTGAATAACTCACTCATATATTTCTAAACTTGTTTTGGAGGCATTTAATTTGCACCAGAAATATGCTCGGCATTCTGTGCTAACCATCGAGCCTTTGTTGTTTTTTTTTTTTAAAGACACACATAGAACAAATCTAAATGTTGGTAGTGCCTATAAAGGCTCCCCAGTGACGCAGATTCAGTCGCATGTCTTATCCAAACGGCCTTAAAATAGAAACCGAACCCTTAACAGCTCATTAAATGTCAAACTGGAAAGCAACCGCCTTCAATTGGCCATATTAACATATGTGATGCAGGTATTTGTGTGTATTGCTGGGAAGTCTGCGTAACCCTGGAAATTCTGGGGTAGGTTTTGAGTTTCTGGTCCTTTGAGGGGGCCCTCACATGCCAGGTCCAACGGGTGATGATCACACGCACCAGGCTCAGTGATGGAGAGCCAGCTCCTGACAGCCGAGTGCCAGTTTCACAATAACAAGGCATTACTAACATCACCTTTACCGAGATGATCTGAGTAATGCTTCACAAAGCCAAGCCCTGTGTTTGAAGGTCCAGTCAGGAGTTCGCACCACTGCTTGGGTTATGTGGTTTTGCCGCCCGCTCTTCTCTTTCTTAGGGACACAGAAAAGTTCAGCGGTCCCGGGGTTTGTTGTAGCACTGCTGAAAAGGGAGAGAGAAAAAAAAGCAAGAAGACATCAGCACTATTTGAAAATCAAAAGCAAATGTTCTGGGTTTCTTGGAGGAGAAGTAACTGGTACGTAGTCTCCCGTGTGCTTGGCTTTGAGGAGGTAAAACGAAGACAGCCTCAAGCCCGGCTCCATGCTGGGTGCAGATTAAAATAACTGTCAGGAGACAGGAGCGGCTATTGAGGGAGACAGGGTGACACACAGAGTGATGGGGCTCAGCCTCTCGCACTTCATGACACTGTATTTCACCAAAGCTGGTTCAGCTTTACAGCCTGTGACCTTCAGTCTGTGTGTGTGTGTGTGTGTGTGTGTGTGCTTGTGTGTCCATTTTGCTTTAACTTGACAACCCTAGTTGTATTTGTGTAAGTGTGTGTGGCAATGAGGGCTTAGGTTTACCTTCGCTACAGGTGGGGCCCAGCCAGGTGAGCGGGCACAAGCATCGCCCACTCACCCCATCACAGCGGGCCCTGTGGGAACAGTGACACGTCAGGGAGCAGCCAGGGCCGAAACGGTCTCCACCACAGTCTGAGACAGAAAACAGGGGGAGGGCGGGAGAGATTTGATGGAGGCGGCATTTCCAAATTTCTGCTGAGTAAGACTGAAACATAAATTTTTGACTACTGACTTTTGACCTCTGTTTATAAATTTCCTTCAAAGTGACGTCTACCTTTTTCACACCTCTCTCCTGTCCTTCCTGAGGGACAGAGACACCGTCCGCTGGATGGGTCGCACGGGGCCTCGCCGGCACAGTCACATGACTGTGCACAGCCCAATCCAAACCTGCCAGCCTCACACCCTGAAAACAAGCAGAGATGCATTCCTTTGTGTTACTGCAGCTAAGAGCACTTCAGTTCATTGATTTAATAACCCTTCTCCCTACCTACTAGAAGAAGGATGGACTATTGGCTCATTGAGATGAAAGCGGCTGCATCAACATTTACTATTGTATATTTATAGGATAATCTTAGCTCCTGTGCATATTAAAATGGTAAAACTGACTTTGTTAAGTTCATACAAGCTTTGGCATTACGCTCTATTTATCCTCTAGTCACATGAGGAATGTGTTGACAAACTGTACAATGGTCCAGAAAGTTAAAGCTTATGAGTGTGAGGATGAGCAACAAATTTGTCGACTGTGCACAATCACATATTCAATAAATGCACAGGCACAAACACACAGAGGCGCATGCAGTTAAGAGAACAGGTTTATTCACATTCACAAATGCATTCAGTGATAAGAATACGTGGGCACACACACACACACGCAGATAGAAAAAGACCTGTCTCTGGAGCCTTTGGCTGCCTTACAGCTGCTATGCAATGCTCAGTCATATCTCCTGCTGGGACTGAAGTGGCCATTTAGCCGCTCACACTGCGACTGAGAGCCCCGTGAGCAGGCAGGGGGCACGAGGATGTAACAGGAATGCATTAAGCAGTCGGGAAACACCTGTCTCTCATCAAATAACCAGCCTGCTTGCCTGCCCACCTACCTACAAGCCTGTCTGTCTGCCTGCCAGAACACACATCAGCTCTTTTTTTTTAATCTCTTCTTTATGTATCATATCTGCCCGGCTTCTCTTGCAGCTGGGCATCCAGGTGGCTGTTTACTAAAGTGCAAAAACTTGTTACTGTGTTTGCTTCATAGTGTTTTGTCTTATCTCAGAAACAAATTCTTGAAAAATGACACATTTTTTCTCTTTTAAAGGAGTTTGTTGATTTGTTTTATGCAATAAAATCAGTCAATTTGTTTGAATCCTAGCAATTTTTTACCCATCCTGCAATTCTGTCCATTGAAAATGTTAACAACTGATGATTAACCTTTTGATAGTCACATATACTCACGTCTTTGACACTGTGGTCCATAGTAGCCTGGCGGGCACACACACTGGCCTGTCACATGGTCACATGTCTGCCCCACTTTACAGTCACATGTATGGGCACAGTTTACTCCAAAGAACCCAGATGGACATCCTAAGAGATACACATTTTTACAGTAGTGTAAGCGAGGTAACTATGTGGTGACCTAATCGAGTTTCTCTGTTTATTAAAAGTGAGTGTTTGCATACTGTGTTGACAGGAGTGGCCATAGTATCCGGCAGTACAGCCGCAGGTGCCAGTAAAACGATCGCAGGTCCCATTGTTAAGGCACGGGCAGTCTTGTGCACAATCGAGACCATATTTTCCCTGTGAACAGGCTGCACGCACATGCACACACACATACACATACACAATAAGTTAAACATTTTCCATTAAAGCTGCATTTATGTATAAACTGTGAAACTGTAAACGTACTGAAAGTGTATTAAAGCCCATAAAAGTCAATAAAAGACACTTTTAATAAATCTGATAAATACCACAAATTCTTCTATATTCATATTCATATATGGTCCTATTGTTCAATTGTTTACTATTGACATTTATTTGGTGGGAAATAGAGAGAAAACAACATAAAGCGCGAGTGAAACAGGAATGATCTAAGTGAGACTTGTTTCTAAAACATCAAATGAAGTGGATCATCTGATAGAGGGAGGCAAACTACCCCACTGTTTAGAGGACTTTTCTCCTGTTGTTTGTTGTTGTTTTCAATTTTCCATGAACACATTACCGTTTCATTCAGTTCTGTTGAGTCTGTTGCCTGTGGAGTTGTACCTGTGTCACAGCGGGGTCCAGTCCAGCCTAGTCCGCACTTGCAAGACCCATCGACGGGGTCACACAGACCCCCGTTCTGACAGCCGCACGTGTGTCTGCACTGCAGGCCGTAGCGCCCCCTAGGACAGCCTGTGGAGAAAACATCTGGTAAATGTCAGGACAAGACAAGAACAGCAGCCCCTTCTATTCTACCCAGCAATAACAGCGCATCAGAGAGTGTGCTCTGTCTGTCTGTCTGTCTCTTTCACACACACACATGATTGGATGAACCACATTCGTGTTTATTTAAGCAACAGTTCATTAAAGAGATGGCAAAGTAGTCTAATTTGGCACTGATATAAAAGAATAATCATGTTTCTCTGGGTAATTTAGATTGGGAAAACAATAAGTAAGCCGTCTTTGATTTCCCTGTTTATTTATTTGCTTCCTGCCAAATCCAGCGACACGGAACACAGAGAACGAGCTACTTATAGGTTTCTGTAAACATTCAACAAGAGGAACATAAGTGGTGGTATGTCCAAGTGCATTCAGGAGGCAAAAGAAGAGAACATTTAGCGCAAGCAGCGATGGAAATCCCCTCTCGCAGTCCAGCTGAATTGCTGATAAAGGAAGAGATTAAGAAAACCCAACTCGGCCTCTGTTTCCCGGGAAAACAGCCCTGTGATCATGTGAGCACTCACACTGAGGAAATGGAGAATTTGTAACTTAAATACACAGTGAAAAATGTTGAAAAACACTGGTTTTGGTGGTTGTTTCTCACTCTCCACTTAGGCCTCTTATTTCTGAAGAACTCATTAGGGCCAGTGGTTCTCACTGATGCATGTCAGCCTCACTGCTGACTCTTTGCACATGTGAGAAGGGTAAAAGATAAAAGGCTTAGTTTTTGATATCTGTGATATTGATTTTGTCCAAAGATAAATTGCCCCCTGGAATTTAGGAGATAATTATTTCCTTTTTAAAAAATATTACAGTTTTAAAAGTGCAGCATGAATTTTATTTACTGTATCACAGCCATTAACTCAAAATTCTACAAAATACTTTTTCACTCAGCTGCTAATACCCTTCTATACTAATTATTACAGCTGCACGTCTTGAATACTGAAAAAAATATACATTGCTTATACGTATACGTGTATGAGGTATGTAAACATAGATTATATAAAAAAAATTTAATGAAATTGATTGTTATAAAATGATTCATTCTGGAATAGCATGCATCAAGTAAACTTTCAAAATGTTGACGATCAAAAGACATCAGTTTAGCGTTACCTTGTTGGCAGGACTGTCCTATTCTACCAGGGGCACAGATGCACTTCCCAGTTGCTGGGTGGCACTGACCTCCTTCTCCACAGGAGCACAGCTTAGCACAGTCCTTCCCATAGTACCCACTAAGACAACCTGAGGAAAGAAAGTATTAATACAAATGCAAAAAAGTTATAAAGTCAAATATCTTAATTTCTAACTATTGTTGGTTGCTTCAGACACAGTTAACCAGAATCTTCCTGTGCAAAACCGGTGCAGAAATGACCAACATCCCAGAAACCCGAAGTCCAAATGCTGTTAAGACAAAGTGCATGTTCACTGACTTACTCGAGCTGCAGTCAGCTCCAATGAAGCCGGGCGGACAGTAGCAAACTCCAGTTCGGAAGTCGCAGCGACCACCATTGATGCAGCGGCATCTGGTCTTGCAGTTTGGCCCAAAAGTCCCTGCTCGACATCCTGCAGACAAACCACAGCGGTGAGAAGGAAAGAGAAATAAAAAAGGAGGGTTAAGGTAATTTCTGTTATGTTATTTAATTGAGATTTTACACAGAGCAGACAGGTTAGCAGAACTATTCTATATGTAAAAGTAGAGATATTTTACTGTCAGTCTTAGCTGTTTCTGACTACAGTCAAAATGTGTCTACCTATGAACCCTGCTAACACATCTGTCCGCCCCAACCTTCCTGTTTAACTAAAGGCTTATTAGCACATGTCTGATATCAGTTTGCACCTACAGCAGAATAAACACCAGTAAACTTACGTAGCTCACAGCGCGCCCCGTAGTAACCAGGTAAGCAGCTACATTTCCCCGTGACAGGGTGGCACTGCTCTTGGTCTCCTGAACACTGGCACGGCTGGCTGCAGTCTTGCCCGAACATGCCAGCAGGACAGGCTGATACAAGATGATGATGATGATACATCCAGAAATGCATCACACACACACAACAGTGAGAAATGTATACAATTTTGAATGAAGTGGGAATACGGAAAAACAACTTCACTCTTAGATACATAGGTCATTGGAACCGACATCCTTACAGTACATATCCTAAGTACATATTTTGTTATTAATATGTACTTTAAGAAAATTAATAAATATAAAGTAATTATGTTAGTTCTAAACCAAAATTAGACATTTATAGTCTGTAATGGTTATTTGTTTTAGAATATAAACCAAGCAGGCAATGAGCAGTGCTTCTTGATACAGATGTTACACTGGTAAATCTGTAAGCAAATCCATTTTTGCGCACTAACAATGAATTGATGAATGCCTCGAAACATCTCCAACATGATGTTAAATCATTACATCATACAGTTTTGCATTTTGACAAAAGTAAGACAACAGACAGGGTGAACACGCACACATTCAATGGTTTTCTCATTCCCGCCTGAGATTACTCTGTGAACACACTGGGACATTCAGCATTGAGTGGCAAACAAATCCAAAACGCCGAAGAACTTTCCCTGGTGCCCAAACCCAGAGAGACGCAGAGGGACATTCTTTCACACACCCCTTCTGCATACATACGTATACGCTCATCACAATAATGAATGGGGTCCACAGACAATCAGTCATAGCAAGCAAGATGAATCTGTGAACCGAACATGTTTTCGGGTGAGACCGCAGCACTCAGCTACTCAGTCAGGCAGCAGCAGGCAGCGTGGGGGACAGATAAGAAAAGACTCCAGACTAAAGAGGCAATTACGGCGCTGTCATTATGCATGTCTGCCTTCCAAAGGCCCTTATCCGCCGCCGAGGAGACAAAAACAATGCCTTCTGTTTTACTTGGCAACTGGTGTGTAACATTTATCAGATGTCTGGGGAGTATGTGAGGAGAGGAAGGGAGCTGAGGTGGTGGTGGTGGTGGTGGTGGTGGTGGTGTTGGGGAGGGAGGGTATGGAGGGTGGTGAAGGGCTAAGGAGCAGAGCTGCGCCTGGACAGTACTAAAGGGTATGGTCTAAATAATGAAACATTAGCATAAAGTCCTGTGACAGTGAGGGTTTAGTGCTGGTGTATGGTGCATTTCCTGGAATGGAATAAATGGTAATCTCTCCCTGGAGGATGAGGGGAGGAAAAAGGAAATTTTAATCAGTGTTAACAGAAGGATTTTACATGATCACTTCTCTCCCATGATGCCTTTCCTTCCTGGTGGGAATGATGTGTTTCGAGTGACAGTGTTTCTATCAACAAGGCACACACGTCAGTCAAATGGTTTTAAATGCACGACAGTGATATTTGCCATGTGCGAAGGCTTTCTCAATGGCCACTTATACATGAGGGCATGAGGACTTGAAGCCCCCCAAAAGAGGTAAAACAAACTGGGGGCTGGGGGCGGTTGAAATAATTAATATCATAAATATATTTTTCATAATCATTTAATAGCATTCTAGACGCTTCTAAAAGTGACTTAAATTAACTACTTATCTGCCTCACTCATTCATCATCATTGCTTAATGAATGTGGATGGATGTTAGCTAGTTGCTAACTGCTAACTTTAAGTTTCAGACATCAGGTTAATAAGAAGTGGAATTATGTAAGGACTGCCTTCAGTTCACTGCCTTGCACTCACTTCTCTTTACACCCTGGAGAAAAATATGATCTGCCCTGATTTTCATCTACATTTCCAAATATATTGTAAAGTATTTAGTTTAAAAACACAGCTAAAACAAACCTAACCGTTAAAATAAAAACCCCACAAGGGATTTTATTTCATTTTTGTAGCTACGTTTTATGTTACAAAGATATCTTTACTTTTTATTCTTACATTTCTCGCAGCCAGGTCCTGTGAGTCCAGCTGGGCACCCGCACCTCCCTGTCTCATGGTGACAGGACACCCCAGCCTGGCAATCACACCGTTGGGCACAGGAAACTCCATAGGACCCCGGAAGGCAGGCTGGGAGTCAAAATGCACATACACATAATCACTTTACTCTCATGTTCAAAGCTCCTCTATTGCCACTTTCATTCTGTTGCAATTTCCTCTGTCCTTCACACACTCACGTTTGTCGCACCTGGCTCCCCTCCAGCCTGGCTCGCACTCACAGCGACCTGTCACATGGTGGCAACTTGTACTATGGACGCAGTCACAACTCTCCTCACAGCCCTCTCCAAAGAATCCCTTAGAACAGGCTTCAGACAAAATACACAAGCATTCGCATTCAGCATACCCTTTCCCTGATGCTTATTTACCCAAGGCTAATTACACAAATTGTTTTGACACAGCAAGTTTTATGATTCCAGGAGTAAGTAAACCTTCACTTTTGCTTTACTGCTGCTGTTACACAGAAATGGCAGCAATCGCAGCACAGATGAGAGAAAGGCTCAATGTGTCAATCAGCAGGCAACGGAGGGAAACTGCAAGTTGGCAGCTGGGCTATTTATCTGTACATATATCAACGTGGCAGGTATAATACTACGAGCAGTATGGCAATCACGAACTGAAAAATACTAAACAAGTACTAATGTGCTGTCATGCAACAATACTGATGTGAAGTTGAGGAAGTCACCTGACTGGCATTGCTGTCCTATCCAACCAGGCAGACACACACATCTTCCTGTCACTCTGTCACATTTCCCTCCATTCATACAGCTGCAGGCCTGGGTGCAGTTCTCTCCATAATGTCCTTCCTCACACTCTAGGAAAGAGAAAGAGAAACCTCAGGTGTAAGTTTTATCTAAGAAATGATTCATTCATTCATACAACATGGTTTTCTTTCTGTGAAGTGTGAAGAGAGGGACAGGTGAACAAAACGTTTAATGTTAAACTCACCTAACTCGCACGCAGCTCCAGTCCAGCCAGGCGGACAGAGGCACTGGCCGGTCTTGATGTTACACGAGCCTCCATTATGACACAGACATTGGCCAGAACAGTGTTCCCCATACTGGCCCTCAGGACAGGCTAAACTCATATATAACATATAAAACACAGTTAATGACATGAATGGGTTCTAATATTAAGAAATAATGTAAATATATGATTGTCATGGTGATTATAAGGATCAATATGACACTGATTATTTAAAAATATTAATTAAAAGAATCAATCCAACAGCAGCCCACACACACTGTCCACTTCGCATCTATTTCATATTTTTGCTGTTCACTGGGAGACAAATGTATTTATCTGCAATCATCTTTAATATTTTCACGTCTAACATGTGCATTTATGTGTCTTTATACCTATGCAATAAACCAGTAGTACACAGTAATGCTGCTGACCTTCAGATGTGCCCATGAACGACAATACCAGTGTATTTGCAAACTGTCTACGCCGCAGTTTCTTAAAGAGTGTGTTTCAAAACATGGTCATTTTATCTTTAAATGTATTCTGACAGTTGCACGCAGGGCAAAAAAAGCAAAAAATAAATGTAATAAGACTGTCTAGAACTTGCTCAAGTTGTTTAAAGATGTTCAGGCGATACACTGACACTTCTGAGTGGCAAACTGTAACAATAGGTCTGCTTAAGTTCTGCTAATTGGTATTAATTTTACAAGAAAATGAATGAAACTTGTTGGATATAGCAGTCAAGATAGTCCCAAAATTGCAAAACACAGGTTTGTAGAATGGAAGTCATTTGTACTGCATGAGCTAAACATGCAAAACTGCTGCTATTGTCTGTTAAGAAAACGGCTCCTGACAGGCTTTGTCATACTGAGTGATGAGCTACTCACGCAGTTGGCAGCTGACTCCAGTCCACCCGGCCGTGCAGCTGCATTGCCCGCTGACGTGGTCACACCTGGCTCCGTTCTGACACTCACAGGGCCGGCTGCACTGCTCACCAAAACGACCCTCTGGGCATTCTTCCCCCAAGAACCATGCACACACAAGAAGACGCACACATGATAATTTAATATACACACATTCACATGCAAAACATGTGCAGCATTAGCTTAAAATTCAACTTCAGATATATTTGCAGCATCTTTGTAAGCCTTAGCGGGCTAAAAGGGCATTTGGAGACATGGTTTTCCACACACATATTGTAAACTTCTGCTTAACGATCAAAGTCCAGGATGACATTCAGAGTCTTAGAAAGAGGAAAATGCGCTAATGACAGAGGTGCATCATTAAGTCATGCTAGTGGCTTTCTGCTGACTCTGGCTCTGGTACTTAGGACCGCAAAATGGCTGTGGCGAGAGGAAAGTCTTGAATAAGCCTGCAGAATGACAGACTAGGATCTTTAGTGGGCATTTCACAGGATTCATTAAAACAACGGCATGAAATCCTCAAGAAAGTTTAGCATGAGAACACTGATTGGTTTGCTGCTAAACCGTCTTCCGAGTTATGTTCTCCATCTTCTAATGTTGATCACTACAAACACGTGGGTGCAGTTATCCAGAATAGAGCTCGGTTAAACCATGTGTGCCAGAGGGCTCGCTTGTCCCCCCTCCTCTCTCCACCCATACCCATCCCTAAAAGAGTCATTGGCAATGTCTCATTACAGAGATAATTGTTCACAAACACATCATAGTTGTGTTTAAGGAGAGGATGTCGTGATGGGCTGCAGTGAGGGCCTCCCTCACACCCCGTTTTAATGATGTGGCTTCCATTACCCAGAATGCAGTGTGGTCCTGCCCAGCCGGCGGTGCATAGGCAGGCTCCTGTGATGTGGTGGCAGCGGGCACCGTTCCTGCACTCGCACATCTGGCCACAGTCAAGACCGTAAAAGCCGTCCGGGCACACTGTGGGCCAAGATAAAACATCCAACTGGTTAGAACTGGCAGCTTCATAAAAAAAAGGAGAGGAAAAGGTTCAGATGCCAACTTCTTCTTTTTTCCTTAGTTCTTTCACTTCCCCTCCACATCTCTCACTCTCTTCTTCTCCTCCTCCTACTTTCCCTCTCTGTCTTACCACCTACCGAAAATACCAATATCAAATTGCAGTACCACGCTGTGGCTGTTCATTTGCAGAGGGTCTGCGTTCGTTAACTGAGCTCATGTCCCACATGTGTGGTGGATCTGGGCCACATCAAAGTCGACGGCGGCGCGGAGGCCGTTCCCTTTTGGGGCGTTTGAGGGGGCAGAGAGAGCTGGTAATTAGAGCACCTGCTGAGTCCACAGGCACCACCAATACACAGCAAAACAAAGCCAGGTTACTGTGCCCCCACAACACACACACACACACAGACCTACAGTATCACTGCTAACACAAGGAGATGCCAGTGTGAGAATCTGTTTCCCATTCTCGAGGACAGCCAGAGAGATCGTTTAAATGTGTGTAGAGTCAATTGACACTCAGAGAGTTTGGTAAACATAGTGCCTCCCATCCACAAGAACCAACCCAGAGGCAGTGGGATGAATGAGCCTTTCCACCACTGGGATGTAAATATTGTCTGTAAGCATGACTTCACCAGAGCTGGAAAGAATGACTGGGATTATTGGCTGCCTATTTTTGATCGCACAATTTGTCACCGAAGAGATCCCAACTCATGCATGATGCACATGCACAAAAAGAGCTTCTATTCTGGTTTTTATTTACAGGAAAGCTGCTCTTGTGCTTCCAACGTTTCAGTGACTGACAGCCGTTGCAGGCATTTCTCTCTCTGAGTACCCTCTTCTGTTTTCTGTCACAGTAATGTGTGAGAAAATCTGAGCCCGGAGAGGGTTTGGGTAGAGTCTCTCCCAATTATATCAGCAGCCCACAGCTTTTCATTTAATTTATATACGAGCTCCTCTATCTATAAGGAAAGCAGTGTTACCAAAGGAAGCCACAAATTGGGAGGGAAACAGAAATGTGTAACCTAGTGGTTTTATGTATATCTAAATACCACAGTGCACAGGGTGTTTCCACACAGTTTTATGCATCATAGCCTCTTTCTCCTGCTCCAATTGATGATGATGCTGTCCACTCCTCCTCCTTTTGCCTCTAGCCCTCAAATTGGGAAAAGTATCCTTCCTGCTCAACCATTTCTGGCATGGTCATCGCTGTGTTCCCACGCTGACAGCATGACGTCTTTGCCTGCCTCTGTAGTGGTCAGGCTGCGATGTTATTAAAGCCAGCCCACTGACGATGCTGTCATTTTAACCCAGCTGTACATTAGCTCTGCGGTAGCGCCGTACCAAACATCACTGGTTTATTGTCAGTTGTTTATTATTATTATAGCAATTGCTGACACCATGGCAACTTTCTGTCCCGCAGCAAAAGGCTTCAGGAATGCTTCTCTGAAACGTCATTTATTTACCAATGAGAAATGGGCTCAACATGTGTATGATGTTTAAAAAACAAAACAAAACATGAAACATCTCAGATGAGTGATGCTCCTCTTTCATGATGTCTTTATGGCAGACGCTATAATCACCCCTTGTTTGTGTTTAAACGCTGGCACTGCTTTTCAAATGCAGAAGACAAAGTTTCCTGCAGAACACACACACACACACACACACACACACACACACACACACACACACTGTGTTAAATCTTCAGGCGACAAACTGACAAGTCTGAATGACCAAGTTTATAATTTGTTTATGCCAGCAGGGGGCGACTGGTTTCCATATTAACCACTGAGCAGCAATCTGTCATCTGATAATAGCACAGTGTCTGCAAGTGTTTGTAAGTGAAGACTCTTCCCTCTGTGTCTTTGTTTATAGGTAGGCGCAGAGGATTCAGTCCACACTGCGCACGCACACACACACACACACACACTGTACCATCGTTGAAAGACTCCATCTCTAGACTAAATGAGCTCTTTAAGACAGGAGGATTATTTCCAGATCCCTGGTTGTGTAAGAGCCACTGCTGTCAGCCCATAAAGCAGGTCCAGGGACCACACAGCCGGGGAGAGCAGACCACAGAAATAGAGCGGATAGAGCGAACACAGAATAGAACTTCCTGGTGCCATTCAGGGTCTATACACTGAAAGAGGTCAACACAACAACAACAGAACAACCCAGTTTCTTTGACAATAACGCGGATGTTCGTTGCCAATTGAACCAGAGCTTTTTTACTGCGACCAAAACAAACTATTTTGATGCAGACATCAAAGCTGCCGACCAGAAACGGCGCACGATCCGCGCTAATTGAAGAAGTGGTCTAGTGTGCAGGACCCATGTCAGCACAATAGCTTGCTTCCCCTGACAAAACTTGAACTGAAGTGCTTAGCATCAACCTCACTGCCACAAGAATGCTCAGTGAAACTATGCATTTTGCCATAGTAACAAGCTTTCTGAGTCTCACAGAAAGCAGTTATGTCCATGCATAACATTATGAAATCCAGTGTGTGGATGAAAATCGCCCACGTAGAATCAAACACTCAAAAGGAAAGTCATCTCTTTCCATTTTAATTCCGTGGAACAGATGAACTGGAGAGATCTGGTCCTTCTCAGAGACCAGGCCTCTTCCTGATTTCTTCAACAAGGAAGAGGCCCAGCAGAAGACTGAGAAACTGGACACCTCTGTTTAAGGAGAAAAGGCCTTCAGAAAACAGAATCTGGTCAGACCGATAGCTCTATTTCCACAGCAAAGTCCAATCAGAGTGACGTCTGCGTCTGAGGCTATTAGACTGTTATGACTGGGGACGTGAAGCTCTGCTCTAGTGTGACATGGCCATGATTTACGATGCCCTGTATGCTACAGAGGTGGGATGAATTTCTGGGCCTGGTAGTGCGCTCACACTAAATCTTACACTTTGTAATAACACGAGGCCACTCCAAGTCAAGGGACTATAATCAAGAACAAATCTATTACGTTGTTAAGACTTGTGGACTGTTGAGTCACCTTTCAGTTCAGTAAAAATATCCCACTGATGAGAAGAATATCAGCTACATGAAGGGTATTGCAACAGCAGGATGCTTGACTCTGCACTCTGTGAAATACACTTCCTCTATCCCAGAGTGACTAATACAAATTATATCTCGGGAGTTATGCGGTTTTAAAGTGGTTTTGCTTGTGACATGACATGGACAATCCAATGATTCAATGAATCTGTGTGATGATTCAATGAAACCGTGGAAGAGATGAGAACATCAGAAGAACATCCTGCAGCGCCATCTAGTGTATTAAGATTTAAAGACAAGTAATGTATTAATTATTACTCAGTATCAAGGTTAACAAAGTAAACCCACTTCACTCATAGCTCAACAAAGTCTGCATGGATAGGTTAACCACTGACAATAAAACAAAGACTGGCAGTGCCTCCTAAAAGTAAACCTTTTTAAACCTTTTACTGGTTTATGCAAACTTAGCTGAATTTAAGGTTTCCAATTTTGTCAGTGATATATATAATATTACACAAGACAAGTAGGGCAGCAACTTGTGATTATTTTTATTATCTAATAAATCTGGCAATTGTTTACTAGATCAACATCTGAAAAAGCGTGACACCTGCATCTTTAGATGAAAGAGCAGCAGCCCCTTTCGAGAGGCTGAAGAGATCAGGTGGGTTTATGTAAGACTGCGAGAGAGGGAGTTAGTTTTAAGAAAAATAAGCAAAATTATATATTACTGCAGTTTTACACTATAGTCACTGTAGTTTAACACAGTAGATTAACACATTATAGTCAAAGGATTACATCACTTCCAGAGTATACTCTCATAAGTTTTATTAATTATTATTTACCCGACTGTTCCTTTGACTTCAGTAAATGTTCAAAGTGGGTCTCAGTTGAACATCTGAGAGTCTGAAGTCTGCAATTCTAAATATTGATGAACATGTTTCTTTAGCTTCACGTTTCTATTGGGGATAGCTTAAGAATCACTGACCAGAATCAGAAAAAAAATCTTACTTTTTTCACAGTGGGTGCCAGCATATCCAGGTGAACATGTGCAGGCTCCGCTCACATGGTCACAGAGGGCTCCATTCTGACACCGGCACTGCTGGGCACAACCCTGCCCATAACTGCCATTCTCACACTCTGTCAGCAAACGTATGAGAGGGGGGCATCAAGGTAGAGATTCAACAGAACAATATAACAAAGCTTAAACAGTGAACTGGATTTGTCAACCTGTAACTGTAGAAGCTTTATATAAATAACTGAAAGCATAAAGTATACATCGCGAAACAAAACGCAAAAATCTCTGAAATAAATGACGTGATGATAAGATAAATATTCAGAAAATGTAATTTCTGTATTATAAATGAGCTCAAAAGATGTTATAAGTGACAATAACCCCTAGGTGGCAGCATTTGATAAAGTATTTCCAGTGAAAAGACGTTAACTTACTCTTCTCACAGTGGTCTCCAGTGAATCCAGCCTCACACATACACCGACCGGTGACTGGGTCACAGCCTGCAGAGGTCTCTCTGCACTGGCATTTACTGAGGCACCCTTGGCCCCAGTAACCAGATTCACATGCTGTGAAGGCCAGCACGTGTTGCATTAAAAGTTAAACACACAACATGTTTTCTTTATGTGTCCAGAACTTTAAAACGTAAATAAAGTACTGAATCATTGCAGTTCTTACATGTTGCACAGTTGTGGCCTCTTTTGCCAGGAGGGCAGATGCAGAGCCCAGTCTGTGGGTCACAAGTAACATCAGGGTTGCATGAACAGCGTGTTAAGCAGCCTGGCCCATGGAAACCTGGGGGACACTCTGTGCACAACAATGTATTCATATGATCACATTCTTTCTTTATTTGAGACACATAGACCTTAATTAATCATCAAAATAATCCTTAAAGCCAACATAATCCCATTTAAAAGGCTTTCTGTATTGTACCCCTGTTAGATTTAAACTCACCATTTTTGCAAAGATTCCCCATGAAACCTGGTTTGCATTCACACACACCGGTCTCTTTGTTGCAGCAGCCTCCGTTTTCACAGTTGGGACAAGATGACTGGCACTTTAACCCCCAGAATCCATCAGGGCAGTCTGAGAAACATCAAGTATTTTTCTGGTGGTGAGTGAGGTCACAGATGATACTGCAGGGTTACAATGTCAGTGATAATCACATGTCATCATATTCTTTATAGTCAAACACAACATTATTGGGCTAAAATGTCCTCAGGCTAATAAAGCAAGACAACGAGGAGTGGATTTACCCTCATCACAAGACCGTCCGGTCTTCCCAGCAGGACAGACACATTGTCCAGTAACAGGATCACAAGGAGCACCTCCGCAGTCACAGGTCAGACGACAGCTCTCCCCATAGCTCTGTGACGGACAGACTAGCAACGTACAAAAGATCAAAACATTGATCAAAGAGACAGATAAAGGACAACAGTCGCAGTTTAACACACACCAGCACAAGACAGGATTGTGCAACACTGCAAAGATGGGTTGAGAGAGAAATAAAAGCTTTCTGTTTGTTTATTCAGCCTCTGCCAACAGCATCTGCAGTAGTAACTGAAGTAAATTTTCCCTGTCATGACCTGGACTGCAACATAAGAAAATGTGGATAACTTTTTTTTTGATTATTTGGCTTTGACAAACTCAACAAGCCAAGGCCTGGCCTTTGCATTAGCACTAAGACACTGTAGCTGTTATTTTAGTCCAGTCCTCTGAGACACAAAGTCATGTTTTTACCAGAGGCTCCCAAATGAAATTCAGTATCACTTTAGATCTCAACACAGAGGCTTGAACTTTCCATCAACCAGCAGAGTAAACAGCCAGAGGACACCCCGCTGTGGAGGAGCACTCATATTTTCACTTGTACAGTTTGTGCTAACAAGAACACCTGCGCTGACCAGGTGAGTCAGGAAAGCCTTATTAATTTCACCCACTTAATCCACTCAATTCATCAAATGCAGCACAGAGTGAATAAAAAAGGGCAGAGTAAAGAATGATTTATAGGCAAACTGACAAAGTTTGGGACAAAGATGGAGAAATTTAGCAACTAATCCATAATAATTTGTGTTGACATGGTTCACCGAAAAGGGCGCACATTCGCTCAAGTATCAAGTATGCAAACAATGACCCAACATGTAGACACACGTGTCAGTACACAAGCCCACACACTTTTCATATCCACACATGACTGCAGTATTCAGCATATCCACTGTCCCTTTACTGTAAAGGATAGGGCCACACGAGGGCGCCGTGGAGTCGAGCTTTGATTGGCGACATCATGCATCAACAGTTTAGTGCCTTTATTGAAAAAAATAAAAAATGGGCTTATGAATGTGGAGAAGATGTTTGAAAGTCACTCTAAAACAGAAATGACACCAAAAATAAACTGTGATTGTGCTTCTTACACCATTTACAACCTTACTTCCATTTGCACATTTCTAGTTTTCATGCACAAAGTATTAAAGCAGTTTTTCGTCTCACCCAGCTGACATTTATCTCCATGAAGGCCTGCAGGACATCGCTGGCTGCACTCTCCAGTCCTGGGATCACACGACCCTCCACCTGGACAGTCACATGGCTGCTCACAGCCTGCGCCAAAGAAGCCAGGCTCACACTCTGCATTGAGACGTATACACATAAACAGCAAAAAGGAGGAGATTTACAAAACATGTTGCCACCATTGCCGATAGTTTCTGAAACAGGTTGTGAAGGTCATAATGTTTGATTCTGAGATCACAGAGTGCTAGCCTTTCAGAGCAATGCCAGCAATTTACCATCATAGACAATTATTTCAAAACTGTGTTGCAAGGAAACAGCATGGTGCAATACATTTCCCCTCCGCTACTGACATTACTGCATCTCCAGTCCTATTACCACAACAAGAAAAACACTTTTTGAAGTAGTAAAATGAGCAGTACAGTCAGACATCCACTATATTGACCCGACTTATAGCTGAGAAGTGCAAGTTTGGCAGTTGACCTGAAAAATATTGCTTATACCTTTCTCACACTGTGGGCCGTGGTATGTGGCCTTACAGAAACAGCTCCCTGTTTTGGGGTCACAGCCAGTGGAATGTTCTTGAACGCAGACACATTCCTTGGAACAGCCTGCGCCGTGCGTCCACCTGGGACAAGCTGGGGGCCGGACGAGATCAGTTTTTAAAACAGACAAAAAGCATGGGTTAGGGTTGATGTACAGCAGTGAACGGTTTCAACAAGCGCTCTGACTGTATGATAAGGTACAAAAAATATACGCAGATATTCGTATGAATAGCAGGCTGCATGACTCCACGTAGGAGTTTCTCAGGGCTAAGCAAAAAAAACAAATTACTTTAGCAGTTTATGTTCGCTTCAATGAAGGTGGTCATGGATAATTGGGAAAAAAGAAGCCTTCTCTATCGGATTACACTTTGGGTATGAGCCAAACTAACACACCCAAATACCGTGTTATAACAACATCAGACTTCTGCAAGTTTAACTCATGTGACCACCGCCTCCTCTTTCACTTGATTTATAGAATGCCACAAAATGATTAAATGATTAATGATTAATTTGAGGTCAGGATGATTATTTCTGCAATCGATGCCCACAAAGTTTGTTGTGTTGTTGGTAGCTTTCTGGAAACTTTATCTAAATAACAGAAACATTGAACAAGTACATGTACGCATCTAAGACGTATAAAACTGAAGCACTGCCTCATCCCCACTCGCAAAACAATCAATCTGCATGATTTTTGCCAAGATTGTCCCTACTCAGCAACAAAAACTCCACTCCACCCTGTCCCTCTCGACACTGGCTTTATGTTAGATGCAGCTGCAGGCTCTGGTTACACCCTCTCCACCCTCCAAATGTCCCGCTGCAGGATGGAGCAGACAGCTGTGAGATTCTGATAATATTCCTTGTGCACATTCTTCCATCATTCAGTTTGGTCTGAGAAGACTGAGCAGCTTCCACATAGAGAAACCAAGAGCAGAAATTCATCACCATGTCCATCTGGAGGCTTAGGAGTGACCCTAAAACACTCGGAGATGTCAATATAGTGACAGAGGAGATGAGGAATCTTTATTATAAAAGGCTGCTGCCGATAGAGAAATACTATTCTTTCCATCACTTTCATTCTCCGAGCTATGAAGATGCAGACTTTGACAACAAACCAATGGTCTTGGTGATGGGTCAGTACTCAACAGGAAAAACAACTTTTATCAGGTAAGACTCAGACCTTAAAACTGCACATCTGTATTCCACTGAATGTAATGCAAACGTGTGCTGGGGGTGGTAATGTTGCTTTGGACTTGCTTGGCCTCAGGTATCTCATAGAACAGGATTTTCCTGGTAGCAGAGTTGGACCAGAGCCAACCACCGACTGCTTCACTGCCCTCATGTACGGAGAGGTGGAGGGAATCATCCCTGGCAATGCCCTCACAATGGATCCAAAAAAGCCCTTTCGCAACCTCGACCCTTTTGGAAACACATTCCTGAACAGGTGATGGGAATCGACACACAGACAGAAAGAATGGAATAAAGTGGGAGATGTAAGGAGAGTGAAAGAAAATTGAAAGGAGTAGTTCCTGAGGTTTTCCAACTTCTTGTCATAGTTATTTCCTTTATTTTTCGCAGATGTTCTTTCTTCATTAGCATAGAAGTACTGATAAAACATGGCATAGTTTAGCTACTCCAAATCTTTTAAATGAGAAATAATAAAGAGATTATTTCTTTATGTTGATGCATTTTTTTTTTTTTTCAATTTGCAGGTTTCAGTGTGTTCAAATGCCAAATAAAGTCCTTGAAAGCATCAGCATAATCGACACACCGGGCATCTTAACTGCTGCTAAAAGAAAACTGAGTCGAGGTGCGACAAAATACCATTATGTTATTTTAGTAATTGGTCTTTAGTTCCAATATTTTACTTTTCACTTCAATGTTTAGCACAGTTAAAGTCCTAAACTTTTAAAGATAGGATTGTTGTCAGGGTGATTTAAAGTTCTGGTAAGAGAAGAGTCATAGCAGATGAGATATCAAGAATACATCAGCCCAACATAATTTAAACACTTGAAGTCAGAGGCACAGCAGATAAAGTTATATCACATTGTATTGGGAGGAGACAAACAGTGAGTAACTGAGCAGTCTTTCTCTTTGTTTTATGGACACATTAATCTATGGGTGTAACCGATGAGGTCCACTGGGATGTGTTGCACGTTCCTCCACATATTGAGGCAGTGAGGCTTGTCCCATTACATACAGTGTTAATGAAAACCCTGTGTTTTTCGTTCCTTATCCCCAGGCTATGACTTCCCAGCAGTGCTGCGCTGGTTTGCAGAGCGTGTGGATCGAATCATCCTGCTGTTCGATGCACATAAACTTGAGTTCTCTGATGAGCTCACACGGGCCTTTGGGGCTCTGTGTGGCTATGAGGACAAGTTGCGTGTGGTTCTGAACAAAGCCGACAGGGTGGACTCGCAGCAGCTCATGAGAGTGTATGGTGCCCTCATGTGGTCGCTGGGGAAAGTGTTTCGAACCCCTGAAATCTTGAGGGTTTACATCGGATCTTTCTGGTCAGAGCCAAGGCAAATGTGTGACCACTACCAGTTGATAGAGCTGGAGGAGGAGGATCTTTTGGCTGACATAAGGAACCTGCCGCGCAATGCTGCAGTACGCAAGCTCAATGACTTGGTGAAGAGAGCACGCTTAGTGAGGGTAAGAGAATCTCATATATTCGATTCCAAACAATACTTAACGTCAATATCTACAAACCTATGTGCAGTTAGAATAATTTAAGGTTTCATTTGAGCTTTGTCCCCTTCTAGGCACATGCCCACATTATCAGCTACCTGAAGCAGGAGATGCCAACAATTTTTTGCAAAGAGAGCAAAAAGCACAATCTGATTTACCAGCTTCCTATAATTTTCACTAAGATCCAGCAACAGCACCGGGTCCCTGCTGGTGACTTCCCAGACTGCACCAAGATGCAGGTCTAACATTACTGAAGTGTTGCCTCAATATGATGCATATACATTTTTAATGTACTGACCTAAATGTGTTTTGTGAGCCTTACATGTGCTTGCATATATTTTCAGGAGAAACTTTTGGGTCAAAATTTCTCCAAGTTCAAGACACTGAAACCAAGTCTGATGGCTTCCTTGGATAAACTCCTGACCAGTGACATAGCCAATCTGGTGCCTTTACTTCAACAACAAGAACTGAGAAAGAAATCCCTCCCTGGTGTGTTGAATGGTGACTTTTTGGGAACATTCAGGCCAGAGCACTACAGGAGAGACCCTTTCAAGGAACTCCCCAGAGATGATGAGAGCAGTGAGGCAGATTTCGAGGAGTGGGCAGTGGAGAAATTCAAGCCAAAATACGACGAGATATTCTACAACCTCAGTCCAAATGAGGGGAAACTGAGCGGCACCAAAGTTAGAGAGTGGATGATGACCACCCTTCTGCCAAACTCTGTGCTTGCTCATATCTGGAGGCTGTCTGATGTAGATGGGGATGGCATGCTGGACAATGAGGAGTTTGCTTTGGCAGTCCACCTTATTGAGGGAAAACTGGAGGGTCATTGGCTCCCCCGAGAGCTGCCGTCTCAGCTGGTGCCACCGTCAAAACGGCTAAGTACAACCAGCAATGAAAACTAAACATGACACTGAAAGCGAGCCAAGACTTTGTACATAATTTTCCTTAATATAACCTAATGTCTTTTAAGAAGTGTGTTGTATATAAAAGACCAACAAAGGGAACAGTATCTGTTTATGAAAGTGAGAAGGTGTTTTCCATTAATATATTAACATCATGACACCAAAACCAAAAAAGATTATCATTGCATCATTAAATATGCATGGGAATAAGAAAAATACAACAGCTTTTATCTTCAGTTCGGTGGAATATTCATTTAGGTGGCACATTTGTTGGAGTTGTCCATATCTCACAGAACCATATTGTATGTTCAATCAATGGCATTAAACTTGTAAAGATGACCAGCCAGCATTATATCATTGTTTGTGACATCACCATCATCATCATCATCATCCTCAGCATCCCCATTATAAGAATTAGATGATAACGTCAGATCAGTACTCACACAGGTGGCAGAAGCGACCGTATAGTCCCGGAGAGCACAGGCAGCCTCCATATAGACGATGGCAATGTCCATTGTTGGGACAGTAACACTTTCTTCTGCAATGCCTCCCGAAATAACCCCTTGGACAACCTGGAAACATGGAAAATACAACTCTGGGCCAGGATTCCAACCTTTGTAAAGTATGTGATAAGAGCAAAGGCTAGTATTAAAACACTAGCTTTCCCACAGTTAAAATCAAATATTAGGCTACAGTCCTTTGGCAGTGTTGGGACACATTTACCACCCAATGAAGTGGGAGCAGAGAGGGTAAGGAACCATCAAGAGGTTGTAAGATACAGTACATCAAAGGTTGCCCAGGGAAAAAACAATATAATAAACTAAATTATGTTTGTTATTCTGATGTTTTTGCTCTTGTCTCTCTGCTTTAATCCATCTCTGAAAATGATAAAAGCAAAAAAATTAATATAACAGAATCGTAAGGAGCTATTGCTTCATTACAAGCCAGGGAGACCAAAAATATTTAATGTGCTGTGTTCACATCTGTGTGTGCGTCTATAGGAATGTGTGTATACAAACCATCCTCGCAGAGCAGTCCGTGTACGCCAGGGGGGCACAAACACTTCCCAGTCACAGGGTCACACGAGCCTCCATTCTGACAACGGCAGAGGCTGTTACAGGCCTGCCCAAAGGTCCCCTGTGGACAGGCTGGAGAGGGAGAATGGAGTAAAGCTTTGACAACTTCATAGCTGCAGCATGATTTAATGAATCATGTGTGGAGAATTCCTTTGACATTGAGACACAGACTTGCATATGAGAGAAGGGAGAGTAAACGTAGCTAAAGAAAGGGGCAAAAAGTCAGTTGATACTTTCCCCTTCCATCCTGTCTTTCCCTGTGGCGTGTGCCCCCCTGACACTCTTAATCTCTCTGGCCTTGTTAGCTATTACAACATGAACCAGCTGGCTGTTTAAGATGTGTTTGAGTGTTACAACCCATCAAGTGAATGTCTGCTTAAATTCCATGTCACACTTTCTTAACAGCAGTTTTATGTCACTCCATGGGAGCATAAACCAGTGTGAAATAATTTATGGTCCTAACGACATGACAGAATCATGTAATACTAAAACATAACCAGAGTTTTACAAAATTTCATTGCACACAGATTAACTAATGCTAACACTTGCGCCTGATGTGACGTGTGCATTTGGAAATACAACCTAAGAAAACTCACACTACAGCAGGTGAAGTTATGAGGCATTGATTGATGAATGTTGAGCCAACATGTAAAACACACAGAGCTGTGTAAATAGTACAAATTCTTTTATTGCTCTGCCAATAATGTGAGAAGTTGACAAGTTGCTCTGGGGAATGGTTTTAGCTCATTTGCTTTACTGTTTGGCCAGAATTAAGTTTATAATCAGTGATTAGATAGCACTGAAACTTTGCTACAGAATCAAAGATCTCTGTATGTAAAAAGTACTTGTCAACATGTTAAATACCCTGATAACATACATTCATTTGTCGCCATGCTCATTATTATCCCCCACAAAAAGAGTGATGAAGATGAAATCAGACAAGTTCATCTTTTTGAAAATATTTTTGATATCTAACTGAAATGTAGATTGTAAAAAGAGGGCTTAAGCACAAAAACTGTGATGTTTGAAGGATACTTATTTTTCATATTCTGCACATTAACTGTTAAGATACATGAATTTATATTATAAATATATATATTAAAGATGTGAGGTCTTTGTAGACCACTATATAATTGTCTACAATTCCCATCTGTTTGCTTCAGGCAGTAATGTTGCTCCTCTTCTCTGTCTGAAAATACTGACCATGTCCAGATCCATCACCCCTGGGGTGTGAATCTGAATACTGCCACTTCAGGAGCATGTTTCTAAAAATGACAGATTGCTTGTAACCGACTTGTCCCACGTGGCTCCCCTCTCATGATTACCAGCCTGATTCAGGTTCAGACCAAAGACAGCCATTAATCACGGAGCTGGAGGGGAACAATGGAGCTTTGCTTTCTAACTCAGTAGTGGACATCCTTGGCCTCAGGCTGTGCTCTTGCTGTGGGCCCTGGCCTTGCTCCAGTAGCAGACAGATTGATTCCCCGAGTGCTCTTGTGTTCTGGAGACCATAAACAACCCAGCCTCCCACGCAGAGAAGCAGACAGGTTTTGATACATGGCCCTGGATCGATGCACACTGGGAGCTATCTCATCTCTCTCTAAACCTAGACCACATTGCCATAGGTAGATCAAATAGACTTAGAGTATGATTCCTGTGGGAAAAACCAGGTTGTATGTATGTACGTGCATGCTGCACTGTTATTATCCAATTGCAATGTATATGATCTGCCCTAAAATTATTAGTGTTGTAGTCCATCAATGTAGATATTTAAGCTAGAGAGTCAACATTCTTTATGCTCTAAATGAAATATTTAGGTCACCAAACTTTTAAAGAAAAGACAGTTGACAGTTTGAGAAACAGGTTTATTCACAGATCTCCAAAAATTTAGAGAAGCGATCGATACTACTCCCAGGTAGCTACCAGTCATATGTTGAATACAAAGCACCAACTTACAGCTAGTTCTAGCTAGCATCACAACTAGTAATGGTAAGCTAAACTGGCTGACTGACTGCTGAGTGATTTCAAATTAGTAGTAGTATGAAGTAATATCATCTTTGAGTGACTCCAAGGAAGATATGGTAAAAACATTGAAAAGTCATTGAAATAGACACACAACAGAACACCCTGGATTAAAAATGTGCGGCTACTTCAATGAAAACTTAGGAGACTGATGAAGGTGATGTTATGTAAACTTTAGCCAGTTGCAGGAATTGTCAAGAATTTGTGTTGCAAAGAAAAGATGCAACACGAAATGCACAGATGTAACATGTAAAATGTTTAGTACACTTACTCTCGTTGCAGGTGACCCCTGTCCATCCAGGTGAACACTCACATTGGTCTCTGATTTCACTACACACTCCATTCACACAGTCGTCACAGCTCACACTGCAGTCAGCACCAAATGAGCCATCAAGGCACACTGAAAAATACAATTTCAGAGTTTGCTGGTCTGAAAATTTAATGGGAAAACAATAAAATAATGTTCATTTAATTTCTCACCCGGCACACAGCTTAGTGTCATCACTCACAGTTTTTACTGTACCTATGTTGCTGTCCAGTCGAAGCTCTCCTCGACGCTCCCTCTGGATCTCAAATTCTTTTTCACTGTCACCACCATCACTACCATCATCATCAGTGTCGTAGCGGGAGTGCAAGGCTGCTGTGTACTGAAGAAGCTGAGGAGCCCTGCGGAACAGCAGGTCTGGTAATCTGTGGACCTCCAGCTGCTCATCTTCTTCTTCTTCCTCTTCATCTTCTTCTTCTTCCACTTCTCTGCCATACAGAGCTGAACAGAACAAGTTAAATGATTTTAGACGGCAAACAACTTATCTAAGAATAACTATTAGAAAACTATTATATAAAATACAAAGGTGACTCACAAATACAGGAGTGCTGGTCCTGATCCAAGCGAAAGCCCAGTCGACAAAAACACTCATATGTTCCCAAGGTGTTGACACAGTAATGTTCACAGCCTGAGATCTCTGTTAAGCACTCATTGATGTCTAAAAGGAATACCCAAACCCCACACAGAGAAGACAATTAAAAGGTTCCAATCACATAAAGACAAAACTTTTGTTTCAGTTTAAAGTGCTCATTAGATTTTTCTTTTTCTACCCATATGTCCATCTGGCAGTTGTTCTAGTTTGTGCAAAGTTGGATCCTTAGTGAGCAAAAAGTTCTGTTTTGTGTTTTCTGCTCTGAAATGGCCTAGGAAAGCTTAATTTCAGTTGAGCACTTTGTGAGTAAATGTACACTGAATATTTGTATCCTGCACAACTGTGCCACAACACAGAAAGCATTACAAAAACAGCAAACTAAGGAAACTGCTAACAATCCAGCACTCTTACCATCGCAACCACAGCCGTCTGGGTTTAGTCTGTGGCCAGCCGTGCAGCTGCACTCGTAGCCACCCGGGTAGTTTCTACAGAACTGACTGCAGCAGGACTCCCCACTGACACATTCATCACTATCTGAGAAAGGTACATAGTGGTATAGAGTTGGTTTCAACAGATGGCCAGGAAGATGTAAGCACAGAGTCAGGAAGTGAATAAAAATCAACAAGAGTAGGTTTAGAAGAAGGACGCACCACTGAGAGAAGTTCTTACCTACACAGGTCTTCCTGTCCTGGTCTAACTGGTAGCCCTGGTTGCAGGAGCACAGTGGGCCATTGGTGGTGTGTTCACAGTGGTGAGAGCAACCACCATTGTTCTTCTCACAGCTGTTGACAATTTCCATCTCAATGCCTGGAGAAGAGAGGACCAAAACTGCATAACCAGGGATGTCTCATAATTGCTGTCTAAAGATGAAATGGAAAAAAAATGTTTATAAGCAATTCTTGGTTCATGTACGTTACAATTGCAAACGTAAAGGAAATGTATCTCTGCTTTTTCAGTGTGACTAAAAGTCTTGCTATATCCAATGAGGTGTATCCTTGTCATTGGCATCTGCTCCCTTAAAACACAATATGTTTTCAAAGAGAGGGGAATTCATGCATTGCAACCATACATGCATGTTTGGCAGCAGGATAGTTATTATGTGTTCATTTCTGTCAAAATCAACTTAAAGTGTAAATCCACTTTATCCAGTTCTACAGCATCTGTTGATGGTCATCTGCTGTACATTACACTCAAAAACATGATTGGACAGAAGAAACCAAATAGACACCAATGTGTTCAGTACAGACAGAATTACAAAAAAATTTAAATGGTCAATAATGTTAATATTAATTAATATTTGCGTTTTATTTCATCATGCTTTCAGTTATGCACTGCATTGTAGTTCAGCTTCTTTTCCTTATTCACAGTGAAAACATTTGAGGATAAAACCACTCATGCTAATGGAGGCCTTGCTTATTTGCCCAATGAAAGGTGGGTGCAGCTTGAATTTGTGGACAGGCTGATTTTAATTTCTATGACACTGTCACTTACGGTAGCACTGTTTGCCATCAGCACCGAGTTCAAAGCCTGGGTGACACACACAGCTGAAGGAACCCAGCATGTTGACGCATCCATGGGAACACTTGGCATGGCCTGAACTGCACTCATCAATGTCTATAGGAGATACAGGAGAGGTAATTAATCACACAGATGGGCATGCTTACATATGGAGATAAAATATAATTGCACTATACACTGACACAAGAAAAGAAAAAGAAAAATTGCATCAGCCATGATGGCTATTCATAATATTAAACCTTTCTGTTTACAAAATTATGCTGCCTTGCTCAGTCAGAATGAGACATAGCCATGATCCAGACTATTTCAGATGTGATATATGTCTTCTTGTCCCTTTTTGACAAGAATTAAGTAATCCAACCCTCTTGGCCGTGTTGAGGTTTGCTGAAGTCCAGAGGGGCCTGAGTTATTATGGTTCATACAGCAAAAGACAACACACACGGTTTCTGAAACAAAAACACACATACACTGACGCAAATAGTTCATATACCACCTTAGAGCGCTTTTTTGAGTTTTAGCCACACACACATAAACACAATTATCAATGTTGGGAGTCTTGTGCTTTTGGGGATCAGGTAGAAGCCACTTTAAGGGATTTAAGAAAACCTTTGTTTGGAGCTCGGATTCTGGCAACACTGGTTAATGAACCAAACACACATACTGTCAAGAGAGCGTTAAAAACAATTCTCCCAGGTGTACTAAAAATATCTGGAAATCTGGATGTGAGAAGGTTTTCAAAACAATGTAACAAACACTTCCTCCAGCAGGAAGGCTTTGACTTCAGGTCTTGCATTCCTCTGACTTCTCCTTTCACTCCATAGGTGGAGCAAGAGAAGTGTTAGTGAGATGGACTGTGAGAATAGTTTCCTACATAAGCCTCTCAAATCAATACCAGTCTGTCGTAGTGCAGATTTGCTTTTAAAGGGAGGTTTAGTGTGGCCGTAATTTATGGAAAAATCATTAATGCTGCTCTCTTTTACTGTTTGATATATCAGCTCTCTCTCTCTTACTGTGTGGATATACAGTAAGTACGTGCGTGCGTGTGTGTTCCTCACCTTCACAGTTCCTGCTATCTCCAGCCAGTGTAAAACCAGGTCGGCAGCTGCAGTGAACCCGGCCACCTTGTGAAAGACACAGCTGGGCGCAGTCTCCATTCCTCTCCTCACAGGGGTCCCTCACTGATGCACACAAACATAGACAGAGAGAGAGACACTTACACAAAAATGAAGCCAGCAGAAGATTCTCTGACCTGACTGGTTAGTTCATGAGCACAGGTTAAATTCTCACCTCCAGATAAATATCTGAGTTAGACACTTGCAAGTGCAGCTTCTTATTCAGAAACAGTACAAAAATACTTTCTTTTTCATACTACGTGAGTCTGGTTATGACATCTGAAAGATTCCTGATAAAACTAACTAAAACATTTTTAAAATCCAGGAGGAGGGATTTGAATTCCTGATCCTTACTGTACAGCAACTGTTTCCAAAGCTGCTTCTCAAATTCCTCTCCTCTCCATACGGCTTCCAACCGGACACACTTGCAGAAGCCAGAAAAATTCTCGCTTTTGCTGCAGTTTGGTCCGATTTTGTGGTTTGATTTGTAACAGCAGAAGCACCTAACTCAGATTTCTGACATATTCTTGCATTATGAGAACATATGGCGTCAAACTGACTTACATTCGCAGTGTCTCCCGTCTCTCTTCAGTTGGTAGTTCTTTCGACATTCACATTTGTAGTGATTGTTTCCCATGTCCACACATTTATGCTCACATCCACCATTCAATACTGAACAAGAGTTCACAGCTTACAAGGAAAAGAGACAAAGAAACACAGAGGGTAAGTATGCACAGAAACCCACCAGCTCCGCTATCCAATTACAGAATTAATACATGTAAAACACTGACAAATTTGAACTCATACAGGATGACAGATATAATTGAATTTGCTGGCAATCTAAAATGGCTTTCACACCTCAAACTCTGCAGCCGTGTAATTATGGAAAAGACCTGAGTAAAGGCTGGAAACTGGAAAATGATATTCAAGCCAGGTCCAATGGGTACCCCTGGTTACTTTCTAATGATCTTTCCATCCCATTACTCTTGTGATTTAATGATGTGCCAAATATGAATATCAGCCCTATGCCTTCTGGGTGCTCTAAACACAGACATGATGACACAGACGGGCTGTAAAACTGAGAGAACGGCTGGCTTTTAACATTGATGACTTCAACAGACACAATTAGCTATCCCTCTGCCTCCATCTCTATCCTCTACCACAAAGCTGCAGTCAAAAAATGGGAGTATTAAGACCGAACGCAGCAGAGGAGTACTGTCTTTCAGCAAGTAACAAATTTCCTCATTACCTGCAGGTTTTATGGTGCTAAAATGGGAAAAAGTACTTTACCATCTTATATTTCCCTTTTCAAATCCTGTCAGGATATCCCACCAACTTTCGAATTAATCATGGAAAATCAACACTCTTATTCTTACAGAGATTGGGCTGGTTTTCCAAGTGTTCTCACAGACTTACCTTACACTGTCAGAGCTGGAATTTGTGGTTCTAATGTGTTAATATTGTATAATCTTAGTACCCCAAATAACTGTAAAAAACTGTAGAAAGTCAGAAAAGTCATTGGAAAGTAAAAGAAAAATTGTGGAATCCCAAGTGATAAGTTTCATTTTGTGCATAATTGTAAAATATATTGCATAGATTTTGTAGTGTATATGGAGTAGAATACCTGAGCTGTTTTGTGTTTTGCATCATATGTCTGCCTATACATGTGTTTTTGTCAGAAGTAGTGCATTAAGCTGTCATGGCAACCATAGCATACACAACTGAGGCCACATTTTTATGATATGCGTTATTGCACTCGCTTTAAGCGTATAGCTTAGGAAATATGCTCATATCCTTTCTTGCAGAAAGTCAGATGAGAAAATAAATACCACTCTCATGTCTTTCTGGTCAGTTTTTAACGTGTTTGTATAATTTGTGCAAAAACCAAAATGTAAGAGGCAACAATTTGCTGTT
The DNA here is from genome assembly GCA_008933995.1 of Datnioides undecimradiatus. Lineage (NCBI taxonomy): Eukaryota > Metazoa > Chordata > Actinopteri > Lobotiformes > Datnioididae > Datnioides > Datnioides undecimradiatus. Next base: position 3,286,604 of record WARS01000008.1, read on the forward strand.
TTACTTGGGCAGTGACTCCACTAAGTGCTCAAAGAAATAGTCTCTCACACAACCCCGCATAACAGCACAACTTGTCTCTATGCATATGACGTTATTAAGTGAGCTTTAGTGGCACTGAGAAGTGGACTATATTTAAGTTAAATCATAAAAAGCATTTGTTTTATTTGCATTGGCTCGCATGGTGTGCCACCATCTACTGGTGAGGGGTAACGCGTCGATGGTACAGATGAGCAGGATGGACAAAGCTGGACTCATGTTGCTGCTGAATGCATTTCTGATATGCTTCTATCTGTTTGTAAGTAATATGTGTAAATTATTATCACTGGCAGTGCCACGTTATCAATTTTTGTATCGTTTTGGTAAAGCATGTGCTCCACTAGCTAGCAGTTACACCAGTGGCATTTACTATTTGACTTTGTGAGCAGTGTTTTTTACACAACACATTTCTTTTTCATAGTCTGGTATGGCCATTTACATAGTTATGTATTGATTGTGTTGATTTATGCTCTCATCACTGTTAGAAAAACCAAAGGGGAAACAAGATTTTAGAAAATCAGCCTTGTGTGTGCATTGGGGGACATTTAAATGTTTACTGTCTTGTTACTTACTTCTCTGACTTTGTACATTTAAATATACTGCATAGACAATTCATGGATAAGTGGGATCGATCTCCTATCAAGCTCTTGGCAAGAAAGTTTAAAACTGCATTGTGTCTGTTCTCTACCTCTATACCGCTGAGGATATGTTGGGAAATATCCATCAATATTAATGACTGCAGTGCGTGTGGAGGAGTACAAGGACCTAAATGGTTACCACAAGTGTAATAAATGTTTCTGTTTCACACTTACCAATGCAGGTCCGGCCATCAGCGTGCATGCGAAAGCCTTCACTGCACTCACAGTGGTAAGATCCTGGTGTGTTAACACATGTTTGCTGGCATCCTCCATTGAGCTCCTCACACTCATCGACATCTGAACACACACACACATATACATTCTGTTCATATACGTCATTACTCAAAACCATGCACAGGCAAATGTTTACTAAGGAACCTTTGCACTAATATAGCAAAATAGTTTATTGCAAAACTGCAAGACAAGCACAATAACCAGAACCACTTCAGCAGACATGAAAACAACAAAGTCGTTATGAATGTCAGTCACTTCTGACTGTGTCAAAGACTTCATTTATGAGCACACTAGTCATGAACATTGACACAATTAAAAACCCATATAGACCTCTCTGCTTGGCTGACCCATGACAGACTGGGAACGGTTGTCAATTGCAGGAAAATAATGGTTAAATGAATGTAAGCTTAAATTAAACAGCTTTTTAGGAACAAAACATTTATTACATCCTTTGTAAAATGTCACATCCAACTTTGAGGCGGTCTAATTAAACATTCCATCTGCTGTGAGCAAAATAAAGGAAAATGAAAAACACACTTTAGTTGTAATTAAATAAGAGATGTAATTGTGTAATTTTGGCTACATCTTAAATTCTTCTCTGTTAAACCTTTAGCAAAGATCTATTTTTAAGTATTAATTATGTGGAGAGTTCCACTATTATGTTCAAGGCCTTCTGTCACTAGCTCCCAGTTTTATAGTGAAAGAAAACACAAAAATCTTATTTTGAAAAGTTTTTATACATTCAACTGTTTTCTTCTGATGGCAGACAGTGTTAATTTTGTCTTCAAGCGAGAAGTATAATAACTTCCTGCTTTAGCAGAACAATACCACACTGACGCTGCTTTGGATCTGTAGAAAAATATACATGTATAATGTCTTCGTGGTAGATGATGAATGGCTTATCACACAGTTTGTACAGTTGTATTTGTTCAATTTGCTTCCTGCACAAGATTGTATTGCATATGGCTGCACATGTGTCAGACTGAAGCTGAGACAGAAGCAAGCTGAGAAGACAACAGACCTGAACACTCCACTCAAGGGCAATCAGACTTTACAACACATCTGGACAACACATCACACATCCTCCTGACCTCGTCCCGGTTGTCATCTCTGACTTGCAAGGGCTTTCCAGCTCGCAGTAGCGATGACAGAGTAGATGTGTGCAACGAGGCTAAAATAATGCAGCATTTACCCTTTTTTGAGGAGGGGGGGTTGTTAAACACTAAGAACATGTGGTTCAGTTTATTTGAGCATGCAACACCACCAGCATTTAGGTTCCTTAGAGGTCACAGTGCTTCCTAAGCAATGCAAATATTAGAAGTCATTTTTAAATACTTTACATGTGCTTGTTTGGGTGTGTGTGTGTGTGTGTGTGTGTGTGTTTGTGTGTGATCTGAGACCTGTGGGAAAAGCTCCCTTCAAAACAATCTCAATACTTTTTTAATTAGCTTGTTTCTAATGAAAGGAGCTAAAGAAATGTCAGATTCAAGGCCAATCAAAGAATCCCTTTCACAGTCTGCACATAGAATAGTGTGATCTCAGACATCTGCCTGAGTGCTGAAAAGAATTAGCGCTACACACCCACCTTGCGAAGAATCACATATTCATGAAACGTCCTATCATTCTGAGCTCTTTTGTATTTTAACACATTGGCAGCTATTGTAGAGGATGCCAAGCACGCAAAACAATAGTTGCAGGGGGGAGGTTTGTCAAGGTTAATATACTTTTTGGTGTCCTCATGTGAAAGGATTTCAATGGGAAACACACAATGGCTGCTTTTCACCGGTGGGTGAGGTGGTGTGTGTGGCAGCAGGGGCGGGATCGGTGGTGGCAGTGGTGGTGTCAGAGGTCGAGGGGCATGACGGTCTGAATGGTATCGCGTGACACCGTCTGGCTCGAAGCGGAGTTGCTGAGCTAGCATCTACAACCAGACAATGTAGCAGACCAAACATTTATGAGAGCTGCTTTGGTGGCACAAAGTGATGAACAGGTGGTCTCTAGAATGAGCACCACAGGAACTGAATTGACTAAAACCAGCACAGGAGCAACAAAAAAAAAGACGTGTTACCTTGAATATGATAGGATTTGTTGTACATAATTGCTTTAATCATTAGCATGACTGACATGATCAAATGTATTCATATGTGACTATATTTTTATCTGAATGTACGTTAAAAACGGCAATACAGAGAGACAACTCATTCAGATTTAAATGTTCAGGACAGCCATTTCACATAGCTTTCAGTTAAAGAATTGAATTTTAAGTTCCAGAGGTATTTTTAAGAAATTAACAAAAACTTCCTCACAGCTTTATTTTTGTAAGAGCTTAAACTCAAACTCACTGTCTTTCCCTATAAATACGACCACACGTACAATTCACACAAAAGCCTGTAAACGAGGAACCTCACAGCTGCTGAGGCCGCTTCCGGTTGTCTTCTACACTGGTTAGCTCTCAGACTTTAAATTATTACCAAGTGACAATATCCTGTCTTAAAGGTTAAAGGTCGGGGGCACTTGTTCACACCTGTAGCTCTAAAGAACAAATGGGCCTCAGTGCCCAACACTAACTCAGCATATTTCCGTCAAATGAGACGGCCCAACTGAGAAAGCATGCGGTCTGAGAAGTGAAGTTAGTAGAAAGTGGTGCTGACTGTGTGGTAGGTTCAGCCCTTCACCCTGTCTAGACGGCTAAGCAGGTCCTGAGTTGTCAAAATACGCTAGAGAATTTTAATCTGGTGACCCAGACCAGCTTTGTCTTTGACATGTTATCCAATCACACTTTCATTTCATGCATCTAGAGTATATGGCAGTTACTCCATTGGTGCTACTTGTGTTGTTACACTTCAGTGGGCTGTGTGGGTTGTGTGCAGCAGTAGTGCCATAAAGCAATGTTTATTTGATGGAGTCCTTAACCATTAACCATCAATAATTATAATATTAACTTGAATTGTCCCCTTGTGGTTATATGTTACAGTTGACGTTCATGTCTGTTATCATTTTCTCACTTATTCTATTAGATATTTGTGTGAAAATTGGTCATAATTAGGTGAAAAAATGTGTTTTCAGAAGTCACTGTGCTCTTTACCTTTGACCAACCCAACTTCATCCTTTAGTCTGACTGAAGAAGGTCTCAAGATGTTCCAGAGATACGTTTTTTTTTAAATACAGTCGAAAAAATGAAGTAGAGAAGTAGTCTGTAGAGAAGCTATCGTATAATGATTTCATTCAGTGGATGGATTTAATTTTAAACATTTGTTAAATGTAAAATCTAATGAGGGTGATTTCAGACCTCTTTTGCTTTACTGCTGCTGTAATGGAAAAAGCTATTTTCACAGACAAGATCAATTCATTTATTTAGAATATTTAAATTTGCCTCAATACCTCCAATTTTCTTTCATTACTGAGACCACAATATGTGAGAGGTATTGTTAAGTGGGGCTGCAGAATTGGAGGCAGCTGTTCAACTTAATTTTACTATGCATGAGCATGTTTTCTGCTCTGAAACTGGCTCAGGAAACTTACCTAAATTATATTACGTGTTCAGGAAAAGCTCAGAATGTAAAGTGGGTTAAATTAATTGAGCCTGGACCTTGGAGAGTTCACGTGGGCCTCTGCTTTACACTGAAAAGCAAAATCATGAGTCCTACATAGTTATAGGATGTAACTGTTTAAATACACAACAGGCATTTTTAATACCTGGCAAATTCATTTGCATTGTAACAAAAAAAAAGAAACTCTTAAAAAAGTACAGGAAGCCCCTGCTACAGTCTGTCTGTTTTTGTGCACACAAGCTACATCCAGATGTCCATCTTACCATGACACGCTTTGCCATCTGGCCCCAGTCTACTGCCCTCAGGACACTTGCAGTAGTAGCTGCCTATGGTGTTGCAGCAGTAGCCCTCACAGCCACCTTCATCAACTTCACATTCGTTAACATCTGAAAGAAAAGGACAGTTTTAACAAATGCAGTCCATTAAAAAAAGGTTCGCAGACCACTTTAACCATTCTCACTCTTTGCAGATTTTCTTCATGTGCGTGTCCAAAAATCATACAAATCAACAAAACTCATTTTCTTGCTCATCATGAACCCAGTGAGGTCAGTCCCAGTGACAGAAATGCTTTGATGTCAGTGAACTCTCAGAGGTAAAAAAAAAAAAAAAAGTCTGTTGCCAACCAGATCATACTTGGTGGAAAATAAAAGAAATGATATGAGCTATAACTTGCATCTTTGTTGTGGTTCACTAACCTAATTCAAAAGACTAAACTTTGGAATTCTTTGTGTGTAGATCAAAAAAACAATCCAGACTCTGCAGAGTCTTCAACATTATCACTTCATAAAACTTAAGACAGTACTTCCACTCTGTCATTAGTGTGTACCTAAATCCAATCGGCTGTTTCTAAATATGTCTTGTGTTGACCTATTCTGTTGTCATGGTCTTCCCATGTTTCTCATGTTCTTCCTTGTCTCTGAGCGTAAAATGGTTTCCAGCTTTGTTCCTTATTTAGCTTGTGTACTCCGCACACATATTGTAGTGGTGCTCTTTAATGATTCCTTTCAACTGTGCATCACCATGAAACAATGTCTTTAAACACATTATACTTTGTTATATATGCAACAGCCTTAAAAGAAAACTGCTAATATGATCAATCTGTGACACACAGTTTCATATGAGACTGATTACTGGTTAAAGATTTCCCCAGTGTCACAGTTTAGTTTAAGAGTTGTTTTTGTTAAAGTCATTTTAGTTTTCTGTTTAAATATCAGAAGGCAAGTAAAAATGAAAAACATTTTAGTTCCAAGCCATAAACACAGTCTGCTCTTCTGTGAAGTACTTCTATTCTATTCTATTCTAAGTCTTACAATACAGGTTAAAAGACAGGTTAAAAAACTTTCTTTAAAACAGTTTTCTGTTGACAGCATTCTTCACCAGCTATAACAGAAATGCAGGCAACCCTGATATTATTACTATGTGTGTGTGTGTGTGTGTGTGTGTGTGTGTGTGAAAATTGTATGTGTAAGAGAAGTTATTGAAATATACCTGGCATATGACACTGAATGAGTACTTTACATAAATAATTCTGGGTAGAAGTTATTATTCTATTCTATTCTTCTCTTACGCAAAAAGCAAAATGTGCCTGGAGTTTCATATCATGAACTTGCATGAACTCTATTCTGATCTATGTATAAGCTGGTTAAACTGCTGCTGCTATCGTCGCTGGAGTTCTTTTCCACGTGGCAGCAACATGGCCAAACCTTTCACAGATGATACAGTGCTGTATGTTTGGCTTGTGAAAAGGAGATGGTGACAGAGAAATGCATTGCATTTGCATGGACATCCTCTGACAGAGAGAAAGACTACAGTAACAAAGGGGGGAGGAAAAAGTTATTTAGTATTTTCCCCATCTGTTAGATGGTTTAATGGGACCCCTTAGCTGTGCATTGCGTTTGTTTATCTTTGAATAACAGGAAATTTCAGAAGCACCACTTGGAGAAACAATTTGGAAAGTAGAAGACAGGAGACAGAGAGAGATAGAGAGCAGTAAGCTTTACTGTAAAAAGATGTTTGGCAGCTTCATTAGGAGCACATGACAAGTTGAGGTCTGCCCATATAATCATGGTGCATTTAACTACAGATAGTTACTCATTCAACGAGGTGCCTATGGCTCCTCTTTAACAAACAGCAAAGTGCATCTGATTATTACAGCATTTTTAAGTAGGGTTTTTATGATAAGCTTTATAAGTAGGAGTGTAAAGTCCCATTGCCTATATCCCCTGGTGTTCAGGTATTTATGCAAAGGTTAATCTAAAGCACATACAGTTTAATGTATCCCCAATAAACGAAGGTCAACATTCATATGTCCCAGGGCCCCTCTGGTAAAAAACATGAGAACGATTTCAGGTTTTAGCTTTCAACATGCAAATTAGTAGACTTGTGGCATTGCCAATACTGTTGGTCCATTCATGGACTGGGCACTTACGTTCACACTGTATTTCCAACCAGGAAGCCAAACATGGAGCATGGACAACTTGTAAGTATTATAACAGACAACAGATATGAGATCTGTTGAGATATGAGATATGAAAACTTTTTTACAGTAGGTGAAACACGCCATAGAGAAAGAACAGCAGCTGAGGTAAACAAGCTCCCAGAACAAATATTTCTCCTCCACAGGTGTTATTAAAGTGTAAAAAAGGTTGTTTCCTAATCTCTGACTCTTATGTAACATATCATGTAACGCCTGCAGCAGGTAATGCAGCAGCACCTTTTGCGAAAAGAAAAGCAATACTCTGTGCCCTTAAATGCACTCTGTAGAATTCTGCAGGACCTCAGAAACTAAGGATGGGTCGCCATTTCTGTTTCCTCAGGCCACACCCACGCTTGGTTTCTAAGGGCACGCAATGTTATCTAGGTCATCAGACTTTCAGGAATTTTTAATTTTAAGTTAATCGATTGAGCACTTTGTTCCAGAGTGAGGCTTCGCTGTGCCTCTGATTCCAGTCTTTAAAGGCAAAATTACCTTCATTATATTCAACATTAAGGAATAATTGCCTTGTTAGGATTATAAGCGTGCATTTTTATAATCTGCATTGCTTTCCTCATTGTTTTTCCTAACCTCCTTGGCTGCTCCTTCAGCGCATTCCCCTTCACTGGGGGGGCGCACATTCACATAGTTGCACACAGAGCAGGGACAACCGTGCTCTGCACTTATCATTAACTCACAGGGAGGTGACATGGACCCATAGGGCAATGCCCCATCTCCACTTTGATCCTGCAGCTCCTGAAAGCCCAGGGTCATTTGCCATCATCATCAAAATGCAGAGAAGAGAGCAAAACCAAATTTGGAGAAACATTCAATTAGGCCCTGTCAAGGCATTTACGAAAGTTGACCAAAATGCCCCTGCCAGAACTCATTTCCATTCCTAAATATAACCCTTGTTTAACTATAACCTCAAAGAAAACTTTAACTCAAATGAAACCTCAAATTAAGACAGAAATCTACACAGATTCATGGTCCAGATTTCCCAATGTAGCTATTTTTGATTTTGTGGCTTTTGCAAACTCATTAGCCATGCTCCGCATTTCTAGTATAACCTGATGATCATCAAATTAACATAATTCTAGAGAAAAAGTGCTTTAACATGAGAATGGGAATAGGTGACTTGTTGTGATCATTCATGAGCCAAATCTTTGCAGAAAAGATTTAACTATAGAATGAATCATCATTTGAGAGTATTAAGGGATTGAGCTGTAAAGATAAAATGAAATATAAGTAGATTGATTGAACGTAAGTATGCTGTGCATGTAGCCAAAAAATACCCCAGTGGTTTGTACCACAATTGATGTGAAGGAGGTGAAGAATACAGCTTATTGGTAGTATAAAATAGATTTATGGAAGGGCAATGATCAGTTTTTTTCTGTGTAAAGAACGTCCAAGAAAATGACAGTTCTTGAAAATGTCACTGAAATATGCAGGAATATTCAACTTTACACTGTTGGATGAGATCTGTTACATAGATTTTCTCTGAAGAGAAACCTGGGAAGAATCCACATGGTATCTGTACACTTTTTAATACCCACAAAAAAGACATGTCTGCCAAAAAGATTTGAAGCAAGGATTTCCTTTCATTGGTCAAGCCATTAAAGAAAAAGGCAGATACATTTTACTCCAGCTAGCATGTGTATCAGGGACACACAAGGAATAAACAAGTGTTGCTAAATGTAAAATAAAATGAATGCAAAGTTACTTTAAGAAAAATTCCTGTACTGAGAACATTGGAAAAACTCAAACAGAAAAAATTAATCATTTATTCACTACAGTTTAAAGGGTGTACATTTCGTTGCATGTTTACCTTCAACTGTCAGATCTCTCATGCTATTATCAGCAGACAAGGTGAATGTAACCTACTTGTCCCACTGACAATTTATCTATGTCTGTCGGTGTTTTGAACTACTTTTATGTGTTGTTATAAATAAAGATTGCTAGAGTAAAAAATTATAAATAGTTCCAGATGGGGCACTGTATTAAAAGTTCCCCTTATGCATAACGACACTTCTTAGATTCTCATTGTAATCCATAGCCTTGAGCGGTTTATTGCTTTATTAACCCAGCATATCTCATTGCACATGTACCTGTAAACAACCCCTTGCTGTCTCAATTGCATTAACTGCAACCCACACGAAGTTGAAGGTATGTACTCATGGACACCATCCTGCATCAAAACAGTGTTACTCTTGGCACATGTTGGGATAAAGATAACCATTTTTGCCTTGGTTCAGCTGTCGTGCAGTGGGATGCATTACACAGGCCACCTGCATGCAATGAGAACACATGGATACACACACGCATGCATGCAATTATTTCAATAAGTCTCCACAGACCTGCCCAATGTCATGAGGGGACCTTTCATCCTCCGAGATAAAAGGTCTCAAAAGGCCTTTGTCTTAATGCATCCAACAGGCTACACAATTCCTTTAGATGCTAAGTTGCTGAAGTTTAAGGGGGACATTCCCTTGCTATTCAGGGATACATGTTCCAGGAGTACAAATCAAGAAAAACAAACATGGAAATCCAATTGATTGAAACTTGTCACACTGTCTCACCTTTGTCCATTAACAAAACATAGTTAATGTAAGGTCCTATCAAGCATGGTAACCTTCCTTAAGCACTGCCTATACCTACAAGTCCCCTGATACCTGAACACCTGCAGCCTTTTCCTCAATATTCACCAGTTCTGACTCCCTCAAGTGGCCTCTGAGCCTTATACCTACAAATTTAAATCATAAGTCTTTATCTGACTGATGGACTGACGGGATACATGACACATACCACATACCTCAACACAGAGCCATTCTTTTCTTTTGGAAACACATATGTATGCCTTTTAATGCAAAGTACGTACTATCACTTTTCAACTAACATTAGTCTTTCTGTGAAACACACACACACACAAACACTCAGACATACGCACACACTGTTATCCTTTCAAATCTCTAACTTCATATACAGTCTTTGAAAGGGTTGACTCATATCTCAGATCCAAAGGAAAGTGCTGGTCTCCTGATGTTTTATGAATGCCAGCAACAATGGTTTCCCATCAGGTAACGGAGAGGAACACACAGCTGCTTGAATGTTCTTGTGTTCTCTTCAGACAAACATTAGCCACCAAGTCCCAATTCCTGCTTATCTCATTAGTTGTTATTGACATTACTTGTTCTCTATAGTATAGCCCTCCCCTTTCCAATTTCTCCAAGGACCAATGCTCTTCCTCTCAAAAAAAACCTATTAGAAGTACTTTCACATTTAATAAATCAACAAACCTTCAACCATGTGTCCATTCCCCTTGTGTTAAAAACATTAGGCAGAAAGTGAGGATCAATAACTGAATCAGCAGGCCTCAACTGCACAGCAGTTCTCTCAACACTGTTCAATGAACGTGGAAAGCTCAGATCTTGGACCTCAGTGGTCGGAAGTGTTTTACTGTTTCTTCCTTACTAGCTGCAATTTGAGTCTCTGGAAGGAATGACTTGTATTTCCTACATTTTTAAGTCTTTATTCCCACATTTCTATTGTAACAAATGAACACAGAAAAGGAATGTGACTACCAAGCAACTTGTCTATGTCTATTATCACAGCTGGACTGGTCATTTTCATTTTAGAAATATGCTTATCTCTTAAACCCTATGGTTCAATATTTTTTCAAGTTTTTTTGTGTAACTGAAAATAATAACAAAAATTAGACAAGATATTTTGATATTGCAACATCCACTTTTTATACAAACCAGAGGGGGTAAATGAGAACAGGAAACATTCTTTCACAGCTATTTTTCAAAATTAGAAGGACTATTGCAGCAGAGTTTGTTGTAAAGCTGAAAAACACTATACTTTGGCTGCAAGCTGTAATATCTTTGCATTGTAATGTTCCACCTGATGATTTCAAATACTTACTTCCATTTCCTTTGTACCATCAACTCTTTGAATTTTTGTGAGCCTTATTACAGCCAGTGTTGGATTCACTATTCTAATTTGAAAATGTAGGGCAATTTATTTATTATTCACACTACATTGCTGCAGCTGAAATGGTATTGTAATGTGTGCATGAGCTGTTTTGCTTATATGTTATTGCAGTGGCCTTGGGGGAACACATAAGGTTTGATATCATGTGTTTGCATGGATTAAATTATCTAATTAACCAGTGTTCTCATTTTAACATGCCATTTCTCATTAAATATGAATATGGGTCACTGTCAGTCAGCCAGTCTCTCCACCATTTGTCCAATACTGAAACATCTCAGTTTGGTATAGATCATGGTGCCCAGTGGTTGTATCCTTATTGCCAGCAGGTTAAGGTTTAAGATTTTGATCAACTTCTTAATAAACATTCACATCCGTTCATTATGAATTACAGTCAGTTTGGTGCTCCTCAGACATTTCACCTAGCACCAGCTGGGTGACATTATAATTCATCCAGGTATTTGTTTCTTGACCAAATGCATCCAAACCTAATGATAATACCAACATCAGCCACATCTGTGGCTTCTGCCTGGCAAGCAATACAGAAGTATCCACTGCTGTACCGCCAGGATGTAGGGCAGCTTTTTTCCTCTGGCTTTGAGACTCCTCAACTCTTCCTCAGCTGTGCACCATAAATAAATGACATGAAACTTTATACTAAGGAGCACAAACTGTCCATACTTTCTGAGAATACAGTTATATACATATGTATATAAACAATTGCATATGCTATCTGTTTCGGAGATGCACTGATAAACTTGTATAATGTTAATGTTGTTCAAGCTGGAAAACTATTGTAAATTTGCTTATCCCATTTCGGGGGCAGGCACAGTTAACTTCAACAATACCTACAATAATACCAAACACACAGACCTAATCTAGGGACATTAAAGTTAAAGGCTACATTATTTGCACTCTCTGGATATTTTTAAGTGCAATAAGAGGAAAGAAAGGATCCATCAAGATCACAAGATCCTGTGAACGAGACCTTGGGTCAAAGGTTGTTCATAGACATCTGAAGAGCTTTAGGCAACCTGTCACAGTAAGGAACATAAGCTTTTGCAATCAGCTCAATAGCGAATAAAGATGAGACAAAAGTGGGATTGTTTTCAAGATGTTGCACTGAGTGCTTTGGACTGCTAGCCTGAGAAAGGGATACAATCAATCATGGCTTTCAACAGTGAGAAAGAATACCATTTGGCATTAGGTCCTTATTCAAGCAAACAATGATAATGTGAACAAAAAAAGAGCTAGTGGTTATTGGTTTTGAGTCATGCTGTTAGTGTTTTATTATCTATTGGATGGGTCACTAGCATACTTTTACTCTGTTACATCAAGAACTACTGATCCTGTACATTTTGGACCACATGGTTACATGCGTATACCACCCTACCCCAGCAGCTCACATGTTTCCCATTTGTCCCTTCAACACAGAATTTATGCTCTAATATAATGGGGATTTTCAGAGACTCTATAGTTTATGTTTGAATCAGATGGGCAAGTCTTAGTGGGACATAGTTTCTTTACTTGCTGTGCACATATTTTTCCTTTTCTGCTTTTTTATGGTATTAATAAAATTTAATTTGTTTCCTTACAGCATTGGACAAATGGCTAGAATGATGAAAACTCAGTGCCATTGGGTTTTTGTGAGCAGACATTTTCCCATTCCACACTGGATACTGATTGCACACTTAGCCCATAAGCTAAAGTATATGAATCACTTGAGATGACTAAATTACAGATCCAATTTCATTTACATCAGTGGCCCCTCCGTAAATCAACAGCAGTCATGACCATGCAAATTTTGGTTTGGTATATTACTTATAACGCAGTAACATGTAAAATTGATCAACTAACAAACAGGATAAGTGACGACAAGTGTCTACTTACTCATGCAGCATAAGTTACTGGGGTGTACTAATTATGTTGCACATTTATTAATCAAACACTCTTAAGTCTCAGGTCTTGAAAACCACTTAAGTCCTCAAGTGAGTTGCCAATACTAGATTTGATGTATTAATGAGGAAATGTCACCTGTTGTTAAAGTCTACCTTTTTGTCGTATATCTCCACAAGAGCCTCTCTGAACTACATCTGGAAAAACCATCCTGTTTGGTTCACCAATGGATAGCAAAGCAAATGTGTTCCACAGAAAGGATAAAATGTGGCTGTAGATTTATATGCCTTGTGTTCAGCAGGTATGGGACTATTTGGCATCTCACACAAAAAACACAAACAAATAAAAAACTTAGGGCTAATTGGACAAACATAGATGAAGCATAATTCAAGCTTAGAATGGTTGTTATGTAAAGTTTGCTGAAAATTAAATTTAATCTATGTCTAGATATAGCTTATAGCTTTAAAGTAATCACAAAACAGCTCTGCTGTCAATTCTGAGAAACACCACATAACACCTTCTCAGTTATACTACCTCAATACTATTTGCCATTGTCATTAACTTTACCTTTAACCAGTTCCTCTGATGCATACTGTAAGTATCAAAGCAAAACAGTGTCAAAACAATAGCTCACCCCAAAGTGAAAAATTAAGTCACCTTCTGTGCAGGTTCATGCTTATCTAAGACCTGGTGTTGTTTGCATGTCTGCATGACTGACAGTGAATCTTTGTGAGAAAACCTTTCACAAATCAACAAAAAGGAAAATCAGCATTTTCCAAAAGGAGCAAAAAAAAAAAGACAATAAAGCCACTCCAAAAAGCTTGTACTGAAAAATAATCATCTTCACTCACTTTTTCTGTAGCCAAACAGCTGCACTATGGGTCCAAAAAGTCAGACATTTATCCAGTGTTTTGGCCTCTGAAGGTCAAAAGAACTTTATATTTTTTAGCTATATTACTAAAAGGTCATTAACAGTAGATTCTAGTAGGAAGAAGGAAAAATGCAATATATTCACATGCCCACTTGAGGGATCCCTACTACTGTCCTCCCTTTCAAAAGCTTATTTTACCAAACCTAAAGCTAATACTACATGGGCATCGACAACCCAAGTTCAAGGAGGATGATCTCCTTTAATGAAGAGTCCACTGCTACTGTTGGAATCTCACACTGAGCCTTAGAAGCACATGGTCAATCACACAGACCATTAGCTCCAACCCGCTCAGCATTAACCTAGTAAACAATGGTGCCTTGGTGCATTTGGAGAGATGACAGTGTGCTTGTTATAGTGTAAGACCTTCCCAGCCATATGGCTGCCATTAGGGATTTAATGAGCTTCTTCCTCTGATAGCTATGCTAAGTATGTAGCACTTGCGTTGCCTGTTTGTTCTCCCATCAGGCCATAGCTACCTTCAAGCCTGTGTCTGGAGATATTATTCCCACATCCACATGCTTAATGAGCAGACTTGAGGAATGAAAACAGGAAGGGGAGGTACCCAGTGCTTAAAGAAAGCAATATTAGCAAATGACAAGTGAGTACTGCGAGAGTTTTTTTTCTGAACAGGCCTTCTGTTCATCCGCAGGACGAGCCATACAAGACATGAGAACACAAAATTTCTTCTTTGTGCCTCTTGTGTGTTCGTGTAGTCTCCATAATGGACAAGAAGTCATGTGACTCAGTTCCTGAAGTTGCTTAATGCCCTTCCAGATCCATTTGCACATTTTTACATATATATTTACAATAGATGACAATAGATGATATATATCCATCTAGAGTTATTCTGCTATCTCTACCGTTTATGCTAATTTGGGAGTGGGATCACTCCTTCTTGCTCTTCCTGACTTTCTTCTATTTTTTTCTCACTAATTTTTTTTTTTCAAAACTAGAACAGCTGGGGCTGACCTTGCATGTGGGAAAAAGACAATATGTTATTATGCTTTTATCATAGCAGCTTTGGTTGTAGCAATAAGCCACCTGGCCCTTTTTTACATCTTTCCAGAGGAAAACTTTAAACTTTGTCTATCTTTTCAGCTTGGCAGTCTTCCTAACACAAATAGAAAACATTTGACAAGCATTTTAACGGTGTCCTGTTGACCACTCATTCTTCTTATTCTGGTCTCTTAAGTGTACACTCAAAGGATCAGATCGTTAGCATAAATAATTGAATTAAGTCAAATCTTTGAATGTTTTTGCTCAAGAACAGTTCCAGGTGTCCAAAGAAAATATCTAGAGAGACAAGTACTGATTAGTCTGTGATTAAGTTGATATTAGCTACAGCAGACCAGCCAACTTTAAAGGGATCTGTTCATCACCAAAGGCTTACATTGTTAATATAGCTCTCAAGGAACCCTTTCAGTAACTTTTAAGAAACAGGATGAGAGAGCTGCTATCCAAAGCAAAGACCAACCTGTCAGAGGTAATCATAAGGTCTGTGTGGCAGTTTTTTATGAAAACAAAGACATCCATACCTCAGCACCACAGCGGCTATAGTGGCTAAATTTTTGGTAAAAGACATCTTTGAAATGAGACCAAAACAAACAATAAGGCATACCGCCATTACAGCCATATGGTTCTCTTCATATCTTAATTCAAAACACAAGACTGCTGCACACTTTTGACACAACTCAATCCCTTTAATCTGTTAACTGGGTTTTTAGAATAGAGTCCATTATCCAGGATTAAACAGGGTTATAAGTAAAAGAGTTTGGTGCATTCAGTAAAATGTTATTGCATAGGAGATAATGTCCTCACCTCCTGTGCTGACAATGACTTAGCCTGAAACAGTTCTACAAATGTGTCCTTTGGATGCACTCCCAGAGGAATACTGAGGAAAATAGATGTTCAATATGCTTATGTTACTCAGGAGCCAAAACTAAATTTTTATAATTGAACTGGGTCTGTGCAGAGGAACTAACTGCATGAAAAGAGAGAGGATACGCTCTGTGAATGCTATGTTTGTTAACTTAAGGCAGAGGGATCACTGCTGTAAAAGAGATCAATGTTTCCTAAAGTTGTGAGAACAGCCACAGGAGTTCCTAAGACAGCATCTTAGGCTTAACACCGCAGTCTTAACTACAGTGAATCCAGGTCTGGACTTATTTAGTTTTGTGCAGCTAAGTTGTTGGTTCACCTTGATGTTAGTGCATTTTTGAGCTTTATTACTTCCAGAAATCTGACAGCAAATAGAGTTTTTTTAAATTTTAGAAGACACATTCTTTCGATGGCTCTCTAGCAATGGTTCAGTACAGGAGCAGCCATTCCAGTAACGTAAATACAGTACAATCTTTTTTCTTTGTCCAACATTAAGTCACAAGGGAAGGGTGTATATGATATTACTATCTAAAATATGTAAATGCAGTGACAAAGAGGTGATCAAACACCGACTTGGGATTCATAATGGACATGAGCTCTATAGAATATATAATGACATTACTACAAATTTTTTGCCAGAGTATTCCCAAGGTGCAAATATTTTTAAGTCACGCTCATAAGAATGTCAGAAATGCCATTCATCAAGCTTCATTACCCTTATCCTGAAAGGATGACACATATACAGAGCTGTGTAATAAATGCAGATGACAATAAAAACACCTAGGGAATTTTGTTTTCACAGTAATGTGAACAGAAACATAGATGGACTACAAGGTAGAAGACCCTGAGGATTTTAAATCTAAACTTCTGAGTCAGCATCTTCCCAGTGTTTTACCACAACCCCCCATTCCCCCACCCCTATCCCCAACCCCCTCTACACACACATACACCCATTGCTAAGTCTGTACAAGGAGCCACTAGGATTTCCATGTGGCCACCTTGAGTCTTTACCATATCTCAGCCTGCTACAAACTTTGACATAGTCATATGTGCTGTAGCTGCAGTACATTGGTACTGAGACATAGGATACTTCATTTAACATATAGACAATGAGATACTAATCAATACAGGTCTCTCCAATTCCATCCCATGGTATGGAAATAAGCTCAACTTAATACATACGGAAGCATATGTTCAAACCTATCTGTATTGGGACATACACAGAGACAGGTGTGTTTCATTTAATTGGGAAGAGAACCAGACATTAGCTCAGCTTTTGAGGTGAGAACTGTGCTGATGGGAGACAGCCCAAGGTCCTGGGGAGTAAACAATTGAGTCCATATGAAGAAAGATAATTCCCAAGTGTGATATTGTGATTTACAATGCAACTGCAACAACTGTAAAGCTTTCTCCAGACATCCCCAGATGGAATTCCGCAGAGGGAATTATAACATTGTCCACGGCACTTTTATTGGTAAAGATAATGTTTTGACTTTGCTGGTGTATCTGTATAAAAAATAAAAATAAAATTTAGTTTTTCTCTAAATTTCCTCAGTGTCTACAACTGTGTCATCACAACCTGAATAACCTTATTTCTGAAATGTCAGTAGTTCCTTATACCTGCTGACGTCATTAGCTGTCTCATTACATAGCTAAAACCTCTAGTAAAACAGGATCCAGTCTCAGGCACTGTCCATAATCACTCTGCTATAAAGTACTCTGAAAACAGCCAGACTCCTTTAGCAAGGACCAGATGGTTTCTGTCCTCACACTGTTCTGAGCCCGTGCTCTCTTAATTTCATGCAGACCCATGCACCAATTTAACCAAAGCAAAGCCTAATTCAAGGCTTAATGGAGTGAGACAGAGTGGCATTCACAAGCAGGGGTAAATACAACTATTACAGAGCAGCCTCCAGTGTCTCAGCACATGCTTGGGCTGTGTCCAGGCTGTTTATTACCTCACACTGTCAACACCATGGCCTTAGTGTCGGTGGCTGACATACATTTCCATAGACAGTGCCTTCTGTCTCATATCAGAGATTGGAAGCAGGTGGCCAGTCGGGCCTCCACAACACACAGTGGTCTCTACCACCACAACTTGGCAAGAGTACCAAAGAGAGTAACGTTCAAGAGGCCAATCCATGATGAGTGCTGAAAAGAGTGGAGATGGAGCAGAACATGGATTCTCGCTTGAACTTTTACCGGAGCCAGACTGCTCCTTGACACTGTTCTTAGTGTATATTCACCCTCTATTGAAGTGTAGCTGAAGTGAATTGTGCTGAAAAGGTGAAGATGTGTCATCTCTGCAGAGAGCCTTCTCATCCAAATGATCTACTATCTGAAGTGCCATATGTGAACGTTTTCCAATTACATAGTGATTCATAAACAAACTCATTCCACCTCCTTATTTGCAGGCCAAATATCATGTGTCATTGTTTTGCCCCAAAAAGAAATAGATTGCTAAAATCTGCAGCTATTCATTTTAGGTAGCTTGAGGAGAGTAAAAGTGAGGTATAAACAAAACAAGTTGATATGGCACATATGCAAAATATGTCCCTTTAGACATGTCCAGCAGATACAGAGCAACATTATCACTTGTTCAGAGTCTTGTTTCTGTCTCCCTGGCAAATATATGTCCAATATTCACTCACTTTAACACTGTTAACTCTGTTCTATGTCTCTACCAAGTCCTATGTGAAAAATCGTCACTATAAGCACCCTTCATTGCATATATCCCTTTGATCATGTGATCCATCGTTAAAATGAAATAGCTACTCCAGTTTATTTAATTTCAGCATGTATCAAAGCACACTCACGAATGCTAAAGCACAGGTGCACACGTAAACAACCATATGCAGAAGCCCCAAAAGCATTTAAGCAAGAACATGTCTATTGGGAAAATCCAAGAAAAAGAAAATGACTGATTTACCGATACCATAAAACTGCAGCTCACATACAATCAGGCCTCAGGCTTTAGTACAGGTGCAGCATAATTTATAAGTCTAAAGAAAGATTGATTGGCAGATGAACTAACACCCAGAGAATCAATCAGGCTGGACAGAAAATCAGACAGACAGACCAAGGTGCCATATACTTACACACCACACTTCTACACCCAGTAGGATCAAGAGGGAGACAAAGGAAAAGATAAGAACAAACAGGTAACACCATATAATAAATCTGATGAAGCCATGTGGCACATCTTAATGACCAAACACAGAGTCCAGTTGCCATTAACTTATTCCTCCATGATAAATCTACAGGTCAACATTCCTGCCTTTCTCTACTGTGTCTGCTTTTCCTCCATCATGCATGAATCACATACATGACAGTAATAAGTCTGTCATTGTGGAATGCTACAGCTCACAATGTAAATCTAATAATGAATGTCCCTGGTGAAACTCTAGTGGCTCAGTGTGCATGTACAGATATCCAGGTTTCTAGGTTGAACTATAGTCCCTGGAATGTGTAATACTCAGATATACCCAATATGCACTGGAAACACGGCAGCTTCCCTAAGTTTAGTCCAACATGGACCAAATCAAAGTTATTCTTCTTTCTTTTGGAATGGCTCATTGATCAAAATTCTGGTTGAGTGACAGGCTTTTCAAACCCTTTCCATATAATGTTGGCAACTAGCATTATTTGAAATCAAGCTTTGACTTTTAATAGCAAATGTTGTCATTATTGTTGGTTCATAGATTTGAGGTGAACAGGTGAACATACAGTGTTCTGTATTCCAGTGAGTTTTCACTGTAAATATTTAAATGAAAACCAATTTCCCATATATGGAAACAATATAGATGAACTTTTCGTTTTTCCTTATGGGTTGCAGTTCATGGTCAAAAACAGTATAATATTCACTTTTTATTTTGATAAATATTTGGTTGTCAGTCTTAGCCATATCATTTTGAATTATTTCGAAACACGCGCTCTAAGCACTTCTATTTTGATGTTTAAGATAATGCAAGTGGTTTACAATCACTCAACATCGTGAATGTGAAACGAAAGCCCTAGAGCAAACTAATAAGGCAGATTTTTACATTTCTCATCACACCATTTCAATGATGATTCCCTTCCAAATTTCTTTGTGTATTCCTGTTTTCCTAATTGTTTTAGCAGTTATGGAACAAACTGTTAGTGATCCTCTCAACACTGCCATATTGTATATCTCAGGTAATAAGCCACTTTACTTCTAAAAAAATGCATATATTGCCTTTGCATAAGAATTAAATTTTGACACATGCATCCTGAACCTTACACAATTCTTCAAAAGATCTGAAACTGAATTCTTTCAAGAGAAACTGCTCAAATGCTCTAGAATAACTTACACCTGGGCTCACACCCTTACAACACAGGATTGTGTATGCCTCTGCACCAAGCAGATGTACAGTGAAAGAACCTGGCTGAACACAGGAGCTTGGCTGACTCTCTCCTTGCATAATGTTTCTGGCAGAGTGGTGAGGATAAATCTGTCTCCAGAGATGAGAGAAGGAAAAACGTTTTACGAAAAGAGAGGAGCAAGATGAGTTCGAAGCACCGGATGTGCATGAGAGAAAGAGAAATCTAGAGGAATTCTCATTAGATCTAATATCTATCTGTACCTAATTTGCCACTCCAGTGTGTGAAAACCAAAGAGCCCGTGTCAAAACAAACGCACGGGAGAGCTACCTCTAACAAACAGCGACACGTTCCTGTGAAATGTCTAAGCAAGAGGAAGAACTGTTTAAAGCCCCTGGCAGGCAGACCCTTTCTCCTGGGAAAGTCAAGGAATCACAAACACTCCTGTTTTCGTGTTGACGTAGGCCGGAGGGGTCTGGGCAGCAGAGAGAACAGACGCTGACAGTAAAAGAGACAATGCTCAAAGCCAAGAGGGACAGTCAGGTTTTACTTACTGCTTACAGTAAGTGTTTACCATTTAATGATGACAGATCCCAGATTCCGTCTCTGAAGGTCACTGTTCAGTTGAACTGTAGTTCAGTGACCTCATTCAGACATCTGAGTCCGGTGTCCTGGGGCATTATGTCTTGTGTTTTTCTGTCCTCCTCAAATTCTTCAACACAGTATTTTTCTTTTCTCAAGTTAGTTTGCAGGTTGTTTAAGTGCAATTTTGCTTGTAACAAAAACAGATTAGATCATATTAAAGGAATAGTTTGGGATTTTGGGAATATTGCTTTCTCAGCTTCTAGTGAAGAATTTGACAAAAATATTAATACCACTTTGGTATCAACAGTACTGTAGATACAGTGCAGTAATTATAAGGCTACAGTATCCAGTATACAGTTAGCTTAGCTTATCCCAAAGAGGGGGAATTGGGAGAGACAACTTGCATGGCTTTCTTACAGATATAATACAATCAAATTCCCTGCAGCTCTGGAACCTTACTCACAAACTCGTATCTTATTTTCAAATGTTTTTATTTATTTTTTCTGTGCAGTTTCCAGTGGAAACTCCAGGAAGTTACTGTTTCCAACCAACAGTGGGACATAATCTTCATTTTTATGCCTTGGTTTCTGCATTAATTAAACAAAGCGGAAGCACTATGTTGATCACTGAGCTTTTAGAAAAGCTGGAACAGTGCAAGGCTAGCTGCTTCCATCTATTTATGGTCATCATGCTAAGCTAAGCTGATGAGCTGCTGGCTGCAACTTCATAATTACCGCACAGATATGAGTGGGGTATCAATGATCTCACTGAACTCTTCCCCAGAATTCAATTTGGTCACAACTACAACTGCACAAGTACTTAAAGTAATCAAAGGTATCAAAAAAATGCGATATTCTTAAAATGAAATATTGCTGTACGTGATACAATTTGTTCTATGCTTTTTCTTCCTTTCACCACTTGAAGCCAGAACCGCATACAACCTCATTAACATGCAGTTTTTATAGAGTAGAGGCTCAGCTGGGTTAGCCACAACACTCCAGGCTCTAGCCTTCAAAGGAAACCGTTCTTCCCAGAGAGCACATCTTATACCTTTAACTACCCAGAAACCCCCACAGAGCAGCCTCTTCCAATCACAGCTACACTACAGGCTCAGATGCTCAGTCTGCTTGTGCAAAGTGAAAGCATAAGGTCTGAACTGGGTCTATTAATGCTTTAACAACATTTTGTCCTCTGAAGATGTTAAGCAGTACACTGGTTCACAGACCTTTTTGGTGTATGTTGAGAACTGAAATGCAAAGGAAAGGCGTCTACACGTTCATCAACATGACCAACTTTTTCATCAAGTGGGAAAGAAAGCTCACCATATTGGCATCGCGTCCCTTTAAAGCCCAGTGGACACTGACATATTTGATCTCCGGTCTCTGCACATTTGCCTCCATTGAAACATGTATTGGCACCACACACCCCTGCAGATAACAAATCATATGAAATAACAGTGCTGATGTAGTTAATTACATTTTTCCAGATCAGTTATTGTACAAAACATCAACATGATAGACACAACAGCAGTATCAGAACTAGCCATATGTAATATGCATGTATATCACTATCACTCACTATGCAGACAGCCAATCTCTTCACCCTTTCGAGTCCAGCCTGGGCAGCATTTGTAGACTGTGTGCAAATCCATGCTGTACACCTGCTTGTACACTGTGTAATATGCTGTCCTGGAGCGGAGAAATTCCATCATAGTAACACAAAAGGATTTTCTGGAAGTTTCATTATGACATTTTATTAAGATATCTATTGATATGATATGGTCTGTAAAGAACACTATCTTTAACTATTCAAAATATGCACGTCTGCATTATTCAAACATTAATAGGTATCAAGAACTCACCTCATACAGCTCTAACTAAATAATATGTGCAGTGTTAGCTGCAATTTTCAGTATGAGACCAGTTTTGTCTATTTAGAGTTTCAGTATCTCTTATTCAGATGAAGGTGAATCATACTTGTGGCGTCAAGATCTCCAATTTCACTAAGCAGGTAAAGAAAAAGTGAGGCTTTCCAGCCTTGTTATTCCAGTAGAGCTTATAAATGTCAAAGATGTGGTAACGGCACTAGACAACAAAAAAAAAAATGATTTATGCAATGCTTCAATGTGTAAAAACCCTCCATCACGACTCTGATTAAGATATCTTCATGGGAAAGTAATGGTCAATAAAGTGTGCATGAGCTGTAAATATAATTCTGATCTTACCTTCTCTCATAGCCCATACACCAACTGTGGCTGGTGCAACCCTGTTTCCACACCTTAACCATGCGGGTAAAAGCCTGGACACAAGGCTGGCGCGCCCCCAGCATGGACATCTCCTGGTCAGCACAAACATTTGGCCTGTAAAAAACAAATAAAAAAGATAAATAAATGGACAGATACAATAAAAATATCACTAACATCAGCAATGAATAAATTGAAACATTATATGCTGTGACGACTTTCAAGACAAACATCGGGATACTTCATTTTCTTTGTTGGACATGTTGATGTAGTCAACTGACTGAGTGGAGAAGCAGGAGGTCTTGGTGGTCTAAGTCTGCTGGAGAGCAAATGTATGTATTCATGCAGACATGACCTAACACATGTTCTACACATGTTCTTTCGCATGAGCATCAGCTTCTCACACACCTTGTCAAACAATTATACAGCTTCCTGATTGGTGCAATATGCTTGATTAAGGTCCAGATTTAAAAAAAAAAACCAAAAAAAAACAGTTCATGGTTTGGACAGTGCCTACAGCACGCAATAAACAACCAATGAAATTCCACAGGAAATTGGGTTTTTTTTTTCTCCCTCCAGAATGGTTTGCATGTTCATGTGCATACATGCACTGACGTATACATGTTCATTATACAGCACAGAGGTTTGTAGTGTAGTGTTTGTAGTGTACTTATTGTGCACCCATAAGTAGCCTGCATCCGCCTGTGTTGTCAGCGCAGGTACCTTAAACTATCCAGAGGTGTCCTCCACAAACCATCTGGCTTCAATACACAGCAGCCTGAAGTTAATTAGAGGAAGTATTCAGCTTCTCCGGTAATGAAAACGATTCCTTCAATCATGTCCAAGGCGGTGTATTTAAATTTGAAAAGCTCTGGAAGATTACTAAATAAACAAAATAAATAAATAAATAAAAACCACATGCCACTGGAGGCTGTTGTGCTATTTTGCAGACGCACGTTACAGCAGTGCTGTGAAACACAATTTTTTTCTAGGGTACCTTTAAGAGCGACTCCTAGTGGCCATTGCACGGACTAAACTATAAAGTAACAGAATTACAAAGAAAAGCAAAAATTCGATAAATCAATTTTTATAACTTGAACTATACAAACAACTTTCTTTTTCAATTTTTTATGTAAACTTTGACACGTTGCTTTCGTCATTTTTCAAAGCATGTAAACGTAAAATTTTCTCATTTCACCTGGTTGCTCCATTAAATCTAATGTTCAGTTAAATCACAACGCGTCACTTACATGCCAAGCTGCAGCTCCAGAGATGATGCGATGCGCATGGTGCTGAATAATATCACACACAAAATATCTGGGAACATAATTTCAGCCAGTTACAAACACGAAGAGAAGTATTCAGTCTGCGCAGCCTCTGTGTCCATCAAATGAAGAGCATCCTTATATTTACGACAGTCCGCCTTAAGACATGACTTAAAAGTTGATGTGTGTAATGCATTGATGTTTCCCGAGATAGTGGCGTAATTTCCCGTTTTCCAGTTAAGCAGAAGGAAGACTTGTTTCATGTCAATCGCAGCCTTTGAATGGCTTCTTAACGCACCACCCACAGCCACTAAGGGGGCCTCCTCCCAAAACCCCCCGCGACACTGACCTGTGCACTCACCATTATTAATACGCGCAGACAAGCTTTTGTATCGCTGTCTTGTACAAATACATGATTAGATAAAATGTTCCATTGTATCATGAGATTTTCTCGCCAAAAGTTTTTTTGGCGTTTTGAGAAATTCTGGTAACCTGTCTATGAAAATGACAGCGGATGATTAAAAATGATATGACTTAGAAAAATATATATATAAAATTGAAGAACACGATAGGAAATTGTTTTATTGCTTAACCAGTGGACAACGATACTGCTGCGTTGCATCTAGGGTATGCATGATTTATATGCGTGCTTGATATGATATTATTCTGGTGGATATGCTTTACAAGTGATGTTAAATGAGTTAAAGATCAACTTCATTCAACCCACTCATTTAAACACAAGTGTGACAGCAGTTAACGTGGTAGAAAACTGATGCGTGATACAAATAGAATACAGTTCACTATCTGATTTAGTTTGTGCAACTTTACAGCAACTTCCTTCACCACTAGCCAACTACAATTTCTTCTTGAGGTTGTTCCAAAAAAGTTTCAATAAACCTCTTCATTCTGTTGTTCCAACTGTAATTCGTAGTGGTACATCAACCTTCTTATTTTCTTCAATCAATTCAACAAACAGGGACCGAATGAAACATCAATATCTCATGTTTCTTCTTTTAATTTCAGCGCTGGACTGTACGTGACGTCACATCCTCCTGAGCTTTAAAACTTCCTGTTTAGAGTGCAGCCAGAGGAAGAAGAGAGGAGGCTCCTCTCTTGTATCAACAGAAGGAGATGCCTGACAGCTGCAGCATCTGTAACCACACTTAATTGTACGATTCGAAGTATACATAGATTTAAAAAAACTGTCTTTAGGATTTCATAAATAAATTATTCTCTGGAGAGGCAGCTATCCATTGCAACAAACCAAACGGTAAGAAACCGAAACTGCCGCGCTAGCCCGAAATGGCGCTAATGTGTTGTCTGACGTTAGCTGTGCAGCCAAAACTAACATTATCTTCAGGTAACGAGCCAAACAGTACCAGTTTAATTATTACTTCATATGTTGCTACATGTTAGTTAAAAAAGTAAACAAGTAAGTAACGTTACTGCATTAGCTTGGCTAGTATTAGCTAATTATACACATCGACGTCGAGCATAACGTAATTGTTATGTTAGCATTCATGTTAGATAAAACACGTAATATGTATTGCCAAAGCTAAAGCTGTAGAAGCTCTTATGTGGTACAGTCAAATTGGTTAATGTAGCCTCCCTTTGTTTGCGTCTGCAAGTCAGAAGACACTTAGCTATCATCATATGATAGTGTCACGAGTAATTTTCCATCTCTAACTCCTGCCTACAGCTTATCAGCTGCATCAATATGTGAAGATCATTCAGTCAATTCTTGTACGTGTAGTTTAATAAGGTGTGCTGCCACTAGGCATGCAGTAGAAGTGAAAATGAGAATACACAGATCTCTCATATTGGCATGTTTTCTGACCCTTGTGACCTTTTTTGTGACTAACTAAGCTCTGTGTTGCTGAACAAATCATTCCACGCAGCGAAATGAACGGAGCAGCATTCCCTTCCCCCACGGCGGAGATGGCTGAGATGAACCGTATCCAGTATGAGCTTGAGTACACCGAAGGGATCAGCCAAAGGATGCGGATCCCAGAGATGCTCAAAGTGGCTCCTCAAGCTAGCGAGGACCATAACGCTGGATCTCAGGAGGTCCCCCACAGTGTCATAATGCAAGTCCCAGAGAGAATTGTGATTGCAGGTCAGTATGCTGTTAAGCATTCTGTCACTATAAGGGCCACATTTTCTGTGCTGTTGAACAAACTTTATAACATATAAACCTGACTTTGCTGCCTGTCATCTGACTATAATCTAACTGTTACGGGGCTTTATTATGCTACTTGGCAGGTACTAAATACACCTATCAGTGGCTCGGGACTTTGTCCATCCATATTTTTAATCAGCATGCTATCATGTCAATTATGTAAGACTGAAAATGAAATAAAACCTACACCTTGGCTCACATTACATGTAAACATCATTATTCAATTAACCTATTCAAACCACAGCACAGTGTTGAAATTGAATGTTAAAATACACCAGTGTCTGATTTGAATTACAATTCACACCTTCCTTTGTCAGGAGACAGTAATGACCCCCAGTTCCCCAGACCCAGGGACCTGGACCTCATTCAGTCAACGCCATTAGAAACACTATCACTGAAGACTCCGCCCAGAGTCCTTACCCTCAGTGAGCGGCCCCTGGACTTCCTGGAGGAGGAGCAACGTGCGCCTCCAGACAGCGAAGAGATGGTACGTGATGATAAAGCAATACAGTTGTCTTTTAATAAGGTCACCACATAAAATCCACTCAGTGGCTCAATTAATTTCCTTACAGCAAACCATAACCTGAAACATAACCAGCTGTCATTATTTCTTGTAGTTTCGGCCCCAAGGGCGATTACGGCGGGAACGCTCTGCCAGTGAAAATGCAGCTGCTCGTCATAACAGTCAGCTGATGCACAATGATTCTGCGTGAGTATTGTCCCAGATACGCCAGTATTAACGTGGCATCAGCTCCATCTTATCTCATCTATGCATGCACCAGCCTGTTGAATCTTTCTTTTGCTTGTATGTTTTCCTCTGTCCCTTTGTCTTTGTGATGTAGCTGGTTGTTGTCACTGGCATTGTTGGCTGTTTTGCTGTCAGACCTGTTGCTGCTTCCAGCGTTAAATCATGATTCAGCTCTATTTGTCGCTAACACTAATCCATTAAGTCCATGATTTTAAAACATCTGATTACCATTCAGTTTTGATTTGAACATTTTGAGATGTAAATGTTAAACGATTTAATAATTACTGGGTAAGGTTGAAAAATATTTGTATTTTGTGCACAAACACTCTTAAATACCACAGTTCCTCTGCCAACAACACTAAAGTAGACAA
Source organism: Datnioides undecimradiatus (assembly GCA_008933995.1). NCBI lineage: Eukaryota > Metazoa > Chordata > Actinopteri > Lobotiformes > Datnioididae > Datnioides > Datnioides undecimradiatus. Next base: position 3,313,962 of record WARS01000008.1, read on the forward strand.
AACCTCATAAAAAATATTAAAGAATATTGTCATACAGACTATTATGTCAAGCATACCTAGTTTAGCCTCACTTACTGAATGCAGACCTGTGCTACACTAGGTGTGCTCTGTAGCTTTTATTTTGAAACAGAATATTGTAATTATTTAGCAAATTTGTATTTTGCACATTTTTACCAGTTTAGTGTAGAGTAATCAAACACTGAACACTGGAAACATTTGCTTGCCCATTTCTTTAGATGGCATCTCTCCTGTTTTTGTTTTTTGTTGTGTGTATAAGTTAGTAAAGCACTGTTAGTGGTTAGCAGGTAAAATCTCTAGCTGTTATTACTCCATTGCTCTTATTGCTCTTACTGTCAGTTGGGTGCAATTTGTGCAAAGTGAGTAAACATCAGGACAGTTTCTTTTCCTTATTTCTCTCCCTGTCCTCCCTCCATCCTTTTTTTCCTCTCTTCCCTTTCCCTCTCAATTGGCTGCTCTTAATGGTTGGCACTGAGCAGTGGGACCCCGTCCCCCCCAGCCACTGTGCACCCTTGCCCCCCTCTCACGATGACTGAGGAAGAACACAACCTGTACAGCGCTAGTGGTGTTATATCTTTCATCCAATCCACTACACGTCGGGCTTACCAGCAAGTCTTGGAGGTCTTGGATGAGAACCCACGCAGGTGACCTCCCAACCATCCGTCATGTTTTGCTTTTAAAAAAGTAAAAAAAATAAAATAAAATAAAATTGGCCACCTTGAAACATACAAGATATATGGTCAGAAAGAACAATACGGACTGTACCAGTTGTCACGACTTCCCTAAAGTCTTAATATACTTCAGCATCCTGTTTTTAGGGAAAGGGGAGGTTATGCTTCTAAAATGTTTGGCCCGTTAGTTATGCTGGGTGTGCTTGTGTCTTAGCTCAAACATTACATTAGCAAATTCTTACTGACTCTTTGTAACATTCAATAACAATATTAATACAGCATGTTTTAATTTTAAAAAATGCTATTATACCATGTTTACTTTTCCAGTCTATGGCTTTTCTTGTTATTTACTACTCACTATTCAGCTTAAAGTGTTAATGGGAGCTGATGCCGCTTGTTAAGTACTGTAGGGAAAAATAGATAAAAGCCTGTTGGATTCTGGGACAACACAAACAAATGTAAGAAAAGGAGCATGGTGTGTGCATGCATGCAACACTGTACCATGTGTTTGTTCCTGTTTCTCTTATTTTGCCCCTCTCCCAACCCTGTCTTTCCTCCACCTCTGTAGCAAACCATCACTGCGAGGGGGGTCGGCATCAAGCTCCAACCCCCTGCATGAATCCAGGTAACTTAACCTGGCTATCTATATTCATTCTGATCCTTTTCCTCATCCTTTCCTATCATCTATTTTCACTTCAGGTCAAGAAATAAGATTAGGTCCTAGTGGAAAAAGTGTCTATTAGAATGACGTTGCCGTTGCTACTTGAGTTTGTCTTAATGTGCTGTTGTCTTTGGTAAAATTATGTGATTTTTCAAAGCAAACGCTTCCTTTCCAGGCTTGCATTATCAACATATGAAGCCACACTGGACGGAGGGCCTGATGACATGACTGTGGTAGACGCAACAACGCTCCGACGTCAGGTTAGTTCCTATTAAATACACTGTCCCCATCTTGTACTGTGAGAGCCAATCTCAGAACCCAGATGACTGAGACAGCTTTCTTTAATGATTTATCTCTAGCTCATCAAGTTGAACCGGAGACTCCAGCATTTGGAGGAGGAGAACAAGGAGCGAGCAAAGCGAGAGATGATCCTGTACTCGGTCACCGTAGCTTTCTGGCTCGTCAACACCTGGGTGTGGTTGCGACGTTAAAGTCGGCCTGCGTTTCACCATCACCGTTACAGAAAGACGCACTGTCCCTCACCTCTACGTGTCAAATATTAGCTACTCGCTGCACTCAGTCCCTGTGTGAGGAAGACCTTGAGATGTGTAAACAAGGCCTGTTGGACACAGGGCTGACATTTTGATTTTGTTTATTTAACACATGTACAGGTTTATTTTTTTACTCTTATTGCATCCTGTCTCTGATTTTCTCATGTTTTGTTTTTATTACAAATCTTCTTGCTTGATGCTAAGCATGACCTGCTGTAAATATTTGTTCATGTCACCCAGAGCTTTGGGAAGAACTCATCCAGAGAGTTACGCAACCTTTACCGAAATAAAAGGAGCTGGAATGTGGAAACGTAACATGTTGAATATTTATTGGTGGGAGAATAATATGTGACTTGAACTGGGAAATGTAATACAATTTAGTAAAACCACACACACGACTTGTGGTATTTTGTATTTCTATTGATGGATCAAGTGACATGCGCTCATGACTATAATTTTGCTTTTATTTGAGAAATCACATATCACTCTCGCCTATCACAGTGCCTGATGTATGAAATTGTTTACATTTGGTTTTAATTTAAACACAATTTCTTACTAAAACTGATCTTTCATAAATTTTGTTGTACTCGCTGCACTGAGAACTCAGTTCGTGTAGCTACACTACAGCTGATGAAAAATAATCTAGTCACTAACATCTGTTTTTCTTATCTAAAGGTATGACTATTAATGCCAATACAAGAAAAACAAAACTAAACTGACCAGATTAGGTAAGAGTTATTACGTTTTCACAGTGTTACAATTAACAACCATTTAAACAAAATGGCTTTTAAAACAAATATGCCGCACATCTTTTTTTTCCCAGTATTTTTACAACTAAACATTACTATTTTAAATTAAGAATTCCCCCTAACTGGGCTTTTAATGGTCTTACACAGCCAATTGCCTGTCAGCAATAAGGCATTTAATTTTGGTCATGTTCTGTGACAATATGCAGTTCATTGCTTTAATAAGACAAAGATGATCTCAGCATTAAGGCATCATTCCAGCTCCTCAATCAGACAGCGTGGTGCAGAGGACGTTTGGATATTTTTAAACTTCACCACTGGTTCAAGAGTGTTTGGCTCAAAGGCATCTCCATCTTCTGGAAACAGCAATGATGAAGGTTTGTTAGAGACTCCTGCTGAGTTGTTGCAGCCACTCATTAAGAACAATGACCTTTTATCTGGACCAAAGGCAGAGATGCTCTCATTTCGATTCCCAAGTGGTTCATCCTCATCACTGCCATCTGATATTACTTCTATTTTTGGTTTGAACTCCAGCTGGGAGGACACTGCTGTCACGTCTTCTGTGTGCACATCCTCCAGATCAGGCAGGTCATCGATATACAGTGAAGGATGCTGTGGAAGATGAATGGTTTCTAGCTGCTCTGCATCCTCCAGCTCTATAACCAATGGTCCAGGGCCATGAACTGGTACAACCTTGTCTGCTTCTGGAGGAGCTGCCCTGACCACAGAAGGCTGTTTCTTTTCAAACTGCACACTTGCGTTTGACTGCTCTCTCTCTGCTTCATCTCCCAGGAACTGGATGCCAAATGATTGGTTTTGTACTTTATCTTCAACTTTTTCTGGTTCTAACATGTTTCCTACAGTACCTTGTTCTTGTGGTGAGTTTTCTGTATCTATCCAGTCCTTGTCTTCACTCACAGGCTGACCTGTCTGTAACCCTTGACCTGACTGCTCTGCATCTGGCCATTCATTGTTTGGCCTCTGTGTTGATTGACTCTGCAAGAACTCTTCATGGGCATCCAGGCTGTCCTGTACAAAGGCTTGAATCTTCTCCTCTTGTGGTGAAGTCAAGAGCTGAGTGTTTTGTGGAGTGGTGGAAGCATCAGTTGCTCCTGAAATGAAACAGATTATACTGTTAAAAGATGCAAATCCACATTACTTCAGGGAAGTAAGAGTTAATAACTGCTCACCTTTTTCCTGTAGCTCTCGAAGGCGTCTTCTCTCCTCAGCTTTCTTTCGCATTGTTGCAATGCTGTCCAAGCTGTCCTGTATTTTCTTCCTCTCCCGTGTTTCCCATTGCTCCCTCTCTTTACGCTCCTCTTCCAGCCCTCCAACAGCCCATGCCTCAGCACAAGCCCTATCTTTTGGGAACACGGGGCGATCATCGAGAAAGGTGAGCTGCTTTAGGTGCACAATCATGGTCTTCCTGTAGTTTGGGAGTTTTTTCACCACCTCATTTCCCATTAGATTTAGCACCCGCAGTTCTGGCATGGCTTCAAGTACAGCGAGGATCTCAGGGTCATATAACAGATTGTGAGACATGTCCAAGACGCTGATTGCCAGACACTGACTCAGATGCTCTATGTTACCCACAGTCTCAAGATTGTTATGCGCAATCTGCAATGTGCTCAGGTCAGGAAGACAGGAGATGTGCTCTATGGTGTTAATGCAGTTATTGGAGACATTCAGGGTGCAGAGCTTTTTCAGAGGCTCAAGGTTTTCCAGCTTGGTTATAAGGTTCTGCTGAAGGAACAAGCAGCGCAGCTCAGTCTGGGCATCCAGGTTCTCAATGCGTTGAATCCCATTGCTTTCCAGCCAGAGACACTTCAGTCCTGTGTACTCCTCTAAGTTCTCTATAGTGGAGAAACCTTTGAAATGCAGATACAGTGTGTCATTCAGGCATGGTGTTGAGTAAAGTTTGTTCTGCTTACAATGGTCTTTCAGGAATTTCTTGGTCATTCGAGGTCCTGACTGTTTTTCCTTTTTTTCTTCCGTTTTTTTGTTGTATTCACTGTCTTTGTGATCTTCATCCTGCATCATGCGAACGACTTCATCTTTGTTAGATGAAGTTATTTCGGTATCTCCACGTTCAGTTTGAGTCGTTGTCATCACTTCAGCGATGGACATCGCCTAAAATATATCAAACTAACAAACCGGAGAAATACAATTAATCTTTACTTATATTGTCTATGTATTGTAGTCCCGCAAATTTCACTCACCAGTCCTTTCTGTTAGCGACCGTCAGTTAGCGTTTGTGTTTGTTTCTATGGCAACGTGTTATAGTAGGACCGTCTGACTGGCCGGATATTGTTTCTTGTCCCGCGTCGAACAGTTTTAGCTGTTGCACACTCCGCTGTCAGTTATCGACATGGCGTCCGGGTACATACTAAATCGTGGTGCGCTATCATTAGGGATACATTGTCAACGTGTCTGCAGAAACGTATCGTTGTTACAGGTTAGAGAGAAGAAGCGATGGATGAAAGCGTATACATACCTCATGGCAAAGAAGTTAAAGCTCGAAGGACCTCCACCACCGAAGCCACGGTGAGGCTAACTTAGCTAACTCAGGAGTTCACTAGGGAGCATCTCAAGGCCATTATGTATTTGATATGGAAGTCAGTGCTTATCCGCCACAGTCGACTTAGTAAACCTGATATAGAAACTAATACAGTTGCATTACTCTCATTGTCAATGCATATTTGTTTATCAGAATGTATGTGGCTACCATTTGCACAAAATATAACGTGGACCCTGGGGCTTAACGTGAGCTATCATGGTTCCTCTCTTACCCGCCTTTATTACCACTGTATGTTCAATAATTCTGTATTTATTGTAAACTTTTAAACATGTTTGGTGCAGTTCTCAGAGACATGTTTCGTCTACTGGTTCTAAAATATTGATTTTAGCATACATTAAGTAAGACCGTCCTCTAGGCTTAAGTACAGTTCTTTAAGTTTCTTTTAATAATATTAATTATTATTAATTATAATAATAATTTTGACCAGTATGCAAGGCCATGGTTTGGAATCCTCCAGGTATAGGAAGTCAGAACATAGTTAACTCATATATTTACTGTTTTTCAGCTCTCAGCAGCCTCACTGGGATTACCATACTGAGGTTCAAGCTTTTGGCATCCGTCTCCAAGAGAACTTCTCCTTGGATCTCCTGAAAACAGCCTTTGTCAATCCGTGTTACCTGCAGGCAGAACAGGAGAGGAGACAGAGATTAGGAGTGGACTCTGAGGCCACTGCTCTGGTTCTGAAAGATAATATCCAGCTGAGTAAAAAGGGAGTGGATTTCACCAAAAGCTTCCTGAACGATTGGTGCAGGGCCAGCTTCCCGAGCCTGCCGAGCGAGGGGGTGGCGAGTGTTGTAGAGCATCTCACTAGTCCAGCAGTTGTGGTCCATGTAGCAAGAAATCTTGGCATTGAAGAACTAACCATGAGTGCAGAATTCCCCGTTCCTGATGATGTGCTTCATTCCACTCTCATGGCTGTGATTGGAGCTCTACAGGAGAGCAGTGGAGCACAGCAAACTGGATTTTTCCTCAGGGTAAGAGGCTCGGTGCAAAGAATCATGGGTACTCAATCTTTGTTTTAAAGAATCTATCATTTGTCTACCCTAAGAGTCTCCATGTGGCGCTGTTGTTTGTAAAATCCGCATCATCTCCTCTCTTGTAGGATTTCCTGGTCACCCAGCTGATAGGGAAGGACCTCTTTGATATGTGGACTGTTGTCAATCCCATGGGACTACTGGTGGAGGAGCTTACTAAGAGAAACATTCCTCTGCCAGAGCCTCGTCTCATCAGGTCTGCAGGAGCCAGTACTGTCCTGCCACTATACTTTGTTGGCTTATACAGGTATGTGTGACGCTGTAGATCCTGGTGTATCCCAGAGAAAATGAGGAATTACTATGAAAAAACAAACAAGCTGGATTCAGAGCTGATATGTTAAGCCTGTGATGTTTGAATGAGATGAAGATTATTTAAAATAGATTTGATACTTAAAAGTGTTTTGTGTGGGATTTTGTGTTTCAGCGACAAGAAGCTTCTGGCTCAAGGTCCAGGAGAAACTCTCGCGGCAGCTGAAGAAGAGGCTGCGCGCGTTGCCCTCCGGAAACTCTTTGGCTACTCAGAGAACCGCAGACCCTTTGATTTCTCTCCACCACAGCAACATCAGCAGCCATTGATTCAATCAGTCAGCAGTAATTAGCTAATTGACAACTTGGATGATGTGGACTACAGACTTGATACAAATTGTATGGAGAAGCTCAAGAAAAATAAGGTCACCATGTACCTTATTAAACATCAGTCACACAGTGGTTAAAGTCAGGATTGTTTCTTTTGGGATTTTTAAACATTAGTAACTCAGACAAAAGAAAACAAAATAAGCCCTATATCCCAAAGAAAAGGCATTGTTATGGAATAAGCTCCAGATTTACACTTTATCAGACAGAAATCTAATCTTAAACTTTTAGAATGAATTTAATAAACTATTAAGTTCAGAGTCAAGTCCACCGGCTCCATCATTCGCCTTGGCAATAAAACATGGCATAAAACAGCAATGATACATGGTTGTCCTTGTAAATAATGCAATTTCCATTTGGTTTACTTGGTATTCTGTTATATTATTCATCTGTAATAAAAGTAAAGAGTATGTGTACATCATATATTTCACAGCTGTTTTTTGATCATGAGTATTTCCTTCCATATTGTTATTGTTTATTGTTGTTATTGCTTTAATGTCGGCCTCAGGAACTGAAGAATGCAGATTGTCTGCAAATCCTTAATGAAAAATTATAAAGCTTCTTAAATGTAGAGCACCTCACCAGTTCAGTTAATACCTATAATTTTATAGATAATAGGCCGGCAGGTTTTTAAGTAGTTCTAATTTTGAATTTGTAAATAGTAATGCAACATTTTATCTAATTTATTTTTCCATCTTCCAATTTCTTTTTGTCAGAATGAGTCGAGCTCTTCTGCATTCAAGTTGATATGTCTGATTTTACGCAACATTAAACCTCACAAGGAGCCCGGCGCCATCTACTTACTTCATACATGCCTGTTGGCAAAATGAATTTTTATCTAATTCTCTTTAATAACCAAATTCCTAACTTTGCACGTAGTAACATTTATAAAAAAGCTTACCTGTGATATTTGAATAATATGAATCAGTCTTGAATTTGGTAGACAAGAATGATATGAACAAATTCTTTAGACGTTTGACACTTGAAATAAAGCGACAATTGCATAGTGTTGCAGTGACGATGATAATTCGCATAGTGGCGCTGATGTGTTAAACACAGACAAGTAACGGTCTATGCACTGTCATGAGTACAACCAAAGACCTTATAGAAGCGCCAAGATAGTTCATTTCCTCATCGAACCTTCGAAATCTGCAGTTTTTCCACTGGAAATTCATTAGACCACTCACCCTGTGTACATGAATATTGTCCACTACATTATGTGAACAGCTAACTACAGATACATCTCAATAGACAGCCTACAAGAATAAGATTTCGTCAATGGCGCTGGTTAAAATTACGCTCTACGCAGCAACACACACAACATCGCAGCAACATTATTGATGTAGACCATTACGTGGCAGAAAGCGTGCTTTTGGTTTAAACAGCATAACTAACCTGATTGCAAGATTATTTGGTGCAACCACTTTGGGGTGTGACGAAATCGTGTCACCCAAGGAGGGCGTTGTATTCTGCATAACGGATTTAAACGAAGGCGGAAGTAGGCAGGCAGGAACTCTCTTGTTTCGTTAGTAAGTTAAGCCCGACCCAACGCCTCAAACTCCTTGTTCGAGGAGACGCGAGGCCCCCCCCCTGACAACAGAGCCACCCACCCATTCCCTCTCTGTCTTTAGCACGGGTCGGCAACCGTTAAAAAGCACAGTCCTTTGTTTTAGTTGTAGTTGACCCTCCAGTCTCCCCCGTTTTTATTTAATCCTGCTGTACATCCCTTACCATGGCGGCGAGTGCGAAGCGAAAACAAGAGGAGAAACACCTGAAGATGCTGCGAGAAATGACGAGTTTGCCTCCCAACAGAAAGTGCTTTGACTGCGACCAGCGCGGCCCGACCTATGCCAATATGACTGTGGGCTCCTTCGTATGCACCTCCTGCTCTGGCATCCTGTAAGTTTAAAGTTCCTGAGTGACCTTAGCTTAGATATGGCGTACACGAAATAACGTTTTGCTTAGCTTCTTCTACATACGGCAACATAAGCCGGCTAGCCAAACAGCGCAGGCTAACCTTACATAGGTATTCAGTTGTGGCAACGTGAGTTACGCTGTTTGACATTGTATTTCTTGGCTGTTCAGGGCGGGGTAACAGTTTGATAGAGGTGTCAGTGTTCCACACAGCAAGCTAACGTAGCAACCACCTAGACGCCAGCTAACTCTAGCTTCCAATGCTAACCACTGAATTTATCTGACACATGCAAGCTGGCTCTACAGATAAGCCAGTAGCCAGCTGCTACTACCAGTTGCTGTCAACGTCTGGAAGCACAGCCTTGTAACTGAGCTAACAGCTAATTGATTTGGATAAGGTACACTCCCCTCAAACAGAGCCGCATAAATGCATATTTAAATGTCGGTCGCTGTTTATTAAATAGTGTTCCTTTACTTTAGCCTTTCTGTTATTGCAATGTTAATTACTAAGTGGTTTCTGGCACGGAGATATCTGTTTGACTCAGCAAACAAAGAATTCATTTTGCTAAATTTTAAGTGATGTAATTTAGACACCTGGGCGTGGGAATGCTACATCATTTCAAGTTGCGACTGATAATGCAATACCATCATCAGTTGCATCGTGTCCAGTCATCTATGTTTGCATCAGATTCTGCTAGTAAGCCTCTGACAGACAAAAATGCTCGCAAGTACTTCACTCTTGTGACAATCGGCTGACCAAAGCCTTTTGTAGGAATTCACTCACATAAGTGGTTTACAACCAAACTAAAAAAAGAAACTATCCTCAGCAATAGTGTCCGTGTAGCTGGGCTCTGTGAGTTTAGATAGCGTTTGCCTGACTTAAAGCTGTGCTGTGCAGTTGTGTAACCAAGCATCTGTAGCTTGAGATTTGGGATTAGTGAAGCATTCCATCTCATCTTATTCAGTTAAAGATCACTCCCCTCATTTCAGATGTCAAATGTTTGTCGCATGCTATAACAGCTTTGTTTTGTGGTTATATGTGATGCTGGGTACATTTAAATTTAAAGCGATGTAATAAAGTAATGGCTGTTAACTGAGATTCTGATAAATTGCACAATAAGAGGCAGATTGGCAAGCAACATGGAATAGACATTAGCCTTTTATTTATCTATACTGCAAGTCATTGTGCTAATCTGGACATACTCCTCCTCTGAAGAAGAGGATTACACTGCTCTCTCTTGTACGTGTGTCAGCATTTGGCTAACCTGACACCAAATTATGTCCTCACACATAGAGTGCCAAAAACCATACAGCTGAATTTTCAAGGAAGACACCAGTTTTACGAGAAGAACTTTTCATGCACATGCTTTTTCATGCAGATCTAGTTTACAAACATATAATTGGATATAGTGCTGTGTCAACATAGTTAAAACTCAGAACCTAGCTCTGTTTCCCCACCAAGTTACATCTTTGCTCAGCAAATAGTTTGCCCTTTTTCTTTGTAAATCTAAAATTATGTGCACTTATCAGAAGCCTTTGTACGTGAAAACATTTGAGAAGAGTTAATTGGCAATGGGCCATTAGTAGGTAACTCAATAAGCTGCTCATCCGTCCATCCTGTTCTGCTCATTTATACTGTGAACAGCCTGCACTGGTCCTTCTTAATGCCTTATGGAAATCACCCTGCCATTTTCCATTTGTGAGTAATGATTATTCTAATAATGACTCAGTGTAAAGAGAAATTACTGTTGCTCAGTAAACCCTCAGTGATGACCTTTTAGTTGTATCAGTTGGCTTCTTTCTTCTTCTTCTCTCACAGTATTTTATGCTGCTTGGGCCTCAGACATTGTCCAAAATGCAGCCTTCGTTTGTGACCTTAATCTGTGCAAACTGTGTTAGCTGTCTCCACTTTGAACATGAAGGTTATTTACTGTAGCATTGGAAAGAATGAGATTAATGTTGTGTTTGCTGATGGGCAGAGTTTGCCCTCTATTTCACTTCACTAGTGGGTCTGTAGGGACTCCACTGTGAATTTCCCATCTGCTCACCCTATGGTATTAAAGTCTGTAATGTGAGTTAATTGAGTTCTTTTATAGCCTGAGATCGCAGTTCCTCCTTTTATCTCCTGCTGTCTTTCTTACTCACTTTCCATCAAGACAAAACATGTTGTGTGGAATTTCAGCGGCAAATATCTACCTAGCAGAAGAGTGTGAATTTGAAGGGATTGATGTCTGTGTCATGTATGCAGGAAGCCTGATGTGACTGTAGACTCAGGAAGTGGTATGGCCCCACTGTGCTGCTACATCAGCAGCATGTGCTGTTACATGCGCCACAGGAAGTGGCAGAGAGGTCACTGTCTGCCTTTCTCCTTACTTTTAATTCTAGAGAGGCAAAGATGTTGGGATTGTGCGAGGGTGCCTCAAGATTCATGTCCGGACTTGATATGATGTTTTGTTGCTTTCTTGGCTGCTCACTATTGTGACCGTTTTATGAACAAGAGTAGTGTTTGCTTTATTTTTCTCTCTGTAAACACTGATAATCACCTCTGTATACAGGTTGCACTTTCCCAGAATGTTTATTTTGCTGGTTCAAACCAAGTTTTTAGCAGTACATTTGACAGGCAGAGACACTGTTTGAGACACTTCTGAGTCAATCGTAGTTGAAGTGTTTTTTTTTCTTTTTTAACTTTTTTTTAATTTATGGAAATTCCATTTTTCATTCATGCAATAACAGGGTTTTATTGCTTAGGGTGATGGCAGGGGCATGACTACCTTTCACATCCGTAACAACTATCTCCCCCCGTAGTTGTAGTTGTTTGATGGGTGGAGTTGGAATCCACTATGTAAACACATTCCTTATGAAGGTGGAGGCGGAACGCCACTCACAATGTCTCTTTCTGGAGGACTGCTCATGGCAGGAAGTAACCCCACTTGGCCTGTGTGTTCATGAGTAAGCAGGCCTGGAACAACAGTGACTGCAGCATGACAGAGGTGGTGGGGGGGTGTCACTGACACCAAATGTCTTAGATAGAGGCAAACCAATATTTGCTTCTATCTACGACCAGAATTGATTTTAGAGAGGTAAAATTCACCACTTATCAATGTGGTGAACAGTTTTTGCAGATGTTTGAGTTGGAATAAGAAGACACTTTTTCTATGTTAATAATGAACTGGTTTTACTCTCTGATGATTATTTAAATACTCAGAAGGTTGTGTTCTTTATTAAAGTATACATTTCAGTTTCAATCTTTTCTATAACTTATTATTATATTACCACATGGATATATAGTGGAAAAAAATTGTTTACACTTTCACACATATTGGTAACATATACACCAATGTGATATATCTGTAATAGGTGAATTTCTGACAATGATATTGAATGGCTGATAAATCTGTAAAGCTGAGCACATTTGGTTTTTCCATTTCGTGAATATTTAATTCTGAATATGTTGCCAGTCCATAAAACCTATTACGTTGACAAGTTGAGCCTGGTGTCATTTGCCATGAGCACCATTGGATTTATTGGAGAGCCAAAAAATGAAATGGCATTTTCTGAGATAAAAAGTTACTTAATAATATTGAAGAAGGTGTTTAAAGAGGTCTTTTTTGTGTTGCAACTGATAACAGGAAAACGAAATGTGGTGCATAGCCTTAACATTGCCAGTTTCTCTCACCCTGGAGTGGTTTCAGTATGCAAATGAGTGGAGTGTTCTGGGCTGAGCTGGTCTGATGTACAGTAGCTACTAGGTCATAATTATTTTACTGTGCAATATGTGATACTATTCTCTGATACACCATACTACAGGGTACGCATGATGTGAAAATGGGTGAATTGGCAGCAAGGGCCGAGCAATGCTTTTATTAAATCGTTAATCTTTGTGTTTCTGACATGTTAATGTGTACAATACTGTGATGTAAGAAGCAATTTTATTTGTTCTTCATTAATGTGATTAATAATTACTGCTGTTATTTAATTTTCCCTACAGATATAAACTTGGTGTAACTGAACACTTACAATTGCAAGGCTACTTTGTCCAACAGAGATGAGGAGGGGGTGGTTGTGTGTTACTGTAGGCCCATAACATTGTGTTACCAGACTGGAATCCAGAACACAGAAATCACCTGACAGTTATATTATGCACCACAGTCAGGATGTAAGGCGACCCAGATTATAACATGATTCCCATTATTGACACAGTTAAATAAAATGCATTAAATTCACAAAAACAAAACAACTATTAACAGAATTCCTTAACTGGACAACTGGGTAGTGATGCTGGCGTCATGTTTACACCATAACGATTATTGAGCTCTCTCTCTGTATCTGACCTAGTTTCATCTATTTGAGACTAGGATCTGATCAGTCACCTACCTCAGGGGGCTGAAAATGCATTATAGCCGAAGCACACTCACTCTCTGTCTTTTATTTACTTGTAGAAACATTTGCCTCTGAAACAAGTTTATTGCTTGTCGATTTTAAAGAATTTCTTTCTGTTTTTTTTTCTCTTCTATTACATTAAAAGAAAAGCTATAGAGTGGAAATGTATAAATAAATGCTTCCACAGCAAGGGTAGAGGGTTGCTAGAATGTGGTGGGAGCTTAATTTACACAATGCTGATTACGCCTATATCTGTATTTCACAGTATGCAGACACCATAAGCATGTCATCTGTGCTTCTGTAATTAGCTTAGTCTCTCTGCCAGAAGTGGCAGACTTTAGTTTGACACTGTAGTTTTAGGAACCCTTCACACGTGATGTCTTGCTAATCTTGTCTCAAACAGCTTCAAAACCCAAAATTCTTCAGTTCATGGTAGGAGAGAGAAAAGTGCAACCAACACTTTTTTAATTAAATTTTTTTTATTGATTTGGTGATTAAACAGCATTTCATTTCAGATGAAATATAGCAGTTGTATTAGGTTCTTTTCTCTTTGGGTTATGGCATTTGTGTTGTCCTGACTGTCTTCTTAAAGTCTAACCAGCATGACGTAACTGGGTGCAAGTTGATAAAGTGTTTCTCCTGGAAATAGCCATAGTAGTTCGCATGGATGTACTCTATGTTTAATGACATATGGACAGCTTTGGAGGCTCTTGCCACTGTATACCTTTGTTTTCCATCATGTGAAATGTGAATTTACACAGTTACTTGGGTCACAAACTGGCTGTGGAGACTAATTTGTGGCTACTTTTCCTGCGTCAGACCTACACCTAGACCTGCACCTGTTATAAATGTATCAGTTGTTTGTAACACTGTAACATTCAGCTGATTGGTGGATGTGTAAAGAATGGGTTGGGCACGAGAACGAGTTCTGTAAGGAGTTACAGCAGTGAATAATTGAACAGTCTGGTCTAGTATTTCACAGCCTTTAGGATCTGACTCCTCCATGTGTATAACTTTGTGTTTGTAATTGTGACTCGGTGGATCTCGTTTCCTATTTCCCAAAGTCGGTGGCGCAAGGACAGGCTGAGGCCAGCAGAAGACCTTTCATATCATTGTTTGTGGCGGCGTGAGCTAAAGGGTGTTTAAGAACAGGAAAGGAAACAGACATTTGTTCACACATCTTAGCAAAAAGTTGAATAATTTAGAAAAACAATTAACAGAAAAGTGAGAAAACAGCATATGTCGTCGTTCAAGACATTCCAAAAACGGTCCCTTGATAAGAACACTTCATGAAGGAAGGATAAATTATTTGACTTTCTCTACGTGATGGTGCTGAATTATACACAACAAATCTGCCAGGCCAGTATATGGGCTGATATTAGTTTATTACCAGTATACTGGTATTGGTCTATTTGTTGGTCCTAGGGTTGTAGCGATACACATGTCCGGGGTATTGTGATATGAAAATTGAAGTTTATCATATTATTCACATTTGCTCGTCAATGGTATTGAAGTCTAACTGTATTTGCATTATAAAGTCATGCTATTTTCTATAATTATAATAATAAAAGCAACAGTGATGTTAAAATTGGGTGTTATTATTGTGATATTACTACTATCAGCCAATAAAAATCTATTTTTTGGGATTTTCTCAAATATTGCTCGGCCTCAAAAATCTGGTATCAGTCTGGGCTTTGCTACATATACGCTAACTTCTTAAATTCATTGTTATTTCATCATTGTGTTTGTGCGTGTCTCTGTTTCTGGGCACATGCATGCATGTTCATGTTTTATTTATCTATATTTGGGTACAGTTATGTACTGTAGAACAATGAGTGTATTGCAGACAGTGATTCAGAGGAATAGTTGCTGGTATTGAGCTACTGACATGCTTTTGCGACACTACCAACATAAAAGAGTAAAAACACTTCTGTTAGGGATTCTTTTAAAGGATTATGTTAAAGGCATGTTAAATTTATATGACTGAGTCCTATTTAATTGTATTACCTTTTTCACAGTGTGACAGATACATGTAAGACTTCCATTGGTAAATGGGTAAAGATACTTTTTAAGACCTTAAACTGTTTTTTAGCAAGAAAAAGATCTCATGGAACGCTCTCACATAAAACTGTATGTTAAGTTGTGCATCAGTAAGTTGTCTGTTTCTTGTTCTGATGACTGCAGTGCTCAGGAGTTACACTCCGGTTGCAGTACATACGAAATGTTGATCGGTCACATTCACAGACATAACAGGTGGCGACCTTGAAGCCAGCACTACATTAGTTTTCACTTACTGGTAGGTCCAGGAAAAATACTGCAGCAAACAGGCCTGGAGCTTAATATAAAAGCCTAATGATGGCTCTTTTCAACTATTACGGTTAGCTGGCATTTTTAATTTGGGCCGTTGTGGCATAAGCTGTGACCTTCTCAGGAAAATGAGCTAGGCTTGTGTGGGCTAATGGGTGTCACTCCATAATGGAAGATTCTATATTAAGGGAAATCGCTCGTTCTTTCACTGTGCTGACAACCTCAGTTCAGTCAATGGCAGTTTGGAGAGCATTTCACCCACATCCTTTATTCTGCTCTGCTCCTTTTCTTTGTCTGTCAGTATTTGTCTCTATTATTATTTGTCTCTGTCATTTTTCTCTGTAATGCTGTTTTCCTCGACCTAGTTACACACACCAGTCAGTTGGCTTGTTGCTAATTAAATGGCCTCATCCTTAGCACTGGAACCGGTACAGTTTCTTTATGAAAAATTGACCCCTGTTTCCATTTGTCCACCTACAGACGAGGTCTGAATCCACCCCACAGAGTCAAGTCCATTTCCATGACAACCTTCACGCAACAGGAAATCGAGTTCTTACAGAAACACGGCAATGAGGTAGGCATGGTGACAGTCTGCTCCTTCACAGTTGTTCAACTTCACAGTTGAGGTTAACTTTCCCAATGCAACCACTGTTTTGCTTTTTATCCTGTACTTTTCTAAACTTTTATATCTGTGAAATCTATGTAGAATTTGTAAGCACTATGAAAATCATATTGAAGGGTAACTGGGTGTGACCTCTCAGAAATGTGGGCACCACAGTGAAATTAAACATAATAACCCTTTAAAAGTAAAAGAGAAAGGAAAACAAATTGTGAAGTGGTTTGAAAAAGAAAAACACACTGATCCATTGATATGATATATTATATCAAATCTAATAATTAGGTGGAGTTTGACCACAGCCCTGCCTTGGTTTCTGTAGGCCTAGATGTTTACTGTTTATCTTCATTTTTACCAAATGAATTCCAATAAACTTTGTACTCCCGGCACAAAACAGCCGACAAATGCAGTCAGCAACAAGCCAGTGAAAAAAGCCAAACAGGACCCAAATTCTTTCTCTGGAGATGGTGCAGATCAAGAAGAACTTACTGACACACAACTTCACTGGGATCATGAAGTTGTTTTGTGTCCACTGGATATATGAAGGGCCAATTGTTCACTAACATGTTAAGTAAATGACAAATGAGCTGTACAAATGAAGCTTTACAATTAAAAAGTGCTGTAAATTAGATTATATTATATAACATAACATTATATTACACAAACTTGGAGCAACTAAACGTTTTTGGCATATTTTTAATAAATCTGTTTCATACTGTGTTTAACAGTGGAACATCACATTTTCAGGATAGAGACAGATGTTATAAAAAAGAAATTTGGGTCAAGCAAGCACAATATGAATGGCCTCTTTTAATCTGAAAAACATTCATAGAGAACAGAAATCAATTGTTATCGCAGTTTTTGAGATGGTAACATTATTTTCAGCCATATCGCCAAATACAACTGGGGAAAAAAGTCTTAAATATTTGGTGTTCGCTGAGATGTGTGACAGGTGTCTATCCTAATCACTGTAGCGCCACGTGTTTTTATTGCACAAAGGAACCAAAGTGCATCATCATTCGATAGCCATTTCTGGTAAACGGAGTATAAAATAGAGCAGTGCCACCTGGGAAGCACAGCCTATTAAAAGCTGTAGCAAAGTAGCGGGGCAGGCAGACATGCAGGAGACTCAAGGTTTGGAGCTGATGCATATATCCTTCAAGGCTGCTATATAAATACTACTGCCCTCAAGTTGCTTCTTGTCTTTCCACAGAGAGCATTTGACACAGAAAAAAAAAAAAGATAAAACAGGGCGCACTTTTTTTTTTTGCATATTTTCTACAGTTGCAGTTTCAAAATCCTTCCGAGGAAGGAAATCCTCCTTAGAAAGAAAACCTGGGCCTGCATACGCTGCGACTGTGCGTGCAGGTGCATCAAAGGACACCTAAGCAAGTGACAGCAGCAGAAGCGTGTGCGCGCATAAGAGCCTTGCTGCTCCTTGCAGCACCATTGCCTCATGTACAATGCAGCACTCTATAGTGAGTGCACATGCGCATGAAGCCTATAAATCTCCCTTTACAGGATTAGGCAAATACTTTAGGAATGCTATCCAAAACCCAAGGCCAGAGAAAGGTGAGACCTGGTCATATTTTTCACCATGCAACTATGTTCGATCTGTTTCCCAAACACTGCCAGCAGGTGTTTGACTCCACTACTCCACTACTCTGGCAAACCACTCTAAAAGTAAAAGCTCCTTTGAACGTGACTCACCCTTAATGGCTTTAAGGTTATTAACTTTATCAACATTATGTTTACCTGTGGCTGATCTTTTCCTTTCCTTATGCCACTATTTTTGTCCAAATGATTTAATGGTTAATTACGAGAATTGAATATTACATGCCCTCATTTGTAGCCGTACATGCTACACCAAAAATCACTTGTTATGTATGTTTTGCTGAATGTTCCAGGTGTGTAAGCAGATCTGGCTTGGCCTTTATGATGACAGAACCTCCTCAATACCAGATTTCAGAGAACCACAGAAAGTCAAGGAGTTCCTTCAAGAGAAATATGAGAAGAAGAGATGGTAAGTCAGATTCCCAAGCTGGCACTGCACAGATAGGAACAATCCCCTGGCAATGTGCACTGTGCAGACATGCAGGCTTTCTTTGTGTTTATTCTTCTCCCTTGCTTGGATCGTCTCAAAGGCAGCTCATAGCCGTTAGCCTTGAGCAAGCCACCAGATACCCTTCTTTAAATGCTCCAGAATATAGGTCACTCCAGTCAAGCTGCTTTATGTGAAAGATTTAGCTGTTCCATGAAGTTAAAGGTTATCTGTATAAAGTTTAGTATAGTTGTTTCTGGTGCGTGCTTGATGATTAATGGGAGCTATTTAAATAAATAAAACTCAGAGCAGACCTACCAAACAAGTCCGTGTCATACTGATATTTGCAAATTAGGGATAAGTTATGAAGAGTAAATATGTATGTATGTATATGAATGTAGTGAGACTGTTGGTCTAAGCAGTTAGACTGTTGCCATACCCTAGCAGTCACACCAGGACTGCACTCATTAGTTTAGATAGTAGCGCTTCTGCCATCTCTTAGCGTTTTGTCTCTGATGTTTGACCAAAATGAGAGCGATGAGCAGTGCATGTCTCAACCTGCCATCATTTGCAGCAGTCAGGCGTTCTCACTCAGACAAGCCTCTCCTGTAACACACAAATACACACCATTCATGGTACCAGTGCTCTAACTGTCAGTTTTAAAGAATACTGGCCTGCATAATAGCTTGTGAATCCCATTTGCTGCCAAACAAACATTTCCTGTTATCACATTTTGATTTGCATAACATTTGTATTGCAGTAAGGCTGTAATATTAGTGACAACCCTAGACTAGACTAGACTAGACTCAGTCTATCTTAAATATTAGTCCATTTGTCAAACAGCCAGTAGCATCTGGTAGGAAAAAGCACACATCAGCTCCCTTACGTATTTGAAAGCACATTATGATACACAGTACTTACATTTTCTCTAGGTATGTACCTCCTGAGCAGGCCAAAGTAGTGGCATCCGTCCATGCTTCCATCTCTGGCTCCTCAAACAGCAGCACCAGCAGCACCCCGGAGGTTAGACCACTCAAATCCCTGCTGGGGGAGTCGGCTCCATCCTTACAACTGAACAAGAACACCCCACCTAATCAGGTGAGATTCATCAGTGCACACACACATGTACACATGAGGCATTTGTAAGTATTTATTATTATTATTATTATGGTTTAACATATTACTGCTAGAAATAGATTTGACTTTTCAAAATAATTAAAGGTACAGTAATAAAGGGTTGAGGAATGAATCAGTGATGGTTGAGTCAATTTTTGGTTAAGTTTTGTTTTGAGGGGTTAGAGGATTTGTCATTTTATGTTGCTAAGTTATTGGTCTTCCTCTGTAGAATGAGTGAGAGCCTTTGCTCTAACAGGCTCTCAATATGTAGAGCCAGAATATTTGAGCATGGAACTCTGTGTATTAAGGGTCTATTCTGACACACCAGAGTTGGTGATTGTTGGTGAACAGTGGAGCGACTAAGATAAGTTTTTTTTAAATTTTTTAAAAATTTTTATTTTTCTGCCCAGGAAACATGTAAAAATCCTTTCTTGGAGGGCAGTGTGGCACACACACCTGCACAAATATATCAGCAGTCGTCTGGCTGAGAGTGGGCAGCGGGAAAATTTTTAAACAAATGGTTGAACCTTAAAATAATTGTTAAAACACTCGTTTCTTGTCTTCCCTAGTCTTTGTGTGAAGATTATTATGCATACTGCTACCTGTAGTATTTTCATATCCATCTCTTGTCTCCACCAGTCTCCAGTGGTGAGCCGTGGACAAACCCATCAGCAGCAGTTCCATGAAAAGAGGTTTGACCTCCTCAGTGACTTGGGTGGAGACATCTTTGCTGCCCCGCCCAACATGAATGCTGGCGCCAGCTCCGGTTTTGCTAACTTTGCACATTTCAACAGTCACACAAGTAAGAAAAAAGACAAATAAATGATTGAGTAACGTATCTAAGGCAAAAAAAGATTATTGCATTAGTTAGAATTAAGAATTAGCATTTTGCTTTTATTTTTGAGTTTCACCACTGTTCAGGGAATTTTACCAGTTGAAAAGAGAAATCATGCTAAATATCTCTCACCAGAAGCACAAGAATGTGATCTCTGGAGACATAAGGCAGTAAAGGAATGCAGGAACTGAGCAATAACCTCAGTCATGACGGCACTGCCCTTTTTTTTTAAATGTGGAAGTTTTCTCACATCGTCACATTGTCGCATTGTTTCGCAGGCTGTACCAGGATCATCAAATCATGTACTATAGCTTTGAGTGCATACGTGTTTTTAATTGACGAGTTTCAGAAGGCATTTATCGATGAAATAACCAAAATTGTATGTTTTAGTTGAATTTTCTAACATTTTTATCCAAATTAACTTTTGTGGTATGCATGTAACCATATGGACCTGGTTGACAGATGAGGTCAGGCAGGAATCTCCATAGACCATGATGTTTGCAGATGACATTGTGATCTGTAGTGAGAGCAGGGAGCAGGTGGAGGAAAATCTAGAGAGGTGGAGGATTGCTCTGGAAGGAAGAGGAATGAAGGGTAGCCGAAACAAGACTGAATAAACGTGTGTGAACAAGAGGGATCCGGTAAGGTTACAGGGAGCAGAGGTACAGAAGGTGCAGGGGTTTAAGTGCTTAGGGTCAACAGTCCAGAGCAACAGGGAGGGTTGAAAAGAAGTGAAGAAGCATGTGCAGGTAGGATGGAATGGGTGGATAAGGGGGCAGGTATGTTGTGTGATATGAGTACCAGTAAGACTGAAAGGAAAGGTTTACAGGACAGTGGTGAGACCAGCGATGTTGTATGGTTTAGAGACAGTGGCGTTGAGGGAAAGACAGGAGGATAAGCTGGAGGTAGCAGAGCTGAAGATGTTGAGGTTTTCTTTGGGTGCAACCAGGATGGATAGGATCAGGATAGGATTGCAAAACATAGCCAAACATTATGCAATAGTGGCAGAGGTGCAGTGGACAAACCTATCTCCATGGTTACTAATATCTGTAACATTGGACTATCAGTGTTTCCTTCCAGTGGAGGATAATGTCCTCTCATTTCCCCCTCAAAGAGCCATCAAGACTCGCCATTAATGCAGTGATGAAAGTGGCATCCACACATCTCCGCATTGCAAACATGAGCACAGCTGTACACCGCTGAGATTAATGATGTGTGTAGTGCTATGCACACACTTGTATGCTATGTGCTCAGCAAGGAATCCAGAGAGTATCTCATGGGAGGGGGTGAACATTAGTATATCCTCCCTGCCTTTTAAGCTGCTATGCATTTTATTGTCATGTGACACCACTCTGTGATTATCTCTCATATTTAGCACATAATCCGTTGTATTTGCTTTGCAGTCCTTGTCGTTCGTCATTATATGTATAAATTCATTCTGTTATTATCTCATCTGTTGTTTTCTTCTCATTGTTTTTGTTTTCTTTTTTTGTTGTCCTGCTTGTCTGAACCTCATCCTGACTACCACCAGCGGCACAGAATGCCAACGCAAATGCAGACTTTGCTAATTTTGATGCATTCGGGAGCACTTCTGGGTCAACAGGTGGTTTCCCCTCCGCACCCCAAGCCCCATTCCATCCCTCAAATACAGGTAGAGCATTTTCTCACTGGGCGAAAATCCATATAACTCTATATAAAGACACGTATTATTATCATGTAAACACACACACTGAGAATGTACACTAAGGCTGAGCACAAACCATCCACAGCCATGGAGCAGATTGCCAGCAGTGTTTCCTGTCAAATTACTTATTTTGTCTGCTTGGAAAACCATTCCATATGTGCAATGTCCATTCATCTGGTGTTAAATTCGAAAGAATGTTCTGCACCAGATGGTGTGTAGTGCATTACATTTCAGAAAATCAAATGAAATTTTAGAGATATGAAATCGAGCATAATTTGGCAAGTTTTGTTTGCAAATTTCCTCGACACCATATAGAAAATGCTAATACGTGTTTCTGTTTTGGAAAACAATTTAACTAATTGTCCTTGGCTGCAGCACAACACATGGTATGTGCCTTAGGCCAAAAAACTCAGAGGACATGGAGCATGAAGTTCTGTGCATGCCATTGTGGACACACTGAAAGCATTCACTCCATGCACTACTTGTAGCATATCTCTATCTTGACCTTATTTTTCAAGGATATCCACCAGCTTCATACAGGTCACTTGCTCGTGTGATAAATCAGCAGCAAGCCCATATTTGAAAAGCAAGTGTCACCAGAGTAGTGTACACTTATACAAAATGGAATATTTGGTAGTATGACCGATATGCAATATGCTGAATTTGGTTTGGTTTTAATTAGATGGCATTAAATAACATTAGGCGAAGTGCACTTATTAGACAGACGATCACAGTGATATAGTGATATATAGTGATATAACACCATCAAAAACAGGTTTTTACTGCTGTAGTACTGTAGCCGCACTGTGTATGTCTCTACAGGAACATGGGAATTATAATACAATTTGGTTAGAATACATTAAGTGACTAGCATTTGTGAAATTTCATGCATGCTGTGGATTTTGCACAGTGTGATTTGGTGTCTATGCTTGTTTCCCAAAGCCAGCATTTTAATTTGGTATATTATTGTTTTATAATAGTATAATAATAGGGACATACTATCCTCATCTTACCTGTGTTTTTCATCCTAGCCTACATTTCCCTCTGATCCCCTCATGCATTTTTGCAAAACGTGCTACACACATGTTGTATAAAACCTAAGCTGTAAATGACTGTCTGGCTTTTTACCTGTGCGCCTCTCTGCCTTGTCCTCATACAAAAACGGTTACTGTCATACACAATCTCAGGAAAATGTTTTGTGCTACAGCGCCCTCTGCTGGAGGCATCATCCGATGACTATCTTCTCATGTAGCTGCACAGTGATCTCTTTAGTATGCCTATTGCTTGATGGATAAAGCTCCCCCCTCTCTCGTGGCTTTGTAAGATAATCCCTTTCTCACAGACACTGACTGACTGACTGTGCTATCTGGCCTAAGCTGCCCATTCTGTCTCATGTGTTTTTCATCCTTTGCTTTAGCAGCTGATTTGCTTTGACCTCACGCTTTTTGATTTATTTTTTTTTGTTTTACCTCTGGTTTAGTTGACATCTCTTTTGTTTCTCCACCCTGTCTCACATTGCTCATTGCCCCATTTTTCCCTCCCTCTTTGATTTATGGCTGCCAGCGTTCACTGTGCTCTCATCCAGCCGCAGTATGGGTGAGTTTGCCACTGCTCTGCCTCTCCAGGGTGCACACAGTAAGTCTCTCTCTGGGCTTGGCCTCTTAACAGCTTTCTACCGTCTCTAATATGTAGTCACTCTGATCCTCCCCTCTGGATGTAATGTGTATCTCAGCATGTAGCTCTTTTTGTGTCTGTAACTCCAGATCACTGTTGACTAGTGAGATAGTCAACAGGGCTTTGATTCTGCCATTATTGAGAACACTCTGGGGAATAGACCAAAAGGAAGGACAGAAGGACAAAAAAGGAATAGAACAAGCATCTGAGAGTCACTATACTGCTTTTAACATACCCTTTCCTTTTAGGAGAAAAACTGCAAATCACAAGAATGTTATGTAAGAAATAATATAAGAAAATACACAATACCCAATGTTTCCTATGAGAGCAGAGGTATTCCAGAAAAACACACAGACATATTTGCTATTTCAGGTTTTTAGTTTGCTTTAACACAGCCATCAGGAGCAGGTTTAGGCGTGAGGAAATTAAATACCAGCTGTGTCTGGTATTCTCAAGGCTCTCAATTTCATGTAAACAACCTCAGTTCTTTTTGAGGCATTTAGAGCACCGTTCAGAGGAGTTTATATCTGCCAATGACAAATGTTTCTTTGAATGCTTATTAGTATTTTCCCATAGGATTTCCAGGTATTTTGTGGGGATCCTTAAAAAGGATCCACTGCAGATACAAACCCTCTGTGAACTGTGTTTCAGCATTTGTATGCATGATTGTACCCGTCCCTGTGCTCTTGACAAATCTTCTACAGCTTGTCCTTTCACTGAGCCAAAGGTAGTTATAGAAACAATATCCCATGGAATGTAGTTAAGCCACTGGTTGAGATTTTAACTTACAATGTTGTTTTAGCATCATTACTAAAAATTGCCTTCTCTCCATTTTAGGACCACAAAGACTATGCTGAGTCCAAGTTAGCACATTATCCAAAGCCTTTTTGTCGTGCAGCATAAACAAACTAGGTCTGAGTTTAAACCAGCCTTTAAGGCTTCTTAAGAAGGGGAACCGCCTGAGCCGTTGTGGTTGGTACACATTAACATACTGAATAGTTTGAAATAGTGCAGTATTTATAGACTTATTGCAGAAGATTTTCTTTTGCTCAACAAAAGTAATGACTAAGATTGACTGGTGGTATCATAGTTGTTTTTTCTTGATAGCTGTTTGTTTCCTAAGACAATCTTAGATCAGGTTGAAAGTGAGGGTCTATTCATGACAGAGCTCATTATTGCCCACAGGGTGGTTGGCAGAGCTATCAAATTGTTTTCCATGTACTACATTTTAGGTTGGTCTTGTCTCTAACTCCCATGATCCACAGTACTGTGCTGAACTTGGATGTAACTGATGCATTCAAGAACGATGCTGTTCTGCACACCATGTGCCTCTAACACAAATAAATGCTACGTTTATGCGTCGCTTAGGTTCACTAGCTAATGAGCCAGCATAGTTCAGTGTTGCAGATGGCATGTTTAAGAAGTGTGGCTACCTGTCATATAGATAATGAAGGTGTCCCAGCCTCATCCTGACACCATCTGAACTTTATCCTTCTTGCAGCTGTATGTCTCCCTCTCCAGCCTGTTAATGCTCTTTCTCAAAAGCAACAGTCAAGGTTCCCCTTATGACTTTTTAATCTCTCTCTTTCATGCAGGTAGCGCCTCAGGGGGACTAGCAAATGCCAATTTTGCAAATTTTGACAACTTCCCCAAATCGTGTAGTGCTGACTTTGGATCCTTCAGCTCCTCCTCCCAGAGTAACTCCACAGGAGCTGGCAGAGATGCTGTACAGAGTACTAGCGTCCCTGCCGATAGATACGCAGCCCTGGCTGACCTGGATAACGTGTTTAGCTCTGCCAAAACAGAGCAAGGTAAACTTCTACTGCCTAGCCTGTTTCATAGAGCTCAATTGTAGGAATAAAGGATGACAAAAAAGATTAAAGACGATTACGCAGAAGAAGATTAAACAACTTTCTATATTATTTTACTCTTCTTCTCAGTGCAGGAACAAGCATAGTCTCTTTAAAAACAGGGCTGATTTACATTTTCTAGCAAACCTCCAAATCTGTATCACCTCACTTTTGGCTTTGCTGAGGCTTGGGTGTATTCTGAGACCGCCTTACCTTTTTTCTTTGTCCAAATCAGACTGTTGACCTCAGTGCTATTGAACCAGCCTCCGTAAAGATGGCAGGCCCCTGCAAGTGTTGGAAATTCCTCATTGCTTTAAGGAATGCTATATGTATTGGTTTCATTGGAGAGAGTTTTAATGTCACACGGTCCGTATTCTGACACTCAAGCATCTGTGAACTGCACTGGGTTCGTTCAAGTTTATTTTGTTCGTAACTGTATTTCTGTGCTAGAAAATGCAAATTTCCTAATGATTGTGTATTTATTCCCCATCATTTTTAATAGGTTGAATATGGCAGCTATCTCCGGACCTTGTTGTGTGTGTGTGTGTCTTTTGAGATTTGAATTTTCTTCTCGGATTAGTTGAGCCAAGGCGGATTGAACCCAGCTCTGCTGTCATGTGCTTCTATTCCAGGAGGTGGTATTCCTGGCGGGGTGAGCTCAGCTACAGCAGCAGCAGCAGCAGGAGTGGGTGGTTTGTCTCAGAAGCAGCCAGCAGTGCCAACAGGGGGGGACCGCTATGCTGCTTTAGCAGAGCTTGACACTGTCTTCAGCTCCTCAGCCCCTCCTACTAGTGTTTATAACAGCACCAGCACCTCCCAAGGGTGAGCCACTAAACACACACACCTGCTATAGTGGGTTCCCAAAGTCTAAATCTACAACTAAGTGCAGTTTATTATCCAAAGTAACATGACATACAAACATACAGTGGCCACATTATTATCCCACAGGGCTGTTCAGTGGTGTCTGCTTTTCTTTTTCTTTTTTTTTTTTAAGGTTTTCGTAATGAGCTGATGTATTGACTTTGTTTTACTGCAGGGGTATATTTGGCACTGAGACTGGGGTGTCAACAGCACAAGCACAACAGGGCCTGCCTGGCATGGGTCAAGGTTTTGGAGGCAAGTGAACCTACAAACACAGTCAGACATTCTAAAGCAGTGAAGGAAACAAGTGGCTGCCTCAGGTTGAGAGCACCCTGGTCAGATCCAGATGATCTCTTCTGGCTGAGTTGACAATAAGCACATGGCAGATTTGTAGCAGGTGTCATTCTGTGTAAAATCATCATGTTGTGTCAGATACGGATAACCTTGGACCTTTAGACTTTCTCAGTAGTTTTGTTGGGGTTTTTTTTGTTTGTTTGTTTGTTTGTTTTTTGACAAACTGACACTGACAGCAGACATCAATACGTTGAGATAGGGACGTCCTCCATGAATCAATGTGTTTCTTTCAATCTACTGTTTGTCATGCCTGTCATGTCATATCACTCCTCAACAGCCCAGTCAACTAATCCGTTTGTAGCTGCTGGAGTTGCCCCGTCAGCAGCTCCCACCAACCCGTTCCAGAGCAATGGCAGAGCAGCAAATATGGCGGCAGCCGCAGCAGCAGCAGGTATGGTTATGTGTATGTTTGTTTTTGAATGTGTACCACATGTAATGCACCCCACAGTGCAATAGTTTAGATCAAATTCCTTTTAATGGTGGCAGGGGGAGGATGTAGGCGTGTTATTGTACAGTAAATGTATTCTTTGTTAGATTTCCTTGCACACCCAAAGTGGCAACCTTTGGCCAGGCTGCCTCAGCAGTGACTAAGCCTCAGACCATGCTGCCAAGCACAGAAGCAACCAATCAGGGAAGCAGAATGGAAAATCATACCAAAATGCTGAGCACATATTTTTTTCTCTGTAGAAATGGGTAGCCAGACAAGCGTTGCCATTTACCAGTGTGTGTGCAAGAAAGTAAGGTGCAGAAATTGAGGTTAAGCTCTCTGTCTGATTGCTCTTGCCATGCTGGACAGGCTTGATGAGGGTTCTTCATGGGCAGGGTTATCCTCCCACCTTTGGTAGGTTCCCTTGTGCTCTCTGCTTCACCTTTGCTCTACTGTGTCTCGCTGTGGCAGCTCCTTCTTGCTCCTTAAGCAAATCTAACAGGAAAATGTTGCAGAGGTAAAAAAAAAATAAATAAGGATCACGACATCTAGAATGAGGTGTGTGACAAAATATACAGTAAATAGGAAAGAATAGGTTGTGTCGAACAATGGAATTGAGTTTGAATGGAATCTTGGATTACATTCTTGCATCAAAATGGCATTATTTCGTCCTGTCTCATCTCAATAATGAGTATCCTTTTGATCCTGAAGATAGGCAACACTAGCCCCCTCTACTGGGTTCCTTTTGGCTTCCTCAACATTTTCCTTTTGTCACTTGGCAAGAGGTAGAAACTGCCTTTTTTGAAGACAGTAAACATAACTAACATATCATGCACTGTAACATACACAAAGACTAATCCAATCATTCATTAGCTTGCTATTGTAATAAATTGTTCATATGAAGAATAAACCCCAGTAAAAGATTAAACTGTAGATTTAAGACTCAACCTTGTTGGATTTGCTTACATATTTTTATTAAAAGTAACATTTCCACCAGATATAAGATTGCTCAATTGCCAGCTGTCTGCTTTTCGTACTATAGTTCAATTTCACTTGCGGGAATGTGCAGCCTGTGTGGTCATCAGAGGTCAGACACTGGTGCTACACTTACTGTGTTAAGTGTTGAGGCCTCATGTCTGGCGCTTGTTCAGACAACCCCTCTCTCTTTCCCAAGGCTTGTCTGCAGACAAACTAAAACTTGATTTGCATGTGTTTAAACTGCATAAATAGATAATGAGATTTTGAAGATCTCAAAGTGAAAACATTAAATGTACCGTCTTTGGCACTGACCCACACTATGGATTACAGAATCACCTGATGCAGGATAGTGACCAAAACTACTGCACAGTGTCTTTCATACATTTGCTGATTTAGCACTATGTCTTTGTTTTCTTGATGACTGTTCTGTAATCCATAATTATCAATATTCATTCATTTAAGTTTACCTCCTTTATTATATTGCTTTGTAACAAACTGCTGATATTAATAATTACTCTAAATATATATTTTTTTGCTGTGTGCCAGCTCCTGTCTACTTTAACATTTTATAGACGTGTGTGTGCGTGTGTGTGCTGTAAAATTCTGATTATAATTTTGAAAGTTGTATAAAGCCAACGGTAACTTTTTTTAGAAGCCTCTAGACGTCTTTAACCAGCTGCTGTCCTGCTGTGTTGCAGCGTCATTTGGCACAGGCTCCATGAGTATGCCAGCTGGATTTGGGAATGCTGCAGCCTACAACCTCCCCACCAGCTTTAGTGGAACCTTCCAGCAACCCTTTCCTGGCCAGGCACCCTTCCCTCAACCTCCTGTGTATCCCCAGCAGCCCAACGGTATGTGTTCGTATCGTCATCATGTGGATGTAGACATTTCATTCAGTCACTGTATGTGCATCATTATTCATTACTTTGTTGGACTTGTATCATTTCTAAAGATTTAGAGACTATTGGACATGAACAAAGAAGTTCTTCTTGTTTTGTTTTCGCTATATTGAATTTGTTGGATTGGTATTCTGTCACATCTCCTAAATAACAAAGTACATGTCTTTCAGGTGGAGGATTCCCAGCCTTTGGCCAGGCTAAACCTGTCGTGACTCCTTTTGGGCAGGCGATGGCTGGACCTATGGTCTCTAGCAACCCTTTCCTGGTTAGTAGTAAAAAAGACATGGGCAGTCACCTTACCTCTACTTTTTACAGCGTCAATACTAATTATAAACAGTGACTTTATTTTGATCCTCCTCTCAGTTCATGGTCTTATTGTGTGTTTGTGTATCCCTTTTTCCCCTTTCAGGGTGCCGGCCCATCTGCACAATATCCAGCAGGAGGCTCCTCAACGAATCCCTTCTTATAGCGATCCATCCAATCAGCTCCACTACAGGGTCAACAACTGGCGCGCTTGCACCTATTGCACTGTTTTGTTTCACAAGTAGCTTTAAAACCACAATGTTTGTAAGGATTTGTATTTTCTATCGCAGTTTGGCACAGATGGAACAATATGACAGACAGTCATGCTGAAACTGTCTATGGCTACAAAACAAAGTGATGATGGTGTGTGCAGAAGGAGAGGTTGATCCCCTCCTCTATTTAACCTGTGAACTGGCCTCTACTGAACCACAATGTATAACCAAACTGGCTGAAAACTAAGTTATTGCATACAGTGTATTTCATTCATTATGCTGCAATTCTGTACATATGTTTCTTTTAGGAAATTAGCTCTTTGTGCATATCAGTATTTGTATCTAACACACAAGATTTGTTAAGACAGAACTGTTGCTTGGAAAAAGCTAATGGGTACTGCCACTTACTGTATTTGTGAAGAACCAAACTGTTTATTTGTGCAGGACCCTTTTAGGTTAACTCTTCTCACTAAAAACAACAAAAAAAAGCCTAATCTGTTGCGAGCAATGAAAGGAGTGACTGCTGCATCAGGGACAGGCAGGGGACTTGCTTCTCTGCCATCCTCTGCACTGCTGACAACCACCCAGACCACAACGCTACAGTCAGCCACATCCAAAGGGGCAACAGGGATGGCTGAAAACCACTTGCATTGGGTATTAGAGAATTTTAAGTTAATATGTAAATATATACAGTATATATATTAAAATGAATTTTAACTAAGACACAATGACCAAACCATTCATTTATATGGATGTATGGAAATCTTGTATATTTGTTTTGTATAAAAGAAAAAAAAAATATTTGTATTCATGGTGTTGTAGTCAATAATTTGAAGCAAACACGATGATCTCAGCCGGTAGCGCCAGATCTCCTTTATTCAGAATTTGTGTTCAGTCACGTCTGGAGGTTCATTTTTGACTGGGGAGGTGGAGTCTTTGCTTCCTCTCTGTGCTCTCCATATGGTAAACAATCCACGCATTAAAAAAACAACAGCGATGACTGAGAAGTAGCTGGCGTATATGGTAAACTGCAAAAAAAAAAGAAAGCACAATTTCAGTGATGGTTAGACATATAAACACTCTGCTACTCCTGACTGACATTTCCCTGGTCGTCTAACCTGAGGAAGGATGCCCAGACCCAGTCCACTACTGTCGACCACAACAGAAGTGATGATCGTCTGTAAAGCCAGTGCTCCGAAGTTGTTTGCTCCGAAGACCAGTGCATATCTTTCCATTGACAGGTCAGTTGCAATCTGGTACCTAAAAGAGGTGATTTGTTTATTGTAATATGTATTTTTCCTTCCCTGCCTGCAAAAAAATGAGGGCTGAATCTTAGGCTAAAATAACATTATCCAACATTATCCTTTCATTAGCCAATGCTCTTACATGGCTATTGTTATCAGCAGCATGTACAGGCACTTGAAAATGACATAGCTGGTGTAGCAGACCCAGATGTTGCTGATAAAGGTCATCAGGAAGAGTGATGCTGCCCCAAGTCCAGAGAAACCACCCAGGGCCAGCTCTCCCCACTGCTCCCATCTCACCTCAATGAAGCCTATCCCGTAGGCTGTTGCCGCACCTGGAAAATACATCAACGTAGGATTAGCATTTACCTTTATATTCAAATATATAAGTTGAATTTAGTATAATAGATCAATTCCCTACAGTGGCCCTAACAAAGGACGGTTAACATCACAGGTTCCATCTGTATTTTCTTTTCCTTTCCTAGTCTGTATTCTGGAAATCTTTACATGATGTCGCCTACCCAGCAGGTTGGACACTGCCTCCACGCCTCCATTGTAGCTGCTGAAGTTCTGAGAAGGCTGTACGTGCTCCCACAGCACCTGCATAAAAATTAATAGTTTGATAAACATGTACAAACAAAGTGTGTGTGTGTACCTTTTTGAAGCATTTTGACCTCCACAACTGACCTGGACATAGTTTACAGTCTGATTATAGCCACTGGTGGCCAATGCCCACCAAACTGACCAGTAGAGAAGATGTCTGGAGGAATAACACTGGCGGAAGTCCCTCCACAGCTGGAGGAGAACTTTGCTGCATGTCTGTTTATCAACCAACTCTTCAGTGTCCTCAACTTTAAGCCCCTTTTCATCCGTTCCTTTCCCTGCTTCTTCCTGTGTCTCTTTTCTTATCTCCACATGTTCCTCTTTTACATGTTGTACTGTTGATCTGCTTGTGGGCTCTGTTACATCTCCAGTCCCATTTACATGCCTCTCTTTACCCTCTGTTGCTGTTTTCTGTCCAGTACGTTTGCGATGAAAGAACATACTCTGCTGTGGCATAGGCAGGAGGCAGGAGGCGAGGAGAGCAATGGCGGTCAGAATCAGAGTAAGCACCAAGATGTTGTCGTAGGACATGAGGTCGAAGCTGACGAGCACTTGGCCCAGCACGGCGCCCACTGTGTACCCCAGGAGCTGGACACTGCGGCTGTAAGACGTGGCCTTCCGGTACCTCTTCAGATCTACCATACTGTTAGGAAGAAGCACATTCAAAATGTCATGTTTGTTTTAATAATCTAAAATTCAAACCTCAGACACCCAGAAATGCCAATGTCTTGCTCTGCCCTTTGGGCTCCAGAGTACATGACCTGTAGATGTAGGAGAAATAGGCCACCTCGCTGGCTGTCACCACCCCATAGAAGAACTGCATGGCCTGCATGGCCGGTACACTTGCCATCCAGCGTAGCATTGCTGTGGTGATGAAGAGGGAGACACATTGGAACACCACCACAGGCTTATAACGCAGCCAGTCAGTCAGCAGGAACACTGGGACAAGCACCGACAGGTAGGAGTACGTCCACACTGGAAAAACTTGATTGTTAACCTGGAAACACCAATGAATAAATTATGTAAAAGAGTGTGTAAGATGGAAATGATTTATTTCTTCATAGTAATAAATCAAAGGTTTTCAGGCCATAATCACCAGTTGTGATTGGATTTTACCACTCAAGTAATAGTTTTGTTCTCAAAGCCACAAAACTGCCATGGCAAACTGAAACACTTTAATATAAAATAATATTTTTTTTAAAATGTGAAGACTTAAACATGGTCTTCTGTAACAAACAAAAAACTAAATCACAGTTTATTCAAGCCTGAAGTACTTTATTATCAGGAACTTCTTAAAGGAAAACTACAACAGCCTGATTGCATCAGTCTGCACACAACTCAAACACTTCAGGAACACTTTTCCTGATGGACATATTGCGTTTATTAGAGCAGCAACTCTTTGTGAAAAAGTCTCAACCTTGCACATCTAGACATTTTTTATTTTTACTTTAGTCTAGTCCTCTTTGCAGAAAGATTCGAGTTGGTTCAAATTGCAGTGGGACCTCCTGTGTACTATTCTCTCTGTTTCTGACTAGACTAGACAACGCTTCCAATTTCCTTTTCCTGAAGGCATACCTTTGTGTACTTGGATATATGCTTCAGGTCAATGTCATGATGGAATGTGAATTTCCTCTTCATCTTCAGCTTTCTGACTGAAGGCCAGCAGATTTTGTGCCAAAGTGTCTTATTTATATTTGGAGCTTTTCATTATTCCGTCTATCTTGAGACAGTATGGTGATTGATGGATGATGAGCTGGTTTTTTTTTTTGCACACAAAAAAAGTTCAACCTTTGTCTCATCAGACCTCAACACATTTTCCCCATGGTGTGGGGTAACTGAATACATCCTTTGCCACTAAGAATCACTTTTATTGATGGCAGGTGTTTACAACATTTACCTACAGGGATCATTTTGGATCTGGTTGGTTAACTCTGAACATGGCTAGGACCACCGTTAGGAAAGCGGTGTACAGACTAATGCAAACATTTAGTTTTTTTGTTGTTTGTTAATTAAAAAAAATCACATTACCGATAAAATTTGTTTGGGCATTGTTGTTAGTTATGTCTTCAAAAACCTGCAATTTTAATGTGTGACATTAGATCCACTGGTGATAGCCATGGATCAACCATTATTGCTTGTTTGACTGTCTTATAGTTTCAATATACTTTTCTGTCTTTTAGTCACTTGTCTTTGCTTTCATACCTGTTCTGTTGTCAGATTCTTGTCCGGTCCTGTCAGGTATGGGATGAGGAAAGGCTCCAGGGGTTTGACTGTACTGAAGAATCCATATATGCACAGCAGAGTAGTGGGATATCTCCAGTCTGTCCTCCACTTCCTCACTGCCTCCATCTTCTGCTCTTCTCCTACCTCTTTCAGGTGTTCCAGGTGTGTCCTTATGTTCCTCGGCGTGCTGCACTTCGTTTGTCAGAGACACCTGGCGTTGTCTAAGTCTTGAGCTTGGTTTGTCAATAAACAACCCGGTCAAAGAGCAGCAAAACCTTGGTTACCATCCAGCTCAAGTCAAGATACACGTGTCACAAATTAAACAGGCACCCAGACAAACCTCACCTTTATTGTTAATAAACTTCACTAATCTGCAATTATTTCAGCTTTATTGTGCTGTTGTTTTGCTTTATCAGTAGATTGTTGTGGAGATAACAAATTAAAGAGATAATAGCTAAACAACCCATGGGCTCAGTTATCAATTAAAGGTCATTGTTGTATCTATAGGCAGTATTCCGATGGCAATATTGCTCAGTTTTACACTCATTAGAGAACAGAAATGCTGTTGTATGATGTAGAGTTAGTTTATTCCTCTTAAACAAATGGAAACAGATAATGACTACAGCAGTTTGTTGACCTTGGTCAGAAACGTTCAGCGATCACCTCCACACTGGGCTCCTGTTCCTTGGTTTCTGTGTGCTCAGGATTGCATTTATTTGCACAAGCGGTGTAGGTCCCTCGAATCAGAAATAGCGCAGAGATGAGAGCGTAGTAGCTGCCGTAGATGATGAACTGCAGAGAAAGCCCTCTGTCATTTTTTCCAATGCTATAATTTTAATAATGCTATAGGAGCAATCTTTATCAAATATGTCTGCATGCAACAGTGGATTGAAACCAGCAGGTGTCGCCCTCTTCTAACGTTTTAGTAGTCGTTATCACACAGAAAGCTGCTCACTGCACACTCCTCATGCAGAGATTGTGTGTTTTAACTACCTGTGTTCAGCCATTAAAATAAAAACACGCAATAAATAAACACTTAAGTCAGTGTGCAGAAATACCTGTGTCACAATGTCCAGTCCCAGAGCGGCTTCATCCACAAATATTAATGTTATAATGGTCTGTAGTGAAAGGGCTACAAAAGTGTTGATCCCAAATGTCAAAGCGTAGCACTCCATGGAGAGGTTGGATGCAATCTGAAATCTAAAATAACAAAGTGTTTATAATTTCTGCGAGAACAATACTGAATGATTCGTCTCTCATAGATTCTTATAAGCAACGCAAAATAGAGCAGTCGCTTAGCTGATTAACACAGAACATCTGATGGTACCATCTTCTTTTCTATCAGTATTTCCATTGTATGAAGTTATAAAGATTTGGGGTTTTTTTTTAAGTGATTGGGCAAAAGGTACAATTTAAATGTCTCTTTCCTGTATTATATTGACAAAAGATTGATGATTAATAGTTTAATTAAGAATTTAACTGTCAGATTAGTCAATAATGGAAATAACCTTTAGACTAAACCAGCCCTCCTCCCAATTTTCAAACAATTCATATCAAATATTCAGTAGGTTATTTTGGACTTTGCTGATTCTCTATTCCAGAGAGAAAGTGTTTTGAAAAAGCCAAAGCGAGACTGCGGAATAAAAATTTAGTTTGTAGAAATTCTGTGGTGAACTTACGTTGTGATGGTGATGAGAAGCATGTAGCAGGACTTGAATATGACGTAACCAGCATAGCATACCCAGATACTGCTGGTGAGTGCCATCAGAAACACAGCACCCGTGGCTACGGCTGAGAACAATCCCAATGCCAGCTCTCCCCACACGGCCCAGGTCACCCTAATGTGGCCCGCAGAGAAGGCCGCTGCAGCACCTTGCCCATTGAGAAAAAAGATGGAAGTGATTCTTCTGTCATCCCAGTGAGCATGTGGCTGTGCATTCTTGCTGTGATTCATTCATTAATTTATTTCCTTGACCAGATAAAGGGCAACACAGCCTCTAACTTAAAACTTATGTGTCCTCATACCTTTGCTGGCATCCACAGCACCTGCCTATTATGATGAACCACTTCCACCCGGCCCTTGGATTCAACTATCAGCAATAATCGGAGAATCCATTACCTTCAAACTCTATCTCCTTAATTGAAGCAATTACTCTTCTTCTTCTCGTGCTGAGCCAGGTTGAATATAAGCAAACAGGATCATGGTGCTGCTAGAATCAATATATATTTTCCATGTAATCACATATCCCATTAAACCAAGAACGGCATGGCTGTTTTCTTTTAATTGCAAGTATCTGTAGGTCTATGTGCCATCAGACATGACACCTTTTGATAACATTGTTCATTTTTATTTTACCCTATATAGTGTGGTTGGCCTTTCCTTTTCTGCTTTTAGAAAACCTTTGTTCCTTTCTGATATTACAATTTCCAGAAACAACTTACCCTATAATACATTAAGTATAGTTGGCAATATTTTAATTTTCTAATATTGTCAACAAATCTGATGAAGACAAAAAACAACACGTGCAGCCTTCAGCCCCAAGAGTAATTGAAGACATTAAATTTTAAATATGGTCACTGAATATGATTAAAAAAGAGTTTTTCTATGTCTCTTTCTGACTGTTTCTCTTTCGCTCTCTCTCTCTCTCGCACACACACACACACACACACATACATGCCCACAACCAGTCTTACCCACAAGAGAGCATGCAGCCTCTACACCTCCATTGTAGATGGACGAAGTAGCAGATGGTTCTATATGGTCCCACATCAGCTGGATGTAGTTGAAAACCTGCACGTAGCCAGCTGTTGCCAGAGCCCACCACAGTGACCAGTAGATTAAATGCCTGCATGGTGGGCATTATGAAAACAGATTATGATCATGATTGAAAATTGAGTAGAGGTCTATTCTTACAATTAGAAAAACTACTACTATATTAATCAGCCGACTAAATATTCACCTCAGTTGTTCAATTTGCTGGTAAATAAAACTATAATACAGGGTGAATTGTGCAAAATGTGCGAGCTCAGCAGATCTATATTTAAACGCTGAATAAAGTGTGATATGTGACAAAATTCTGATAAAAAAATCAGGAAAATAAATGCCTGGAAGAATAGGACTCCCTGAAGCTTTGCCAAAGTAGATGGCCTGCACTGGCCACATTTGCCCAGCTGCACCAGCCAGCACTTCCATTATGCTCCATCTTCTCTGTCCCAGAGCCAGCGTCATCCTTATAAATCGCTGATTCCTTAGGCCCATCTGGTCCCAGTGGCCCCTCCTGCTGGGACTCCGAGCCCACAGCTGCAGCCTGTCTCCCTTTGAAGAACAGGCTCCTCTGGGGCATCGGCAACCAGAAGGAAACGAGAAAAGCCATGCTTACAATCCCCAGAGTGATAGCATTGATGTAGAAGTAGTCCACTCCTGTTGATTAGAGTTCATGAGTGCTTACACAAATTTAAGGCTTAGTTCAGAGCAGTTCTTTCACAACTTTCTTTGCAGATAGTTTTGTTATGTATGAAGTGAACAAATATACTTTCAAGAGTGAGAAATGTTTCTATCCTCTATCTTCATCTATCTTGTAGAGCAATCTCTATCTTAATGTGAAGAAACGGTAGAAATACAATATTTTCCCAAAGATATTCATTCATTTATTCAGTATTTACCATAGAGTAGGAGGTTTTACCTGCTAGGGAGACAAGCATTTGGCCCAGGCTGGCACCAAGTGTATATCCAGTCAGCATGGCACTGCGCAGGTAACCAGTGGCTCTTTGGTAGTTCTCAAGTGGAATCATACTGTAAATATAGGAGAAGTAGGCCACCTCTGTGGACGTCACTACAGCATAGTTGATCTGTTGATGGGATGGAACAGTTTTAAAGAGATTGCATCCTATGATGAACAAACTTATACTAATAATGCATAACGTATTCCGTCTTTAGAAGTTCTTAAGTTATATACAACAGTAAAGCAATACTGTGTGATGCCATTGAACAGCAGGACTATAGTCGTTAGTATTATCTAAATAAAACTGGACAGTTTGTCAGGACACACAACACCAAATGCATTATCCTGAATAAAACAGTATTGCTATTTAACGATGTTTATCAGTACGTCAGTGTACCTGAAGGAAGACCATAGCAGGCAGACCCGGGGCAAAGCACAGGAGGATGTAGTTTGTGACCAGAAAGAGCCCCTGAACCATAATGAGCGGCTTATGCCTCAGGAAGTCAGTCAAGAGGAAGACAGGAAAAAGGAATGCTAGGTAGGAGTATGTCCAGATAGGAAACAGGTAATTGGTCACCTGTGGGAAACAATGAGCACCAGGAATAAGAACACTGTTCTTAGCACACAGTTTCTGTCTCTGGTCTGTGGCATCCATATGTAGTTTTAAATTCAAACTGAAGAGCAGTTGGTGTCATATTATTGACCATAACAAAACACAGTGCTTGAGTATACAGGCTGTAAAGTAACTCTAAGTGTACATGTTTGTACAGAACAGTATGCATGTGCTATTCTTACCACTTCTCCAGAGATGTTCTTGTGTGGTCCAATTAGGTATGGTGTGAGAAAGGGCTCTGCTACTCTGCAGTTGGCAAAAAACCCATAGAGTGACAGGACTATGGTGGGATAAGCCCAGCCGGAGGACTTAACCTTGGCCCAACAGCCCATGCTATCAACTCGGCAATAGAATCTCCCAAGAGTCTATTTGGTTATTTCCAGGA
This sequence comes from Datnioides undecimradiatus, assembly GCA_008933995.1. Lineage (NCBI taxonomy): Eukaryota > Metazoa > Chordata > Actinopteri > Lobotiformes > Datnioididae > Datnioides > Datnioides undecimradiatus. Next base: position 3,352,095 of record WARS01000008.1, read on the forward strand.
ACACTGCCTGAGCACCTTGCTTTAAGTCTGACTTCATCAGTAGCTAGAATACACACATAATCTTTATGATCTGCACGTGCCTTTATCTAAGTTCATGAGGAGAGACTTTGACCTGTTAGGAAACAGAGGCACAACTAAGTGTTGATGAAATGAGATTTTGTGCTGGTTTAACTCCTAAAGTGGGTAGATTATATCAAACTATTTAACAAAGAGAAATTAAACTTTTATTCTTAGGCAAAGGAAGCTGGTTGACTCTGGAAAATAAGAGGGCTCGTTTCTGCAGCATCAAGACAAAGGTAAATATTTATGAATATGCAGTTATTCGTAAATGATTAATCACTGTTGTAACTATAAAAGAATTGCGTAAACAGCAGTATAAAATAACAATATGACATTTGCAAAAACATAACATCATTCACCATGAAACTAAACCCCAGTTGAAAGGGAAGTGCCTAGAGACATGTCGAGTTCGGATGCTTAAATAGCTGGACAGACCTTGTCAGGAGAAATTCATAACAAAATGCTGTTTATTCCTCACATAACTAGGCAAAATACACATGAAGAATTGATGAAAGACCCCTTATCAAACTCAGAAATTCAGGGCTGTGACTGAATAATGTGGGGGCCTATCATTTCCAGGGGTAACCTGTCAATATGAGGAATACTATTGTTCCTTTTTAATGCCTCCAGGATGTGAAATAGAGAAGCAGTAAATGACATCCTTGTTGCGTTTTCAAATTGACATTCAACTAGAACTAATATCTGTAAATGTTTTCTGTGTTTATGGGGCGCTGCGCATGCGCAGTCAGCGCGCGCGGGCATGTGCCGGGAGCCTGTCGCCACAGCAACGGTTTGTTGACAGGTAATTTAAGGTGGCCTGAATACACGGCAATATGAAACTCAAGCGGTTCCTTCTTAGATATTATCCACCTGGTAAGACAGCTTAAATAATACAAGCTATTCCAACTGCAGTGTTAGTTCCATGTTCCATTTTGAATGAAAAGAATGTTTTCAACTTTGACAACAACTTGCTATAACATTGCTTTAGCAGTAACGTTAGCTCCCACACCATGTTATGCTAGCATGGGTCAAGTGTCGGTAACCGCTGTTCTGTTCAGCTAAGCCAGCGTGAGAGGCCTTTCCTTACTTTGTTCTTCTGCTGTCAGGTATAATTTTGGAATATGACAAAGGAGGATGTTTGAGAACCAGATCAATCGACCTATTGGATTTGACTCCAGGGTGCGTATTATACTTTAACATCCATAAAGTTAACTATTAGCACTGCGGCTAACTGGATAATTTTCCGTTGGGGATAGCAATGTGAATCACCTTATATTGGCACTCATAAGAGTGCGTACTTAAATCAGTAAGTAGTGAGTGAGTCAGTTCATTGCCTCTGTATTTCATCTACAACAGTGTGTCATTTCTCTATGTCTGCTCAAGCTCTTACTTTTTAAAATAATCACCATCAGGTAAATCGCATTTTTCCACCATGCAGGACAGACCCAGATGAGTTGTTGGCAGAAATCCGGCAATCAGAGCCACTGATCACAGAGTCCCGGGCTGATCAAGTCAAACAGTTGATTATTCGACTTCAGCAGAAACAGGGACAGCAGGACCACCACAGGTTCTGTTTCTCCAAGGTTAGACACTTGACTCCTTACTGGCCAATAACAAATAAATCAGCAGTGTGACATCTAACTATAGTAGCTCTTGTTGAAACCATGGATTACGTGCTTATTCTAATATTGCCTATTCAGGGTCCCACGGCATGATGTTAAATCTGTTGTTTGGTTTGTGAAACAAGTATTTGTGTTTTTTAAAAAAAAAAAAAAAAATCAGATTCAGGGACTAAAATGAGCATGAATGGATTTTGCCTTAATTGAAGCTTTGTTACTCTACTGCACACAGACAGTTAAAAATACTTTTGATGATGAAAAGTACATCATCATCTACTCACAGCAGTATATTATTCCCCAGTTTTTGCATCTGTGGGAAATTAGGAGTTTGAGTAGTGAGGGCCACTGCTCCAAAGAGGCACTAGAGAGCAGCAGTGCTTTGGTTACCACTTTTTAGAATTTGCAGTGTGACAACAGTGTAATAACTTGATAACAACAGGTGGTGCATGAGTGTCACAAGACTTAATTGGTAATGAGTCGGGTTCAGTTACATCGCTGGAGGTGAGAGGATAGTGAAGTTTTTTGCCTGTGTCAAAAACTAGTGAGAAGCTGTTTTGTGCAGGGAAAGTCCTTCCCACAGTGGTGAGCTGGGAGAGAGTTCTTCCCATTACATCAAAGTCAAAGCTGTACATAGGATTTGCATGAGATATCTTAAAGATAACTGCAGGAAATAAATACATTACCTTGAAGGTTATGAATAATAATCTTTCTCTGTTCTTTTTTGAAGGAGCTTAAGGCACACATACTGCCACTGACAAATGTAGCCTTTGACAAATCAGGGTCAAGGTACGTTTATCTGCAATACACAAAAGTCTGGCACTTTTGAAAACAGGAAAAGCTATTGCTACAAACAACTTTGTTTGTTGTTTGTATTGTTCTTTCCTTTTCTGTATTACACTCTCCAGGTTTATTACTGGTAGCTATGACAGGACGTGTCGAGTTTGGGACACAGCCTCGGGCAAAGAGCTGCATGCACTGGAGGGTCACAGAAACGTGGTGTATGCAATTGCCTTCAACAACCCCTATGGGTAATGAGCTGTTTCAGCAAAACTTTCATTCCAACTGAGAACATTGCTCAGACTTTTTAGCCAGTCAAACAGACTGTTCATCTCACAAATGATACTTTCTTTGCTTTATCTTATCTTTCTGAAACTTAGAGACAAGATTGCCACCGGCTCTTTTGATAAGACCTGCAAACTGTGGTGTGCTGAGACAGGCAAATGTTTTCATACCTTTCGCGGACACACGGCAGAAATTGTATGTATTACAATATGGTTTAACAAAAAACTGTCCACTTTTTTGTTTTTTTTGAGTTGATTGCTGTTGTATACAATATAGGCTACTGTATCTTCACTTGTACCTAACCAAGTAAATTGTATAGTTTCATGCTATTAATTTGGTATTATACTTAGTGCTTTGATAATAAATAGGTCTGCCAAATTCCTTTTGGCTATGCAGCAGAATTCTGCACAAGTGACTGTAAGACTTTTGTATTGTGTAGGTGTGCCTGGCGTTCAACCCCCAGAGTACACTGTTGGCCACAGGCAGCATGGATGCCACTGCCAAGCTGTGGGATGTGCAGAGTGGGGAGGAGATGGCCACTCTGACTGTGAGATGTCTTTTCTGTACTTACTATAACCCAATGTCTCTCTTGCTCTTTTATTTGTATGGCTCAAATCCATTCATTAATAATGCATTGATTCGTTTTTCATTCACCTCCTCGAGAAGATATACCTTAATTGAGTGCTGTTACTCCTGCTGATGGCCAGTGCCTTTTCTACCCCACATTTCCACACGCGATGTAACGGGAAATGTAGGGACTGAACTCTTTAATATGGCACTGATGACCTACTCAGAGGGGAGTAGTGAACACTCTTTGATGTACAGGCTGCACGTGGGTCTGTGGTGTGACTGGCTGGTTGGCTGTCTCTGTGTGAGTGAGAAGCAGCTCTCTGCAGCTCTCTCTGTTCTTTTAGTACTTGACACTATGAAGACTCAATCAAGCTGTTAGCAGTCAAATGACCACAGAATCTTAAGCCTTTGCTTATTTTTATTTATTTATTTACTTCAAGATTTTATGAATATACCTTTAAGATATTAGTCTGTATGTTATTTTAATTAATAAGATTTCATGGTGTGCATTATTTTCCTAACAGGGATACAGAGGGGGAGGGAGAACAGAAATGAGACAGTTGGGGATAATGCTTTCTTTTTTGATTTCATCCAGGGTCACACTGCAGAGGTCCTCTCTCTGTGCTTTAACACAGTGGGAAATCAGCTTGTTACTGGCTCCTTTGACCACACAGTTGCTATATGGGATGTTGCTTCAGGAAAGTATGGCATTGTCGTTGTTATTGCTATGTGTGCATTGATCTGTGCCTGTTTTATTCTGTACAATACATGCATAGCACCTATCGATTCTACACACAAGTGTGCACAACTGACTCACTGCTGCATTTTTTATTTTATTTTTTTCCAGGCTTGTCCACACTCTGATTGGTCACACGGCGGAAATCAGCAATGTTCAGTTTAACTGGGATTGCTCCCTGATAGTCACAGGCTCCATGGACAAAACCTGCAAGGTAAACTATTGTGGAATTGTGATTCAGTTTATTTCTTTTTTATTTGTTTTTACTTCACTTTTTTGCCAAAAAAATCCCTTCACAGTCCAGAATGACATTTTTCGCCCGCAGCAATCGTTTGTCAATCATTTAGCATTTCAAACTATTACAAGGCAAACATATTTGTCATTCATATCCTCTCTCCTCCATTTCCTTCTCTGCCTCTCTCCCCACCTCCTGTCTCTAAGGTCTCCATCATTTAAAGGAGAAAAATTAAATCCTAATTCCTTAATTATGCCAAGATGAGTCATGCTCACAAGTAAGAATTATCCACCTCACTGCATTCCTCCAGGGGAGATGGTTAAAATAAAGATGCTTAAGACAGCTAACAGCCACATGCTAGCATATTTTACGACTTACCGTGTACGTGTATGTCACATGCACGTGTCCTAGTTTTCATGCTTGTGTGTTTCCAATGTCTGTGTATAATTACGTCACTCAGTGTTTGTGTATATGTATTTGCAGTTATGGGAGGCAGCCAGTGGGAAATGTGTGGCCACCCTAGTTGGACATAAAGAAGAGGTGCTAGATGTGTGTTTTGATTTAAGTGGTCAACTCATTGCAAGTGCCTCTGCTGATGGTGAGATTAACAATCCATATACAAAAAGTCTCTGTCACTATAGACTTATACTGTGAATGTAGATGTACAATAATGCACCAGTATAATTTAATAAATACATATACACACATATGATGGTTTTCTGGGGCAAAACAACATTTTGACATGTGGGATGAGAAAAAAAATACGATGTGTGTACACCTGTGACAGCCTCTCCTGTCTCTGTTTCTGTAGGTACAGCGCGAGTGTTCAGTCCAACCACGCATCAGTGTCTCATGACCCTAGAGGGCCATGATGGAGAGATCTCTAAAGTAAGTCGCTGGACGCAAAATGGCTTTTTGCCATAGCATACGTTAATGTCGTACAATGTCATTATAGAGAGACCATTATTATCAACCTGTAAAAGTGAAACCCCTTTTTATTTCCACTAAGATATAGCAAGTATATTTTTAGCATTTTGCAGCTATAAATATATCCCATATGTTTGTGCAATTATGCTTCGCTAAGGCTATCAAGAGCTGTATTGTAACTAAACCTCTGTTTGTGTATTAGCTTTTCATAGCCATACTTTTTGTTTTGAAGGCAAATGAAATAGAGGGTGGTAAAGAAATTAGTCACGACCTTGGCTTTCAAGACTATTTCATCAGAGACGTGTTTCTGGCTGAGAAGTTAATAGAGAAACAGCATGAGCCACATTCACTATCTGTCAGCTTTTAACGTCAACAGGCATGACAACAGGAAACAGCGTTTAGATATTTATCACGCTAATTTTTTAAAACTGTAATTAGAATGTTATCTCCTGGACGTGTTTGGGTGAAAGTGTTATAATAATTGGCCATGGGGCACAAGTGGGTGTATCAGGCCACTTGCAGGTGTGAATGAGCTTGTGATTTTTTGTGTAACATTAACCCTCAGTGTCTAGCTACAGCTCTGCTGGGCAGTGCTGTAAATAGGATACTGCCTCTACTTGCCTTGTTAACATGGGATAAACCTTGATGCTGAAGTGGAAGGACAGGAGTCCAGTCTTCAGGCTGTTTTGTGCTTCGTGTGTCACATGGTAAAGCTCAGCAAGTAGGACACAGGGATGTAGTGACGCCTATGTTGATCTGACTAATTGAATCTCTGAGCTCCAAACTACATTGTCAATGTTCTCGCCATGAGAAAATACAAATACCATCTGTCCTCTCTGACCCTTAGTGAGCATGGGTCTGACCTGCTTATTAGCCTTTGAACGCAAAGCACCAAATGTTGCACCCATGCCATCACATGAACATACACGTCCTCAAAACAAGCATTTAGCGTGGTTTAACATAGCCTGCCATTAGGTGAGTCACACAGACACATAGTCCGTCATAAGGTGTGCGTTTGTTTGACCCTGCATTGACGTTTTACTATAATGGGAGTGATTTTGCTCATTTATGATCCTCCAGGTGTTTTGCCCTGCTGGATCCAGGGGCTGAGACATTACCTCTATTTACAGAAACTCATCAGGCAGTCAGTAATAAACATGCTGGATGGAGGATCATTCCAGAGGATTATTAGACTAATCTCTCCCTAACAGGACACCTTTCCCCCTCCCCTTTATGTTTCTTGACCATGACCGGGGTTTTCTTGTTTCTCCATTGGTCTCTCCTACTATTTCTGTGCCTCAGTCTGTCACACCTTTGTTTTTATTTTTAAATATGTCACAGTTCGTTATTTAGTTAATTCATCCTGTTGCCTCAGTGCATGTTTCTATTTTATATAACATCTCATCTCAGGGAGGCAAATGTACCAAAGAACATGGTTCCTCAGGTTAAAAAAGCATCCATCAACAGCGCATTTAAAAGTAACAGTTCAGTAATTGCTGGCGACTTTGATTATACATATTTAATGTGGAATATTAACAACATAATTTCATAACTTTTGAAGCGAGCGTCAACCCTCCATTTGGGAAATGAGGTTAGAATTATAATGTAACATGAAATTGGGACACAGCTTCAGTCTTATTTATTTATACCTGTTTCCTGTAGTTTCCTCTGTCCTGATGTTTGTTCTGCTCTGCCCATTTTAAACACTCTTTATTCCATTTCTGTACCTGTCAGAGCTTCCACTCTCATCTTCTTCCTCCGGTTGTCTGTCTTTGTCAGCTTCTTCTCTAGTCAGTTTCCATTTCCTGTCAAGGGTCGCTTGGTGCACAGTTTAGAGTTTTAATAAAAACACACTTTACTTACATGGCCATCTAGAGCAAGCTTCATTTAATCATATGCACCTTTACCTCGCTATGGGGATATAAAACCATTCAGGGAGTGATAAACCCGGGGATCTAACACAATCAACTCCAGCCGTGATTTTCATAATACTTCGCTGGAAGAGCTCTTCACTAAGTGGTGCCACTGGTGTCTTTATCCTCCTTAAGTATATAAGTTGAATGACCTCTGTAGAGTAATGCTGCTGACGCTGTGAAACAGTTCTAAACTCAGCCATTTTCCCCTAGCTTTTGTCATTTTAACCACCTCTGGCTCTCTGACATTCTCTTATTCAGCAGTCTGTTGCCTACTCTGCTGCTCATGTGCACACACACACACCCATCTCTGTATGGGACTAACTCTCCTGACTCTCTTGTTAGATCTGCTTCACCCCCCAGGGCAACAGGATCCTGACTGCCAGCTCAGACAAGACAGCTCGTCTGTGGGATGTTCAATCCGGTGTCTGCCTACAAGTTCTGCAGGGGCACACTGACGAGATCTTCTCCTGCGTCTTAAACTATGAGGGTGACACCATCATTACAGGTATACACCATCCACACACACACATACACACAAGACAGTCACACGTACATCTGGCAACCACGCACAGTAGGAATGTAGCCTTGAGCAGCTCCTCGCTAGCCATCACAAATGCTTAATTGCACATTTTAGATGAAAAGAGTGCAGCTGTGTCCTTCTGTGCAGCCACCTGTTCCTGTTTGTGCTTTCCTGCAGGCAGCAAGGATAACACATGCCGGATCTGGTACTGACCCTTCTGTTGATCGTGTACAAGCATAAATGGGAATATACAGGGACAAGAAGCATGTGATGACCGCGTATGACCCACTGTATAAAACTATGGATTATCAACTGTAAAGTCTACAGCTGTGCTGAGGTAAAAGTCTGGATTACAGCATGTGTTTAAGGTCGAAATGGATAGCAGAGCATTTTCATTTGATTTTCTAATTTGCCTCTTAAATGCACCTCCTGTTAATTCACTTGTTCCCTGACTATACTACCTTCATACTGGGCTTGATTTAACTTTTTTGTTAAGTGATGAAATAAGTATGGTTACTTTTCTCATAGAATGTCATATTAAGATGTTTTAATTCTTCAACTACACAGTTTAGCTCATGATAGGATTAAGACTGGAAGCAGCAGCCTGACTACATAGTTACATAACATAACTGTAAAATCACAACTTGTTTTTACATTTCTGTTTGTGTTGCAAAGTAAACAAACAAGCTCAGTGACTTTCTCCTTGCCTTGTGTGAGTAACTTGAGAAAATGTTGAATCAGTTCATAAGGACCTGTTGTCAAGGTTTTGTGAATATAACTGGTTCTAAATTCAGTGATGCAGAGAATTTTAAGTGCAAGCTCGACTCAACTATCTGAGCTGTAAACATCCCAAATTTATCTTACATGTACAATACATGTTGCAGTAATAAATACTGAAAATCATTGTAGTCACGCATGAGCATCACTGTAAACATTTGCCTACATTTCATCTTCTTTATCACCTAACAAAGTTAATCCAACACTTTTGTTCCGACTGTCTTGTACTATATGATTACATCATGTGCAGTATTTTCTAGAAGCATAATACACAACAGTGAGTGTTTCCTGGCTGATACTCAGCTGTGATAAACGTGCCTCTCACTGCAGCCCTCAAGCTCAGCAGCCTGTCTCACTGTATCTCTTACATGCTTATACAATATTTGTATCAGTAAAATATTTTCAGCTGAATGTTATGAATGCTCAAGACCGCACATATTTCACATCACAGAAATTTATTAATGTCAAAAGATAAATACATTCAGTTCTACTGTGACAGAGTATACAGCTGAATTGTGTGCTTTTTTCCCAATGCTGATGTAACACTAGAGTACCACTAAATAGAGAAATAAACAGACCAATGCACATACCGGTACAAATTCAACATTACAAACCTTACTCTGTCTTCCTGACACAGTAAAAGCTAAAGAGAGCAGTCCACTACTCCAAGGTGCAGCAGTTCCAAATCTACAGTATATACAGTACAGCTATCCAAAATAATCAGTTCTCAAGTAACATTAACAAGATAACACACTTACTTAGAACTGAATTTCAAGGTCACGACAGAGGTGGTATGTTGGCCAATGAACATAGATATGGGCATTTTGCTTATTTTAAGCAAATGTGCATTTCTAAGTGGCTATCATAAGAAAGTGAAAGAGCTTTCTCTGGGCTTACATTTCCTTATGTGGCCTCTTTTACAAAGTAGTTTGGGTACAAAAGGTTTGAGCATGTTGAGTCATAGGGAGAATTGAACCTGATTTTCCTATCTTCTATTGGTATTTTGCTTCGTGTGTTCATTTGAAATAAATAAATAAACACTAATTTTGTTGTGAGAATCTGTAAATATATATATATATATTTATATAGAATCTGGAGCAGTTAAAACCTGCTAGCTATAATCTCTTGAAGGCTAGTTCATTCCCATCAGGAATGTCCAACCTGTACACCTACAGTTTGTTCTGTGTTTGTGTGTCTCTTCAGAGAGGTGTATCTGAAACTAAAAACATGCTTTCATTAAAGGGAAACTAGTCCGTTCATAGCTGCGAACAAACCCCAAAACACAACTTCCATGGACAGATTGAGGTGTATGAATTTCTCAAGTATGCTGATTGCATTTGTGCTTTCAGCTTGCAGTAGGAGACACTTGGCGTGATGAGACAAAATGTGGCAAACAGTTGGGGACATGTTAGGAGTTTGAATGAGTGTGCATGTGTGTTTTCGTCTGCAGTATGAAGAAGCTTGTCCACCCTAGAGGGTTTCCAGCAGCCAGTCAAACAGGCTGGACAGAGACCGGCCCTCCTTCTCCTCTTTCTCGTGTAGTTTACAGAATTGAACCACAGCACTGAACAAGTCCGCAATTCGCCATGCCTTCTGCGACATCAGATGGACCACCCTCTGGAACTGACAGAAGAAACACATATAATGAATCCAACAATAACTATATATAACTAAATATAACTAACAGGAAGGTTGCTGCATTTCTAGTCTCAACACATATAAATTAAATTAGATTAATTTTTATATCATTGGTGTGACCTCACTTTCTCTAAAATCCTTTGTATTGCCCCATAACAGGTTTATTACAATTACAGAAAAAATGAGTTCCCCTGCTTTTATGCTTTTGTTCATTTGTCAGCCGTGCCTACCTTTGCAACCCTCTTCTCTTTGGACTTCCTGAAGTAGAGAGCAGGAAGACCCAGCTCGGAGGCAGCAATCCACTGCAGGGCCACTCTCACCTCTGAGTCCACGCACTCAGGCTCAAGGTCACAGTTTACCACCAACAGCACTCTGAGGTTGCTGCTGCCACCTGCTGTCCTCGCTGAGTTGCTCTCTGGAAAATCAAATGTGACAGGATATACCATTGTAGGAGGGCATCCCTATATTAGATACCATAAATTTTAACTATGCTGTCCTCAAAATCAAAGCACTGCAGGACTTCGCAGGCCCCAGCCAACATGTCACACCTTTGCTTGGAATAATACAGCATGTTTAGCTTAAAACAGATCTTTTCTGAAGTTTAAGGCTTTAAACAAGATGAACTTTGTGTCGATATTGGAACTGTGAGCCCTAGTTCAATGATTTATGACCATTCTTATTTCAGAGGACAGAATTCTATTCAAGCACATCTATTTAAGGGATTTATCACAGACCCAGCACATACTGTACCTCGAGTCACTCCAGAGCTCTTGGGGAGTAGAGAGATGTTAAAGCTAACATAGTGGGTGAATAATTAACAAGTTGATGACATTGAGCTGACATGAGAATCCATCACTACACTTACCAAAGATGCTCTCCTTGATTTCTGCCAGATGGCCTTTCTCCGTCTCCTCGCTGTGAGGGGAAAAAAATTGAAAGTTACATTAACAGTACAGTTTGGGAGATATACTTGTTCACTTTCGACACCCTTCTTATATCTGTACAGTAAATATGAAACCGCTGTCAACAGCTGTTTAGCATAGCTTAGCATAAAACAGGAAATGAGGGAAACAGTTAATCACCAGCTCTAATTACCAGCTCTTTTAAATCTCCCCAATTAACATATCTATTACTATTTACTATTCTTTCAATGTAAGTGTGTAGTATATTATATACTGTTAATATGAAGGTGCTTTTGCAGTTGACATGGACCCAGTATACAACTCATAAAACAGAATGACTGAAAAGGAACTGAGAGGACTGGAGGACTGAAAAGGGACTGGGAGGCAGTGGAGGTATGTGAATGAGTGATATATGCAATCGAAGAAAACTCCAGTGGGCTTCTATGCCTGTTAAACAGAACATTATTGTCTGTTAGAATGACATTGAAATATTAAATTATCTATAATCAGTCAAGAGTATTAGTCCAGAAACCTGTCACGGTACCATGTCACATGACTGCTGTGCTTCGGTGAGAAAATGAGGAAACGCAATATAATATCTGCAGACTTTCTGTACTAGAAAAAAATGTCATTATGGCCATCAGAGTGACACATTAATGAGAAATCTTTCAGCACCTTCCTGTGACACACTGTGACAGTTACCTGATTACTGTGCTCTGAGTGGGCACGTCAGAAAAAGCATCCAGGTCTGCCAGGCCTAAGCTGGATGCGCTGCTGGTCCCATTCCTGTTAACCAATAAAAAAACAAGAGATAGCATCATCCGCATCATGTTGTCTCAAGACATCCAACATGATCGCTGACTTGTGAAGAGAACAATAACCAGGCGCAGCGATGCAGGTCATGTTGTTCATTAGCTGGTGATTAACATATAAATAGCAGCTGCAGCAGAATCAGGCGCTCAAGGAGAGCTGGTGAGTTTTGTCCGGCAGCAAGCCTATCTGAATATGAAAATGACAAGATTTGGAGGCAGTTAAGGTGGGTAGGGTGGACAGGCAGGGCCGGCAGCCATGCCCTTGTGTCACAACATGGATTGGGGAATGAGGTGGAGGTAAAGTAAGCAGGTAGATGGAAGTTGCAAGGAGCAGCGAGTGTTATGGCGGTGCAGACAACTACTCTTGCAGGTAATTAAGCAAAAAGCAAGTATCATCTGTCTTTGTCACTATAAACTTTTGAGTTTCCCCTTTCCTCTCTAATTCATGCATGTGTTGGTGTTTTTAATTTCCTTGCGTCCATAATAACAGCATATAAATTATTTTGAAAGTCAAGTGAAAACAGGGTCATTTCTACTGTCTTATCTGAAATTGCAGGTACAGAGCAGTGACTCCAGGCTATGTGGTAAAAGTTAAAAAAGTGGTTATTGTTGGCTAAAAGGAATGAGAATTTGATGAAGCAGAGAATGGTATAGCAAATGTTCTGAACTAGAGGCTTTTGATGCGAGAGGTCACAGCGCTGTACCACTGCAGCCTACCACTGCAGATAGTTGTGTGTGGGGTGCGGGCAGGGTCTAGCCCTGTATCCAAACTATGGAGAGGGCCTTGTTGAGCAAGCTCTCTGCCATATACTGCCTTGGCAGGCGTGGATATTGCAGCAGCAGGGAGTAAATTGGCATTGGCACAGGAGAGCACAAGTGTCAGTAGCAATGGGCCAATGGGAGTGGGGTGAGGGTGGGAGTAGCAGCGTTTGGAGCAGTATCAACGAGCAACGGTTACTGACCCCTCGCTCAGCTGGATAAAACTACTCGTCTCCTCGTGGGGGTCATCCTCGGGGGTTATATGGGACCAGCTCCCCATGCTCTCTTCACTGCTAGCACTCATAGAACGCTTGTCCCTCTTCACTACTGCAGCCACCGCCACAGCTGGCCTGTCCCTCTCACTGCTGGGGAGAGCAAACCGCAAGATGGTGGGAATGACCATCAACTAGTCGTGCACAATGTCTGCTATTTGTTACTTTGGTTTTTCTGTTGTCCCCATTTTTCTGTGTCCACAGTTCATATAAATACTGAGTTTTGTTCAAACTACAATGCATTTAAAAGGCAGTATCTGGAGGGTTTATGTTTTAAAAAGTACTGCAACTTTTTTACTTTTATTTTTATACAAATAACATGCCTTTGGAGCTAGAAATAAGTATGCACCACATAAAAAGAAAGCTAATTAATTTCAATATCTTCAATGCATCAGCAAACTGCATTCCTCAGGGGCACTGTTGGATCGTCAGTGTTCCTCAGGAAAATGATTAAATTAAGTCATAATCAGAAGATTGAGGGCTGCCATACTCGACAGTTCCAGGGGGAAATCAGGTTTTATTGACTAGGCGGATGACTGAGTTCTCCTCTTCCATGAGGGACAAACAGATGCACTCGTTCCTGGATTACATGTATTGTCAAGTGAAAAGGAGTGTATCTTGTGACTCTCCTGTGGCCTGGGTGCCTTTCAGTTGTTTTCCTCTCATTCACTATTGAACAGGTATTATTTTGAGGATCTACACTTCTTAGTAAAAGACCAACTGATAGCAACTGATTCCCCACATATGGATATTTCATTTTCACTTTCCTCTATATATCCCTCTTGCACATCAGCAGCTCTTTCCACTTATACATTTTCAGAAGGTTCATTTGATTCCACACTGAGACACTCTATGAACTCTTCTAGTCTTCATTACCCCGCGAATATCCACTAAAATGTCTTCTGGGGAATCTACGCTCTACTGCTTTCGCTGAAAGGCCACTCAGACACTTTAGCTTTGGAGTGAATCTTGCCAGCTTGCTGAGTTCTTGTCTTGCTAGAATATCAGTCTGGTTTGAATAAAACCCAGTTTAGACCAAAACATTTGCAACAGACAAAACAAGGAGTAGTCTCATCACACAAGTCAGTCACAAACTGTTTGCTTGTTGAAATGCTAGTGACTCCTCTAAACAACAGCGATGCTCTGGAATTAGACAGAAGAAATTGAAATTAAGACAGGAAATCTCCCTCTTTTTTCAGAGCATACAGTAGCAGAAGGCCCCTGAGTGTTCCCTTGGCGCACGTGTGTACAGTTCCAAATTTGTTAACCTCTGATTTTTTTGTTCTTTGCCTTCTAATCTGTTCTGTAAATGCAATTGTTGCAACGACATATCTTAGTATATCTGTCACTACTCTCAATCATATTGTAAGACGTTACAAATTATATCCAGCAACTAAAAAAGAGGCCTGAAAAGCAAGCCATTAAAACAGATATAGGGTCATCTATTTGCATTGATATAAACAACGAAGAGGACTGACGCATAGCAAGTAGTGCTACATTTTAAGCTGGTCTCATGGCCAATCTTTGGTCTGAACTGTCTCTAAAAATAAAATAATCAGAAGAACTACATACCGTTATTAGAAATGAAATTAATTCATATAAGCACCATTCTTTAGTGAACTTGCTACCAAACAACTTCTCTAGAGCTAGCTTTAACGGCAATGTGTTATTTCAGGTGTGTCAGTGTAATCTAAATACATATGAATGTCTTGTGGTTTCAGTGGGTTGGCCAAGTGTGTGTGTGTGTGTGTGTGTGTGTGTATAGAGCTTGTATCAAGGTGAGTCAAACAGCCCCACAGTGGATAAAAGATGAAGCCACTAAAAGCTTTCTGCACACACAGTACATCACCCAGACAGTGTGAGTCACAGCCTAGCCAAAGGTTTGTCAAACCACACACACTGCTAAAATAGATTAGTTTCCCCAGTGAATGGATTCTCGGTGTGCCTGCCACTCTTTGATCAAGCTCTAAAAATAGCCTTGGTAAGCTTGGACAGTTGTAAATCCTGGATTTAATTTGTTCTTTGACAACTTTTAATTTTACTTTGAAAATCACCATGTGATTCTTACAGTCTTATCAAACTGATTAATCTGTAGTTTTCACATCTATAGTATCATGATTCTGCTGCTGAGCTAAAAAAACTTTCTGCCTGAAAAAGGTGTCAGACTCTCCCACAGAACAACTGTGACTAGTGTAATACCTGTTGCTGTTGGCTGTAGATTTCTCTGTACGCTTGGACACTGACATGTCTGGGGTTGTTTCCTCAGGTCCTCCTGCTGTCCTTTCAGGGTTTAAAATAGTCTCCTCATCCCTCTGATCTCCCTCAATGTGGATCAGCGGCACATCCCTGGGGCCCCTCACGCGTGGTGCACTGCTATCACTAGTCCCAGATCCTACTCCAGTACCAGTTTGCTCCTGACTGGACCTACTCCGAGCACAACTTAGATGAGACTGTTTGAACCCTCGCCGTCTTTCCCCAACAGGCAAGTGTGGCTGTGGGAGGGATCCGGGTGTGCTCCCAGCAACATCTTGTTGGCCTCCCAATGCAGATTTGCCAATATCTACAATGTCAGCTGCCAAGCGGTTGGCAAACTGCTGCACGTGGGGCTGAGAGTCTCCTGCAGCCTCCAGCTCAATACTGTCTTCTGGATCAGCAATGATCTTGTTCTTTCTCATCAAGGACTCAATGGAGCTTGACCAGGTCTCATGAATTAGCATATCAGTAATCTGGTCAGTCTTACCTCTTTGATAAAGGCATGAGTCTGACTTGCACAGTCCTGTGGCTGACACTGAGTTTGTGGGGAAGATATTCAGGGTGTCTCCATGCACATTGCGTGCAAATCCGTCAAATGAATTCGCTTTAATGGGTGAGTTGACAGTCAGTCGCGAATCTGAGGATCGCCGGTCTGGGACAGAGGACTGTCGTATACAGAAGGGTGTTCTAGGGGAAGGGGGAAACAGGCTGTTGCTCCACTCTTTAGTCTTGGCTATGCCATATTCTTTGTTTTCCTTATCCATGTCCCGAAGCATAAACCTATAAAACTCCTCTGTGATGCTCTCTGTGCTTGACTGTTTGGACAGGCAAGATGAGGTCCTGACATTTAGATGACCATTTTTCTTTGATGCAGCCTGTTGCACAGCTGCAGTCAGTATGCTACTGGCATTTTTTCCTGCGTAGTAGTCCAGCAGAAGGTCAAAGCCCCTGCCTTCAGTCTCCATCTGGTTCACCATAAATCTTGAGAACTCATCTGTGATGCTCTCACAGCTGGACTGCTTAGAGATTGAGCTACCACGGCTCAAGTTCTGACCTAACCGACTGCCAGGGCCTAGAGTGTTGGGTGTGCCTGAGGGGTCTGCATCTTCCTCTGGAATGCTCTCATAGCTAGAGGCCTTCCCACGGCTCCACCTCTCACACTGCAGCCTGCTGCGTGGCTGGCCTGTTTTGGAGGTATCTACAACGTTAAGCTCAGGGCAATTCATGATCCTTGCTGTGACTTCGGAGGCAAAGAGGGCAAATGGGTCCTGAGGTTCATCAAGGTTGACTGATTCATCTACCACCCGGTTCACAAGACGCTCCATCAGCTCTGGTTGCTCCTCTGTTTTCCTCTTGATCTCACTGAGGCGTGGTGCCCGATGTTTCTTGGAGGCAGCATTGCTGCTCTGACCCTCTTTCCTCCTGAGGACGGTGCGGCAAGCAGGAATTAGATAGGCTTCTGGCCCTTCAGAAGACATCCCTTTAAGGGCACAGAACCAGGGCTGTTTCCCAGTCGAGTTCTCTAAGCAGATGGCTGCTAGTTCTGTGGCCATAGACACGACTGTAGCAGCCAAATCATCAGCATAACATGTAATGGGTGTCCTGGACTCAGAGTCCATTCTCAAATAAAGCAGAGAACTGCAAGAGTTAAGGGATGACTGTCTGCTGTCACTGCCTGTCACTATTTGTCCCCTCTTCTCTGTGCTATGAACTGGGACTTCGCTCCAAGGTTCTCTGATGGCATCGCTGCTCTGCTGGACCTGCTGATGGTCAGAAAAATCCTTAGCAGACAAGGAGATGGATTTAGGCTGACTTTGTCTGCATGATGACTGCTGCTGATGCTCTTTGCTGTGTGTATTGGAGGGAGATGAAGTAAGATCACTTTCCTCAAGCACATATTTCTCCCTCAGCCCGGGAACCATGGTAAGTTTATCTGTGCGTTGGAGCATGCTGCTGTGGTTCTCACTATTAGTGGACTGGCTATTGCCAACTAAGCACTGTTGGCTTAATGGATCCTTGCTCAAAGCAGGCTCCCGAGCACAAGTATCGGTCTCTTGTGTCTCAAATGACCCTTGGTCACATCCAGAAATGTGGCTGATTTTCTTTTGTGTCAGACAAAGGATATCAAACAGCAAATTGTTTACACTGTCCTGTAGAAAAACCTGAAGGTTTGGTGCATCTTTTCCAGTGCCCTCCAGTTCTTTCTTCTTTTTTGCCTTCTCTAAAGCATGCTTAAATAGGCTGTCTGCCACCTCATTTATTAAATCGTCCACCTCTCTTTCATCCATGTATGATTTTTTTGGACAAGTAATGCCATCTACTATCTTGTTATGTGTAGCCTCCAGCAGGTGGGCTACACTCCTGTAGCCTTGTGGTTGAGTCAGCACCTCAGCTGCTTCCCTATGCAGGACCTCAGCAATGTTGGCACGAAAAGCTTCAACACTGGTACCCTCTGCCACACTACAGTGTAACGTGAAGGCTGTAGAGGCCTCGGCGGCAGACATTAAACCACGAGATGCTGAGTAGACTTCTGTGGAATCTGTGTCAGAGTCGCAGCGTTCCCCTGACTCCTCTGTTAGCTCCACTGCTGCTACAGCACCAGCTACCTGAGCCATGCCACACATGGCTGAGGAGAAAGAGTAGTCACCTCTTTCCTCTGGTTCCTCAGGCTCCTCCTCTGTTTCTTCCTCTGAAGTCGATTCCATGGCAAGCTGTTCTGTCAGTTGCGGGGTAGTGATGGTACCAATGACACTGGCAGCACAGGCCAAAGCCACCTCTACATGTTTGGATGGGTGTCCTCCATTGTGGTGGGGAATGTGGCTCTGTGTTCCATTTTCTGGCATGTCACTGCCTTTGGCAGGGATATCCTGGTCAGGCACATGAGACACCTGGGTCTCTTGCCATTCTACAGCCCCATCAGAACTGTCGGGACTTTGAACTATAACAATCTTGGGGAGTTCAAAAGAGCAGGTGCGCTGTTGGGAAGGCTCTCTTGTCTTTGAAGGTCCAGTGGAATTGGAAGGACCACTAGAGAGGGACACACTGACAGCCGCCTCAGAGACAAAGGAGGTTTCATCTTGAGAAAGGCGTATGAAGGCATCTTGCAGTACCGATTCTGCCAGATTAGTGGCGTAGTGACCAGCTGATTCCTTAGTGTGGACGCTTGCTCGTTGATGCCCTTCCCTTTTAACTTCAGCATCCTCTCTGTTCTGATATTGGGCCAGCTGTCCCCTTTGACACGCAAGTCTGACACAATGTTTCTGTGCAACCTCTACCAAGCTCTCTGCCAGGTCACCACTTTCTGGTTCTGTAAGTAGACAGGGAAAAGCAGAGAAAGACAGGGAATGAATAATGTCCACACTAATAAGAAAAAAGCTCCATCAGTTTCCAAAGTGTTATGGCAAGAGTAGAATATTACTCAGTTTTACCCTCCACTGAATTCTGATGCTTGTTTTTGTCTTGTTTGCCCTATTCAGTTTCCTTTTAGACAAAATCCCAGAGAATATTTCCATTTAACATATTTCATTCATTGCTGTGGTAACACAATGGCTATAATTATATACCTCTCTGTTGTGTTATATATTCTCTGTCACTATAGAAATCTTGCAGTGCTCGGTATCCAACTGCCTCTACAGTATATCTGCAACCCCAGGAGAAACTATGCTCACTATACTATATATGTTATGTGATATCTATTTAATAACACCAAATCACTAGAATAGTGTTTAAAAAATTAATTGATCCCTGCTCAACCTAATTGTTGCCACAGCTCCTAATGAACCTGCATAACATTACAGTTATTACGCATTACGCTTTTATATTTGTTATAAAAATTGTTAGCATAATTGGAATTTATCTTCATTAACTAACATGACACCTTGGAAATTAAAAAGTGTACCTGGCTCTTAATCAAAGTATACATCCACTAATGCAATATTTTAAGTGAGTCAAAGAGAAAAAAGACAAAATATTCAACAACATAATATGTCAAATGATTAAGAATCCCATCTGGATCCAAAAACAAACAAGAGTGCTAAAAACAAAGAGCAGGGTCATTGGGCCTACTTTCCATCAATTTTCATCCAACTCTTTTTGGAGACTTCCTGCCAATTAACACAGAAGTACAGCCAAAAAACATTTGTAGTGAAGGTGCATAGCTCACCATTTCTGAAGCCATCATCCTCACTATCATCACCAAGGTGTTCTGAGGCAGTCAGGAAGTCTTCTTCTATTGACGAGATGGAGCGGTTGGTGTCGTCATCAACACGCTGCCCTGCTGCACGGCCCTGCTGAAGCTGTCGCTCCTTTCCCCACTGAAGACCAATCAAGAACTTGTTGATATCATAGATGATGCTGTTAGGTTGGGTTGAGTGTCTCTGGCCAGAGCACTGAACCAGGCACACGCCTGTACTTTGTTGCTGCTGCCCACCCTGTATGGAACATGTACAGACACCTATTATACGTGCACACACACATCTTGAATACACATTCTGTTTCAAGCAAATGCACACACATATTTTACATAGGCAAAGGTACAAGTCAATCATGCATGAACATACAGGAGACATTACATACACTGAGTCACAAATTATGAGTATTATAAAATATTATCTTAAACCTTCAGAGTCAAGTGAGTTTATGTATCTCTAATGCATGTTTTTCTTCCTTTTATTCAATATTTTATTAACTCAATGGTCCTTTTCATGCATGTTTTATTGCCTGTGCAGGCTCCTCAGGCTGTGTATTGATTCTAACAGTGGTTTTATTCAATGATGTATTCAAAGCTTCAAAAACTTTATGAGATGGTCAGCGGCTGTAAGGGAACCTCGTACTTAAGGATAATTACCAAGAAAAGCGGAAAGGGATATTAGCTGGTTGTTTATATCTTATTAAAATTTTATTTTGAAATAAACATGTAAAATGCTTCTTCATCATCATCATCATCATAAGTCATCATCATTGTCTTGTACTTGCAAGTGTTATTTCCTGCGCATGCAAATGGTAGTTTTCTCTCTAACTTGTTGTTATAAACCTTAGAAGATGAGGAAATGTTTTTATTAGACTGAATGGGAGAGAATTATTAGATAAAATGAATACAGTTCCTCTAGTGGATTTTTCGTAGCACAGACGGTTCAAATCTAATCACACAAACTTGTAACACTAAAGAACAGCTTGCACTCTCTGCTTCGTACTGCAGGCCAGTTAATTCAAAGACTGAAAATACTTGCAAGGTTTTGAACACATCACTGCAAACTCACCTGAGAGGGGGTGTGTGGGTGTGTTTGGCAATTGTCTGAAGCTTCTAGGCCACCAAGCAGTAGGATCTCATTTTCTTTCGGCTGGTGGACAGTCAGTAATTCAACGAGCTTTGGCAGGTCTGGAGACACCGATGCCAATCTCTGCAGGGGACATGCCGAGAAATGACACAATGCAAAATTATAAAAAGAAAAAAAAAAGCTTTGTTAAAGCAACTATAAAACTGAGCATGTGTTCTCTGTGGTTCCAACTCACACACATAATTATAAAATACTTCCTGTGAGAAGTCTTGGACCATGTAGAATAGTTATTGATTGCCCACCACTGCCACCACCAGCTGCAAAAGGCTGCAAAATCTGCATACTGTCTAAACAAATCAACCCTCTAATTCTGGGTAATGATCTTGAATCCATGGCAACTGAGCCTATGTTTATATGTGAAATACAATGAGCAGAGTTCCTGGGAGATGAAAAGTGGGCAGGAAAAAAGGGGTCTCCCGCAGAAAGCAAAGGAGTTTGGAGTGTGGATTCTGCTCACCTTGATGCTTTTGTCATCCCGGCAGTCAGTTTTCTGCGGGTCCAGATTTACAAAACAGATCTGGGAAAGACAGAAAGAGGATGACAAAATGTAAGAGTGACAGTGTGACTGGGAAGATAATACCACAAGAGCTGAGGACGAGCAGAGCACAAAGTGTCCCAGTTGTCAGATGTGAGAGTGCTGTAATGGTAAAGTTACTGCACTGCCATTCCCACTGCCACCCTACAAACCAGACAAAAGGACAGTTTTCCTCTCACCATTTAAAAACCAGCTGTCTGTTGTGTCTAAGTAACCACTGTATGGCTGCGTCTCTCATTGGCAGAGCCTTTTCAGAGAAGACTTTCTTGTCTCTCTCTAGCAACAGGTGTAAATCAGCAATGACTTTTTTTCTGTCTCTGTCTCTTTTTCTGTTTTTCTCTTTTCCTCTGTCTCCACTCCTTCACTGTGCCTCTGTCACACTCTTTGCCTCCTCCTCTTCCCATCTCACCCACCTTCGCCTCTGGCTGCAGGTTTAATGGTGTGTGATGGAGTCCTCATGTCAGTGCTGGGAGTCTGGGACCGTCCGCCGGCTGCTGTTTGATTCTACAGCACACAGCCTCTGATCTAAGTTGGCATGGCCAAGTTAGTCCTGTGTGGCTAAATGGATAAAGCACGTCACCAGCAGCATGTACGCAGGGCACTGTGAGGTGCTCTGGGAGAAGTGACAGAGTATGTGTCTCAGTCACGAACACATACATTTCTATATATGTCTTACATCTCAATGCTACCATGCTTGTCATCACCAATCAAACCTAGTCGTAATGTGAGTCACTGAGGCGACTGAGTCTGGATCTTTTCAATGCAAAACACGCGCAGGTGGGATCCTGCTGGCTCTCTTTTACCTCTGCCATCTCCATATCCTCTCAGCCTGCCGCTATCGTCCCCCTTTTCTCTCCTCTCTAGACCTGTGAAATATATATATAGTTTCAAATAATCACATCTTGACACACATCACTGTTTGAAATAATTTCCCTTGAACTACCTGAGGCGTGCGATTTAGTCTGCTAGGCATCTAAACAGCCTCAGTGGTTTGAGATAGCGTATATTTTCCAAGATTTTCATCTTTTCTTTTCTTATTTTCA
This sequence comes from Datnioides undecimradiatus, assembly GCA_008933995.1. Lineage (NCBI taxonomy): Eukaryota > Metazoa > Chordata > Actinopteri > Lobotiformes > Datnioididae > Datnioides > Datnioides undecimradiatus. The sequence goes on from WARS01000008.1 coordinate 3,374,067, forward strand.
TTTATCTGTGTTGTATTCAACAAGATTTATTCCCAGAAAGTCAGGCAAAGGTATAGAAGCCACTAGGTGATCATGTCATGATCAAAATTGTGTCATATTGTCAAGTAAAGCAAATACTGCTGCAATAGAGGTCAGTGTAGAATGCGTTTATATAGAAGAATAGAATAGAATAGTACTTTATTAATCCTTTGGCAGGAAATTGTGGTGTTACAGCAGCTATAAATAATACAGTGCAAATAAGCTAAAGTAGAAAAAGAAATGGTAACGGAAATATAGGTTGTATGAATAAGGTTAAATTCTGCCACATTGTGTAGATTTCCTTTAAAAGACAGTGTTTGTTTGCTTGAGAGTAAAAGCTAATATTACAAGGGAACATTACCAAGGAACAACAAGAAACGCCAGACCGGATGAGCCAAAATGTCCTTCAGCTGAAGCAGTAATGCAGCACATTCAGAACAGGGCGATTTCCCCCTCACCTCTAATCTGGTATCCTCCAGTCAAACATAATATTTTCCAAACTATTAAGTCTAATGTGATGAAAATTGCCGCTTGAAAAGGAAGTCAGTCAAGTATAAAAAATGTGAAGTCAATGACAGCTGACAATGACTGAATATCTGAAAAGGTTTTCCTTTTTGACCCGATCAAGTGTGTGCGTGTGCATGTCTCTCTCCTTTGCCCTTCATGCCCTACGTGCGTCACTTATAGCATTTATCTGAATACCAAGAGATATTCTCGGCTATTTCTGTTACCTCACTCTCAAAATAACAACAATCTACTCAGTGAGGAGTACAAACAGTTTGTTCATTTGCTTGTCTGCTGTTCAGATCAGTTAAGCGAGTGTGATGAGGACCTTTTTGTCAGAATAGCTGTTAAATGTCAGCAGTATGCACACGGGACCTGAGATTATCCTGCGCCATTTACCAAAGCCAAAGACAATAGCTCGATTTCGCCACTCGTTGACTCTGGTTGGAGAAAAATATAGCATTTAATTCTCGTAGTTGTTTTGTGTTTCACATTTGTTTGTGTTGCAGACTGTATTGATGGAGATATAGATATACATATGCCCTTTATCTTAATGATAATGTGCTCTGCACAAAGAGCCACCTTATGGCCTTTCCTCTACATTGTAATACATTAATAAGCAATAGCCTGCAGCGGTTTTGTTTAGTATCTAACTCAATTTTCGATTTCTATCCATGCCTCAGCATGTTTGAAGCCCTTGTTCAGGAGCATATTGGCAGTATTTACATATTCTGATATTGGAAATTATCCCAGGAAAGCAGGGGAAACACCTTCCCCTGCCGAACAGCACATAACACACTCTGCACATAACAGAGTTTTGAGGAAAAACGAGGCAAGGGATCCACCATTTGACCTTGAGGAGGGTTAAAGCAATTTAACCCCGTCAGATGGTGACAGCCAAGAGGCATTTGTTCTAAATTTGGGAAGCACAGGACCGTCTAGTCACCTCTGTGTCCATGTGTGAGACGAGCCCAGGGACACGCTCTGATTCTATCAGTTTTTCACAGCCATACAAGACGACACAGGCTTGCGTTGGGCTGTCTCTGAAGGACTGACCACGTAAACAACAATTGAAGAATATAAAGAGGGACAGAGGGAAGGAGAGAGACAGGTAGGGAAAGTAACACTTTGATAAGTGGATAATACTGAGCTCATAAATGTAATGTCGACTGATATATGACTGATTTTTTTAATTCTTTGTTATTTTTTTATTTCGTTTTAGTTGCTTTTGTTTAGACAACTACAATCGACACAGTAAACATGTTATACTGTTGTTGCTGAAACAAGCTGTAAACATATTCTTTCGAAATTGACATGTTGGGAACAAAAACATAAAGATGTGGTCTTACAACAACACTTTCTTACATGTAGTGTAAGAAAGAGCAACAAAAAGCAAAACAAAGCTATAGAACTGAGGGAGCTGCAGAGTTCTGGGGTGGAAGTAACCCTCGGATCCATTGTAAATATCAAAGTATTGATTATACCCAGTGTAAGGTTATGGAGAGATTGAATAAGATCAAGAAGTTTTGATCCACCCAGCTAAACCCCCTCAACTGCAGCAGTGGTACAAGAACAGGATACTTCCTTCTTTGCTACTGAATGTATGACATATCATTTTAAGCTAATGAAATTTTCCATAGAAGGACGTTTCTAGGTTTCAGCAGAGATCTGGGTGTCCCTCCACATCTACTCGCTTCACTAGGTGCTCAACACTACGGAAATCTACAGCTGTGCTCAACAGTGGCCCAGCCAACCAAAGTGAAACTCGGGGTGACTCTGACCACCTGTGCTGATAGACCAAACTCGACAGTAACAGCCCTTACAGGAGGGAAACCTGAAAGCAGCCTCTGAGGCAAGTGATGCAGTGGAATAGAGTATTTAGCTTTACTTTCAGGAAAATGGTAATGATTGAGTTTGTGTGTTTGCAAGCTGACATGAAGGGCATGTTGACTTGTTGAGTCTGAGAAAGAAACCACATGGGGCTCAGTTTGTGTTTTTGTTCCCTACACAATAAGATAAGGAGGTTAAATGCGTAACTCTTGCCCTTTCAGTGTTAATGCTGGTTTTGATTCATCTTAAACAGCAGATGGCATTTGTTCAGTTGACTTGAAGGTGCATCTGTTGACATCACATCAGGAGCTCAGTGGTTACAACTGATACATTGACAGCTCCAGAAAAAAAAAATTAAAAAGACCTCAAAATACAACTGTCAAAATACTATTTTAACTCAACTTTGCAACTATGAACATAGACAATAAGTCCTAAAATAAGTCCTAAAATGGTATGGGTAGAATCATAGCAAATTTTCTGATGAACACCTTCATCACACCTTCATCTCAGAACACATCACGTCATCACTTCTCTACTGATCGGAACAAACAGTGTGTGTGTGTGTGTGTGTGTGTGTGTGTGTGTGTGTGTGTGTAGATATTTTACATCATACAGACAAAATTAGGTTAAAGGATTAAATAGAAATATGATCAACACAGTTAACTTTGTTAGAATTTCCATAGTTTTCTTTACACATGTAGTGTAAGCTAATTATTATTCAGATATTAACTGTCCTTTGGAAAATCATGCAATATTGAGACAGGAATTGACTGTGCAATCTATTGCAAGGCTACAGATAATGAGTTCTAACACTGTGGACTTTAGATTTCCCTAAAATATGAATGTCAGTATTCAGCCATTTAGTTTCAGGAGACATTATGTCACTTCAATGTTGGCTGTTGATCCGCAGACCCAACAGCCAAAATTCAGCTATGGTATGTTCAGCTATTGTTGGAGGCACAGTATGTGTGTACCCCAAGACCATAACAATGCAGACACACACGCATGCACGCACACACACACACACACACACACACACACACACACACGAGTTCAATTGTCCCAACTTATTTATGCATAAAATCCCATTTGGCCCTGGACATACAAATGTGTCATCCAGATTTCTCTCTTTCTGCTACACACACACACACACACACAGAGCTTATGCAGACACTTAGCCACAGTTTCAGTACAATATTATGTGCAAAGAAGTGGTCAATACAGCAAACCATTACAAATATTTCAGTCTCCTTTGTCCATCAAAGCTACATTCCTCCTCAGCATCCCTCCTTCTCCGCTCACTACTCTGATCCTCCCACACACAGCTGCTGCTCTCCGTCCTTCTGTCTCCCTTTTTTCTTTAACTGCGGCTCTTTTTTCATGATTTTTTGTTATACTGCATATTTTGTCCATTATATACTGTATGCTTGCTTTTAGTGTGGTGTTTCCTCCCAAAAAAAGTCAAATATGGCTACTTAATAGATTTAGACTTGAAAATATGGTGAAACAGCAATTCTCCTAAAGTTCCTGTGAAAACTGGTGCTGCACGGTAAATGTCCCTAATGCTGCCACAAACACGGCTTCATTCTCACTCTGAGGTCACGCAACTAAACATAGCTCCTTCTATTGTGAAACGTTTTGACTTATCTCATTGGCAGGCAACTTTAATTATAATCCATTTTAAGTTGAAGTGAATTTAGATGAAGTTTGGGGCGAAAACAACACTAAGGCTCAGTGACTGCGCCATATTCATTTTGTGATGCGACCCACAAGCTACACAGTACTGGTGCAGAGACCAGACAGGCATGCTGATCTCGCATACTGCTGACGATTAACAGCCTTATTTTCATGCTCATAAATGCAATAAATTACAAGCCGATACAATGCATAACATCAGCTGTTCACAGAGCATAACAGGAAGTGCCATAGGATAAAATTCAACGTACAGCACATTGAGGATGTCCAGGTTTTTTACCTCTCACTGAGTTGCTTCCTTTTAATCTGGTATTTTGCTTCAAGTACTTCTTCACTAGACGCAAAAACAACAACAACAACAAAAAATGTGGAATGCACTATCCTTGAATAAGGATGTGAATACTGTATGTACTTGATCAACGACTGTGCTTTTCTACGGTTGAAAGTAAACAGAATATATGCAGTATCATAAGTGGTGATGAATATCAAACACACACACGCACACACACACACAAATAGTGTTTGGCTGTGAGTTGAGCCCCAGGCTAAAGAGAGCACGAAGAAGGTGCTGTCCTGGTTCTTCTCACGACAAGAACAGTATGGATTTGTAATGGAAAATGTTAAAAACAGGGGGTATATAATATCTCTGCAAAGTGTATACATTTCCCTGTGGGCTGACAAATGTATACATTTCCCCAGAGAATGATATATTTCTCAGTAAATAAGAACGAAAAACATGTTAATGGCCCCATAAAAGAGAATAAAACCCTCTATGATGAAAATGCCTAAGAGCAGATTATGAACGGGCTTGTCGATGCTGAGTAGCTTCAGCGTCTTTGAAATGCATCAATTTTAATGTGTTGTTTTCACATTTGAAGAAGTGCTAAGATGTGTTTTTATCACAGTGTTTTTCAGAATGTTTTAAATGTAGTGTTATCATCCGAATATTTTTTGTTTTATCCTCATAGGCGGGTGCTCATGAAAATACCTCTCTCACATCACAACACAAAACTGACTGATTTGGAGATGGTACGTTACGTGTACAGCCACTTTATTACGGAATCTTTTGATCCTGGTCCCGTGTTTTTAGTCAGAAAATGCTGAAATTGTGTCCATCGATCCCTTAAATATCAATGAAACCTCCCACACCCTCCCACCTCTGACATATAAATACGGGGAATAACCAAGGAGCAGGGTGAGCAGCAAGGCAACTGGTTGTAGCAGTAGTAGAAATACTTCAGCGCTGCTACAACTTGTAAACTAGTAATTTACTGTGTTGTTCAGTGTCCCTCATTGATATGCCTTATTCTGTCACTCTCTAATGCCTGTGGTGCATCCTCATTAAGCTAATGTTAAGCTATCAACTCTAAAAACAGACGTGTGTGTGTGTGTCAGGGTTCAAAGTGCACTTTTTAAATTTGTAACAGGAGGCAACAGTTGCAAATTTGTAACAGTACATATACAGCACAGTATACTTCACACTGGTAAGGCCTGTACAACATTTTGAGTGGTGGAAAATGACTGAGGACAACATACTGTAATCGGCTGAGAATGATGTTAGAGATGGAAAAATGGATGACACAGCTCACTTTTGCTCCAATCAAGAAAATTGATTATTATGGCACTTCCTGTACAATTGACTCAGATATTGGCTTGTAATAACACAATGTATGTACTTAGATCACAACTCTGCATCAAAGATCTCCTCATGTCAGATTGAGAGTCTCAAGGAAACCAAAAGGTTTAGGTTCACTTCAGGTTTAGAAAAGGAAAAGAAAGAAAAAGAAGGTCTGCCTTCCTGCTCTGATCCTGCTGTAAGTCAGCTCTCCTGCCACAGCTGATGGCATATTTATTCTGTTCTCCCTCTCTCCGGGCCGAGAAGGGACAGGTCAGGACACAGCACACTACCCGAGTGTGAAGTGTTTGAATCCGGTGATGAATGGCTCGCTCTCCTCCACGGACTACAGGTTCAAAGCAGGAAGACAGATAGCCAGAGGAACCGTGTTTTCTTTCTGCATTTGAAACATTTGGCACACATTCTCATGAAACAGCTGCCAGCATGAAGTTTAATTGTAGACAGAATGAATATCAGACTGTCTATACTGACTTTTTTTGAACATGAATTCTGTTTTAATTAGATTTTAGCCTTCTTTTATGTATTTTATCATTCAATTGGTTCTTTTTCTATCGGCATTTTGTATAATGTCCTATGTCTTTGTGTATTGCCGCATAAGTTAAACACACAGATCCAGAAAAGGAAATAAGACATGTAAATCAGACGCACAGAGATTAGGCAACTATTTGCCTGGCAAAGCAAAAAAAAAAATTTAAGGCGCCGTCTTCCCCTTCAAAATGCTCACCCTGTCAAATCTCTCAGGGGTGTGATGAAATTCAGTGTGACTGTCACAGCAACATGACACTTCTCTGTGGCTTCATGCATTAAAACATGAGTGAGTGATCAAAGGTGACAACATGATGCAGCCAGAGGTGGGTGATTGAGCGAAACGGAGAAGAATTCCAACACTTTTATCTCTTATTTGGCTCACAGTTTTTGGATTTTCCACACTCAGTATTTTGAACTCCTCCTGAGCTTGTAAACACTGATTTTTTTGAATTTTTTTTTTACTCTTAAATGAACATTTCTTAGAAATTGCATCCTAATGGACCAATTTATATTGATTTGGATATTGCGGTTTTTCAGAAATCAGCAACAGAAGATCTTCTGTTGGTCAGCTTCCAGTAAAATCACACTACGCTGTTTTTAACCTTTAACCAAATCCTATAAACTCCATTCAAGACTATAATTGCTTTGGTCTATTTAAGTTAAAAAAAGGGCAAGAAAACAATCAAATTCCTCTCTTGATTACGCTGTGGTCTGTGTCGTCTTTGTATCGCTCTCCACTGACAGAGTATCCAGTGTTTGTGTGTGGTTTTGTGGCTTCTCCTCTCACTCTGTTTGGATCAGCATTCTTTGTCTCACTCATTTTTTTTCCACTTTTTTTCTCATCTTTCCACATTCTGCCTCCATCCTGCCTCCCTGTACAGTTCAGGCCAGGACAGAAGAATTTATTTCTCACACGGTGTCATCAATCGTAAGCTTCCGTTTGATTGATTGGCTGCGTGAAAAACCACGGAGAAGCCGTACGGTGAATTGAGAGTCAGAGGAGCAATCCGTCACGTCAAAGTCCGAGAGCGATGTTGCTGGAGGACGGGTCGCATCTGTGCGCGCTCGCATTAAAGTTCCCTCTGATTCATAGGAAACAGACACAAAGTAAGGAAAACAAACGACCATTGTCTCATTTAAACAAAAACGGCAAAAATGAAGCTGCTTTGTTTTTTTTCATTTCACAAAAGAACAATAAAGATAAAACTGCAAGCATAATCCCAAACTCAGGTAGGAGCTTGATGAGAAGCAGCCTGTTCAGCAGAGACAAGCGCAGCACTAGTGATGTCTTTGTTTCCGAATTGGCAGCCATCACAAACAGAATTCCAATGGTGCAGCACATATATCAACTTCACAGGACTCTTCTGATCTCTACAGAAATGCATATTGGGCTGACGTACAGACGATCTGAACTTTCATGAAAATGCACTGTATTGCCAATATACAAGGGTCTGTATGCATTACTGACACACATAATTGTTTGAGTCCTGTGTACGTCTTGTCCTAGATAATGCAGCTGGTGTCTGCTGCTTTGAGGAACATTCAATTCAGCACACGGCTGCTCACACTTGTGAAGTGTGACATAAGTGTGAGAGAATGGTGCTCTTTGCTAAATTACTGCCATTCCTGTTACCTTGGTAATGATTATGAAACACTTGAGGCATATTTTAAGGAGGAGTATGGGAAAAAAATGTCAAAACACTTTGTGTGTTACATGCATATACTCTGCAGAAGACGTACCAGCTACTGATTGGTCATTACAGAGGACTTAAAAAAATAAAAATAAAATCTCGCTCAAGCAAAGAGTTTGTGGTGAAGATAAGATGTAGGCTTATAAGAAGTAAGTTTTAATGGCATCCTCTGGATAGAGCTTGAAAACCCTATCATGGGTGTTTGCTGTTTTTAATTACTGTTTTTTTTTATTTTTAATGTTAACCCCCCATTAAAACATTACAGACACTGTGCTATGAACTGAAAGACATATTAAAGAAGCACTAAGACAGGATGCAAACAGCCCAGTGAGGCTTAATGTGGGCATAACTGAGCAAAGCACTGCTGTCATTCTAACATCCTCAAAATGACAATGCTAACAAGCTGATGTTTAGCAGGTATATTGATAATCATGTTAACCATCCAAGTTTAGTGTGTTAGCATGCAAACGCATGCAAAGTTAGCACTAAACATGCAGCAGCGCATGATGGGAACATGATTAGATTTGCAGATATCTAATCAATACTTTGTGCAAACTCTAATTTTGACCTAGATAAAAGTTCAGTGATAATCAAAATGATCACAGTTCAACCTGAGCGAACCATGAATGTTGGTCCCACATTTCTATATTTCATAGAAATGTGCACAAGTAGTAGCTGAGTTGAAACTGCCATCCTTAAGGATAAGAATCAAATGTTACTGTGTAGAGAAACATCTTATCACTAGTTATTTCAGCATCTGTCTGAGAGAAGATTTTTAAGGCGACTTCATCAAAATATGTGAGACTGCAACCACAGCACTGGCAATTAAACCTGGATCACTAAGTCAGGTCTCTAATCAGTGAGGTGCAGGTCATGGCTCAGGGATAGCGCTGCTCAGAGTCTGGAGGTATAATTTCAGAGAAATCCAAGACATGGCGATATGGGATATTTTGCAGCTTAAGGTGAGAAAACTGATTTCACTCCTGAGGAGATGATATTCAGACTTATTATTAAGCTGTCGCTGAAGTGGAGGTGACTATGATTTTCATTTTGAGAAACAGTTCAGATGATGTTATTAGCGAGATATGATTATGAATTTCAGATACTTTGTTCTATGAGGGCATCAACAATAGGGATCTTAAACGAAATCTTATCTTCCATAAAACACAACAACACCCTGGGATTGTTGCTGTGTCATTTTTCCTTACAGTGTTGAGGCAGTTTATAGAAATCTGTGCCTGTAGTAACATTGAATACACTAAATATCAAACGTCTGTTGTCCTGCCAACTGAAGAATGCCTTTGAGCCAATGACAGATGTAAATCCTGAATGCAATTCATGCTTAACTTGCGATTTCAAATACAGAGGAATTGTGAGGCATGAGTGATCAAAGGTGACACATCAGAACTGGATGGCTGGGAGGATTAAGCATGTGCGTCCTCTACAGCTAAGAGCCTTTTCTCTTTTTTGCTTACACTCTTTATGTCCTCCGTCCTTGCCTAAGCGGCCAGCAATGTCCTGAGTTGTCAAGACGCGTGTTATGTCCAGAAGTTCCTCACTAAATGTCAAAATCTACAAAAAATATTCAGGGAGAATATAGATGAGTAATTTGTCTTGATGATTGTCATCCATTTTTCCATTTCTAACATCAGTTCTCATGTTTTTTAAAAGCTAATTATAGCGTGTTGTCCTTAGTCATTTTCCACCTCTCAAAATTTTGTAGGTGCCTTATGTGAACGTAGTGACAGATGAACAGGATAAGAGTGGAAATGTAAGAAGATGTCGCAAGCTTGTGAAGTTTTGACGAACCGTGTACATCAGTGTTCCTTACGACCGAAAACCCCATAATTAAAAACTATACATAGTAACTTAATGGTTTGCTCTTCAACAGCTCCATAGTTATAATCAGAAACTCTGATCAGAGTCTGCCTCTCTCCGTGTCAGCCAAAATAACAATCACGATTTGGTCATGGCGTTTCAAGATTTATGTTTCTGCTACATCTATCCCAGCATGCACTGAGCAGAAGGCAAGGAGAGCCTGCAAATGGCTCATTAACAACCTCTCAAACTGTACCAAACAAACAAATGTATACAGTCTTGTCGTTCTCCTGCTGTCAGCTGTTCACTCAACTTTGCTCGGAGGTGTGAAGTTGAGATGACGTGCCTGGAGTGACGCTGTCATGCTGAGAGTCCAGAAAACAGAAAGCAGAGCACAACTTAAGCTCAACAACAGTGTCGCTCTGATATGAGGAGAAAGTCAAACAACAGGAATCCCCCAGAGTTTTGTGTTACAGCAGAGATGACCACTCCATGATTGCTTTTTCATTTACAGTCACAGGGTGTGATAAAATCAACACAACAGAGGCGCATTTACGCCACAAAAACATCTTTCCTTAATAAATTGCCCGCTGAGACTAAATGGAGCTTTTAACAATCTTCCAGCAGAATGAAATTGCATAGCTCATCACATCTACTCAAAGAAACTCTGCTGGTATGTTTCAAGTGGCAAAGTGATTACGAGAAATTATATTCCATTCTCGGATGCAAAAATAAATGTACTTTTCCCAACTCATTTTCAAGAAAGCATAATAAAAGCCACGTCCTTTTTTCATTCATGGAACACGTGACTCTCAGCGAATGGGAAAATTCCACAAAATTCAGCATCTGAAGCAACATCGTTTCTGAAATAATTTATTCATAGTTTGTCAAGGTGATACTTTGCTTCCACCAAACCCATGAGCAAGACGTTTAAAGATCAACCTAATACCAGGCTGAAAAGCAGTGGTTTCTCTGCACTCTCTGGCTGAACGTCAGTCACAATGGTTGGGGTATAGTTATGTGTACCATCACTGTGCATGTAAATGAAGAACAGTTACATAAGGCTGTGCTTCTTTCAGAGCAAATTTTGGTCAATCGCAAATTTGAACAAACTCTTGTCTCAAAATGCTGTTTTCGCACTTCCTGAGTGGGTGATCTGTCTCTACAGCAGTACCGTCACTTGCATATCACCAGCATCAACTGCATTTTAATAGAGCCATAATCAATCGTTTTAAGTGATATTTCTAAAGAACATGTGCAGGAGAGCAATATCTGACAGCTGTACTACTTACTGATGCAAGTTCATCCATTGCATTAACCTAAATCACATCAATTATAGCAACACCTAAAACATGACCGATCAAACTTTAAAAACAAGATCTATCTTCTAAACTGAAGTGAGGGAGCACCGGGAACCTGCTGCAAACACTTTTTCCCACCATCCGCATGCCCACGAGCCACTCAGAGGAAGCCGTTTGAAGAGAGTGCAGTTTTTTAGATGTCACCTCACATCACTTCTGCCTTAAAATTCAAACCGTTGCCTCGCTGTCATTTGAGGTCCCACAAACATGCCTCCTGCAGCTTCAAAACTCCACACTAGGGACGACTTGGTCCATCCTTGTTGCCAAAAGGGTGCGTGTGTTTCATCATCCACAGTATGCTACTCACCACGGTGCAGCTGCCCTCCGTGTCGTCGTCCAGCAAGCCCAGTCTGCACAGAGCTTTCTCATTCCTCAGCCAGTACTCCGACGAGTCCAGCACACTGTTGCTGCACAGCACCTGCAGCACACAGATAAACCCTGCTCAGGTACAGTGGCAGCTCTGAAATCCCACCGTGCATGGAGCATATGACTCCACACACACTGTCTGAGTCACACATTCACTTTCATCTGCCACTCTCTGTGTTTCCCTCTCTGGCTGTTGGGATCAATTGACCTTTCTCCAGGACCTTTATTAAGTGTTCGCAGCACAAGATCAATAATCTGTCAGCTAACCAGACACTGCAAAGTACATATATGACAGTTATTTTATCCTCCTTGGAGGGACATTTTAATGAAGCCCTTAGGGTTACAGCTACAGTCATACAGCTGCCTTTGTCAGCGATGGACAAGAGCCATTGTCCTACTGACTGATAGGCTTGTTTGCTGTTTCCATAACCACCCAATTAGAATTATGTTAATTATTTACAGGGATAAAATATTAAATTCCCTTGATGCTTATCACAGCTTATGTTTTCCTCTGTATATCCATTTTTTTAAAAGAAGAAGAAAGACAAGTACATTTTAAACAGTTTACACCGTCATGGTACGGCAGATAAAAGATTAAAATCACGTGCCGTAAACAAAATCATTGCTATGCAGTTACTTTGACATATGATAAATATTACGCATGTGTTGTTCATTCTCACTGTGTATTTTTAGCGACAAATCATCGCCCCCTCATGCTTGCACCCCCAGGAATAGGCCATCTGTGCAGGCCCTCGGCCAGGTAAAGGTGACGTAGACTCAGCTGATCTCACCGACCGCGATTGTATCAAAGGCTGCTGCCGCAGGTCAGCAGAGCATGAGGCCCAATTATAAGAAAGACATCACCTCGTGTCTCCACAGGACACTGGAGTGGAAGTCAGTTAAGATCACGAGGGGTAGGCTAATTAGGAACACAGATCCACGAGTCCACCTGCACACACACACACACACACACACACACACACACACACAAGTGAGGGACACACACAACACACACTTTGAAAGGAAATTCAATCTAGCCTCCACCTCAGCCCACTGATCTGGACTATTTCCACTCCTGTCTCTCTGGCACTGGGAGATGATAAATCTACTGGGCTGACCCGAGGTTCTGGCTGTTCTTCTTATTACACAACCCCTGGGTGTCACAGGGACCCCGGAGGAGGAAATGAAAATCTCTTGCACTGCTGGAAACACACAAACAGATAACGGGTGTGACAGATATGATGGACAGGTGCACAGGCACATAAATGGAGGAAAAGGAAAAGACAAAAGAAGGACGTGGTTGACAAGCAAACAGCATAAAGACAGAGGAACACACAGGTACAGTGGGTGTACCCTTCCATCCAAACACAAACACGCGAGACGCCGCTCTGTGTTTTTACCTTCTTGCAGGCGCTGATGGACGACGCCGCAGTGCTCTCTGTGCTGCCCCCCTCCACCTCGACAGACTCTGAGCCTTCAAACATGGCAGACGACTGGAAGTTACTGCAAGGCAAAAAGGACATGGAGTTGACTTTGTCAGAGCAAGTTCTTGTCAAGGGCTCAACACCTCGCTGTTAAGGAGAAAAAAGGTCTGGGATCAGTAAGGACGGGTCTGAGTGGAGCAGCGTCACTTTCGTTCATACTGTACAGCTGTGGCTCTCTTCCAATGAACTGATCAGACAGCTATTGTTGAACAAGGCAATCATTTTAATATTCTGAGCTGAATACTTATCCTTCACCTGAATTCAATTCCTGGCTAGCAAGACGGGGTCACGACAGTTGCTTTTGCCCCAGTTTGCACTTAATAATAAAATGCACAAGTTTGTGACCAACCAAGGTGACATCTCCCATCATTTAAGGAAAAGTGCAAAGAGTCGTTAGGGTTGGTCTGTGGAAGTCTTCTTCCTCTTCTTTCTCATCATCAACTGCAATACAGTCATGACATAGGCTGTCCCTTGCATGAAGGCAAAGGCAACTGCATGCCGGATCCATTTGTGAATTGTAGCTTTATGCAGAAGCTTATCTGAGTGTTTGAGCCCTTCAGCCGGTCTCCAGTGTCTGTATGAGGAAACATCACACACATAATGCTCGCGACTAAGCAATTAAGCATCAAAAATTCATAGCCAATTTGTCAAATCATGAAATCTGACTTGGGCAGGCACGGTGACACGCGATTATATGGGAACAAACAGGGAACACACAACACGTGACCTTCATTTGCTTCTTGACACAAAATTATTCAACAATCTGCAGCAATGGGAATGTCTGTCAGACTACGTCGAGCCTCAACACCACATAGCAAACTCAAAAATCCCAGGAAGGCGTCATTATCCTGTGTGCATGCTTTCACTGAGATAAGCCAAATCGAAGCTTATCTGGAATGGCATTAATGAGGATCAATTTGGGAAATAAAGAGGCTGGGGATGCATATTTAAATAGGAGCAGCTGTCTTTCCTGTAATCCACATATTTCAAAGCAAATTAAAAGCATTTCATTTTGAAAGCCCCAAGGGATCACACAACTGCATCTATTTGCAGTTAATGAACATGCCTGATGTAAATAATTGTGTCACAGTAAATGTGAGTTTATAGTAAATGGCCGGACAGAGTGAAAAAAAAAAAAGACGATGTACTGGAGATAAGTGGATGTGATGTTCTTTAAATAGGCTGCTATATCTGCGAGGCACACATCAAAACACTCATCCAACACAGACACACACGCATACACAGATTCTGCAGCGAATATGTTGGATGCAGGCAGAAAATTGGAAGCGAAAGACACTGTAAAAAATGAAAGTAAAAAACACTGAAAAAAAAAAAACCCGAGTCAAACGGGCCTGAATGTGATTTTCACGCAAGTCTTGAGTGGGTTTCACAGGATATTTGAAGTTGATCAGCTGTATGCATTTGACCTCCTTTCTAATCTTTGCGCTTAACGACCTTTGGATCACGACACGGTTTGATTGACAGGTTAGTGCGCTTTCGCGCTCAAGGGGCCCAAGGTACCCAGCAGACATCAGCCTGATGTGAGGACACAATTGACCCCTCAAATGTCTGGCTTTCAAGTATATAGCCCCCAGTAATTCACTGTTGAAGCTTGTGTGGGTGAGGATTTCACTAGACTTCGGAGGCCAGAAGGCCAATTTACTGATGCACAGACAGGCAAGTTTTCGGTGGCACCTTTCGGATTTCACTGTCTTGGAAAGCGTTCGGCTGCGCAGAATAATCAGTGTGGCAAGTTTATGTCCTGAAGGCTGCAGAGACCTTTCATTTTCGCTCTAATCTTGACACCTACTCAAAATTAGAAAAGAACATTTGACCGAAGCTTATTAAAAACCCAATTCGGGTGTCTATTTCAAGCGCTGACCACTTTTCTTTATTGCACTGCTGCTTGCAGTCAGGCCAGGCAAGCTGAAACATCTTGTTTACTGCACAAACACTGGCACTCTACTGTGAAAGAGGCTTTACTGCATCACTCTACGTGAATTTCTGGTGCGCTCTCCTCACAGTAAACACACACTGCACACACTTTGCACAGTCCAAGAAAACAAAAAACCCCCCCAAAAAACGCGCTTTGATTAAATACATCAGAAAACATGCTTCACTGGCACAGAACACAAACAAAGGCTTTCAGTGCTTTTGGGAAATATACAGAATACAACATTTTACAATGGAGAGACACAGCAAATCCATGAATTATAATAGGAAAACATTAGACTGGTACCATAGATGAAAAAAAAACATGAAGCAGATGTTCACAACTGCTTATCAGATATAAAATATAAGTGCCTACAGACAATATGTTGATTTCGTTTGTTAATACGCGCCTGTGCTCAGCGGCATTTTTTCTTTCTTTCCCGGGTTGTCAGTTTCTTACCTCGGCGTTTTCAGAAGGCACTTTGCGCCCGCCATTCTGTCAAAAATAAACCAAACTGTCCTCAACCGGTGTGATTATTTCATCCGTGGGGACAGGAAGACAGTAAGGAGTACAGCGGGGCGCCTCGACGCGTAATTGTCCCCGGGACACTCTCCGGTCCAGATGCGCATCCCCCGACCGATCACTGAAGGAATCCCAGACTGCTTCACCGTGGTTGGAGTAGGACTGTGATGAACTGAACCCCCGTGGTATCAGCAGCAGCAGCAGCAGTACATCACTGCCTCCCCTGCGCGTCTGTCCGCCAAGTGCCGAGTGCAGGCGCTGGAGCTCCGCGTGGATCAAACGTAATGAGCTGCACGACGCAGGCAAGGGCATGGATATGGGCAGTGCGCGCGCATGACGGCGCACACGCGTGTGTACAAACGGACGCACGCGCACACGTACGTAGTTGTTTTGCCTAGTACCAATACACCACAGGCGATGCGAGCCAAAGTTAACCACCTATAGTAAGCGTTTGTCAAGGTACAGAAGGCTAATTAATGTATTGATCACTGATGGGCGTGAATGTAACACTGAAAGGCTTCAATTAAAGGAAAGGCAGCGATGTGGTGACATGGGGAGCTAATGTAGACTTTATAGTAAATAACTGAAGCAAATGATTGCTCTCATGCACAAGATCTGCAAAGATAAGAGGAAACCCAGGCTTTGATCGGACACTTCAGACTAACTTTGAGCTGCAGGTGATTTCACCCCCATTGTTTCTTCTTTTGTTCATGCAGGTGCTCTGCCTCTTGTTACAACACAAGGTCAGAGCAACAGATTCTGTGTACAGCCTGTCTCTTTCTGCTCAACAAGCAAACACCAAGACACCAACATGCATTAGCGCATTTCGGGAGGTTATTTTCCAGCAAAGCTAAAGCAAACTTGCCTGCTGGCTGAAGAGTCTTCAAGGAAATACCTAAGTCTTCTGTGTATCCTCCTTGGTTATTTACAGTAAGTGCATTTGTAAATTTCTTTGTCCCGAGATAGCCGCAAATGAATACAAGAGGTTCATAAAAATGTTAGTATAACTATGTTTATATCAGATAGAGGTATGTCACCTGGTATTTCCATGAACACTTAACATTAGCAGTGTCCTAAACATAAGGGTATTTCAAGTGGAAAGACCATATCACTACATACCTGCAGCATACCTGAACATGATTTACCTGTTAACACACACCAAATATATCTGTGATAAGATAAGATAAGCATTTGTGTTTGCAGGCTCTGATTGTTAATTACTTTTAATTCTGTTTTTGATCTCCAACTAACTCCTGAGGGAAATACCTGGTTCTTTAATCATTTGCTGCACGATATTGCAGTTTTAAAGCTGTAATTGGTCGTTTTTATATTGTTATACTTGACAGTAAACTACTGGGATACATAGCTGTCAGGTTTTTTTTGTGAAAAATAGCAAATTTGGTCACCAAAATCTTAAAGTGAATCAGTACACAAACAGTAACTTTTGCGGAGACCTTCTTAAAAGCTTTATAAAAGATATCTTAAAAGAAAGAGCATCTATCTAAATATAAAGAATGAAAAAAGACCTAAAACACACACATATGTGCAGACACCCACACACACACAAACCACATTCCCAGTTGGCACTTAAGACAGCCATCATCTTCATCACCTTAGCAGCAGTAAGAGAGCCTTGAGAGTAATATCTATGTTCTATATATCTGATGGTTAGGGTAAAATAACCCCCCTTGGTCCATTAGGGAGGTCACCAAATAATCAGGAGGGGGGTAAAAGGAGTCGTGACCTTCAGTTCTCTATTACCCCACTGAGCCTGTGTTCGGGCAATAAAGTGGTGGGCAGAGGCTGAAGGAAATGGTGGATATTCAAGAGAGTGCAGAGAAAGCAAGGGTCCTGATAAGGTTTGAGTGTGCGTGCGTGTGTGCGTGCGTGTGTCTGAGTGAGAGAGAGAGCGATATTATGCTTTTGTGGATACGGTGGCCAGAGTGTACGTCTTCACTCTGCTGAAAGGATCATTTCTGCCAAAGGAAATGCTTATTTTTCAGCGTGCCCTCTACCTCAAAGAAGATAGATTTTTACATGCTGTTATCAGCCGCCATGTTATTTCTCCCCCTCTAGATGCCATTTGGTTTTCATTCAACAACAACAATTCAACAGCATCAAAACCCAATTTCTGCGATGGCAAACTCAGTTCAGCAGTGCAACCTACAGGGAACACATACTATGTTTGTGAAAACACTTGCAAAGAATCACCTAATAAAATATTAGACATTTTAATTGAATACTACTCCTGTTCATATATATTTTACCATTTTGAAATAATGAACACACCCACAAAGTCTTCATTGAGCATATAAAGTTAACAAGCTCAGCCAGCTTCACCCAAACCTCTCGTTAAAGATTCTGATATAAATAGCAGACGTCTTGCATTAGCCAGCACTTCTCACCAACTGTTAATGCCCTCTGTGGTTACCCTCTAATTTCATGCTTCTCAGCTGCGGAAACACTTTTTCCAGCTGAATATTTTCTATAAAATGATTACAGTGAGATGCTAAGGAAGCAAAATGTATTCTCATACGTTTAAACATTTTGAAAACATTATGTGTGATATTGATACGGATACAGGTTTTCACAGCAAAGCAAATGGAGGACGAGTGGGTGAAATCAGCCAATCAGCAAAGAGAAAAAAAGCATCATTTTCACACTTTGAGTTTCTTCTGCAAGTCTGAGAACCATCTTCAAATGAGCTGAATTGTCTGCCACCCCTTCTTTTCTTTTTGTATGAGTGTAAATACTAAAACCAACACTGATGGGGCGTTCCTCACCAGTAAACAGCTGTGAGCGTAGTACACAACATGTCTATATAAACACTTTCAACAATGTGTTGCAGCACTGCACAGTGTTGAAATATTCATAACACACCATACGTGAAAGCACAGATATGTAAAATACCCTGCATTACACATAGAAAAATGTGTTTTGAATAGAAAGTTAAGTAAAAAATAAACGTACCATATTCACACAAGGTACCATGAACATCATCCAATACATCAAAATAATGTGAGAGCAATTTGATGGACACGTTGATGAATTTGAATTTTGGTGAAGTAACTATTAGATGTCATTAGATATTATCGTGTGTATGAGTTAAAAAATGACATGAAGTATGAGTATTTTGGTCTTGGCAGAACAGAAACACCCACATCATCTCTCAGATTTTCATTTTTGTTGGTGTGCATGAGTGACCTTAAAGGGTGACCCAAGTAGAATCACCACAATCCCCTTTATCACCTGCGTTGTCTAAATATAGATGTAGGATCAGAGTTAAGAGCATGTAATATACCAGCATCAGCACAAAGCCAGAGATTGTAATGCAAAGATTGTGATGGCATTTTTTGCCGTTGCACAGTTTTGCAGTTTTGCAGCCTGCAGTGCAAGATTAAGCACTTTTTATCACCACAACTCATAAATGATTGTGTTCATTGTATACGAGTACAACACTATTACTTAATTGGTCTTTACCCGTTCTAAGGTTAGGCCAGTTGTTGGTCAGCGCATACAGTACCTGACTGTGCTAAACTAAGATCACAGGATATAATCTGACTGTATGTGTCACAACTGGAGTAGAGGCTCTCTCACTGTCAAAAACTCTCAGGCGGGCTATTTTTAATGTAGTTACTGACTACAACACAAGAAATACGTCACGTTCACCAAAGAACGTGAGGGAGAGGGAGAAGAAATGATGAATCCGAGTAGTTGTGATCTAAAAAGATAATTATAGAACATCAGGAGTTCAAAGGTTCAACCATGCCCTTGGGCTGGACGGCTGTCACAGCGAAGGTTTAGTCAGTAAATAAGTAAAGAGGTCCTATCAATACAAAAACGAGACAGTGAGCTTGGAACCACCCGGTCATTCATGCCTGCAGTTCACGTGTGGTGTTCTTGCAGCTGTGCCTTTATGTCTGGATCACAACAGTTCAGATACAGCAGTCAACCCCAACAGAAACAAACACACCTGTTTCACAGTTCTACATTTGTCGTGTCTTCAAATAAAGATGGGCAGAAATGTGATGACATTTTATCAACAAACTCTCAAACTTTTGACTACAATCTTCTTTAATTTTAGAATAAAACCACTGAAAATGTTCCAATACATTAAATGGACTCATATATGTCCCATTTGTCTTTGACGTTGTGAGCTGTCAAACAAATGCTCCAAACTCCATTAATAAAACTCTAAAATAATGCCCAACTAAGGTCAAATTCAACAAACATATATTCCTAAAGTTCCTGAGGTATGAAAAGTTCTGGGCATGAGGATAAATCCAACTATTACATTATAGGATGGTGAAGACAATCCTGTCTTCTGGCTGGCATTAAGTGAAGCATCAACTGGCTGGATGTTAAGCCACAATTTGCCTCACTCAGGAATATAGGAGGGAGGAAGGGGGAAGACCCAGAATCAACCCACTCACATTTAAATAGACATTTGAGTTAAAAACATTGAAGCCCATATTTAAAAGGTTTAAATAGCTGAAATGTTTAAATAAAATGGGAAAAATGGGTAGTGCAGATTTTTTTTTTAAATGTATGAAATATAAACTGGGACTAAAATCTTAAAAGCAGCAAAATCAATATTTTTACAGCAACAGTGTATCAAATGGCAATGTGAAAACCATATTAAAATGTGGAAGACTTACGCTCAAATGACAAAGACAGTGCAGTGATTATGATAAAAGCAGAGGAAAAAGTGAGGAGGTGTTTTTTCATGGATGATGCCATTTGAGTATAGTTTTGGTGTGTAAACGTGTGTGGATATTGTACACTGCATTCCACATTATTATGCAAATGTGATTTTTCTCTCTTTTTCCTAAATAATCTATAAAAATGATAGTTCTCATAATTTTCAAGTCATCAAGCATTAGAGTATAACTTGACTGTTTTTGAACGAACCTC
This sequence comes from Datnioides undecimradiatus, assembly GCA_008933995.1. Lineage (NCBI taxonomy): Eukaryota > Metazoa > Chordata > Actinopteri > Lobotiformes > Datnioididae > Datnioides > Datnioides undecimradiatus. The sequence goes on from WARS01000008.1 coordinate 3,394,367, forward strand.
CAAATCATAACGGTTTTTTTAAAAAAAAACAACAAAATCTTAAAATGCACTGTTCCACATTATTACGCACAATAGAGTTTCAAAACATTTTATTGTTGTAAACAACTGAAAATGGTCATTAGTTAAACTGCAAGCATTTTCAGGTTATATTTGCTGAAATCAAAAGCTCTTTCAATCACAAATATCTTAACAGGCCAAATTACATTTTGACATAGGACCCCTTATTGGATAGGAGCTTCACAATTCTTGCATCCATGGAAGCTGTCAGTGTTTGGATGGTTTCTGCTGGAATTTCTTTGCAGGATGTCAGAATAGCCTCCCAGAGATGCTGTTTTGATGTGAATTGCCTCCCACCCTCAGATCTTTTGCTTCATGATGCTCCAAAGGTTCTCAATAGGGTTGAGATCAGGGGAGGATGGGGGCCACACCATGAGGTTTTCTTGTTTCATGCCCATAGCAGTCAATGATGCACAGGTATTCCTTGCAGCATGGGATGGTGCATTGTCATGCATAAAGATGATCTTGCTACGAAAGGCACGGTTCTTTTTTTTGTACCACGGAAGAAAGTGGTCAGTCAGAAACTCCACATATTTCACAGAGGTCATTTTTACACCTTCAGGGACCTTGAAGGGGCCGACCAGCTCTCTCCCCATGATTCCAGCCCAAAACATGACGCCACCGCCTCCTTGCTGATGTCGCAGCCTTGTCGGGACATGGTGGCCGTTCACCAACCATCCACGACTCCATCCATCTGGACCATCCAGGGTTGCACGGCGCTCATCAGTGAACAACACTGTTTGGAAATTAGTCTTCATGTACGTGTAGGCCCACTGCAGGCGTTTCTGCTTCTGAGCTTTGGTTAAGGGTGGCTGAATAACGATGATGATGGTTTATGCATAACTGCAACCCTCTTGAGGATCCTACACCTTGATGTTCTTGGCACTCCAGAGACACCAGCAGCTTCGAATACCTGTTTGCTGCTTTGCAGTGGCATTTTAGCAGCTGCTCTCTTAACCCGACGCATTTGTCTGGCAGAAATCTTCCTCATTGGTCCTTTATCTGCTCGAACCCGTGTGTGTTCTGAATCGGCTACAAATCTCTTTATTGTACGATGATCACGGTGAAGTTGTTTTGAAATATCTAAAGTTGTCATACCTTCTCCTAGGCACTGAACTATTTTTTGCTTTTTGGCAGCAGAGAGATCCTTCTTCTTCCCCATATTGCTGGCATATGGTGGTCTGCTTAATAATGTGGAACATCCATTCTTAAGTAGTTTTCCCTTTATTTGGACTCACCTGCAAACTAATTGGCACAGGTGTCTGAGATTGATTGGAGTGATTGGAAGAGCCCTGACACACATTCCCATCCATGTGTTTAAACTGACAGACAAAAAAAATGACCTTTATGACCTTTAAACACAATTTGCATAATAATGTGGAACGCGGTGTATAATACCACTTATGTGTTTTGCACAGACAGTGCTGTATTTTGACCACATTCATGCTTTAACCTTAACACATATATTTGTTATTTGAGGCATCAGTCTAAGGGGCCTGAACTAAGTCTGAACCCTTTTAAAAGCATGATGCAGTCGTAGCCGTCATTGCCAGCAGCTATCACGGACCCAACCAGTCTAAGAAGAAAGACTGCACGGCTATTATGAAATTCTGAGGAGAGGAGCACACGACAGAGCTGACCACAGTACACCTTAGATATGAACATGGCTTATGCACTCTGAGTGAACCGACCAATAGCAGAAGGGAATCTCACTGGATGAAGACTATGTTGTATAGCTCTTTCTTTGCTACCACCACATCAGGCTGTGGCTCAGCACTGGGATTATGGATACTGAGCCTCTTGCTTTAGATCTTAAGGTCGTGGCGAAATGGGAACCAGCCGAGGACGCATTCTAGATATCCAGGTCAGATTATGATATACCCCTATGGCAATCTGGCACCAGATTGATGCAAACACTATTTTAGCAAGTAATAAAAGCGTCCCATAAGAAGATGGAGACACATTTAGATTTTTTAATACTTGAGATGCATATACACATATGTGACGACTAGACAATGCAAGGTAGCTGTGGTCAGGAAACACAGTGTTTACTTGCTGACTATAAGTTCTTGGAAGCAATTAGAGGTAATGGCCTTGTTAATCAGAGTAATCACAGCCCCCGCTCACCTCAGTTATTCCAGATTTATTTTTGTTTAACCTTTCCATCTATCTTCCTTTCCACCTGTGCTCTCATCTTAATGGAAACGTATGATTACGGGACCTGATCACTATAATCGCATGAAAAGGTTAATGATGGACAGAGTCATTGGTTTCGCTTCACAGTGACATCAGTTATTATTAGATTGTTGGCTCTCTTTTCAGTCTACGCATTGAACAATAACACAATAAATAGGACCACGTTATGCAGAGCTTTTTGAAAATACCCTTTTCAATATCTGTAATTCAATTCTGATAGATTTCCCCCCCCCTTATTCACCTTTGGTGCCCTGGCCTGCTCATCGAAACGGTTATTGCTGTCATTTTCATGGTGAAATGTGCATCATTAACTGGACACTTTTGGATAAAACTCAACTTTCCATCACCTGAGCTATAGCGACAGTTTCTGCAAACCTGCTTTCTCTCTACTGAGACAGAAAAAACTTTTTCATAGACTCGATCAGCATAATAAATGTCTCTAGAGAGTTTTCTGCTGACTGTTTTTCTGTGTTCATGTGTTCGTATTTAATACTGATCCAGTATGCCCGTTTCACCTCTATAGGATTTTAGAGTTGACTGAGTTTTTCTTTAGCTAATGTCTCTCCAGTTCTTTCTTAATACAGGAAGTGGCCTGGCTTTGCTGTGCTGTTGTGTGGTCTAGTTTTACACAGACACTTATTACCTCTTTGCTATTGTTGTTCTTTCCAAGACCCAGTTTCACAAGCACAAACAACATGGTGGGCCAAGACGTACCTGCTGATGTTTCTCAGGATTGACGTTGAGCATTTTGATGCAACATTTACTGAAGGCTGACAAGATTTACGCTATTGATTAATATTTTTGGAAAGTTTCTCTGATCTAATAAGGAAAATATTGTTGTATTTCAGCATCTCAGCCACCTCGATCTCTGCCTTGATGTGGTCAGGTGGTTGCATGGCAGACTCAGGGTGCATTGTAAATTGTACAGAAGGACCTTTCAGATACAGAAGTACAGCTGAGGTCAACAATACTCTCAAAGACCTGTGCACATCATGTAATGTGTTACCACAGTTGAGCACTAGTGTACTGCTGCAGTCACACATTATAATACTACTTGAGTTTTAAATAATCATGTTTAAATGAACGGCAGTCTCCCACTACATCATTGTTTTCCATGTTGCATTTTTATATTGTATTAGGACACAATAAAGCCCAGAGGGTAGGGCTACAGACTGAAAACTCATCTTTTCAAATATGTATTGTTTATCTTTCTGCACATAATTTAACCTTTAAAACATTGAATTTTTCTAACTTATTTCCTTAGTGTTTTCCTCTCACTTTTAATGATCAGCCATGGCAGCAAAAGCACCCAACACACTGATACCAGCTGCTTTTTACACAATTCTTATGTAAATTTTAGGCTTGCTGTGGCAAAAGTGATGAATGATGTGCAAAATGGTGGAAGCAGAGTGTAGTACAGTATATAGTCTTAGTGGGAAAAATGATCAGGATGGATGGAGGCTTGGTGGAGAGCAGTGCAGTAAAGGTTGGAGGAGGGACTGAGGGAGGCTGCCATCAGGAGAGGTGGTGATAGAAACACAGAGCTGCACTGTACTACAGTAGGACTTGGTGGTGGTGACAGATTGTGGTTCCGGTCTGCTGCTGGGAGGATGCCGGCAGGTTTGGGTCGGACACAGCCAGTGGCTTCGTTCGAGCCAAGTCAGTGACAAGCCTGCTGTGTAATAATATAATAAGCTGTATTTAAGGCTGGTGAGAATATCAGCATATGCATACATGTATGTGAAAAATCTCCTTCAGCTGACCTTGACTTAGCTTTAGTGGAAGCAAGATGACACAATGTCTCCTTGTGGTTTTATATGGAATATTTGACTGCAACATAACTGTAGTCTGAGTCCAGACTTCACTGTCAGATCACTAAGCTGCAGAGCTCATTGAAAACCTGTGCAGTAGGTTGAATTGATTTCCTGAAGGCTCAGTATAATCTCTCACTCTCTATCTGGTTTTCTCTCTCTCGTTCTCTTTCCTTTTTTCATAGCTGGCCTACTCTTTCTTCGTTATCCTACTCTGAATGTACTCTGAACTCTCTCTTTCACTCTCTCTGTCCATCACTTTGGCCTGCCTTGGCAATTGATTAACGTCTGTCCCCCCTAATCTTCCCTACATGCTGGAAAAATATCCCCCTTTTTTAGGTCCTTTAGTCTTGTGAGGAGAAAAACAGTTGCAGACAAAGATGAGTGCACACACACACAATTAATAAACCCTTGTGTGAACCATACAAATTGGATGACATATTGGTTCCAATTTGACTTTAAATATCATCTGCTTGTTACGTGTTTGTGTGTTAAGAGGATTTAGTTTCTTTCTTGATCTTAACAACTAACCTGGAATAAAATGTAACCTCCATATAATTTTTTTTTGACATTATGCAATAATAACTTCCTGATCAAACTATTCCTCACTCCCTTTATTTAAATTGTCACTACATGTGTTTTTCCTAAAAGCTTGGCTACTCAGCAATTACTTTTTAATTTTATTTTTATTTGTTTTTGGAGTTTGTGGGCACCCGTTGGCTCTGGAGAGCAGATTCAGTAGTTACTGTGAACTGAGATTAAACAGGCACATATAATATATCATAAAAGCCAAATCAAAAGTAATCATACTGCCTTTATGAAACAAGGTGTTCCTGTTATTTTTTCCTTCTTAATATTCCAAACAGGCCAATTCTACACAATACAGCACCACAAAGTACAACCTAGAAGAGTACCAGGAAAATGAATCAAGACATCTCTGACACTGGCAGTGAAAATAATGACACCTGAATTCTTTGTTACTTTTTAATAAGTAGGATGATATGGCTACTCAGGGTGTGTTTCATCATTATTGGTCTGACTTCGCTGTCAGGCACCTGCACCAGCCTCCGTTGGCTGCGTGGTTTCAAACAGAACAGGAAATGCTGCCACAAAGAAGAACTTAATTAACATTCACAATTAACATGAAGAACGAATGGACTACCAGGTGCTTTAACTCCACAATTCAATTATTGCTTCTTACTGGCAACTGGCTCAGTGAAGGTCAAGACTACGCCGTAATTACAGAGCACTGTGCACTATAACACCACTGAGGATTATTGAGAGACAAAGGCCTCTCTTTAAAAAGGTTAACTATGTCATTTGCGGTAGTGTTTAATAAGCATAGTAAAAGAAGGCAGTGTTGGTCTAATTAAGAGACTGTAAAACGTCAGCCACTAAACATGAGGGAAATGTGGCGCTGATGGAGATAATTACTGTGAGTACTGTATCTCTCTGAGCTAACGGTATGTCAGACAAAAGTCGTAGTGATATAATCATCCTAGTCTGTCTTACAAATGCTCTCCTACGTTGAGATATAACTTTTTATATTTTCCATTTACTGTATGTATGCATGTATAAGTCTGCATGTGTTTGTGAGCCAGTGCATCATGTACAGAACATATATAATTGTGCAGAATGCTTTATGGACATGATGTTAATTAGCACATATTGCATGCAAAACTAACATTAATATTATATCTGCTTAACATCAACGTATTTATATTGTTATTGTGAAGATGTCATGTCAAAACCTGGGTGTCACGATTGATGACCAGCTCAACTTCACTGTTCATGTGGCCTCAGTTGCTTGGTCGTGTTGTTTTGGATGATCAGACCGTACCTGACTGAATGTGCAGCACAACTCCTGGTAATGGTCCTTGTTATATTATTATACTGACCATTGCACCTGCCTACTCGCTGGTCTCCCTACGCCATAGTCTTGACCTATGCTCAAACCACTGCAGGTTATCCAGAGTGCAGCAGCATGTATTTCAACCAACCCAAAAAAGCGCACGTCACAAATCTATTCATATCCCCCCACTGGTTCCAAGCATCTGCTCATGTCAAATTTATTAACCCTGATGCTACAAACTACAACTAAAACTGGTCCTGGCTACCTGAATTCCCTCATTCTTCACTTCATCCTGCTCTCTACGCTAGGCCAATGAACTCCAACTCCATCCGATCTACAGAGTTCCTCATAACCTTCAAGAAAAACCTACAGATCAGATTGTTTCTTCATAGATCTTTGGTTGCATTGCACTTGCACTCTATATACGTCATTGTGGACAAACACTGAAATTGTAGAATTGTAGCATGGCTCTTGGCTTTGTTTATGTCTTAGCTTTATTTAATATTTAGACATAGGCTGGTGAGTGCTAATATAATAATAATAATAACCTTTTTCGTGTCTCTCCATACCTCTCAATGTCCCTGTGTAAAATCACACAAATGCTGTAGCTAAAAATGTGCCTCTGATTGATGCTGATGTCCTTGGCACTGATGTTAAATTACAGTTCAATTTCTCCAGACCTGAAGGCACTTAGTAAAAATAGCACCAGGATGCAATGCTGTCAAGCAGCCAACTTGGAAATCCACAATCAAAGTACTTTCCAACCTGAAAATGTGTTTAACAATCGACTAAAATCCTGTTTATGTAGGCAAAGAAAAAAAACCCCCTCACATTTAAGCCGCATCTGTTTGTAACAGTTTCACACGCCTTCCTGCAAAAGCGACAAAACCAGCTTTGTCGGAAGAAGTGGTTAGGCTAGATTAAAAAAAAAAAAAGACTAAACCCAGGTGAAAACAGAGGTTGGTATGGTAGAATAAATCTTGGGAGTTAAATGAAGCATCACATGGCACAGAACAATGGATTTGTAGGTGAAGTTGGGACAGGGTGAAGGTTAGAGCAGGAACCGGGTCTGGATTTACAAGTTAATTATCAGACGCAAGGTAATCCTTTCATGTCTAAGGATTCCATGGTCCATGCTCAAAGCACAATAGCTAAAGATTAAACTGCAATCGCTCTGTCTTACACACAGAGATGTATACGCAGAGTAGGTGTGCTGACAGTGGCAAGCCTGAAATTTGACCAACCATTCTCAGGCTGGTATATGACCTCTGGCAGATCAATATCAGAGGCCCATACCTTATTTCTAAAGACCACTCAGCTACCTGTGGAAAGAAGGACACAGTACTCCACCTTTAGACATCGGTGGAAACAGAGATCCATAATTCATTGCTACCTATCAAATCAGTGATCACTTAAGACCACAGTGAATGGCTTTTGCGGTAATGACTGGTTGCCTCCTTTTGTGCGCCAACAACTTGCTATGAGTGAATTATAACCCGTCTGAAGAGGCATTAGTGGTACAGATTTCCAATAGTTTAAAAATTCATGAAGAAAAAGCTAGGAATGGCGTGGGAGGGGTGTAAACAGTGTGATCAGTACTTGCTCTTTGGCGGGCTAAATTTAGCCCTGCCTTACTCTCAGTCCCACAAGCCTGGTTTATCAGTATCATTTATCAAAATCAGTCCGACAGGCCGGACATCGCAGCTGTAGTAAAGAGGGGCCTTTCTGGCTGCTCAAGAGGCATGAAATCACCTGGTGAGGGTGGGGATAACTCAGATGAATAAACTCTGAGTGGGAATATTAATCTTAGGGAAACATCTGTCCTTAGAGAGAGAGCTGCTGCTGACTCATTCTCTCTTTCAGTCCCCCTCCTCACTGCTTCATTGCAACTTCACCCTCTTTTTTCAGCTCCATTTAGTTTTGCCCCTTAATTTTTTTTTATTTATCTAAAAAGGTCTGCTAATGTGTTTTATGTTTCAGAAAATACTGACTAGGTATATAATATTCCTCAGCCCTGCCACAGATGTGGGACGACGATAAACCTCTTTTTTTGTCTGATCCTAACTCGGGAAAGTTTCAAAGCACATTGAATATCAATGATCAGCTGTTTTATCCTCGCACAATAACTGAGATGTAGAGGCTTCCTCAGATATGGGTTGACTGTTATGAACTTGTCTGCCATCTTTTATCCACCAAAAACACAGATTTGTATCCTTAAAAATCTAAGTGCAGTTGGAATACAACACACATTTACACACAAGGTGCTAAATATACGCGCAAACTAAAAATCTCAGTGAAACTAAACTGCAATACTAATATAACTCTTATAACAGTATTATAGATCAATGTGAAGATATTGTCATTGTGCCAGAATTTATAACTATGTTATTACATGATCATAGATTTAAGGCTTTTGCTTAGTAGATCGGTTGGGCTTTCATTTCAACTTTCTTTGTGTGTGTGTGTATGTGTGTGTGTGTGTGTGTGTGTGTGTGTGTGTGTGTGTGTGTGAGAAAAGACAGAAATCACAACACACCTTTTGTCCACCTTTATACATTTCAACCCTGTGTCCTAGAATTATATCTATATACCTCTCTATATATTTAGAAAATAAAATAACCTTGCCCAAAATTTCTAACCATCATAAACACATCCTGTTCATACTGAGCACATCAGCAACCGACTAAGAACATATTTCATTTGCTTCTTCTGCTTGTGCTGCTGTGCAGGTGATCCGGAACGCAGCAGCATGTCTTTCAACCAACCCAAAAAAGCACACGTCTCCAACTCCATCTGATCTACAGAGTTCCTCATGACCTTCAAAAAAAAAACCCGCAGATCAGATTGTTTCTTCGTAGAACTTTGCTTGTGTTGCACTTGCACTATATATACGTCATTGTGGACAAACACTGAAATTGTAGAATTGTAGCATGGCTCTTAGCTTTGTTTATGTCTTAGCTTTATTTAATATTTAGACATAGGCTGGTGAGTGCTAATATAACCTTTTTCGTGTCTCTCCATACCTCTCAATGTCTCTGTGTAAAATCACACAAATGCTGTAGCTAAAAATGGAATACAACGCACATTTACACACAAGGGGCTAAATATACGAGCAAATTAAAAATCTTCAGTGAAACTAAACTGCAATACTAATATAACTCTTATAACAGTATTTTAGATCAATGTGCTGCATTTCATTGTTAATTTTGAGAAAATTAGACATGATGTGTTTATTTTTCATTAATACTCTACATTTTATATTTGGCTTTGTTAACGTTGTATATACAATATATCAAATTGATGTGTACATATGTAAAGTATAAGAACCTTTATCCACACTAATATCGGTTGATATATTTTTGGCTTTATTGAATTGTTGGTTTTGAAGAAAAGAGCAATTTATAGATGAACCCTTAGAGACAGAAAGACTTAATACTGTATACTTATATGCTTAATGCAAGTCATAAGCCATCCCGCCTGCATTAACCTTGTTTATTCTGACAGCAATGGTGATCTACTGAAACAATTCCAGATGGCCATTGTTCATCATATAGCAGTGAGAAAACCCAGTCAGTGTTTGCTGAAGAAACACCTTAACCGAGTGACTGATGCTTTTCTATCAGCGGAGTGTGTGTGTGTGTTCAGCCCAGTGGAAAGACTGCACTGAATGAAAATACTCACTGTAAACACTGGTGTTTAGATAGGATGGCCCTCCTCCACCTCTCCTCTACTCTCCCTGCTTCCTTTTTCACCTCGCTGGAGGCGACTGAGTGCTCCTAATCAGCAATCATTTTAAAGGTCATGAATGAGACGACTGTGGGAGAGGCTGTGGGCTGTAAGCTAACAGTTTGTCTCAGTCAACTGGTGCACTGAGCTGGCACTTCCTCAGCTGTAGTTTAGCTAAATTGGCTCGAGATGCCCTTCACTGTTAAAAGCTTTTATTATAAATACAAGTGAGAAGGGCATTATTTTAACTCTCTCAGCACAACTGTCTTTATGTTTTACTTACTGTCTATGTAAATTACAGGTGTAAATACTGAAATCATTGATGGTGGAAGTGCATTTAGCTGCTTCTGTGTCAGTCAGGATCCTGATATTGCATCTGCTGGCTGTGACATTTGAAGAGTACAGAATCTGTACCGGTGTCAGTAACACCGATGAGGTTTTATTTTAATCTGACATGACAATATTTGTAAAATGTATAAAATATTTATAATTCGTGGCTTATAAACATACACACTCTGTGGCAAATTTCAATGACATCAAAATCGTTGTCGTTACTTACATACGTATTGGCTTTCTTGCCAAGAGCTAGATGAGACAATGATGAAGAAGACGCTCATGCTAAATATGAAGCTACACTCAACGACCAATTAGCTTAGCTTAGCGCAAAGACTAAGAACAGTGGAAAACAGCTAGGTTGGCTGACCTAAAACTAAAACTTATTTCTTTGAATTGTATATATCTAAAGTTTAATTTGACAAAAGCAAAGTGTAAAATCAGTGAGTTATGATTTTTCCAGGTGGTTATTTGTGACCATTTCTCGGTCAGGAGCAGGAGCTTCCTGGAGCCTCCGCTGGTTGCCTGGCAACCTCACATGTGATGATAAGACGCTGCAATAACATTAAACAAAGGACATATAATTTATTAATTAGTGAGCTTAAGAGGTGCTGGAAGGCATTTTCTTTTACTATGCTAGCTGCTTTTCCCTGCTTCAGTCTCGAAGCTAAGATAAGCAAAGTGCATGTCCGTGTATGACATAAGAGTGATATCAGTGATATCATCTCATCTAACTCTTCAGCTGCAGTGAGGCTGCTTTGTGTGTTTGAGCGAACTAATTCCTTTAAACAATGTTAAGAGTTTGTTGACACTGCATTTTTCAGGGTGCTCTAAATTTGTGTAATCAAAATGTCTTATTAACTCTTTGCAGACTGGTCTCAAAGCCAGTCTGTGTGTGAGAGATGCTGGAACAGATGGCTGGAGCCACATTTACTCAAGCATTCTACTGTCTACAACCACAACGTTGTCTCCCTTAGTACAGACACAACAGTGCCAACCTGATCTCTACAACCACACAGCATCTGCTAAAGCATTCTGGACTGTGTGTGGGTCTGCATGTATATGTTGACACAGTGTGTCCTCATGTGCAGTTTGTGTTGTTTCTGCATGAGAGCACAGATTATCGTTGTGAGATATGAGATATGTTTTGTGCATACAAGTGCATATGTTTCTCCCTGCTCTACTTGTTGATAGCTTTCTTGCATTACCAGCAGGGTGAAGCATACAGATTAATTTTACCACATTAAAATCTTCAATCACTGACAGTGCAGACAGGTTTAAAAACAGTCAAATTTGCAGAGAGAGAAAGAGAGAGAGAGTGTTAAGTTTCATGTGAGTGAGAGGAAAGAATAAAGAACCAAAGAAAATGAGCTGAAAGGGAGTTTACCCAAGCAGTGGATGAACAACTAAAAAGTGTTTCAGAATAGCAATGCAATTATTCAATAAACTTAATGAACCTTCTACTCTATAAAACAACAGCGCTGCCAAAAAAGACAATAAAAATGAGGATCTTGTGCCCTTGCTCATCTTTGAACACAGAACCTCATTCATCCTTCATACACATTTGTGAGACTACTCTACTGCTAGTTTACAGTCAGCCACCAGTGTGAAAATGACCCTCTCTAGCCTCTAATGACCCTCAGTCCTGCCTCTCATTATTCCTGCTCTTCCATGTGGCAAGCCCGTCCTGCCCTGAAGCTCAGCAGACGGTCCTTCATATGCTAATGTGCTGTGACATGGGTACCTCCATATCTGACGTTGCACAAATACTATAGATCACCATTTGTGATTTCAGCCTGCCTGCATAAATGCAGTACTGTGAACCAATAGTTCACATGGCTGTGTGGCAGGATTAACATATCCTATGTGAGCCAAAAGTCATATAAGTTATTATTACTGTTTATTTCTAAAATGGCAGTGCATTTTCTTTGTGAAGGTGAAAAGAAAAGAAAACAAATGCTGTAATGATGACATTTTCATTTACTGTTGCAAAATCTTTTTTTGCAAGTAAGATGGTGATTATGAATAAAAAAAGTGGAATGAAATGACATCCATGTCATTGGTATGGCTTTGGGAATGGTCTGTAAATTGGTCTGTTTACTTCTTTGGTGCAGACTAAAATATCTAAACTGTGAAATTTGTGCTGACAAATTGTGCTTTCTTGCTTCCCGTGGCATGATTTCACATGAGCTGTCATCAGTTAAAGTACCTGTACTTTGTTTTTTGTGTAAATTAGCAAATGTTAGCATGCTAAGATGTTAAAATAAAATAGTAATCATGCTAACCATTATACTAAACATTAGCATGTTGGTATCACCATTGATAACTGACATTAGGACTAAGCTTTCAGTGCTATAACATGCTTCCCCTCGTCCCCAAAACCAATGAAATAAACCTGTGTTACTGTTAACAATAACATCGTAACAAATAGAACAGGATAGCCAGTTTCACATCTGGTCCTCCTCCATCAGACCAGATCCTGATCTTCAGCCTCTCACCCTCACAATCTCACCCTGGTGATCATTGCTTCACACGAGCAGGTGTCCACAGTTCACACTGGCAGTTTGTTGTGGTGTAATGGTGAGAGGGGATTGCAAAAGGAGGGCACACTTCACTGCCCCGACAAGACCCCTGATGATAGTAAATGTAAGACAATCTCAACCTTACTCCCTCCACCTTCTACTGTAAAAAGGTTTTCTTGAGTTTTGCCCTGCAAGACACAGTATCGCAGCTTTTCTATGGGCAAGCAAATCACACTCGGTGCGTCTGATCTGCTGCTCCAGTTTCTAAACAGTTTCCTTGACCCTGGTGGCAAAGTGAGAGGTGTGATGTTGGCACAACACACAACTGAGCCTTTCTCACCTCCCACCATCGGCTTGAAAAGTCAAAGTCACTCTTTTTGTCCCTCTGCTGAAAATCAATGTTTCTTTTTCTTGTTTTTTTTTGTGTGTGTGTAGAAAAACAGTCTGTAAAACCAGGAGCTAAAAGAAAAACTGCTTTTCCTGCTGTCATGCACTGATCATTTTGTTTGACACTCTGATCAAGCTATATTGCTAAAAAAACCCATCACCTTTCAAGCATCTATTAGATCTACTGTTTCATATAATATGAGAAAGAGGAGGATGATGAACCTGAAAGAAAATGAGGCAGGATTGAAGATAAAGGAAGGACATAGAAGCAAAGAAGCCATGTTAAGCGAGCATAAACAGCCTATTGAGGTTAGGAAAAAGCACACTCGCATTGTTTTCCTAATGGTGATCTTATTCATGCAAAGAGAGATACAAGTCCCCTCTCCGAGCTTGTTCAAGGTAGTAGTGTTGCATTGTCATTCTACCTCTCAGTTCTCTTTAAAACCTTCAACTAATTGTTAACTGTTTAGTAAGCATGCATAGTATGTTCTTACGCTACATCCGTGTTACTTGTTGTGTCTCTTTTGCATTCACAGCACCAACATTTTGTTTATAATTATACATGGGGTCAGTATTATACCGGCATTGTTTGGCTCAGTGTAAAAAAGAAAAGCTGACGTAACGACGGTTCTACTATATGGCTGTGTTGTGGGATTTCCATGTAAAAGGGACTACAGTGAGAGGCTGAGAATGAGCTGAAAAAGAGACAGTGAGAAAATAATTGCTGATTTACACCTGCTGTTAGAAGCCCCATCTTCCCTCTGATTAGTCTACTTCAGACATAGCCCCCTGTGCGCTGATTACTCGCTTACAGAACCAGACACCTGCGCACCAAGCGACAACTACAGCCCTGCTTACCATACTTGCATGAAGAGCTCTTGATTTGAGACAGTTTCGTGTTTCTGACAAGGCAAAGCAAGAACACCGGAGTTAATACTGGTAGCCATTTCCCACCAACAATTTTGACAGCTCCAAGAACACCAAGCTGGAGTGTCATGCCAGATGGGATCACTGCGGAGTACAAATGTCTTTTTGTTCAGGTTGAAGCTAGACTGTGTAGACTGCTATGAATATGTTCAGAGATTGTATGCCAAATGCTTGAGTCAAGATTTCAATGCTGCATGTACAAAAGGAGTGCTGACTCTAGTCTGGGTGGTGGTGGTGTTAGCTACTACTCATGTTTGCGTTGTCTAATAGACAGTTTAGGGCTCCACAGATTGGACTTTTACAGGCAATAAAATATGGGCTCATGTTAGGCCAAGGTCACCGTGCACTTAGTCAGCAAACACTGGAATGGTTTCAATAATTTAAGACTTAGGCACTGCAGTAAAGGCTGATGGATGGGTACTGAGTCTATCATTCATTAATGATTAGAAATGAGATCCAATGGATTACCGTTGTATAGATCTTGTTGCTGTACTTGTGTGTGATTACATTGTGTGTTTTAGCCATGCTAGCAGTGCAGATGGTTGTTTGCCTGTCTGTTGATCAGTTAACCACTTATGTATTGAGCATGAAGATGATGAGATCTCATGCCCTGATGCCACCAAAGTCTTTTCTCTAACAATTTATTCTGTTACACATTCCTGTGGTGAGGCTTGTTACTAAGATTTTAGGGTCAAGCAACCAACTTACTGAGCATAAGCAGAGCATAGCTGAAAAGTCTGAACATCACCATAATTGCATGGTCACTGCAAGTATGTTAGCACTTTGATGTTAGCATTAAGCTTAAAGCACCACAGTGTCTACAGTCTTCAGTGCCAGTCTGGCTTTAGATGACTGTTTCAATGCAGAAGGCGTAGCGTGAACAGCATGTTAGCTAAGCAGCAGCATCAGCAGCATCACTCCTCTCTGTCTATGTTGAGTGCAGGTCAGACACATTTTGCACTGTCGTCACATATGTAAAATACACAAAAATAGATATGAAATGTAAAAATATGTCAGTGTAGACAGCTGCATTGGTTAAAATAGAAGAGCATTACCTAAATATATACTGTATTATAAATATCAGTATTCATGATGTGTACATGTATCAACACTGTGTACAACATCCCAGATTTTCTCTTTTGCCATGATTTATGAAGATATTTTCTTTAGTTATTGCAGATACGCGACTACTGATTACAGCCATTATGTGTTTGTGCACAGCAGTTATCCACACACATAAAGAGCAGTAATGACAAATGAAACCCATTCAAGCACCTGTGCACACACACGCATCCAAGATGTTCCTCTCCCAAAGTACATTTTGACCTACAATTATCTTCTGCCCTACTTCAGTCTGTCCCAGGTGATTCTGCCAAAATAACCGCAATGCATCTGAACCAGGTGTTTTGGGTGCCCTTCACCATTTATCACCTCTGTCCTTCAAAGCGCTAAGTTTGATCTACACATCTGTATGGTGCCTATGTTCATGCTGATGTTTATTCATGCAGTCTAACAGGAGTTCAAGCTTGTGAATAGGTCAAGTGTTATCTAATAATCACTTTATTATCAACTTAAAGTGGAATTAGTATACTTTTTAAGGCCTACTACAATAAGGAGAAGCACTTCTTTTCATATCCATGGATGTTTTAAATAATAAGTAACATCCATGCCAGGTTGAGGTGAAAGCTATTCATCAAATGCTCAAAGTTTATCTAGTACTCTTCCTTACAATAACTTGCATGCATCAGAGTCTTTTCTGGCTCTTCCTGTCTGGCTGACTGGCACGCATGAATAACACAAGGAGCGGAAAAAATATGAACATTGCCATTTCTGCAGAAAGTGAAAACAAATTACCTACAGCAGCAAAACCCACAGCACATTATTTCAACCTCAGCTACTGCCAATGTTAAGTTGCCAACAACAAAACATCCCTTCCTGCTCCTCCACCTTCTCTTTAATATTACATAAAAACACACAATGCACCCACTCTCTTTACCATCTGTCCCATTTGTTTTTCTGACAGGCTTGGAGTTGTGGCACCTGTTATCCGGGCCGTGCTGCTGAGACATGGGTGCTGTTGCTGATGATGAGGTGCTTCTCAGAGGCCTGGCATCCATTAGTGCTTTATGACCAGATCTCTGCCTCAGCAGTCCCAGTGCATGCTCAAGTGTTTGCCTTTTCATTTTCCTCCCTTTCCCTCTCTCTAACCCAAGTCCCTGGGTGACACAGGCTCGGGCCCCAATGATAGATTGCAGCAATTAAATGTTGTAATCACCCCGAGACTGGAGACAGATGTTAATGGGGTGGAGCAACAAAGTATGCCCCCATGCGGTGGGGAGGGAAAATACTTAAGTGAGACAGGAACACTATTTTATTATCATGGGTTTGGACATTCATGAAACATCCAGTAGAAAATAATGATAAAGAAGAACAGCAGGACGTATAGGATGTCACTAATATTTGGTTCACTATTATGAAAAATGTCAAACCTGAAAATATGAGGTAGAATAGGAAAACACAGTGGGCCCCAGAATTATTAGTCTGTGTATCATCAAGAGCTGCTGGAATCATTTTATTAGAAATTAAACAGTCACACAAAAAAGCTACAATATGTATAAAGCTAACAAAACTTAACAAACCTTCTACGGGGGATGTAAAAAGATTTCTCTTCCCTTCCCTCAGAATATGGGTAGAGTCTTGGTGTCCATTGTTATTATTATTAAGGTCTGACAATGTATGTCATGAAATACTGTAGAACTGCACATTGTATAAACTTGTGCATGTTCAGGTACTGAAGTCTTTAAGGCTTCAGACAATATGTCTTATGGATTTTTTAGCCATGTTTTGCATATTAAAAGAGTTAGCATTATGCTAAAGGTGTCTCCTCTCTTCTTTGAACTTTTTGGGAAACAAATCGTTACGTGGAAATACAGCCTTAAAAGGATTATGTGACGTGGTTATGAAGAACAACATGAAAATGTGAAGAAAGGAAATATGAACACAGAAAGTTGGTGTTTTGGAGTGGTTATGTTATGACTGTGATCTCACAGAAAGGGAAGCTACCTGTAAACAATGCTAGTTCTGTTAAAGTGCATCATGAAGCTAGAAAAAACATGACTAGCAGCTATTTCAAAACCATATTTACAGAAAGCATGGCACTCATTAGCTGTAGTGATAATAAAGCATTTAATATAATATTAATAAATGCACCTGGATGTATCTGATCCATAATATTTACAACATGGTATAAAAAAATGAAAGTGTAATTCTTACAGTTCAGTAAAGGTCCGCAGCACAGTGAACAGCGATGACAGCATCTTCAGTTTGATTCTCTGTCTATGTTCCTAAGTTGTTAGTCCGCGTTCTTTACCTGAAATACACAAAGATAGCTGAATGGATAAAAGTGTTTATATGAATGTGCATACATACACGCTATATCAGTGTCAGGAAGTAGGAACAGATGGCTGCCTTTCTTTGAAGCCTTCTCTGTCCAGCAGTTTTCCTCTGCATCATCTGGCCGGTGGATGTAAGCAATTTAAAGCACAGCAGTAGGTTTTCACCTCTCACATACACACATCTCTCTCTCTCTCTCTCTCTCACACACACACACACACACACACGCAGGTAAGCATGCCTATTCACACACCCATACCATACACCGACATCTATTTAAAGGGAATGCACAGATATGCAATATCTGTGATGTAACTGAGCACAACTACAGATGTTATTTTTGATAGCGATTCAAATAACAGAAGTGATGTGGAAGTGTTTTGCATGTCAGGTTTTCACTATATTTCAGACGGGCAAACCTAGTGCAGACATATGGTGTCATATTGGTGTTCCTGTTTGATTTGTGTTTTTGCATTACCTATTTCTGTCATATAATGCAGAAACTTGTCTAAGAAAGCTGCCCTCTGAATATATTTGCAACAGACAAAGAGCTGAGCTTATTGGGTGATGCTAAGCACCACACAGAAAAGGTCCGTTGTCATTGCAGCCAAAAAAATGCAACTGTTGGTTGACATGTCTGTAAACTGTGAATTTCTACTGAATTTCTAAAACTGCAATCAGTCTTCAACATCCCATTTAAGTTGAGTTTCAAAATTTACTAAAACTAACTAACTTTAGTGAACTTTCAGGTGTATTCTTTTGTGGAGCTGAATCAGTTCAAAACCATAGACATTCAGATGCTCAAGCTGTTTATTTAAAAAACCTGCATTGTGTGTATTTTGAGCAAACTGAGGAAGACCAGGTACATTTCAGCATTTCTCTGCCACAGTTTATCAGTGTAATTCCAGATTATATAGTCATACAGCATGGTTGTCACAGTGCAGTGATGAGGTCGTGGCAAATTGTAATGAGGTTGCTGCACACATTAATGAAGTTATTGGGTATTCTAATGAGGTCACACACAACGATGAAGTCATTAGACTAGTGTTGATACTTAAGTTAATCTCATACATACACACACACACACACACACACGCACGCACGCAAATACACACATTAATTGCTTCCTGTAACACAATAAGGCCACATCCTCTTGATGACTCCTGGATGGATGCAAACTTGATTAATTCTCATTAATGCATTTTATGCAACAGCAGAGTGAATCAGAATAACACACACCGAGATTTGAACTGAGTCAGGTCGGAAAGTCAGCAGGTGGGAAAATCAGTTCGGTAACTCATAATAAGCAAAGACAGAAGTAGAAGTTAGGGTAAGTGGTCACCCATTAGCACTATAACAACACTTAAGTGATCTAGTTAGGACTAGATGTTAAAGGCAACAAAATGTGAGAGCTCAGTGTTTGCTTCCATCCAACAGGCAACTTCTAACCTTTGAACCATAACCATGACAACAATTGTATCTTATCCTTATCATTGAAAACTAACTAACTGATTCAGACTTGATGAAACACAGTGCATGTTGAATAAAGATAACTTACAGAAAATCTCCTCCTCGCCCAAGTGGAAAGTGAAAAATGTATTCCAAAGAAGAGACAAAGGCTCAATGTGTGTATTGTGCAAAGTTTTTTATTTTAGAATGAAAGTTATGGTCAGTATCTCAAAACCTTTTGTTTTTCTAAAACTTTCAAATTTACTAATTTGTTTAATGCAAACCATGTCACTGTCCCCTTAGACCGTGGAGGCCCAAACGGCTACACAGCACTTGAAATTGCTGGATTAAGCAAATGTAAGTAATAATTTATTTGGATGGCTGTGAATAAATCAAGCACCATCATCAACTAGTTTGATGAGTTCCAGTTTGAAGAAGGTTGCTATGTCAAAATGGTGTGTCTTGAGTTGACATTACCACACAGCAATTCATCTGGTACTCCACTATAAGAAAACTCAACACAATGCACAGAGTACAGGACCAACAGGACATTAATAGGAGCCTAGAAGCTAGTTTTTGTCTTGGGGCCATCTGACAGTTTAAGTGGAGCAAGATGCTTTGAAACTTTGCACACACAGAAGGCATAAATGTTACATCATCAGTGCCTCTTCCTCCAAATGGCTTCTGCTGAAAACAGTATTGCACCCTTTAACATCACCATCAGCAGCTGGGGCATAAAGAGAACAAACTTCTTTTATTCCAAAGAATATGCCTTATTTCCACTTTAACAACACTGCATTGTGGTGTTACAATGTCAAGGCAGTAAATCAAACATGATGTGAGAAACACCTCATCAGACCAGACAATCAGCACACAGACAGACAGGCCCTGATTGGCCCCTTCAGCCAGTCTCTTCAAGATGAGCTACACCGCAGATGAAAAAACAGATTTGATTGGTACATCCATGCACAGAATTGATTTGCGTCCCTTTATTGATCCCTGCAGGATTTCTTTCATTTCATGCCTTACTCAAAAACACTTCAGAAGCGCAGCCCCTGAATTTGCTGAAACCTAGCCTAAAGTTTAAAGCGACTCTGTAATCAGATCAGTCCTGCCAAAAGGTTAAACCTGGAATATCAGATTTTTGGACGAAATGGCAGTTTCAGCAGTTGCTTATTTACACATACAGCAGTTATGGTTGAACATTATCATTAATTTGAAGTCATTTGTTTGGATACTAGACAAATATTCTGCGCTATTTTATCACTATTTTTGGTCTCTGCCAACTCCTACGCAAAATATTTGGCTCTCAAGCTGCTAAATGCGCCACTTTGTTCACCTGCTAGTTGCTAACTGTGGCTGTCTGCTGTCTAGTGCTGAAAAGGTTAAGTACACTGTGTTTTTAGGACTTGTTCCCAGGACACAATCCTTAAGTGGTACACAAAGACAAAGACAATGGAATAACGCATAAAAAGGCATAGTAAGAGTCAAGATTATAGATTCCATTTGCTATTTTTGAAATGAACTTCCTTTTTCACAGCAAGGCAAATGTCAAGGGGAAAACAAGGTCAATGAGCTATTTCGGTGTCTGAAGCCGTGTTCCACTGTATTGACGAGTATCGTCGTTCACGTCATGAGTTTTCACACATCACAGCTGTGACACCCTCTCTGTCTCAGGTGTCATATTGCAGCATCGCAACAGGACATCTAGACCATGTTGAGAAGAAAAAGAATTGCCAATAACACTTAGCATTTGCTTTAACATGCATGGAGAACCACATGAGTTGAACTAGCCACATGGGACATGTAGGGTTAATTGGGAGTTTACAGTAAATGTTGATTACAAAGCGATTATAGCCGACAGTCTTATGATTGACAACTTATTTCACACAATAAGAATCAATAGAGATTATAGATATAGATATATTATAGATATATTAGAGACTGTGTTTTATACTGTCAGAAGAATTCACAACTAAGATTTATGTCAAAGTGATCATTCAGTCAGGTCTGAAGAGGGTGAAGGAGAGGGCTTGAGGTAAGTGGGGCCAAGGGGGCACCGTGACTTCAGTGAGCGTCACTTGTTCTGCCATTTCATTAGACGCTGGGAAATCAGGATGGCAGCTCAGCATCACAGAATGAGCCACTCAGCCCTTCTGGCAGTTTTTGTGCTAGTTGGACTTCAGTATGGTGCCAGGTCTCTCTAGAACACCTGCCAAAAAGACTCTCTTCTCTTCTCTTCTCTTCTCTTCTCTTCTCTTCTCTTCTCTTCTCTTCTCTTCTCTTCTCTTCTCTTCTCTTCTCTTTAAGAATTCTCCCTTTCCCTCCATTGTGTTTGATTAAATGGAAACAACAGAAACAAGGTGAGGAAACAAGAAGAGAAAATGGGAAAATAATGAGAGTTATGGTGAACAGAGAATGGTGCCTATGTGTGTTTAAGTGTCAGCCGCTGACAGACCAGTGATGAAGCACCCCGCTCAGTGTGTAACCTCTGCTGACTCAGCTACTCCATCTTGATTAAGTTTGATAACCTTCCTCCCTCCATCTTCATTCCTTTCTTCCTCTAGCTTACATTTCCATATGCACCTCCATCTGTGCGCTGTCTTACTTGTTCACTTTTCACCTCACTTATGTGCTGCATGGTTGCCTTTTCTTGTGGCTCATACTCTAACTCGTATAACACAAAGGGAGCAGCTATCTGAGTATCTGGAATGAGACAACACCAGTGGAACCAGCCCTCTCTCTGCAAGTTTACTGTGATATTATCTGCATCATTAATTTCAAACTGCCTGCATGTGCATGATACAAAGAAAATACAGTCATTACAGTAATATGTACTTTGTATTAATTACTGTGCTTTAAACACTGTAGCCCTTATCTACAATTTACCAAATAAACAGTGCTTAAAAACTAATAATACTTAATTGTAATTGTTTAAAGCTGAATGAAAAGGTCATTTCTTTCTTGTTAAATTCGACTTAAATAAGTAATTCATTCATAGCTTATACCACTGTCCCACAACTAAAAAATAATAAATGTTGTACACAACTTTTATTGTATAACCATGTTTTGTGTGTGTATGTGTGTAGTTACCTGTTAAGTTGCTCTATTAAAGCAATAACAAGATTCAGCAATTTGTCAGAAGGACGTTCAACAGAAGATGTTTGAGTTGATTTTCTTAACTGACAGAAGCATTTCAGTCAGGGATCCTCTGCACACAAGCCTTTCTTAAGCGTGTCTCCACTCCACGTTCAGGCGGCCAACCTTAGAGCTTCCTTTAGCTACTAATTCAGCAGGATCATCCGTTGCAACATGCTAAAATCAGCCCTACATCTTCTCAGGTTTTCAGCAAGTGACAAAGTGGCTGCTGGATGGAGGGGTGGGGAGATGCTGTCAAGCAAATGAGTCATCAAGAGGAATAACCTGCACGGGGAGCCTCACAGCCTGTCAGTTTGGGAACGCGTACCAGTGTGTGTGCGTTGTCAGAGTTTGTTGTGCAAATGCGTGAGTGACAAAGACACGAAGAGTCTCTGCCTGGTCTGTAAAAATGTGAATGTTGTTGCTGCACAGATTGGGTACATGTCGCTGATGTTCTCTTAAAGTTTCATTATTATCCAAGCTGAGAGGTACTGACTAAAGTGACAAACAGGATCCACTTCAGTTGCTTTTCATTGCATTGTTTTAACATGACAAAAAAAAAAATAATGCAAATGATAGAGTGATCACTGGTTTCCCATTCATTAGTGAAACAAAAAAGAAGCATTCATGGCAGGAACAGGCAACGTAACACAAGAGTTCAAGTGACGGTGAGTTTTGAGCTGCATGTACACAGTCCATGATTTTCATCTTGGTTTAAGTAAACGGCTCCATCAGCCACCGAAAGCCCTGTGGAAAAAAATTGCAAAAAGGAGAGGAGGATGGATAATGCCGGAGGGAAGGATAGGAAGAGGAGCACGGACAGATGCGCTGACATTTCCCACCCATTACCATGGTCCACAGAGTGTGTCCTCGCTCTGCTCCTGGCCACCGTGTGCGACCGCGTGGAACATAGACAGGCTGTAAATGGGCGTATATTTACAGAACAACTTGAGGTAACAAGACGAAGGCAGAGCTTTGAAGAGGTATGGCCCGAAGCAGGTTTTAGATTTCACAGTTGGCACCACATCATGATTGATGGCGCAACACGCAATAAATAAAAACTCTTCCAAAAAATTCAAGTACGGCAAATTTATTCATGTAAATGTACCAGAAGTGGAGAGGAGGTTAAATGAATACTGCCAATACTGTAAACAATTTGCATTGCTATTGCTAAAATCAAAACTATTCACTCTGTAAAATTGTTAGAGTGAAACTTGTTTATCCACATTTTGGTCAGGAAAAACAGTTAAAACAGTTAACAGTTAAGTGTGTGGGCTGATTTATATTGAAAATACAGGGTCTAGCTACAATGACTTTGTGCCTGCAAGCAAATGAGAACAAAAATATGGCTGCTACGATGCTAGCAGCTCAGTTATCTACATGCACGCAACATAGCTAATCAGAAATGTCATATAGAGTTGCTGCAAGGGTCAATGACTGCTTGATGATTAGAGTGAATTGCAATATTCATTCCTATTTCATACTGCTTTGCAGCCTGTCAACAAGTTGCCAGAAACATATCCGTCCCACTGATAGAGTTTTCAGTGGAAGTAATTGCTGGGGTTGCCAGAAGAAGTTAATTTAATGTTTTAAAATGGTTTTAAAATATGTTTTGCCTGCAGGTTTACTTACTGCAACCTCTACAGCTGCTTTGATCTCATCAACACTCACAGTTTGGCCACTTTTCTGCCATTTTTCATTGATGTAGGAAGCTAGCTAGCACCAGAACTTTTGCATTCAAATCACTGAACAAATTGTGTCAACGCCAAGGTCTGGAACCAGACTAGGATCATGCACGACCAATCTGTTTAAGTGTGAAACAATAAACAGACAAGAGTGCTTTCACCAATCCTCCATCAAGAGTTTTGCAAGAAATGGAAAAGGAATAAATTGTTGTTTTCATCTTCCAAATGCCTGAGAGGAACATTAAATGTAGAGGTGAAAGAGGGCGGCAGAGTAGCTTCCCCAACAACATGCACAACCAGACTTAGTTTTGAACATGAACTACATCACCTCTTTAGTGCACATGTGCGATGTGAGAATCTATACAGTACATGGCAGTGATATGACAACTGTACTTCTTGTCGCTGCGTGCCTTTTTTCCACACTCTTCAGTACCATGCCACGTCTCCTCCCTAACTGCCCCCTGCTGTATGTATGCTGCATATTTGATAGCGTAATGTATGTTTGATTCCACGTGCCCAGCCTGCCTGTCTGGTACAGTGAATACTGTATTGAATAAAGAGATTTCTCAATGGGGCGATTGATTTTGTGTCTGCACTTCTATGTATGGTTTCTGCTGCTCTGAGTGATGAAATACACCCAGAATGTTTGTGTTTCACTTTAATATAAAGCCGTGTTGTTTGTGCCTTTTGCACATTTGAACTTTTGGAGGAAAAGGAAAACCTCTATGTAACAAAATCTCGGTAACAATTAATCAGCTAATAATAAAATTTGTTAATTTCATTTTATTCTATATACTTGATAAAATGGCTCAATTTGTCTACATTCACCTACAATGTCATCCTATCGTCCTGCACTGTGCAATGTTTGCAAATCAAAGAAATGCAGGTGCACATTTCTGTTGGAAAACCCAATAATGTAAATGATTTGAGACTAAGGAGAAAATGATTATTAGTGAATAGCTAGATCACAATTGTCATTATGATGAACGGCTGGGTGGGGTCTGGGTTTCTGATCAGCCTTCAAACTCATGAGTACATCATTCAAATCGGACGTCCTAGATAGCATTTCATCTCACTGGTACTTGAAGCAACACTCCCTGGACAAACGGAGCCCCTTGGCTGAGGTCAACTGAAACTGAAACATCAGTAGCCTAGCTGTGCAGTGCATTGATAAATCCATGCCGCTGCCCATGGTGCTGAAGTGGCAAATGGATTCACGGATTTATGGCTATGCATTTTTCTCCCACTCCTCTATCATTTTTATCTTAATCTACAACTTTCTCTAATGTGTATGCTATATACTTATGGTTAAACTTTGGTTGGGTCAAGATTTGGACCAAAGCCCCTGTTAAAAATTAACAATTGTCGACTTGAGCAACAGTTTGACAGATGTGATGCTGAGTCTACTCGTCAGCAGCGGCTGCAGTCCTCCCTCCCGTGCTTTCAGCCTCAGCACTGCTGTCCACTAAGGAGTGAGCCCAGGAAACTCACAGACCAACTGTATACATTCTAAATGTGACACTACTCGAATTTAGTCGGTCAGCGTCACACACAGAGACAGATGAGGTGAGATACAATGGTCAGGGTGAGAAATAATTTCACACTGCATGCTTTAAAAAGAGAAAGATTTTTTTTCAAGAATGGAAAAAATGTCACATAGTTTAGCATTTCAAACCATTATTTTTCATGTTATGGTTTTGGTTATTAAAAGCACCAGTGGGTAGTGCCAAAACAAGACAAATGTAGAAGCATGCACATGTTAGCAAGCAAGTTAGACGTTATGATGTTCTGAGGATATGATCTCCAACTGGACTGCTTTGAATTTTAATTAAATTGCCCTGATTTAATATTTTTCTCCATCTCTGCTTCACCCCAGTGTTCCACAGCATTTTGGGCACTACCGCACTCCCCATTGTGACTACATTGCATTGAAGTGCAGTGCAAGCTCACTGCAGGGACGATGCATCATCCACAAAGGTTGGTGGTCTTCTAGTTTGTGTCTGACATGGTTTTGTAGTCATGTAGTCCTCTGTGTTGGGAGCAAACGCTGACTGAATGTAACCACAAATCTTTCTTTCAACACTCTGACTCACACAAACCCCGTGTTTGGTTCTTTGTCTATTTTTCTGTGTTCCTCTGCTTCTTTATCTCCTCTCCCACTTGTGTTTCGCACCCGGCCCACTCTCTCAGTGGGGAGGAGGGACAGACGCTGCTTAGCTAATGCTCCTACTGGCTCGGTGTTAGTTTTAGTGTCAATTTTTACTTGTAACTGCAAGTCAGCTAACAAATGGCCATTATTGAAGATGTAACCAGATCTCAGCATCTGTGGCTCACGGTAGGATGTCTGGAAAGTTGACACATTGTAATTGAACAGTTGGTCCAAAAAGGACGTTGCTGCTCCAGGAATTGTCATCAACCAACCAAGTAAATTATCACTTAAAAGAAGTTTTGCCCTTTGCTTTTATGCACCAAGATTATATGGCTCAATCAGGTATGGGAAAGTTTGCCAGAGTTAGACAATTACAGGTGCTGCTGGTGATAAGACTTGTCACAAAAAACAGGTCGGAGGTGCCTCCTCTGAGGAAATGTTGACAAAAAAAAAGTTCTTGAAAATGAAAAAAAACAATGAACTCGTGACTTTTCTCATTGTTTAGTTTCCCTGCCCCAGTTTCTCCAACATGACATGAGCCGGATGTGTCCTACACAAGATTATGAAATACGAATCCCTCCTATTTTGCTTGAATTCTACAAACAACTTAAAATAACTTTCTATTGTCACTGAAACAAGAGGAGGAGGAGGAGGAGGAAAGAAACAGTTTTGTTTACATAATATAAGGGACACTTTATTGTGCATAGCCTCATAATTTAGCCAAGACACTGAATGGATATTCTACCTCAAAAATACGATTTTTTGGTGGTCAGTTGCAGCACTTCTTACAATACATTATCACCAGTAGTATGTGTAACATCCCCTTGCATTCAGCAGAAATGTGTACGCCAGTGTTCATGGTGTGCGTGCGTGTCCTTGTGCACATTTTTTTCTCCTGTCCACGCTGCGTGAAAAGCGCTGACGGGGTGAAAGAGGATATGGATGTTGTAACTGGTCGTGCTCCACCACTTCAGTTATGCAATGCAATGTCAAAATATGTGTGTCCTTCAAAACATACACGATGCAGAGAGGTGGCTGTCAATCCACTGTCCAATTGACAGAAGGGATAAGTTTACAAAAATGTGACAAATAAGTAGTAGTTTAGAAATAAATAGCATTTAAAGACAAGAAGAAAAGAAGTTATATATCTAAGTTATTGGGAAGCTGCAGTAAACATGAATATTAACCAGAGCCTGGTTCTGCTCGAAGTGTCTGATTGTTAAAAGGGAGTTTTTTCTTGATGCCATCCCATAGTGGCTGCTGGGAATTGTTGGGCTCCATAAACAATATAAAGGTAGCAGTCCAGGGCTGCTGTATATGAAAACGCCCCCCCTATGATCTGCTTTGGTACTGTATGAATAAGATGAATTGAATCCTATCCAAGGGTAACTTAGAAATAGAATAATTATTGGAGGAAAAGTCAGGGAATCACCAAAACAATTAGGGTTCATCCTCTGGTTACCCGAATGCCTGTATTAAATTACATGTTATAAATATAGTACAACATAAAAAACAAACAGCCGCAGTAATGTCTACACCAGCAAAATTACTATATAACCCAATAATATATCTGACTTGTTTGGGCCAGCTTCTCATTCTTTATAAGATGCGTAACAAACTAAACCAAACAATAACAGAGAACATACAAAGAGCTTCTGTTTTAGCTTTTTGGTAACAATTTGCTATTGGCCAAGTTAATGCACTCTTGTGTGAAGCATAGAGGCACTTGATAAGAGACTGAAATATTGTTTTTCTATAAACTTAAATTTTAATGCTTGCTGAGCAGTTGCATTGATAAAATACAGGCTTTTTAATTATGAAGGTTTAATTGCACTAAGAGTAACAAGTGTAGTTGGAGGAGCGTCGGAGCTCATTAATACGACGGCCTTTAATAATTTAACCTGTGTGTTGGTTCAATGCTGAGTCTGGGTCTCCACCCCTAAAAATAAATGCACACTAAATGAAGTTGCCATCACTTTGATTTTTTGGAGAAAACAAACACTTAAATCGTTGCATTAGAACCACTGAAAACTGAACGAGCATTAACAGAACAAGGAGCGTCTTTTGCTCATGAATTTTAATAGTGTACAAAGAATGGACTGCAACTGACCAATCATAAGTTGCAGAAATGTGTATAATGGCAGCCTCCATGAGCACTTAAGTCTTTTCCTACATAGAATCAGGCTGCTAAAAACTGAAACTGATCCCAAGGTGTCACAGGACTTCTGTCTGATCTGTTTTTGATCTGGGGTGTTAAAAATACCTTCTATTCGTTAAATGGACTCTGATAGATCTATCTGTCTGGGCAGAGTCAATCACTGTGACACAGATGTATGGCTTCAAGAAGGAAAGGAAGAAGAAGAAAGAAGGGAATTCAGATACACAAAGTGGATCTGTTCCTTCAGGTTTCAGTACAATGAAAAAGCTTTGTATAAACTTATTGAGAAAAAAGTTGCTTTCTCTTTTTTTTTGTTTGTCTTTACTCAAGGTGAATTGCTTAAATAGCAGCCTGACCTTTTAGGAGGACTGAGAACCATTTCTCACATTGGGTACAATGCAACAGAATTTGCTGCCTTGCCCCTTACAGAAATAAGTTATCAGACTTGTCACCAGAATCTGGTATACTTCCTGTATTCTATGTGAGGTGATTGCCTGGCAAATCTTCAGATTTTCATACTGTGTTTCTAATGTTTTAGACATTCACCTTCTCTCTGGAAACTCAGCTGTTCCAGTCAATGAACATTTATTCCTGTGTCCATCTGTCTGAGTCACCTTAGAGCGTGTATACACACACACACACACACACACACACACACATATTTATCTATTTGTAAAGGTCTGGTCTTATGAATGTGTGTGTGTGTATATGTGTGGGGATGGATGGGTGGGTGAGTGTCTCTCTGTCTGATGTGGCCTGTCAGGTGCGACCATGCAGTGCCCAGTGGGAGAGGACCGAGGTGACTCAGATGGACACAGTAGACTTGTTTCTACCTCTGAAAAAGGGCAGGATGTGGACGAAAGAGAACATGAGAGACACATGATCAAGATGGTGTGTGTGTGTGTGTGTGAAGAACCGGAGGGCCTCCATCACCCCACTCACTCAAACAATTCCTCTGGCCTTTGAGCTGTCCACACTAATACAAATGTACTTGACACCCAGACTGTGTATGTGCTGGCAGGAACAAAGGAAACATAACTCTTAGTTTGGCATTCCTGGCTTTCTTCCCCACTGGAGGTGTGACAAATATGCTGTGCTCCATTAGTTTAGATTCAGCATTTTTGTGCAAAAGTGAGCATATTTCACTCAATTTTATGCAAAGCTGTACTGAACATACAAGTGTGTTTCTGTGACTTTGTGTGTTTTGTTGCAAGGCAGCAGTGGGTCTATTTATAGCACAACCTGATGATGTATTTATCTGCCGGTTATGGTCATGGGGCTCAAGCAGCACAGGTCCATGAGCCACTTAGGGGTAAACAAAGCCTCAAAGCACAATGCTCCAATCAGGAGAGCAATCAAAAGCAAAAGAAACGTGGAGGTGCGTTCCACTACATGTTAATTTCACCTCCAGTTACACCTGGTGAACCCAGGACGTGTTTCAGCTTCATTTTCGGTTTTCCATCTCATATCTGCCAAATAGAACAGATACTAATTAACAGATAACACTACTATTATATTAACCAGTGTATCTGTCTACACCGGCTGTGTAATGGATGGATGTACACAAGAAACTGTGACCAAAAGCACCTCTTTCCTTGTCTTTTACACATGTAATTATGTGATTGTGTATTGAATTAGGACCGCTGTCAAATGCTGTTGAGCGCACAGCAGTACTGTTGCTGAGTGGGTACATGGTAGCTGCTTCTGTCTCCTGGATCAATGCAAATAAATTGCCATGTAAATTGCACTGTGACCTTCAGCCAGTCATTCATGCTGGAGTCCAGTATTAGTATTAGTCTTGTTTCACTCAGCCGGCATAATCTTAGGTTAGTCATAGTACCTTATACCAGCCTCACCAAGCCCATTCCAGGCACTTTGTTTCAGTGTATTTTCAAAAATCTTTTTTTTAATCATGTTGTACCACACGCTGAGCAAACTGATTGTTTTGATACCTGTAATTTGGCTGCTTTAAAAACTTTCAAGCTTGAAAAGGTCAGTGAGTGCCATGACAGATTGCCAAATCCATCTAAGAAATCTGACATTTTTGTGCAGCACATGCATGAAGCTCAAACCCAGTCATAGTTAAAAAAAACATGTTTGACACTTTTACAGGCCTTTTTGGACAGTGAGTGTGTAATGCTACACATGGATTGTTATCACATTTTGCACTGTTATTTTGCAGTGCAATGAACAGTACCAGTGTTTTAACTGGAAAGGAAGATGAATTTTGGGATGTAACTGCAGCTCCCTGAAGGAGGGAGATGGGTACATTAGTGCAATAGCTTGCCCTTTCCAAGCTCTGCCTGAGCTCAGCGAACAGCAGCTGTTAAAAGGAGCCTCAGCAGGTCTGAGCTTCCACGCCTGCCAGGGGTCATCAGTGCTTTCAGGCATGACGGAAATTATCTCAATAATGTCATCATTGTTGTTACATCTGTACTCTTTTGTCGGACTTTGCACATATTGACATTGTGAGGTTGCTCTTTCAAATGTGCCTGAAACTATCAGCTCATCATCTATCTAACTATCAAATCATTTAAGATCAAAATCATTAGCATTAGTTTTTTTTTCTTTTATTCAATGTCTCATCCACTTAGATGCATTGCATAGCCATACTACTCGTGGTTCCTCTAATTTTCATTCATTCATCGACACCTGTCAACTTCCATCATTTCTCCCTCCCTCCATGCATTTGTTTTAGCCCTCTTTAATGGCCCCTCTGCATTATTTACGTCTCAGGGTTATTTTCAGACACCTTGAATTATGTACATACAGCATCTAAATGAAGCCTGCCAGCAACCAGGAAGTGTTTGATAGCTTTACTGATCCCTCACATGTGTGTTCAATTCCAGAGAGTACATATGCTGACGGCAGAGTGCATTTCCTTTTGTTCTTTATCTGGACAGATGTGTGGGGCTGGATACCTGAATAAATAGTGTATGTAGATGAATCCAAGAGTGTATTTGCAGTATGTAAATGTCCGTACATCTGTGTGTGTGTGTGTCTACATGTGTGTGGTTGTGTGCCTGGCAGCCTGATGCCATGTGTTCCAGTAATACTTAAGAGATCAATTGTCTCTGTGTCCATTAGTGAAGCGGTCTTACCCGTTGGGATAAGCATGGAAGCGGATGCCGGCACTACAGCAGCCCAGGATAGCGTGTGTTCTCATCCATTTAATCCCTGTCTGCCCCTTTGTCTTTCTCACTCTCTCCTTCTGTTTCACCCTTTCCTCACCCTCTTAAATTTTGTATCACAGCACATTTATGGCTTCTCAAGCTGCATTGGCTAAATGCTCTCCTTCTGCCGCACAGTTTCACTTCTGTACTCACACGTTATGAATACAGCACAATGCACAATCACTAAGCAGATAAAAGGGAAAAAGGTCTAGTTTGTGACTTCTTAACCGGATGCATCACATCAATGATACATCTGTTGTGTCATTGAGCTGACTGAAGCAGGCGGTTTTTGTGAAGATGCATGCAGGTGTATTGTATTTTCCCATGTTTGTATAATACAATTACTGCCATCTTTTTGTAAAACTTAAACCTGCATGAAGTGATTTTTCAGTCACTTGGGGGCTGAGCAACAAGCTTTAAACAGAGAACTGACATAGTATCTCCCCTTAATAAAGTTGTTATGGCATTATCAGGAAACAGTGGCTTTTATATGCAGTAGACGCAGTGCACTAATATTTCTTATATTATATGCAAATCACAGATTTACTAGCTCCATATTAGGCTCCACACTTACTGAAGAAAATATCTGATTCTGTAGCTTTGTAACATTAAACTTCTATTTCTGTTGGATATAAAATCTCCAGCATAACATGATGCACTAATATTTTTTATAAGTAATAGTGCATAATCATGCTTAATCTTGCACTATTACTTGTTAACAACAACAAATAAACATAAAAACAAAACAAAAGATCTAGCCACTTGACATCATGCACTACCTGTCGGCACCTTGTCCCTACTCAAAACATTTGTTTAGCACTTGCCCATTTGCTGCTTGCTTTGCTTTTCCTATCTAGACCTTTGCTTGAGTTGTATTTATTCTAACTGTACCTTGCTTTGGATAAGGATGGCAAAGGGTATCTTTGGCCAGTGTGGACTGAACGCAGTTGTAATTGCCTTTTTGTTTTGTTTTTTGCTGTTGTTTTTTTTTCTTAAGGCAGGACCATTTCTGTGTCTCTTCTGGAGAGCATTTCAGGTGTGCACACACTCCTATTTCAATGTGCAACTAAATGTTTCTCTGAAGGAACGTTACAGGTTGTGAGTCTAGTGAAAAAACAAATGGGTACAGGTTATATCAGGGGAAAGAGTGGTTCTAACTGTGGTAGTGATTTCTATGCCATATGAAAATGACTATTGGTCCCATCTTGACCTTTCCATTGAAAATTGCTAGTCTCCGCCACTGTTCTTGAGTAAAATATATTCTCTTGGTACTCAGCACCTCTGCTTGCAAGTTAACAAATTTGATTTCCAACAGACAAAGAGTCTGAACTGACCTGAACACTGAACACAACAATTCAATAACACAGACAATTGAGAAATTTTCCTGTTTCATTAAGAGGTTTTAATATCAGAAAAAAACATACTATGTTTTTGTCACTGTAACACACTGAGAACGATGGATTTCTTAATGCGACTGAAGAGAAATTAATTTGGCCTCAGTTGTCCTGTGCCGCAATTGCCAGCATCCTGCGCATTCTGAGTCTCTTGAGCTCAAATGAGGTGAATATGATGACCACTTCACATAAAATCATGATGCATTAAATTGGCTGAGTGATGAAAAGGAGACGTGTCCTGCGAGAAAGTGTTTTGGTAATGAGTGATAATAGGTGGGAGAGACGAAGGGAGATGGGAAACGACAAACGGCGGTCATTGCTTGCGTGCCGGAAAGCAGCTTACTGCATAATAACAGCTCAAACTAATCTGTGATAATGTTTAATATCACTTAAAAGACTGTTGGGGGGAGGAGAAGGGACAGAGCAAGATGAAGTAGGGGAGCAAAGGAGAGAATAAAAATAATTAAATCCCAATAAATCAAGTCTACTTGAAGTCCCATAGCTTGTTTTAAGAAAGAATTAGCGTAAAGAAAATGTAGATTTTATGAGTCTCTTCTTAGTGTTTTCATCATTCTGGGGACAACAAGTTACTTATCAGCTTCAGTTTTGTACTAAGCCTAACTTTGATCATATTATTGTTTCTTTTTTCTCGAGGAAAGTGGAAGATATAAGGTAAAGATGTCAACAAAAACGTAGCTAAGCAAATGGGGTCCTTCATGTAAAATGGCTATGCTGATAAGATAAATGATATGTTACAAGAGACACGTTACTGAACATGTGACTGTTGCTCATTTAGTACAAAAAGAGTCAAGAGTTCTGTTCGGCTGCCAGAGAAGAAATAAACGTCAGCATGAGTCCAACTGAACGTCTCATGAAAAACAAAATCTGTCAAGCCCTTGCTCTCATTTTCCATTTTCAGCGCTTTCAAAAGCCTTGTCTCCCTTTTTCTGAACGCTCGTCAAAGAGATTAATTGATTACATACTGTAGATTTGGCTCATTAGCGGGCTACTTGCCCACACATGAGGTTTAACGAGCTTTTCAGCAGGGTGATGGGGAGGGGGTTCGGCCAAGAGCTCATTAAGGTTTGTCAAGGCCTGTCTTAATTGCTCCATCACACTGTTTGTCCGGTTTCTGTGGCGACGTGCTGCCTCATTGAGTCAACCAGGTATCTTTAGCTCTCTACCTCTCTTTGGCCAAACCCACCAGCCACATCTACAATCACACATTCAAACATTTGTCTCCATGTATGTGCTTGTAACACACATGTACAAATAGCAACCGCACTCTCTATGCAATGGTCACACACATATTTTTGCTGTCATGCTACTCACATAAGTATAGATAAGGTATAAAGAACGTGCAACTTAATGCAAGAAACTTGTGCAAATATGTACCGATAATGAACAATATGTGAATATTGGGCAGTTTCTTCCAAGCATGAATGAATGAATGAATGCAAGATGACAGGAAGCCTAGCACTGGCTCAGACGGGCCAGACAATAAACTCTCTCCTATATTAACTGACTGCTCTTTAAAGCAAGATAATGCAACTATTGGCTACACTGTGGTTACAAGAGATGATATCAAGATCATGGCATGTTGATTTACTGCCATTTTCCAAGAACCTCTGTTGCAAAAATGGCACCAACTTCGGCATCGCAGCAGACATTTTCACTACTCATTGTAAGGAAAGCACTCATTCAAGTCTTGCACGCACAATGCCAGGAGCCTGAACCTGAAGCTAAATGGGATGCAGCCATTATGCATGTGATTATTCACACCGCTGCTGTCTTTACTGTGACTTTTTAAAATGTCACACACTAGCAAGCCACGCTTTGACAAGCCACATATTTCCACTCCTTTTAAAATTTTGGGACATACAGGTTATACGCCCCTTTTTTTGGAGTTGTCTGTGTTGCTGCTTGTTTACCGTATGTGCTCCACTGTTTTATCGTCTTTAGTCAGTACCACTTTAATGTCACATGCTTACTGGCTTGGCTGAACTAATGCTAAAAGTCTGTCTGAACCCAAAAACAACAATGAGATGAAACAGCAATTTAGCTGACAGTTGGTCACAGATGTGACTCCGATGTGCCCAAAAAGCCTTTCTCTCTAAAACAGTCATTACTAAAAACAACAGCTGTAAAACAAGGATTTTTTTGTGTCGCAAACAATCCAAAATTACTCGAATACAAACCAAAAAGTATAAAAGACAGATCCAGCGTGTTATTTTCATGCTATTCATCTGGGGTCAATTAGGGATGAGTTGTAAGTAATGTGCATGTGCTCTGTGCCCAAAAACATGGAGGTTTAAAGGAACAGGCAGAATATAATATTTATTTGTTTAACCAGTGCGTTGTTTGTGTTGGCAGACTGAGAGCGGTAGATAGAATAATCTGTCAGAAAATGATGAAGGATGGCAAAACATCCACGTACTGACACATGAAATTCATTCAATGTATTGTTTTTAACCCTGAATCAAGGTTGATCTGGACCTGTGTCATTTGAGATTTAAATAAGTCTCAGACCCTCTCTGAGACTCTTGATCTGTTGGTCTCACCATGTAATTAATAGCCAGTTAAGAAGGCTGCTGACAGCCTGGTGGTCCCTGTTGGAGGAGAATCAGTGTTACAGTCCTGCTCCTCCATGTAACGCGTTGCTGTAGGGCTGCAGGATTAATCGCATTAAAGTTGTGGTTTTGATTCACACCTCTCAGCAGTCTGACTTGTACATGACGATTCTGCCACATGTGCAGCAGCAGGCAGATCGGATGAATCAAAGCAAGCGCGGCTAATTTATGCCCAGAGCTGCATCAAGAAATGACAAGAAACTGTGAAAAGGCAAGAAAAAGCTTTGGACAAACAACAAGCAACAGTGTTACGTTATACAGCCCAATGTTATTGCTCAATACGTGAGCGAGGAAGTAAAACCAAGCTTTAATTTATTACATCCCTCTGGAAATTATTGCAAGGACAACAAATTAGGAAAACATTAAGTAATAAAAGGGTAAACACTTCCCAAAGTGCAGTGAGTGTGCTTATGCTGCAGGAAGAAAAGAGAAAACACTGGGGAGGAAAAGGAGAAGAAAACACACACAAACACACACACACAGTCCATAGATTTGCAAGTTAATTTTATGAACATAAAAAACCCCAAAACACACACTGAGTAGATCTGTTGTTGGTAAGCCTTGGGGCTTAAGTTGATCCACTAAAGTGTTGTGTGTAATGTCAGATCAATATCTATCAAACCAGCGAGACGGGCCAGCATACCCACGACAGCTACCCTAACGGTGTAGTCAGTGAGAAAAAATGAGATTGCGGAGATACAACCTAGCAGTTGATCAAGGGAAATATCATAAACTAATTGATGATATTCAGTTCCTGGGGCATAATGTTACATTTTCATGGCTCATCAACTCTGAATACATTTTACCGGTCCAAATGTGATGAAGTACTAAGCAAATGACAACAAGAATTTAATAATTCTCCGGACACACTGTGTAAATTCTGGCTTAAAACATAATTTTGCCCAATAACTATAAAAGTACTGAATTTATAGACCCATTTATAAGTAACAGACCAAAGAGAAACATAGTCAAACTGTGTATTTATGTCAACTCCTAGGTAATTTAAAAATGTACTTGCAAATGTACTTTTTCTCATTTAATACTTTTTCACTTTTTTCAGACCAAATGCAGCAGTTGACTACACAGTAGAGAATCAACACCATACATTCAACCACAGCTAGCAAGATTAAAGGCAGGAAGGCACCAGAGGGACCTCAGAGCACCTGTCCATCTCCTCCATGACAGGATATTACCAAACATATTAAAAGAGATGAGAAAACCATCTTTAACCATCTTGAATAGGAAAGTCTGTTATGATAT
Source organism: Datnioides undecimradiatus (assembly GCA_008933995.1). Lineage (NCBI taxonomy): Eukaryota > Metazoa > Chordata > Actinopteri > Lobotiformes > Datnioididae > Datnioides > Datnioides undecimradiatus. The sequence continues at coordinate 3,430,607 of WARS01000008.1, forward strand.
TCCAGATATGGTGATTGCTTGACATGTCTTTTTATGTACTGCTGACCACTGACAGTGAACTTATGGCTCTCTCCATTCATATAGGCCTTTGGAGGCCTAATATAATTGCCCAGGGGTGTTGCCAAGATGGCTGCCGAGTGGGGAGCCTTGCTATCTCCCAACACTGTGGCACACACTGGTTTTAAAATGAAAGAAAAAGAGGTAAATTCACAGTTCCCACTTAAAAGTCCTGATGTGTCTTGCCATTGTCTCCTGCTAATAAATATATCAGTCGCCACATCTTGTCCACATGTGCTATGTATCCATTATTCACAAGACCCCAACTGGTCATCCTCACATTGAGTTTCCTGGCTTGCCCTCTTCATTTGAAGGTCAGAACATATGGTCAGCTGCGACAGACTGCTTCTGGAAGTTGGTATGATTCTCTTAGAACCAGCTTCTCCCCGCTCACTACACAAGCCGTATCTAACTAATTATATTTTGGACATGCCTGCAGTAATGTGCTTTTGATAGTGAGCAACACACTGTGCCTTGGTCTTGGTACTAGAGCTCTAATTTGATATAGCACACTCACTATCACCCAATATTGTCACTTAACAGCCTTCCAGCTCTGAGCTTTTGATCTGCCACTTGATCAATTTTCTGCCCTGTCAAAACCCATTACCCAGTCACAGGCTCTTACATGGGTGTCAGGAAACAGAGTGGGACACTGACAGTATCACTGAACACAGATCATATGCCAGTGTAAACACTTGGACAAGACAGACATGGTGTGACCAGCACACAGTCACTACAAGCAGCAGGCAGAGGGAGGGAAGCCGACCACACAGAGAGGAACAATCTTTCTTCTGTGTTGGAGGTTGGGCTGTACGTCGGTGTCGGCGCGCGGCCTGGTCTCACCAAATGGCGTGTGAATGGAATGGTGTGGTGGAGTTACTCAGCAAAAGGGGGCTGATGGGCTTATTCTTTCCTCTACGCTAGATCTATCTGTCTCAAACCTGCAATTTGTAGATTGAGCAAATATTTAGTCCCAGATTTTTGAATATGAGTTTTGCATAGAAAACAACTTGAACTTGAAAAATACAACTTACATTCAACTAAAATTCTACTTACGTTCTATTTATGGTTGTATGGTGGTATTGAATACAATATGGTTGTTGTATGACTCATTGTGATGATAAATAAAACTGCGTTATCGCACACAGAAAACAGCAATGTCTGACAGCAATTTGTTTTCTGAAAGTAGTAAATGTGATTGGTATTGTCAAAGTTTGTAACCTGCCCACTTTTAATGTATTGTAGTGTCCTTTTCACCCACAGGTGCATCGGTTGAGCCTGGCCATGAACATCTCACTAAGGAATAAATGGACTGCCAACAAATTTAGCACTGGTGCATTTGCACTCCTTGAAACATTGACGGTCCCTTCACTGTCATCTGGTTTTAATTTGTCAAGTTTGAAAATCTCTGATTGTATTGATAGATTAAAACATTTTGGAAGGAAAGGTGCTCAAATAGAGCAAAAATAAGCCGTAAGAGTGGCTAAATGACACTTTGAATAAACATTCAAATTTTAAGTCACTTTGCACAATCAATAGCAGTAAACAATTCTGAGTGAAGTGCTTTCATGCTGGGCCTTTATACCACATGAGCTGAAATCCTTTTTAGCGGGAGGAATATAATGACAGTGTACTTAATGAGGTACCTTTTCAGAGTAATGAGTGGAGATTGCTTAAGCTTTAATCAGATGGCAGTTTAATTGTCCAGTCAACGTGAAGAGACAGATGATGGAGTAACTTAATGACTCCGATGAAGACTTATCGAAGCATTAAGTGTTATCACCAACAACAAGGTTAGAGAACTGACGTGAAAGGAAGTGTCACTTCTTTCTTTTTGGAAGTTGTCTAATTTGGTGTCATCCTTTGCTTCATTACACAAACATGAACTACGTACTGCTCATTACCATTGCCATGAGTTAAATAGTTCTATTGCTTTCTTTCACAGTGCTAAACCCTGGGTGCATCATGAGCCGTCACTAACATCAGCCCTTCTGTCTGTCCTATTATAGATTCATCAAATAAATGTGAAAGACAGGCCCCAAGTTCTCATCAGTTTCTTTAGAAATTTTATTCATACTCTTATTTAATTCAACACTTGTTGTAAAAAGAAAGGTACAGGTGACGGTCAAAATATCACCAGGCTTTATCCTCCTGCAGACACTTTTCCCACCATTCATGTTGAGTCTCTTTGGAGGTCAATCTTTGATCATTTATTGGGTAATAGAGGACACGGATTTAATTTGTGAATAGTACAATCAAAGAGGTGCGCCACAAATTATTTAACAGAAATAAAGAATGAAAGAGTAAAGCTCGGTGCATAAACTAGCCTAATTAAACCTACATTGATGAGTTTCATGTAAAAGTTGTTCAAACTTGCCTACAAGAGTAGAGAATTAATGCAATGATGTGCTTAGTGCCAAAAACCTGAACATGATGTGATTGTTGGAAAATGAATGAACCTTCTTATTTACTGAAGTTATTTGTCAAACAAAAATGCTTCAGCAAGTTTCAGCTTTATGCTTTTGTCTTTTTAATGTAATTTAAAGTGTTAGACCCTTTAGATTCTGGAGTATTGGTCAGATGACAATTCTTACTTTCTGTACTGTTTAAAAAATATGAAACAAGAGACAATTAATCTATCATAAATGTTTTTGCTACTCAATACATAAATTCCTGTTTATGTCGTCGATATAATTCTGTTACACACACTTGTGGTTTAATGATGATATGCAGCGTGTGCTTTGGTTTACGTCTTTCAGAGCTGAATCTTAAACTTCTCTGTTTACTGCAGAATGATCTATTTACTTATCAATGACACCATGTATTGTATCAATTTTCTGCTGCTGAAACCGAAAGCGAGCCCAATGCCGATGTTGCTGTCGCCTTTGGTCTGGTTGTGGCATGGGCACAGACGATTTTGTATCTTGTTTCATGGGAAACAAAGGAAACATGGCAACATCACTGTAACCACTGATATTTGTTCTATAAATGTCTTAGTTGCTGTATATAGTATACTGGTTTGTGCGTGTGTGTGTCTGTGTATATGAGGTAATCCAGAAGGTAGCCAGTCAAAGCCATACATCAGCATTACCCACAAATCAATAGGCTTCTGTCTCCTGTTTCGACGCAATTGAAGTAGCGATATTACTGATAGTGGAGTCTTCCCAGGTTAATGACCACTTTGGCACGCACACCCGTGAGTGTGTGTATAATAGAAAACTATACACACACAAAGAAAGAAAATGTGTGTGTCCATTTTGTGTCTATATGTCTTGTCAGCTGTGTTACAGTCTTACAGTGCTTCTGCACAAAGGATTGTTGTATATATTGTGTGTATAGAGATGTAGAGGGCTTCTTTGTCTACTTGTTGGCTGATTGTATCAGGATTGATGCTCCAACCTCACGTGATCCCCTCTGATGCATGTAGATAGCAGTAAATCATGTCAGCCTAACTGCGAGTGGATATAGCCAATAGCTATGGCTATATTTATACCCTAACTGCATTATGTATGTATGTATGTATGTATGTAAGTGTCTGTTCAAAACACTGTGTATGATGCCACGTTTAAAAGTTTAAACACATGAGAAACGGATGACTCTCTGAAGAAGAAAAAGAGAAAAGGCAAAAAAAAAGCTGCAGCGGGCGGCGCAGAAAACGAATTTTCCCCTCATGTCTTTTGACGCAAATAAAGCGAGGTCAATGCAGATCAAATCCATTTGGTCTCTGGAAATACTGTGTAATTAACTGCTGTAATTAGGGATGGCACAGATGACAGGTTGTAAGATGAAAGGGAAGAAGGGCAATGTGGGCGTGCAGGGAGAAAGGAACACAGAGAACCACCATATAGAATGCATGCAACAGACTGAGCGCAACAAAGACAGACAGAGAGGAAGACAGACATCTGAATAGTAACATCTGCTAATTACAGTGGTGCAAGATTCAGGCTCCTTCTCTCTCAGGTCTGCAGCAGCTACATGTAAATCTCCAGCTATATCTTATAGGAAATGTATAATTCGTGCATTTTTAAACTTAAATACAGACAGATTCGAAAATTGACGTATTTAGCCCTCGGGACCCTCTCACTCCTTTTCTCTCCACCCCCCCCAGCTGTTATTTGATGCCTGAGTCCCATCAATATTAAGCTAGGTGATGTGAGAAAGGTGACCCTAATGGAAAATCCAAATGATGTCTCACTCTGTGGAAAATAGTGTATCTGACCCCTTAATGCAATTACTTCTATCTGTCTGATTGATGTCCGAACAACCGCGTGTACATTTTCTCCCTTTGATCATTTTGTTAGAATATCTGGACGATACAGAAAGGAGAAGCAAAATAAAAGAAGAACGCAAAAAGAAAAAGAGGAAAGGAAAATAAGTTGACATGACATTGACATGAAGGTGATTTTGTATGAGTAAAGGCAATAACTTTTTGAAAAAGCTTGTATCTGCTAATCTAGGGTTTTTCATCATCATTATCATCATCATTAGCATTATGCTCACAATATTATGCATTACTATGCACCTGTTTCTCACAAAGGCACATTAAATTGAATTCAGATTAGTGTTTCATTAAATTTGCATGGTTGCATCACATTAATGTGACTAAAGTATATGCCACGACAGGGTTTCCAGACAGAAGAAGTGATTGCATGTAGCAAAACTATATATTCCATGCAACAAAAAAACTATATCTGTTTCTTGGAATACTCCTTCAGGAGTCTTCAACAATAACAGGCTGATTGTCTGAGACAGTGCGTGGGCATGCTGATGACATTGATGATGTCACTCACATCCAAATGCATTGTATCTAGTAGTACTGATATCAGTGCAAACACAATATAATGTTATGTCCAGTAAGTGAAAACCATGGACATGGACAATCTCATGTTGTGTGATACATGTGTGAAAGGTCTGACCTGATCCTGCAGGCATTGTTCATGATTCGTATGAGAAAATAACTTTGATTACGAATGAGAGAAGAGAGATGCAAACTCTGGCCCAGAGGAAACTTATGTATTTAAATGCAATCGTAACATCAAACCTCACTAATGAAGAAGGTATTGTCTCAATATACATCCTATTTGACAATATTTTGATATAGCAGAGCAAAGCAGCCATTTGAATCCTTGTCCCTTATGCGACATAGTTATCAAAAACTTGAGGCGCAGCAGCAAAATGGAGCTGGTGTCGGGGAAATGTAAGAGCCACCACACTAATGGGGAAAAGTTTTTACAGGCTCTACTGCTGAGATTTTTTTATTAGTGTTTTCTCAATTAATTTCTCGGGGAGACATCTTCAATAAACTGGAGTAAAGTGGAGCTCCCACCAAATGCACTACCAGCTTCATGTTTATACAGTCTAGCAATCTGCAGGCAGCCAGACAGGAGCACATACAGACCACATCATTATTCTTCTCACCATCAGTGAGTCCATCTGCGCGACACAATAGCATGTTATCCAAGCTAAATTACGCTCTATTTACAGCTAAGATTTGTAGAGGCCTGATTACAAATACCAATGAAGCTGTAAAACAAGGTTGGAATGATTAAATGCGTCTAGTGAAATGTATATTAGGCTTAATAAAGCCTCTCCATTCTCTTTTGTGATGACGGTGCCTGAGTTTGTGTCTCGCTTGCAACGTGCGGAGTGTGTATCCAAGATGTGTGACACAAAGACAGACAAAAAAAAACAAAGATGTGAAAAATGCCCTATTTCTGTATCGTGGCTGACTCATCAATTGTGCGAGCATTTAGCTGGGGAGCAAAAGCTGTCAGTGAGACCTCGAGTGAGTTTGCACTCCACAAGGATGGCTCGGTTTTGCTGTATTATTTCTCGAAACAGTGTGATCACGCCTATTGTCTGATCTGCAAACCAGACTCCCTGTGTCAACTTCAGACGTGACACACACACACACACACACACACACAAGCAGACACATACAGACAGTGACAGTTAACAGCTGGAGATGGAAGAATAAAACATGGCTGCATGCAAATGAAGGTTATGTTTGTGACAATAAACATATTTCTGCGAAAAAAAAGTCAGAATGAAGGGGCATAAAAGTGCTAACGTCTAAACTGAACTAAACTATATTTAGTTCTTCATTTACTATATTTATTTGTGAATGCACAAGTACGGATTGTGTTTAGGGAGAGTCCAGTGATTCTGTGGATGTCTGAGTGCAACCCTGTCTCTTATAAAACACATTTTCATGTACCACATTTACATCTTGCCGAAAGCATGTTGGACAAAACATTATGGCTGTCTGGATCATGTTCAAGCTTCAGGGCAGATCATCTGATAAAAGCAAAAGTCTGGGTTTTGGATAATATGCCTATTTGCCTTCTTGCTGAGTGTTCGTTAAAAACGCTGATGCGTCGAGCTGGTCACCTTAGCTTAGCGTGTTTTCACATCTATAATGAAAAAAGTCCTCCTCCTCTGCCCTGTGCTTCAAGTCAGTTGATTATTCACAGAACATGACCTTTTCCTAAACTTACCTAAACACAACTATAAGATTGGTAATCATGCTCAAGAGAGGTTACTGGAGGGAATTCTTTTGAAATCCATTTTGCCCTGGCACTGAATTGTTGGGAGATTCAATCAGTATAATTTCCTCCTTATGTCTATCAAAAAATGTAATGGTGGTTTTTGTTCTCTAGAAACATATGTGCTACTACAGAAGAAGTTGTAAGCAAGTACCATTGTAGAAAAAAGTATATTAATATATAATATAGTTACTCAGACTGACAAGCATCTTCTCACGCACTTGTAAGTATGCACTACCTGCCTTTAATTTGAGTTGTTCTGATTAATATTAATGGACACAATCAATATTAATGCATTCTTCACACAGCATCGAGCGCCTACTGTATCAGGGACCAAAGGGCATACTGTATTAGATTTACAACCTGACACCAAACAGTAAATTCTGTGTCAAGTTAAAATTCAAATCCAAATCTCTCAGTCTGACAAATGGTTTGTCTCGCAGACTTGATTATCATCACTGGTTCCAGCGCAGTGTGTAATCTGCTCCATTTATTGTCATCGTGCACTAAAGAATGATTAGCTTGGCAAGACATGAGGGGGAGAAAGACACAAACAGAGAGAGAGAAAGAGAGAGACAGACGGACAGAAAGAGATCACAGTCAGCAGAGATCGGCAGATGCAGAGGGAGAAAGAGGGACCAAGAGCATCTGTCTACTTTGCTCCCGGTGGAAGAATGTTTGTCACCACAAGCTGCTCAGTATGAAACTAGGAGCCAATTACACTTGATGGTAAAATGAGGCATATGCTCAGATTACATTGCTGTTCGATTCCTCCCTCAGAGGCAGAAGAAGGAGCAGAAATTAATTTACGGTCTGCCTCCACACACTGTTCCGATAGTTTACCTGAATTGCACGGGTCACTTGGCACACCCCAAAAGTAGCCAATGCTACAGTTGACAGAAAAAAGATGCTGTATTATTAAAACACATGTATTTGACTTGAACATATCGTGCGCCGAAGGTGGTTTTCTGTATGTCAACTGCTCGTTTTGAGTGAGGGATAATTAGTCTAATTAATAGATTGTTAGACTGCATACAAATACGGCAACTGTTGATGAACCAATTAACAAAGCACTAACTCCTCATCAGATACAGCCATTACAAAGTGAGCGTGAGAGGCACTACAAGACGTTAATTGAGATACACATCCACAAGATAATGAATGCAAGAGATATGTGGGAAGTCACTGAGCACGCAGAGGCCCCAGGTTATTAAAAATGCAGACGGGATTTATGTAAAGACATGTTAAGACATGTTTTGGGCACCAAAGATCACCTTTTATTGTGACTTTGCAACAGTGACTAAGATGTGAAGATGAATCTCCAAAAAAAAAAAAAAAAATTAAACTAGTACACGCTTTGTTTGAGTAACTTTGAATGCAACCCACGTAGCTCAGTCATAAACTACACTGTTCTGGTCATTTGCAACGTTTCACTTGAGTGACGGGCTAATGTTATAAGCACTGCTGTCTTATTATTCATTGTCGTACAAGTCAACAAAACAGTCTTTCCTTGATCCACTATTTTAAATTAAACTCAAAATGCTTTCTTACATCACTTTTTGGATGATTCAGTTTAGTTTATTGTTTGATGTAATTATTATTCATTCAGCACTGATCGCCAATTTTATTTTATGCCGCATTAGTGAAAAGATCAACAGTAATCCAGGAGCAGCAAGGAACACCCGGCACATTCACGGACCCATTTAATACATACAGTTGAGTTCCACAATACTTTGAATTAAAGCTACCGGTCATAGCAGCCACGCAATAAGACCTGATGGGACATGAACCTGCACCAAGATTCCCCTAATTAGCCAATGCTAACAGTAAAATCACTCTGTTGTACTGCCACTTTCATCCAGACTAAAATGACAGCTCCAGTGAAAGAATTGTCATTCAATTTTCCAGTTTTCGACGCTAATGATCACTGAAAGATGAATCACACTGACTTTGACGATCCCCTGATTTTTGCTCTAGCGCCACCATGAGGTTGACATTTGTGGCTTTGAGTGAAATTCCTCGGCAACTGGCTGTGAGGAGATCGAAACTGACAACACCTCATACTTAACTTGGATTAAAATGTAAGAAAATTGTATTTCTTAGTGTGACTGTCAAAGATATGCTTAGTAGGATTTGGACATCTGAGCAATAATATGTTCAGATAATATAGTAAATACAGCAAGATACAACTTTGTTAACTCAGCCCATGATAGCCAGCAACTGTTGAAAAACCAGGCTGAAAATAAGAGGTGAGACATATGAAGCAGTTTGATTAAAATTGTTCAAACTGTTCGATAAGTTATCTTATTAAGATGTTTTAATCATGTTTCAGTCAAATTGTTTTGAAAGAAAGGCAACCTGCCGGTAACCTGACATTGCTACGTACTGAATCTGATGTCTCTTGACAGACTCTCCACACCTCACGCTGCAATTTGTCACGACGAGCTGCCCAATAAGGCTCTGAATGAGGTTAAAAGAGCATAACGAACAATTACAATCAAGAGAGCAATTTTGGTTTTGAAAGGGTGGCTGATGAGGGAACAATAGCGAGGCTGTGACAAACAGATATAATAGCACTGACCTTTAACTACATACGACAGGCTGTTTTTGGTGGGAACAGTCTTTTGGAATAAAATTTACATAAACAAACACGTAAAACATACATTTCCATTAAAATAAATAAATAATGAAAATGAATTATTATTTACCTTTCACATTATATACATTAGTCACCTAACGGCTTTCTGTTCATGAAGAAAAGTAACCTTAATGGTCCATCTGATCATATAATTCTGCTTTTTTTCTCCTTATGATGGGTTAGTTTTGCTATATCTCACTCCCTTATTCATAATCACAATATCTGTCTCAATACTCTCCTTGACTCCTCCTCTCACTGATCTCCACCAACCTCCTGTCTGTGAACTGTTGACCCTTTCTCATCTGATCTTGTCGTCTTTGCTGTCAGCCATCACTCCATATTTCTCTCTTCTTCTTTTTTGCTGTTTGTCACCAAGATGTTGCATTCACTGTCTTCACCTGTATCATCCACCGGCCTGCCAATCGGAAACCCTCTTCTTCCAGTGTGTTTTGCAAATGTGTGTGTATTTGTGCAACCCCCAACGGTGCTAAGAAGAATTCACACTTATTTTGCTAGTAGTACTCTCACTCCTCTTCCAATGCAATTTTCACAACATCTTATGCTGCTCTTTAGCGTTTAACTCCCTCCTCTCTTTGAAGTGTTTCCGTCCCTCCATATTCAACAGTGAATACTGTCTGCACTGGCTACATGCTGCAATCCTCCGTGTCAGCAGTCCGCCTTTCTAATAAGTCTTCTTGTGAATCCCTACATTCACGAGATGTCTTTTTAGGATTATGCTAAAATGTTGTTGCTGGATATGAATTGACCTCATTACTGCAGTTTGTTTGAGCATTTTCTTTCACACTTAACTCTTTTTCTTTACCTGAGCGGACAAAGACAGACTAGAAATAACTTCAGAAAGACTTTTTACTTTCTCCCAACCCTAAAACATGCACAAGCTCAGTACATGTGAGTAGGTACGAGCTTTGAATTTCTTCTGATGCTTTTTTAACATGGATCTTGTGCTTTTGATTCCAGCGCCGTTAACTATTGGAGCTATTAATAGTGTGTGTCTCTGGGTTGTGTTAAGGGAAGGGATGGAGGAAGCAGTCGCAGAGGATGGAGGAGCCAGCTGCATTTAACATTATACCCTCCACTCCTGAGGGCCTCAGCGAAATCATACACATGGGCCGTGAAATAAGCAATCTGCAGGGGATCTTCGAAGGCTTCGAGCTTACAAAGATGCTCCATCTTAAGGCTGAGGTCATCAGTTTTGGACCCAAAGCAAGGATGAGATGAGATGATAACTTGTTGTTTTATGTATTGGTTCCCCTACATGGTTACCTTTCAGTGTCACCCCACTTAGCCTCACAATATGGAGCCCTCTCAGAAGTAATGAAGAAAGATAAAAAGATTCCCAGGCTGCTTTCACAGTAACACAGCACATTTTAGTAAAACAGCAGGGTTTCAGCACAGTGGTTAAATGTTGCCCATATACTGTATCTACTGTTTCCCCCACCCACATCAGATGAAGGCCGCACCTCAGGACATTCAAGACAATGTCCCCAGTCTGCAGGGAGATAGCACCATTACTTGCCCACTGGGGAGAGGGAGGGGAGGATGGAGGGGGAAACAGGAATTTAATCTCCTTTTAAAGCCTGGTGAGTCACCCTTGCAAGAGTGTTTGTTGTTTTCTTTATTCCTGAGTGAGACGGCAAATCCACTGGGAGCAAGAAAAGCCCACACTGACCTTTCACTAAAAAGACATGCCTTTTGGTTTGCTTTTTCCTCTGGTGCACTCACGCAGGCAAAATAGACCCATACTCGCCAGCCCGACCCCCTCCTCCGTCATCTTAGCCGAAAAAAAAAATGTTTCAAATAAAAAAAGGACAATAAATAAATCCTGTTTCCTTTGCTGGCTGACTGCTGTGACAGGTGGTAATTTTTTCTTTGCTGCTGCATACTAATATTAGACAAGATGGGTAAACATGAAAGCTAAAGGCTGGTGGTTGGACAGGTTGGAAAAAAAAAACATATTTACTTTACACTCCAGAAAATATCTAAAGGTAAGAAAAACAGACAAAGGACAGCTTACTCAGGACTTAAATTAAGTCTGTCATTTGTTGCTCCGAAGTGACTGAAAAATGTCTTATCAATGACCACTGATTAGCCACCATCCATCAAGTGCTGCGACCAAGCAAAGCAGACAAATGGCAAAGGATGTAATCACCAATATTCTCTCTTTTTCAAGCGTTGCACTTCATTCTTCTCTTCTTTTGGCTGTGGATGCTGAAAATACATGTGTTAAGCTTATTTGCTGCAAACCGCTGTAAAACTGCACAAAGGCTGGAACGGGGTTGGGTGTGTGTGTGTGTGTGTGTTTCTAAAGGATTAAGACCACATGAGTCAACCTCTGCTCTTCACCTGTTTTGCAGGTTGTTGCCAATGTGGCTTATCAGCAGCAGGACGAACAGCTCCGGTGATCTATAGCATTGTTTGCTCGCCATATCAATTTAATTAAATTCCATTGATTCCACGGACTCACTCTTTCCGGCTGCCTTTTGTGTTCAGCTCGTCTCTGAACCAGAAGGACTTACCTTTTGAAACTGCACTTAGTTCAGCGCACAATGCAGAAGCTTTCCACCATCAGAGTCACTGTCCTTTAGCCATTTATACACTGCAGCTCCTGCATTAGAAAAATCAAAAGTGGCCCTGCCTAAAGGTAGGATGGCTTACCCAAAGATTCCACTTGCATTATGTCACGACACGATTTTGTTCCATCATCCACACAGTGTCATACCTAACTGTGTGTGTTTCAGATGTGGATCAGTTTGCTTGTCAGATTATGTTGATTTGCATGGATTTGTTTGATTTGGTCATTTCTCCCTTACTTTTGTGGTTCTACCACACGTGAGGAGGCTACGTAGTGAGATGTCTTTTTGTTTGTTTGTGTTTGCAGTCAGGAGTCTACACAGGGTGTTTCATTTTGAAAATTGAGCAGATACTCTATCGTGTTCCTGTGCCTGACTTCTTCATTGTCCATTGGTTTTATGCAGTTTCACATGGTTTATGCAAGATGACGATGACCATAGGGCATGTTTTCCACAGGGGGAGAGCCTGGGACGCTTCTGAAATATGCTGGTTCGAATCTTGTGCAATAAGAAGTATTGGCTTTAATGGCCACAATCAGGGCTGTGTCATGGCTACACTGAGAAGCAGCAGAGCTCCATGGAGTCTCCCTGCTAAATGATGACGATTTCAAGAAAACACAGTACAACTAGGATTAAGCAACACTTCTAGCACAAAAAAACTGTGTCATTTTGGGTGACCTTTGATGACCTTTCCCATATTGCCTCCATCACGCAACATAATTGAATAATTATTCTGTTCTTGACCCAGTGTTGTTATAACTAAGAAAGCAATGGCTAGTCATTGGCTTAGATCTGCAGCATATTGAGTGCTGTCGAGCTGATATTGGTGGTGAATATCAAGTAGACAAATTCTTTAAAATATGAAAATGAAGCTTAAAAGAATACAAACTCTTTGTGCATCACTTTTGATTGTAGTTCTTCTGAGAGCTAGATGAGAAGACTGACATACATTAATCTGACTAAATATCCTTAGCCTATTTTAACATAAAGACAGTAAGCTAAGTTCAGCATAAAGACTGGAAACAGCAGCCTGGCTCTGTGCAAAGTGAATATTAGAACTAATTATGGTGTAATATCTCTTTTGCTTAATCATTAAAAATGTGAAGACCCTTATGTAACCTGCACCATCTGTGATGTGCGCTGGATGTCTTTTGGACTTCCTCCACTGTATCGCAGCAGTGACCCCTTAGCTTGAATTTCATTTTGCAGAGTAGGAAGAAGTCTTTGTCAGCAAATCCAGTGAGTAGGGAGTGTGGGCAGCAACAAATGTGTTGTTACTGTGCATTTTCAATGTGTTGTGCGCCTGTGTTGTGCAATGATAAAGAACCAAAATGCCAAGATACACATTCCCAGTCATTTGTGCTGAATTTTCTCCTTCAGATGAAGGGTCCAGGACATAAAGCTCTGGTTTGACACAGGTTTTGATATTTGTTTTCTGCTGAAGTTTGAGGTTCCCGGTGGAAATGCGCAAATATGCACTGGCTGAACTGCAGACATGGAACCATTGGAACTGGAGTTATGGTCACATAATGGCCTATAACTCCAGTTCCAATGGTTACTGTGTGATATAACTTGGTATACTGAGTCACAACACTTGTAGCTAGCAGCTGTTGTGCAGCCATGCTGCCATGCTATGTTCAGGAAAAGCAGACACTGTCGGAAAACATTTTGATCGCAGATATTTCGGATATGACAGCAGTATTGACCTTTTTATGTATCTCTTGATGAGAATTGCATTTCATATCCTTTTCTTTTATGGACATTTTAAATGCACAAAAAGAAAACATAACGGCTTGGGAGTTGCTGAAACCTGCTCTGAGGTTTGCAACAGTAAAATCTCTCTCAGCTGCTCCTCATGGGAAAACAACAAACCACAAACATATTCTTTATCACTGTCCATATCAGCAAGAAGAGTTACTAACCATGTGGCATAGATGCTCAGTGAAAATGCAACAAGTGCAGCTAATGTTGTGAAGCCTTGTTTTAGCCTCCATGACTGTTGCCACAGGCAAGACGATCTCCACCATCGAAGAGAACGATTGAGCTGTGCTTTACAGAGATTGAGCATTCACTGGAGGGGGAATCATGTATGCATGACAATTATATATTTTCTTAGCTGCCATGTCATTTCTGCCTTTTAACTGGTGGTAAGTCTGAAATGTGTTTTTTTTTCTTCCTTCATCACACTGTTTTTTTTCCCCCCTCCAAATGCAATTCAGACTGAGTTGTGGTTGGAGGGCATTTGAAATGAACTCCTCAGAGGCCCTGCTTAGGAAATGAAATTGCCTTGGATATGGCCGTTTGTCACGTAGTTCCACAGTGCATATTAATGATCAGTGGCACGTGGCGTGGCACTGCGCTGCAGGATTCATATAGTGACACAAGTCTAATCAAGCTGGCTGCACATTCACAGCCATTGTCTCTTATTTGTCTCCTCTGTTTCTTTCCTGCGTGTTTTCTTATTAGCCAGCCCTAATTCCCTTTTATTGTGAAGGTCTTACAAGAGCCAGTAGCTATTAATATAGCTGTTACATTGGCTTCACTTTTCCCAGAGTATACAAATGGTAAAATTATTACAAATGTTCTACCTTTAGGACTAACAGTATCCCTAATAAGAGGAATACGTTTGCTGAAATTTGCCTCCACAAGAATTCTTTGGGCGTTAATTCACAACTAACATAATCTAAGTCAGTCTAAGTTCACTTTGCAACAACAATCAACACAAGAGACAAGCAGTGACTTATTACTCATATTTCATCACGTCACAACTGAGCACACCGGTAACTAAACCAATTTGTCAGAGTTGGGAATACACTGCAGGCAGTTAATGCAAAGCAAGATACCCGATGTGTAACATTAAATTACCTGCCATGAGTTCACAAATAGTCAAAGGTAATTATCTCATTCACCAAAGTAGCCTCTAAATGACATGACTTCTGCAGCCTTTCCAGGAGAGCAGATGATTCTAATGTCCGGACGTGTCTAAAATTGTACTGACACAGTGGTAAACATGTCATTACATCTACAGCTAGTTATCATTTATTAACATTTGTTCATTTTCTTGTTTAATCAAATAATCATATAGTCTTTAAAATATAAGACATTAATGAAAATAAATAAATAAATAGCTCCTTGAGTCCAAAATCCTGACTTTACAATAAGATAAAACAGAGAAAAGCAACTCATCCACACACTTGAGAAGCCAGAACCAGCAAGTGTTAAATCAAATTAAACAGTTAACTGAATATCAAAATTACTGTTAATGAATTTTCAGTCGATTCACTAATAAGTTAATTGTTTAATGATTTCAAAACAAACAAAAGGGCAAAACCAAGCTGAAGGTTCTCCATCAAATCCAGCATGTGAAATCTGAAAGCTGAAGCTGAAACTGCTCATGTTTTCTCAAGTATCTGCTTTCTTGAGAGTTGGCAAAAAATACTCCTTGCTTGACCTAACATGAAAGAAAAAAAGCGGTCTCTAAGAGGATCAAAGGCTCCAGCACATTATTTTCCCAGAGTCTTTCGGAGAGCCATTATTTTGGGTGCGAGGCTTAGAAAATAACGCAGCACAATCTGAGATGAATCTCCACTGTGAGCTAAGTTCGTCTCTGCTGGATGCATGCATGGGAGGATAGATGAACATTATTTCTCTGTGCACTCCATCCTAATGCTCCACTGCTCCACTTCCTCTCCCAGGGAATGGAATCAGCAGAGAGAAACGGGACAGAAAAAAGCCCAAAACAAAACAAATGAGACTAAAAGATGAATTATTGTAAACCTCAGTGTGAAATGTGAAAATTATTTTAGCTGTCCCACTATGCAGGGACACCGGTGATAAAGCCAAAGAAAAATACAGATGTTAACAGAAAATACAACTCAGGGTCCTGTGAGAGAAATGTGAAGACTATTGTCTACAGTGTGTGTCTCTTTTGCTGCCTTTAAGAGGCTGTTTCTTAGATGAAACTTAATATCTTGCAGACCCACATGGGACATCTGAGCGAAGAAAAAAACAAAAACTTCAAAAACATTTGTGCGGTATAAAAGCTGATGATTGTGGATTTAAAATCTATTTACTGTGTAATTAAATAATCACTCGCTGTATCTTAAGGCAAGTACACTAATGGGAAACACACTTACTTGCTCTTTGGTGTATGGTTTAGAATATCCATACCACACACAAAATACCAGTAGCAGCCGAGAAATAGTTCCAGCACATAAACTGTGGATTGTTTATCTAAATTCACATTATACACTCAAATAATTATACAGGTTGTCAGGTAGTCAGCGGCTCAGCTACATTAGCTACCACTTCATTTAGATACAAAGCAAGTGAGCGGGTCTGTGTTGTCTAATAGCCCATTGTAGTTCTGGAAAACCACGAATGCTCACATCTATAGCAGTTGCCCTTGAAACTGAAAACTGTGGTAGATCGAATGAACCACTGTGGGTCATAATTTACTGCCTGCTTTCTTGTTTACCTGGATAAATATAAGTAACCTGGGGATTTGTTTCTAACCTGTATGACCATCTGACGGCTCTTGCTTGTTGTTCCAGCGGACTTATTCTCAGCCATCACTTTGGTGAGTAAAATGTTTTGTTTGACATGTGTTTCATTTTTCTCAGCCTGACATGGTGCTGTTTTGTCATCCAAGACAGGAAGAAAAAAAAAAGACTGCTCTGTGGTTGACAGTCCCTTTGAAGACCACTTGTGTGTCCCTGTGGAATAACCATGTCCACACATTTGTCATCTGTCTGTCATGGTGGTCAATCGCTCTTTCCAATCACCCTGTCAGCTAAATACAGCAATTTCTACACTCCGTGGGGGATTTAGTGCTGTTGACCTATTGAAGCTGGAGAATGGTAATCACCCGCCACATGACCACCAGCACCACCATCACACACACAGATACCTGCACATCATGTAGCCTGCACATTGTGTGTGTGTGTGTGTGTTATATGTCTCAGA
Organism: Datnioides undecimradiatus; assembly: GCA_008933995.1. NCBI lineage: Eukaryota > Metazoa > Chordata > Actinopteri > Lobotiformes > Datnioididae > Datnioides > Datnioides undecimradiatus. The sequence continues at coordinate 3,447,403 of WARS01000008.1, forward strand.
GTGTGGAGACTTAAGGCCCTGAAGCATATTGGAAGAAGACAGTTATAGTTGGCAGGAATAATTGAATTCCTCTGCAGTCATTTCACATGCAGGGTACTGCTCTGCTGGTGACACATGTCTCAGCATCACCTTTGCACGCTATAATGTTGTCTCTGCTATTACTGCTTTTTCTGGTTTTAAGCATGTGCACACTGACAGTACCATCACGGGCCAGAATAACTCTGAACTTTTCTATTGGATGTTATCAATTTATACAGTCAGACTGCCCGTTACATGTTTCTATTTGCAATAATATCAGAACCTGATGACAGCTGTGTGGTTGTCTTCTTATGTTGGTAGCACTGCTAATCCAACCTGATCAAACCACACCCACACAATCCCAGAGTTGGAATGTACCTTATACATTTACACAAGTACTGAACGTAAGTATCATTTTAGGCACTTACTTGAGCATTTTGCATTTTATGCTAATTTATTATATTTGATATTTTGGAGGATAACATTGTACCATACTACAGTTGAGATCACTGGTCTCAAGTTAGTATGCAAATTCAGGATTAAAGGATCAGCATGTAGGATTTAACAGCATCAATTGGTGTGTAAAAAAGTGCTCCAATCACCCTTCCCCACCACGCAGGTAGGCAGGTGGCCGCAAAAAACCAAAAGGCCCTCTCTAGAGCAAGTGTTTGGCTAGCCTACTCTGGGATACTGTGAAAACATGGAGAAAACATTCAAAAAATGTGTACAGAATATAAATCAAGTAATAATGTCAGCATTTAATTTTTGTATTTTATATGTATTTTGATGCCAATTTTTAATCATGTATAATTCGGACCTTTCTTTGTGGTATTTATACACTATGGCAATATGTTGTGACGAGGTATTTTTACAAACTATATTAATAACTGATATGCTGTAAAAAAAACAAAACAATAGATCAATATTGAAAAATAACATTATCATGCTGATAGTGTGAATTGAAAGAAAGCGGTTTGGGAGTTTGCACAATGTGCTCTCAAAATGTTCTCAAACACCTTTTGCTGCTTTTCGCTGAGTGCAGAACAACAAGGAGCATGCAGCAGCTGCTCTCACTAGACACTCACTTTATCTATATGTTATTGTTTTGGTAAAAAATAGACAAAGGTAAGATTAGGTAAACATGGGAGGGGTACAGACATGTCGGTAAGAATTGAATATTATTTCCCTCAGACAGACAGGTGTCTCCCAGGTATAAGGAAGGAAAGTAAAAAAGAGATAGACAAGGTGACAGTGTGAGTGCTTTCCAGAGTCAGGTGGTGACGGAGAGGAGTGACAACAGGAAAGAGCTGTGGCATGAGATGCCCCACCCAACAGCAATTTGGTGTCAGGCCATGACCTTTTACCAGTGCAATACGTTTGGAAGCAGCCAGCCATGAGCGGACAGACCACACTCCATAGAACAAGATTAAAAATCCAATTCCATACTGCTGAAAAAGAGTGAGACACAGAGGTGTGTGTGAGAGAGAGAGGGAGAGGGGAAGACTGAGCTGTAGAATAAGAGAATAAAGTGTTTCATTTATCACCAAGTGAGGAAAAAAGGCCCATTCATCTATAATCCATTAATCTAGGACACTTGTGAGAGCCTCATTCGCGCCTCTCTCTCACTGTCTTATGACAAACGGAGCTAATCACTGAGAGCAGAGAAGGGAAGCACGGCTCAGCCCACACTGTAAAAAGTACTGTCCCTCTCTCATTCGGGACATTCAGTGGGGCAGTTCACATGTTCCCAGAGCACATAGTGATGCAGTCCAAAACACGAAGGTGTTCAATGACCAAATCAAACAACATATTATATTTGTTGGCAGTTACTTTTCCACAGGTTTACTACTTGATTGATTGTTGTAGCACAATAAGCAACCCAAATCAAACAAAAGAGACACACAGCTCTCATAAAAAGCGGCACAGCAGCCCCATAGAGCCTGGCCAATGCCAATTCCATAGCACTGGCCAGACCAAAGATGCTCTCTGTCACTGTAAGGAGTTTTTAATCACACATTTGCTAAATCTGGATTTAACTAGTTATTTGATGCTGTCACATAGGAGTGTGATGTCATGATTGACAGCTCGTGCGTGCAGTGCATGCGCCTGGCACAAACACCAACATCGCTACAGCAAAATGATATCGCCAGTGCAAGATGACAGTGCCTGTGTTGCCGTACAAAATTTGGTTTCACTTCTGTACAGTCGAAGTGTCGACACAACATCCTTTTGTATAGAGTCTATATATCAGATCAGGACAGTACTCAAAATTAAATGACATGGACAGGGAAGGGGGACAAAACTGGAATTAGTGCTGGGACCTGAATAATAGGCTCCATACATCAGTCTAAAACAGGCATTCTCTAAATAATTGTGGCATATTGTATTGATCTACACGGGTAAATTGCCTTTTTGTTTAACCAACCTTCCACAGGGAGGTCATGACGCACAGAACATTGCCCCTGTTTCAGTGTCTTACTCAGAGCAGGCACCTGACACCTTTAGTTACTGACTAAACCAAAGCACTATTCAACATTTTAACCTTATTCAACTCTACAGTATATTCTAGGACAACATGGAGTTTAAAATTTCCATCACTTTTATCAGTGCGGGCCCCTCAGTGTAATAGAAAACAATGAAGAGATTCAGGGAGAAGGTAATCGGCTGCTGGGTGATGAGCCAGGGGATCCAGGGGCTCCTTGGCCAGCTATGATAAGGCCACACTCATCCCACAACACCCACTGCTGGGATTCAGGCTCATGCATTGGCTGCCATCTGAAAATACATTTGTCTCCACACTGAGGGACACTGCCAACTCGCAAAATTATCATTTTCACAGAAACATTTCCTTTCACCAAAAAACTACACACACACACACACACACACACACACAAATATCCTTTAGCAATCCAGAGAGAAGTAGAAAGACAAAGAGAGCAGAAAGAAAATAGCGAGAAATAGGAAATAAAACCCAATTTCTAGAACAAAAGGCTGACAACATCCATTTACTGTAAAGTCACATAAGGTTATATCTCTAAAGAACACTTAAGATTTACCCTGGTATTGAATGCCTTGGGGTGTTTGAGTTGTGATGAGTGATTTGGTTCATGTGCATGGTCTGGTCATTCGATTTCTTCTTCCACTGTTGCTGCTCAGTGCGTTATGAGGGCAAGCCTCTCTTCTTTTCCTATTGCAATGATAAAAGAAAACAACAAGATGAACAATCTACGTACAAAAGATGATCCCCTTTCCTCCATCCTCTCTGAAAGGGTTTGTTCACATGTGATTTTGAAGCCTGTTAATAAAAGTGCTCCCATTCCCAGATGTTCATTTAAAGAGTTATTGGTCACTTTAATAATTCAGTGTTTTTACAGAATGAAAGTGTTACTGTGAATACATTACAGAGAAACTGTCTGAAAATATGCAATGTTATGTTTAATCATGTCCAAACAGCGTCTCCCTACTCTCAATGACAGGCAGCTTTTCACATCAACTGTCCATCAATTACTGTTTCCAAATGAGCAAATAATTAATTCATCCAAAACTTAGAGCCTGATCAAAGCTGGAATTTGAGGCCTTTACCAACATGGTAAATGGCCTGTAGTTAGTGTTTTTCTAATTGTCTGACCACTCAAGGTCCTTTACACTACAAAACACATTCACACTCTGATGACGCAGCATCAGGAGTCATTTGGGGTTCAGTGTCTTGCCCAAGGACACTTCAGCATGGATCAAACCATTGATCCTCTGATGGGTGGACAATCTGCTCCCTCTGATCCACAGCTGCCCCACTTTACAGTTTTGTAAAGCTTGAACACAAAGTGTTATTTTCCAGACTACATTACTTATGCTGTCCAGCGTTTCAACAATTGTCGATTGATGGAACGGTTCTAGTGTTTTCCATCCATACAGTAAACAAAGTAGACTGGTCAGACACATTCTGTGTCTGATTCTTTTTAGAATCAATACGAGATCTGCAACAGTTCTCCTATTCTACAGTGGCATTTGGCAAAGTGACATACATTTAGAGTAAATACATTACAAGCAAAGGTCTAGGCAGGAAAAACAAGACAAGTGTAGACAAGAGCTAAGAAATGTTTTGAGACTAATAGGACCTAGGTGTTGACAGGTAGTTTTTTAAGTAAATAAGTAAGTAATACTGCACAATTAGGTAGCAGTCAATACAAAAACATTTGGTTCTCAGGCTTCTTCTTGAATGTTTTGAGGGACTGATCGAATGAAGTAAGTCGAATGGTAAATCATTCCACCGCTTGGGAACGACAGAAGATAGAAGTCTAGCTTGTAATTTCAGGCCCCATTGTGATGGTGGAACTAGGTGCCTTTCATGAGCCGAGCATAGAGAGCGGGATGGAGTGTAGAACTGAATGAAGCAGTTCGGGTAGCCTGGAGCAGTTTTAGTTGTAGTTTTGTAAGCAAGCGTCAAGGTTTTGAGTTTGACGCGAGCTGCAACTGGGAGCCAGTGGAGGGATATGAATAGAGGAGTGACGAGTGCTTTTTTAGGTTGGTTGAAAACCAAACCAAAGACATCTGAGTATTATTCAGACACAGCAGATCATGCTTTTGTTTGCATACTGCAAACTACATGCTACATTTCATCCAAATCATCATATATTGCTGATATAGTAAGCAGTTTCAAATGCAGCCTCAAATTCCCCTAAAAAGTGGCAAACAAACACACTCCACTACCACTGACAATTTAATATCAGACTATTCCACTGCTGCTCAAAAAGAGCAGTCTAATAGTGACACTGCGAGAAGATTCAATTAAAGGAAATCTATGGCATGTTGTAACATTTTTCAAAGACCAAGGAAGAAAATCTCTTCAGAGTGACAGCAGCAAACCGCCAACCTGGTCTCCTCCTCTTAACAGGATTACTACAGGGACACCCCTCCTCCTTCCTCTCTCTGCTACCTTTATGCCTCCATCTCTCTCTCTCTCATGCTTCCTCACACACTTTGTGACTGCTCTCCTTACTCTCATTCGACTCTCTTATCACCCTCTCACCCCCCCCATCTCCCTTAATTTCTACTCCTCCTTCCCTGCCCACCTCCCCCTCCTTTTTTCACTCTTGACACTCTTTTCAGCATGTTTCCTGTCACATCCTGAGAGCTTATGTAAAGTCAGAGGCAGACAAAAGGACAGGAGCAATGACCTGGGATGTATCACCCTTGTTTATGCAAGAGAAATGCACAGGAAAAACAGGGAAACCAGTGTCTACAGACTGACTACTGCAATGAAAGTGTTAGGATCCCTTGGGAATCTGTGATGTAGAAAAACCTGGAAATATGGATTTACCCATCATTCATAGCCGATATGGTTATTATTATTTAATATTTCTGGCAGACTCATTTCACAGAGTCTAAAATAACCCTGTAAGTGCTAAGATTACACTTGAACAAGCAAAAGACACGCCTGTGTCCTGACAGCATTATGCTTTACTTTTGACATCTTACAGGAATGACAGGGTTTAGGATGATTAGATGACTAACCAGTATGGCTGGTGAATGCAACACAGTCTCTCTATGGTGTATAATCCTCAATAACTGGCTGATTATTGGACCCTCTCACTTCCATGCACCTTGGGTTGTGAAGCAACCACGACCCTACAACCCTACGCAGACCATACCATACAACTGTGTAGACCACACAATGAAGATTTCGTGCAAATCCAATGATGATGATACTACACAAGTTTAACTTCCTATTGTCAGCAGGTGGTGAAATGACTATGATTCCTTATTGACAATAATATTGTAATTAGATCTCGTTAGACAGGTGCTTTTACCAAACATGAAATTTGGGAAGCATTACACTGTTTACACAGAAGTTACAACAACTTCCTGTTTCATGGTGGATAAGGCGTTGCATAGCGATGATGTCATCCCTTGTAGCTGTGAACATTCCGTCCAGTACTCATTAATGTAAAAAGAGCTGATCAGGGCTCAAAATGACAAAATCATTTCTTTGGCTGCAGATAATAAAGCTCAACACTTCTATGTTTCACGCTGAAAGCCTTCTGGTAGGTCGAAGTGCACATTTCTGGAAATCTGTTCCTGGTTCCTGGTTTATTTCAGATCTGTGTAACTGTTACTCAGCAGAGACCTTTGAAACTTTTATTTTTGGGGTATTACACATGAACACACACACAAACACACACACCACATCCAGCACCCACATCATTATTGCATACTATTTTTGACTCACAAAGGCATTAACACTGCACATTGCCGATATAAACACAATTACGGCTCATGCCTCATTAGCATGCCTGGGCTGGTATCCTGTTTATTCATGCCTGTCCATTCGGGTGCACTCTGGAGAATGTCAGCTGTCAAAGTACTGCTCATACTGGTGGATCCTCATCGCTGTCCTGACAGCATCCTGCACAACCCCAGTCCCCTCTGTACACTGTGGAGTTTCCCAGTAGGCACACAGATAGTCACACACGAAAACACACAAACACATGCTGCTGACACACATGAGAAAAGTCACACATACGCGTCCTGCCCATCTGTAGTTGAGCATATGATGGATGGCCCTGTGAGGAACTATTTCACCTCTGAACAGACCCTTCCCCCCCCGTTGCCAGGATACTGTGTTCACATTCAAATGAGATACTGGGTTAAAAAAAAAATCACACCAACCTAGGAGTAGGTGACATATGACATTAATAACAATTTCTCTTGCACCACAGAGATTTTGCTGAAATCTTATTTGTTTGCTAGCGCAGTTGGCATATATAGATTAACTGATACATAATCAGAAAATCTATACAGGAGTCAGAGCTTCAACTAACCACACATCCAAACCAAATTCAGAAAGAAATATGTCAAAAAAATCAATATGGCTGTCAGACATTACTGTGTGCTCATGTGGCTTGCTTGTGCACAGGGATGAGAGAGACTCAGCCCACATAGTCTTCCAGTCACAGGCCTACATCGATCTGTGCACTTTACAGAAATCTGTCCACATAGATAAAATGTTCACCTGGGACCAACATTGCCTAAAGTCTAAAAATAAAGAAAACCAAAGGCAAAATATAACAAATACAGAGTGTAAAACCTGCCAGAGTACCATAAAACATACTGATAGATGTGATTTCTTAAGGCAATGATACATCAGATCAGAGACCAGCAGAGCAATCGAGTCAAGCTTTATTGGAAGCTTCAGTTCACATCATTCATGCCATATGAAGTGACAAAGAACACACACATGTTGGACCTGAACATGTGTAACAAGACCAACCTTGTACTACAATTGACCCTTCCTTGTCTCGCCTACCATGGTACATCCTAACATGGTCATTGCTCTTTATGGTCTGCATTTCTCAGTCAGCAGTGTTCCAACTTTAGTTTGCCCCGTATCAAACACAACATAGTACTGACATCAAGCTTCAGGATTAAGTCAGTATATAAAAAACAGAAACAAAGCTTGCGTGTGTGCTAAATTCAAATGTAGATGTTTGCATTGGATCATAGATCTCATATCTGTATTAAATATATGAATTGGTAGGGAGGATATGGCAGCACTTGAATATGATGGTGATTTCATGCATTTGGAGATCTTGTCTGTTCCATGAACATCTTCATTATCACACCTTACATAAGTCACATCCAGCCAGCATTTAGGCTGATTCAGAGTACCTCCAAACAGAGAAAAGGTATATATTGGTTCAATCACACTGTCACAGGGCACAGGATCTAAAGGGTCTAGCCTTTTGGAGGGATCGGCAACCATTCTTTGAGAGGGTGGTCTGTCAAATAATTTTGCTGTACATCCAGGATTTTCCCTCCAGTCAAATGGAAAAGTTCATAGTCTAAAGCTAAGACAGAGATGATAATAAGGAAGTGTGGGAATCAAATAATTTCATAAACATTAGTCAAAAATTCTGTAAAATAGGTTTTGCATGAGCTTTTCTTTTGAAAATAACCAGTACACAGCATGTGGGCTCTCCCCTTCTAGTGGCAACAGTCCCTTCACACATCAATTTTTTAGTATCTTGAATTCTGTTTATCTCAGTTGGTTTGCAGTTTTTCTATCACTGGCTGCTTGAGCACACACAGATAATCACAGAGTCGTCAAAGCTGCGCAGAAGAATGGATATGTTTTTGTTAGGTAGTCAGCAAAATGAACCTCGGGGAATCTAACAGCCAAATGAAAACGTCCTCTGCTTATAAGTGTGACACCACAGAGAGATGAAGTGAAATACAGCTTTCTTCTCTTATAATGGGGGTGAGATCAAGGAGAATGGTGAGCATGGTAAACACACTGCTGTCAGCTGTGGTGAATAAAAAGCTGACCTCCGGCTGGTTACTAAAAATACTAATTCACTGCATGTGTTCAATCAAGTCTTTCCCAGTGAAGCCTTTCTGTTATGAAGTTTATGTATCGTTGAGTTTTTTTTCACATTAAATAGCCATGCATACTAAATGCAGAAGGCCTGACTGGCTCAAGGAGCTGCACTAGCTAGCACATTATTATTATTATTTCATAATGAGTATTGTGAATATACCTGTCATTTAAAAAGCAGCACTCACACACAGACACGAAATAACCTGCCAGCTTCAGTTTCCCACAGTAAGTCTTTCATTGTATTTCTTATCCTTTTATAAACTGATCTAAAATATTTGATCTTCATTCTAATTTTGACATGTTTCCAATTAACCAAATTTTTGTATTTGCATTTTATTTGTTTATTTAAATGGGATGATGCTCTTTGCTCACACTCAGGCTCAGTCCTCATCAGTTTTAAATAAGGACCCTAACATATCTGAAGGTTAAAAAAGACTGCAACACTAAATTTACAAAAGATAGTACAGTACAAATATATATTTTTTTCCTTGCATTTGAGTCAAAGTCATATGAACGACAAAAATGCTAATTGTGGCACAGGTTTTTCCATGTGTACATGGAATAATTCTGCCATTAATGACTGTAACCAGTAGCCACCTGATCAATGCAGCGCAGTTATAGAGATTTAGTTATGGTAACTGCCAACAACCCCTCGCAGCATGTATCTTAACAAACACTGAGGGCTTCCTGTAGCTTTCTACTCGTTTGAACAGGTCAAAACTTCTCATTTACACTCCAAGAACGGACTGGAAATGATCCGAGCTATGGTCTTGGTAATGGTCCCGTAAAGTCTATAAATAAACACTTGTGAATGGTGGCTCGTACGTTCATCGATGGCAACACTTTCTGCCCGGAGTCTGAATAATTTAATACCCCGCATTCCCCCCTCCTGTCCAGGACTGTATGTAAGAGTGTGTGTTTGCGAGGGAGGGAAAAGGATAGAGATAAGCAACCAGAAAGAGAGGCGGAAAAAGAAATCAGATGAGAGCATCAGTGAGTGGAAAACAGTGAGAGACAAAGCGGGACAGAGATGAAAAGAGTCCTCTGTTGTGCTCTGTTGTCATTATCCTCCATTGTTGAGAGCAATACGAGAGCACTGCAGCAGGGAGCAGAAACTGGCCAGAGAGGGTGGACTGGTGATGTAGATGCCATTGTTTCCTAACTATTATTAACTCATTGTTCCTGTGATCTGCAAGGGACATTATATTATGCCGTACAGTAGCATGTGTTATTGGAATACTCAGTAATTTCCCTACACTATAATTGTGCCAGGGTGTTCATTAAGATACTTGCACATTAGTGCTTCCTTTGAAGATTAGAGAAACTGCTAGCTTCATGGAGAGAGAGCTAAAGAAAAGGAAGAAAGGACAGAGAGGGCAGTTGGACAGTGAAATGGGGGTATGTGAAACTGTGGGAGTTGTTGTGAGAATAAATGTAAGTAGGTCATTTGCTGCCTCCAGGTTTTATCAGTGCATGTTAATAAAATCAATCAGATGCAAAACCACAATAATCAGAGTTATCAATATCACATATTATTATATACACATGGGAAATCATTTAATGTACAAACCAATGCACAATCAGGTACACGTCTGATTAGTAATCAACTGAACTGTTACTCACATGCATCTGTAGTTACCGCTGACCACAGATTCTCATCAATAATGCATCTACAAACCAATAAAATAATAATAATTTTCATTTTCTTGTAAGCAGACCAGCTTTAAATATTGCAAGGAGTGAACGAACGAGGAGCAGCTGGGGTGAGCTACAGGCGACAGGCTGCACACCTCCAGTGCCTAAGCAAGGTAACCAACTCTACTGTTCACTGGCGTTGTGTGGAAAACAACTTGCTACCATGTGCAGCATGAAATCAGATTGTGGTTGCTCCTGGCACGATGGAATGGACTGGAATGGAACCAATTATTGACTGACTTTATTGAAACAGCGTGAGTTTGTTTGGTTGCAATGTAAACAGAGGGACCAGTTGCTGTTCTGCTGTATTTCTGACAAACTGGCTGCTAATTAACGTTACAAACACGCTGCAGCCTTCAACTCAAGAACTCTGGGTTTGTTTGCAATTTTTTTTCAAATTCAAAATGAAGGTGGGGAATTCATCCTGTCTTCACCTTTTTTGACAGCTATAGATTAAGAGACACAAGAATGAACCGTGACAGCTCTTAGGCTGGAGTTGAAGCGACGCAAAGACAGTGATGGCTTCACTGACAGATTAACTTGCATTAACTCACTTGAACCCCAGGGTAAAACACCTCTCTTCATCTTGGCAACAAGATCATCAGGTTTAAAAGGCCACATTCAACATCTCAACAAGTACTAAAGGTGAAGTCAAAAGAGGGAAAAACTAAGTCAGAATTGTAACAACTGATAGAGCTTAATACTGACAAATTGTTGCAGGTGGAGGTGTTATATTTTGCAACCACTAGCCCGTTATTAAAAGTCTTAAACTGTAATTGAGTACTTTATGTAAACAAATCTGCAAGTCCTAGGTGACAACACTCCCAAATGTTAATACTATTAGCCCAAAACAGGAGCAGAGGTTCAATGCAGACTGTGATCTCAAAGCTAAACTTGAGAGCAGTGCTGCATTAAATGCATGCTTATTTTTATGTTGGCCGGATTTCACTCGTACTCATAATCTGATTTAAACTTAATTGAATTAATGATTAATTAATGATTACATTTGAGCCACAGGACTGAACCATGGTTTTCTTAAAAACGTAATCAACGTGACACAGCGGGAAATGCAGAATCTTGTTTAGCGAAACTTAATTCATTTATGAATGCATGATTCTTAAATGTTGATCATTAAGATTTCTGTCAGATTGAATCAGTTTTTCGACATCAGTCATCAAATATGTCTAGACTCATTTGTTACCGCTCTATAAAGTGTGTATGTTGTTCTTGTTCTTTTATGTTGTCACCTTTTCCACACAGGACTCAATTGCACATGCAAAAAGATTCACAGGAGGGATGATAAAAGAACCCGCTGAGAATTGATACATGTCACCTTCATAATGTGATCGATAAAGTGTCATTTGGAATAAAACAATGGGTTTTGTATTGTTAAGAGATTATTTGCATCCCCACAGGAGTCACAAAATCTCCCACTACAAACTATTCCATAAAGAAAAAAAATCAAAATCGTTATTACTGGGCACAAAAATAACTGGGCAAAGTATTATGTTGTTTACACATTAGCATATAAATAAACAATTACTTTGCATTAAGTCACAAGTGCCTTGTGACATGCATCACAGGCCAGCATTAGAATTATAATAAGAGAAGTACCTTCCCATACCCAAATTATATTTTTGTGGAAAGCAGAAAGCGAGCCAAAAGAGGACGTTTATATTGTTTTATGATATAAATGTGTATGTTAGTGTGATAGTGTGCATGCACGCATCATCAGTCATGCATCGTCAGTGCTACAGTTGATTTAATTTTCCTCTGTGGTGTCAGATTTTATGTGTCTCTGTGCTTGTGTGTGCGTGAGCTACAGCTCCGAAGTTTTGCTAAAGCAGCAGTGAGGCAGCAAATTAAGCAATCCTCAGTTGGATAAAGATCACAGGAACAATATTAGCAATCTGAAGTGAACAACCTGAACCTTTAGCCTTTGGGAGCATCAATTATAAGAACACTTTCACAACCTTATTTTCCTGCGTACCTGATGTGGTGTGGGTGGCTGTTGAATAAAGGCCAGTCACAGTCTTTTTCTTCCTTTCTCTTATCGCTTCCTCTCTCTTTTCTGTGAATGTAATTCCTGTTTTTTTCCTTTCCACACATTTTGTCCTCAATGTGAATAGTCGAAATGTTTAATATATTAAACCACTGCAAATATTCTAACCTTTACTCTCATGCTGCTGTGGTTTGTTTTGATGTAGCCTTGTTCCCTCTGAATCCTTCTTTGAATCTCCCAGTATTACATTCTTTGTGTGATATTTATTGATTTAAGAGATGAAACTGAGCAGATTATTTGAATGAAACAGGCTTGCAGCAAATTATTCCATTTTTGCCCTCAACTGTTACAGCTAAAATAATTCTTTGAAGTGAACAGACAGAAAAAAGAGACAGTGTCAGCGTTGCCTCCTCTGAAGCTGCAGGAAGCCAGCTAAACCGCCTTACACTAATCCAGTTAGCTCTCCCATAATTCCTCTTTGTGCTAAACAGTTACAGCAGTCATCAGCCATACAAACATGCAATCCACCCTCCTCCCAGGTCATACATCTACATCTACTGCCAAGGCCCCTGACAACAGCAGAGACATACTGTACGCTGTGTCCCAATTTGTTTCAACATACTAACGCTATACAGATATATTAGTCACAGTATTCTGTAGTTAGCATACAAGATGTTGGTAACAGAGAATCTTTAATTTGTGCTCTGAAGGACGTCAAATAATGCAACTCAGTATGGCTCAGGATGGTAATGTCAGTGTGTCCTGCTGCCACCCACGAGGCTAAAACAGTGGCTCTTTTGATAACAATTGTAACAGTAATATCTCAACAACTAGTGGATGTATTGTCAAGAAATTCTGTATTCATGTTCACCTCAGAATAAACTTGGTTATCTTCTGACTTTTCATTTACTGCCTTCAAGTCAATGTTTCAGTTGCCCAATACTTTGGTTTCAGCTGTAGTTTGTGTTTAGGGCCGATTAGCAACTGTTACCATGCTATCACTCTAATCTAATAAGTAAGGGTGACAGACAGTAAACATTATATCTCCTAAAATTAAAGCATGAAGGCCTTAATATTGTGAGCATGTAATGCACATGTTAGCAGCTAATATTATCATTTAGCTTTAAGTACTGCTGAGTGTAAGTACAGTCAGAGTGACTATCGCTGAAGAAATGTTTTTGTCTTTTAAAGATCTTTTGTATTAATTTCTCTTTGGGAGATACAGTATTCATGAATACTATTCAAAGAGCCTACCACTGATCTACAGCCACACAAAAATATGGACTGATCAGCCACAACATTAAAACCATCTGCTTAATAATTGGTTTAGACTAAAACAGCCGTGAAGTTAGCAAAAAATGTTCAGAATCTTATATGTTGCAAGAGAAGTCCTCAATGGATCAGACCTGTTGTTCCAGCACATCTGAGAGGTGTTAAATCAGACTAGATGTTAAATCAGACTGAGACCCGGTGAGTAGCCACTTATAGTGGATACTGGCCCCTTCATGAAAGGAACAACCAATAAGATCTGCATTTTTAGAGATGTTCTGATCCAGCCATCACAATTTGGCCCCTGTCAAAGTAAATAACATCTAGATACTTGCCCAATTTCAACACAACACACTTGCTGCCGAGTATATTGCACCGCTTGACAGATGTCATTGTATCGAGATCAGTATTACCTGTCAGTGGTTTTAATGTTTTGGCTAATCAGTGTATATCAAGTTGATTTTTGTGTGTGTTTGAAGTCTTTAAGCTTTAGGATTACAGTCTCATGCTGAGGAGGTGTTTGTCTCTTTCTAAAAGCATTAGCGATACTTGATGTGATGTGCACTTACTGTTACTTCAGTTGTGAGAGGTTTCTCCATTACCTATGTGCTGTGGGAGCAGGAACTCAAACACATCATACTACAACTTTTTTGCTGCTTGGTGCAAGAGGAAAACTCACGGTTTTCAATTGCCATAAATAATTCTGTCTGATATAACATGGTTTACTATGATTTAAGAGTTCCTTGTTGTTGACATGCTGGTACTGCACGCATAGCGGACCATTGGTGCATCAGAACCAACAGTGTTTTTTGGCTAGTGGTGGAGATATATGCCAAGTTTACCCTTGGCATCAGATCGCATTGTGAAGTCTCTATCTCTCTATCTCTGTCACTTTAGCCAAGACAGGGAAGAGAAATAATCTACTGGATGAATGTATCTCCCACTTGAAATTGTTCCAGGAGCTGAGTTTTTCAGTGGAAGTATCATTTGCGAACAAGGTTTTTAACGAGAAACATCAATAAATTAATTTTCTCCTCTAAACCAGGTATCAGTGTTTTCAGAAACCTCATATCAGTCATGCTCTAGCTTAGACATTAACAGACAGTGACCGAAACAGAACAACACTTTGGGTGAGCATTACAGAAAATAGCATGATTAGATTGTTACATTTATTAAATTAAAGAAGTCTTACATTATACTTAATGTACATTATTTTCCCTTAATGCACATTATTTGAGGCTAACCTTTTAGCTGTTTGTGGCTTTGACTATTGGCTTTTGTGTGAGAAAATATGGGATTATATTTATATATTTATAGTGGAATTTAAAAGAACTATTCAATAATTCAATCACAGTTGCTTATATAATAATTAACTGTTGAATAAAATGTTGTGATTGTGACAGCTCTTGCTGTGAGCTAAGGATTCAACAGGACTTCCTGTAGCTTGACTCTTAAACATGACCGATTACATGATCTGTCTCTCCCATTGCAGAAAATGTGTAGTTGGCTGATTGCGCATTTTGGGTACCATTTCATCTTTTGATTGCTGCCACTTCAGCCACCTCATGTCCATATTTATCAGAGAGATAAAGGGCGAGAGGGTAAGTGCGATTCTTCAGCTTTGACTGGTAGCTGCTCGCCTGTCTCACAAGCTCAGAGTCTGAAAACTTAACTTGGCACTTAGCCATGCAAAAAACATTACAATCCAACAGAAAAAGGTCAAATATAACTTCTATAAAATGCAAACTTGCAGCAGGAGTTAAACCATGTGTTGTGACATGTGTTGAGGGAAAATGTACGTGATCATACAAGCGTGTAAAACCATGAGGTTTAGTGCAACATATGCCAACACAGCACTCGTGCCATGTGATAAAGATGTGAAAGAATTCAAGCAGAACATAACAGTGTTTGTCTGAAAACTTCAAATAAAGCACTGGGGTGCGAGGAGCCACTATTGCAACAAGAAACAAGTAATTGCTGCATTGATCACAAAGACCTTTGAGCGCACAAACACACAAACACACACACACACACACCACAGTCACAAATATGAAAGGCATATGCACCCACCCACCACCCACACTATTGTTGACATCCACAGAGGAGGTACATCAAACAGCAACAGGTATTATCACAAGATGGTCAAAAGCACTCACCATGATCACGAAGGTCGATCACATCGCCTTGTAAAGAGAGGTTTGACTCTCTCTCTTTCTCTCTCTCTCTCTCTTTGTAAATGGTACTTTTTTAAAATCAGTCCCTGCTCTCCTGCTGCTTCTATCGCTACAACCTCTCACTGAGGATCAGGATAGAGGGTATTTGGCTTGTGTGTGTGTGTGTGTGTGTGTGTGTGCCTAATCCCTGCTGAGTAGAGTGGGTGCTAGGCAGCAAATGTTCACTGGAGAGTTAGATACAAAACATGGGTTAAATTGGGATTTGTTAATGTGGTGGAGACCTGTTTTCTCATGGTGGCTATGGTTAGTTTAAGTTTTGCAGACTTAACAAGCATTATGGAATCAATATGTTTCATATGTATAATTATGTAAATTTACTTGAGTTATCAAAAATACACCAAGTCTATAGCTGTGCTGCCTACTGCCCACAATTCCCTAAAGATTGATGTTGCATCACCCCCTTTCTCTATGTCAGTGCAGACCTTCAAATACGTACCAATAATTACTAATCACAGTTCACTGCTGGTGAAGTGGTAAATACATGCCTACACTTGTCCATGTACATTGATCAGATCATCCTGTGCTGAGAGTGAGCAGAGTGGGTGGTGACTGACAGTCAAGCTATATTCAGTCTAGACAAGTAGCATTTCAGTTTAGTGTTACCCTATAAGTAATACTCCCCCGTCCCCAATAGAAAAAATTTAAGTTAAGTTAATGATTCATAGTTTATATGTACGTCAGATAATGACAGTGCCTAATGACATTTTGCAGCCTGTGTACTGGTCCTGGAACTCCGCCCCCATCCTCCCCCATCCCCATCATCTAATGAGCAGAGTGTGCTTGTAGATACAACCTGCCATCAACTTAGTTATTCATCATTTGTGTAGTGTCAGTTTGTTCTCCCTCTCCTGTTGCACCGTCATCAACACATGGGTCATAGATTGTTGAGCGAGTTGACATGGTAAAGGATCCACTGTGTTCTGTTAAGAGAAGATGCTTTCCATCTCTATATTTCAAAACCAGAACAGTGCTAAATATGACACTTTTCATTATGTATGTGTATTTTGTCAAAATGTCAAAGGTTTTATGGAATTTAAATTAAGTATATGGTTGAACAGTAGAGTAGGCCACAACGAGGTCATACGTATTTTGTGGTAATGAAGCCAACTGAATGGTAATGGAGCTAATTGGATGCATTTGCATTCTTTCTCAAACAAGGAGTCTGCTGACGACAGTCCTGCTTCATCACAGTACAAAGCTTATTCTGTAAAGGACAACAGGCTACAGGATGTAAACAATGGAGTTTATTCCTTTGTCCAGCTCTCCAGGTCAATGCCTTTCCTCGTGAACACAAAATCTCTCACAAACACACACACACACACACACACACACACACACACACACAGATACACACACATACACGCACACCATGAAGGTTTAAGTAGATTAGCGAGCTGTATGATGAGCTTTTAACAGGACTAGTCCTTGACACAGAGGCCAGTGGAGCAGAACAACAAGCCCAAACTTTGGCAAGAAGCCAAACGCTACTAATGCTTTTAGTGACGGTTATAACCTAAAGAGTGCAGAGGCAGAGGCTTGGGACCAGAAGATTACCTGGTTAGTAAAAAAAAAAAAAAATCAAGGAGCATGAACCAGCAAGTGTTCTCTGCTCTGACACAACAATCTTCGGAGTGTCTTTGAGAAAGGCATTTGACCTCCAAATGCTTCAGTGTTGGCCGGTAGACTGCAGAAATACTGAAGTTGTATGAGTATATTTAAAAAAAGATGCATGCACATAAATATTATTAGATAATCATGACATGGGCTATCGTATTGTTGCCTTGTACTTGTACATGTGTAATGACAATAAAGTTGAATCTAATCTAATCTAATCTAAAGTCAATATATACCTTTACAACTGTTGTTATAATTTTACAGGTCCAAACAAGAACTTTAATAACAAAATAATCCTATTAGTTTTCCTTTATAATATATTTTCAGATGTTTGTTTTCTGCTTGTGCGTGGACATGTTGACTTGAAGCATCCGGTGATATTTATCAGACATATTTCCCAGGAGAGAAGAGTCAGGAAAGAGCTCAACCCTTGTTCATGCATGTCTGTTGACTAAGATCAAAATTTGTATCAAAAGCAACAGACTTTTGGGGCATTTGCAGGGAGTGAAGCCGGGTTAAACATGCACACACAAATACCCTGGGGCTACTCGCCACTATCACATATGCTTGGCCTATGAGCAGCTGGGATTTCTGGGCATTAGAGAACTTCAGCTGCTGCCTTAAAGCCTGCCTTAATTTACTAGATTTTATCGATGCAATCAAAACACAGTTTCTTGTTCAATTTCCCCTCAAGTCTCAATATTTTCATTCACGAGGTGCACAAAAATTGATTGCACCAGAATGAGAGTCAGCAACTGCTACTGCTAATGCTAATTACAGGGTCAGTCAAGCAGAATGAGCCCTGCAACTTCAAAGTAAAACAAAATACTGAATTCAAAATTGTTATTCATTCTAAACGTGGTACTTGGAGTCTACTCCTCATCATCATCATAAAGCTATGCAGATACAACTCTCTCATAAAGATAGATTTATTCACACACACGCATTATGCTACACAAACACAAACGCATATACACAGACAGCCGATCTAGCCAGAGGCAGGGAGCAAGATAAATGCAGTTTCTGTTGCTGTTTAAATGGGTACAGCATCCAGCAATAAGGCTAGATTAAACTTAAGGGCATAAAGTGTAAACACTTTACTTTGTCTGTATTGAAGAAAACCCAAGATAAAGATGCTGTCAGCTCTTTTTGATGTAGACCTACTTAAGAAAATTCATTTTTCCTGAGTGAGTCAGATGATGTGCAAGGGTCCTTTGTAGCTGGCGTTCTGCAGCAGAGGAGACATGTTTCCATGGCTCACTTCAGATGCTAAATTCCCCCGTGTCCTCTAAAACACACACAGATGCGGAGAGATTAACTGGGCATAAGTGCACCCTGTTGACCCACGATGCACTTTTGACCAGGGGCGACAGTAATGAATTACATTTCATCCCATTACTGTAATCTTTCACTTGTGCACTTGTGCTTTATAGATTATTTTTTAAAAATCGCTAACTTTACTTTTACTTGTGTACTTTTTTTCTTTATGATTGCTCTATGCTAAATTACAAGCACAAGTAACATCTTTTACAGAGTAACAAGAGCAAGTCTCATGAATATTGAGCGATAAACTGAGTCAATAGATAGTTGTATTGATCTTAATTAATTTCTGGCTTAATGCACCTAGGAACATAAACCTTTTTCAAAATTGAACATAATAGCATAGTTCACTGAAAGCTAGCGAACAAGGTCTTCCATGATTTCAGTTTCAGAGTTTTTAATGGTTTGTAAAACAGTCTTATACTCTCAGTCTAATACTGGTGCTTATATATGACCAACATAAGTAAAAGGGCCTGTCAGTGGAAGGAAAAACATTACTCCAACTGACCCAGTAAGAGGCTTGTCCTCTCTGTGAAGGTTATAAGTTAAATTAAAACTCATTTGACTTTGATTGATTGATTGATTGATTGATTATTGACACGCTTTCCTTTATTCACTATAAGGACAACATATCTTTCCAAAATCTGCTCTTGTCTAAAACGATGTAGAGGGTCAGTCAGGAAGCCATGTTTGTCCAAAATGAATACAGCTAAGGACGCTCTTATCTTACAATCCAAATGGGAGCATGTGTCAGCACAAAGGATGTGTATTTTGGTTTTTTTCCATTTCATTCAACCTTTTATCTGAACAGGCAGGGCCATTAAGATTTTTTTTGATATGTAATTGAACCATTCTCACCAGAGACATTCAAGTTCAAAGATGGTCTCTTTATCTTTCCTTCTGTGAAGTAAACATGACTTTGTCAATTTGAGGAGAGGAACACTCAGATCAAAACATTCTGCGACCCCATCATCCAATCCATTCATCTGCTGCAGCCATCGCCCACAGTCTTTTTCTGTTAAGAAAACCTATCAGACATCTGTCGTCTTCTGCCCAGAGGGATAACATGCACAGACACACAGGAAGAAAAGTTGCGGGAGCGACAGCAAGGGCAAATGGGGAAGGGAGAGGGGAGGTGGGATGGAGAAGAGAGAGAGACAATTGAATACTGCCGGTGAAGGTGAAGAGCATCAGTGACACAACAAGGCAGGGGGCTACACACACACATACACACACACACAGCGTAAATTAATCCAGAATTATGCACAGTGCACAGTAAATTAGTGGAAAGAAGCAAACATGAAAATTAGGAAGACAGTTCTTTCAACATACTTTATTTTCCTCTGCTGTCAAGTCCTAGATGATGATATTCCGTGGTCGCTTCGCACTGCAGTGCGCACTCACCAGTCCTGTCCAATCAGCGCCTTAATTTGGATTTCTACTTATGGATACCAGTTCTTTAGCAGTGCTTTTTTCTTGATCTGATCAACTAGCTACAACAACTACTGTTAATTGAAAAAAACAGGCCTCAAATAGAGAGACCACAGCTTAGCTCAGCTTAATTAAGATTATATTTCTTGTGTACGCTCTAATATCCATCCACATTCTCCTAATTTAGGGAATATTTCTGATCTAATGAGTGATCAGCGTACACCTTCTGCTGTGACATGACTCAACACTTTTTATTAATCAGGCCAGAACTACAGCCGCCTCGTGGCCCATTTGGTTCCAACATCCACAACAACTGCCTCCACCTCTGATTTACATTCAGCATCAGCATTTAAGGAGACGAAAGCAGCTCGTTACAGGTGAAGCTAATTGGATGAATAAATGGGATGGTGACTAGTGAATGGCTCCTGTGCAGCTAAATGAGAGTGTTACCTTTAGGCATGAATGTTTAGATGAATTGATACTGGAAGAAGATGCTTCTCAGAATCAGGGATGGGGGCAATTTATTAAGAATGAATTTGGTTTGAAAAATTATCTTCTTTTCACTTTTCTGCTTTGTCCACAGCATCCTAGCAGCCAACAGGAGTCACTAATGTAGCAACAAGGATCCAAATTCTTAACAGCTAGCCAGGACTACCACATTTGGAGACTGAAAGTGGGAGGTGTTTTTTTTTCTTCTTTTTTTTAAAAATCCTGCAACACCCAAACACCCTTGTTTTGTGTTGTTTTGTTTTTGCACCTAAACGCTCATGAACAACATGCTGAATCTATTCTGGATCTTCTGAGAGCCAGAACCAAAACCTGATAAATTACTCAGCTTTGGTAAAACAAGGTTCACAAGATGTGGCAATAGTGACAAAGATGCCTACATACCAGCAAAAGGACATATAGACGAAGAGGAAAGGAAAGAGATGAAGAAGACATAGGATCTTAAATAGTGAACCTGTGAAACAACCAGAAAAGTAAACAGACCAGTAGAAAGCCTATGAAAGGAGTCATGGAGAAAGAGTGTGTAACAAAGAGAAAGGTCACGGACATAATTGGGACCATTCATCATGGGACAGTTTTAGGAGTAGGTGTTATGTGCCATCCATCCATTGAGCCACTGGCTCTCTGAGTGGCTGATGATAAGACTGTCTGGAGCCTGGCCAGCCACTAACAGCTTCAGTCTGCTGCATAAAGCTTCAAAGGCTGCTCATACATCCTCACTGTATGGGGATTCATATGTGATGTTCGCCGTGTTTCCCATAAGAATGCACCTCTGTTTGAAATACACCAGAGAGAAGAAGTTGGTGAACTATGGTGGCTACTTTATTATGTATCATTCAAAAACACTCATCTGCCCTTGAGCAGCTCCTGGTATCCCCTGAGGAACTCCCGAAACCTCTTACCGCCCTCTTTAGGCGATTACACATAATAACATAGCACCCCAAAAAAAGCACTCGTACCTCACAGTACAATCTTCTCATCTTTAAGCATTTATACTTACTTTTATTCTACATACCACAGCCCTCCTCATCTTCTTTCTTGTCCTCCTTTCACTGCTCTTTCTTGTCTAATATGCAATGAAAACCCTTGATTACGTAACCTACAAGAATGAAGTTTCCTTTTTCACATGTAGGAGACAAAATACCTACCTCCTTATCCAAGTACCTCGGATACACCATGGCCATCATCTGCTTTTCTTTTCCACACCAACCAGTTTACCAAACACAAAAACATATGATTTGAGAATTTGGGGAAAATGTGTGCCAAGTTCATTAGGTCTGTCAACGCTGGCCAAACATGACCTTCAAATATTTAATCTGACATAAATACACTTGTTGAAATGCTAAATGAGCATGTGTTGAAAATTTCAACATCATTAAAAATCATGTTTTGTTATTGCACAAACACAAACACAAACACACACACACACACACACACACACACACACACTAAAAGCAAGGCCCACATTCATTTTTATCGGGAAGCAGTGCGCAGTCCCCTTCATGGGAATGAGAAAAGTTTGAAGAAGAGTTTAATATGCTGCATGAGCACAATGCTTGCAAGCTGATAACCAAATTAGATTAGAGCCAAATAAAAGCCAGCTCCATATTTAGGTCTCCCACTCAGTTCCACTACTAAACATAGAAACTCACTGTGGCAGTTTCAGGTTTACTCAAATGTTTCATCCCTCTCCCCATATACTACAATAATGACGGGAAAAATCATGCTTGGTGGAAATAAGGACTGTTTATTGATGTAATATAATGCCATAGTCATCGTTTTTGATATGTGTGATTTATTATGGTGTGAATTTAATATTTGCTGAGCTTAGTCATCCTTAAGATATCTGATCTTAGGCTGCCACAATTCATTGACCAGCAGTAAAAATCTGATAATGCTTTACAGATGCCGATTGGGAAAACTGATCAATGACACCATTTTCATTTTATCATTGTTGCATGATTGCTTACTTATACAGTTATACCAGCTGCAATAACAAACAGTATTTGTTTTAGGCATGGCAATAAGCAGCAAAAATTATTATCCGGCCATCCCTATTCTGACCCTTTTGATGATATGTCTGAGATGCCATCACGTTATTGTAGAAATTCTTCTACAAAAAGCATGAACTTAATTTAAAATTTTGGCATTATCCCCTTCAAATTAGACTCCTTATGCAGAGACACAGAGTTCCAGTTGCTCTGCAGAGCTCAGATAAGTACCTGGAGGGTGCTTTCCGCTCCTGTGCAAATGGAGTCTGCAAAATTGGCTGGAAGTCTCTGGACTTCCTCAGTGGTGACTCTGTGATTTACATTTTGGAGAAGAAGAAGAAGTTGCAGCCACCACAGGGCAGGTGGGGAGCTACGATTGGTGCAGCCAAGAAAAGTTGCAGTTATAAACATGCAGTTGTGAACATGCACTGTGCCATGATGGAGAATCATTTTGTGTCATTCATGTCCTGTTTCACCAGCCTTTGTCTTTGATGTCACTGGCTTTTCCACTACTAAGATTACTGTTTGGTCATTGGGTCATAGCTCGATCAGTCAGTTTTGGTGCTTTTAGTTAAAGTTTGAGATCCACTGTGGCATAGCACAGATGTGCATGGGAAGGACTGCAGAGGCACTAGTTTAAGTGGTCACTTAAAGGCATGTAAAGCTGGTCTTGCTGATGAAAAGCTAAGTTCCACAACAAATTTGTGCACATAGTATGTTCTGTCAGTCTGACTTTGCAGTTAGCTAATAACAGACTGCGTACTGTTTTTGATAAAGAGGAGTGGTCGACCTCTCGGCCAAGCTTTCATTGCTGCCAGCTGCGCTATGAAACAGTACTATAAATAACAGTCAGATAAACTATGGCAATATCTGAGGGTGTTATAAACGTTGCCTGCCCTGGATTATGACTTCTTACTGTAAAGTAGAGATTGTGAGTTTTGATGTGCTTGGGGAGATTTTCAGATGACAGTGGCGCAAATCATTTATCAGCGTTGCTTCATCACCGTTGCATGTGCACAGGAAATAACTCTTAGTTAGTATGCATGTTTGGCCTGGTCATTCATTATACTGCAATCATCATATAAAAACTGGTGGTTAATATTTAAGTTTGATGCAAATTTGAGTGATATATATATATCAAATAATCTGAACTGGCAAAAGCAGTAAAAAGAAGAACCTGTGGTGCAAGTTCACGGATGATGCTCTAAAAGCCGAATGCCACGTCAATCCTTCATCCCTGTTTGTCTCTGCAAAGGATACAGCAGCAAAATCTCCTCCACTCCAAGTCTCATCCTGTAAAATAAAAGCCTCTGAAGAGGACAAACCAAAAGGTGAGATGAGCCAGAGTGCTTTTGGGAGAACTAAAGTGGAAAACTCAGAAGGGAAAAGGAAAAGAGCAGACAGCATTAGATGGACAGGAAGACTGGAGAAACAGAGAAACAGGATGAGAGGAGACAAAAAGACCAAAAACGCATTTATATGTGTATACTTATATCTTATATGAATGTTTTATAGTGCTGGTATGCTTCTTGTATAACAGTAATATATTATTCACATTATCAACCTTATGTGGGATGCAGATAGCGATATTAGCGGGTATCTAAAATTAATTAGCTTGATAATTTACCTCAGACTGCGAGAGTACCAGCACCAGTCTCCTGAGAGGGGATCTCCTGCAAGCTGCTTGTTGCATATTAAGAAAGGTCATGTGGAAGTCTGCCAAGGGTATCATATAGTAGGTGTATATGCAGTGCATTGTATTAGTAATTATTTGGATCCAGTTTCAGGTGTTTGCATTCACAAACTCATTTGCAGAAACTTAATGTTTTTCAAAACAGAATCATAGGTGTATGTAAACAATTTTGCAAAAAAAAAAGGCTTCACAAAATCATCTTGGTTATACACCGACTCACGAGGTAAGGCAGAAGGGGAAAAAGACGAGTCAGTGCAACGTGAGCATATGGTGGTGGTTGACCTTGGCAATGGCCCTGAGTGAGTTCATGCATGTCTGGTTGAGGCCTCCACAGTGCAGTGATGTGTCACGCCCTTACGCAAAGTGATATAGTTACATGGTAATGGGATGGCTGTGGAGGTTATATTAGACATGTATATATTGCCAAAATCATATAGTGAAGACTTACATGTTATTCCTGCAACTATATCCCTCTGTATACTTCACATATTTGGGGGTTTTCCAAAGTGCTTTTACAGAAAAGTAAGTTGTCGACTTTTCTCATTTCTGAATGCCAGTTTAGTGTTCTGTAACCATTCTGAGTTATCCTTGGACCTTGTACAACTGCTCTTAACCTTGCTGTTGGTGTTCCCTGTGGGGCTACAGTTCCAGAGGCTTTTTCACAGCATGCCCACACTGGTCTCAGTACAGCCAACCTAATAAAGTCTTACAACACAAACCACTGGTGTGCACAGCAGAGGGGGCAGAATCGGTCCTGCTGTTTTTGTCACTTTAGTTCTTCTTTATATTGAAATATGGAGTGGTTTCACTAAAAGCACAAACCATATGATACATTCTGTCCAAAGGGCAATTAAATAGCATTAAAGTTTTCCAAAGAAAACTGTATTTTTTTATATATGCAGGCAGCCCAGGCCTGGTACCTCCCACACACTACACTTTATGTCTTCTACAATAACTACTAAAGCTGACGTGTCATGTTAAATTATTGCAATGTTAAAAAACTTGCTTGCACAGAACAAAGCAAACTCCTTTCACCTTTAAAACTTTTTTCCAAAATGCCAAATGGCCATATGATGATGTCTGCAGTGAAACATCATGATGGAAGATGACATTGTTGTTGGGGGGTTGGGAAGGGCTTGATATGGGCTGATCCTATACATTCTGGTAGAGCCTTGATAGGGTTAACCAATATATAAGCCCATTAGAGGGCTATGCATGCACTCAACTTTAAGTTTCATCCAGTAACTGCTTTTTTAGTCATGCAATTTTATTCATCAAATGGAAAATCTACCCACAATGTGGCCTTTGTAACTGGTTACCAGATTTAAATTCCAGAGTGATACCGGCTTGACTATAACATAGTTTGAAAAGAGGTCATATGTTAAAGAACCAAAGCAATCTAAACCCCCCATGAAGCAAGTACTTCAGAAGAAGATGAGAAAAAACATGGACATGATGGAATAAGCCATGAACAATAAGAGGCAACAACTGAATAATATATGTGAGATATGCTGAATGAGTATATATAAATGATCGCAGAAGAGAATGAAAATGATCTACCAACCAGATACGAAATTCTGGAGTTACTTAAGGCAGCAAGTTCTTCTACAGAGTAGGACAGGTGCTCAAGTGTCAGTTTAATTAAAAAAAAAGAACAAGATCCAAGCATCAGCACACATCCACAATCATCAGATATCCAGCTGGTAAAGTGGCTGGGCAAGAGGCCAAATTCAAGCTGTTATATCAAGACTGTGAATCTCCCAACAATGCATGGAGGATTTCATCAACAATCCAGCAAGCACAGACTCTATGCTGGCCAGAAAGGGGAGGGACTGGAGCTTAGTCAGTGTCAAAGCTGCTGACCTGAATGAAGCATAAAGCACCAATCAGTTCAATGGATCGAATACTATTTAAACAACATATTGTATGTATCCAACAACAATGGCCTCCTTAGACAAAAAGTTCTGGCAAAAATGGCAGGATAGTTATGTTTTTGTGAACCTACACTGAACCATAAGAAGAAAAACTTTTAACAAAAAAAAGGAAATGGGGAAAACACTGTTTTTCGATAAATATTAAAGTAACAACAAGTAGCAAAAGCCATCTGAAATTAGTTCTAAAAATCAATATGTGTCATTCCTCTGAAATTCTCCCGCCTTTAAAAGGCTAGATTTACACCCCAGCCAGAAAGCACACGCTTATGAAACAAACAACATCTTAAATTTTTTACATTTCCAAGCTATCACTCTGAACATAAATATTTGATGTATTCAATATTATGCAAAGAATAAGCCTTTCCTGCTGTAGCTCTTTCAGGTCAGGCTGTAGAAATGAATGAAGGAAAACTTTGCCTCTAACAAACCAGAACAGGGCCAGGGCTCCTGGGGCTCAGCACCACCTAAACAGTGCAAACCATGATGCTGCTAATCTATTTTGACTGCAGCAAATAACAGATGTACTGGAATAAGTTGGTAGTTTATTGGCTGTGTGTTAGTGTTAGTTTTAATTGCTTTCTAATGACAAAAAAAGGCAGAGACAAATGAGACAAATGTCTTCTGACTGGAGAAGCTCCCAAAGTCTTTCGATAATGAAGGGATGTCTGCTGTGACTCAGTTTCTTACACACATGCGCATACACACACAGAAACTGTTCAAGGTCATCCCTGGCTCCACGAGACAAGCTCTCCTTTATTTGTGAGTGAAAATATGCAAATATCTTCCTGTCAAGGACAAGGTGGATTTTTGCATTTTTTTAAATGGTAAAAAGCTGTGCCATTTTTGGAGTTTGCTTTGTGCAGTGCAGAGTTACAGCAACAAAAGAATAATTTTGATTTCACACTGAGGTACACCTGTTTGTAGCCATAAATAAATAAATACAGATCCATGCCTCATTGTGCATGCTTCTTTCTGTCCTTTATGTTTATGTAAAGCAACACCAGACAAGGCATCTAAACATGCCTGTGGCATAAAAGCCTGAACAACAAAGTAAAGTTGTGACTTTAAAAAAACTTTTTCACCCACCGTAAAGATGCTGTGGAATTAACTTGCTTACCAAAAACACGTTCTTGTGGATCTTTGTAGAAGATGAGTAGACCTTTTTGGAATAATAATAATAATAATAATAATAATAATGTCTGAGTTGCTTCAGGAGGGTCAAACATTTTTAATGTGACCCTAAAATCCTCAACAACATTAAGACATGAAGGAGAAAAGGAAGACGGTTTCAAATCAGGTATCAGCCTCTAGTGAGTGTGAGCGATCTCTGCTGCTGCTGCTTGTTCTCTTTGCTGTGACTTGGTTCCATTGAGACAGTGTTGGTAGATGTGACGCTCCAGAGAGGTTATCAGGCCAAACATGACACCCCGCCCAGGAGCTCCAGTCTCTTCGTACAGAGATAACAAGAGGCCGCGAGCAAACTGCAGAGTCCCAGCTGATGGATAGATGCTAATGAAAATTCACTAATTGCGAGGAACCGATGCCAAACTGCTTCAGACCGGAGTGCTCTCTCTGAGAGATGAATGTGGCCGTGGCAGGATTACCTCTGCAGCTCAGCAGTAACTCACAGGAGCCTGCCACTTGGTCTCTAACATTAAAATGGACCTGAGGCCGCTCATGCTGCAGCAGAGGCTCCTTCAAACCCCTCTGCCCGAGAAACGGCTCCAGCCGGCCCCCTCAGCACACACCTGACATGATTTGTGTCTTTAATTCTCCTGAATTTCACAGACTTGGTATGTTGGAGCTGCTTGGTGAATACGTGCCAAAGACAACAGCATCGCTGGAGACGTGTGTTTTGTTCAGCAGTGAAAAATATTTGAGTTGTTTATTTTATGCTCACAACAAGTGATATTTACTCAGGTTATGTAAACAATGCAAACAGCAGACTGTCTGCAGCTCTCTGTAAATACAGAATGAGTCGTTTCCTCCTGTGCTCACGGTGAAAACAACTGTGTGATTTTAAAAAGACTGATTCTCCCGTCAGCCAAGTGTCCTGCAGAGCTGAGGTGTCCCAAAGCAAGGCATTAAAGCCCTGCAGGTGTCTGTGTGCAGCCCGTGAGCCAGCAACTCTTGTTTCAGGTCCCTCAAACTAAAATCCACCAGTATTTACTGAAGCTCAGGAATAAAGAGCTGTTTAACTTCCGTTTCACCCCGAACCACCTGCGTCGTTAGCACACCTTCTTTCTGCCCGCTCGGCGCTCTCATTCTGACACTTGACATCCCTCAGGTTGGGACAAGCACTCATACGGTTACCACGGAGACGACGGGCACTCCTTCTGTTCGTCCGGCACCGGGCAACCCTACGGACCCACGTTTACAACAGGCGACGTGATTGGCTGCTGCGTGAACCTCATCAACAACACCTGCTTCTACACAAAGAACGGCCACAGCCTAGGTAAGGACTGAGGAGCCAGAGCCAATACAGAACAACAGCAAGGCTCTGTTGCATTGTTTCAGCCTGTAT